>OX940957.1:16457678-17784843 GCA_954870475.1 Euphrasia confusa | reverse complement strand
ACCAGCTTTATCTTCTCCGATTCCACACGTCAGAGGAGGTGCTCCATCTGTCCAGGGCAGCGGCAACTCCGGCGACCGGATAAATAACGGTGTTGCGGCGATGGAGACTGGTGGTGATAGATCCTCGGGTGCAGGAGTTAAAGGCATGTTATTGCTTCGATTTTCGACAACGGACAACGGTTCGACTGGCCCGATTCGGTTGACAATGGTGTTCAGCTTGTCCTTGTGGGGAGCAGCAGCGATTCGTCTTGGAGGTCGACGGCCATCGAGAAAGAGATTTAACAGCAATCCTCTTAAAACGATCTCAGACGACTATTCTCGATCGGAGGGGCCGACTTTGATTTCCAGTTGTTCGGTCTTCGATGTGCGGTGGCTCAAGGAGGTAGTCCAGTGTGTCTCTCGGTCGAGACGTTTAATTCATTGATGGGCTGAATGTGATTCCTTGTTTGGTTTTGGTTTTGAACAGGGCCAAAAATGGTTGTTTGAGGATGAGATTCGTTTGTTCTAGGATAAGGTTCTGGAGAAGAGTCGAATTGTTTGATGGCCTCCCCATATGAAGTAGATGGATTTTTTTATAGGTGTGATTAGGTTGGGTTTAGGATACGGTTTCGCTGTAGATTTCTTAGGAGATGATAAGAGTTGAAGAATTGAGAGTTTATCGGAGTTTGTTTTAGTTGGACTTTACTTTATGGGCTGGAAAACGAAATAATCGAATTGGGTTATTGGTAAAGTATAATGAAAAATGGGCTAAAATCCAAATGAGTTTAGATTTAGTTTATGCTAAACTACAATTTATTAAAGGAATTTTCGGAAAAATTAAATTAATTAAAAACGGGTCGTTACATTCTCCCCCCCTTAAAAATAAATTTCGTCCCCGAAATTTGAATATTCCAAAGACTTAAAGTTGTTCGATTCAAAGTAAAATAAGTTTTCGGCCATTAAAAGTTTTTAAACTTAAAGTTCTTCCGTTGAGGTTATCAAGTAAGTACTGAGGTCATTCTTAAGCCTCTAGTTGCCTAGAATACTATATCCTAATTCATAAACATGTTATTCATAAAATATAGAAGAGGTGAACATGTAGCATGGCATATGGTGAACCTAACATAGCATAGAGTGAATCAAAATCACGGAATGTTGCATAGAGTGAACATGAACACCTAAGTAGCATAGAATGAACATAAACATGTAAAGTAGCATAGGGTGCACATGTAACTTGGCATAGAGTGTAAATGAGAAAATAAGTAGCAAAAGTAGAATATTTATCATAACATAAACTGAACATGTGAACATGAGTTGAACATGGACATGTAACATGGCATAGAGTATGAACATGTAACATAATTAGTATAGAGTGACCATGAACATGTGAAAGCGTTAACTACTGCGTACCTTGAGGAAGCCGGCGAGGAATGACGAGGATAGATGGATTTTATTTATTTTTAATTTTTTTTTTTCTCAACCGAGAATCGTAATGCTCTGATACCAACTGTAACGCCCCGTCATTTTATATAAATTAAGTACATCGGAAGAAAATAATTTTATTTTAAACGAGGGCGTTACGAAATAAAATGAAATCAAGTATTTCTAAAAGAGATTTTTAACAAAGCACAACCAACTTTATTCCAATAAAATGATTATCGAAAGAACTTTGAAAACGAAACCACGCTCAATAAATGCTTGAATGAAAAAAATAAATAAGTAAAAGCTTTTATTTTATCCCCTGTCATCCTCCTCGCTCGGCGTCCTTGTTAGTACCTGAAAAAGGGGTCGTTGAAGGTGTGAGCTTAACGCTCAGTAGGACATTACTCGTTTAACACATGAATTGAATATATGCACAAACTATATGAACACCACATAGAATGAATAATAATACTTTACTGCGATAAACTTGTTATCGTGAATGCTGCGATAAACTTGTTATCGTGAACTGCGATAAACTTGTTATCGTGAATACTGCGATAAACTTGTTATCGTGAACTGCGAGTTGGGCCAACTATTGCGTCTCCCCTTCGACCCTTTTCCCCGGTCTCCGGTTACAACGATGGAATGAACTGCGTTAATCCCCCTTCGACCCTTTTCCCCGGTCTTAGGTTATAACGATTATTCGTATGCATATTTAAACCACATAATGAACACATAGAGTACACATATATAGCAAGTCATGAAATCAACGAATAAACCCAACAACTTGTACCTACCTCGATTTGTCATGGCATGAAACGGTAGAGTCGAATGCACGTCTAACAATTTATGGACTGAATTAGCGACTTCCCAAACTTGAGGAACTGAATTGATAATTAATGAAACTTCATTGGACCTAATTAAATCCTTCTCAAAGAATAGTGTGCTGGCCAAAATATACATAATTAATAAGGGCCTAAGTGCAAATTATACTTATTTAATATATTGGAGTAATTAAATTGGGGATACAATTCATTTTACCTTTTTCCTAATTGCAGAGAGTGCGAGCGAGAGAGAAATTGGGCGGAAGAGAGAGAGAAATTGGGACGGAGCTGAGACGGAGAGTGAAGCGGCCGGTGGATGTTTCTGGAGTACGGCATAGATCGATTTCTCGGTGGTCTGATCATATTCTCCACTCAGACGGATGTGAGCGACCAGCTTTATCTTCTCCGATTCCACACGTCAGAGGAGGTGCTCCATCTGTCCAGGGCAGCGGCAACTCCGGCGACCGGATAAATAACGGTGTTGCGGCGATGGAGACTGGTGGTGATAGATCCTCGGGTGCAGGAGTTAAAGGCATGTTATTGCTTCGATTTTCGACAACGGACAACGGTTCGACTGGCCCGATTCGGTTGACAATGGTGTTCAGCTTGTCCTTGTGGGGAGCAGCAGCGATTCGTCTTGGAGGTCGACGGCCATCGAGAAAGAGATTTAACAGCAATCCTCTTAAAACGATCTCAGACGACTATTCTCGATCGGAGGGGCCGACTTTGATTTCCAGTTGTTCGGTCTTCGATGTGCGGTGGCTCAAGGAGGTAGTCCAGTGTGTCTCTCGGTCGAGACGTTTAATTCATTGATGGGCTGAATGTGATTCCTTGTTTGGTTTTGGTTTTGAACAGGGCCAAAAATGGTTGTTTGAGGATGAGATTCGTTTGTTCTAGGATAAGGTTCTGGAGAAGAGTCGAATTGTTTGATGGCCTCCCCATATGAAGTAGATGGATTTTTTTATAGGTGTGATTAGGTTGGGTTTAGGATACGGTTTCGCTGTAGATTTCTTAGGAGATGATAAGAGTTGAAGAATTGAGAGTTTATCGGAGTTTGTTTTAGTTGGACTTTACTTTATGGGCTGGAAAACGAAATAATCGAATTGGGTTATTGGTAAAGTATAATGAAAAATGGGCTAAAATCCAAATGAGTTTAGATTTAGTTTATGCTAAACTACAATTTATTAAAGGAATTTTCGGAAAAATTAAATTAATTAAAAACGGGTCGTTACATTCTCCCCCCCTTAAAAATAAATTTCGTCCCCGAAATTTGAATATTCCAAAGACTTAAAGTTGTTCGATTCAAAGTAAAATAAGTTTTCGGCCATTAAAAGTTTTTAAACTTAAAGTTCTTCCGTTGAGGTTATCAAGTAAGTACTGAGGTCATTCTTAAGCCTCTAGTTGCCTAGAATACTATATCCTAATTCATAAACATGTTATTCATAAAATATAGAAGAGGTGAACATGTAGCATGGCATATGGTGAACCTAACATAGCATAGAGTGAATCAAAATCACGGAATGTTGCATAGAGTGAACATGAACACCTAAGTAGCATAGAATGAACATAAACATGTAAAGTAGCATAGGGTGCACATGTAACTTGGCATAGAGTGTAAATGAGAAAATAAGTAGCAAAAGTAGAATATTTATCATAACATAAACTGAACATGTGAACATGAGTTGAACATGGACATGTAACATGGCATAGAGTATGAACATGTAACATAATTAGTATAGAGTGACCATGAACATGTGAAAGCGTTAACTACTGCGTACCTTGAGGAAGCCGGCGAGGAATGACGAGGATAGATGGATTTTATTTATTTTTAAATTTTTTTTTTCTCAACCGAGAATCGTAATGCTCTGATACCAACTGTAACGCCCCGTCATTTTATATAAATTAAGTACATCGGAAGAAAATAATTTTATTTTAAACGAGGGCGTTACGAAATAAAATGAAATCAAGTATTTCTAAAAGAGATTTTTAACAAAGCACAACCAACTTTATTCCAATAAAATGATTATCGAAAGAACTTTGAAAACGAAACCACGCTCAATAAATGCTTGAATGAAAAAAATAAATAAGTAAAAGCTTTTATTTTATCCCCTGTCATCCTCCTCGCTCGGCGTCCTTGTTAGTACCTGAAAAAGGGGTCGTTGAAGGTGTGAGCTTAACGCTCAGTAGGACATTACTCGTTTAACACATGAATTGAATATATGCACAAACTATATGAACACCACATAGAATGAATAATAATACTTTACTGCGATAAACTTGTTATCGTGAATGCTGCGATAAACTTGTTATCGTGAACTGCGATAAACTTGTTATCGTGAATACTGCGATAAACTTGTTATCGTGAACTGCGAGTTGGGCCAACTATTGCGTCTCCCCTTCGACCCTTTTCCCCGGTCTCCGGTTACAACGATGGAATGAACTGCGTTAATCCCCCTTCGACCCTTTTCCCCGGTCTTAGGTTATAACGATTATTCGTATGCATATTTAAACCACATAATGAACACATAGAGTACACATATATAGCAAGTCATGAAATCAACGAATAAACCCAACAACTTGTACCTACCTCGATTTGTCATGGCATGAAACGGTAGAGTCGAATGCACGTCTAACAATTTATGGACTGAATTAGCGACTTCCCAAACTTGAGGAACTGAATTGATAATTAATGAAACTTCATTGGACCTAATTAAATCCTTCTCAAAGAATAGTGTGCTGGCCAAAATATACATAATTAATAAGGGCCTAAGTGCAAATTATACTTATTTAATATATTGGAGTAATTAAATTGGGGATAGAATTCATTTTACCTTTTTCCTAATTGCAGAGAGTGCGAGCGAGAGAGAAATTGGGCGGAAGAGAGAGAGAAATTGGGACGGAGCTGAGACGGAGAGTGAAGCGGCCGGTGGATGTTTCTGGAGTACGGCATAGATCGATTTCTCGGTGGTCTGATCATATTCTCCACTCAGACGGATGTGAGCGACCAGCTTTATCTTCTCCGATTCCACACGTCAGAGGAGGTGCTCCATCTGTCCAGGGCAGCGGCAACTCCGGCGACCGGATAAATAACGGTGTTGCGGCGATGGAGACTGGTGGTGATAGATCCTCGGGTGCAGGAGTTAAAGGCATGTTATTGCTTCGATTTTCGACAACGGACAACGGTTCGACTGGCCCGATTCGGTTGACAATGGTGTTCAGCTTGTCCTTGTGGGGAGCAGCAGCGATTCGTCTTGGAGGTCGACGGCCATCGAGAAAGAGATTTAACAGCAATCCTCTTAAAACGATCTCAGACGACTATTCTCGATCGGAGGGGCCGACTTTGATTTCCAGTTGTTCGGTCTTCGATGTGCGGTGGCTCAAGGAGGTAGTCCAGTGTGTCTCTCGGTCGAGACGTTTAATTCATTGATGGGCTGAATGTGATTCCTTGTTTGGTTTTGGTTTTGAACAGGGCCAAAAATGGTTGTTTGAGGATGAGATTCGTTTGTTCTAGGATAAGGTTCTGGAGAAGAGTCGAATTGTTTGATGGCCTCCCCATATGAAGTAGATGGATTTTTTTATAGGTGTGATTAGGTTGGGTTTAGGATACGGTTTCGCTGTAGATTTCTTAGGAGATGATAAGAGTTGAAGAATTGAGAGTTTATCGGAGTTTGTTTTAGTTGGACTTTACTTTATGGGCTGGAAAACGAAATAATCGAATTGGGTTATTGGTAAAGTATAATGAAAAATGGGCTAAAATCCAAATGAGTTTAGATTTAGTTTATGCTAAACTACAATTTATTAAAGGAATTTTCGGAAAAATTAAATTAATTAAAAACGGGTCGTTACATTCTCCCCCCCTTAAAAATAAATTTCGTCCCCGAAATTTGAATATTCCAAAGACTTAAAGTTGTTCGATTCAAAGTAAAATAAGTTTTCGGCCATTAAAAGTTTTTAAACTTAAAGTTCTTCCGTTGAGGTTATCAAGTAAGTACTGAGGTCATTCTTAAGCCTCTAGTTGCCTAGAATACTATATCCTAATTCATAAACATGTTATTCATAAAATATAGAAGAGGTGAACATGTAGCATGGCATATGGTGAACCTAACATAACATAGAGTGAATCAAAATCACGGAATGTTGCATAGAGTGAACATGAACACCTAAGTAGCATAGAATGAACATAAACATGTAAAGTAGCATAGGGTGCACATGTAACTTGGCATAGAGTGTAAATGAGAAAATAAGTAGCAAAAGTAGAATATTTATCATAACATAAACTGAACATGTGAACATGAGTTGAACATGGACATGTAACATGGCATAGAGTATGAACATGTAACATAATTAGTATAGAGTGACCATGAACATGTGAAAGCGTTAACTACTGCGTACCTTGAGGAAGCCGGCGAGGAATGACGAGGATAGATGGATTTTATTTATTTTTAATTTTTTTTTTTCTCAACCGAGAATCGTAATGCTCTGATACCAACTGTAACGCCCCGTCATTTTATATAAATTAAGTACATCGGAAGAAAATAATTTTATTTTAAACGAGGGCGTTACGAAATAAAATGAAATCAAGTATTTCTAAAAGAGATTTTTAACAAAGCACAACCAACTTTATTCCAATAAAATGATTATCGAAAGAACTTTGAAAACGAAACCACGCTCAATAAATGCTTGAATGAAAAAAATAAATAAGTAAAAGCTTTTATTTTATCCCCTGTCATCCTCCTCGCTCGGCGTCCTTGTTAGTACCTGAAAAAGGGGTCGTTGAAGGTGTGAGCTTAACGCTCAGTAGGACATTACTCGTTTAACACATGAATTGAATATATGCACAAACTATATGAACACCACATAGAATGAATAATAATACTTTACTGCGATAAACTTGTTATCGTGAATGCTGCGATAAACTTGTTATCGTGAACTGCGATAAACTTGTTATCGTGAATACTGCGATAAACTTGTTATCGTGAACTGCGAGTTGGGCCAACTATTGCGTCTCCCCTTCGACCCTTTTCCCCGGTCTCCGGTTACAACGATGGAATGAACTGCGTTAATCCCCCTTCGACCCTTTTCCCCGGTCTTAGGTTATAACGATTATTCGTATGCATATTTAAACCACATAATGAACACATAGAGTACACATATATAGCAAGTCATGAAATCAACGAATAAACCCAACAACTTGTACCTACCTCGATTTGTCATGGCATGAAACGGTAGAGTCGAATGCACGTCTAACAATTTATGGACTGAATTAGCGACTTCCCAAACTTGAGGAACTGAATTGATAATTAATGAAACTTCATTGGACCTAATTAAATCCTTCTCAAAGAATAGTGTGCTGGCCAAAATATACATAATTAATAAGGGCCTAAGTGCAAATTATACTTATTTAATATATTGGAGTAATTAAATTGGGGATACAATTCATTTTACCTTTTTCCTAATTGCAGAGAGTGCGAGCGAGAGAGAAATTGGGCGGAAGAGAGAGAGAAATTGGGACGGAGCTGAGACGGAGAGTGAAGCGGCCGGTGGATGTTTCTGGAGTACGGCATAGATCGATTTCTCGGTGGTCTGATCATATTCTCCACTCAGACGGATGTGAGCGACCAGCTTTATCTTCTCCGATTCCACACGTCAGAGGAGGTGCTCCATCTGTCCAGGGCAGCGGCAACTCCGGCGACCGGATAAATAACGGTGTTGCGGCGATGGAGACTGGTGGTGATAGATCCTCGGGTGCAGGAGTTAAAGGCATGTTATTGCTTCGATTTTCGACAACGGACAACGGTTCGACTGGCCCGATTCGGTTGACAATGGTGTTCAGCTTGTCCTTGTGGGGAGCAGCAGCGATTCGTCTTGGAGGTCGACGGCCATCGAGAAAGAGATTTAACAGCAATCCTCTTAAAACGATCTCAGACGACTATTCTCGATCGGAGGGGCCGACTTTGATTTCCAGTTGTTCGGTCTTCGATGTGCGGTGGCTCAAGGAGGTAGTCCAGTGTGTCTCTCGGTCGAGACGTTTAATTCATTGATGGGCTGAATGTGATTCCTTGTTTGGTTTTGGTTTTGAACAGGGCCAAAAATGGTTGTTTGAGGATGAGATTCGTTTGTTCTAGGATAAGGTTCTGGAGAAGAGTCGAATTGTTTGATGGCCTCCCCATATGAAGTAGATGGATTTTTTTATAGGTGTGATTAGGTTGGGTTTAGGATACGGTTTCGCTGTAGATTTCTTAGGAGATGATAAGAGTTGAAGAATTGAGAGTTTATCGGAGTTTGTTTTAGTTGGACTTTACTTTATGGGCTGGAAAACGAAATAATCGAATTGGGTTATTGGTAAAGTATAATGAAAAATGGGCTAAAATCCAAATGAGTTTAGATTTAGTTTATGCTAAACTACAATTTATTAAAGGAATTTTCGGAAAAATTAAATTAATTAAAAACGGGTCGTTACAACTTAATGTGACAAATTGTTATAATTACTTTTATAACCAAACAATAATTTTAAATAATGTAAGCAGTAGTTTATAAATTAAGAATTTAAAATAAATGTCCAATAATTATTATAATCAGTTTGTCCAAATTATTTTTGCATTAAATTAAAAACAATCTTATTATCAATTGATTTTTAACAATATAATCTTATAGTATTTATAATCAATGAATCATAGATATTTAAAAATAAAAAATTAAAAAAAAACAAAATTTTAATAATTTAAAAATTATGGTAAGTAAAATTTTTATTAGATAGTTATTTTTTATAAAATTAAAAATTAAAATATTTATTTGATAATAATGAGAAGAAAAATACATGTTAAGATTTTTTAAGCAAACAAATTGTATGATATTAATACAAAGATAATGTAAGTTGTCAAGGGTTGTTAGCTCAGTTGGTTGAGCACTTGAATTGAGGACTTGAGGTCCTTGGTTCGAATCCCAAGACATTGCAATTGACTTAGACAAAAAAAAAAAAAGATAATGTAAGTTATACTAGTAACAATTAATGTTTTTGGTTCAAACTTCAAAAGATAGGTAGTATAGAAAGTAAAAATAAGTTAGAGAGACGTCAATTTTTTTTACTCCACATTCAATAGGGGTAATATTGTAACTATTCTTCATTTATTATGATTCTGGTTATCCAGAATATGGATACTAATCTTTTACTCCACATTCAATAGGGGTAATATTGTAACTATTCTTCATTTATTACGATTCTGGTTATCCAGAATATGGATACTAATCTTTTCCCAATGTAGTGAAAGGGGACAAGAAAACTGATAGTTAAACTAATTATTGCAAATCATATAGTATTATGGTTGATCACATCTCAAAAGCTTAATAGAGAAAAAACAGACAAATATTTAGAAATAACTAGAACTCAAAACAAAATACAATAGTTGTTATTAAATAAATTTATAAATTCTCATTTGATAATTTTTTAAAATACTAAAAACTTATAAAATAAATTTGAACAAAACAACAGTCAATTTTGGTAAGTATTATTAATTCACTATTAATTTTGGTAAGTATTATTAATTCACTATTATTAATTCTAACACTATCAAGACAAAATACTATAGTTGTTTTACTCGCATGATAGCTTATAATGTTATTAAATAAATTTATAAATTCTCATTTGATATTTTTTTAAAATATTAAAAACTTATAAAATAAATTTGAACAAAACAACAATCAATTTTGATAACTATTATTAATTCTAACAATATCAGTTGTTGTGCAATATAATTTGTTAAGACTTTTAATTTCCAAGTACAGGACAATATCGATGCAAAGTTTTTAATCATAATAGTAGCACACTTTTTGGTAGTTAGGAGATCTCGCTGACACTACTCGAATTTGAAGTTTCTTGTTACATATGCTGCAACAATTGTGATGAACATAGAGTTAATGTTTGGTGTAATCCCATAAATGGAAATGAGCTCTCAAAAGATCAAAATTGTGCTACAAGTGACTGTTTTTTTGCAAAAGAGATGTCAATACGCCTAGTGGTCTAGAGAAGACGGTGATGACTATGTCTCAAATGCTGAAAATAATTGTAGTTATTTAGGTTCAATTATGGTTCTTGTGGTTATGATTCTATGTAGGTTGTAAGTTTGTTTTTTGTGCGTTTTTCGTGAGCTTATGGAAATGTGTTTTTTGTAATGAGATTGGAATGAAGGGGTGTAATGAGCTAATGAATCTCTAGTGATTTTTTTTTAATGTGCTAATACCTGCTGTAATGTGCGTTTTTCACGAGCTTGTGACTAATGGAAACGTGTTTTCAGAGTGTTGAGAGTGTTGTGGGCTGCGTTTGTTAAATGAATTACGGAGTATGTTTTTTAAGAATTAGTATGTGTTTTGTATCTTTACTCCTTTTTATCCAGAGATTACGAAAATACAAACTATTTCCCTTTCAAAATTGCTAATTACCTAGTAATGTTTGCCATCTCATCATTCCGGCGCCCCTGGGGTAGTCACGTGACAAAAACGTGATGTTCTTTGTTTGAAAACTATCGGACAATTTGTGATAAAAAAAACTTAGAGGACAATTTAGTAAACGGCTTCTTATAGGGGACATAAAATAATTTTTATCTCTGCAATGTAAAAAAAAAAAGGAATTAAAATGAATTGAAATTAAACTTAAAAAAACATAAACGAATTGAAAGGAATTGAAATGAAACTTAAAAAAACATAAAGAATTGAAATGAATCGAAATTAAACTTAATAGAAATATCGAGTGAATAAGTGTTATCAAGTTTTAACGATTTTGATAAAGTTGTGTTCAAATTTATTTTTATCAAGTGTATTTTCTGGCTTGGCTATAAATATACGAGGTCTGCTTTTAAGTCCGATTCCCGTCTCTCCTTTCTCCGATTTACTGTCAGATTTCAATATGCAGGTAAACAACGAAATTAAGCCCTTCCAAAACCCTAATATCTTCTCTCTTTTCAAAACCCTAGTATTTTTTTTCTCGTCTTTACAAAACTCCGCACTGATTTTCGATTTTCAATTGTTGATATTTGCAGGCAAGTGACAGGTTTAACATCAACTCCCAGCTCGAGCATTTGCAGGCTAAGTACGTGGGCACAGGGCATGCGGACTTGACTCGATTGTAAGTTTGCTTGCCCAAATCAGTTTGGGGAAAAATTAATTTTTTGGTGTATTAACTTTATTTATTTTTTAGCTTATGAATTGATTAATCCTTTTGCTGTTTTACTAGTGAATGGGCTGTAAATACCCATCGGGATAGTTACGCATCGTATGTTGGGCACTATCCGATGTTGGCTTACTTTGCCATCGCTGAAAATGAATCCATAGGGAGAGAGCGCTACAATTTCATGCAGGTGTTTGCCTTTGCCCTTCTATCATATTTATTGGTATCATCTGTATTTTGTATTTGGTCGATGCTTGCTCGCTTGATTTAGCTTCTCACAATATAGGTTTTTGAGTAGATTTGTTTAGCGGGTATTCTTAGGATTTGTTTAGCGGGTATTCTTAGCGTATACAAGACTGTAAATTTGTATGTTTGATGCGGAAAATTGGTAATAGGAGTGGGTAACTTTTTGTTTATACTGAGAAATATAGGTTTTGCTGGGGAATATAGATTTTGATCATTTGTATATAGGCATGAAAAACTAACATGGGACATGCCTTTTGAATGTGAAATTTTAATATTTTTTGCTCGGTCATGCACTCAGGCCTTCAGTGGTACGATGGGAGTTTATTTTCTATTCTAATTAGAGTAGAAAATGTGAGTTGATTTGCTTCTAGGTTGTTAAATATGTTCTTTCAAGTATTATAGGTAATTTCGATTGATGGCTCTGTATGTATGCATTCTGCTTGCGAATTATCTTTCATTTCTATAATTTACACTGTTGACTTTGTTATAAGAACCAATCCAAAAAACACTTGTTTAGTTTCCAAAGTTTATTCTGATTTGGCATTCTATAGTCGTGCAAGTATTTTTATGATTAGTTTCTTGTGAAAAAACTTGTGAAACTATATATTTTAATGTCACCTTCTATCAGTTCTATGGTAGAATCAAGAAATGCCCAACCTAATGCATCAATTGCTTGATCCCTTATTTCATCACTGAATAACTAAGAAACTGCTAAGATTCCAACTTGCTAGTCTCATGACTTATGAGATCCATCACTGAACTATGTCTATGTTAAATGTTGGAATTACTGCTTACTAAATTTTTAATTCCAGAGGCATATTTTTCTCTCTAAATTACGGGATACAGCTCTCTAAATCGTGCACTAAGGATAATTTGGCGCTTTATGTTAACAACTTAACATAATGCTCAAACCTGTTCATTTGATCTTTTCTATATCATATTGCCCAGCAAAACCTATACTGTATATCTCAATATTTAGAATGTTTATAGAAGTCAGAATATTATTTGGTATATTATAAATTCTTTATATGGGTTCATTGTCGCGTTATATTGATAAAATAATGCAGCCTCCCTGTACGTCAAAATTGACATTTTAGCTTATTCCCATCATTTTGTCCTAAAGTGCATTCTGTAATCAATTTATGGATTTTGGAATCTCTTTGATATTTATGCCACAATTTTGACATCTTTTATTTTTATATTTTGCACTGGCGGTTGGAATTTCAAGAAATATACGTCTCACAGTAGTTCATATAGGAGCTATAGCCGTGAACTCGCAATTTCTTTTGAGCTGAGTGTATCTAAGGATAGTTTCTTGTGAAGTCCAAAGGCGTTCAAATCTTTACTTTTTCACTCGAGAGTAATAGAAAACATATATGAAAATTGAAAAGTTGTTTTCTATCTTTGTCTGGGATACATCATACACGAGCTTGTTTGTATTTATAGTCAATATCGCATTGAAGCTCCTCTAATATTGTAAATCCTTTTTTTGTGGTCTTTCAATGCAGAAAATGCTTTTGCCATGTGGCCTTCCTCCTGAGAGAGACGATGACTGAAGACTAGTTGCTTATGGATTTACCATCTGAAGAGCTTTCAATGAAACTTTGTTCAGAAACCATGTTTTAATCCGACATTAATGTTTGATGTTTGTGTTTAATTTGTGAGCAATCAAGCGGGAGCTGCACTTTTGTTTTTACTATCTGGCCATAATCATGTTTGTGTTTGATATTTGTGATACATTAAAATGCACTGATTGATTGCCTTACTTCCTGATTGTTGTTGTTTTGATCATCTAACAAAGTTACACAGCATGAGAAAAAATTGAAATTTCGACGTGTACACGATGAACATGGACGTGTGAACGACAATAGCGTTGTGACTGAGGCTAACACGACATAGTCTATGGATCGAGAAATCAAAGGTTCACAATTTCGATTCTTAAATCATACACATTTATCTTAACAATATTGAAATCAAAGGTTCACAATTTCGATTCTTAAATCATACAGTAATATTTTGAATTGGGAGAAATGGTCTTACAGGGAGTGTTCTTTGTCAAAATTTTGAGCTTGGCATTTGAACAAACACTATCACGGCATTAGAAAATTCAAGAAGACGCACGCACGCGCCCATGGGAAAAACCACTCGCACTCTCCAGATCCTCCTGAACAATCCTTCCGCGATCAGAACGAGCTCCCAGGCCAAACAACTTCACGCCCATGTCATCAAACTCAGATCCCACTCGCCGGAATCCACCGCCATCGTTCTTTCCATTTACTCCAACTTCAGCCTCTTTCAAGACTGCCTCGCTCTCTTCAACTCATATCGCTCGCCGCCCCCAACCAAGGCCTGGAAGTCCATCATCAGATGCTGCGCCTCCAACGGCAGCTTCGTCGAGTCCGTCCACTTTTTCAAGAAAATGTGGGCTCTGGGGAAAGGCCCAGATAGGAATGTGTTCCCTTCTCTGCTGAAAACCTCTGCCCATTTGAGCGACCTGAGACTAGGCGAGTCCTTGCACGGCTGCGTCATCAGGCTTGGTCTGAATTCCGACCTTTTCACCGGCAACGCGCTGATGAACATGTACGCCAAGCTGGAATCTGTGGATGCTCGGAAAGTGTTTGATGCTTGTTCTCAGTCGGAAGAGAAAAAGGTTGAATTTAGTGTGAGTAAAGTTTTCGAAAACATGCCGACCAGAGATGTCGTCTCGTGGAACACGGTTATCGGAGGGCACTTGCGAAACGAGATGTACAAGGAAGTTTTCTCGACCGTGAAGGAAATGGGGAAGTCGAAATTGAAACCTGATGCCTACACTCTGTCGAGCATTCTTCCGATAGTCGCAAGCTGTGCCGATCTCGTGAAGGGAAAAGAGATTCACGGATACACAATCCGACAAGGTTTCGACAAAGACATGTTCATCGAAAGCAGCTTAATCGACATGTACGCAAACTGCACACGCTTACAAGACTCGTGCAAGATATTCAGTTCGTCCCCTCAAAAGGACAGCGTCTCCTGGAACTCGATGATAGCCGTGTCTGTCCAAAACGGGATGTTCGATAACGGCTTGAACTTGTTCAGGGAGATGTTAGCTTCAGGTATCGACCCTGTGCCTATTTCTTTCTCAAGCATAATGCCCGCCTGTGCCCATTTGACTACACTCTGTTTGGGCAAACAGCTCCACGGCTATATTATCAGGCGAGGTTTTAACGATAACATCTATGTAGCTAGTTCTCTAATGGACATGTACGCTAAATGCGGAAGCCTGAAAACTTCGAAATGGCTATTCGATAAAATGGAGTCCCGAGATGCTGTTTCGTGGACAGCCATGATCATGGCGTACGCATTCCATGGTCAAGCACACGAAGCAATTTCGTTTTTCGATCAGATGGAAGGCGAAGGAGTAAAGCCGAATCCAGGATCCTTCGTTGCGGTACTAACGGCTTGTAGCCATGGTGGATTAGTCGACGAGGCTTGGAAATATTTCACGAGCATGACTCGGGATTATAATATCTCCCCGAGCATAGAGCATTACGCCGCTGTCTCGGATCTTCTCGGAAGAGCCGGAAAGCTAGACGATGCTTATGATTTTATATCTAATATGAGTATCGCACCCACAGGGGCGATTTGGTCAACTTTACTCTCCGCCTGCCGGGTCCACAAGAATGTAGAGCTGGCAGAGAGGGTTTGTAAGGAGATGCTGATGATCGATCCGAATCACGTGAGTGCTTACGTTCTGTTATCGAACATTTATTTTGCAGCTGGTAGGCGGAAAGAGGCTGCGAGGATGAGAGTTGGCATGAGACGGAAAGGGATGAAAAAGACAGCGGCTTGCAGCTGGATTGAGGTTAGGAACAAGCTGCATGTTTTTGTGATGGGAGATGAAAGCCATCCGGCTTATTTGAGAATAATCGAGGCTCTGAGGGATATTATGGGAAGGATAGAGTTGGAAGGTTATGTTCCGGATACGGATTCGGTTTTGCACGACGTTGAGGAGGAGCAGAAGAGACAGATGCTGTCGGGTCATAGCGAGAGGCTGGCGATTGTGTTTGGTGTGATTAGCAGTCCCGATGGGGCCACGGTTCGAGTGACTAAGAATTTGAGAGTGTGTGTCGATTGTCACACGGTTACGAAGTATATGTCGAGGGTGTTGGGTCGGGAGATTATTGTTAGGGATATTGTGAGGTTTCATCATTTCAAGGATGGGAAATGTTCGTGCGGAGATTACTGGTGAAATGACGGGTTTTTGAATGTAACATTATTCGTTCAAGGAACTCAATTTGTCAACTCTCTCAATATCACAACTGTTTGTCACACAAACTTGGTAAATTTAACAAAGAAACTACGGAACAGTTGAATGAAAGAGTATTATTTAATCATTACAGTATAACTATTAATTTGATTTCAGATGGATATCACTCTTCAAAATAACAAGATTGTTTAAAAAAATAAAATTAAATATTTTTAAGTACACATTGCAACAGCAGTTACATGGTGTAGCTGTAACACAATTCATCTGCCACAGAGACACAGTGCATCTAGCACACGATGCAGTCGACACACGATGAAGATTAACACGGTGCATCCGACCCCGGATGTTATAATCATGTGACGCACAAAGAAAATCTTAGTGTCCAGTGTGTACGGTGATTGGTGAAGCACAAAGGTGGAACAATCTATTTCAGCAGGATTCAATGAAAGTGTACCATGTAAAATCAAAATGCTTCTCTGTAATGGACATTCAGTGTCGTATATCTATATTACTTTCGTCTCAGATAATTAGGCACTCCTCTTTTGTACAAAGGAAGAATGCATAATTCTCTGGATAGAGGAAGTACGAGTATCAGTTATTTGAAATTAGCTATCTTACTAAATTACAATTACAATCACTTCACAAAGATTCATTCATCTTATAACTCCACTTGAGAAGGTCAGTTGAGCTAACTAACATTCCATCCCCATTTTAAACTTCAGTGATATCACCTTCCTTGCATACACCCACATCTATAACCAACATTTTTGTCTTCGAGCTTACGACCCGGCAACAGTTTCTCCTCGGGGACTGATCAAAAGAAACGTAAAATCAATACATAGTCGAGACCAAGGGAAAAAAAGGGCAAGAAAAATAACCATCTTTCAAAAATTAGCCATGAGATCCGATTTCTTCTTATAAAGTAAGGGCTTAAATGTAATAATTTTGAAACATGAAGATAAATCATTGGGCACTTTTTCAAATTAGAAAATTTATTGTGGTAATTCATCCTCAAACGAGGGAGAACAATTTTCGCTCTTACCCTATCCCAAAGGCCTGGATCAGCCTTCTTGTAAACCCGGACCCGATCCACAACCGCCGGATCTGGAACCTCCCATTTGCAGTCTGGATTCAAAACTCGATCCTGGGCGTACTCAGTCACTGTCCTGTTCGTAACAGATTCCATCTCCGCCACAGACAAGTAGAACACAAATGGCTTCTGGCACGGGCTCCTTGCCACGGGCCTCGTGTTGAACGCGTACGCTTTGTAGTCGGCCCTTTTGTACCAATTCAAGAAGGTCCTCGAAGGCATCTCCACCTCTCTAGGCGATAAAACCCCTCGGAATATTTGCACAGCGAATCCCCAGGAAACAGACACGGTCCAACCACGGGCCCTGTCGTAGCAAATGGACTGCTGCATGAGGCCCGAAGAGTCGAGCTGCTCGGAGAGCTGGAGGTGCCTGAGAGCTTGTATTCGGGTGGTGTTGGGGAATATAGGTTCAACCACGTCTAGGTGGTGAAGGGACACCAATGGGGTGATGGGGTGAGCAGCTAGGAGCCCAAATAGATTGCCATGCACGTCGTACTGAGTTTCGCAATTGAGCAAAAAGAATACACGGTTAGAATTCAGTAACTTTTTGATTTATGTTCAATGCAAAAGCAACTTCCATGTAGGAAACTAATTTCCGAGAGCCTAACTAAACACAGCCTAAATCAACTTCCACAGTATTTTTATTTTTCTTGGCAAGAATTATGAATAGGGTTGATTACAAAGAGTATCCGTGAGGTTTCACCTAACAAGGGGAAGAAAACAGCAAACCTTAAAATCGAAATTATTTTGTTATACAGTTTTGCTCGCTCATAAGGGGAGGCATACTTCAAAACATCCTTTGAATTTTATGATGGTTATCTCCTTAGTTTTATAATGAATTGAATCGTACGTATAATTACCAAACTTCATCATCTAGTTATAGAAAATTAACAGAAAAAACACGGGAATTAGTCTTTAGCTATGAGCATCAACAAGTCACAGCCTAAATCAACTTCCATCTACGAAACAATCTTGAGAAGCCAACAAACACAAGCAAACATAACTATAAACATAGCCTAAAACTATAGGACAAACAAACCTGGTGAAAGCCGAGTTCTCTTGTAAGTGGGACCCCGAGCTCGGCCATACAAGCCTGCATTCTATCGTCCGAGCCGTACAATCCAGGATACCTCTGTATACATTTATCCTGCATTTTCTCGATAGCCTTTGCCAAAGGATAACTTATGGCAAACCCACCGCCCCCATAAGCCATCCCGTAAGAGAAATGTATATTCTGCAAGTGGCTCTCACTCGAGCTCCCAATGTAATAATACTGGTTATGATCGTACTTGTTCAAAACCTTCACCAAATTATCCGTCACGAAAACCGTGTCATCATCCCCCATCACAAACCACCTCACATCAATATGTTTACTGCTATCCATTTTCTCTAACAACCTCAAAGTCTCCGAGACAATCCTCGAAAGCCGGATGGCTGAACGGTGCCCCAATTTGTTTTTATAAGCGAAACTCGAAGTGTCACCCGAGATTCTCAACTGCGGGAGGATGTTAGTTTCGTTCTCGAAGACTTTTACGGGCCTGTCGAGCCAAACAGTCCCCTGCATTCGCTTTTCGGGCTTGAACCATAGCTTTATGTACTCTTTCCTCTTGTCCCAGAGCTTGGCCGAGGCGGCTATCCCGAAAACGATATGCTCTAATCCTGTTGGGTTTCTTGGAAGAAGAACGTGTCCTGAAGTTCTTGATTGGGTTTGAATTGCGGGTTTGTGTTGAAGAAAATGTCGAGTGGGGAAAATGTCGACATCACAGGATGAGTTGTAAGAAGACGTTAGAAGTTTTACTGTGTAGAACGCATAAATGGCTGAGAGAAACAGGGTTAGCCATATCATTAGCTTTGGGGTCGATTTAATCGGCGGCGCCGGCAGCCGCGGCGAAGATGGGTGGTACCTAGGGGAACACGACACGAGTTTCTCGGATAGATTCTGACCCGTTTTCATTTTCATTCTTTCTTTAACAGCTCACTTCAAGAATTGAAAAACAAAACAAAAAAAGAATGAAATCTTGAAAGACTAAAAAGTGCTTAGACTTACAATTTGATTTCTTTTACGGATCTGCGAGAGGGCAGGGCAAAAATTAAAGGGACTTTTTTCGGAGTTGCAGGAAATTGATTTGAGGAAAAGGGAAAGCGGCGAAGGTGCACAGTTGGCAGTGCGAGGTGACTAGCTGAGGTTGCACACTCCCTCAAGTCAAAACTGAAACAAAAACATCCCCATCTCCTTTGGTACATGTACATCGGTTTTCTAAAATTAAAACGGGTTACGGAAGATTAAAACGGGTTACGGAAGAGGCGGAGTGCGATTTTCCAACGCGGGTATATTTATTTTATTTATTCAATGTATATTTATATTTACACTAAATACTAATGTTTTAAAAAATTATTAGAAAAAATAAATTATATTACAATTATAAAATTATAAAATGATATTAAATTTATTATTAATAAATTAAGTGTTATTTTAAATTATATTACAATTATAAAATGATATTAAATTTATTATTAATAAATTAAGTGTTATTTAAATGAATTGTCCTCTTAAAAAAAATGAATTGTCCGAATTCAATGGTAAAATTTACAATCTAGTCCAGTGTTGTTAGTTCAGTCGGTTGTGAGCACTGGAATTGAGGATATGTTCGAACCCAATAAATTGTAATTGACAAATACCAAAAAAATTAAAATCTAAAAAAATAGTCAAAAAAATACTATAAGAGTACTATAATTATTCCATGCAAAGTGTATTAAAAAATGGTGATTATTTCTAATTAAGTACTACAGTCTCGAACCA
This sequence comes from Euphrasia confusa, assembly GCA_954870475.1. NCBI lineage: Eukaryota > Viridiplantae > Streptophyta > Magnoliopsida > Lamiales > Orobanchaceae > Euphrasia > Euphrasia confusa. The sequence goes on along the minus strand of OX940957.1, from coordinate 17,765,076 downwards.
TTTATCATAACTTATTTTTTAATGACAATTTTTTTTTTAAATTACAAAAAAATATGTGATGATTAAAATATATAAAAATTAAAGAAATAATTATAATTTATTATTTGATTTTTAAATTATTTTCTACTTTTCTATCATACTTTTAAAATATTTAAAATATGCCGATTAGTAGATGTGGTCATTGGATAATGGTTTGGGAGTGAGGGACTGAGACAGTGAGACATTGGTAGAAAAGGCTGGGCTTAATGTGTAGTGGGCTTGGTAGTGGACCGGGGAAATGGACTATAGAGTTTTCAGAGGTTGGGCCTGGGCGAGCGGGACGATGGGCTAGAGACAGGCGGTCTACTAGCTGAACTGATTGTGCAGTTCACTTGTGCTAGTGTTGATGACCTGGAAAATTTTATTGAAGTCCTACCCAAAATTCAACGAGTTGGGTGATTGGTTGATCGAGCCGAGCTATTTTAAGCGCAACAAGCGCGCAAGCTCGGGCCAAACTCGAAAGTCTAAAATAATCAATAGAGAATCAGAGATGTCCGCTTTTCATTTTGTCAACAACTTGATTGATTCTAATTATATAAGTTAATTGTGTGTTTGACCCAATTTATTGGTGCTGGTTCAATTACAATATTATGATGCAACCCGGTACTCATTGAAGTGCAGCCCACTTAATTCACCTTTGGGCTAGACTCATTTGCTTTAGCCCAGTCCATATTAAACCCTAGGGTTTAATTATGGACCAGTTGACAAATTTTGACATTTGATCTATGTTTGGTATGTTGTGGCTTCATATGAACACTTGTTTTCTCTTTTTTTTTTATTTGAGTTACCCGCGCCCCTCTTCACTTCACTCCTTACTGTATGTAAACTCTACATATACTGTGTGCGATTTTTTCTCCTTCACCTTTATCACTTGTGTTGTTGTGGTGTTTAATCCTTTGTGAGACATGTGAGAGCTGAGGGTTGTGACTTGTGAGTATGAGTGACAGAGGGTTGTGCTCTGGGTGCTGCTGGCAAAGCCTCTGTGGGGTTTCCTTTTGTTTGGTGGTGTTTGGTGATCCCTGTTGTGATTGCGATTTCTTAGTCTTGAGATGATGCTCAAATCTCTATCTTAATCTTTATTTTATTTATTTTGTTGTGTTATTTTTTGACTTAATTTCTGAGTTGAGTTTCTGTGTGTGCAAGTGTACGAGGCTCGCCGTGGAAGCGCCGAGTCAACAAAAACAAACCAAAAATAAAAACAAAAGGCTTTCAATACGAGTTTCAATACTAAAAGTATATCTACACTAAAGAAATGAAACTCAAAGAAAAAACACAAAAAGTAACACAATTTACGTGATACAATCTAAAAAATAACGATTTAAGTGTGATATGACAAAATTTTCTGCAAATAATTGAGGAAAGCTAACAAAATCACACAATTGCATCTTTTTCTTCTCAAATCCTTGGCTCGGATCCATATTTCAATCGCCCAAAATAGAAAATGATTATCTTGATCGAGCCCTTCTTGATCACAGTTGAAAACTGGAAATCTTCTCCTATCAGTTATAATTGTAATTGACGATTTCATGGTTGTAGTTGAGCTAGCAAGAACCATGTTTCAATTGGATTGATAGAATTTGATCGAGAGACGAACTCGGAAAATGCGTGACGAGACTCACTGCCAAAATCGAAAAAAAAGAAATCCTAAAAGACATTGTTTTGATGTCCGCGAAAAGTTACAATCTTTTTTAAATGTTCAAAATGCTCCTCAACATTTTTTTTATATAAATATTTCAACAATTTTAGTAATTTAATCTATTATTAAATCATAGTCAATTCCAGAGTTAAGAATTTTATAAAATTCAGTCCATTTGGTTACCAAAACTTAATTATCTGTCATTAATTATTTCTTGCATGTTCATGAAATAATGTTGTCACATAATTAATGCACACAATGTTTTTTTTATACACGAACGATTGGGGAAAGTTAGATCTGAGGTAAGCAACAAGAAATCTTGAAATTGGATTATTTGACAATATTAGAGTGACATGACAACGAGGACTAGCTAGAGACATAAGATTCTCTCATCGACAATTTCAAATTAATAATGTGGCCATAATAGATATACACACATGCATAGATCTTAGGTGGATATTGAATGATCAAAAAGCAATAATTTGGTTATGATCAGATTATTAAATGAATTATATACATGTATGAAAAAGTATATCATTAAAGTTTTGGGCACGTATGACAAAAATATAAAAATTGAAATAATTTGAAAATATATTTATATGGTCTCCCAAAACAGAATCTTTCCATGCCATACCACATTTAGCTGGCATGTTCCCCACTGCCCCTCACATACAAAAATATTGCTCATTTGTCCCAAAAGCCTTGAACCATTTATCACTATAAATACACACACAACAAAACTAACATTCACAAACCAGCTCAAAATCATCAAACAAGCAGTAGTTCAGAAAAACGAAAAAATAACAAATTAAGTGTTTTCAAAGAAATATGAGGAGTAAGGTGAATACCGCATTATGCAGTAAGAAGTTGAAGACGAGAGGGCCGATCCCACAGAGAGGGCAGATTAAAATGAAGATAGCAGCAAAGGCAATTCAATCACTCTTGTCCATTGTTTCTACATCTCCAGCTCACTACCTGGGTAATGGTAGTAGTACCCCTCCGGCCATTCCCAAGAAAACCAGTCACTCATTTTTGCTTGTATGAAACAAACATTGGTGTGTAGTTGTGTACACGAAATGATTTGTTTTTGTTCTATTATAGTTGTATGAAACAAGTTTTTGTTTGCTTGAGTTATTAGTAGTGATTTCATTTCTCATGTGGTTGAATTTATAAGTATTACTTACATGTATAAAGAATAATTTATCAAATAGGATTACAAGCCAAAATTAACAATCATGGATTCAAAAAACACATCATTCGTCTTCCATTGCCAAATCTTCATCCTAAAAGACCAACTGAAGTTGCACACAATTTTAATTTATCAAATGACACTACCTTTGTAAGCATTTCGGCTGAATTCTTACTTTTGAGAATCTTCTCAAGTACCAAAATGTCTTCCCACCAATTAAGTGACACTTTAACAGTACATGATTCGTACAAGCATTCTAGACAAGATTTTTTTGCTAAATTAATGACATTCTTGTTAGCTTAGTTTTGTATTGTTAAACTTCATAAGCTGGTTTAATTTTTCTTACCAAATGTTTTGTACGGATTATACAAGTAGGTGAGAGAAACAGAGAAATCGTTGTGTACATGAATCAAATCTTCTGCATCGCCTCCAAAGAACTCTTAAATCATTCTTTGTTTACAACACAAGGCACACACAACTTCAGACAAAGGACTTGTACAAGAAACCATTGATACCTTTCCAACTCATAAAGGAGGAACAAAAGTACAAAACCAACACAGCCTCTTTAGTTCTATTGCATTGATCTAGAACTCCACAAAACATTTCTTCCCCACATAAACCATACAAGTAAAAATAATAGATCAAATATTTCCCTGCAATGGCCTCGGCGATGGGATTCAGCAACACCATATGGTCAAAAGGAGCCGAAAACCAGTTGCTGTGTTTTGCGCCAACAAGGCCATCCAAATTAACATATACTACAAGGGCCATCAAAAGAAAACCGCAGAAGCTATTCGTAGGTCCACATGCCGATTTAAACACAAACACAAGTCCGATTTCTCCGGCTCAGACGATCGTACTATTTTACACGGCCATAAATGAGAAGAAATTGAAACAGCTGGACAAGATGATAGCCGGAGACTGTTTCTTCGAGGACTGCTCTTTTCCTAAACCGTTCCAAGGGAAAAAGGTATCCATCTGTCTTTACTAAAGTTAAAAACGTAAAAGAGGAAAACATTTCGGGATGGGTAATATTGTCATTTAGTCGATGTTCTCAGTATCGATAATCATCCTACAGGAGGTCTTGCATTTCCTGGAACAACTAATCATGTGCATGGGTCAAAATATGCAGTTTAGCATAGAACATATATGTGAAGGGAAAGACGATTCAGTCGGGGTCAATTGGCACTTGGGTATATCTTTCCCTATTTCTCCCTTCGTGAAATGGATTTTTAGAGTAAAAAATTCTTAGGATGTTCACTTAAAAGTAAAAGCTGTGATCTGGGACTGCAGATTGGAACAAGATACAGGTCCCGTTCACAAGAGGATACGGCAATTACTCTCTATCAGTAAACGTCGATAAACTAGTCATCCAGTATGTGAATCTAAAACAATTAGACACAATGTGAATTTTATAGCAAATAACATTGCTTCCACAAACCAAATGCAGGAAAGCACGGATTCTCATCGAGTCACCTATCAAACTAGGAGTTGTAGCACTGGTAAGTACTCAATGAGTGATTTGATTCACCGATATGTTCTTGCTAAATTTGCATATACCGGAATGCAGACAATTTTCAAGATTGTGAGTTCCCTATTCGATGCATTCCCAGCGGCTACAGAGTGTAAGTCCACATTCAGAGTAGTTCGTGATGTGTTGGAATCTAGTAAAACAAAAACGATACTAAATTAAAACTACCCGTGCTCATACAGGGTTCTTAACGAGTCCACACGTTATATTCCAACTACTTCTAAAGACATACAAGAGTTTCATAGGTCCCATACTAACACCATTCCTAGCATGGTACATGAAACTACTGAACACCGCAGTTTGCATTCTCACTCTCACACTCAAATTACTACACCACCTTGCGAATAACTTCCACAAGTGACTAATACAAGCTACAGAATAAGGTACATCCCTTCCCTAAGATTTAGTTTTTCAATAGTACTAAACATGTACAGAGATTTTACTTAGATTTTTATAATGGGAAATCACCTTTGACCTGTCAATCATCGGCATTATCCCGTTTATTCCAGGATTCGACCATCGTGTAAGCAACCAACGGTCCGAGAAATGGAGTTAGTGGCGGTGGACGGCTGAATGCAGCAATTGGCTCTGCTTTCTCCGACTCAATCGGTGCTTCGATAGGATTATCGTTTGTTTGTTTCCTTGGTGTCATTGTGCCAACTGTAAAAAAAACATTAAAAATTGTGTGATTGATCCCATTTTTATTATGTAGAAACATGTATGTACGGATGGATCAGTATCAATACCCCATCTTCCATTTGAAAAACGGATTGGCTTTAATTTGCTCACTACAGATGAAGCAGCAGAGCGCATGAGAATTCTAGCTTCCGACCAACACGAATCTGTGGAATTTTACGAAATAACTCAGGAAGGGATAAAATCAAGGATCACAAATAATCTATAAAAAAATAACTAACCATTAAATATTAATCGATTAAAAAAATCAAGAAACAAAAATGTTTGATCCAATAATATATTGAAGCGATTTAGGTCATGAAATTGAGGAATACATGAAAAGGAATAAATTCAACTGCCGAACTTGTGAATTATACTGTACAAATTTACAGTAAAAAACACAAAACAAAAATTGATATAAATTGTAAAACAGAAAATAACGCTGCGCATGCACAGGAATGAAGTGAATTCGGATTAAGAAGAAGTGAATTCGGATTAAGAAGGTGAGTAAGAAAATGTTATTACCAGAAAGAAAGGGCGGGGTGGAGTATGATAGATCCGAGGGTCTAGAGTGAAAACAGGATGAACATTGGAGTATCACCGAACAGTATGGGATTGGGATGTATAATCTCTATTTTTGCACGAGGAAAGAAGCTTCTTGAAATTTCACGACTTTTAAATGGACCGTTAAAGATGACTCTTGGGCCTCAATTGGCTTGGAGCCTTGGAGTTTTGACGAAATGGAGTAATTAATACACATGCAATTATTTTAACACATTTATGACATGTTCTTTTAGACGTAAACCAACTGAACTGAACTTAACTTAAGCGATCGAATTGAACTGAACTGAATTTAAGCGATCTGAACTGAATTGATTTTTTTTATAAAAATAATAATAACTTTTATAAATTATTAAATATTTTTTTAAAAATATTAATAATATTGTGACAATAAATAGATTATATATTGAAAATTATAAATTGAAATTATTTTTTATTTATTTTATTTTGATTTTTTTTATAAAAATAATAATAACTTTTATAAATTATTAAATATTTTTTTAAAAATATTAATAATATTGTGACAATAAATAGATTATATATTGAAAATTATAAATTGAAATTATTTTTTATTTATTTTATTTTAATTTATTTTGAAGCGAACTAAACTGAACTGAAGCGATCTGAACTGAACAGAACTAAACTTAAGCGATCTGAACTGAACTGAAGTGGACTGAAATTAAGTCCAAAAGAACAAGTCCTTACTAATATTCAAATATTACCCAAACAATTATTTTAACACCATTTACTAATATTCAAATATTACCCAAACCCAAACACAATCTCTAATACCCGACGACTGCAAAATGAATCTCAAACTAATATCGTGATTTCTTTCTTGAAGCCTAATTTCTTAAGACTGATTCTTCAGAAATCCAAATTTCCGATTCACAATCACTTCATTGTCTCCAATCACTTCATTCTTCAGATATCAGTTAAACCGAACACCAGTTAAACCAATTAAACCGAACACCAATTCTGTTTGCCTAAACCTCCAGACTCCAATTAACTTCAATAATTCGATAATCCCTAATTAACCAACGCTGAACATTATATTCTAAACCCCTATCAGAATAAAGAAATAAACCTAACCCTAAAGCCCAAACCCAATAATAATAAAAGAGACCTAAATAATCCCTAAAGCCCAAACATAACAATAATAAAAGTGACATAAATAATTACTTAACTAAATATGCTTGCTATCAACTTCATCCCTAGCTCTTCAAATCAACCTTGTCCCCAAGGATGAAAAACGTCCTCTTTTGTAGTTAGTTTCTCTTGACCGGTGAGTTCGTAATATTCATAATTATGTAGATCTATTTCCTCATTCGGCTCCACAAGAAACACTCGTAGCTACCTGAGAGGACAAACTTTCCTATGGCTGGTGCGTAAGTCTTGCGACACTTGAAGCATAATCCTTTCGCTCGCAAGTCTGCCATCTCGTTCGATGTGAAATGAGAGAAGCGTGAGCGCGTAGTAGACTCCTCCGAGGCTGCCGAAGTAGAAGTCGTTGAGTGGTCGACTGGACGAGTCACGCGACTGGCAGAATCACCCCCGCTGGACCGGTGAAGGTGCTAGCCGGCACTCCGAACGGGCGCAAAAAGCTTGGGAAGCGATACCCTGAATTATTCGATCCTTCAATCTTTTCATTACGTTCGCGCCGTAAATTTTCTTCTATATCCCGCGATAGTTCCATCGCCATCTCCAAGTCCGCTGGACGGAGCAAACACAATGAGTTGCTGATCTAGGTTTTGATTCTAGACATGAAGTAACCCAAATAATGAGCGTTCGTAAGCCCAAGAACTTGCCCGACGTGTTGTACAAACACGTTCACATATTCCTCCACTGTCCCAGTTTTTCGAACTCTTGCCAAATTTTTCGTACGGGCTCCATTTGAACCGAGAATCAAATCTCTCCACCAAGGGTTGCGAAAACTCATTCCACGTGACATTGGGCTTCCTTCCTCGAAACCAGGTGATCCAATGCAGCGCCGAACCATCCATTGCTACCACATCGGCTGTCATTTTCAAACCCTCCGACGTGCCATATAATTCGAAATGTTGGTTGACCCTAGCTAACCAGGCGATCGGGTCCACACCCTCAAACGTCGGTAACTGCACTATCGTCGGTGTACCCTGCGGTGTCATCGTGGAAGTAGGGACAACATGCGACATAGAACCCTCCTCATTTGAATGTGGCGTCAGAATCGAATCATCTTCGGACTTCAAAATGGCACGTGAGAGCACAACCAAGGTGGCCGACATCTCCTGCAACTTCCTTATTTTCTCCGTCAAGCCAGATTGCATCTCGTTTAGATGTGCAGAATTTGCAGCAAGCTTTTTCAGCACATTAACCAGCTCGCAATCAAGGTTATCGAGTCTTTCGGCGGCAGTACGGGTCGTCAGAACGCTGGTTCAAGGAAAAAAAAAGAACAAGGGGAGAATTCGATATCCGGCAGGTCGGATCAATTTGATAAGAACAAGAATAGAGAAAGAAAAGAAACAAAGAGCATAAAAAGAAAACAATCAAACCGAACACCAGTTCTGTTTGCCTAAGCCTCCAAGCTCCAATTAACTTCAATAATTCCATAGTCCCTAATTAACCAACGTTGGACATTATAGTCTAAACCCCTATCAGAATAAGAAAATAAACATAACCCTAAAGCCCAAACCCAACAATAATAAAAGAGACCTAAATAATCCCTAAAACCCAAACATAACAATAATAAAAGTGACATAAATAATTAATTAACTAAATATGCTTGCTATCAGTTGTGCAGCCCTAAATTCAATTAACATCTCCAGAGTAGTGTGTTGTGCAGGCTCGAATTCAATTCAATACCGCACGCTTGATTATTGGCAATGACCAGAGAAGCGTGGTTGTCGGTCTGTTATATAGGGAATTTCACTCTCTCGATGGTGTTTCCTCTTAGGTGTTCGTCGGTGGGATTCAGAATGGTAAGGTAATCCCATTTCTTTTTCCGAAAAACATAACGTATTTGGAGCTATTCCAGAAGCTTATTGAGAGGTTGAAAACCGATTCTTCTATTTACGAAATGGTATTGCGATGCCATCGATCGACGAAGAATAAAGACCCATTGTTCCACCTGTCGTATTCCAAAAATGATGATGATAGTGTAAATTAGTTGGTTTCGTGATGTGATAATATTCGTTTATGTGTAACATTGAAATCGAAGAAGATGAACTTTGTAAAGAAGCTGGTGAGTATGTTGGGTCTGGTGGTGATGGTGGGTCAGATGAAATAGATAAGGCGATGCAGTCTATTGGATATGTTGAACCTGAAAATTTGGAATCAAATGAAGTGCGCGTCTTGGTGGGTACAAGTGCTGACGTTGAACTCAAATGAGACGATTCTAGAACAACCGACAAATGAGATTCTAGAATAGCCGAAAAATGAGACGGATGTAGAAGTTTGTAATGCTATTCAGCCTTTGGCGGAAAATGAAACTGGTCCTGAAGTTGGTGATGATTCATGGTTGGCAAATGAGTCAACTAAAAATCAGAATTTGATGGTTCATGAAGCATTTTGTTGGTGTATTCCTCCGGAAGATGACGTTGAAGTGAAAGAAATATTACAAACAAAGGGGTTGTTGAAATAAAAGTTAAAAATACTTGGGTTGAAGCACCATTTTGAATTTCAAACCAAAAAGTTAGATAATTCCATGTATGTTGTGGCTTGTAAAACTGAGTTTTGCAAGTGGCGGATACTAGCCACTAATTTGGGAGGGTCGACAGTGTTTATAGTTCGAAAATATGAATGAAGTCATAGCTGCTCACGTAATCTTCCTAATAGATATCAAAAACACGCTTCCTCTAAATTGATTGGGAAATATTTATCATCGAATTTCCAAGACCCTAACCATGTTTCCAAACCGGATGATGTACGATAACTAAGCTGACAAATGATGAACTTTGATAGAGATTATGTGTATGAATTAAAGTATTGTATGACCTATAGTGCTCAAAGACATGGAAAAGAATTAATACGAAGTAATCCGATCGATAGTTATAAGGAATTGTCAAATTAATAATGTAGATAAATTTGAATTTTGCTTTATGGCCCTCAGACAAAATATTTAGAGGCACTCGTAAATTCGACAAGTTATTTGTGTGGATGGTACTTTATTTAAAAGTTACAAATGCTTGGGTTGAAGCACCATTTTGAATTCCAAATCAAAAAGTTAGATAATTCCATGTATGTTGTGGCTTGTAAAATTGAGTTTTGCAAGTGGCGGATGCTAGCCACTAATTTGGGAGGGTCGTCAGTGTTTATAGTTCGAAAATATGAATGAAGTCATAGCTGCTCACGTAATCTTCCTAATAGATATCACAAACACGCTTCCTCTAAATTGATTGGAAAAATATTTATCATCGAATTTCCAAGACCCTAACCATGTTTCCAAACCGAATGATGTAGGATAACTAAGCTGACAAATGATGAACTTTATAGAGATTATGTGTATGAATTAAAGTATTGTATGACCTATAATGCTCAAAGACATGGAAAAGAATTAATACGAGGTAATCCGATCGATAGTTATAAGGAATTGTCAAATTAATAATGTAGATAAATTTGAATTGTTCTTCATGGCCCTCGGAAAAAGTAGTTAGGGGCACGTCAATTCGACAAGTTATTTGTGTGTATGGTACTTTATTTAAAAGAAGGTAGGGGACTCTTCTTGTGGCAAGATGTCAAGATGAAAATTATCAAATTTATTCACTCGCTTGAGCCATTGTCGAATCGAAAAGCAACAAATCATGGACTTGGTTATTTGAAAAGTTGAAAATAATAACAAGTATGTAGTTTGAAGTTGAAAATAATAACAAATAATAATATTCTCTTCTCCCCTAAACCCTCAAGTTGAAAATTAGAAAATGTACAGATTGTATTCAAATACAATCTGAAATGCACACATGGAAGGTATTCTCATATGATATTCAGACTGAAGCATGTACATATTTTATTCTACTATAATATTTTTGTAGGTGACACATGACCTTGCTATAATTTCTGATCGGTCCGAGAGGATCACACATGGATTTAAGCATGTATATAGGAATGCTTGTCATGGTCATTGCATGTATCATTTGAAAAGGAATGTGAAATCTCATTTTCCAAGACTTGATATTGATTTTTTGTTTAACCAGGTTGCAAAAGCATACCTTGTTGGAGTATTTAAAAGGCATTTTGATGAACTTTGCTTGAAGCGTGATAGATTTAGAGAATATTTGGATTCAGAAAATTTTCGATATTGGTCTAGAGCTTACTTTGATTGTTAAGATACAATATCATGACAACCAATATTGCAAAAACATTAAATGTTTTGTTACTGAAGCAAAGAGAGTTTCCAATTGTGGGGTTGCTTAAATCGATTTGTGACATAATACAGAGATGGGTTGCCAAAAATCGAGTTTCAACTAATTCATGGGGGAAGACACTCACCCCAACAATTGATAAGATTATGTAAAGAAGCTTGAGAAATTGGTTTCACTTAATCCAATAGTTAATGTTATTAGTCATCCTCATAAGTTTCTAGTACGCATCGGGAGTTCGAGCAAACATGTTGTGGACCTGGAGGCAGTAAAATGCTCATGCATAAAATTTGATCAACATATGTATCCTTGTGTTCACGCACTCGTTGCCGCAAAGAAAGTTGAAATGCAACCTATACAATTGTGCACAAAATACTACTATACTTCTTGTTGGAAAGATGCTTATGCAGAGTGTATCATGCCTTTCCAAATGAAGATGAGTATGTTTATCCCGATCATGTGCAAAATATGAAGGTTAAGGCACCCGAGAAGGCAAAACGTTCAATTGGTAGATAAAAAATTCCTCGGAATTTTTTTGCTAGAGAAGCAAGAGATCGTCGGGAGTCGATGAGGGGATTTAAAACACGTGCAGTAGCTGTAGACGAGCAGCAGCCACCGAAATATATAGTCGATGTTGAGGGTCATGATCAACAACCACCGAAAACTATAGTCGATGCTGATTTTGATGAGCAACAGCCACCGAAACATATAGTTCATGTCGATGACCAGCTAACGCTTCAGACCGAAGAAGTAAGTCTAGAGCTCGGTCCATTTGAGCATCAGCCAATTGGGGCAGTGAGAAAGAGTCGTAAGAAAATGCGCAAGGTGTTTGATTTATATTAGGTTGGGTATTCAGTTTATCAACATTTTTCGTTTGACTTTTAGTCGACATTGTTCGTTTGACTTTCATTTAGTTTAATTTGGTTGACTTTTATTAAACTTGTGCGTTTAACTTTTATTTTCATGAAATTACATTATTAATTACTAATATAAAGTTAATTTTCATAAAATTACATTTTAATTACTAATATTATAAAGTTAATTTTCATGAAATTACATTTTATGTCTAGCCTTAGACCATGACTGGCCACCTAAAATTCCTGACAGAATTCTTATATGCTCAAGTGATTTAAGGTTGGAAAAATTCTTATATGCTCTTTTAAAAAATCCTGGAAACCACGGGTTCGTAATATATGCACCAATCTAGAATCTTGTCAGTTGTTCTCGCATCCGCTCACGTAAAAGATCTAGTCCATACTCCATGATATGTAAATATAAACATCCACAGTTCATGACAAGAAGAAAACATCCACAGTTCACTTAAATTGAAAGTATTAAAATTGAGTCATTACCTACTTTGAGACCCATCACGTTGTCAACAATTGCTTAAACTTACCAGAATCTAAAATGCTATCATGCAACACCCTAACTTCATGCCTTACTAGTGCATCAGTCAACAACCATTTATCGAGATACTCAATTTTCGTAGGATGTATTTCCATCAAAGGATGATATTTCGCTATGACTCTTTCAACCTTCCGTATTTCCCCCCTTTCGTTCTTTCCTCTCGTTAAACCCTTTCAACCACCATACCTACAACATCAGAAATTAAACATATATAAATTGTAAATTTAGTTTTTTTTATTTATTATTAACATACATAAAAAGATGAACCTACCTTCGACATTTTCAAGCCTACGTTTCTCCCGTTTCTTTCTTTCAGCCCCAACCTTCACCAAGATAGTCGATTCTTCAATATCAGCCCCATCCTTGTCCAAGACATTGAATTCCTCAAATTCACCACCAGCCTTGTCAAGGATATTGTATTCCTTAATTCCATTCTCATTTTTATCTACAATGAAAGAATTATGATTAGAGGTCAAATCAACCAACTTGAAATTGAAGAATTTAATAGATATTACTTTCAGAACCTGAAAATTGCCACCGACCTTGATTTTCTTCTCCTATCTGTGTAATATTGTAGCAAACTCAATCTTCTCACTGTTAGATGCACTTTCAATGAAGGCATCTATTTCTCCCTTAAGCTGATGTAATATCTTAACAATCTTCTTATCGAATTTTTTCTCCGGCTCTTTCTTCTCAGTCTCATCATTACATATATCATCATTTCAAAAAATAAAGGTTCGTTTAGTGTCGGTAATCACCAATTCAGAAATTAAAACATACAATAAGTAATATTTATTATATGCACATATTTTACGAACAAAAATCATAATTAGCATATAAAAACACAAACGTACCATTTCTTTAGACTCTAAGGCTTTGTCAAATTCACTCGACTTGAACTCCTGCTTAGTCAACTCCCAGTTTATCATTTTAGGAAAATTATCACCATCAAGTTTGGTAGTATATTCTGCAATTGAAGGAATTGATTCAAACGCTGATAGCAAGCATATTTAGTTAAGTAATTATTTATGTCACTTTTATTATTGTTATGTTTCGACTTTAGGGATTATTTAGGTCTCTTTTACTATTGTTGGGTTTGTGCTTTAGGGTTAGGTTTGTTTCGTTATTCTGATAAGGGTTTAGAATATAATGTCCACTGTTGGTTAATTAGGGATTATCGAATTATTGAAGTTAATTGTGTTGGAAATCGATATCCCGGGTTATCAAAATTGCGGAACCGATAACCCGACCGAAATCCGTTTGCCGGAGAACACGCGAACTACCGTATGGAGCCGGGCCCGACCAAAGCATCGCCGCGGGATAAACCCGCGGGTAACCCTAGTCGAGCCCCCGCCGCAAGGGGATCGCGATCGCATGCGCGATCGCATAGGCTGCTCCGACAGCCCCCCTGAGGCGGTGAGTCCGGCGACTTCACCGCCATCGCCGTCGGGAGGGGCGGTTAGCCCTGCTGACCACCGCGGCACCAGCCGTGGCTCGCCCCAGCCATCGAGCCCAACTCGATCGCTCGCACCGGCGTCCAGCCGGGGCCTCCCTTCGATCCCATCGCCGGCGGTCGAAGCCCTAGGGCTCGACCGCCACCCTCGGCTCCCAGCTAAGGGTTCCATCGATCTCCACCGGGGATCTCTAATCCCCGTCTGTGAATTCGTTCGTTTCCCGGATCATCCTTCATGTGCATAGAACGACATGCACTACATATGCAACTTTCTTCGTATTAAACGAAACAGATAAGTCACGACGAAACACCTTCGTTGTCATCTTGTATGATAAATTTCCCCAAGGGTAATTGTTGAAATTTTCAATTCATCAACCAAATCAAAACACCACAAACTAATGGCTTTGACATCAACTAAACCAATAACAACATATGTTAAGATCAAAATCAGCCACAACTTGCATTTATCTATAGGATTTTTGCAAATTGAAAATACTCGCATAACATCCCTTCTATACACTTATTTTGCCTTTGAAATATTTCTTTACAATGGAGAAATTTATTCCAACTGATTCATCTATACACATATCACACTATCAACTTTCAACCCAGTCACTACAACAAAATCTATAACGCTGAATCTAAGGGACTGCCCCCAATGATAAACCAAACATTCATCATCACTTAGTATCTTTGATAAACGCATAATTAGATGATGAATTATTGTACTTGATACTTTCAGTTTTGGCATGGAAAACAAATGTTTAAAGCAACCACCTTTCAACAAATGTCGACAACACGCGTCCAATCCTTCATAAAGCGTACCTAATACATCCAATTGGCTACAATTGCTTAATTTAAATTTCTTTACTCTTTCGGCAGGGTTTAACGTATATCGCAACTCATTTGCCTCCGTTCAACACAACAATCTATACAATAGATACAACAATCAGCACAAACCCAAATTATAAAACAAAATCAAGACAAAACTAAAAAACCAAACGAAATTCAACAGAAAGTTGAAAACAAAACCAAATTCACAACTCGTTTCAGCAATGAAAACAAAAAAGTCAAATGAAATCCCTAAAAATGAACCCTCAGAAAACCCCCAAATCAAATTCAACAAATCAAAATTCAATAGAAAATTTAAAACAAAAACCAAACTCAAAACTAACTCGTTTTTGCATTACAAACAAAACCCCCAAATGAAATCCCTCAAATAAACCCTAAGCAAACCCAAAATCAAATTCAAACAAAATTAACTTTTATTTTGAATCGAGGGATTAGGGGTTTATTTCATGTGGCTTTTTCTTCTTGATTTAGGAGATTCGACCGCCGTAGTTGAGTGATTTAGCATAGTGGACCATCGGACTTGGGGATTTAAGCACATCGGGTCGCCGACGTTGTGGGCTAAGGTTTGGTTCAGGCTTCGCGTAGCTCGACAAAGTTGGGGATTATGTTAGCAGGCCGAAGGTGTTGTGGGCTAGGGTTTATGTTGAATTTCGACAGGTTGAGACTAATCCTTATTTGGATTATCAAAAAAACGGGAGCTTGAATTTATGTTCTGCGCTAAGGTGAGGGAGATGAAATTGATTTTTACTTGTAAAATTGTAATGGGGATTTAAGCACATCGGGTCGCCTACGTTGTGGGATAAGGTTTGGTTCAGGCTTCGCGTAGCTCGACAAAGTTGGGGATTAGGTTAGCAGGCCGAAGGTGTTTTGGGTTAGGGTTTATGTTGAATTTCGACAGGTTGAGACTAATCTTTATTTCGACTATCAAAAAAACGGGAGCTTGAGTTTATGTTCTGCGCTGAGGTGAGGGATATGAAATTGATTTTTACTTGTAAAATTGTAATGGGGTCATTAACGACTTTTCCAGTATTTTTAAATTAACTTTCATGTAATTCTATTTTTTTTAATTACTCATATAATATGGCATTTGATGAAATACACGAGCCCAAAAGGGGTATTCCATCAAATGTCCGTTCCCATTTGGCTGGACCCTAGGGCTTTGACCTACTTTCGCATAGCTTACTTCACCTTTTAAATGTTAGTACACTAAACTTACTGCGTAAATTTGTATTGTAATAATCGATATTACTTCTGTCTCACAACAATGGTCACATGTGACTGGGTACGAAGATTAAAAAAATAATGTTTCATTAACTTATTGATCAAAAAGTTGAGGATAAATATGTAATTTTTAAATTAATAAAACAAGTAGTTGAATGTAATATTTAAAAAATAAGTGAAAAGATAAAAGAATGTCTTTTAAAATGAAAAAAACAGAAATAATTATTTTTTTAAATAGAGTGTGACTATTGATATGTGATAATTAAAGAAAAAATTGATAATCGTGTTTAGGAGACTACGTTTTAATACTCTACGATCATATATGCTCTTTCCCTATTCTCTTCCTCTTTGGCATCAATATTCACTTCTTTATTTGATTCCACATCTCGTACTCTTTAATAAAAGTTGAAGCAAAAGGAATGAATGCAAATGAAATAAAACAAAAAAATATTTTTATTGATTTGTTTTTTATTTATGATATTTTTGATTATTTTTTCTTAATGTTATGCATGAATAAGTAACAAATAAAATGTGAGCATTAAAACAACATTTTCCCTTTATTTCTTCATTTCTTGTGTAACACATCATTAAAGTTATCCTTTACATATGATCAACTAAATTAATTAAAATTACAAACATTTCACACACCTCTCATTTCACCATATCAAACATATACATATGAAAAGTTATATAAAAAAAATAACGCCCAAAAAATCTCAAGAAAAATTAACAATCACAATCGTAAATATGATTAGATGCTTAGTTTCACTCACAAGCATGCATGACTTGCTATATGAGCCCATCTGCAAATGTATGTCTTTACTATTCATTATTGGTGGCATGCCTCTAATAATTTAGTATAAAATTCGATTATTTCCAATCATACTATCAATTTAAAAAAATACAGAAACTCAAGCGTAACGCGGTCGACCCAATCACACAAACTTGTACAGTATATTGCAACTTACCTAATTGGCATGCTTTGCAAATACTCCGTCAAAAGCTAGGAGTTGGCTGCAAGTTATACTCTCACTAATATATTAAAAAGAAAAACGGAAATCCAAAAGAAACTGAAATCCAAATGTTGCGCTTCTTTGAGACTTCTTTTCTTCATTAGATAAGTGTGAAATATTGTTATGCTCTTTTAGTGCGTTTTCCAACTTTAAGCGCAAGCTCAGTATCAATTTTCAATGAAATATCAAGCGCTTTAACGGAATGGGTCAGTGCGCCACTGCAAATTTTACAAGAGTTTAACACCAATAATGAAAGTTAGCATCGATTAATTGACAAAACGTTGCAGTAACATATAGATCAATTGAGTAATTAAACACAATAACATATTACCTAGAAATGTAGGTCACACCCGATTGTCCAATCTTGTTTACGGTCTCAATGGTCACATTTCCAGAGGCCTAGCACAAAAGAAGACCTAAATAAACTCGAGTAAAAATTACAAAAAGAGCACTTGAGGAAAAACCTCTTAAGTTTTATCCAGACATAAATGGGCCGACGGTAATACTTTACAAATATGAAGGTAGACGTAAAAATATATAAATCTCTGAAGAAGTATACCAGATAAATGGGGGGGGAAATAATTTAGGGTTTATCTACACTGAAAACCACTTCAGTTTTACTCAGAGTTAAATTATCAACATCATCTTTCAAAATAAAAAATACAATTGTGATATTTGTCACAGAGTCACGTCTGCAAATGATAGGGTGATGGCTCCGGAGACTATAGGTTTACATCCAATTCTAGAGCCTGTTGCTCGAGTTTGCATTTAGGCTTTTTTAATGGATAAACAATTTTAACCAGTACAGAAATGAAAATAAAATTGTACCTCAGTCTCAAACCTCCCGTCAATCAAATCCACAGCTTCTTTAAGCATGGATATATCAACATCTCCATTAGACAAGGGGACAACCATATTGTCTAACATTATCCTGGTTAAGGATGTCTTTGTAGTGGATGAATAGTGAAGTACTTGCTTTACTTCCTCAAGAGTCCTCGTCTCCACCTGTTGGCAAAATATAAGTCTTCAAGAATGAATTACTAAACATACTAGTTTTTAATTTTATAAATATTACTCACTCCTTCCCGTACCTATAGTCACAATTTCAATTTTGGTATTCTCATACCTATAATCATGCCTAAGGCTGGAATATCGTACCAAAATGCCCATACCGATAATGAACCGCAGATTTCGTTATTGAAATTTTTTATATTGATAACATACCGAAAATTTCAGTATGCCGATTATCGATATTCCAAAATTTTGGCTATATGATAAATTTATAACGATATTGTACCGAACTCTCGTACATCAATGCATACCAAAATTTTAATATCGAATTATAAAGAAAATGTCTTATCTTCTGAATTATATAAAAAAAAAGTCTTACTATATCAATATATTTATATAACAAAAAAAATTATAAATTTCATTTCGATACCGCACCAAAAATTATTAATACAGTATCATACCGTTATAAAATTTTCAAGCTACCAAAAATACGACATTTTTCAGTACAATAATTTTGATATTTACGCCCTTAGCAACGCTTGAAAAAAAAGACATTTGAAATTAACCTTATTTTTCATTTTAAATTACCCTACTATTTCACATACATTTTTTAATCTTACCCACAAGTAGCTCACTTTACCACTTCAAAAGACATTTGATCCTTTATTCTTTTATTTTAAAAAATCTATTTTTTGTGCCTGGACACATGTCACTATAGGTTCAAGATGGAGGGGTATTATTTTTCAACAAAAATGGTTGGTTCACAGTTAAAAAAAAATGACAACAATTCAACATCTAGAAAAGATTAATGAAGTTGATTGAGCCAATTAAAAATATTCATAAATAACCTACAAATTTTAAAAGGATCACGATTAAGATCATTGTATGTAGTAAGATTAAAGGTCAATGAACTACCTCGACTCCCATTTGAAGATTATTTTGTTGTAAGTAGAGATCCACAGAATTCAGCGCATTCGTGATACCTCCGGCTATAGAAATATGATTGTCTTTTATCATGACCATATCAAACAAACCCATTCTGTGATTCTGGCCACCACCTATTAATACCTGAAAACCAAGTTTTTGAATAAGAAGTCAGGTAAAGAGGAAACAAAAATGAAACCAGGATAGTGATGCCAAGATTGTAGAAGAAGTGAGTATAGTGATCTACACCGCCCATTTATCCACCAATCGTAAGCCTGGAGCCGTTTTCCGAGTCTCTAAAATGTATGCAGGTCGTGCAGCATCAGCCATGGCCTGCACGATTATTGAAATCATCACGATTTTCGTATGTTCAAACAATCTTTGAAGATAAGAGCATCATATTAAGGGTTAATTACAGATTACCCCTTGAGATTTAGACTAATTACAAAATAGAACCTTGGAAATAAAAATACTGCCTCTTGCATTTGTGGCATAGGAAGCAGAATTGTAAGGTAAATACACACCTCACGCATTTTGTATTTTAAAGATGCACATAGTTGTTCGTAATTAGATGAAACCTCATGGGTAGTCTCCGCAATTGTCCTTCATATTAATAAAAAGAATGATACTGAGGTTTGTATTTACTGCAGAAAGACTTCTCTAAGGGTAAATATATGGATTTTGAAAGATAGCCAAGCCTTTTTATAATTAGACTAAACCTCAAAGTTATTTGGTTTTTGGTAATAATGATAACAAATAACAGTGTTAATTATGAAAAGTTCCCATCAGGTTTCACTTAATTTAAAAAAAAAAGGCAATTTGAGATTTTATTGTTTTACCAAAAAGCAAATCAAAAATCAAAACCTTCACATTTATAAGATTGTTGCAGCTAGCCCCTTACTTTTGTAATTTTGAAAGTTTTTTTGCAATTAGGCAAATCTCAGTGGCCCTTTTTGTAAATTAACCCTAAATAATAGTAGCTTAGAATCATTAATTCAGTGCTGAATGCATCGAAAATTTATGTACCACTCGCAAGCTACTTGTGATAATCAAACAGAACTTAGTTAGAGTTGCTATTCCACTCATTCTCTGCATAAAGTTAAGTACAACCCTTTCCGCAACTACAATATTATGTGCTTTGCCTGCATATTTTCATCAAGCAGAAACGCTCGTTCAAATTACCATACACACACACACAAAGTTGAGGCTTGGAATCTCAAATACCATGTACTTTGCCGAATTGCAGGCCTTTGCGTACACAGTCACCATCCTTTATATACCACTCGACCTGATTATTACAATAACTAACTGTTAAAGCTTCATAATATGAAATATAAATGCACAGAATGCTTAATTTTGCAGACTGCAGAATATCTAAGTGTGACTCTTTTACCTTGAGCGAAGGGTCGACCTCATTAAACACCATATCTGCTAGAGCAATACCAGCCACGATCCCATCCTCCTTTGCCAGAAAATGAGCTTCCACTTCCATTTCAACGGGAATCGTCGCTTTACAAGTTACATCCCCTATATATATAAACATTTCCCTATTAGTATTATTCAAAGTCAGCATTTCCTATTCTCAAGTTATTCAATCTATTCAAAAATTATTCATGCTACAGACGGCAAATCGAAATGGATTCAAATGCAATACTATGAATGTGTGTAGATTTTAAGTTTATACCATCAGCACTCAACTGTGAGGAAGTAATTTCTGCAACAGATAAAATTCAATAAAATAAAATTAGCCTTATTTTTAAATTTCAAATCATGACATCTCACCTCGATCGCCGGCGTCCTCGGAGAGTGCCAGCTGTATTACGCCCTTCAGGTCATAAGTGGGGTGCGCCGGAGGTTTCACTACCAGGGACCCCGCCGGAATCCCAACGTTGAAGGTGGCTGTTGATGACATTTTCACACTCAATCTGCAGATTTTTCAGCGAAAATAAAATAAAATAAAAAAGGCAAAAAGAAAGTGGAAGCTGAGGCATGAGTGAATTCTACCTTTTGGGAATGGGATGTAGCCAGAATGATAAGAGTGGCGAGAATGAAAAGGCGCTGGTCATTCGCAGGGGTTGTTTCGCTAATAAGAAAATTTTGGGGATTAAACTGCAGTTACGAGAGTTCTAATTGCTTCTGTGTGTGCGGCGGGGCAATGGAAGTGAGGTAGACGATACTGATGGATGTTTTTCGATCGATATACACAGAAAGCAAGATATTAACAACAAATAATCAATAAAAAGCAGAGGTAGGCAATGCAAATTCTAGTTTTTTTCGGGTTCCAAGTAAAACTGAATTCTAGAACGATAAACAACACACAATTAAATTTCATTTTCTAATCATCACACCAATTAATTGATTATTTATTAAAAAATCCCACGAAATTAAAAATTATTCCGTAGTAGAAAACCAATTATTTATAAACAATCAAGATTATAAAAAAACCATTACCAGATGGTCGATAAGCTGACCAGTTGTTGCAGAATTGGAGATTGGTGGGTGTTGAAAGCAGATCGACAGGGTCGACGAGTTGAGTGACGATGGAGACAGCGAAAGCGGAAGGGCAGTTGGCGGTAGATTGAGGGGGCAGCTGGGGGTATGTGGATTCGGCAATCGATACTCGACGATTGTGGTCGGTGAGGAAGAAGGTGGAGAAGATCTATGTTCGGTCGACAGTCGACTCTAGAGCTGCACATTCGGTCCAGTTCGACCCTGAACCGACCGGTTCGGAACCTGAACCGGAACCGGATAAACCTGAACCGGCCGGTTCGGAACCTGAACCTGAACCTTGAACTGGTTTTAACCGGTCCGGGTTAGGTTCAAGGCTGATCCGGTCCGGTTCCGAACCTGAACCGGCAGGTTCTGCCCAAATAATTTTTTTATTTTTTTTAGTTTTTTTATTTGTTTGTATTTTTTATGTATTTATAGATACTAATTAAAAATAAACTTATTTACAATATTCTTAAAATTTTGTAATTTTTAAATTTGAATTTACTAAATATTTGAATTTGAAATTTTAAAAAAAGTAGCCGTTATTTGATTTTATGGTCTATATTTAACCAAATTTGAAAAATTAGCAGACTAGATAAGTTAGTTAAGTAAGGTAAGTAAGAACTACGTGGACTTTAATTCTTCAACGAGGATACGTAGAATTAATTTGGTATCGAAAACTAAAAAATTTATTTTATTTTTCGATATTCAAATTAAACACAAGTCTAATTTTTATTTAAATTTTATTTTAAGAACTACGTGAACTTTGATTCCTCACCGAGGATATTAAGCACTTTCTTTTGATATCGAAAACAAAAAAAAAAATATTTTTCAATATTAAAATTAAACTCAAATCTAATTTTTATTTAACTTTAATTTTTTCACATTATTTCTAAAAATAAATTAACTACCTAAAATCTTTTATTTTTTTAAAAACCTTTTTAAAAAAGTTAATTCTCAAAAACTTTTTTAAAAGCTAAAAAAAACGGTTTCAAGGTTCGGACCTGAACCGATCGGTTCAGAACCTGAACCTGAACCGGGTTGAACCTGAACCTTGAACCTGTTTTCACCGGTTCGGGTTCGGTTCATCAAAACTCCGAACCTGAACCTTATGAACCTGAACCGGATAGCCCGGAACCGGCCGGTTCGACCCGGATGTGCAGCTCTAGTCGACTCCCTCTCCCTTTGTGGAATTTAAGGTTTTGGAACAAAATATAAATAAATTAAGAAAAAGGGAAAAGAAATAAAGAAAGAAAATCATTCATATTTTTAAAATCTAATTCAAATGTGACAAATAGTTTAATACAGTAATTATCACAATTTAAGTATTGATTATGTAAAAAATATTACAAATTAATCGGTCATAGTTATTTTTCCATGGTGTTTAGTGTCGTCTTTAATTACAATAAATTTCGTTACCAAATCTTTATGTGATAATAATTGTTTTTTTTTGTTATGATAAATTTCAAATAATGATGAATTTGTTTTTTTATTCACAAAGTAAAATTTTGTCAAAAAAACACTGTGGAGTGACAAAAAAAAATTTGCCACTATCACGATATATTTAGTGACGAAAACAAATTGTCACTTTTAAGTGATAAGTTGTGACGAATTTAATGTCGTCCAAAAAAAAACCGCCAAGTTTAATTTTGTGTAATGCAATATTTCTTTAGAGTGAATTCAAAAGGAAACACTACAAAAAATCTTTCTTTAGAGTGAATTCAAAAGGAAACACTAAGGGGGCGTTTGGTAGACTAGATAAAGGATAGATAACTTAGTTATCTAAAGTCAATGTTGTTTGGTTCGGTGTTAGTGGGCCTGCAAGAGATAAGCAGGCCCGTGTCTAAATACTATTTACCTTCACAAAACTTATCTGTCCAAATTGATGGGATAGGTAATTTGAGTTGAACAGTAGTAAAAATTTATTATCTACTTTATCTTTAGATATTTAATCGTAGCCAACCAAACGACTCCTAACACATTCCCTACGGGCCCGTGAATTCAAAAGGAAACAGTACAAAAAATTCGCGTACGGCATCCCTACGGGAATCACGCCGTAGGGAACAGACGCCATAGAGACTAGATAAAGGATAGATAACTTAGTTATCTAAAGTCAATGTTGTTTGGTTCGGTGTTAGTGGGCCTGCAAGAGATAAGCAGGCCCGTGTCTAAATACTATTTACCTTCACAAAACTTATCTGTCCAAATTGATGGGATAGGTAATCTGAGTTGAACAGTAGTAAAAATTTATTATCTACTTTATCTTTAGATATTTAATCGTAGCCAACCAAACGACTCCTAACACATTCCCTACGGGCCCGTGAATTCAAAAGGAAATAGTACAAAAAATTCGCGTACGGCATCCCTACGGGAATCACGCCGTAGGGAACAGACGCCATAGGGGTAACATCGTAGGGAACAAATTCCCTACGGGCCCGACAATATCCCAACAACCCAAGGCCCGACCCAAGCCCAGCCCTTTTCATATTAATTAATAATGTGTATTGTATAGCCCAGAGTTTGAACCTTGGATCTCAAGGGTGAAGAGGAGGAAGATAATCGCTGGGCTATCTGAGTTATATGTGCAATTTTTAAAAGATAACATATATGTATTCATTAACTTATATTTATTATGTAGTATAATGTAATAATAAGTTAAAATACAATATATATATATATATATATATATATATATATATATATATCCGATTATAAATATAAATAGTGGTTTAATTTAAAAAAAAAGCTAATTTTAAATAAAATACCATTTAAATATATTAAATTGCGAAATTTTTGTAATTGATTATTTTAATAAAATTCCGAATTTTTTTGGTAATTGTATAATTTTTGTTATTAATTATTTTTATAAAATTGCGTAATTCTTTGCGTAATTATATAATTTTTGTAATTAATTATTTTTATAAAATTATAATTGCTTAGTTGTATAATTACGTAGTAAAAAAACTTTAATTGGAATTTATTATTTAGTGAAATAGTGGTTTAAAAAACTTTTTAAACAATTTAGCGTAATTTTATAATAATATTTAATTAATTTATTATTATATAAATGAATAGTTTAAAAAAAAAAAACAATTCGGCAATTGCCGTAGGAAATATTTTTCAATTCTCCCCTACAGGAAATAGCCGTAGGGACCCCTACGGGAATTTTTCCCGTAGGGACCCTACGGGAATTTTTCCCGTAGGGACCCTACGGGAATTTTTCCCGTAGGGGGTTTATTATTCCCCTACGGGCGCTGCCGTAGGGACAATTTTCCTATGGCTAGTCGTAGGTGACCCCGTAGGGAATTTTGGAGGGAAGCTATGCGCGCGAGTGCGCGTGCAGTTCCCTACGTGAATCCCCTACGGGAGTCACCCTACGGCTGAGGCCGTAGGGAATGCCCTAGGGGAACTCTGAATATGATTCCCGTAGGGAATGCCATAGGGAATCCCTACGGGAAAAATTGTTGGTTATTTTTGTACAAAATGTCTAAATCCGAAAATAAAATAAAATAACATATGGTTTAGAACAGTACTACTGATCTTTACAATTCCAGAATTTAATTAAATAAAATAAGTAAATAAATTAACCTTTATCGGGCTTCGAACAGAATCTTGTTGCGGGTAGTCGAGGCGATTTCGCCATCCGCAAGACTAAAACGCCCCGTGTATGCTACGGTTTTGCGACGTTAGTCCCCAAAGATACAACGACTTTCAATCATCTTCTAGTATGAGGCACACCAGCTAGAAGCTCCGGCGAACGGGTAAAAAGAGAGAGAACGGAGCATATACAAATGTAAATAACTAATATTGCCTACACAATATTCTAACACTAGAATGCATATGAGCTTAGAGAGAAGAGATTTCTGATGTGGGATATGAAGTATGTAATTGAATTATTGTCGAATTGTTTTTTCTTCTCAACTAAAAGCTCCTATTTATACCCATCAAAGGAGGAGTATCAAAAGACAAAAGGCATTCCAAATGTCACATGCAACTCAAAGGTTACATCAATTATGAGGAATTATTTATATATTTTATTAAATATATAAATAAAATGCTGATGACTTTTCAAGTATTTTGGGCCGTCTATTCAAATTATGTACAACCCATTGGGTTGACTATTTAAATTCCGTAAAACCCATTTAGGCTAGCCCAACAGCTTAACCCAATTAAATATTTCAACTAATTTTACTCAGCCCAAAGGCTAACAAGTCCAAGCCTTAAATATTTCAACTAATTTTACTCAGCCCAAAGGCTAACAAGTCCAAGCCATAATAACCAAACGTGTTATTACTTAACAAGCTCAGTACAAAATTAAATTTATACTTTGTTAAACTTTTATAGGCCCAAGAAAATTCTCGGAGGCCCAAGTCCAAATAATACTCCAATTGAACAAGAATAATAATTCAAGTCAATTGCTTACTCAAAGTTGAAACATCTTTCTAACTCCTCATATAACATCACGAAAATATTAATTTTCTCTCCACATTTAATGTGAGATTGTGACTTTTCAAATTCTCAACAATCAATACAATGACCTTTTATAATGGTTCTCACAAACTCATTGTCTACCACATTTTGATGTGGGATGAGGCTTAATTATCTCATTCAACAATGCCTTTTCACTTGGCTAATTCATTCGTTTATTTCTCACTCACTGGAAATCGGATCTTGACGAAATAAAATAATATAATTAACTACGCAACATCGTAGAAAATTATCAACAAATTAATTCTAACTTGAATTAATATTTAGCCAAGAGAATTTTACGCAAACTTGAATTAATAGTTAATTCCAAATTAATTAACTACGCAAACCTAGTGCTCGATTCTCAAGAGAATTTATTGCTTCAGGAAAGGTAGTTTGCGGCTTTGAACCTTCCGTAGTAAATTATCACCGGATGTACAGGAGGCCTAGTGGACGCGATGCCTTGAACTATTCCCCCACAACGTACAACGAGTCAATGATATTTACACAATAAATCCCCAATAATTTCCCATTCTTATGTTGTGTCCGTTTTGGCCATGGACTCACTTTGGATTCATAAATGTTTACATTTGAAGCAGCACTCACTTCACATTTATATATATAGGTGACTTCCCATCAAAAGTATCCTGACATACTTCACCTTTCTAAGGTTGGGATTCATAAAAAGTCTCCACGAGAACTTAACCTTTTACAACACATCAGGATTTAGCACTTGATTTGCCCTTAGGGATGAGTTCAGAAAATATATAAATATATAAAATATATAAATATATTTTTCAAGTGCTCAACTGAATTTTCATAACTTAGTTTTCCCTTTGAACCAAGTTCCTGAGATCTCCATTCATCATGGTAGGGTTACCGTTATGATCGTTCATTAAAATGTGGTTTTTCAAACCCAATCCCTTTAGCACATACTCAATTGATCTCTATCAATTCCTTTCGTCAAAGGATCAATCAATTTTATTTTATTTTTCTTAGATTTCACAAACTCTGAAAAAATTACTCCATTTGAGATCAATTGTCTAACGGTGTTAATTCTCCGACGAATATGTCGAGATTACCGTTATACATAATGCTTTGTGCTCTTCTTATAGCAACTTGGCTATTACAGTGAATCATCACAAAAGACACAAGCATTTCCATTTGCTTTGGTTTAGGATTATACACCTTAGCCAAACACCCCCACACTTTTAAAATATTAATAAGACGGTTTACGAATTTATTTATTTATTTATTTATTTTTTCCAAAAATCCGTAACACCTCTCATTTTATTTTATTTTTAGTGGGTAATTTTTTTTTTCAATACGTGGTTAGCTTCTCAAAACAGCTTTCCCTCACATGTTCTGAAATTATTTATAATTAATCAAAACGACGCTCATCAACTCTTCAAGAGTTTTAATAATAATAATAATTATTATTATTAATATTTTTTTTTTCAACCACACTATTCAATTGCGGTGAATATGAACCATCGTTTGAAAAAATTATCTCATTTTCAGAACAAAATTAATTTCTAAAATGCAACACTCATTTGGAAATACTCACTGATCGACATGCCTTCAGCGGCTATGTATACATGATCAATTGGTTCTCTTGGAATTTAAAAATATTATGATCATATTCACGACCATTTAATAATCCAAGAACATACCGACGATGAACATTTTAGTTCCAACGTCCTCAACCTTGTATTTCTTCTCCTTAGCAACCCAAAAAGTGCTTTGGACGAAGTCATACTCTATACACATCGTATAGTTCATTACTCAATCCGTTTAGGACAATATTCCGGCAAAGGTAAAACCTTGCTCTCATGCTTCAAACGTTACACGTTTCTCAGCATCTATCTCATTCTCGTAGATGACCAAAGGTCCATCTTTGAGATACCTTACCGGACCCATCAGTTCCGGAGGTAGACATTTAGTAAGAATTTTAGTCTTGCGTTGTTGGTTATTTTTGTACAAAATGTCTAAATCCGAAACATAAAATAAAATAACATCTGGACTAGAACAGTTCTACTGATCTTTACAATTCCAGAATTTAATTAAATAAAATAAGTAAATAAATTAACCTTTATCGGGCTTCGAACAGAAACTTGTTGCGGGTAGTCGAGGCGCTTTAGCTATCCGCAAGACTAAAACGCCCCGTGTATGCTACGGTTTTGCGACGTTAGTCCCCAAAGATACAACGACTTTCAATCATCTTCTAGTCTGAGGCACACCAGCTAGAAGTTCCGGCGAACAGGGAAAGAGAGGGAACCGAGCCTATGCAAATGTAAATAACTAATATTGCCTACACAATATTCTAACACTAGAATGCTTATGAGCTTAGAGAGAAGAGAATTTAGATGTGGGATATGAAGTATGTAATTGAATTGTTGTCGAATTGTTTTTTCTTCTCAACTAAAAGCTACTATTTATACCCATCAAAGGGGGGGTACAAAAGACAAAAGACATTCCAAAGGTCACATGCAACTCAAAGGTTACATCAATTATGAAGAATTATTTATATATTTTATTAAATATATAAATAAAATGCTGATGACTTTTCAAGTCTTTTGGGCCGTCTATTCAAATTCTGTACAACCCATTGGGTTGACTATTTAAATTCCATAAAACCCATTTAGGCTAGCCCAACAGCTTAACCCAATTAAATATTTCAACTAATTTTACTCAGCACAAAGGCTAGCAAGTCCAAGCCATAATAACCAAACGTGTTATTATTTAACAGACTTAGTACAAAATTAAATTTATATTTTGTTAAACTTTTATAGGCCCAAGAAAATTCTCGGAGGCCCAAGTCCAAATCATACTCCAATTGAACAAGAATAATAATTCAAGTCAGTTGCTTACTCAAAGTTGAAACATTTTTCTAACTCCTCATATAACATCACGAAAATATTAATTTTCTCTCCACATTCAATGTGGGATTGTGACTTTTCAAATTCTCAACAATCAATACAATGACCTTTTATAATGGTTCTCACAAACTCATTATCTACCACATTTCGATGTGTGATGAGGCTTAATTATCTCATTCAACAATGCATTTTCACTTGGCTAATTCATTCGTTTATTTCTCACTCACCGGAAATCGGATCTTGACGAAATAAAATAATATAATTAACTACGCAACATCGTAGAAAATTATCAACAAATTAATTCCAACTTGAATTAATATTTAGCCATAAAAAATCAGTCAAATATTGGTCAAACCAAATATTTTATTCCAATTTTTCCAACAAAAATGCCGTAGGGAATCTCCGTAGGGATTCCCTGGTTTTTTGTAGTGAAAGAGATTAATTATTCGATATTAGTGTCGATTTTTTACATTAATTATTCAATTAAGGTTTGGATCACATGAAATTCTTTGATGAAGAAGACCTCCGCCTATTTGACGTTCTCCTCTTTACAGTTAACATCGAAGAAAAAAAATCATTTTTTTGTGCTTAAATTAAAGGGTATCTTGAATGTTTTTGTTTTAACATATTTCTAAAAAAAATTAAAAGAAAAAACAAGAAAATAAAAAGGAAGGGTGTTCAAATGAATATGTAAGGTATAAATATCACATAGGAGTTTATTTACCCTTCAAATGTTACTAAATTTATTGCTTTTAAATTTGCTCTATGATAATCGATACTACTTTCGTCTCATAATAATGATCACATGTGATCGGCACGCAGATCAAAAAGTATTTTTTCATTGGCTTATTAACTAAAATGCTAAAGATAAATATGTATTTTTAAATTAATAAAGTAAGTTAAAGGTAAATATGTATTTTTAAAGTTGAGTGTTAATATTTTTAAAAATAGGTGAAAGGTAAGACTATATATGTCGTTTAAAATTAAGAATAAATATATTATTAAATGGACTATGACCATTAATATGAGATAATTTAAAAAGAAAAGTGTGATCATTATTATAAAACAGAGAGAACAATGTAATGCTCAACATTATATATGCCTTTCGCTTCTCTCTTCCTCTTCGCCATCAATATGAGGAACAATTGATGGAATGCCCCCTTGGACTTCAAACATCACTGAATACCCTCCTTTTTAAATAATTAATAAAACAAATAAAAATACAAAATAGTTATTAGTAAATGTATGGAAAAGTTTTAACTTGTCTCTGTTTTATTTATGTATATTTCATTAGAATTATAAGGAAAAACTATTTTTCTCTTTCTTCCTCTTCATCTCACCTTTCATTTTTTTTCCTGTTGAAATCAGAGAAGAGAAGAGCTACTACGCGAAAACGAAGGTGTCGCGCTCCCGTTTATTTTTTCTAACATACATCCCATCGGTGTCGAGCTCCGCGTAATCTGAACCAAATCTTAGCTCACAATGCGGACCCAATGTGTGTTGAATCCTCAACTCCGGCGACCAAATGTTCTAAATATCACAACTACGGCGGTTGAATCCCATAAATCAAGAAGAAAAAACCACGTGTAAAAAATCCTCAATCTGCCGATTCGAAAAGGGCTAGTTTGATTTTTTCAACTTTGTGTTAAATTTGATTTTGAGTTTTTGAGGGTTCAATTTTAGGGATTTAATTCGAGAGTTTTGTTTAAATTTCTCAAACCAACCAATTTTAAATATGGATTTGTTTTAAAGTTGGTTGTGTTTAGTTTTTAATTTGGGTATGTGCTAATTTGGTTGCTTAATTTGCTTGTATAGATTCTTTTGTTGAATATGAAGGAAATGAACTGCGATATACGTTAAGCGCTGCCGAAAAAGAAAATGAATTCAAATTAAGCAATCGTAGCCAATTGGATGTATTAGGTACAATTTATGAAGGATTAGACGTGTATTGTCGACGGTTGTTGATAGGTGGTTGCTTTAAACATCTCTTTTCCATGCCAATATTGAAATTATCAGGTACCATTATTCATAAGTGAGGAGGAATGTTGGTTTATCATTGGGGAGCGGTCCCTTCTATTCGGCATTACCGAGTTTGCTGTAGTGACTTCATTGAAAGTTGGTATTGATGATATATCCATAAATGAATCAGTTTGAATAAATCCCCCCTTTATACAAAAATTATTTGAATGGTAAAAAAAGTGTATAGAAGGGATGTTATGCAAGCATTTACAACCTGCAAAAATCATATTGATAAATACTTAGCATATGTTGTTATTTGATTGGATGATGTCAAAGCCATTAGTTTGTGGTGGTTTGATTTGGTAGATGATTTGAAAAGTTTCAACAACTATCCTTTGGGAAATTTATCATACAAGATGACAACGCAGGTGTTGCGTCGTGATTTATCTGTTCCATTTAATACGGAGAAGGTTGCATATGTAGTGCATGTACTTCCCCTTTCCATCATGGTGTGTATAAAAAGAGTACTTCTTGGTTTTTGTTTTTAAATTATTCATCAAATTTTACATTCTTTAATTGTTAATATTGTATTGCATTGCAGGTCTGAGCGTTTGAATCAATTTCTTCAATTGCTGAATATGCTACCAAACTTGATGGTGAAAAATTCTCTAGGATTATGAACTGGCAGTTGAGCAAGCAACGAATAAAGTCGAGTGAAATTGAAAAACCCTTGGAATCAGAAGAGATGGTATGTGTGTGTCTTTTAATATGCTAATTATGATATTTTTTGTATAATATGTGCATATAATCAGTATATATTTGTGTAGATTTATGCTAATTGGTGATTACCGATGTTGATCGAACATGTAATTTTTTAGATGTTGATAACTGCAATGTTGAGACTGAGAAGAAAGAACCGGAGGAAAAAGTCAATAACTAGATTGTTAAGATATAACATCAATTGGAGGGGGAAATAGATGCCTTCATTAAAACTGCATCTATCGGTGAGAAGACTGAGTTTGTTAAAATGTTACATAGATTGGATAGGAAAATTGGGGTTGATGGGGTATTGTCAAGTTCAGAAGGTAATTTCGATTAACTTCTTCAATTTATAGTTGGTTGATTTGACCTCTTCTCATTATTCTTTTATTGTAGATAAGAATGAGGAAGTCACTGTCTTGGACAAGGTTGTGGCTGAAATTGAGGAAGTCATTGTCTTGGACGAGGTTGTGGCTGAAATTGAGGAAGTCATTGTCTTGGACAAGGCTGGGGGCTGAAAAGAAGAAATACAATGTCTTTGTGAAGGATGTGGATGAAAGAGAGAAACAGAGGAAATTTAAGCTTGAAAATCTTGAAGGTAGGTTCATTTTTGTAATGTATTTAATAATAAAAGAACTCAATTAACAATTCATTTATGGTGAATTCAGTAAAGGAGGCAGAGAGGACTGAACAAAAGGAACGAACGAAAGGGGAAGAGTCAGAAGGATGAAAGAGTTGTAGTTGTTGCTGATCCTTTGATGGAAATAGATCTTGCGAGGATTCAATATCTCGATAAATGGTTGGTGACTGATGCACTAGTAAGGCATGAAGTAAGTGTGTTCCATGATAGAATTTTATATTCAGATGAGTTTAAGAAATTGTTGACAACAGGATGAGTCTCAAGCTCGGTAATGCATCAATTTTAATAATTCCAATTTAAATGTTAGTTGTATATATTTCCTAAATTTCATGAACTGTTGATGTTTGTATGTAAAGATCATGGAGACTGGTCTAAATCTTTTACGTGAGCGCATGTGATACGAACCTCGTTGGGTGTGAAGGATAGAAGATGAACGAAGAAGGTTAATAACAAAGATACCTGATGGAAAGTCCCAATACCTCTGGATCTAACCCAAGAAATGATCTAGATCAAAGACCTAAACTCCAAAGCGTAGTTGACACAGCAACTCGAGGATGATGAAGACACACGAACGAAGTATGGTTGCTTCGTTGATTCGTCGAGTTGAATTGTTTTGGCAAAACCCGGAAGAATTCAAAAACCTTAAGAGAGAGATTTAATCTCACTCAAATATAATTTCAATATCAAAGTTGTTCTTCTAAAACAATGTCTTGGGAGCTTTATATAAGCAATACCCTAATTATTAAATAAAAGGAAAAAAAACTCTGAAATGAAAAATCCGCCGCTGCGCTGAAATCGCGACACGAATGGGTGTCAGCCGACACCAACTCCTCACTTCGGGTTCTGCCTCGGGTTGAGCCGCGGGAACATCAGAATCTCATTCTCGGCACACTTGTCGGTTGACAGGCCTTGGTTTCAGCCGACACCAAGCCAAAAGTTCGACCAAACTCCTCGGCACCTCCCCGGCTCACGTCCGACTCCTGTCCCAGCGTCTTCTTCGTCGTTCTGGCCTAAAATCGAATTATCTTGTCTAATCGACAGACCTTGAGTTGCATCAGCATGCGAGAACAACCAACGAGATTCCAAAATGGTGCATGTATCATAGACCCATGGTTTCCAGGATATGTTAAAAAAACATATAAGAATTCGACCAACCGTAATTCACTTAAGAATATAATTCTTCCAGGAATATTAGGTGTGCAGTCCTGGTTTGAGGCCAAAAATATATACTTCACTGTTTGTTCATATTCGAGTCATTGATTTGCTTGGAAAGTGGATGTAACGGAGCAATGCATCTACATATACGATAGTCTTCCCAGACACATCAGAAAGAGTGAATTTGATGAGATCATGAAGCCCTTCCTGGTGATGATACCATTGATATATTCTAATGTTGTGGGAGGTTCCAAACTGACCTTGATGGTTCAGAAGATAATTGGGTTGATTGTACAAGACAATGGGTAAATTTTAAATCTTAAAATGCATTATATGCTTGTTTTTTAATAATATTGTTTGGGGAGTTGGTAGTATAAATTTCTTGCGTAATTTGTAGGAACGCTTGCGGATTGTATGCATTGAAGTTTATAGAGTTCTTGGTCGCGAAGCAAGATCTTGGAAGACTAAAGTTAGTCGACTTGCAACAATGCAGAAAGAATTTCGTCGCGAAACTTGTCTCAATAGCCAAGGACTAAACTTTTTTTTTTGGTAAAGGTCAATCACATATAAAATAAAAATGTATGATACAGTACATCGCATAGGGAATGAAACCCCCACCGCATCACCGAGCTAACAGACTAGCTCTCCAACCAACCGACTAAACATATAGCACTAAAGAATACAAACACAATCACCAAGCTATATGTCATACCCTCTTCAGCGCACGTGTCTGAAGAGAATCTGAAAGCCGTAACAAGCGGATCCTCTCCTGTATGATAGTGATCGCTTGAGTGGCCACCACTCTAGGCGACACCGAATGAGCCTCGTGAATCCTCGTGTTCCTCTCGAGCCAAATAAAACAGAGCAGCGAGAAGCCCACGATACGCGCAAGATATCAAGTGATTCCCTCGCCATCGACTAGAAGCCCGTAAAACAGCACAATGTCAACTACCACGTGGCCAAAGAAATCCCACCTCCACCTTTAGCCTCCGCAATCATTCTCGTGAGAAGGGGCACTCACAGAAAAGGTGAGAGTGTGTCCCCGTGCTCTCCCCACCACATAGCACACACGAGTCATCCCCCGACCAATCCAACGCTTATCCCTAGTCGGCAGCCGACCACGGATAGCCATCCAAAGAATGAAACAATGTCGTGGAATACGTCCTGGTCCAGTCAATAGGGCAGCCCACGGCACCCTGGGGTCCTCCGGGTGGAAAAGAGAATATGCCAAGTCAGAGGTGTAGGACCGTGATCGATGCAATGTCCACCGCACTGTATCTGCCCTCACATCTATACTCGGCAAGTCATCCATAAGGTCAACAAACTCCGCCGAAAAGTCTGTTGGCCATCTCCACACCCCATCAACTATGACCATACTCAACGTCGCAGCCCTAAGAAGCCTCCTAAGCCACGATCCCAACTGACACACCTCCTCCAGTCGACCAAGGGTATGCCACGGGTCCCTCCAAAGGTAAAACTGCGATCCATCCCCGAACTGCATCTGTATAGCTGGTAACACAGTAGGGCGTAGCTTTAGAAGTTGTCTCCAACTCCAGGAGCATGCCCTCGGCATCTTAGCACTCCAAAAGAAATGTCTCCTCAGTCGATTCTCCTGAATCCAACTGACAAACACTGACTCCGGGTCTTGACTCAGAATAGCCCAAATGTGTCTGGTCATAAGGGCCCGATTCTGAGCAGTGAGATCGCGGATACCTAATCCACCCTCGCTAGTAAGGCGACAAATATCAACCCATCGGACCTTTGCATACCCTTTTTTGCCAAACCCAAACCATAGGTATCTCCTCAGCCTCTTCTCAATCTCCTCGATAATCCCCAAGGACTAAACTAATCGGATTAGTTTTGTGAAATTCTGTTTTTTAGAAAGAATACCTATGTAGATCAAATTTTCTACATGAGAATTTTCCTACCTCTAAGTTCACAACACGTCTGCTCGAACTCCCGATGCGTACTTGAAACTTACGAGGATGACTAATAACATAAACCACTTAATTAAGTGAAACCAGTTTCTTAAGCTTCTTTGACAAAATCTTATCAATTGCTGGGGTGAGTGTCTTTCCCCATGAATTAGCTAAAACTCGCCTTTCGGCAAACCATCTCTACATTAGGTCACAAATGGATTCAAGCAACCTCACACTTGGAAACTCTATTTACTTCAGTAACAAACCATTCAGTGTTTCTACATTATTGGAGGTCATGATGTTATATCTTAATCAATCAAAGTGGGTTGTAGACCAATGTCGAAAATTTGTCGATTCCAAATATTCTCTAATTCTGTCACGCTTCAAGCAAAGTTCATCAAAATTCCTTTTAAATGCTCCAACAGTGTATGCATTTGCAGCCCGATTAAACAAAACATCAATATCGGCATGTTTTGGAAAATGAGATTTCACATTCTTTTTCAAATGATAGGTGCAATGGCCATGACAATCATTCTTATACACATCTTAAATCCATGTGTGATCCTCTCTGACCGATCAGAAATTATAGCAAACTCATGTGTGTCACCTACAAAAATATCATAATTTTCATAATTGTGTTTGAATAAAAATCAGTACATTTCAGAATTGTATAACAAATTCATATGTGCATTTCAGAATTGTATTCGAATACAAGATGTACATTTCCTAATTTTCTAATTGTATTATTACACACATGAAGAGAATCTCGGAAAGCAACAACCTGTGAGAAGAGAATATCAGAAAAACAACAATCTGGGAGAACAAAATTTCAGAAATTTCAAACTACATACTTGTTATTATTTTCAACTTCTCAAAGAACCAAGTCCATGATTTGTTGCTTTCAGATGCCACAATGGCCCATGCGAGCGGATAAATTTGATCATTTCCATCTTGGCATGTTGCCACAAGAAGATTCCATTTCCTTCCTTTAAAGTATCATCTACATAAATAACTTGTCGCATTGACGAGTAACCCCGAATACTTTTTCCGAGGGCCGTAAAGCAAAATTCAAATTCATTGGCATAATTAGTTTGGATAAATGTTAAAGTACCGGGATTATACTCCTCCAACAAATGAAAAAAATGTTGGCAATTCCTTATAACTGTCAATCGAATTACCTCGTATTAATTCTTTTCCGTGTTTTTTAGCATTATAAGTCGTACGATACTTTAATTCATACCCATACTCTTTGCAAAAGTTCATCATTACATCCTTCGATTTCGAAACATGGTTAGGATCTTGGAAATTCGATGATAAATATTCTCAATCAACTTAGAGGAAGCGTGTTTGTGATATCTATTGGGCAGACTACGTGAGCAATTATGACTTCATTCATATTTTCTAATTATAAACACTGTCGAACCTCCCAAATTAGTAGCTAAAAGACGCCACTTGCACCACTCCGTTTTACAAGACACAACATACCTTGAATTATCCGACTTCTTGGTTTGGAATTCAAAATGGTGATTCAACCCAAGTATCTGCAACTTTTCTTTCGAAAGCCCCTTCGTCTGGAATATTTCTTTCACTTGAACGTCATCGTCCGGAGGAATACACCAAAAAAATGCCTCATGAAACACCAAATTCTGATTCTCAGTTACTCGTTTACCAACCATGAATCATTACAATTTTTTGGACCTGTTTCATTTGCCGACAGCTGAATAACATTACAAATTTCTACATCCGTCTCATTTGTCGGTTGTTCTGGAGCTGTCTCATTTGAGTTCAAAATGGGTTCAACATCATCAACTATACCCACCAAATTAAACATCGCGGTTTGTTCGATTCCAAATTCTCAGCTACAACTGACCCAAGAAACTGCATCACCCTATCACCTGACCTATCACCACCACCATCTCAAATTCCCAAAACAACAATATTATCACCTACCTCTTTACACAATACATTAACCTCAGGGATCGTTTTCACTTTCAATGTTACACATAGTCGAGTTTTATCACAGCACGATACCAATCAACCTACACTATCATTATCGTTTATTGAATACGGCACATTGAACAGTGTGTTTTTATTCTTCGTCGGCCGATGACATCGCAAAACCATTTCGTAAAGAAAAAGAAGATTTTTTGATATTTTGATTATTTTTTCTTAATGTTATGCATGAATAAATAAATAATAAATAAAGTTTGAGCATTTAATCAATATTTTCCCTTTATTTACACATCACCATTAAAGTTCTCATTTACATATGATCAACTAAATTAATTAAAATTACAAACATTTCACACCTCTCAATTTCACCAAATCAAACGTATGCATATCAATGGTTTTATAAAAAAACGCCCAAAAAAAACATCTCAAGAAAAATTAACAATCACACTCATAAATATGATTAGATGCTTAGTTTCACTCACATGCATGCATGGGCATGGCTGGACTAGATCAGTTATAAAGATGTCGGGAAAGACGACAACATATTTCCAACATTATTCACCGAAGAAGACGATGGGATCATCACCTCCTCCCCTCCAAGTTGCCCTTCATGATCTGCCAATTGATCCCAAAAGAAATAACTCGGACAATTTTGTGCGTTATCAACAACCCAATCGTTAATAATTAGCTCGTTGTTTCTCTGCAGGCAGTCTAGCACCGACACCTGTCCCCCTCCCACATTCACCCCGCATGAGTTATGCGCCTGATGATGATCGATTGGCGCCATCATATTTTCTATGTTGTCTATCATCACATTCATCGGGCTTGTGAATTGGGCCCGTAGATTAACGGGCCAAGCTTCTTGAAATATCTGATTCATGTCCATTTGGGGACTGGGGTTATTGGTGCTCGTGCCTTCGATGTCGAACATGAATGAGGAGGGACTTGGTAGAGGGAACAAGAAGGCGGAGGTGTCTTGGATTCGTGAGGATGACTTGGTGAGAAATTTGTCTTGATTTTGATGGTTTTGTGAGTATGTTGTGAATTGTGGAGTTTGGTCGGACAAATTTGGTAAGGCGATATCGTTGATTGCAGCGGAGGGTGGTGTGGATTTTCTAATCTTCTTTTTTATCCATGAGTTCCAGTAGTTCTTGATTTCGTTGTCCGTTCTCCCGGGAAGATGACTTGCTATATGAGCCCATCTGCAAATGTATATGCATGCATGTTACAAATAGTTTATTTATTTTTCATTTCAAATATAATTTTATTCTTATTTTTTTACTTATTTTTTTAATTTTACTAAAAATTATTTTAATTTTCAACTTAAAATGTATTTTACCCTTTATTTTTTGGTGAAAATGTTAATAATTATTATTTCTATTTCATGTCAATATGCATTAGTCCTTGTAATTTACAAAAGATAAGTACATAATAGTAACATTAATTTTTATCTCAGTGTCAAATTAACTCGTAATATTAAGTTGAACAGAGACTATTGTAGTATTTTTATTTTTCTTATCTGACTAATATTTTTGAGTATGTCACAATTGATCAAATTTAGTATATATAAGATTTATTTTTGTATGTATCTATCCAACCGAAACTAACTTTGAGTGTGGCTTCTTAACGTCCCAAGAAATGGCAGTTATAGCTACTATGCCATAACTCACAAGTCGTGTTTTTTAAGACATTGAAATAATTGTATGTAAGTTAATACTATATGATACTTGAGACACAAGCATTCTTGCTCACAATCAATAAAAAAAAAAGGTTTATATATAATTATTAGTAATTAAAAAAATTAATCAGGAAATATAACGATCAATGAGGTAAAACCTGTTGCCAACGGTCCCATGAAGGTTGATAATCAGCTTTTCCTCTTCCGGCGTAAACCTTCCCCTTCGGATATCCGGTCTCAAATAGTTTATCCATCTCAAACGACAACTCTTGCCACATCTTTGAAGCCCTAATATATCCAATTGCAACGTACCACATATGTATAATCGTGCTATAAACGTACACTATATATATATATATATACATACATAAACAATTAAAAAATCTAATCAAATTAATTAAAACCTGCTTTTTCAGGGACATCGCTCCAGCATCCGTATCCGTGCGTCGTAATATATGTGATTAGCTTTTCGTCTTCCTCGGGTGACCACAGACCCCTCTTCACTTTCTGCTGGTTGCAACAAGAATGCTGCCCCATTTTTACCTTATAATAATTAATTTCTACTAGTTTTAACTTATATAATATAGTATTAAATTAATAAGTAAATTAATTAATTAATTAAACCTCTCTTTGTGACTA
Organism: Euphrasia confusa; assembly: GCA_954870475.1. Taxonomy (NCBI): domain Eukaryota; kingdom Viridiplantae; phylum Streptophyta; class Magnoliopsida; order Lamiales; family Orobanchaceae; genus Euphrasia; species Euphrasia confusa. The sequence goes on along the minus strand of OX940957.1, from coordinate 17,725,693 downwards.
TATTTATTTGGGTGGTGGAAGAGAGATAATTAACAAGAAAGTATATATTCTGAATTCGTTCTTTATAAACATTTTTTGTTCCTTGAGATGTTCCGACAGAGGTGGGCCCATGAGATGGGCCCATAAATGTTCCCATCTAACCTTAAAAGTGACATTTTATCAAACACTTTTTGTAGTATTATTAATTGTATCTTTTTCCTACGTACGTACGTACATGACAACATGTATTACGTAACAAACTTGTCCACGTAGAGATATCGATCTGTCGACACTCAATATTCCCGGTTGGTCCGTAGACTCGCTCACTCACATAAGTCTTTCCATTTAACTTTGATGCTAATTAATTAAGGCCCAATTGCTGCCTAAGGAATATTGCATTTCAAGTCACGCACATTATTTCAAAGGAAAAGCATTACTAGCTAGAGTATGCCTTGTTGAATAAAACATACACCATAGGAAAAATGGTAGGTTGAATTGGTAAGTGGATTTGGGTAATTGTGATTTTTTGAATAATTATTTAAATAATTAAAAATAGAAAGTGAGACATTTAAAAAGTGACAAAAATACATTTTGTTATGAGTAAATAGGTCGTATACACATTTCATTATAACAAAACTCTATTATGCACTACTAAATTAAAAACTATCTTTTCTAACTTACAAGACTAATATACCCTTCACAATTAGTGTTAAAGAATAAAGAAAAACAAAAAAATAGAAAATCATTAATAAAAAAAAAACTTAAATTAAGTCGTCTCTTAAAAAAACTTTCTTTTTTCTCCTTAAAAAAATCGTTCCCAGCATGGAGGCTGGAGCTGTTCGGCGGCATAGGCGGAGGGAATATGGCAAGACTAGGCAGCGGTGGAGAGAAGAACAAGGCTCAGACTTATAGTGAAAGAAGGAACCCGGCACGGGTGACGGAGGGAGGAGCACGGTCGTCGGTCGGCAGCAGCGGTGGCAGAGGGAACAGAGTCAACGCCCTCCGAACAGGACGTGAAGGTCTCCCCTCATTCGGCTCTCTGCAGGATCGATCCTATTTTTGTGAATTCTTTTTTATTTATTTTTTGGAATTTAATTACTTACTTGGTTTTTGATGTGGATACTTAAGCTTATTATTTAATTAGGTTATTCGCTTATTTTTTAATAAAGTCCAACATATTTAGAATTTCATACTTAATGAATGAATGAAAAAACAACAACTGAATAAATGAATGAAACGAAATATGAATAACTATGAAACCCTAAATATGTTGGGCTTTATTAAAAAGATAAGTGAATAACCTAATTAATTAATAATGGGTTTCAATATCCAATCAGGTTTCTTGTGAATTTGGCTTGATTTTGTATAAGATTATTGTGTGGATAGATATATACACTTGGTTATATATGTCTTTGTGTCAATTTTTGTTGCATGATTTTGAATTATTATTGTTTATGTTAAAACTTAGAATTAAGGTTCTTGCTAATAAATTTTGGGGAAAGAGAATTTTACTATATTAAAATGTGTATTTTAATAAAAGAGTTTCTACTTTTGTTAGTCATTGATATTTACATCAAAAATTTAAAATATTTTTTAAAATAATTATTTAAATAGTTTTTTTTGTCTATGTCAATTACAAAGTTTGGGTTGAAACTTGGACTTATATCCTCAATTCAAGTGTTCAACCAACTGAGCTAGACTTATTTAAATAGTTAAAAAAAGTAGAAAATGAGACATTTGAAAAGTGTCAAAAATTAAAAAAGTTACGCTTGAAAAGAAACATAAAAAACTTATATTTTTCTTATTTTTGGTACAAAAAAGGGCATGTTTCTCTGGAGCGAGAATGACTACGAGCAATACTTTAGAGCTTGTTTGGCTAAGCTTATAAGCTCCTTAAAACAGCTTATAAGCTGTTTAGGAGCTTATAAGCTCCTAAAATTTGTTTGGTAAACATTTAAAAAAAGATCTTAATTTTTTTAAAAATAAGCTGTTTAACAGCTTATAAGCTGTTTAACAGCTTATAAGCTGTTTAAAAAAAAGTAAGGGGGGAGTAGAGCTGCACATCCGGGTCGAACCGGCCGGTTCCGGGCTATCCGGTTCAGGTTCATAAGGTTCAGGTTCGGAGTTTTGATGAACCGAACCCGAACCGGTGAAAACAGGTTCAAGGTTCAGGTTCAACCCGGTTCAGGTTCAGGTTCTGAACCGATCGGTTCAGGTCCGAACCTTGAAACCGTTTTTTTTAGCTTTTAAAAAAGTTTTTGAGAATTAACTTTTTTAAAAAGGTTTTTAAAAAAATAAAAGATTTTAGGTAGTTAATTTATTTTTAGAAATAATGTGAAAAAATTAAAGTTAAATAAAAATTAGATTTGAGTTTAATTTTAATATTGAAAAATATTTTTTTTTTGTTTTCGATATCAAAAGAAAGTGCTTAATATCCTCGGTGAGGAATCAAAGTTCACGTAGTTCTTAAAATAAAATTTAAATAAAAATTAGACTTGTGTTTAATTTGAATATCGAAAAATAAAATAAATTTTTTAGTTTTCGATACCAAATTAATTCTACGTATCCTCGTTGAAGAATTAAAGTCCACGTAGTTCTTACTTACCTTACTTAACTAACTTATCTAGTCTGCTAATTTTTCAAATTTGGTTAAATATAGACCATAAAATCAAATAACGGCTACTTTTTTTAAAATTTCAAATTCAAATATTTAGTAAATTCAAATTTAAAAATTACAAAATTTTAAGAATATTGTAAATAAGTTTATTTTTAATTAGTATCTATAAATACATAAAAAATACAAACAAATAAAAAAACTAAAAAAAATAAAAAAATTATTTGGGCAGAACCTGCCGGTTCAGGTTCGGAACCGGACCGGATCAGCCTTGAACCTAACCCGGACCGGTTAAAACCAGTTCAAGGTTCAGGTTCAGGTTCCGAACCGGCCGGTTCAGGTTTATCCGGTTCCGGTTCAGGTTCCGAACCGGTCGGTTCAGGGTCGAACCGGACCGAATGTGCAGCTCTAGGGGGGAGGTACTTTTTTTTAAACAGCTTATAAGCTCTTGTAGCTTAAATAATAAAAGACCAAAATACCCTTAAAATTATTAACTTTTATATATATACAAAAATTCCAAATTTATTATTTAGTTAATATAATTATTTTTAAATATTTTTTTCATATATAACAATTTATTTTTGATAATTTTATTTATATACGATCTTAAATTACCAAACAAATTATCATCTTATAAGTTTATGTATCTATTTTATCCAAACGGTTTAACAACTTATTTATTAAATAAGACGTAACAGCTTATCAGCTTTTAAAACAACTTATAAGACGTAACATCTTATAAGCTATTTTAAATAAGCTCGCCCAAACGGGCTCTTAGTCAATTGATATTTACAGCAAAAATTCTAATATGTTGAGGTATAAAAGAAAATAATAACTAAGTTGCTCTCCCTCAATAGTACTCAGACATTATTTTTTTTGTTGATGCGTAATCAGTGTATACAATATATATGATGTTTTCCAAATATTTGAAAATGCAGCAGAGAATTCGATCGATCTCTTTGTCGTCATTGTTATAATTTCCTAACTTCAAATACAATACATGCAACTATATATAGTTACAAGTTCTACGTAGACAAACATACATACATATACTCTTTGTCGTCATTGTTATAATTTCCTAACTTCAAATACAATACATGCAACTATATATAGTTACAAGTTCTACGTAGACAAACATACATACATACATATACACAAATATAGAGACAGAAATTAATTAAGTAACAATGAATATGTCGACGACCGAAAAGGATCCTGAAGTGATGTTAATCATTCACCATACTGATTTGAAAAACATGCTTTGATGAAGCACAAGCTGAATTTTGAAGTAAAATATAAATCATTATAAAACGACACAATGGTACGGGAAAGAAAATGAAATTAAAGAAAGGAAGATATGATGAAACTTAACTTTAAGGCGGGGCAATATGCCACAAGATTAAGTAACATTTCAGGCCTACCGCACACATATTTTTAAGGGAATCATCCCCCCAAAATATGTTTTAGTGTATGTGAAGAATGATTTAATTAAAATCAACTCCATGTATATTTGCTTGTCGATCATTACAATAGATTAGTAGTACGACGTTATATATGTTCATCACTACACTATGTAGCTAGCTCGTTTATGACGAAATGGCGAAATGATTTGTACCATCGTTGGAACAATTTATAGTTGTGTATTAGGTTTTTTCGATATTGTATTGAAGCCTTAGCTATAAATCGTATAAAGAAAAAAGTTCTTTGATTCCAAAAAAATGAAATTAATACAGAATTAGATAATTAATACTATTGTAAGAAAATAAAGTTCTAGGGCAAATTATATCTTGCTCCTCGTTGCAAGGTACACATCTTACACCTGGTCAAAATTATAAAACAAGTCGATCAAAATTAACCTAATTTTTTTTTTCATGTTCTCACTCTCTCTCACCTCCCTTCTCTCCGCCTCTTCATCTGGTAGACGTAGAGGAATACCAGCATGAGGATTCCGACTCCAGCGACGTCTTCGGCTACGATGCCGATTATTGTTCCTGACTTCAGCCCGGATTTGTTTACTCCGACAGCAGAGCCACCACTTTCGTCGGTTCTTGATATGGCGGCGATGGCCGAAGGGGATTCTTCTGCGGCGGCGCTCGGCAGGGTCGCCGCCGAGGACTGGATCGGACAGGGGATTCTCAGCGGCTCGCCGCATAAATCGGGGTTGCCGGAGTACGACTTCTTGTCCTGGTTGAAGAACAGATCGGAATCGGGAATCGAGCTGGTCAGGTTGTTGTACGATAGATCTACAGTTGCGTTTCCAGAAATAAAAGCGGCTGAGTAAGCCTTGAAAACGTTATACCAGATTCGAGAACTTGGCTTCTCGCCTTCGGTGAGGATATACAACCATCTTCTGGATGCGTTGCTCGGCGAGAATAGGTTCCGTATGATCAGCCCAACATACGAGAACATGAAGAAAGACGGACTGGAGCCGAATGTGTACACGTACAATATTCTCCTGAAGGCTCTGTGTAAGAATGGCAGTTTAAGCGGTGCCCGTAAGTTGCTCGACAAAATGTCTAACAAGGGTTGTGAGCCTAACGGTGTGAGCTAGACGACTGTCGTGTCGCATCTGTGCGAGTATGGTGGAGTGGAAGAAGCGAGGGGTTTGGTTTTGAAGTTCATCCCTTGTGTGCTCGTTTATAATGCCTTGATCGGTGGGTATTGTCGATAAGGGAAAATTTAGGGTGCGTTTGAAGGGCTCGGGAAAATGTCGGGGAAGATTGAACTTCATTTTCAAACGTATGATCCTTCATGTTCATATTTATGATACTTCATTTTTCAACCATGCTTACATTGTGAATATGAATATGATACTTCATATTTATAATACTTCATTTTTTCAACCATGTTTTTGTTTTTGTTTTGATATACATTAAAAAAACGTATTTTTCATCGGCCATTGTCATGCTTCATGTTTAAAGGTGTGATACTTCAATTTTTACGCAATGATGCTTCTGTTTGTAAATAATGATTCTTCATTTTTAAATAATGTGACACTATATTTTTAAATGATGATGCTTCATTTTTTAAGGTGTGATACTTCAAATTACAGATTATAAAACTTCAGTTTTATTTTGAACAAACTTGCAACTACTTAAGTAGTTTTTACAATGCTTCATTTTCAAAGTTCTGATACTACCTGAACCACAAAAAATTAAGCATGAACAGTATATCATCAAAAATAAATCAAGATACACCAATCATCTTCAAATGATGAACAAATTAGGTTTAACATCCAAAACTATTGTCCAAGACAAATTATCTACCATTTACTGATCTACAAGTCATCAAAAATGAACCATCAGTCATCCACGATCATCTACCATCAGTCATCAAGAAGTTATATGTTGGAGTTGTGTACTTAATGTCTAGATTTAAGTATCGGTAAACTCCCGGTCATAGCATTTAACCTATTTAATTAATAAACAATTATTTGCATTTAATTAATTATGCAAACCATAGTTCTGGATTTCATACGTTGTAGTTAGTATGGTGTGTCGGGCCCACACAGAAGATCATACTATCAGTTACTCGTATTTAATCGAACAGTTGCTTACGACCTAGATGGACACGAACTAGTCCATCGGTATAGTCGTTGTGTGAGAGAGAAAATAATTTGTCTTAATTATTTTATCACACTTGTACACTTGGTGTATTGGGCGGATCAGCTTGAGATTTATTGATTAGGATTGCCTTAGATAATCAATTTAAATCTCAGAGTATTTTATTCTTAATCCCCGATCCTATTGCGGGTGTGTATATTTAATATTAGAGACTTTGATTTTCCAAAGGAATTAACCGATTTAATTATTGGGTTAATTACCGGTAAAGTTGGGTCGCTATATTTTATATATGACATGCCGTGAATACTTGACGGGAAAGTGTATCCCGGAAGGGTTGATAATATCCCCGAGATGAGTTCATAAGGAATTATTGTGTAAACCTCATGAGTGGATTCGTTCCGCACAATAATAAAGGTTGAACGGTACTAGTCTCGGATATAAGATATGAATATTATTTATTGAGCAATAAATAAATTTATTCATGGATATTTAAATCTTAAATACACGGAATATATAATACTAATCGGAGAAATATTATTTGATATAATATGGAATAATATTGGGAGTGCAATTTTATTTATATAGTGGAAAATAAATAAAATTTAATATTGATAAGAATTAATAGATTTGGGTTGGACCCAATTTAATTTTCAATATTTAGAAGCCCAATATTTATTCTCCTTATGATCCCCTACGTAGCCTATATAAGCACTACATGGTCTTCACTTTCAAGAGAGAATTAATTGACCTACGTCAATCATAAAATCTTGAGAGTGAGGAAGATCCATAGGAATCCGATAGATCGTCGCCCACACGACGTTCGGAGGAAGTGCAAGGAATACGCGGGAAGGTCACGAGGTCGTCAACCGAATTCGTTTCTCCGTACAACGATTCGAGGTAATAATCGAGAAACCCCCTTCTATGATTATTTGTGCGTTGAATAATTGTGATATATACATGAACAACGCGATCCGGGAAAGCATCGAGACCGGGATACGGGGATCTCGCGATCCCCGTCGGAATCGAGAGGGGCGGCCGAACCCTAGGGTTCGACTGCCGGTACCGCGCAACGAAGGGAGCCCCGGCTGGACGCCGGGGCAAGCGATCGACGGCAGTCGATCGCTGGGGATGCCACGGGCTGGTGCCGTGGCGGATCCCCACCCCTCGACGGCGGCAGGCGCGCGCGGGGAAAGCTCCGGCTGAAGCCGGAGCGAGCGATCGAGCCCAGCTCGATCGCGGAGGGCAGCCGCAGGCTGGTGCCGCGGCTGGGGGCCCTCCACCCCGTGTGGTGGTGGCGGTGAGTCGCCGGACTCACCGCCGGCGGGTGCTGATCGGATCAGCCCCGCGGGGATGCCTCGCATCCCCGGCGATCGCCATGCACGGCGATCGCGAACCCCGCGATGGGGTTCGGCTAGGGTTTAGCCGCGGGTTCATCCCGCGGCGACTCTTGTCGAGCCCGGATCTTCGCGTGTGGTTCGCGTTCGTGATTTCCGACTCGTGGGAGAAAATCGGCTGGGGGCGGGCTGCGTGTCTTCGGGCGCGTAGTCTCCAAAGGTCGGACTCCTGCGGATGAGTTGGTGTTCGTGCGAACTCCGGCGACGGGTTTTCGGTCGGGTTATCGGTTCCGCAATTTTGATAGCCCGGGACATCGAATCCCAGCAATTGGTATCAGAGCGTTTGGTTTCGTGTTCATGTATATGTTCGATTATTATTCTACCTTGCAGGATTTCCGGCTATCATGGTTGGATTTAATTAATTGTTTTCTAATTAATTATCATGATTATTAAACTCTCGGACATGTCGAGATTCGTTTTGTGTGGTTGAATGTTTGTAATAGTAAAAATTCGGGGGTTGACCGAATTTAGGATTTATTATTACGTTCTTGTTTTTCCGGAAAATGTATGGGGTCGATTTCATGTATAGAATCGATACCGGAATTGTAATTTAAATTTTTGTAATTTATTTACGTTGGTTCGATGATGAGACGATCGCGGGAAGACGAAGACGTGTGACGAAGACGAAGAGGACGGAAAACCGGAGGGGTCGATCATCCCCATGATCGATCCCCATGAGGGTGGATCGACCCCATCGAAGGGGCTGCCCGCTAGGGCTTCCGGCCACGCCGGCCACCGGTGGTGGTGGCGCGTGGGCTGGGGGCGGCGGCGGCGGTGGTCCCGGGCGGTGGAGGTCGACGGTGGGGATGGCATGGGATCTCCCAATCCTATGCTATTCCTACCAAGATACTACTTTCCTAATTAGTTCGGATTTTTCCTATTTGAGTGGTTTCCTTTTGGAAACTCTCATGGATTAGGAAAAGAATTAATTTAAATTAATTTTATTTCTATTGAATTAATTCCTTCATGGAATTATTCATAGATTAGAAATTTAATTAATTTAGTACTAAATTTATTTTTCCTATTTGATTATTTCTACTCATGGGAATATTCATGGATTAGGAATAAAAATAAATTTGGAAAGTAGTAAGTCCTAATTTATTTTATTTCCTTGTTCTATTATAGATATCTTCTAGAATATTCCAAGTTTTACTTGGATAGATTATTCTAAAGATTTAATAAGAACTAGAGAGGAAAATAAATAAATAAAAATATTAATAATATTTAATTTTATTTTTGATATATTCAATTGACTTAATTTTCGAATTAAGTAACTTTTGGATTAATTGAAAATAAATAGATTTAAATATTAGAGATTAATATTCTCGTCACATGGAACATTCAAGAAACGAAGACTGAAGACTAGAGGATGCATATGAAGATAAAGCCATGATAGTCGGGAAAAATAATTTCTCTAGCATTATTTTTGACTATGTGATCTATGTGCTTTATTGCTTTCATGCATGCTATATGTGTTTATTTTATGCACTAGATAGCGTATCCCTTTATCATAAAAAGCTAAGTGGGAGAGGGGATGGAAACATTCCCATGGTCTCCATCACTGTTCTCTTGGTGACTTTTATGGACTTTCGAAGTTCATATAGACAAGTCATTGTAGGAGAATTCTTGTAATTCCTCTTACAAGAAACATTGATCAAGTTATCAAACAGTGCCTAATTTGTCTTTCTGAAACTGACTTCAAGTCGACTCATTCTCACCCCGGGGAGTGGAATGGAGCCAGAGCCACTTGGTCATGTGGATGACACAAATTAGAGACTTTCGTGCCATTCTTTTATAGGTGGGTCGTTTGTCTGCTCGGCTCCCTCATTTATGAGAGATAGGGTCGCTCGCATGGTGAATCACTGGTTAGAAACTTCGAGTTTCACTTATGATTCTCCGAGTCTTGATTTACGAAATCAAATGAATCTAGTAATTGGGAGTCAATTATAAAAGTCTCTTAGTTGGTAAACGTCCACACCACGTGGCTTGCTATACTGACGGACTTTGGATTAATTGATGTAGACAGTTATAAGTAATTGTGAAGAGTTGTGAAATTGTCGTAAACGTCCACACCACGTGGCTTGCGGTGACGTAGCAATTCCAAGCGATGTACTTTAGTGCTGAGTAATGGTTTACACTTAGATACGCGTCATAGTATCCTTCCCCACGAAGTTACGCTATGATCGATGTATGACCAAAGAAAAACTAATTGCTAAATCATTTGGGTGGGTAAACGTCCACACCACGTGGCTTGCTTTACCTGATGGGATTTTAGACGCAATTAGTAATTTAATGATATTATTTGAGGGAGATAATATCGGACATTAAATTGATTGTTTGTTTACATGTGCTTATAGGTTTAGAGAATAGCTATGAATCCACTTTCTATGATACTCAAGGATCATAAACTCACTGGTCCCAATTACATTGATTGGAAAAGAAATTTGGACATTGTCCTGACTGTTGAAGAGTACAAATTTGCACTCTATGAGCAATGCCCTGCTGAACCCACGGCCGCCTCAACTGATGAGGAAAAAGAAGCATATCGGAAGTGGAAAAAGGCTGATGAAATGGCTAGGTGCTATATTTTGGCTTCAATGTCAAATGTGCTCCAAACCCAGCATCAGTCGATGGACACTGCCGAGGATATGTTATTTAACCTCAAGGAGATGTTTGGGCATCATGACCGTGCGGGGAGGCAAGAAGCCATGAGAGTCCTCATGTCAACTACTCAGTCTGAAGGAACGCCCGTTGAGGAGCACGTTCTCAAGATGATGGGTCTGTTGAATGAATTGGAGGTCCTAGGAGCTATGATTGATGCTGATACGCAAGTCGACATCATACTCCAATCTCTGACCCCTAGTTTTGAGCAGTTTCGTATGAGCTATAACATGGGTAAACTATCTTATAGCCTTGCGCAACTCCTGACTGAACTTAAGGCGGCAGAGGGGATCTACAAGAAGGGCAAGTCTCAAGCGCTTGTAGCTACCAAGTCCAAAAGCTTCAAAGCTATTGGAGGTAGGGGCAAGAAAAGGAAGCAAGCCATAAAACCCAGTGGTGCCAAGAGGAATGGACCACGAGTGGGGGCTAGTAAGCCAAAGGGCTTGTGCTTCCGATGCAAGAAGTCTGGACACTGGAAGTCTGAATGTCCTCTCAGAGGTACGAATTTTTCTTTAGTCGTAAAAACATAGTCAGCGGTATTATCTACCAGAATTCTGGTGTGTAGATATGGAACCACTGACGGTATGTGCATTTCTTTAAATGCAGGGGTTCCAGAAAACCCGGCGACTTAGAGAAGAAGAGTTCGAGTCTACATGGGCGAAGCTGTTGGGGTAGCAGCGGTTGCAGTGGAAGACATTTATCTGTTTTAAGTTTTCATTTCAGTTATTGCTTTATGTACCCCTTATTTTGAAAAAGAACTTCGTTCTGGTTTTCTTTATTAATGGATATTTTATTTCTTTAATCATTTGATGGTTTGGATAAGAAATAATGGTGATATCTATTATGGTACATTAGATAAGCAATATGTGAATGATGAATCCTTAGTCTACCACAATGCAACAAACCATTATGTATAACTTGTTTACTTATTAGATGTATTTCTCTTATCATTATACTTGTGAATTCGTGAACTTAGTAGTATCTATTCAAAAGGGATTCAAAAAGGTCGAAATTGATTTGATCAATTATAGTTGGAGGAATGGACCTCCCGACCTGAGAATCGATCTTGATAGATGATACGACTGAGTTAACCTTTCTGGATAAAAGATGGAATTCGGACAAGTATGGAAAATGATTGATGATTAATGCGGTATGTGTAATTAGAGAAGGTACGAGTCGTTCTTTCGAGAATACTCGAAGATGGATTAGACTACTTGTTGTGCCATAAAGGTGGAGTGTTTTCAACACAAGGCCGTTATGGAGATCCTTCAAAGTATATCCATTTATAGCCTGCGACCCGTTCGCGGAGGCTATCACCTATCTAAATAACACATAGCATAAATCAAAGATTGAGATTAAATCTCAAGTGACTGCACCATACACTGATGTGTAGACATGGTGTGTCAAGAATGAGAAATGGGATTCTAATGGTAAAAGAACAAGTTTGTTCGGAACTACCTATGTTCTATGGATATTTCTGGATACAACGGCACATTCTAGGTGGTTGTAGAATATCCTAGAAGAACAAGAAATTGTATGTTCAATAGTACTACGAACCAGATGGGTATCCTCACCCGGTTCTTAGAGGAAGACTATTAGATGAACTACAATGCCCTAACTGACATAGTACTTTAAAATGAGGAAAGGGAAGACTGAGAACCAGCCTAACCGAGTAGTAGTACACCTAATGTTATTACTGTTATACACCGGAACGCCATTGCAGTGGGAGGTTGTTAAGCAACCAGAGATGTTCATAAGACTGGAGGAGTTTTGAACTCTGGATCCAGTATACATGAAATCGATCCCTAGATCTGCATAGATTTGCGAGACAAGTGTGTTAGAGACGTAATGGAAACAAATGTGGTGTTTCTCGGAATTTTATGTAGATAACACTTCATCGTTGGCAACAATGTAAAAGTGTTGTCAGACATAAAATAGAGGTTGTCTAAATAAGTCGAGATATAAGATTAAGATGAAGATTGGATCATGTTCTTAGAAATCTCTCGATCTCTAGATAAGAACATTTGTACTTCTCTTAAGATATCTTATACGACTATGGTTTGTTTTAAACATGCACAATTCTGAGAAAGGTTATTGCCTTTCGGGAACAGAATACATCTATCTAAAGGTATGTGTTTTCGAACACATGAAGAAGATAGATATGGACGAAGCAGTTACCTACACTTCTTGTGTGGAGAGCTTTGTAGATGCAATGTTGAAAAACCAGAACCTGATATCAACAATGCGGTTAGCGTAGTGGGAGGATATCAAAGTAATCTGGATAAGAAATATTCGAATGCTGTAAAGTACTTGGAAGTACTGGATCACTGGCAAAACGAAATCTTCTTAGATTACAGTTTCTCAGATAAAAAATCGGAGAAAGACCAGTGTAAGTCGATATCAGGCTATGTGTTCACTTTTAGAAGAGGTGGAACCTAAAGGATGAAAGAGTGATAAGCGTGATGCTTCTCGGACTCTATCATAAACCGAATAGCAGCCTCAGAGGCAGCGGAAGTTTTGGTTAGGTTCCGGAATGACCTCTGAACTTGGATATGACTCTTGGTTCACCAAAGGCTATGTACATAGCAGTGCATGGAGAACTGGAAGAAGTCATAAGTTCGAAAAGTGATGATAACACATAGAGCCAGTACCACCTGATACGAGTCATCGTCAGAGAGACGACGTAGTAGTCACCAAGATAACTTCAGATCGGCAACCTAGATTGCTCATTCACATAATACTTCCGGGAAGTATAATTTAAGCACGTGATGAGTATGGGAGTCGGGAGTTTGGAGGAAATGACTAGACCTTTGATACGTACCTCGTTGGATAGATAATTGAATTGATATGAAGAATACGGAATTCGGGTTTCGGATACCTGGATAGATGGAAATCCCCAAACTTCTGAACCTAATTCGTTGAATTGATTAGATTGAAAAACCTAACCCCCAAAACGGAATTGACGCAGCTACTTGGTGATGATGAAGACACACGGACGAAGTATGTATGCTCCGTTGATTCGTCGGTTGATCTCTTTTGGCACAATCGAAAAGAGAACGAAAAAGATGAGAGAATAAAACTCACGAATTAAATTAATTATGATCAAAGTTGTGTTCTATAAAGTCTCCACAGCCTTTATATATATAGGGAAACCTAAAAACATGAGGAAAAGGAATAAAAAACGCTAAACTCAAAAGTCACGTCCGCGACTCCAATTCTGGAACATTGTCGGCCGACAATATGGGGTGTCGGCCGACATTCACCCTGCGTCCGCGGGGAATCCTGCGATCGCGGCCTCGATCCGCTGCCCAACCGACCCTTTTTGTGAAGGTGTCGGCCGACAGGCCTTGGTGTCGGCCGACACCAAGCCAATTTCGGCGACGAACTTTGCGGCGCGTCCTCGGCACTCGTCTGACCTCCGTTCCAGCTTCGTCTTCATGGTTCCAGCTTGAAACTCATCACCTTCCGTTGGTTCGGCCTCCTCGTACGTAATCAGGTTGATAAGGCTTGGCTTCTCCACATCACCGATGGGTTTCTTCACTAGCTCTTGCGCCCATACTTCCTCGATCAATGCCAACAAGCTTGCCTTGAACTTCTTAGCTCTCGAGCGCGTCACTGGTCCAGCTGGAACATGCACCGGGTCTTGTATCATGGGCGACTCTGGGGCTGCATCATTCCCCTCCTCTTGAAAAGGATTTGTCCTCAAATCCAAGTCGTCACCTGCATCGAACAAACTCAAGTCAGTAACATTGAAAGTAGCACTAACATTGTACTCACCTGGGAGATCTAATTTGTAGGCGTTGTAGTTGATACGCTCCAACACTTGGAATGGTCCATCGCCACGAGGAAGTAACTTCGATCGGCGCTGCAATGGAAACCTCTCCTTGCGCATATGCAACCACACCCAATCACCAGGCTCAAACACTACCTTGCGACGTCCCTTGTTCGCTTGTTCGGCATATTGCTTGGTTCGCCTCTCTATGTTCATCCTCGCCGTCTCGTGTATCTGCTTCACAAAATCATCCCGTTTCTGGCCATCAAGGTCAGTATGCTCATGCACAGGTAAAGGAGATAAATCCAAAGGAGTCAAAGGATTAAATCCATACACAATCTCAAAAGGTGAAAATTTAGTAGCAGAATGAACACAACGATTATACGCAAACTCAACATGAGGCAAACATTCTTCCCAAGACTTAATGTTTTTCTTTATAATAGCACGTAGTAAAGTAGACAAAGTCCTATTTACTACCTCAGTTTGACCATCAGTCTGGGGATGACAAGTAGTAGAAAACAATAACTTCGTACCTAGCTTACACCACAATGTCTTCCAGAAATAACTCAGAAACTTTGAATCCCTGTCAGACACAATAGTCCTAGGCATGCCATGTAGTCTAACAATCTCTCTAAAGAATAAACCAGCCACATGAGATGCATCATCAGTTTTATGACATGGAATAAAATGTGCCATTTTAGAGAAACGATCAACTACCACAAAAATAGAGTCACTACCTCGCTTAGTCCTAGGTAAACCCATCACAAAATCCATAGAAATGTCAATCCAAGGGGATGCAGGAATAGGCAAAGGCGTGTACAAACCATGGTAACTAACTCTAGACTTAGCCTGTTTACAAGTAATACATCGACCACAAATTCTTTCAACATCACGTTTCATATGAGGCCAAAAGAAATGCTCATGCAGAACAGCCAAAGTCTTAGCAATACCAAAATGTCCCATTAATCCCCCACCATGAGATTCAAGCAACAATAAATCACGTAAAGAACATCTAGGCACACACAGTTTATTTTTCCTAAACAGAAAATCATCATGCCTAAAATAATCTCCACTAGCAGATTGTTCACATGCTTTAAAAATCTCACCAAAATCATCATCATGCTCATATAAACCCTTAATATGCTCAAAATCAAGTAACTTAGCATCTAAGGTCGAAATTAGAGCATACCTCCGAGAAAGGGCATCAGCCACCACATTCTCCTTACCTTGCTTGTATTTGATGACGTATGGAAACGTCTCAATGAACTCCATCCATCTCGCATGGCGCTTGTTCAGCTTGTTCTGCCCCTTGAGGTGCTTCAACGACTCATGGTCGGTGTGAATGATGAACTCCCGAGGCCAGAGATAGTGCTGCCACGTCTGAAGAGCTCTCACCAGGGCATACAACTCCTTGTCATACGTCGGATAGTTCAACGTAGCGCCATTTAGCTTCTCGCTGAAGTAGGCTATCGGACGTCGTTCTTGCATCAACACTGCACCAATACCAATTCCAGAAGCATCACATTCAGTCTCAAAAGATTTAGAAAAGTTAGGAAGAGATAGTACCGGGGCGTGTGTCAGCTTGTCCTTCAAATTCTGAACGGCCTCGTCTTGTGCCTTTCCCCACTTGAACTCCACGTTCTTCTTGATCACGGTGGTTAAAGGTGCCGCCATGCTGCTGAAATTAGGCACAAACCGTCGATAGAAGCTGGCCAGACCATGGAAACTCCGCACATCTCCAATGTTCTTTGGTGTTGGCCACTCCTGGATAGCACGTATCTTTTCCTCGTCAACCTGTACACCCTGTGCACTAACAACAAAACCAAGGAAAACGACTCTATCCGTGCTAAAGACGCACTTCTTACGGTTAGCGTACAACTTTTCCTGCCTAAGTGCAATCAAAACTTGTCTCAAATGAAACACATGCTCGTCATGATTTTTGCTATATACCAAGATATCATCAAAGTACACAACAACAAATTTACCAATAAAAGCACGTAACACATGATTCATAAGACGCATAAAAGTACTAGGCGCGTTAGTCAACCCAAAAGGCATAACTAACCACTCATATAAACCAAGTTTTGTTTTGAAAGCAGTTTTCCATTCATCTCCTTCTTTAATCCTAATCTGATGATATCCACTACGTAAATCAATTTTTGAAAACACGCAGGATCCACATAACTCATCAAGCATATCATCAAGTCTAGGTATGGGATGTCGATACTTTACCGTGATGTTATTAATAGCTCGGCAATCGCAACACATCCTCATCGATCCATCCTTCTTGGGTACGAGAAGTACAGGTACCGCACAAGGACTCAGGCTCTCCTTCACGTGCCCTTTGGTCAACAACTCGCCAATCTGCTTCTCCAACTCCTTTGTTTCTTCCGGGTTGGTGCGGTAAGCCAGGCGATTTGGTAGCACAGCTCCAGGCACAAAATCGATCTGATGCTCTATCCCTCGTATGGGTGGTAAACCAGGTGGTGTATCCTCCGGGAAAACATCATCGAACTCCTGCAAAACAAACTCAATAGAAGGGGGTAGAGGGGGTAGATCGTTAGTAATAACCAGGTTCCCCTTCCACAACAACACGAACAGTTGCCTCTTCTCATTCACTGCCTCCTTCACTTCACTAGCCCGAGCAAGATAGGCTCTATGAATCAAGGCATTCTCCTTCGTGGGTAAGGGCTGTTCTTTGGAAGTCGCCCTTGCTGCCTCTTTTTGCAGTTGTACTTGATCCTCGTAAACTTGTTTAGGAGTGAGAGGAACAAGTGATACCTTCTTATTGTTATACTCAAACGAGTACTTGTTGGTGAAGCCGTCGTGTATGGCTCTCCTATCGAACTGCCACGGTCGTCCCAACAAAATGTGACTCGCTTGCATCGGAATGACGTCACACAACACCTCATCCTCATACTTCCCAATGCGGAAAGGTACCTTCACTTGCTTGGTCACCTTAATGACACCGCACTCATTTAACCACTGCAGACGATATGGTTTGGGATGTTTCACCACAGTCAATCCCAAACGCTGAACCACGGTAGCACTAACCACGTTCGTGCAGCTCCCTCCGTCAATGATGACACTACACACCTTGTCCTGCACATGACATCTCGTGTGGAAAAGGTTTTCTCGCTGCTCCCTCTCAACGGGCTGTGTCTGGGCACTCAATACTCTCCTAGCTACAAACAGTTGGCCTTCAGTTGGCAAAATGTCCTCCTCATCCTCGGAATCCATTGTAGCTGTAGGTGCCGGTTCCTCGCTGTCATCATCAGTCACGACCTCCCCGTCGTCTCTACAGATCATGAGTCGTCTGTTAGGACACTCACTCATAATATGCCCAAATCCCTGGCACTTGAAACACTTCTTGTCTCGGTTGCGACTATCAGGATTTGATGGCCTGACCTGAGTTGCTGAACTTGCTCCCTCCGAACGACCCTTAAAGAAGGTCTTCTTCTCATCTCGAGGTGGAACCTCTCTCTTCCATTGGTTCTCTTTAGGTGTAGAACCACTCGGACCTTGGGGTGATCTCCAAGAAGATTGATTCGGCTTTGCACTGCTAAAACTACCCCTCCTCTTATGCTGGTTCTCAATCTTGATCGCCATGTGGACCATATCCTCCAACTCGACGTACGGTTGCAACTCCACCGCATTACGAATCTCCCAATTAAGTCCAGCTAAGAACCGAGCCATGGTAGCTTCCCGATCCTCTTCAACGTTGGCCCGAATCATTGCCACCTCCATCTCCTTAAAATATTCATCTACGCTCTTCGTCCCCTGGCGTAGATTCTGCAGCTTGTTGTATAACTCTCGGTAATAGTGAGAAGGAACAAATCTCTTTCGCATCACAGACTTCATCTCAGCCCATGTTTCAATTGGCTGCTCATAGTTTCTCCTCCTACTGGCAACCAGCTGATCCCACCAAACCAAGGCATAGTCAGAAAATTCGATTGCCGCCAACTTCACCTTCTTGAGCTCGGAATAGTTGTGGCAATCAAACAGCATCTCGACCTTTCTCTCCCATTCGATGTACAACTCTGGATCGTTCTTCCCCATGAATGTAGGAACAGTCATCTTGATGGTGCTCAAGTTGTTATCTTCTTCAGCCTCATCATCCTCGGGGTTGGCATCTCGATTTCGCCCATTACGACGATTCTGGTTATCCCGACCGACGTTGCGCAGTGCTATTCTCCGAATCTCTGGATTCTCTCGACGAGCTTTCTCCTCCAGTGCAGTTAGTCGGTCATGTACCACATTCATCTCAGTGTGTAAGAGCCTCTCCATTCGCCCATAAACCTCATCGAACATGGATTGTAATTGGGCGTTGTTATTAGATCCCTCAGCTGTCCCCTTATTTTTCGTATCTTCAGACATCCTGCACAGAAAACGTTAGTAATAAAAGCAATAAAATAAAAAGGACCTCACCACCTCACAAACGCTCGTGTATCACACTCAAGATGGGATTCACTCAGCACTCGTGTTTCACTCAGGTATGGCTTTTTTCACTCTAATGTTCTCACCACTCTGCCTTTTACCACTCGTATTCTCTCTCCAATTAACGAACTCCTCGATCTACCAGACGAGAACAGACTCGACAAGATCCACAAAGACACACAATACTACGTATGACGAAAGGAACAAAAGAAACGGAAAATTTCGGAACGAAAAATACGATAGCACCAAATTGGCTCAAAAAGATGCCGGAAAACTCATAAATCACACACAAAAATATGGTCGAAGAAAATTTTTCCCGCCAAAATACTCTTTTTTTTTTTTCTTTTTTTTTTTTTTTTTTTTTATTGGCTGAGTATTCGACTTAATACCAGGAACGAGACTTTCAAAAAAAATTCGCGAAAAACGGAGTAGAAATAATTTTTATAGAATTTTTTTGTTTTTTTTTTTGTGCTTACGGATGAAAGAAATCCGATTCAGCGAAGAAGAAAAGAAGAACGAAACGAAAAGATGAACGAGGTAACGAAATCAGAAATTAGAACCCTAGCCTGGGCTCTGATACCAGATGATACGTACCTCGTTGGATAGATAATTGAATTGATATGAAGAATACGGAATTCGGGTTTCGGATACCTGGATAGATGGAATCCCCAAACTTCTGAACCTAATTCGTTGAATTGATTAGATTGAAAAACCTAACCCCCAAAACGGAATTGACGCAGCTACTTGGTGATGATGAAGACACACGGACGAAGTATGTATGCTCCGTTGATTCGTCGGTTGATCTCTTTTGGCACAATCGAAAAGAGAACGAAAAAGATGAGAGAATAAAACTCACGAATTAAATTAATTATGATCAAAGTTGTGTTCTATAAAGTCTCCACAGTCTTTATATATATAGGCAAACCTAAAAACATGAGGAAAAGGAATAAAAAACGCTAAACTCAAAAGTCACGTCCGCGACTCCAATTCTGGAACATTGTCGGCCGACAATATGGGGTGTCGGCCGACATTCACCCTGCGTCCGCGGGGAATCCTGCGATCGCGGCCTCGATCCGCTGCCCAACCGACCCTTTTTGTGAAGGTGTCGGCCGACAGGCCTTGGTGTCGGCCGACACCAAGCCAATTTCGGCGACGAACTTTGCGGCGCGTCCTCGGCACTCGTCTGACCTCCGTTCCAGCTTCGTCTTCATGGTTCCAGCTTGAAACTCATCACCTTCCGTTGGTTCGGCCTCCTCGTACGTAATCAGGTTGATAAGGCTTGGCTTCTCCACATCACCGATGGGTTTCTTCACTAGCTCTTGCGCCCATACTTCCTCGATCAATGCCAACAAGCTTGCCTTGAACTTCTTAGCTCTCGAGCGCGTCACTGGTCCAGCTGGAACATGCACCGGGCCTTGTATCATGGGCGACTCTGGGGCTGCATCAACCTTAGTACAAGTGGGAGATTGTTGGAGTTGTGTACTTAATGTCTAGATTTAAGTATCGGTAAACTCCCGGTCATAGCATTTAACCTATTTAATTAATAAACAATTATTTGCATTTAATTAATTATGCAAACCATAGTTCTGGATTTTATACGTTGTAGTTAGTATGGTGTGTCGGGCCCACACAGAAGATCATACTATCAGTTACTCGTATTTAATCGAACAGTTGCTCACGACCTAGATGGACACGAACTAGTCCATCGGTATAGTCGTTGTGTGAGAGAGAAAATAATTTGTCTTAATTATTTTATCACACTTGTACACTTGGTGTATTGGGCGGATCTGCTTGAGATTTATTGATTAGGATTGCCTTATATAATCAATTTAAATCTCAGAGTATTTTATTCTTAATCCCCGATCCTATTGCGGGTGTGTATATTTAATATTAGAGACTTTGATTTTCCAAAGGAATTAACCGATTTAATTATTGGGTTAATTACCGGTAAAGTTGGGTCGCTATATTTTATATATGACATGCCGTGAATACTTGACGGGAAAGTGTATCCCGGAAGGGTTGATAATATCCCCGAGATGAGTTCATAAGGAATTATTGTGTAAACCTCATGAGTGGATTCGTTCCGCACAATAATAAAGGTTGAACGGTACTAGTCTCGGATATAAGATATGAATATTATTTATTGAGCAATAAATAAATTTATTCATGGATATTTAAATCTTAAATACACGGAATATATAATACTAATCGGAGAAATATTATTTGATATAATATGGAATAATATTGGGAGTGCAATTTTATTTATATAGTGGAAAATAAATAAAATTTAATATTGATAAGAATTAATAGATTTGGGTTGGACCCAATTTAATTTTCAATATTTAGAAGCCCAATATTTATTCTCCTTATGATCCCCTACGTAGCCTATATAAGCACTACATGGTCTTCACTTTCAAGAGAGAATTAATTGACCTACGCCAATCATAAAATCTTGAGAGTGAGGAAGATCCATAGGAATCCGATAGATCGTCGCCCACACGACGTTCGGAGGAAGTGCAAGGAATACGCGGGAAGGTCACGAGGTCGTCAACCGAATTCGTTTCTCCGTACAACGATTCGAGGTAATAATCGAGAAACCCCCTTCTATGATTATTTGTGCGTTGAATAATTGTGATATATACATGAACAACGCGATCCGGGAAAGCATCGAGACCGGGATACGGGGATCTCGCGATCCCCGTCGGAATCGAGAGGGGCGGCCGAACCCTAGGGTTCGACCGCCGGTACCGCGCAACGAAGGGAGCCCCGGCTGGACGCCGGGGCAAGCGATCGACGGCAGTCGATCGCTGGGGATGCCACGGGCTGGTGCCGTGGCGGATCCCCACCCCTCGACGGCGGCAGGCGCGCGCGGGGAAAGCTCCGGCTGAAGCCGGAGCGAGCGATCGAGCCCAGCTCGATCGCGGAGGGCAGCCGCAGGCTGGTGCCGCGGCTGGGGGCCCTCCACCCCGTGTGGTGGTGGCGGTGAGTCGCCGGACTCACCGCCGGCGGGTGCTGATCGGATCAGCCCCGCGGGGATGCCTCGCATCCCCGGCGATCGCCATGCACGGCGATCGCGAACCCCGCGATGGGGTTCGGCTAGGGTTTAGCCGCGGGTTCATCCCGCGGCGACTCTTGTCGAGCCCGGATCTTCGCGTGTGGTTCGCGTTCGTGATTTCCGACTCGTGGGAGAAAATCGGCTGGGGGCGGGCTGCGTGTCTTCGGGCGCGTAGTCTCCAAAGGTCGGACTCCTGCGGATGAGTTGGTGTTCGTGCGAACTCCGGCGACGGGTTTTCGGTCGGGTTATCGGTTCCGCAATTTTGATAGCCCGGGACATCGAATCCCAGCATTATATATACCAATCATCCACGATCATTGATGTCCAGTACTTCATACACCATTCTTCAATACTGTTGTGAATTTTTTGGCTTTATCCAGTACTTCAGTCTTGATTTCATTGATGTCCATCAATATTACAGAAGCCGCATATCTGACTCTAAGTTCGTGTCCTGCAAAAAAAAAATACCATAGTTATAAACAATACAAACTATAGTGACTAATATTGATTAATGTGTAAAATCATCGTTATTATCTGGTTGTTAAATTCAAAATAAATTTTAATGAATAATGTGTAAAATTAAAAAAATTACAAGTAAAATTAAACAGAGATATATGAAGTATGACATACTTATATATGAAGTATGAAATACGTATATGTGAAGTATGACATATTTTTATATGAAAGTTGAGATTTATGAAATATGCTATTATGAAATATATATGCAGTTGCAGTATGAGATATTTATATATGAAGTATGACATTTTTATACATGAAGTATGAAAATTACTATACTGATATATATGAAATATATGTCAGTATAGTAATAGTAACAATTTAAAATAAAGTATGACGTCTATTTATTATGAAAGATAATTCAATATAGAGATGAAGTATGAGATATATCCCATCTTAGGCCGTGCGATTTTGGCGCCTTTGTACGTCTCGTTTGCACAATATTCAACTGCAATAAGAATTTGTTAAATAATTAATATAATTAAGAACCATGATATTAGCAGCTTAAATTTTTATCAAGAACTACACAATATCCTTTATAACTATGGTTGCTTAATTTCCTTACACATGTGGTGGTAGACCATGTGGAACAACTTACAACTAGTAAATAAGGACACAGATATAAACAATACATATCCTCATGGCCTAAAACACTAGAACTAAAAAAATCGGCATTGCACAAACATCAAGTTCACAACTGATCAGTAGTCAAACCAAAAAAAGTAAGCATCACTTCAACGACCTAGAAATTATTTTTAAAAACAAGAGGTAATGTCGTTCAAGATTCAGGCAACCTATTTATAGCTAAAGGCGCATGAGTTAAAAAGTGCATTAAAAATCTAATTCGCCTCTTGCTGATACTCCACTCCCTAGCCTTCAACTGGAGGAATCAAAGAACCTTGCACTGACACCTGAAAGAAGTATAATTTCCACCACCAGCTGACATTTCAATCGGAACCTTTATCTTAGGAGTAGTTGTAAAGTAGTGTGAAGCCATAATTTTGTTCAATTTTTCTCTCAAGCCAGCATTTAAGTAAAGAAGTTATACAAATCCTCTTAAACATAATGAGTTTCCGTACTTCATAGAATTTCATTTAAAGTATAACAACAAAAACACGTAATTTGGATAATATACAATGATCACCATCAAACCCACATAATATTATAATTGATCACATAACGCAAATAACACTATACTTATCCTAGCACATCGAAAAAACAAGATGAGTTGTAGACACAAAATTATGACCAGAATTAAGTACAAAGTGACTAATATTATCCTCTAAGCAATCAAATAACTGCAAGACCAAATAACAATAAGGTTTCTTAAAGAATACATTATGAGATTCTTAAAAGTATATACCTCGACAAGCAGGCTTGGATCGAGCCTTACTTTTTCACTAAGAACCAATCATTCAGAAAACGATGCCATCATACTGCCATTTTTCCATAATTCAATAACAAAGTCAAGTTAGTTTCTCAGTAAATTATGTTAAAATATACAAAAAGGTATTAAAATTCATGTGGGCATGGAATCTAGGTAACCTTCACAAAATATTATTGACGACAAGTTTCATTGCAGCTTTATTACCCACATCTTCCAGGTAAAACATCGACTATAGAAGAAAAAATCGAAAATAAATGTGAGAAAAACAAACAAAAAGCTCGTCTAGTAACAAGAGAAGTATAGAATAGGCAATAGAGATCTGGAGAGAGGGGCAACATCAAAGAAGAGGAACCAGAGTCAACTTACTACTCAACCATTTTCAATAACACACGACACACACACAACAACACACAATAACACAAACATCACACACACCAACAAACAGTCAAGTTACTACTCCAACCATTTTCAATAACACACGACACACACACAATAACACAAACATCACACACACCAACAAACAGTAACACAATTTCAATTACCAAACCAATTTTTTTTTTATCAAACCTAATTTCAATTACAGAAATTTCACATATAAAAAAATAATTAAAAACAAAATAAAAAATAGTAAAAGGGAGCTAGACTTACTTTGTCGGCTGGCGAAGGTGAACGGAGGAGGCGAGGGCTCCTCGGAGCAGGTGGTGTTGCGCGGTGGATCGAGGGTTCGTGGGCGTTGTTGTTGCTCGGAGTTCTTCGGCATGGGAGCAGACAGTGAGAAGACGGGGACGACCAGCGGGGCGCGGTGGGTGGTGGCAGGCTGAGCGGTGGGAAGGATCGAAGAAGACAATGTAATCGAGAGTGAATTGGGCAAAGATGTTTGGCTGAGCAAACTTAAGTGTGACGTGTTGTGACGTAAACACAACTAATTGGGCTGGGTCAAATTGTTTTTATATGTTGGGCCTGGAGTAAGATGGTCATCTTACTCCTACGGTGTAAGGTATAACATCTCAAGTTTTAGTATCCTAAGAAAACTAAATTAATTAATATCTAGATAAAATTTAAAAGATTCTTCTAAAATACTTCTTAATTACTTAATTAAAACATTAATTAAATAAAACAAAAGAAATAATAAAATATAATTTCGACTTTGGAAACTCGGTGTCCATAACCGAGGCTGCCGCCGCCAGTCGCCGTGATCGCCGGTGAGTTGCCGGAAATTCGCCGGAATGTTCGCTGGAGTATTCGTCGATCCATTGACGTGCGTCGTCGATGTCTTTCCGGTGATCGGAGTACTTTCCGGTGCATCGGAGTTCTGGCGAGTCGCTACGGACATGTTACTGGGTCGCTCGTGAATCTCCCATAGCGCCTCGCTGTCGTACTTGCTCCCGTCTTCCTCTCGTACGCTGCTGCGGGGCATCGCTAATTTAATTGGTTTGACTTGGTAATCTGATGCAGCGGAAGCTAATAACACAAATATTAAGACTCGTTGATTCTGAGAATACCCGAGAATTAACTCATCAAATATTGTTGATTCCTAAGAATATCGAAATTCGACAAAACAAGAAAAAACTCTTTTATTTCAATATAAAAGACAACTACGAAAAGAGAACATATAAATAGTACTAAAACTCTAATAAAATAAAATAAAAATAAATAAAATAATAATCGATAGCTTGGGCAACAAGACACAATCTTTGTCTTCTTTAATTAATATCTGCATCATTCCCGCCGGCCGCCGGGGTAATAAAGATTCGTCCTCGAATCGAACATCCGAAAGGGAAGAATTTCTTCTGTACTATCCATCGGTGGTTGAACATGCATCAAGAACAATCTTACAGGAAATGACTTTTCCTCCATGATGTCCACTGTAGACAATTAATTTGGCTCTCCTCGGTGGGAGCTTGCTAGGAATTGCTGGTCCTCCTTTGGTTCTAAGCAACAATGGTTGGAAAGGGGGAAATAAATAAGCATCATGAGTTAACGCTAGGGCAACGACTAGAGGCAATGGCGTTGGGGCACTAGTCTGAGTCAACGGCTCGTCGTCCCAGATCGACTCGACATCCCAAATCGGCTCGTCGTCCAAGATCGGATCGGCATCCCAGATCGAAATGTCGTCCAAGATCAACTCGACATCCTAATTTGTGGCTGGTTCGTCATCCTCAATTGGAGCATCATATGGATTGAGTTCATCACCAAGATTGCGCCCAAGCACGGGGATTGGTTGGTGTTGAGCTTTCGGTTAAACATCGACGAGAGCAAGTCGAATTTCTTCTAGTTCAACCGTAAGGGCCGTAACCTGGCGACTCAAGGCGGCGATGTCGGCGCGACGTTTTGCGGCCTCAGCGACGGGGTCGGGGATCGACTGACGACGAGAAGGTATCGTAGCAGGTTCTGATACCAACTGATGCAACGGAAGCTAATAACACAAATATTAAGACTCGTTAATTCTGAGAATATCCAAGATTTAACACATCAAATATCGTTGATTCTTAAGAATACCGAAATTCGACAAAACAAGAAAAAACTCTTTTATTTCAATATCAAAAACAGCTACGAAAAGAGAACATATAAATAGTACTAAAACCCTAAAAAAAATTAAAAATAAATAAAATAATAATGCTTGGACAACAAGACTCAATCTTTGTTTTCCTTAATTAATACACTATCATCTCGAATTTTGTCCGTTCGATCATGAAGTCTACACAATACAATTCCATCCCAAAAGTCAGTCAAAACTTGGCTGCTGTCTCAATTCTAAATTTTGGAAGTCATGACTCTTCATTCTGGGCCTATTTCGTTTTGAGTGTTTTTTTGTGTAGAAACGTGCCACTACTTTTTTGGAACCCGAAATGCCTAGTCAAAAATGTGTGCAATAAAATAAACAAGGCTTATAAGTGTAGAATACGCCGGTGATCTTGTAGTGATGATGAACATGTTGGAAAAATGTCAATTTTTTGAACTTTTGGTAACAAAAAAAGGTGAATTCTATAGTATCGTGTGACAGAGGAGCAACATTTTATAAAATACATTTTTGTAAATATGACGCTAAAATGGAAAACATGTGAGGCGGTGAATATTTTGACATAACATCGTCGGTAGGCACAACGCACAAGTAAACAAGCAAAAACTTTAGTACTTTTTCGGCTGTCACTGTCAGTAAGTCTCGGAAGTAAAAAAAATTTTCTCTTTTCGTCATAAATAATGTAGTCATACTTTTAGTAAATGAATGTCACACGTTAATACTACTATAATACTAGTAAGAGCTCCAAAAAGTAAAATAATTATTTTTACTTTGTGACTTTTAAATACAAATTTTCACTCAACTACTTTAACTTGTGAACATAAAAGACATGCACTTACTTTTTTAACTTTTTAATCAACAACTCAAAATACAATAATTTTCTTAATTTTAAATTAGTTCACATATACTAGAGTAATTGTTTTTGTCTGAAAATTTCAATGATATATTTGATACGGTAAGTGTTAATGAGAGATGAACATCAAATCAACATCAACATGAGATGGTGACACATTAAGATATATTAATGTTGTTTAGAGATATTAAATATATAGGATTTCCGAGGGATGGAGTCTGAGCGGACTTTAATTTGTAGGTCGTCGTTCGGGGAAGTTGTTGAACCTCTCTCTATCACCCCCAATATTTCCAAGTAATTAATTTAGGAACAAGTCCACTGTACCGCGTAGTACTCTTTCTTTTCTCTCCCTAAGAAAATATTCACTATATACAACACCAACATTTATATATATAAATGCGTGTGAGTGTACTGTGCATCAAAAAAAAAAAAACAATTACCCTTATAAGTATAAGCTTCCGATTAATCAAAGATCAACCGTTCTTCAAAACTTAAGATGAGCAAGGTACATGAAATTCCCCATCCTTTTTTCTTATTGAAAACGTGTGTCGTTTTTATTTTATTTTGTACGGCAGAAAACGGTCTTGAAGGTGGACGTTCATACCGAAAAGGAAAAGCAGAAAGCGATGAAGGCAGTTTCCAGTCTTTCCGGTAATTAGTCGTTCTTGTAATTAGTCTAAAGTAAAGGGTAGCTTTTGTAATTAATTTAATTAAAATGTGTGTGTGGATGAATATACTATATAATAATGCAGGGATTGATTCTCTTGCGATGGACATGAAAGACAAGAAATTAACCGTGATCGGCGACGTTGATCCCGTCGACGTTGTGTGCAAGTTGAAAAAGAATTGGCACACTATAATACTCACCGTGGGGCCCGCTAAAGAGCCTGAAAAGAAGGACGACAAGGATAAAGAGGATAAATGTGACGAGCTCAGGAAGCTGTACTGGGGTCAGTACTACCCTTACTACGGCCAGTACAACCCTTGGTGCACAAGGTACTACGACGACCAGAAGCCCAATTCTTGCAGCTGGTTTGGTTGATCTTTCATAGAGTATAATTTGTTAGAATAAATATTATATACTCATACTATATAATATACATGATTGGTTCTTATTTTGTTTGTTCATCCTCCGTTACCTGTGTTCCTCGTATCGTCATTCATATTATAAGTTTTATATTTGTCAATTTCAGATGTGAGATGCTCGAATTATTTATTTGTATTTTGTTATGACACTAGCTAGTAGTATTTTTTCGTTGTTACAATAATAAATTCAATTAAATGAAAATTAAAATAATGTACATTAATATCAATATTTGTTGGATGAATTAAATAATTAAGAATTGAAAAGTAATGGCGACGTGTGAGAGTGACGTTGGCAACACCAAAAATGTTAATTTTACTTTTATGTACTATACTCCGTATGATTCTTTGGATGAACTTGGGCTTCACGCAATAAGCTTTCAATTATTGCTATGTTTTTAATACGTATTTCTAAGTCAATATATATCATTCTAAATCAACACTACGCTTTCAATTATTGCTATGTTTTTTTATACTTATTTCTAAGTCAATATATATCATTCTAAATTAACACTCACAAATTAATAAAAATAATCATTTCTTATTTTACTCTTTATTTTACTGTTCATTAATTATATTAAAATTATAATTATTTAAGTAAATTTTAATTAATTCGAAAGTAATAAAAAAAATTAATTAAATTGAAAATTTCAAAACATATTTAAAATTTAAAATAATTACAAATAAAATAAATAGGAAATAGTATCTTATAAAAAATCATTGTTTTACATTTTTTTTCTTTATGTTAACATTATGTAATTGTAATACTTAAAAAGAATTATTATGTGTATTTTCAAGCCTCTTTTTTTGTATAGTCTTTCATTTTAGGAATTAAATTTATGGTTTAGTTGTTGATACACATTGTTTTTTTTTGTCGTTACGACTTACAAGAAACAAATAAAATATTCCTCTAATATTTAGTTGATAATTGCACTTATTTGGATAATTTATATACAATGTATTTGTCCCAACACAATAATCACACTTTCTTCACAAATAACAAATGAACAAATAAAATATTCCTCTAATATTTAGTTGATAATTGCACTTATTTGGATAATTTATATACAATGTATTTGTCCCAACACAATAATCACACTTTCTTCACAAATAACAAATGAAATGTGATAATTAGAATGGGATAGAGGTAGTACTAACTAATATCAATTATAATGATGATTTTATTATTAATTAATGAAGATTGGTGATAATTGTGTTATGAATGTGATTTTTTTGTTATGTGATGATTTTAAGATTAATAAATAAAAATTTATAATATACGGAGTATATTTTTTGAAAATTATATTTATATTTTTGAGAAATGATTATTTATTTTTATGATAAATATTTTAATGAACTTTTATATTTAATTGAGATACTAGTGACATAAGGATTGCAGAAGTTATCATCTAAGAAATGAAATGCGAATATGTACCATTTTTCTGTTCCAACCATTTTTCAACAGAATTGGAGGAACAATAAAATTAATTTCGCAAACCCATTTATTTTTCTTTTATTTTAGTCTTATTTATAAAAAGTTGTGAGGTACTCGATTGTTTGTTTTATGCAACTGTCTCTGTTGAGTTGCACTATTTCTTGATACAGTACAAACTCCATATAGTAATACTCTATATAGGAATAAACTCTCTATAGTAATAAAAAATTTAGATCCCGACTCGGGACCAGTTATAAATAGGAATAAACTCCACATTGTCATAAGTCATACATTTTTCAAGTCCCACCTTAAGGATTTATACCTCTATATAAGAATAAATAATTAATATATAATAAAAATATATATTAATAATATTTTTATTTATCAAAATCAATAACATGTTTAAAATAACTTAAAATGTTTATCAAAATCAATGACATATAGTATATAATCAATGTTTATAGTCATTAGATTCATTAGTATTTTATTTAATATATATGTTAAATATAATTTATATATATATATGGTCAAATATACTTAGTCAAAACTATTAAATTGGTTAATTTCGATATATTTTATTTTTATATTTATATTATTTTTATACGAAAAAAAATATTTTTATTTTGTAAAACTCTATATAAGAATAACTCTCTATAGTAATAATTTTTCCCGGTCCCAACGATCCCAACGATATGACTGTACGGAGTTTCTACTGTATACGCGTCGATATTTAATAATGAGTTGGTATTAAAATGTTGATTTTGTCTTTTCTGGCCACTTGTAATTTGGATTATGATCGATTAAAGAATGAAATTTATACTTATTCTAATTTATATGTTCGCGGGCCAAACAAATTGAGAGAATTTGTGAATTAGCGTATCGAATATTAAATCGTACATTATAATGTTATATGAAGATGTAAAAATATTGCTTTTATGTTCTAGTAATATTTTACTTTTTCTCTTATTTTAGAATAAGAGTTACTTTGTTTACAATGGATCTCTTATAATTTTGTACTCAATCAAGCACTAATATAAGTTTAAAATTTTACGTAATTTAAAAAATCAATCTGTTCAGAATAGTTCAATAACTTAACATTTATATAAATGAATCGGATATATTTTTCAATAATAACCATATTATGTGAAAACTATAAAAAATAAAACACTAAACAAAGAACAAAATTTTACTGTACCATAGTATTTAATTACAAATAATAATAAAAATATAATTAATTGTCAAAGTATCTCATCATAAAAATAGAAAAAAATACAGCCGAACAAAATTATTTGTATTTTCTTTTATTTTTATATAGAGGTACTGTAAGTATCTCATCATTCAATGTAAGAATAAGACTATGGTATTTAATTTTCCAATTAAAACGTCTTTGCCTTAAGTTTGAAAATTTATGACATTTAATTGAGATTTGATGAAGGTTTTGAATTTTGATATTCAAGATTTAGATAATTTATTTTATCAATTTGAGTGAGCTCTTCAGTTTGATTGGAATGTGGTCATCAGGTGACCTGGTCAACCGTTAAACAAACGCTATTTTCCCATTGTTTTGATCACAACTTTGAACATCAATTTTTAATTCATTTAAACTCCAAAATGTGGTAAATGCGCATTTTTGACACCTTGATATTACAATTGATATCAAAATTACTGAACCTAATGACAATAATAAAATATAAATAGTTAGTTCTAAACCCTAACATTGCCACCATACAAGATTGATGTAAGAAAATAATTGCAATACAAATAATATCTAAATTACGAGGATAGAAAACTAAGATAAAGAATATCTAATGTACGAGGATAAAAAATACGAAGATAGAAAACGAAGATAAAAGAGTCTCTTCCGACTGGGTTGGTGGCTCTAGTAGAACAGACAAATCGAGAGGCGTGTGCGGAACAAGGCACGGCTCCCTCCGGTGTCCATTGGCAAGAAACAAACAAAATCAACAATATTTATAGGAATCATGTTAATATACGAATCGAAAAAAATAAAATAAAAATAAAATACCGTTTGCATTCTAAAACAAATCTTCATCCCAAATTACAAACTCCTAAATGACTTCTTGAGGCTTGTCATCCTAGATAACTTTTTTGTTTTGTTCTTCCAAATCAGTATCTTAAATCACACAATTGACGTCATTCATCGGTTCGGTATCTTAAATTACACATGGATACTCATCATCAAACTGAGGTGGACCATCAGAAAGACTATTACTACGAGATAGTAAAAGATACAGTAATCCTTTATCAACCACCTCACTTCAACAAAAGAAAAGATTAGTAACAACATGAATCATAAAGATTAGTAACAACATGAATCACTACAAGAACGGGCAATTCATTAGATTGAAATCCATAAAACCAGCCCTATCAGAACTTCATATTTTAGATTTTCACTTGACAACCTTGAATCATCACCGACTGTCTAAATGAGAAAACAAATACGCATAAACTACAAATCAAAAGTTCAATGCGTATAAAATGAGCATATCGAGTGCTAACCAGTTCCTTGGACGGGCAATTCAGGCTCAGGACACCTGGAAACTGTGTCAGCTCGCATACCCTGAACACCACCACCTGTCATGTTTGGGATCGGTCTAGCAGCTTGAGCTTGTTGATTATTATCATTATTACTATTAACTCGATTCATGACCTTGTTATACGCCCCCGGGTAATCTTGTCCAGAAAGGGACTGGTTAGCACTATTAACTCGATTCATCACCTTATTATACGCCTCCGTGTAAGCTTGTCCAGAAAGGGCCCCGCGCATCCGGCCCGCGGGCTGCCAGTTCAACTCAGCTGTCGTATTAGATGTAATAACAGAATTGCTGCTTTGTTCCCTCGGAGATGTCATGTTTGTAAACGAGGGGACGACTCTTGTTGGTTCGAAAGACATTTGGACAGCTTGGTTTGCAGCCGCAATCAGCTGAGACTGTTGGGAGCTTTGAGGAGGACACAAGAGGCTGCTACCGGAAGAGCTTGGAGATGATTGCATCAAGTGAGATTGGTTCGTTCCTTGAGGGGCATTTGGGACTCTAAATGTACTTGGGGCTTGGATACCAGGAGGTCCAGCGGATGTGTAGGTGGTATTTTGCTGTCAAATTGTTTTTTCAGAGAAACTTGAAGGTCAAATAGATAATATGGGACAGATGAAAAATATGAACATAAAGGAAAACAAAGGAAAGAGGCTGATATACAGTGTTTGGTGTGTGATTAAAAATAAACAAAAAAAAAAGTATAAAAACTACCACGAGGAAAACTACAGTTGTCTTTCGAAATTACAAAACACCCCATTCAATTTTTAAAGACGTCCCCCTAGATTCGTATTTAATTAGCAAATGTCACTCTTCTATTGAGGGCAGAATTTGTAAAAGACAAATAAATGTGAAAAAAAAGTGTTTCTAATTATGAAAGTTTTACCTTCATTTTTTATGGTAATTAGTCTAATTACAAAAATACAAAATACCCCAAATATTTAGCAGCCTAATTACAATATATACCCACTTTTTTTGAAAAATTGTAATAGTAGTAATAAGCTTATCTTTGTTGGACAAATGAAATTGTAATTTGACCTATATTTGTGGGACACATGAAATAGTAATGTGACCTATCTTTGTGAGATGGAGTACAAAATAAGAACATTCAGTCACTGACAAAGATCCTAGGTGCAAGAAAACTACTCAACTAGGAACCAGAGTAATATTACTTTACCTGTACAGTGGACTGCTGAATCATTGGGGATGACGAAACTGGTGGGCTCTGACGGGGATGCACATGTGATGACATGGCAACAGTACTGGCACTATTCGTATGGCTCCTTTGGAGGTGAGCTGTCGGGGCCTGAGCGGAAAGGACCTGCGGCGTCCGGGTCACATTGTTGGGCAGTGATGGGAGCCTTCCGTATTCATTGCTGACAGATGAGTTCCCCAAGCTTGGAAAAGGGGTCCCACTTTGGGATACGTAGACTGTATCAAGTGTGCTGTCCCTAACTGGAGGGGTGAAGGAATCAGTTAGCACTGGAGTGGAGCTGGAAGATGACCCCACCCCGAAAGTCGAGAGGAACATCGTGGACCAGGAATCATTGGTTTGGGCCATGTTCCAGAGGTGTTTCCTGTCTTCGGTTTCAGGCAGAGTGACTTCATTGGTGACTGTAAGGTCAAGTAAATCTACAGGCTGTGTGGACTCATCACAGGCTATAGGTAATGTTGTATCATCTGGGTTCTGTACGGTTTCATTGCTATCCATAATAGCATCCCATGATCCGTCTGCGGAGAGTAGTACACTAGAGACAGTAGGCCCAGTCTCTTTTAAAATCTGAGGTAAATACCCAATCACATTAAAGTGGGCAATAAATACATATTAATATTACGATGCTACTATAAACTTGAGAATGTACTTAAGTACTATTTATCAGTCACTAAATTTTTGGTTTTGGAATTTTGGTTGTAATTCAATAGTAGTTCTCTTTTCAACTCTACTACGATTTCTCGGTAATTGATAGAGAGCAGTATTTTAATTATGTCTTTTAAATTATTTATGGGTTTATGTCTTAAATTATTTATCGGACCAATTTGATAGTAATAAGGAACAGGGAGAAAAGTATCAGAAATCGAGAAAGAGAAAAATCAAACACGAACACCAGTTCGGTTTGCCCAATAGCCTCCAGGCTCCAATTCAATTCAATAATTTGATACCCTAAATCAACCTACGTGACACTTTAAATAAGAAGAGCAGAAATAAGAAATAAACCTAACCTTAAAGCCCAAACCTAACAAAACTCTAAAGCCCATAAATAATTTAAAAGACATAATTAAAATACTGCTCTCTATCAGTAAACTTGGCAAATGATTAAGTGGGGATTTCATCTTCACAATTTGATTATCTGAACATTGGCTTATCATTATGTCAAATGATATTTATTAATATGATAGGCTACAAGCGACGCGAGAGAGACAAGTCTCGGTTATAGCGATGGTGAGAATCCATGTTACAGTTAAACTATGTTTGACCATCATCCAGCAACAAAAGCACAAGTCAAATACAAAAGAATGTCAACAGAACGGCAACACAATTGGCGGTCCCTTGTCACCTCTCAAAAGAGTAATCAGGAATAAAAAGCTTTTAACTTGTATTGTATATTTATACAGAAGGGAAAAAACAAGGAGAAAAAGAGGACCATGTAAATATATCTACAGGTTAAATGTGTGTAAATAGTTAAATACTGTAATTTCCCCATATAATAAGCTTTCAAGGTACTAGTCATTCCTATAAAATAGCATATTTTTCACTTGTGTGTATGTAACAAAACTCAAGGTGAAAACAGATGAGCTACTTGCCTTAACCATTGTTTGGTCAATGCGGATATCAGTGAAGCAGACATGCTGATTACAATGTGGACAGCGCCAAGAGGGTCTTCTTGAATTTATATCCACATAATTGTCAAAATCAAAACACTGAAACAAAAGTAAGTCAAATATTTAAAAACAAGATAAATTGAAAGTGAGTTAAGGTCATTCATTAGAAACAGAGGTAAATTGTACCAATATAATATTTTGTATCTCAATAGGTTTACATCAATTGATTCAGAGTTTACTTCGTGGAATGATTAAAGTTTATCACATTTAGAGATTCATACTTGCATTCCTTACTGATGGGGCAATCATGTCTAGTGTTACAGAAATTAAGAATTAAATTTTATATTATTTTTAAAAATAAGAGGCCTTGTGATTTGAAATTTGGTAATAAATTAGTATTCAGAGCAAACAAAACAAAATAAATATAGCAGATTACGTTTATGCACAAAAAGCTAGTCCCCCACTATTAAAAATAAATTCAATGTAATTGTAACCAAAATTGCTCAAAGTAGAAGAAATGCATATTCTTTTACATCATGTATCACATAATATATGAAAGTAGGGAATTCAACCATGAAATGCATGCAGTTACCTGATTATGCTTGCATGAACGTCCCTTTACTGGAGTTATTATTTTCTTGATACTGTCATAATGAACAAAGTATTGCAAATAAGACGATATCAAGGAAAATCAAGATTTTAGGATACAAGAACTTTGATGTGGGTTCTCTATCTATAAACAAATCACAATTAGAACTGACGGAGGGAAAAAAGAAATAATCTGGTAGAGCAACAAAATCAGAGAGTTACCTAATAGGACAATTTAATGAGACTCGTGACCCCACAATTATTTCTGAATCTGTGAGCCAAAATAAAGTCAGCAAACAAACGTCTCTTAAGGTAAAATATTGCATTGAAAAATCATTTTTCCAAACAGTTTTCCTTCCAGAAAAAAAAATGTTCTCATGTACGAAAAATTTCAAAGGGGTACCTGGATCCACATTTGTAAGAGCGTGTTGTTCATAATCCTGGAGGGCATTACAATCAGGGTTTGGCACCTCACTCATTAAAGCAACTGCTATATAATAATTTCCTTCACAATAACCAATGCCCATAGTAAGCACTTTTGCAATAATCAAGCCAATGTGAAAATATCTGACAAGAACTTAAGCAGAAAAAAAAAATACCATTAAAATCACCAATAGCCTGAATGAGATTTGTTCCATATTTTAGCAAATTATTCACAATAGTTGGAACTTGTGGGCCTGCATCCTAGTAGAAGCAAAAGATACATACGAGTAAAATATGCATAGAAAGAATAAGTCAAACAAATTGAATACATATCTAATAATGAATTAATCAGCACAAACCACGAAAATATTTGTCCTTCTCTCCACTCCCTTCCCGTTCAAGAGAATGCTGCACAGAAATACATAGTTTGTGAGCAGGCTTTAATGCATAAGGAAGATACTTTCCCTTTTAAATCAACGTGGGAGGGAAATAAAAATAGCTTACTTTACTTTGGCAGGAGTAACAAGGCAGGATGATGTCTCAATATTATCGGTCTGAACAACAAATAACCTCTGCAGCCAAAAAGGAATGCTAAGATATGAACAGGCAATCAACATTAAAGGTTCTATCCTCGCCTATCATTTTCATGCCAGTGAACCTTTATCATCTTAGAACAGCATTATGGCTATAAGAGATTACCTGCATGAGGATTGATCTTTTCATTGGTGCAACTCATAGTGCACCTTATAACTATATACCACATGATTACAACACTAATATTGTCCCAGGAAATGAATAGCACTTAATCATATACACATGTAAACTTACAATACACCATGTGAAAAGTTACATGGTGAATATTATGATGAAGGTTAGACAAGAATAATGCCAAAATGATAATCATCTTCTATAGTTCTGCATAGAACCATTAAGAACTACATCTCAATAGGAGCATCAAAGTGGGAAATTAACATATATCCAACAACGAGAGCATAATAAGTTAATAACTGTATTTGCGAAAACATTGAAGGTGAATCAAACATGAAATATTCATCTGAAACCCAAGTCATATTTCAGGTAAAGTCTCATTACCTTCTATCAATTAAGACGAGAGAACCCAACTAATTTAAGGGAGATTAATAACAGATACATTAAAAACAGCCTCAAATGGATACACTTGAAGGTGACTAGCTATCTGAATCAAACACACTTCCCCTGATATAAGAAAGTGAAAAATAAGAATAATGATTTAACATGCTTACTATTTTGTCCTCTGGAGAACTCATATTTTTGGAGATCTGGAAGTCGCTCACATAAGCATCATATCCAGGCTATAATGAAAACAAAATGCATCAGTACTACGGCAGGAAAACATCAGATAATGTGGATAGGAGAGGGAGAATAACTACCTTGACTTCAAGATAAGCAAAGATGTGACCCATTTTCATTCTAGGGTAGAATCTGCAAACATACTCAGAGCCAGAAACTTTCAGTTGCAATCTAAAACTTATTCTTTAAGCAAATATAAAGTTGTTTGTTGGTTACACGAAAAAAAGGTATACGAACCAAAGCAGTAAGCATCATTAGATCATTGAGGTATAGATATGTTTTGCTATGCATACTTCACTTAGAGCATCTCATATGCTCTAGGAATACTGTGTCAAAAAATTATAATAGTCCTTTCTTATGCGGTAAGTGGTCATAAATTAGAAATTTATTTATTTCCAATGCATGAGGTCCATTTCATATTAACTAGTAAATTATCATATAACAGTATTTTACACTAGGAAAAATAATGTGATGAGTTGAAAGGTTGTATATGGAATCTAAAATAAGATTAGGTCTCAATTTTTAAGTTGCACAACATCAAGACCCACCCATTGTGTGACTGACTTTTGGCATTGGAAATTAGTTATTGTCATAAAGTGGTTTTCAAGCTTAAGTGGCAAAAAAGATCTTGACCCACCATAGCATTGGAGTTGCTCATAGAGGTCTAATGGAACCCTTCTACTTCTCAGTTGCCAGTCTGAAAAGTCATCATGCACTATATATATATATATATATATATATATATATATATATATATATATATATATATATATATATATATATATATATAGCATTATAAAGGTTCAACATGAAAACTTTACATAATATTATAACTACAAAACCTAAAACTAGATCTGAATCACACAGGTTACATATACAAAGGCAAGCCTGTTTGTACTTCCATACGTACTGAAATCAGATAAACAACTACCAACTCAAATGAGATTCAAAAATTTTATTTCAAATATGCAAAAACAAAAGAGAGTGACTACCCATGATCCAATGGACTTTACCATGTGGATCTGACCTTAAAGTGAAGGTTAATTGTATCACCCAACGAATTCCCACATAGAAAATCAGCTATGAAAGTGTACTAAACTTCGCATCCTTTTATCATGATATTTATTTTAACTTCTCTATACTTGCAAACTCCAAGCCAAGTCATCATCGTCTTTACAGCAATAATGGTCCCCAAGATATTGAGCCACCGTTCAAGTAAAATTAACCATCAGGCAATGCAAGGAATGAAAATGCTCAGATAACATAATTAGATGTTATCAGTTTGTGATCCCCTTGACAGCTGTGATCAGGTTTCTTTACCAGGCTACCATAAACATGAGCTTTCGCATAACAAATCAGAATAATAGCAATATATTTATAAATAGTATCTGGGGGTAATAAGGTAGCATACTGCATACCTGGACATAACTGTTGAGATGACAGAATGAGAACAGATTGGCTCAGGGCTCAGATTTGGCACCGTACAAAAATTGGTCCCAACCTGAAAATTTATATTGTAAATTTTATAAGTAAATAAAGAATAAGAAGAAAGAAAAACACTGGAGATTCTAACAAAATAAGAAGTAGAGTGACCAGAATCAAATTAAGAGTTAACACACCTCCTTCGCCAGATTGCTAAGCTCTTCAGAATCTCCACCAGAAAACCACCCAGTTTGACAAGCGTTCTACAAAATCACAGAATCAAACAAACAATTAAAAATGAGGAATATTAAACTGCCTCATGAAAAATTAATGCGCAAGTTACCGGATCATATAAACATAACTAGGAAAAATGAAAATGATGGTAACGCAAATGCCTCGCTGAAAATTATGAAGGAAAATTTCACAAGTAGATTATTTCAGGACAACAGAACACAGTTTACCACCACTCCAGTGAAAGAAGATAAAAATACCCTCTTAAAAGAAGTAAAGTATTCATGTCTAACAGTGAAAAAGGTCAACGAGATTACTTTATCTATGTGTATTAATATTTCCTAAAATCTAATACTGTAATAAATCTGGAGCAACTTACACGGGACGTTTTAGGTTTTAGGACAATCTTTGAAAAGCGGATTCTGTTTTCAGGGCGTCATTATTGCCCCCACGCCACACTGCACACACACACACACAATACTGGAACCACTTGGAAATCTTTGGGAGCTTCAGTCCCCACCAAGAGTTTTTTTTCCTTAATTCTTGCTAATAAATTTCTAAAAATTAATGAATTGTATGTGTATGAATAAATGAAACGAAGAAACCTCCAATAACATATTTCACTGGTTCCTCCAATGGCCCCCCAACCCCCAGCCTTCACCTACTAGTTATTCAAAAATGGTGTGCTCCCGCATTGTTCACATGTACAATACCAGGAGTCCATACATAATGATTAAACATGTTACATGATATACATTCCAGTGCCATGAATCTTCTAAGAAGATATATCAGGATGCCAACCTGAAGCACAAAATTTAGGATATAGGACAGACCAAAATACAAGCTGGTCGAAAGAAATTACCTTAACAGAAATCATCAGGACCATCGCTGATGCTTGCAGGAGGGTATTATTATTGATTTTGCATACCTAGCAGCATATCAAAAACATAAATGACAAAAAAGAATTAATGAAAGTAATCAAGCTTAATTGAAATTTTTATAAAGTTAATAATAATTTCATTATATTATTAAATATTTTTTTATAATATGAATAATCTTCTAGCATGAATTACATTGTATGCTTGAAAATCATTTATTTTAGTTATTATTTTTTTATTTTTTTATAATTTTAGTAGTATTTTGAATTGAATTGAATCAAGTTGAATTGAACTAAACTTAATCGAGCTGAGCTGAACTAAACTTAATTGAACTGAATTAAATACAGAAGATCAGAGCCTTACATGCTTAATTTCCAAATTTTACATGATATAGATATGACGAACATCATCAAAATACAATATCCAGATTTTACATAACTAAATCAAAAGGATAAAGAGCAACATAGTAGCCGTGAAAAGACTTTATACCAAACCAATGGTGGATCAAAATCCATAGTGTGGGGTGGGGAGTGTTGGACAAATGGATTTTTGAATAACATACGAGACCACTATCATTTGCACACTTCGGATAAAAATAGGCTAGGCCTTCTTTTTTTTGTTTACATAAGCATATAATCCATTCACTATTTTCCTATACTCTTTTACATTTTAACAATGCTCCGGCAAAGACAGGTCTACAGGGAGCCGAGGTGGCCCCTGCCCCCATCTCCACCAGTGTGCCATACATACCAGAAAAAATTATTATGAATCTGATATGATGTTAAAAAGGAAATATAGTTACAACCTGACCTAAAACACCGTTTTCTGGAACACATAGTAAAGATGAAGCACTGTCAATACAGGACTAAATTTAGGCAAGGGATAATAAACAAATAATCTAATATTCAAAACAGTTTCACTAGTCCAATATATTCCATGGGGGGAGGGGACTGAGTGGTATAAAAAAAATGCCAGTAAGACTGCTGGATGAAAAATAGACTGAAAATTTTAAAATCAACTTTTTAAACAGGAAACCAAATTATGCGTATGATAAGTGAAGAAGCAGAATTCAAATCTATTTCTGATGCCATTATTAGGACAATTCCAGTTAAATAAAAGCATTCAGAGCACATACAACACATGTTTATTTCCACTGTAACCATTTATTGAGCTTTTGGAAAGGAAAAGATAGCAAAAACTAAAAGGTCTCCCATGGTATCGTAAGCATTTTTCAAAGGAGTTCATCTCCAGAAAAACAAACAAACAATAATGAAAATCTTGTGTGTACCCACATGTTACAGTTAAGAATATTCAATTTAGTTATACCTCTTAGTGCTAATAAATGTCTCGAAAAATTACACAAGTATGTATAAATCATCACCTGCTTAACTAGTGAAGGCAATTCTTGGGATCGATTTGGAACTTCATTGTTTCCAATGGAAAAATCAATGCTTCTGCATTGTCAAAAACGAAAATTACAAGTACATTAAACACAATATATAGATAAAACTTCAATAGGTTATAAAAAATAATATTTTCAGTTCTTTATGAATCATGAGGGGTCATATGGAAGTGTACTGCAAATCAACAAATTATAAATTTCCATGAAAGCATTTAGCGGCTGACTTGGCCAAATCAAACCTAAATCGCAAAAAATGGATTCCTTATAAATTTCAATAATAAGCTAAGTTCTAGTCTTCTGGATACACCCTATAGTACACCAATATATCTGAAAGAGAACACAGATTTTCATATACACAACACAGTCCCACTGTAACTTTTAGAGCAGATTTCCTCAAGCAATGGAAGGTTCTCAATTGTTATTTTCTATCTGTCTAATCATTCAAAGATGAAAATGAAAATGTCCACGTTTCGACATAACCTTTTCTTTTTAGGAAGTGCATGTAAGGACACACAAATTTGCCTACTATCCTTAAGATATGGATCCCAAAGGAAGGCTCGTATGACATGAAATTAACTCAGTGTTAGTGCACCCCACTAAACGCAATCTGTTGGTTAATATTTATAGTTGTGACATGTAGTTGCAATAGAAAGAATTTTAGGGAAGTGGTATCTGTCACTGGAGATAAGAAAGAAAAGGGATTGGACTATAGAAGTTTAGGGAAAATAATGGAATACCGATAATGCATCCCTCAATACTAGAATATTGTTATGCTCGCACAATTCGACAAATATTAATAAATTATGGTATAAATTCGAGCATAATTTTAAGGGATAGGAGAAACATACAGCAACCCCTGCTAGAGCTCGCATAAACAAACACCACACTGTAATCAACGAACTAAGAAAGTGCAAGAAAAATCAAATAAATTTGAACTGTAAGAGAGTAATGCCTGGCGAGGGAAAGGCAGAGATTTAGGAACTCGAGGATGTCGCTTTTACGATTGCCCTGGAAATGAGAAGATAAACAGTCCATCACGGCGGACATACGGATGGAGTTCACGGCCGACGCGCTTAAGCTAGAGTGTGGGGATCCTCCGACGCCGGAGCCGCAGTTTACTGACATCCCGGTTACTGGAGCCGGTGTTACCGCCGGAGCCACCATTCCTTCTCGTCTACGCTGCCTGTTGCCACCGTACTGTATCTTCAAATTCTAGAAATTGTATTCACTTTACCCTCCTTTTGAATTGGTGTATAGCTAAAAGCCTAAATGCCTAAATCTATTTACGCCCTTATTGTTGTTAGTACAGTACTATGTTCTCCAATAATTGAAGTATTTGTTTTCCAATTCAATTAAATTAAATGGATTTTTTATAAAATAATAATAATATTTTATTATTAATTAGTTTGTTTATCACAAATTATTGATTGAAATTATTTTTAATTTATTTTATTTTAATTTATTTTATTTTAATTTATTAGAAACGGACTGAATCTATCTATCTATTAATATATAATTTTTGAATCTTTCTTTGGTTTTTCAATAGTCATTAATATTCTTCAATTTTGCCACATAGATCAATTGAGATTCTATTGTCCAATAGAAATGCTCAATTTCAATTCAATTTCATTTGTGTTAACACCTATAGACAATTTTTTCTACCAATTAATTAATTAAAAAAAGAAAAGAAAATTTTAGAAATTAATTTATATAAGCCGGGTCAACTTTAAGAATTAAATACATTTATCATTTTC
Organism: Euphrasia confusa; assembly: GCA_954870475.1. NCBI lineage: Eukaryota > Viridiplantae > Streptophyta > Magnoliopsida > Lamiales > Orobanchaceae > Euphrasia > Euphrasia confusa. The sequence goes on along the minus strand of OX940957.1, from coordinate 17,683,024 downwards.
CATATTAGTAATTGCGTGTTTAATTCTTTTCCTTTTTCTTAAGCAGAGAATTTGTTGCCCCTCCATATTCTGCAATTTTCTTTCCCCGACAACCCCTTCACTCAGAGACCTACTTCAAAGATTGCCTCTGCAACACCTCCGACGAATGCCTTCAGATTGTTCAGTCTCTTCTTCTGGAGAGTCGCCCAAATCCCACAGATCATCACCAATTTTAGAACCAAATCCGGCCACGGAATCTCCCTCGCCTTCCTCCTCACTTGGATTGCCGGGTTCGCTTTCTTTCTCTCCTTTCCAAATTCACAAATACTTCGTCTTCTACATAGGGTTACTTTTTTTTTAGATTGATCATATACATATCAGTTCTATATATTAGGTTTTGATCTACATAGGGTTACGTTTTGCTGTAATCATGAAAGATTTATCCAAACGTGCAGCTGTCTTTACACTGAGTATTCTTTGTTCTTTTTATGATTTTGTCCTTTCATTCTTAGTCCGTCCCTTTTTCAATTTCTTTCGTTCTTAGTTCGTCCCTTCTGGAAGTTAATCCCATAATGCTTGATGCTTCTATTCCAATTCTTGGCTTTTCATTCTTTGCAGTTTTACCATGTTTAATTTTCCCTATTTGATAATATTTTGCAGATAGATCATGACCCTGTATGGTTCTGTTTCTGACCTTAACAGCTCCAAGAAAACATGGAAAATTTGCGTTCGAATCTGCAGAAAATGGACAAGGAAGGGATATTCTAAGATACCTTTGTCTTTGGAATTAGTTATGGTTGATCATGAGGTTAAGGTTTTCATGATTTTGATATTTTCCAAATTCAAAACTCTATTTTTTTTTCATATTTTTTGTTTTCTCAGATCTCTCATGTTCTTTATTTTTGTTTTTGTAGGGTGTATTTGTTCATGGCACTGTAAAGAGATATTTGATAAATCAATTTGATGGAAAAATTGTTGAGAATGAAACTTATGAATTGTCGTATTTCAAAGTTGAATCAGTAGAGCCCAAGGATGCTATTTGTAATAATGCATTCAAGATTAAGTTTTCGGAAAAGACAACCGTTGGGCCTGAAACTTTGGATCTTTTTTCAATGTGCATTTACAGATTCAAAAATTTCATTAACATATTGTCTGATGGAGTAGACGATGACTGTTGCTCTTTGTTTGGTATGTTGTTCAGCCATTCTTTATGCTTTTCATGTTTTTTTTGTTTTGTTGTTATTGTTTTCCTGTATCTAATACAATTTTTGATTTTTTTTTTTTTGAGTTCTCAGATGTTATTGAGCACGTTGTGTGTGTTTACAGGGATCCGAGCAATGAGAATGTTGAATTTATTTTGCAGGATTTGGAGTATTAACTCAATTTTGATTTTTGTTCCCTAATTTCAATTCTGGTAATTTGTTTAAATTAAATCATTCATACAATTGTTTGTTCTCTAACTTCCAGGTATATCAGTGTTGGTTTTTTGATATGTCCTCCATTTTATAAGAAAGAGAGAATCTTTATCGAGAAGGGTATGAGTGGTTCCTTAAATCAGAAAGTTGTTATAATTCAACTTTGTCGATCCAAATTTTATAAAGGTAAGATATCTTTGCCCAATATCTTGAGTACTCATTTAATCTGGCTTTCAGTGTTACATGACTTACATCAACTTTGTTTGCTTAATAATTTTTTATTTTGACGTGTAGGTCGTGTTGTTATAGATTCGTATTATAAAGCTACTAAGATCAATTTCAATTGTGATTCAGATTCTGCTACTACTTACAGATTGAGGTCATCATAATAGAATGATATAATTTTTTCTGAAAGCTTATCGTGTTAAACGTGTTAACATTTAATCTTTTACTTTTAGTTTGAGCTATCGTAAATTCTGGTCCACTTCCCGGTATTTGTCTCAGGGTTTTCAAAAAATTCCAATAACCAATGTTGTAAGCATCTCCAGATTGGTTAGAGCTAAAGATGTATGTTTAAACTTTAACTCTTTCAGTTTCTTTTTATTTCAATTGATTTTTTTTACTTCGTTTATTTCATTTTTTTTTTGTCTTTGATTCAACTTATGAAAATTTGGAATATTGGATGGATATGCGACATTATCAGTAAAAACAATTGGTTCATCATTGTTTGCGATAACTGCAAATTCAATCGTCAAGTTGAACATGTCAATGTCATTGGTCCTTGGTGCAATGATAGTTTACCTAAAAACTATAAATATAAAATCATTGTGTCTGTTTTGAATGGTCATTCAAATGTTCTTATTTGCTTACTTGATGATGTTGTCGTTGAAATGCTTGGAATGACTGCCGGTGAAGTTATCAAAGTACGTTCCGACATTTTTCATTTCTTCACATAATATAATTTACATGTTTTTTCTTCATTACTGTTTGTATCTTGCTCTCTTCAAGTGTTCTTATTTTTGTATATTATGATCTTTACTATGCAGGATCCATCTAAAATATTTTCTCTAATTGGCAAGGAGATCCTATTCAGAGTGAAAATCAGGTCGTGTCATATCGAGGGTCGTGAAAATATTTATGATGTAGCGGAGTATTCAGACAACGAAGACTTACTAAAGCTACATAGGGGTCTTCTCCACAAAGATCGACCTTTAGTGTCAAATGCTTCAAGTAGCAATCATGTCATGTTTGATGGATGATCATCTTTTTTTGTTCTTCAGTTAGTAGTTTCTTTCTGGACAATTATGATTTTGTACCCAAAATTGATATACTTTTGGATTTTGTATGTTATATATGAATGATGCTATTAATATCATTAACTTTTCATAACTTCAAATGTATTTATCAAATCAAATATTTTAACCGGTTTGTTTTTTATTTTTTTATTAATTTATGCTTTCCATTCTTGACAGACACATCAATAGCAGACTCACTATGTTCTGTTCATTTAATATTCATATATAATGAAAATGTTGTAATTAAATGATTTTATTTTTTTATATAAGTGAATTGAGTATTTTTTAAAATTTTGTCTAATCTTTAGGGTTAAACTCTCCGCTTCCCGTCTTCTTATCTTCCTTTTTTGCAGTTTATCCAAATCTAGGGTTTTTGACCTAACCCGCTGGGAGAATAACGATGTACAATTTTGTGTCTGAAGTTTCTCCTTTTTATGATGATCCAATTTTGTGTGTCCGTCTTCGCAGGGCGTGGCGTTCTTCGGGGACTGATCAGGAGCCTGATTCCATAGAACTCCTTTTGGTCGACAAATATGTGAGTTCGTGTGTTGTTAGTTATTTCTAGAAAAACTGTATTTGTCTCATCAGTTTGGTTTATAACTGATGTGTTTATTTTCAAGGGGGACAACATACAAGCCTCAGTAAAGGGACAATTGGTTTCAAAATATGAAGAGTTGTTGCTGGAAGGCAATATTTACGATGTTCGAAGTTTTCAAGTTGTTGAAAAATCTAAAACCATGGATATTTCTAACAGTAATTATATGATAATTTTTCTCCCTAAAACATTCTTTGCCGTTAGCGATTATCCATTTTTCAATGAATCATATTTCATTTTCAAGACCTTTCCAGAAATCCTTGGTTACTCTACCTTTTGTGAAGGGCCTTTGTTTGGTATGTAATTTATTTCTTATGATGAATATGATTTTGATATAGTTGTTAATTTTTTTTTATCTCTTTATCTGAATTTATGTAAATTATTTCATGTTTCTCTCCTTTTGATGTTATATAAATTCAGATGTCATTGGAGCAGTCGTGGACTTTGATGAACGTCTTGACAGTGAGGGTTGCATGCGTTTCATGCTTCAAGACGAAAAGTAATAATATTATGCCCTCTTCATCTTTCCCAAATTATTTATACCTTTTATAGTAATTTTAAAAGTGATGATTGTGACGTTATTAATCGTGATCTTTGTATTTTTTTCTTTATATGAAATTCCAGTAATAATAGATTGTTGTGCCGGATATCCAATCCATTGCTTGGGAAGCTCAAGAATGAGCTACTATTATGTAAAAAACGAAATTTTTTTGTCATAATTCTTCAGCTGTGCAAGAAAGTTATTTACAAAGGTACGTCATTTTCATATATTGTTAAAAATCAATATGAAAATTATTAGCATATTTTCTAATTTTTTGCTTATCTTAATTCATGTAATAATTTGCCATTTATTTAGATCAAGTTTGTGTCTGTGCTCAAGAACCTGTCATGGATGTTGTATGCAATTCTTTATTAGATGAAATTCGGTCGTTGTTTTCAAGGTTAGCATCTTAACAGTAATTCTTATTTTCTTTTTCATCCCCGTAGTTTATTATTAGAAATAATAGATGAAACGTCGATGCTATATTTCTATAATTTGTCTCTATTTTATTAAATAACATATTCTCCCCAATGTTTTTCATATTACCTATTCATGTTTTCTACATTTCAACAGGGTAAACCGTAGACTTCCCAGACTTTGTTTTGATGGGGCTAAATTTCTTCCTCCCCTTCTGATAGCCGGCAAAAGGGAGTTGGGTGATCCTGAAAGAAATGTTTTCTCGATTAATCATTTAACTTATTTTCACGAGGTTATATTCTTTTTATTTTCCGGGGTAACGATACCTTTTTTCTATTTATTAACTTGATTTCCCAACTATATAACTTTCTGTAGGTGATCAATTTATGGACGCTTGGTAGAATAACAACAATACGTTCTGAGATGGGGTGGTATTCTGTGTCGTGTACCCGTTGCTCCAATAAGAGTCCGACAGTGAATTTTCATGTGTTTTGCCGTAAATGCGGATCTAATCTGGCAGAGAGAGCCAAATTCAGAGTTTTTGTAAAAGTTGATGATGGCAGTGGTGCTACAGGTTGTTTCCTTCTTGAAAATGAGGTTGCGACATACTTAATTGAAAGTAGGGTCTCCTCTTTGATTAACACGCTCAATCAAGTAAGTATTTTACATGATCAAGTATTTTTGTTTTGAAGTTATTACAGTAATTTGTTTGTTCTCTAATTGTTCTACGTTTTTCTTTGAAATTCAGAATTTTCCTGGCCAAGATATTCCAAGTTCAGTTTCCGATCTTATTGGCCGTGAAATGCTCTTCAAAGTTTCCCTTTCCGAGCAACCTTACGTCCCTACTGGAGTTACTGTATATGATGTTCATAATTGTTGTGTTTGTCCTGTGTTAATTCAACATTACAAAGACAAAATGCTGAGTAACTTGGAAACCGAATCCGATGACGAGGTCTCGGAATCAAATTCAGAATACTCTAATACAGATAATCTAGAATCCCCAAGATAATCGTCTGACATCGATGATGACTCTGATTAATCAAAATGGTACGAAGTTACCAACTGATCGTATTTATGATAAATAATATAACTTTTAATCTTTTGCACTAAAATGACAATTGAAGACATTTTTTTGATGTATTCAGATTATTAATTTCTTTGTATTTCTTTATGATTTATATTATTTAACCTCTATTTTTATTAGTATTTTTATATTCACGTTTGATAAATAACAGAAATATATCTAATTTTCGGTAGTGGATCTTTTACCATTATCTTAATAACTTCCCTATACAACCGCTCATATGACTTTTCATATTCCAAGATTGGTTATTCAAAGTTCTTGATTTCAATATATTCGTCTCTTCAAATTCTGAAATGTTTCTTCAAATCCTGAAAAATTCTGTAATTTTCAAAAAAAGATTTTTTTAATAAATAAAATTTTAATCTTGGCTTTGGAAATCTAATTTTAATATTGGAATTGTTTTCTATTTTCCAAATTCCCTAAAGATCTCCTTCTTTAGACCTCTAAATAAAAGATTACGTATTAACAGTACTCATTCAACATTTATTCTTCTCGGTTTCAACCTGTTGCTTTCTGGATATGGCTAAATACTATTACTCAGATCTGTGTAAGATTTCTCCATCAACCGACGACCCTATTTTATGTGTAAGGATTTGCCGGAGATGGCTAACCATCGGCTCTGACATTCTTCCGAAATCTTTGCATGTTGTGATGAAGGATGACAAAGTATGTTTTCTTGCTGATTTTGTTTCTTATTATTAATTTTAAACATTTCCATGTAAGCCTTCTTGAATTACCATAAAAGTTTAGTTTTGATGTTAAAAAATTTCCATCTTTAATAGGGAGTAATAATTCAAGGATCGATTTCAAAAGCTCTGATGAAGACTTTTTCCAAAGAGTTAAAGGAGGGCAGAATATATAACCTTCGCAATTTTGATGTAGTCCCCAAGCCCCCATCTTCGACTGTTTCAAATCACAGTTTCATGATTGTGTTTCGAGATGATACTTTTGTTAGGGAAAGTAATAATCATTTCTTCTCGCCCTCTATATTCGGTTTTGCAACTTTCCCTGAATTGAAACGTCGTTCAAAGTTCGCAAAAGGACATCTTTTCGGTAATGATCTTATTTAGATTTTGTTTTTTAATATAAGTGTATCATGAAATTATCACTACTAAAAATTTCATCTTCCTATTTTAATATATATATGGTTTTTCCATTTAAAATCCCAAGATGTGATTGGTCATGTTGTGGATGTGAATGATCGTATGGACAAGCAGCCTGTTATCCATTTGATGCTTCAGGATTTAAGGTACTTTCTTGAAATCATTTTTTCTTAATAATTCCAGGAAGGGATTTGCAGTTTATTTAAGCAATCAATTTTTTGTTCTCCATTTCTAACTTTTTAACCCTTTAACAGAAAAAATCTTATGCATTGCCTAATCTATGAGCCCCATCATTCCAAGCTTGCAAAATTTGTTATCAGCTTGAGGTCCAACATTTTAATTCCCAAGTTTGTTATCTTACAGTTGTGCCGAAAATCCATCTATCAAGGTAAACTCCTTCATTTGAATATTTTATATCTGTTTACGTTTATGTTTTATGACTTTTGTAATTTTATTATTTCCTTTATTTAGGTCAAGTTTGTGTTTCAACTGCCTTTGATGTTTCTGATGTGATAGTCGATCAATCTCATCCTGAAATTGTGGTCTACAAGAATAGGTAATTCTGTATTTCTTAACATTATTGTTAGGTATCGCAATTTTTTTTTCTTCTGGTAATGTATATGCTAACTTAGATTTGTGCTTAATTCAGCATGCAAGTTTCAAACAAGACTTTTCATATTGATGGAGCTTTGTTTCCTGATCAATCTCTGACGTCCTCTTTAAAGGAGCTGGTGAAGCAAGATTGTATTGTTTATGATTACGGTGACGTATGGTGTTGTCAAGATGTAAGTATTTTGTTTTTTTTAAATCCCTAAATTCCAATTAATTATTAACAATTATATCTATTCCCATACTACATATTTTACATGTTCTAGGTTTTAAATTTATGGACCATTGGACTGATAACTGACGTACATGAAGAACGAGGATGGTATTACACTTATTGCGTCAATTGCTCTGCTATAGATGACTGTTCTGGTTCTGAAATTTATTGTCCGACATGCGGAGAAAACATTCTTCATACTACAAGATATAAAATTCACATATCTGTGATTGACGTTTGTGGTTATGAGGCAAATCTTATACTGATTAATGAGCTTGCAACTTCTTTAATTCAGACTTCAGTCCACTCATTCCTAAATTCTAATTTTAAGGTTAGTATCCATACATTTCCTATAATGGACTAACCTTTTATAGTTTCTTTATTTCGTAATATTCCCATTTCTAACTCACTTTGTTATTAATAGGGAAGAGGCAAGCCAGAGTTCCCCTATCAAGTTGTTTTGGCTCTTATTGGGAGGGAGATGTTTCTTAAAGTGAAAGTTGAAGATCACCATGTTGAGACATTACGACCTAGAGAGTATGTTGTTGACAAATGTTCCGAGCACCCCAGGTTACTAAAGTTTCACAAGGAGAAAATGTTATATCACGAACCTGATTGTGAATTTGACTCAACATGCTTCTCCTCGGTTTTTGAAGTTCAATCAAGTGATGATATACATGAAGATTATTCTGATGAAACTGATACTTCGTCCAACTCAGATACGTGATTAGTCACAATGTTGTTTTTACTTTTGGATTGTCATGACTATTTTTATTTTGATCAGACTCTAAATTTATTTATCCTTTTTTGATTTTTCTTTTTTTATTTCTGTTTTAATATTATTTTCTTCAATTATTTAGATAACGATGACCATAAGTTGAAATAGCCTTCTTAGGTCTTAATTAACAGTCATATTTTCCTCTAATAAACGTTAAATAGATACCCATAATAATAAACCCCCCTTTTTAATGTCTAAATTTATACAAATGTGGTCCTCATTATCCTTTTTTGGTTTCATATTATCAACAGTTTCCATATATTGATATTTAACTTGATTTCAAAATATTGCTCTAAATTTTGCCTTGATACTTTAAGATTTTGATGAAATTATAAACATATTTTGCTAATTTTAATGAATATTGATAACCATAAATAATTTGGAATGACATAATGAATATCATGATTTTATTATTTGAAATCACTCTTCTTGCAGTTAATTATACAATACAATATTCTATTTTTTTGTTGAATAATTTAACTGATTTATTTATAAAAATCAAAGCTCATATTCATTTCCTAAATTTTATTCATTCATATTCCTAATTAATGTCGAAATTTATTCATTCCCTAAATTTTCAAGGGTTATTCATTTTCCTTAAAAATTGTCAATATTCTATTATTATAGATTTCTTAAATGGAACAGATATCAATATATCGATGTTTCTAAATTATTGTCTTTGACTATTTATGAATCATTATAAAAGATTATCCCTTCCAGTGTCATCTGCAATTTTAAGAGTACCAATTTCAGCACTATGGGAAGTACTATTACTCCTGTATCTGAATTAACAAAGGTTAGAATGGATTGGAGAATTAAGGTTCGAGTATGTCGAAAGTGGAAAACTACTCCGAAAGCGAAAATTCAAGAGTCCTTGGAGTTTCTATTTATTGATATGCAGGTTCGTGCTTATTAACAGCAAGTCTTCGACTTTGTTTTTGAATATTTCATGCGTCATTCTCCTAACTACCATGTCTTTTTTCAATATGATTAATCCCTAACTCTACTGTTTAAAATAATTAATGTAGGGTTCTAGAATTCATGCATTTGTGAAAAAGATTCATATTTCAAAATATGAAAACAATGTATCGGAAGGGGATGTTTGTGTTGGAATTCGATATCCCGGGCTATTAAAATTTTGCGGAAACAATAACCCGAACGAAAAACCTTCGCCGGAGATCACATGAACACCGACTCATCCGCCGGAGTCCGACCATCGGAGACCACGCGCCCGAAGACGCGTAGCCCGCCCCCGGCCGAACCCCGGCGAGCCGGGTGTTCGCGCGATCGAAGGATCGCGTCCCACGCGATCGGGTGGGGCTGCATCGGCAGCCCCCGCGGCGAGTCCGGCGACTCGCCGCCGCCTGGAGGTCCCCACCGTCGAGGTGGGGTGGGGTGCGGCTCCAGCCCGCGCCCCGGCGGTCGATCCTTGCGATCGACCGCGCGCCCTCGGCCCAGCCGAGGGTCGCTCTCCTCCGCGCCCAAGAAACCCTAGGCGGGCGTCCGCCGTGGTCCGGTGGCTTCGCCACCACCACGCGTTCGTCCTCCTATCCGGTTTCATACCTCGGATCTTGCGTTCTACGGTATTCTCGATAAATCCAAAATCGAACAATTATCAAGGGCGTTTAGATATTGTACCTTTCGATTCGTTGTTCGGAGAAACGAAATCAAGATGACCTTTGAATCTTCCCACGTATTCCTTGCACTCCGTTCGAACGTCGGGTGGGCGACGATCTATCGAACTCCTATGGATCTCCTTCAACTCTCTAGAATATCAAGTATGATAATCTTGTCTTATGATTTATGAAGGCCATGTAGTGCTTTTATAGGCTACGTAGGGGATCTAAAGGAGGTGGAATATTGGGCTTCCAATATTGATGATTAAATTGAGCCCACTGCCCAAGTCCATTAATCCTTATCAATATTAATTAATTTATTTTCCACTATATAAATTAATTGCACTCCCAATATTAAACCATATTATATCCATATAATATTTCTCCGGTAGTATTATTTTATTCCGTGTATTTAAGATAGAAATATCAATGAATAAAATTTATTTATTGCTTAATAAATTTATTCATCTCTTTTATCCGAGACTAGTACCACTCAACCTTATTTATTATGCGGAATTAAATCCACTCGCGAGGTTTACATAATAAATCCTTATGAGCTCATCTCGGGGATATTATCAACCCTTCCGGGATACACTGTCCGGTCAATTATTCACGGCATGCCATATATAAAATATAGTGACCCAACTTGACCGGTAATTAACCCAATAATTAAATCGGTTAATTCCTTTGGCAAATCAAAGTCACTGATATTAAATATACACACCCGCAATAATATCGGGGATTAAGAATATAATACACTGAGTCTCAAATCAATTATCGCCGAGCAATCCTAATTGATGAGTCTCAATCGATCCGCTCAATACACCAAGTGTACAAGTGTGATAAAATAATTAAGACAAATTATTTTCTCTTTCACACAACGACTATACCGATGGGTTGGTCCGTGTCCATCTAGGTCGTGAGCATCTGTTTGATTAAATACGAGTAACCGATAGTATGATCTTCTGTGTGGGCCCGACACACCATACTAACTACAACGTATAAAATCCAGGACTATGATTTGCATATATTTAATTAAACAATAATTAAAAGCAAATGAATGTTCGTATTTAATAGGTAAATGAAAGTGTACATGGAGTTTATAATACTCAAATCTAGACATTAAGTATACTACTCCAACAATCTCCCACTTATACTAAGGTCTAGTCTTATCCTCCAAACTTCTGACTCCCAAACCCTCCAAGTGCTTGAAATATACTTCCTTAGTAAGTATCTTGGTGAAAGGGTCCGCTAGGTTGTCCTCCGAAGCTATCTTGGTGACTATCGCATCGCCTCTCTTGACGATGACTCGAATCAGGTGGTACTTGCGCTCTATGTGTTTTGTAGCACTATGGGACCGTGGTTCCTTACTGTTTGCCACTGCACCGCTATTGTCACAATAAATTGTCATAGCTCTGGGCAAACTCGGAATCACATCTAAGTCCTGGAGGAAATTAAGGAACCAAACTGACTCTTTCGCTGCCTCTGAGGCTGCAACGTATTCAGCTTCCATGGTAGAGTCTGAAATGCACTTTTGCTTTACACTCCTCCATGATACGGCTCCACCTCCCAAAGTGTACACATAGCCTGATGTCGACTTTCGCCGGTCCTTATCAGCTTGGAAATCCGAATCCGTATAACCCAAAGGAATCAGATTGTCTGCCCCGTAACTTAGAACATAATCCCTAGTATTTCGCAAATACTTGAAAATGCTCTTTACGGCAGTCCAATGAGCCTTTCCAGGGTTACTCTGATATCTCGCTACTACGCCAACTGCATAGCAGATATCAGGCCTCGTACATAACATTGCATACATCAAGCTTCCCACAGCCGAAGCGTAGGGAACTGATTTCATTTCATCTTTCTCCTTTTGTGTCTGAGGACACATCTCCTTAGAAAGATAAGTTCCTTTACTGAAGGGCAACTCACCCTTCTTGGAATCTTGCATGTTAAAACGAGCCAGAATCGTGTCTATGTAAGATTGCTGAGATAAGTACAATGTTCTATTCTGGCGATCCCTTATAACCTTGATCCCTAGAACATGTCCAACATCTCCCAAATCTTTCATATCGAATTGTCTAGACAACCATCCCTTTATGTCTGATAACATTTTCACACTGTTGCCAATGAGAAGAATGTCGTCTACATAAAGCACGAGAAACACCACCTTCTTCCCATCACGTTTCCAATACACACACGATTCGTCCATGCTTTGACTGAATCCAAAAGATTGGACTACTTCGTCAAACCGCAGGTTCCACGATCTCGAGGCTTGTTTCAATCCATAAATGGATCGATTAAGCTTGCACACTAGATGATCTCGCCCCTTAGCAATGAATCCTTCTGGTTGTTTCATATAAATCGTCTCGTCAAGACTTCCATTTAGGAAAGCTGTCTTGACATCCATTTGCCACACCTCATAATCCATATGAGCTGCTATGGATAAGAGAATCCGGATCGACTTTATCTTGGCTACCGGCGTGAAGGTCTCCTCATAATCGATTCCCTCTTTTTGAGTATATCCTTTCGCAACAAGCCGAGCTTTAAAGGTTTCAACCTTTCCGTCAGATCCTCTCTTTCTCTTGTAGACCCATTTACACCCAATTGGCTTTACGCCGCTTGGTGGTTCTACAAGATCCCAGACTTTATTAGAATCCATAGATTCTATTTCGGACTTCATTGCTTTCTTCCAAGAAGGCGCATCTATATCTTGTACCGCATCATCATAGGTCCAGGGATCGATTTCATGAACTCCGGGTCCAGAGTCCGAAGACTCACCCAGTCCAATCCATCTTTCTGGTTGTTTAACAACCCTCCCACTACGACGGCGTTCCGGTGTATTAACAGTGACAGTAGGTGCAGGTTCTAGTGGTGTATTACTACTCGGTTCGGCTGTATCTAGGTCCTTATCATTACCTCTCAACTCATCAAGTATTATGTCACTCTTGGGCTTGTGGTCCATGACATAGTCTTCCTCTAAGAACCGAGCGTTAGTACTTATAACGATCTTCTGGTCCGTAGGACTATAGAATATGCCACCCTTAGTTCCTCTAGGATATCCTATAAACAACCGCACTTCAGTACGAGGTTCTAATTTATCGGCACCTACCTTCAACACATGTGCAGGGCACCCCCAGATCCGAACGTGTCTCAAGCTAGGCTTCCGCCCGCTCCATCGTTCCATGGGTGTTGAAGGAACCGTTTTAGATGGAACCAAGTTTAGAATGTGCGCTGCTGTTTCTAAGGCATATCCCCAGAACATAACAGGTAAGTCCGAGTAACTCATCATCGAACGCACCATTTCCATAAGAGTCCTATTCCTTCTTTCTGACACACCATTTTGCTGGGGAGTATATGGTGATGTCATTTGGGAATCAATCCCATTCTCTGCTAAGTATGCCTTGAATTCTCCAGACAGGTACTCGCCTCCGCGATCCGATCGCAGGCATTTAATGGATTTACTTTGAAGGTTCTCCACAAAAGCCTTGAATTCCTTGAACTTGTCAAAGGATTCGCTCTTGCGGCGCATCAAGTATACAAATCCATACCTTGAGTAATCATCAGTGAAAGTGATGAAATACTCGTACCCTCCCCTTGCCTGAGTAGACATAGGTCCGCATACATCAGAGTGAATCAAATCCAATACTTGTTCAGCCCTCCGTCCTTTACCAGAAAAAGAACGCTTGGTCATTTTTCCCTCTAAACAGGATTCGCAAGTTGGAAGGTCCTCTCCTTCAACACCGCTGATGAGACCATCAGCTTTCAACCTTTGAATTCTATTTGAGTTAATATGACCTAGCCTTAGGTGCCACAAGTATAATTGGTTCATTTTAGAAGGTTCCTTTCTCTTATTGGTGTTCGTAGATGTGTTATTACTCTCGGTTAGTTGCATCGTGTTAGACTCAGGATTTAGTACATACAAATCGTCCACCAATGTACCAGAACAGATAATCTGACTGTTTCTTCTTATGATCACAGAGTGGTCAAAAGAAACAGAATACCCGTTCATTATAAGTTTAGAAACCGAAATTAAATTCTTTCTAAAATTGGGTACATAAAGACAATTATGTAAAACTAAAACCCTATCACTACTAAAGCGTAAGTGTACGTCTCCCACTGCAACAGCCGCTACCCTCGCAGCATTGCCCATGTAGACCACGATCTCTCCCTCTCTAAGTCTCCGGGTTTCCTGGAACCCCTGCAATGAATTGCAGACATGATCAGTGGCCCCCGTATCTACACACCAGGTGCTGGTAGATAACACCACTGATAATGTTTCAGTGACTAAGGAAAATTTCGTACCTTTGATGAGAGGACAATCAGACCTCCAGTGCCCAAACTGCTTGCATCGATAGCACTTGCCTCGCGGCTTGCTTTTCCCACTCCGTGGTTTGGAACCACTGGGTTTCTTTGCTTGCACTTCCATTTTAGCCACAAGAGCTTGTGATTTTCTGACCATACTTATAAGTTCAGTTCTTTTGGAGTCGTTTTTAAATGACTCCTTAAGAGGGCTAAATTTATAAAGTATGTTAACCACTTCTTGTCCGGCTTCCACGCTATGTCTCAACATCATTCTGAGGTCATTCCAAATGTCCTCATGAGTTGGGTCATCAGTGGATTCAGAAGGCTTAACAGTTTGGACAGTGTCCAGATTTCTTTTCCAATCAGTACTATATGGAACCAGTGAGTTTTCATCTTTAAGTATATCACAAAGTGGGGTCACAGTCATTCCTAACCTATAAGCACATAAAACAAACAAACAATTTAATATCCGATATTATCTCCCTTTAATAATATCATTAAATCACTAATTGCATCTAAAATCCCATCAGGTAAGGCAAGCCACGATAGTGTGGACGTTTACCCACCCAAATGACTTAACAATTAGATTTCCTTCGGTCGTACATCATCAATAGCGTTACCTCGATGGGAGGAATACTATGAAGCGTACCTAAGTGTTAACCATCGCTCAGTACTAAGAAGTTTGTTTGAGACTCGCGCATCACCGCAAGCCACGATAGTGTGGACGTTTACGATGACACACGAATCTTTCACTCCCTTCTATAACTGTCTACATCAATCGATCTAAAATCCCATTCAGTATAGCAAGCCACGATAGTGTGGACGTTTACTATACCAAAAGACTTATACAATTGAAATCCAATTACTTGATCCATTCGATCTTGTAAATCAAGACGTGGGGAATCATAAGTGAAACTCGAAGTTTCTTACCAGTGATTCACCATGCGAACAACCCTATCTCTCATAAATGAGGGAGCCGAGCAGACAATCGATCCATCTATAAAAGAATGGTACGAAGGTCTCTAATTTGTGTCCTCGACATGACCAAGTGGCTCTGGCTCCATTCCACTCCCCGGGGTAAGAATGAGTCGACTTGAAATCAGTTTTGGAAAGACAAATTAGGCATTGTTTGATGAACTTAATCAATGTTTCTCGTAAGAGGAATTACAAGAACTCTCCTACAATGACCTATCTATATAAACTTCAGAAGTTTATAAAAGTCACCAAGAGAGCAGCAATGGAGACCATGGGTATGTTTCCATACCCTCTCCCACTTAGCTTTTTACAATAAAGGGATACGCTATACTAGTGCATAAAAGTAAACACATATAGCATGCATACAAGCAGTAAAGCACATAGTATTATCACATAGTCAAAATAATTACTAGAATATTATTTTCCGACTATTATGGCTTTACTCCATCTCCGTACGCATCTTCTAGTCTTTAGTCTTCGTTTCTTGAATGCTCCATGTGACGAGAATATTAATCTCCAATATTTAAATCTATTTATTTTTAATAAATCCAAAAGATACTTAATTAATAATAATTAAGTCAATCGAATAAATTAAAAATAAAATTAAATATTATTAATATTTTTATTTATTTTATCTTCCCTTTCTACTTCATTAAATCTCTAGAATAATCTATCCAAGACCCACTTGGAATATTCTAGATGATTTCCATAATGAAATAAGGAAATAAAATAATTTAGGACTCTTCTACTTTCCAAATTAATTACATTCCTAATCCATGAATATTTCCATAAAATAGAAATAATCAATTTAGGAATCCTAATCAATTCCAAATTGATTCTTTTCCTAATCCATGAGAGTTCCCAAAAATAAGAATTCTCAAATAGGAAAAACCCGAACCAATTAGGAAAGTAAATCTCCGGACCAGGATAGCACGGGGTGGGGATCCCCGCGCCACCCTCGACCCACGCCTAGGAGGTGGCCGACCACCATCGCCGGCGGCGCCTCCATGCACGGATCGATCGATCCTCATGGGATCGACCATGGGGATGGTCGATCCTTGTCCCGTTCACCCTCACGATCATCTCCTTCGTCACGCGTCTTCTCCGGCGGTCGTTTCGGCATCGATCCAACGCAAAATAAATTACAAAATAAATTTTACACTATCCGGTATCGATTCTATACATGAAATCGACCCTATACAATTTCCGGAAAAACATAGAACGTAATAATAAATCCTAAATTCGGTCAACCCCCGAATTTTTACTATTACAAGCATTCACCACCAAAAACGAATCTCGACATGTCCGAGAGTTTAATAAAACAACAATCATGACATAATAAATTAAACGAATAATAAATTAAGCCATAATAGTCGGAAACCCTGCAAGGTAGAACAATTTTATCGAAAATACCGCGAACGTAAACCACGCTCTGATACCAATTGTTGGAATTCGATATCCCGGGCTATTAAAATTTTGCGGAAACAATAACCCGAACGAAAAACCTTCGCCGGAGATCACATGAACACCGACTCATCCGCCGGAGTCCGACCATCGGAGACCACGCGCCCGAAGACGCGTAGCCCGCCCCCGGCCGAACCCCGGCGAGCCGGGTGTTCGCGCGATCGAAGGATCGCGTCCCACGCGATCGGGTGGGGCTGCATCGGCAGCCCCCGCGGCGAGTCCGGCGACTCGCCGCCGCCTGGAGGTCCCCACCGTCGAGGTGGGGTGGGGTGCGGCTCCAGCCCGCGCCCCGGCGGTCGATCCTTGCGATCGACCGCGCGCCCTCGGCCCAGCCGAGGGTCGCTCTCCTCCGCGCCCAAGAAACCCTAGGCGGGCGTCCGCCGTGGTCCGGTGGCTTCGCCACCACCACGCGTTCGTCCTCCTATCCGGTTTCATACCTCGGATCTTGCGTTCTACGGTATTCTCGATAAATCCAAAATCGAACAATTATCAAGGGCGTTTAGATATTGTACCTTTCGATTCGTTGTTCGGAGAAACGAAATCAAGATGACCTTTGAATCTTCCCACGTATTCCTTGCACTCCGTTCGAACGTCGGGTGGGCGACGATCTATCGAACTCCTATGGATCTCCTTCAACTCTCTAGAATATCAAGTATGATAATCTTGTCTTATGATTTATGAAGGCCATGTAGTGCTTTTATAGGCTACGTAGGGGATCTAAAGGAGGTGGAATATTGGGCTTCCAATATTGATGATTAAATTGAGCCCACTGCCCAAGTCCATTAATCCTTATCAATATTAATTAATTTATTTTCCACTATATAAATTAATTGCACTCCCAATATTAAACCATATTATATCCATATAATATTTCTCCGGTAGTATTATTTTATTCCGTGTATTTAAGATAGAAATATCCATGAATAAAATTTATTTATTGCTTAATAAATTTATTCATCTCTTTTATCCGAGACTAGTACCACTCAACCTTATTTATTATGCGGAATTAAATCCACTCGCGAGGTTTACATAATAAATCCTTATGAGCTCATCTCGGGGATATTATCAACCCTTCCGGGATACACTGTCCGGTCAATTATTCACGGCATGCCATATATAAAATATAGTGACCCAACTTGACCGGTAATTAACCCAATAATTAAATCGGTTAATTCCTTTGGCAAATCAAAGTCACTGATATTAAATATACACACCCGCAATAATATCGGGGATTAAGAATATAATACACTGAGTCTCAAATCAATTATCGCCGAGCAATCCTAATTGATGAGTCTCAATCGATCCGCTCAATACACCAAGTGTACAAGTGTGATAAAATAATTAAGACAAATTATTTTCTCTTTCACACAACGACTATACCGATGGGTTGGTCCGTGTCCATCTAGGTCGTGAGCATCTGTTTGATTAAATACGAGTAACCGATAGTATGATCTTCTGTGTGGGCCCGACACACCATACTAACTACAACGTATAAAATCCAGGACTATGATTTGCATATATTTAATTAACAATAATTAAAAGCAAATGAATGTTCGTATTTAATAGGTAAATGAAAGTGTACATGGAGTTTATAATACTCAAATCTAGACATTAAGTATACTACTCCAACAGTTTGCTACGTGCATCAATTTTCAGTTGTTAATTCTCCTCCTAATTTTCCAATTACAGACTTCCCTTATCGTCTCATGTTTCATGCTTCTACCTTCATTAAAAAAGTAGAGGATCCAGATTTTCCACTCTCCTTCTACAGTTTCAAGAACTTTCAGGATGTTCAGGATGGAAATATGCAACCTAATGGACCTGTTTTTGGTAAGCGTCATGTATTATTATTTTCGCGTATTCATTTTCTTCCATCTGTATTTTTTTTACTTTTGTTTAATCAAATGTTTTGATTACTTTATAATCACTCTTTTGTAGATATAATTGGCCGAGTAGTTGACATGAATGAGGATAGGATGAAAACTGATGGATCGGTTAAAGGCAGTAAGAGTGTCACTGTTCTGATTGAGGATTTAAAGTATATTCATAACTCTTTTCATCTTTAGCATTTTGATTTGATTTTCTATTATTAATCTTTATTTATTTCTGATTTTTTTTATCATGGATACGAATTATTTATTTTTTTAAATCTGAATCAGAAAGTGTGAACCCTTTTACAGCAAAATAAGAGTCAGCTGTTTATTATGGGAGCCTTTCTGCTATGAATTGAAAATTTTTTTAGAGTTGGGGAGAGATGGAGATGTTCATCAGGTTATAATTGTTCAACTGTGCCGTGCCAAGTCATTTACAGGTTTTTTTTAGTATAAAAGAAACTGTTAAATATTTATATATATTTCTGATTGTTTCTAGGGTCAAATTTCACCATTAATTTCATTTTTTGAACAGATTCTAATGGTGTATCTAACACGTTTGATGCAACTAAACTGATAATGGATCAAAATAATGATGATATCAGAGAAGTCAAGAGCAAGTAATGATTTCAAACTTTTCATAATAACGTTGTCTCATTAATTACAATTTTTAAGAATTGTAACATTATTTTTTCCTAATCCTTTTGAAACTTACAGGTTAAGTTCAACTGCCGTATCCAGTTCTATTGATGGCTCACAGGTATCCTGTTCATCTTACATTTTAGTCAAGGGAGACATAGAAAGTTCAAAATCTGTGTTTTATACAGTCCTACAGTTGAAAGTTGCAGATTTGGTAATTCTACTTTTTTGTATCAGCCCTATTTTGTAAATAGTTTTTTCCATAATCTACATCTATTGAACTAAAAATTATCCATATTTGCAATGGATTCTACTGAAATTTTAATTTTTTCTAATGTTCATTTTACAAATCAGCCTTGCAAGGTTTGAGTTGTAGCATATATTTCTGATATCAGGAGTAAAAGTGGATGGTCATACATTAGCTGTACAATATGCAAGAAAAAGGTTGAAGAGAAAGAAGATCAATTTTTCTGTGGTATATGCAACAAATTCGTAATTGCTGAGGAACGCTTTAAAGTTCATATGATGTTTGTTGATGGGACATCAAATGCTACATTCATGCTCTGGAATGAAACTGCCAAGTTCATGATTGGAAAGACTGTCCCTGAGGTTTGGGATATCTTCTTTGAGGTATGAAAATTCAATAATTGTTCTTCAACTTTTTTTATACATTACTACAGGTATTAATTCGAATATAATATTTGAGGATTTGATAACCTGTAGGAACATGGTGACATTAACAGATCTGATAAAGATTATGTTGCAGAGTTGGCTAAATTAAGAGTTCCTCAGCCCATTGAAGATCTCATCGGCAAAGAGTATATTTTCAAGGTTACAGTAACTGAAAAGCACATTGACAAAACAGAAAAAGCCTACATTGTGGACAGGTTTTCTGAAGATCAAGATTTAATCAAGAAGTACAAGAAGTCCAACCACGATCTGAGTGATACTTCTACCTCACCTTTTAATAACAACATTTTGCCATCTGACTCTGTCCAGGAGGAAAGTGATACTGCATCCCTTTCTGAGTTGAAAACCTCTGAATTTCCAAAATCAGGGAAGAGGAATCTAGACCGTGAACTCGATGATGCACAAGATCACTCCTCCACCAAGTTGTCCAAGTCTGCCTAATAAAGTTCATTTTCCTTCTAAGAATAAAACCTATGTTTCCTGCTTTTTGCTTTAGTTTCATATGCTTTCTTATTTGAAGTTCTTTTCTTTATGGTGAACATTGTTTTTTTATTTTTTATTTTTATTCTATTTTGCTATTTTGAAGAATATATTTCATCATTTGCAAAACTTAATTTTTGAATCCAAATATTAGTTGTACATGGATTAAGGGCTCCTAGGCCTTGATTTATCCATGTCAATGCTTTTCAATACTTTTATAGATGGTATAATTATAAAAATTGTTTGTGCACCTGATTCCACTTATTTTTATGCAATAATCCAAATTGTCTGGTATCTAATTAATTGTAACTGAATAATTTATAAAGTTTAATTTGCAAGATATAAATATACAGTGAAATACTCCAAAGATGTTAGTTATATTTATTTATTTTTTATTTTTTATTTTAAATTAAAGTTTATTATGGAAATTGTCTTTTGCATGATTATTTTAAAATGAATTATTTAACTTTTGACAGCTTATACATTGTTATAAATAACTGCTCTTTATTGTAAACATAGTTCAGCTTTTGGAATTCTTGATCAACTTTGTAGCTGTTAATATTAAATGATGATTACCATAACTCAAAGTTTTAAATTGGTCAAAGTTTATATATAGATATAAGCAATCAGTTTTAATGAAAATTAATTGTTCCATATCTTTACCTATTTTTCATTTTTATTCCTTTTTACAGTTCTCTTATAATTCAAATCTCTATTCCTTTTTATTTTTTTTCCTGATTTCTATCAACAATTCAGATACTATCAATCTCATATTTCTTAATATGGCCCCAAGAAAAAAGTTGAATTCAGGTACGTGGCTAACTTTCAATTTATAACATGTCAAATTTCTTAAACTTTCAATTTAAAAAATTTATATGTTCTGAGCTCTCAGGGAAAGAAAATGTTGTTGAGAACTCTGGAATGCTTATAGATACTCCGGTAAGCTGAATATTTCATGTTACCCTTTTGTAATATCTCTGTATTAAATTTAATAAGTTTTCTAAATTATTCGTCGTTTTCACCTGTTTTCTTAAAAATGTGATTATTAACTTTAAATTTCCAATCTTCTTCATTCCTTGAAGTTTTAGGAACACCAAGTATACCAACATATTCAGCTCTTAAGAAAACCGGTGGCAAGTCTTGCTCTTCCAAACATCAGTCAATTACACCCAGAGGTTTTGGATTTCTGTTACATCTATCATGCTTTTACTTGATTATTTGAAATGATTAAATAATGGTTATTTTGTTTTTTGGGAATTTAACATATTTTGAAGTTTGAAATTTTCAGTGCCATTGAGAGAAAGAGATGCCAATATACAATCTTCTATTATTCCGTCTTATGTTCCTGCTTCGTACTTCTTTGGTTCTCCTTCTCCACAATCTGGAGTTCTCAAATTTCCAATAAAAAATTGAAAACCACTTTTCCCCAATCCCAGTCAAATACTGATGTTTTAATTGACATCCCCATATTGGAATCTTCAAATATTAATGTTCCCATTAGGAATCGAAAGTCTAATCTTCAGTCGAATATAACTTTGCAATCCAGCCGAGTTTCAACTATTACCAGGAATATGGAATCCCACATTTATCCTGTTCTGGAATCAGGTATTCAGTTTTTTTATATGTCATGTTTAAAATAAATTCATGTAATCTTCAAATTTTCTTTTTTCTATATCAGGATTTAGTTGCAATGAAACTGGAGAATCCAGTCGAAGTGTTCCTCATATTAGAAGCTTGGAAGAAGATTTTAATGCTGTTTATCATTCAAGTATACTTTGCTTTTTTATATGAAATTCATAACATTAGTATCAATCACATTTGATATTTTTAATTTCCATAATGTAGTTTCAGATTTCATGTTCTGTACAAACTAACAATAAAGGATTTTCACTTATTACAGCCCCATCTTCGACTCCTCCAATCATACCAACTAATGACTTGGGACAATCATCTACTTCTGGAATAACAAGATCGACAGATGAATTTCCAAGTTAAATCCTAATATTTTCTGAATACTTTATAAATACTTTGTAATTAAAAAGCTAAATAGGAAACTTGGTTATTTGAACTCTTCCAATATCTATTTTTTTATAGGTTATCGCCACATTGGAGACTGTACTTGGAAGTGCCAGCATTGTCATGCTAGATTTTGGTTTGACGAGAGAATGGAGAAGAGAAAGAAAAATAAAACTGCGCCGCTCTTCAACCTATGTTGTTCTCATGGTAGTTTTTCAATTATTCCAACATGAATTCAATTTAGTTCGTTTAACTCGACTTTTGAAACTTATGGACATGTATTATGTTCTTTTTTATGTTATAGGGAAAATAAAATTACCTCCATCCAGAGTTCCTCCGAATGAGTTCAAAGATTTATTGTACGGAACTGAAAGATTGCCTAAAAAGTTTCAATCAAAAATCCGAATGTACAACATGATTTTTGCTTTCACTTCTATGGGAGCAAAAGTGGATAATTCATTAAACACAGGAACTTCTGCTCCAAATTACAGAATTCACGGTGCCAATTACCACAGAATAGGTCCTTTACTTCCAGAAGATCAGAATAATAAAGCTTCGTTTGCCCAGCTTTATATATTTATGACACTGCAAACGAGACATATAACAGGATAGCATCTGTTAGGTTTGTCATTGGAGTTTCAACCTCTTACCTTTTTTTTTCTTTTCTTTTTTTTTTCATTGTAGCAACCCTAACATGTTTTATGTCTCATTTCAGAGGTCAAACCCGAAATGAAACCGATGAACCAGAGGATGATCCAGATGATGTTGAAATTGTAGAAAGTTTGAAAGATCTGCTTGATCAACATAACGTATTGGTGAAATGGTTTCGCACTGCTCGAGATAGATTCCGGGATAATCCAGCAACCGACCTTAAGTTAAGGTTAATTTATGCCCGAACTTCTGACGGAAGGGTTCACGATTTGCCACAGGCTGATGAAGTTGTTGTTTTAATTGAAGGAGACGTTCAAAATCTTGAAAATTATCGAGATATCATTGTTGAACGTTCTAATCAAAGTTTGCAACGTATAACCGAGCTGCACCCGAGCTACTTGCCCCTTCAATATCCTTTATTATATTTTTACGGGGAAGATGGTTACAGAGACAACACAAAACATCAAAAGACAGAAAGATCAAAACAAACAAAGGAACATAAAGTAACAATGCGGGAGTACCTTACATATAAGGTGCAACACAGAGATAATGAGTCTCCTCACATTTTGCATGGTAGAAGATTGTTTCAACAGTTTTTAGTTGACGCTTATTGCATGGTTGAAGCTTTTAGGCTTACTTTCACGAAGCATCATCAAAAAGAATTCAGGTGTGGTTCTTATACTGCATTGGGTGATGCATTAGCTCAAGGACAATCAGACACTGCCAATACAGGAAAGCGTATTATATTACCATCTTCTTTTGTCGGCGGAGCACGTTACATGATCCAAAACTACCACGATGCTACGGCAGTTTGCAAATGGCTAGGTTACCCTAATTTGTTTATTACTTTCACATGCAATTCCAAGTGGCCTGAAATTGCTGACTACCTGAAGGAACTTGGTTTGACTGCTGCCGATAGACCAGACATTATTTCCCGAGTTTTCCATACAAAATTAGATAATTTTATGACGAATATCAGAAAAGAAAAGCTGTTCGGAGAGACTACTGCTGGTACGTTTATATTTAACTGTTTTTAATATCCTAAATTATATTTTTTTGATTTAAATTTCTAATGCTTTGTTTTTTCCAAATATCACATTCTAATTTACATCTTTTCTTTTACTGTAGTCATATATAATATTGAGTTTCAGAAACGTGGGCTCCCCCATGCCCATATACTTTTGTGGATAAAAGATTTTCCGAATTCAGCAACTGAAGACGTTGTTGATAACTTCATTTCCGCTGAAATTCCTGACCCCTTGATTGATAAGGAGTACCATAATGCTGTTAAGGAATTCATGATGCATGGTCCATGTGGCGATGCGAACCTGAAATCTCTATGTATGAAGGGAACCACCTGCACTAAACGTTATCCAAAGAAATATGTGAATCACACAACTGTAGACGAGGATGGTTATGATATATATCGTCGAAGGAATACTGGACTTTCAATATTAAAAGGAGGAATTGAGCTTGACAACAGGTGCATTACGTGCTATACATGAAATTTAATGTTGTATTCCAATTTTAAATGCTAATTACTGATTTCTCAATCTGACTTATATTTTTCTACATGATAATATTTCAGGCATGTTGTTCCGCATAATCGTGCTCTTTTGGTTAAGTATAGAGCTCATATAAATGTAGAATGGTGCAACAGAGCCCGTTCTATTAAGTATTTGTTCGAATACGTTCACAAAGGAAATGACAGAGCAACTGCCGTGTTTTATAAGTCTCATCAAAATGAAAACGGGGAAATAGAAATAGACGAAATTCAACAGTACTTGGATTGTAGATATATATCAGCTTCTGAGGCTGTCTGGAGACTGTTTGCATATGAAATCCATTTCAAGGAGCCAACTGTTGTGAGGTTGATTATTCATTTGGAGGGTGAACAGTGCGTTATTTTTTAAGACGGTGAAGGTACCGGTATACCGATCCGATCGATATACCGTGTGTGCGGAAGCGTGTAAAGCAATAGATCTACTATGCCATGATCTTAGTGCACACTTAATGTGTATAAGAACACATATAAACATATATATATATATACACATACAATATATATATATATATATAAGGTTCAACGATTACTTACTTATGGTGACGAAGTGATTCGTTGATGTCGTTGAGGTGGTGTTGAGTCGATTGAACCACCTCAAATAGATCAGCCTCTCGAAGCTCTCCTTGTGAATGACCTCGTCACTCCTCTTGTCTAGATCGCCCGGATGTTGAAGCCGCACAAATGGCCCGGCCTCTACGTGTTGCACACGAACCCGGAATTGAACTTGCTTGCTTGTTCTTGAGTGATTCTCTCACTCTTTTCTCTCTTGTAGTGTGGAATTTCGTGGCTGATGATTCAGTGATATGAAAACCATGTTTTCATCACTTTATTCACCACAATTAACCTCTCCTTGTAACCCCCCCATTAATGGGGAGGTAAAGGGTCATTTCCACATCACCATGCCAATTGGCATGGATGTGGTCCCCTTGATTGTGTGGCATGCCATGTCATACCATGTGACATGCATTCATGCAAGTCATGCATCCCATGCATGCCATGCATCCCATGCATGTGAAAATCCATACGTATTGATTCTAAATCAATATAACAAGCAACGTAATTCCGACTCGTGTGTGACCCTGGAGGTATGATTTATCGATCAATATTATATTGTTCCCAACAATTAATATTATCGAATAATCATTTAACATCCATAGACGACCTTATGACTTTATCGATTGCACACGTAGGATCGAAGGACATATCCCAACAATCTCCCACTTGGCCTTCAGAGCCAGTGTGCTGCCAATTTCCTGTTGTCACTTTATGTCTAATTTTGAACTTGAGGCAAGACTCGAGTCATCCACAATCGGTTCAAACCTTTCTTGGACTATGAGACAGACTGTAAAACCAGATTTATCACTATGATAATTATCTGGACGTGGCCACGTATTTTCCACAGTCTCGACTCTCCAAGTGGCCGGTAAGACATGTATCCCATTATAATGAATGGAGGACAATCCCATCTTGTCAGTCCAAGCTCTCCCACTTGCTTCCTGATATACCCAATAACAAGTTTTATAACCTCCTTTTACGAAAGGCGTTTACTTGTATCAAAGTACACCATTTCACAATGGAATTACTCTGGACTACTCAGGTCAGAGGAAATTGCTCGACAATCAATGAAATAGTATTATGACTCGAAATCTTAAATACTATTCCAGTCGGGTCTGTTCGATCATTAGCTCCCAGCTAATATCTATGTAATTGTACTTGATGTCCCACATCACTAGCCCATGAAGCGGCGCTATAGTACACATTACAAACTAGTTCATTGTATTATCGGTTTGTCCGTACTCGATTATACGAACCAGGAACAGCTATATGATTCAAGTATATCAGTTCAACCATTGGGACTTCATTATGCGGTAAGTCGACCACATAACCCAATTGATATAACTTAATCATTTGGACAATTCATATAAATTAAACCATATTTATATGAAGAATTATGTATTATACATATGAGTGAATGTTTACCAAATCTCCAAAAGTATCTAATACAGTAATAGAAATCACAACCATCTCTAAGATGTTTGATCTCAATTGCAGTCGTGAAAACCTCAAGCTTAGACTGCTGGAGAGGTTTAGAAAGCGGGTTTGCAACCTTATCAAAAGTTGCAACTTTATTATCTCGATGTCTCCACAAACTATCTCCCAGATAATGTGGAACTTCCTGAGCACCAGTTTTAGACATGTGGTGCTTTCTAGCTCATTGGTTTGCGCGATAATTCTACTATAAATAGAGAACTATCGGATGGGCTGAGCTAGTTACGCCACCTAGTTCATTCAAGAACTTTCAAATCCTAACTTCCAACATTACTGCATCCAATACAATATTGTGCTCAGCTTCTGTAGTTTAATCAGCTATATTGCATTGCATAGAACTATTCCAGCAAATATCACCTCTAACCAGACAAAAGATATAACCAGATCAAAATCGGAAATTATCTTAGTCTGTTTTGAAGTTAGCATTCAAACAGCTTGTTAATATCAACTCTTTTTGTCTTCCAAAGATAACAAAATATTCTTTAGTCCATCTAAGGTACATAAGAATATTATTAGCCGCAGTCTAATGCGCCTCACCAGGGTTTCCTTGAAACCGAATCGTCACGCTCAAAGCATATGATACGTGCAGTCGTGTACATATCATGGCGTACATTATAGACCCTATTGCCGAAGCATAAGGAATATTTTCCATCCTCTTGCTCATCAAGTCCCGAAGGGCCTTGAATCTTGCTAAGAGATGTGCCATGAGTAATTGGAATGAGACCCTTTTTGGCGTCTTTCATTCTGAACTTATCAAGCACCTTTTCAAAATAGGTCGCTTTACTAAGTCCAAACATCCTTTTCGATCTGTTCCGACAGATCTTGATGCCCAATATGTACTGTGTTTCTCCAAGATCCTTCATTGAAAAGCAATTTCGAAGCCATTCTTTAATAGAATTAAGCATAGAAACATTGTTTCCAATAAGGAGTATGTCACCGACATACAACACAATTAATACAACGTAACTCCCACTGATCTTCTTGTAAAACAAGGCTCTTTCGAGTTCCTCTGAAATCCAATACCCAATATGGATTCATTGAACTGAAGATTGCTACTCCGATATGCTTTCTTTATTCCATAAATGGAACTATAAGCTTGCATAATTTCTCAGCCTTATTAAGATCGATAAAACTCTTTGGCTGTGTTAAAACACATTCTCTTCTAGAATCCAATTCAAAAAGTTAGTTTTAACATCCAATATTACCATAACTCATTATCAAGATGAGTCACAATGGCTAAGTTAATCCGAATGGATAAATCACAAAAACTGGTGAAAAAGATTAATCATAATCCACCTCGGGAATATAAAACTTTTACCACCAAAATTGAAGGTACCGGTATACCGATCCGATCGATATACCGTTTGTGCGGAAGCGTGTAAAGCGATAGATCTACTATGCCATGATCTTAGTGCACACTTAATGTGTATAAGAACACATATAAACATATATATATACACATCCAATATATATATATATATATATATATATATATATATATATATATATATATATATATATATATATATATATATATATATATATATAAGGTTCAACGATTACTTACTTTTGGTGATCGTTGATTTTGGTTAAGGTGGTGTTGAGTCGATTGAACCACCTTAATGGATCAGCAACTCAAAGATCTTCTTGTGAATGAACTCTTCACTCCTTTGGATCGTCCGGATGTTGAAGCCGCACAAATGGCCCGGCCTCTACGTGTTGCACACGAACCCGGATAAGTTTCTGAAATTGCCGGTTGAACTTTGAGACGAAGAACACTATGTTCTTGCTCTCCTTTTTGGTGATTTCGAAAATGTATGAATTAGCTTGGATTAAAATCTGATTTTTCATCACCTATATCATCCCATAATGTGCCTCATTATGTCCATAATAATGCCACATTATTATGAGACCATAATGCCTCATTAGTGGGCATGTGAAGAGACACCATGTTCTCTTATGCCACATATGCTCAAATGTTCTCCAAGAGACATGTATAAGTGGCATAACATGTCACTCCAAGTGACATGTACACATATTAAATCACTCATTAATACAACTCTAGTTTATATATTAATAACTATACATATTTAATATAAACCTAGTTTATATTAATGCATGTATAATAATATAAACCTTAGTTAGTATTAATATACCTACATTGATTTCTAATATCAATATAAATTCAACCAATTTAATATAAACAAAGTTTATATTAATACATATATATATATATGTTGATTTCTAAAATCAATATATATAATCAACTAATTTCAGTCCTTAATCCGATTCATGTGTGACCCTGTAGGTTTGATTATTGATAAATATATTATTGCTCTAAGCAATAACATTATCAATACATCAATTAACATCCGGAGACGACCTTATGACTTAATCGATTGCACACGTAGGATCGAAGGACATATCCCAACAATCTCCCACTTGGCCTTCAGAGCCAGTGTGCTGCCAATTTCCTGTTGTCACTTTATGTCTAATTTTGAACTTGAGGCAAGACTCGAGTCATCCACAATCGGTTCAAACCTTTCTTGGACTATGAGACAGACTGTAAAACCAGATTTATCACTATGATAATTATCTGGACGTGGCCACGTATTTTCCACAGTCTCGACTCTCCAAGTGGCCGGTAAGACATGTATCCCATTATAATGAATGGAGGACAATCCCATCTTGTCAGTCCAAGCTCTCCCACTTGCTTCCTGATATACCCAATAACAAGTTTTATAACCTCCTTTTACGAAAGGCGTTTACTTGTATCAAAGTACACCATTTCACAATGGAATTACTCTGGACTACTCAGGTCAGAGGAAATTGCTCGACAATCAATGAAATAGTATTATGACTCGAAATCTTAAATACTATTCCAGTCGGGTCTGTTCGATCATTAGCTCCCAGCTAATATCTATGTAATTGTACTTGATGTCCCACATCACTAGCCCATGAAGCGGCGCTATAGTACACATTACAAACTAGTTCATTGTATTATCGGTTTGTCCGTACTCGATTATACGAACCAGGAACAACTATATGATTTAAGTATATCAGTTCAACCATTGGGACTTTATTATGAGGTAAGTCGACCTCATAACCAAATTGATATCACTTAATCATTTGGACAATTCATATAAATTAAACCATATTTATATGAAGAAACATGTATTATACATATGAGTGAATGTTTACCAAATCTCCAAAAGTATCTAATACAGTAATAGAAATCACAACACATCTCTAAGATGTTTGATCTCTATTGCAGTTGTGAAAGCCTCAAGCTTAAACTGCTGGAGAGGTTTAGAAAGCGGGTTTGCAACCTTACCAAAAGTTGCAACTTTATTATCTCGATGTCTCCACAAAACTATCTCTCAGATAATGTGGAACTTCCTGAGCACCAATTTTAGACTTGTGGTGCTTCCTAGCTCATTGGCTTGCGCGATAACTCTACTATAAATAGAGAATTATCGGATGGGCTAAGTTAGTTACGCCACCTAGTTCATTCAAGAACTTTCAAATCTTAACTGCCAACATTACTGCATCCAATGCAATACTTTGCTCAGCTTCTGTAGTTTAATCAGCTATATTGCATTGCATGGAACTATTCCAGCAAATTTCACCTCTAACCAGACAAAAGATATAACCAGATTAAAATCGGAAATTATCTTAGTCTGTTTTGAAGTTAGCAGTCAAACTGCTTGTTAATATCAACTCTATTTGTCTTCTAAAGACAACAAAATATTCTTTAGTCCCTCTAAGGTACATAAGAATACTCTTGGCTGCAGTCTAATGCGTCTCACCTGGGTTTCCTTGAAACCGAATCGTCATGCTCAAAGCATACAATACGTCCAGTCGTGTACATATCATGGCGTACATTATAGAACCTATTGCCGAAGCATAAGGAATGTTTTACATCCTCTTTTGCTCATCAAGTACCGTAGAGCCTTGCATCTTGCTAAGTGATGTGCCATGACTCATTGGAATGAGACCCATTCTGGCGTCTTTCATTCTGAACTTATCAAGCACCTTATCAATATAGTTCGCTTTACTAAGTCCAAACATCCTTTTCGATCTGTTCCGACAGATCTTGATGCCCAATATGTACTGTGCTTCTCCAAGATCCTTTATTGAAAAACAATTTCCAAGCCATTCTTTAATAGAATTAAGCATAGAAACATTGTTTCCAATAAGGAGTATGTCATCGACATACAACACAATATATACAACGTAACTCCCACTGTTCTTCTTGTAAAACAAGACTCTTCCGAGTTCCTCTGAAATCCAAAACCCAGTATGGATTCATTGAACTGAAGATTGCTACTCCGATATGCTTTGCTTTATTCCATAAATGGAATTATAAGATTGCATAATTTCTCAACCTTATTAGGATCGATAAAACTCTTTGGCTGTGTCAAAACACATTCTCTTCTAGAATCCAATTCAAGAAGTTAGTTTTAACATCCAATATTACCATAACTCATTATCAAGATGAGTAGCAATGGCTAAGATAATCTGAATGATTTAATCAAAGCAACTGGTGAAAGTTTTTCCACAATCCACCTCGTGAATAAAACTTTTACCATCAAACTTGCTTTGAAAACCCTAGGTTTTCCATCTGTCTTTTTAGATCTTAAAGATCTATTAGCATTCATTGGGTCTAACCCCGTGATCAAGTTCCAAACTTGATTATCAGATATTGATATCATCTCAGATTTCATGGCAACATGCCAATTTTCAGTAGCTGGACTCGTCATAGCTTGGAATTAGGTCGAAGGTTCACCGCTTTCCAAAAGCATGAATTCATATCTCTCATTGGTCACAATATCTAAGTATTTGAATAATAGAGATAGATTTATTCCTTTCGGACCTACGAGGGCTGGTATGGCTTCCAAAACCATAAGAATACTCTCAACCCAGTCTTGAGTATTCATCATTGGTTGTTTCACTTGAACCTCGTTCAAGACAACCGAGCTCCCACTGAATTTCTAGGAAAGATAACTCTTTTCAAGAAAATCACTATCTCGAGCAACAAAATATTGTTCTCAGATAGATCGTAGAAGTTGTACCCTCGAGTTTCTTATGGATACCATAAAAAACTTTTATCCCATTTAAGTTCAAGCTCTATAGAGATAAATCTCGTCAGAGAAGCTTTTAGAACCTCAAAAATGAAAACAATTTAGGGACCCTCCCTTTCCATACCTAGTATGATGTCTTATCAACAGCTTTTGACAGCGTCCTATTCAGTGTATAAGTTGAAGTCAAGAATTGTGTGTTCCCAAAAGAGACCAGTAGTTCATTTAGACCTCTCATCGAATGGTCGAACTATATCTAATATAGTTTGTTTTCTCTTTTCCGAAACATAACCTTCATGTGCTTGTGAACTGATAGGTTCCACATACATCAGTATGGATCATCCCTAATTAATCACTCACATGTTCTCCTTTCTCCAAGAAAGATGACATTGTTATCTTTGTCCATTAAACATCATTCACATGTATCAAATGACTCCAAGTCAAATGATTCTAGAATGCCTTCTAAAAGAAGATTCGTTACATGTTTAGATTTTGATCTAATCAACAATGTTACAGTTATGTCTCATTGAGACTTATTCGATTTGGACTTTTGTGTTAATGTTATATATGATTTGTTGAGTTTAAAGTATACATAAATAATGTAATAATCGTACCAAAACAAAGAATAGTTCACAATTAAAATAGTTATCAAACTATTTAATTAGTGAAAAACTAATCCATCAGTATCCAATACTGAACCAATATTCTTTGTTTATTGAAGGTACGAAATTACATAGTTATAAAACTAAAACAAGGCCCTAAGGCAAAACAACATCATATGATCATACGGCTAATGCAGCGACCCTCGCTCCATTTCTCGCCCATAGATCGACATCTCTATTCACCAAACTTATACTTCTATGTAGTTCCTCCACATAAAAATGTGAGAACCACATTTGGTATCCAATACCCAAGAAGTAGAATTTGTGAAGTTTAATGTCTATATCATTAATACTTGAAGATGAAGCAACCCCGTTCTTCACATCTTCTTTGAACTTTGGGCAAATTCAATTATTCCCAATAATTGAGTCTCATTCAAATTTCCCATTCAAAATTATCTCAATGTCTAAACGTGATAAATCGTAAGTGAAAAATCGAAGTTTTCTAACCAGCGATATTATCATGCAATTGAAGCCCTATCTCTCATAAAATATGAGGGAGCCAACCAGACAATCGATTCACGTCATCCAATGGCTCGAAAGTCTCTAATTTGTGTCATTGATGAACTTAAGTGTTTTGGATTAAATCACTCCCCGAGGTGTAAATAATCCTAACCTTATAATCCATCAAATGAAAGACAAATTAGGCATTTGTTTCGAAATTGAATAAAATATGAACTTTTATATGTTTGCAAGTAGTGTCCAACACTTTTGCAATAGACGCATTGAGATTCCCTAGGAACCCTAGTAGCCTTCTTGCCCATGCTCTTTTGAATACCCTATCCCATATCATAAGAATTTCCTCTTAGGGTCCTTCTCTATCGCCGGCTCAGGAGCCTTGAGCATCCCGTGGAGCTCACGAAGCGATTTCTTCAAACCATTCATATGGAAATTTTAGCCTGAAGGCATTATAACCATCATGAGATTGAAGTATGAAATCGGTTGCCAAATAATCATCATAGGAAAAATCTAGGCGGTCACTTGAAACAAATAATCCAATCATTTGTTGCACATGTGATCCCATAGATTTCCATTTTTCCAGCCTAGCTGAAGCGATGACCCTGGTCACACCGAACCGCTCAATCATTGCATATTCTCCGAACATGATATTGAGTTGTTCAATGATATCTTAGGATGTGGTTATCTAACACATTTTCCTTGTCTTCGTATTTGAGGACCATCCTCAAATTACGTTGTGAATCAAGAAAATTTGTTCAATTTTTCATAATCAAGAATTGAACCAAACTTGAATTGAGTTGATATTTGACATGATAAACTAAAAAGAAAGATAACTAAAGTATGTAAACATCCACAAAGCGGTAAACAAATAAGGTTGTCTAACAATTGTACTTATTTATTTCATTTTGTTCAATTGATATCCAATATCATTGTCCCTTAGAACAAAACGATTCCGAGATCCTCATCTTGCAAATCTTTAAGCCGACTGAGTCCGCACTTAAGTATTTCAAGATAGGTAGACACACCTATGTCAATGATATCTAATATCACTCTCGGTCGATGAAAGTGCCATTCTCATCTCATGTCTCGATGGCCACGCCTGCAGTGGATCTATCGATGAGAAAACCAAACTCACGTGTAAGGGTCCAACCCTTACTCCCACTTATCCCAAGATAACAAGTAGTACCCCGCTGAGGCGGACCTACCAACTTATGATCGAGGGCTTTATGGGTGTGATGTTTTGGACAAGACATTATACTCATTATTTTGGGAACTTGCATGCATAGGTTTGTTTATATGTAAGTTGAACATTTATAACATAAAACATCCTATAACTAGCAAAGCAATTAAATACGAAATCGAAAGGCCCCTAGAACCTCACAACTCTCAAAAGAAAGCAACAAAAACAACAAAATAGGCCTTGAACATCTTCTGGACTGGTCCGCGCCCGCCGTTTCAGTTCCGCGCTCGCCGATTTAGGTCAACCTTAGTCCGTACCCCAAAATCCACGAACGGCGCCCGCCATTTCACAAACGGTGGTCGCCGAACATCACTGGCGGTCGCTGTTTCCAAAACGGCGCCCGCCAAAAGGGTACAAAACAGGCTGACCAAAAACCAGCCTTTCGGCGGTCGCCGTTTCCAAAACGGCGCCCGCCGAATCCATTCGGCGCCCGCCGGAGAACAAACGGCGCCCGCCATTTTGCTCCAGCAGCCCGGTTTTCGCCCGTTTCACTTCGTTTTGCTTCGTTTCTTCTCGTTTTCGCCGGAGAGCCGAGATCCACCATCGAACCATGGACCAAGTCCATCGCTTACAAGTTTGAACAATACATATTGAAATAGAAAACCTATCTATTACAAATGATTCCAAGGGACGCAGCCCTCCAAAACTATGGCCAATCGTACGTAAAAAACGACAATTTCATTCACCCGACCACTAACGGTGGCCGGCCTTACATCTAATCACATAATCACAATTAAACATATAATCCAATTATGTTGATTTAACCTTCGTGTCTAACACAAAAGTGTGCACGAGCCCTAGTCTCTGATACCAATTGAAGGTACCGGTATACCGATCCGATCGATATACCGTTTGTGCGGAAGCGTGTAAAGCGATAGATCTACTATGCCATGATCTTAGTGCACACTTAATGTGTATAAGAACACATATAAACATATTTATATACACATCCAATATATATATATATATATATATATATATAAGGTTCAACGATTACTTACTTTTGGTGATCGTTGATTTTGGTTAAGGTGGTGTTGAGTCGATTGAACCACCTTAATGGATCAGCAACTCAAAGATCTTCTTGTGAATGAACTCTTCACTCCTTTGGATCGTCCGGATGTTGAAGCCGCACAAATGGCCCGGCCTCTACGTGTTGCACACGAACCCGGATAAGTTTCTGAAATTGCCGGTTGAACTTTGAGACGAAGAACACTATGTTCTTGCTCTCCTTTTTGGTGATTTCGAAAATGTATGAATTAGCTTGGATTAAAATCTGATTTTTCATCACCTATATCATCCCATAATGTGCCTCATTATGTCCATAATAATGCCACATTATTATGAGACCATAATGCCTCATTAGTGGGCATGTGAAGAGACACCATGTTCTCTTATGCCACATATGCTCAAATGTTCTCCAAGAGACATGTATAAGTGGCATAACATGTCACTCCAAGTGACATGTACACATATTAAATCACTCATTAATACAACTCTAGTTTATATATTAATAACTATACATATTTAATATAAACCTAGTTTATATTAATGCATGTATAATAATATAAACCTTAGTTAGTATTAATATACCTACATTGATTTCTAATATCAATATAAATTCAACCAATTTAATATAAACAAAGTTTATATTAATACATATATATATATATGTTGATTTCTAAAATCAATATATATAATCAACTAATTTCAGTCCTTAATCCGATTCATGTGTGACCCTGTAGGTTTGATTATTGATAAATATATTATTGCTCTAAGCAATAACATTATCAATACATCAATTAACATCCGGAGACGACCTTATGACTTAATCGATTGCACACGTAGGATCGAAGGACATATCCCAACAAAAATTGCTTTGAAAACCCTAGGTTTTCCATTCACGTCTTTATTGATTTTGAAGATCTATTTGCACTTAATAGGTTTAGCCTATTGTTGCAAATCTATCAAGTTCCAAACTTGATTACCAGACATTGAAATCATCTCGGATTATATGGCACCATGCCAATTTTTAGTAGCTGCACTCGTCATAGCTTGGATATAGTTCGAAGGTTCATCGCTTTCCAAAAGCATGACTTCATATCTCTCATTGATCACAATACCTAGGTATCAGATTAAAAGAGATATATGCCTTCTGGACCTACAAGGGCTGGTATGGTTTCCAAAACCATAGGAATACTCTCAACCCAGTCTTGAGTATTCATCATTGGTTGTTCCACTTGAACCTCGTTCAAGATAACCGAGCTCCCACTGACTTTCTAGGAAAGATATCTCTTTTCAAGAAAATCACCATCTCGAGCAACAAAATATTGTTCTCAGATAGATCGTAGAATTTGTACCCTCGAGTTTCATATGGACATACCATAAGGAAACTTTTATCCCATTTGAGTTCAATCTCTATAGAGATAAATCTCGTCAGAGAAGCTTTTAGAACCTCAAATCTTGATGAAAACAATTTAGAGACCCTCCCTTTCCATACCTAGTATGGTGTCTTATCAACAGCTTTTGACAGCGTCCTATTCAGTGTATAAGTTGAAGTCTAGAATTGTGTGTTCCCAAAAGAGACCAGTAGTTCATTTAGACCTCTCATCGAATGGTCGAACTATATCTAATATAGTTTGTTTTCTCTTTTCCGAAACATAACCTTCATGTGATTGTGAACTTTTAGGTTCCACATACATCAGTATGGATCATCCCTAATTAATTACTCACATGTACTCCTTTCTCCAAGAAAGATGACATTGTTATCTTGTCCATCACACATCATTCACATGTATCAAATGACTCCAAGTCAAACGATTTTAGAATGCCTTCTTAAAGAAGCTTCGTTACATGTTTAGATTTTGATTTGATCTAATCAACAATGTTTCAGTTATGTCTCATCGATACTTATTCGATTTGGCCTTTGGTCTTAATGATATATATGATTTGTCAAGTTTAAAGTATACATAAACAATATAATAATCGTACCAAAACAAAGAATATTCACAATTAAAATAGTTACCAAACTATTTAATAGTGAAAAAACTAATCCATCAGTATCTAATACTGAACCAATATTCATTGTTTATTGAAGGTACGAAATTACATAGTTATAATACTAAAACAAGGCCCTAAGGCAAAACAACATCATATGATTATACGGCTAATGCAGCGACCTTCGCTCCATTTCTTGCCCGTAGATCGACATCTCTATTCACCAAACTTATACTTCTATGTAGTTCCTCCACATAAAATTGTGAGAACCACATTTGGCATCCAATACCCAAGAAGTAGAATTTGTGAAGTTTAATGTCTATATCATTAGTACTTGAAGATGAAGCAACTCCGTTCTTCACATCTTCTTTGAACTTTGGGTGTAGCGACCCGAAATATTTTACTAGTAATATATATATATTTTAAATAAATATTATAGTTGGGCCCAAAATAAAAACCAAACCATTCGAGTACAATTATATTAAGCAGCCCACTAAAATTCAGTAAGTAATCTCTCTCTAGAAACCTAGTCCGATACCGCACCCTAATACTACCCTATATATACTCATTCGATGTCCTTTCCGAAATCACAAAATTTCCACAAGCCACAAGCAGAGCATCCGGTATGTATCTTCCTCCTTCGCTTAATTTCTTTTTCCTCCTTGCGCTTATTTTTTTTATCTTAAACATACACACCCAGCTTTTTCATCAGATGGTGACTCAATCACATACCCATATATATTTATTTTTACCCGTAGTATCAACACACCTATACATACAATTGCTTCCAGTAAATTGCCTACACACACCGACCCTTCTTTGTCTACTACCCGAACCCGAAAACCACCAGAAAAGTCTCGTAACGACAAGTCGAGCCATTGTCAAAACCCGAGTCACCACATTCAACCCAATCCCAGTTTGGCTTCGAGACGTAGAGTCGTACTTAGTACCCTCTTTAGTCGTAAACGAGTCGATGTCGTACCTCTCCTGGGCGGGTGGACGATCGACTAGGGACAGTCGGCGACTGTAGACCCGTCCTTTATCGGACGAATTTGATTCACCGCCAAGATAGTCGCTTGTCCCGAACCTTAGGCGTTTCCCTTCCACATCGACACCCCTAATCCAGCCCGTTCCCTTGTAATTAGAAGTCACACCACCACCGGTAGAGAATCGACTCTCTAAGCCAAACCGTCGTCGAGGTATTTCAACCCAGAAACTTAGAAGTACTCCCGAAATAGTGTTGTCGTCTTTTTCCCCATCTCTTTAATTAGCGAAAGAAGAAAGGAATTGAAATCTGCAATTCTTAATTAAACCACACACGACCCC
The DNA here is from genome assembly GCA_954870475.1 of Euphrasia confusa. Taxonomy (NCBI): domain Eukaryota; kingdom Viridiplantae; phylum Streptophyta; class Magnoliopsida; order Lamiales; family Orobanchaceae; genus Euphrasia; species Euphrasia confusa. The sequence continues at coordinate 17,644,918 of OX940957.1, read as the reverse complement.
CTTTCCTTTTGAAGTTAATTGCAGAAAGGTCCCTGATGTTGGTTATTACTATGGGCCAGTCCACTTAGGTTTAGTAAATTATTCTTTTAGCCCTTTGGTGTTTTATATAATTTATAGTTTCCACCCCAAAAGTTATAGGATTAATTCCTAACACCTAACTTAGCTTTTTCCGTGAGCTACAATATTTTATTTCTATACGACTTGGATATTTTATTAATTTTAAGAATACGCACTTGTAGAGGACGAGACGCGCGAGCCTTAGGATCTACGTTGTGCCTTCAAACTTTGCGGTCTCACTACGATCTTTCGAGGTAGGTACAATGTTGAAGGGTTGCTTTATTTATTTACGTGTTTCACTATGTGTGTTCTCTGTGTGCGCATTATGTGATTTAATATGCATGCATTTACATATTCGTTGTAGTCGGAGACCGATAAAAAGGTCGACGTGCTTATAGCGCAGTTCATTTCATTCGTTGTAACCTGAGACCGGGGAAAAGGGTCGAAGGGGACCAGCACAGCGCATTCATTTCATCGTTGTAACCTAAGACCGAGGAAAAGGGTCGAAGGGGAGACGCAATAGTTGGGCAATCGTTTTATAAAATTAAAAATACGTTTTCGTTGTAACCGGAGACCGAGGAAAAGGGTCAAAGGGGATCAGCGCAGTGATTGGCCCAACTTGCAGTGCATTCATGTTTATTCAGTAAACCCATTGCTATTCATTCATGTCATGTTCATGCAGATTATGCATATATTTGATTCATGTATTTAAATGAGGTAATTGTCTTACTGAGCGTGTTGAGCTCACACTTTCAGCGACCCCCTTTTCAGGTACTAATGAGGACGCCGAGCGAGAAAAGTGACCATGGGATGATATTTTAATTATTTTCAATTTTTCTCAAACATGCTTTCTTATTTATTTTAACATTGTTTCTCTATTTCAAACTAGCACTTCAGACTTATTTTGAGTTGAATAAATATTTTCATTAATTATTTTTATTTAGCTTGGTATTTAATGTCCTTTTTAATGAGTTTTCAAAATAAATTTCGTAGCGCCCGCATATGAAATAAAATATTTTCTTCCGCTGTTTTATTAAAAAAAAAATATTATTAGAAAAAAAAATAACGGGGCGTTACATTGGGCAAATTCAATTATTCCCAATAATTGAGTCTCATTCAAATTTCCCATTCAAAATTATCTCAATGTCAAAACATGATAAATCGTAAGTGAAAAATCGAAGTTTTCTAACCAGCGATATTATCATGCAATTGAAGCCCTATCTCTCATAAAATATGAGGGAGCCAACCAGACAATCGATTCATGCCATCCAATGGCTCGAAAGTCTCTAATTTGTGTCATTGATGAACTTAAGTGTTTTGGATTAAATCACTCCCCGAGGTGTAAATAATCATAACCTTATAATCCATCAAATGAAAGACAAATTAGGCATTTGTTTTGAAATTGAATAAAATATGAACTTTTATATGTTTGCAAGTAGTGTCCAACACTTTTGCAGTAGACGCATTGAGATTCCCTAGGAACCCTAGTAGCCTTCTTGCCCATGCTCTTTTGAATACCCTATCCCATATCATAAGAATTTCCCTCTTAGGGTCCTTCTCTATCGCCGGCTCAGGAGCCTTGAGCATTCCGTGGAGCTCACGAAGCGATTTCTTCAAACCATTCATAGGAAAATTTAGCCTAAAGGCATTATAACCATCATGAGATTGAAGTATATATAAAATCGGTTGCCAAATAATCATCATAGGAAAAATCTAGGCGGTCACTTGAAACAAATAATCCAATCATTTGTTGCACATGAGATTCCATAGATTTCCATTTTTCCAGCCTAGCTGAAGCAATGACCCTGGTCATACCGAACCGCTCAATCATAGTCTGTTCCCCGAACATGGTATTGAGTTGTTCAATGATATCATAGGAATCGGTAATCTAACACTTCTCTTTGTATTCGTATTTGAGGACCATCCTCAAATTACGTTGTCAATCAAGAAAATTTCTGGTGTTCAATTTTTCACAATCAAGAATTGAACCAAACTTGAATTGAGTTGATATTTTACATGATAAACTACAAAAGAAAGATACATAAAATATGTAAACATCCACAAAGCGGTAAACAAATAAGGTTGTCTAGCAAAACTACTTTATTTGTTCCATTTTGTTCATTCGATATCCATTATCGTTGTCCCTTAGAACAAAACGATCCCGAGATCCTCATCTTGTAAATCTTTAAACCGACTGAGTCTGCACTTAAGTATTTCAAGATAGGTAGACACACCCATGTCAATGATATCTAATATCACTATCGGTCGATGAGAATCCCATTCTCATCTCATGTCTGGATAGCCACGCCTGCAGTGGATCTATCGATGAGAAAACCAAATTCACGTGTAAGGGTCTAACCCTTACTCCCACTTATCCCAAGATAACAAGTAGTACCCCGCTGAGACGGACCTACCAACTTATGATCGAGGGCTTTATGGGTGTGATGTTTTGGACAAGACATTATACTCATTATTTTGGGAACTTGCATGCATAGGTTTGTTTATATGTAAGTTGAACATTTATAACATAAAAAAACCTATAACTAGCAAAGCAAATAAATACGAAATCGAAAGGCCCTAGAACCTCACAACTCTCAAACGAAAAGAATTAAAGTAATAACAAAAGCCTTGAACATCTTCTGGACTTGTCCTCGCCCGCCGTTTTAGTTTCGTGCCCTCCTATTTTGATCAAATCTATTTCGTACCCAAGAAACCACGAACGGCGCCTGTCGTTTCACAAACGGCGGTCGCCGAACACCACCGGCGGTCGCCGTTTCCAAAACGGCGCCCGCCAAAAGGGTTTGGAAAAAATCTGCCAAGAATCAGGGCTTTCGGCGGTCGCCGTTTCCAAAACGGCGCCCGCCGAATCAAAACGGCGACCGCCAGAGCTACAACGGCGCCCGCCATTTGGCTCCAGCAGCCCCGGTTTGCCCGTTTTGCTTCGTTTTGCTTCGTTTCTTCTCGTTTTCGCCGGAGAGCCAAGATCCTCCATCGAACCATGGACCAAGTCCATCGCTTACAAGTAGTACAATACAAATATAATAGAAAAACCTATCTATTACAAAAGATTCCAAGGGACGCAGCCCTCAAAAGACTATGGCCAATCGAAACGTAAAAAACGACGAATTCATTCACCCGACCACTAACGGTGGCCGGCCTTACATCTAATCAAATAATCACAATTAAATAATTAATCCAATTATGTTGATTAAACTTATTGTGTCCAACACAAAAGTGTGCACGAGCCCTAGGCTCTGATACCAATTGAAGGTACCGGTATACCGATCCGATCGATATACCGTGTGTGCGGAAGCGTGTAAAGCAATAGATCTACTATGCCATGATCTTAGTGCACACTTAATGTGTATAATAACACATATAAACATATATATATATACACATCCAATATATATATATAAGGTTCAACGATTACTTACTTATGGTGACGAAGTGATTCGTTGATGTCGTTGAGGTGGTGTTGAGTCGATTGAACCACCTCAAATAGATCAGCCTCTCGAAGCTCTCCTTGTGAATGACCTCGTCACTCCTCTTGTCTAGATCGCCCAGATGTTGAAGCCGCACAAATGGCCCGGCCTCTACGTGTTGCACACGAACCCGGAATTGAACTTGCTTGCTTGTTCTTGAGTGATTCTCTCACTCTTTTCTCTCTTGTAGTGTGGAATTTCGTGGCTGATGATTCAGTGATATGAAAACCATGTTTTCATCACTTTATTCACCACAATTAACCTCTCCTTGTAACCCCCCCATTATGTGCATCATAATGCACCAATAATGGTGGTTAATGGGGAGGTAAAGGGTCATTTCCACATCACCATGCCAATTGGCATGGATGTAGTCCCCTTGCTTGTGTGGCATGCCATGTCATACCATGTGACATGCATCCATGCAAGCCATGCATCCCATGCATGTGAAAATCCATACGTATTGATTCTAAATCAATATAACAAGCAACGTAATTCCGACTCGTGTGTGACCCTGTAGGTATGATTTATCGATCAATATTATATTGTTCCCAACAATTAATATTATCGAATAATCATTTAACATCCATAGACGACCTTATGACTTTATCGATTGCACACGTAGGATCGAAGGACATATCCCAACAGACGGAGAGGTTGTTGATGATGTAATGGAAAGGTCTGCTTCAAAAGAAACTATGTTCACAGACTGGATGATAGCCAACAGAGATTACGAAGAAGCCAAACATTTGACTTACGCTGAGTTCCCGTCTAAGTTTGTATGGAATGAGGGCAAGAGAACTTGGACTCCGAGGAAAAAGGGAAGAGCGCTTGGACGATTAGCTTTTCTTCCCCCGTATCTGGGAGAAGTGTATTACATGAGGCTTCTCTTGAATTTTGTGAAAGGCTGCGTATCGTACGAAGATATTAAGCTGTATAACGGTGTACAGTACGAAACTTTTCAAGAAGCTTGCTATGCACGCGGTTTATTATAGGACGATCAAGAGTATATCGATGCTATAATAGAAGCTGCTGATTGGGGTTTAGGTCCAACTCTTAGAGCATTATTTGTGAATCTTCTCACTTGCTGTTCTATAATTAGTCCTGTTAAGGTTTGGGAAAAATGTTCTTCAAAGTTGAAGGAAGACCTACTGGAGAAGTACAGAATTAGATTTAGACGGCCAGGTAATTCTTTATTTATTTTTCCTTCTTATTGATCTTAATTGTTTATTCTATATTAATTTCTGGAATGTATTTAACATGTTTTAATTTTTTTTTGTACAACCCTAATTTTAACAGAAGATCAACTAAGTAACCTTTGCTTGAGTGAGATTGAATCTCTTTTGCAGTCCAAGGGCAAATCCTTGAAAGATTATCCTTCAATGCCATATCCTCAAGATGTTGATATCTCATTCCTTGGAAACTCCCTCTTAGCGAATGAACTCAATTTCGATCGTGGGGCTCTTGCAGAAGAACATATGCGCTCTTTTTCATTATTGAATGATCAGCAACTTCATGCTTACAATTCCATCATGCAATCTGTTAATAGTGGAACAGGTCAAGTTTACTTTCTGTATGGGTATGGTGGAACCGGAAAAACATTTGTCTGGAAAACTATTTATGCTGCTATTCGTTCAAAGGGAGAGATTGTGCTGAATGTTGCTTCAAGTGGGATTGCTTCTTTGCTATTACCCGGGGGAAGAACTGCTCATTCTAAATTTCACATTCCCTTAGTATTGACTAAAAATGCTACATGTAACATAGAAATGGATAGCGACGTTGCGGAGATGATTTCAAGGGCAATGCTTATTATTTGGGATGAAGCCCCAATGATGCACCGGTAAGTTTAACTTTTTTCATTGAAGTACAGTTGGTTTTATTATTTATCCTTTTGTTGTGTTTCTAATTTTTCATCTTCAACAGATTTTAGACTGCCGTGTTTAATTATTTTTCTATGTTTAATTAGCTATTGCTTTTTAAATCTATTTTGAAGTTGTTGATAAAATTAACCACAGTTAATTTTCTTTTCAATTCAGAAACTGACTGTCAACCTTTTTTTAATTCCCAGAAACTGTTTTGAAGCTCTTGATAGAACAATTCGAGATATAATGAAGCGCGATAATCCAGCTTTTGGACAATCTCCATTTGGAGGTAAAGTTGTGGTTTTTGGAGGGGATTTTCGGCAAATCCTTCCTGTAATCCAACAAGGGACACGCCAGAATATTGTACATGCAACTATCAATTCTTCTCCTATTTGGAATAACTGCAAAATTCTCAAATTAACAAGAAATATGAGATTGGAGAATGTTGTTCAAGGAACAGATATTCAATCATTGAGAGCCTTTGAAGAATGAATGACTTGCATTGGAGACGGAACTTTGGGGAATGATCACGATGGAGAGGCTACTATTGAAATACCTGATGATCTCATTATATCCAATTCAGACGACTACATTGGTTCCATCGCTGAAACTATTTTTCCAGATTTTCCCCAACATATTGGAGACACTAATTTCTTGCAAGGTCGCGCAATTCTAGCTCCTACGTTGGATGAAGTTGAAGTCGTTAATGAGTACATGGTAAACCTACATTCTACTGAAGAGAAAGTCTATCTTAGCGCGGATACTATTGATACGGCTGATAAAGGTTCGATGATGTTTGATCAAATGCACTCGACTGAATATTTAAACACAATTAAATGCTCCGGGTTGCCGAATCATGTTCTTAAGCTCAAGGTTAGTATTATTCCTTCCCCCTTCTATTTTATTCTTTAAGAAAATATCTCACCATTTTATCAATAATTAGTTCTTACTTATATTTATATATTTTTTAATTTATTTAGATTTTATGATTAATTATTTGCGTACATATACTAATATATACACAGTGGTGATTTGTAAGTCTACCTAATAAAGTTCATTTTCATTCTAAGAATAAAATCGATATGTCCTGCTTTTTGCTTTAGTTTCATAGTCTTTCTTATTTGAAGTTCTTTTCTTTATGGTGAACATTGTTTTTTGAGTTTTAATTTTTATTCTATTCTGCTATTTTGAAGAATATATTTCATCATTTGCAAATTTAGAATTTTTTTAATCCAAATTTTAGTGTACATGGATTAAGTGCTCCAAGACCTTGATTTATCCAAATTATCTGTCAGCTTTTTTATACGTTTACAGATGGAATAATTATAAAAAAAATTGATGGAATAATTATAAAAAAAATTGTGCACCTGATTCACCTTAATTTTATGGATTCATCTTATCTAATTAACTGTAATGTTAGTTTTAGAATCTTTAATTATTTTTTTAATTTAAATTAAAGTTTATTATGGAAATTGTTTTCTTCAGAATTATTTTAAAATGTATTATTTAACTTTTGATAGCTTATACATTTTTATAAATAACTGCTCTTTATGGTAATCATCATTTAATATTAACAGCTACATCCTTGATCAAGATTCCCAAGAGCTGAAATATAAGATGTAAACAATTTACAATTTATATATAAGTATATAGAAAATACTGTAATTTTTAAAAGAAAAAGATTTTATTTTAAACTTCAAAATTTTTGATTTTTCTATTTATATTTTAATGTCTTAAATACACTTTTTTGTAGGTTGGTGTCCCTATAATGCTGTTAAGAAATCTCGATCACACAACGGACTTATGTAATGGAACTCGATTGGTAATAACAAAATTGGGAACGTACGTTATCGAGGCGAAAGTATTAGGAGGAGATACCAAAGATCAAATTGTTTACATTCCAAGGTTGGCACTTACCCCTTCTAATTCAAATTTGTCATTTCGATTTCAACGTCGGCAATTTCCAATTATGATTTCTTATGCTATGACAATTAACAAGAGTCAAAGACAGTCTTTGTCAAAGGTTGGAATTCTGTTGAGAAGACCGGTGTTCACACACGGACAGTTTTATGTTGCAGTTTCTAGAGTAACTAATCGAGCCGGTTTGAAATTCTTAATTTCTGATTCGAATGGGGACCTCACGAATAAGGCTACAAATGTCGTTTATAAGGAAGTGTTTAGAAATGTGAATTGATCTTCCAAATTTGTTATTACACGTTAAGTTTCTCTCTTTTAGTAAGTTTCGTAATGAAATTTCGTTTATGTGATTTGTGTGAAGAATTGATTATTCGCGCAAATTTTATGTTTTTGGCACGTGAGTTTTGGATTTAATTAGAGTTTCTCTTTGTGATTAAATTATCGAGCAAATTGATTTAGAGTGCTTAATGGGAAGACTACATATAATGTGTGCTTAATATGGAAGGGTAGGTGGGTCGATTGTCCACCTCCATTATACAGTACAATAATATTTGGTTTGTGGGAGAGTATTATAATACTTGTGCCCAATTTGAAGCTCATGTATTTCAACTGATTTAAGTATAATAGCTCTTGTGTGTGTGTGTTTGTGTTTGTTTAAATTCCGGTAGTTGGTTTCAGGATTCCAAGTTTTTCTTATTATCAAGGTACACATTTTTTTGTAATGGAAATAGATCTTTAATGGCCCGAACATATTTTATACAGTACGTACTCTTGGTTTTCAGTGGTACTCATTCGGTATTTATGTTCTTTTTCAGTGGTACTCTTGGTTTTTCAGTGGTACTCTCTTTTAAGTGTGCAAGGCTGCAAGCACATGAGGTGAAATCGATGAGCAATACCATACAGAAAATCGAACATGGTAAGCAATTCCTCAAAATTTACTGATTGAACTTGCCCTTGGAATCATTGTTTAAATTCAGATCTGTTGGTTTTGTTTGTCTGATGATTTTTTTGTGTATCAATCTGTGATTTGTTTTGTGTATCGATGAGTTGTGTGTAAATTGATTTCAATTCGATTTTTTTATTTGATTCAATTCACCTTAGTTCGATTGGATCGGATGAACATGTGAGGACCACCTTGCTGTGATGAAACATCAGTAAAGAAAGGGCCATGAACTTCGGAAAGAAGACATCATCCTTGTTTCTTACATTCAAGAACACGTTCCTGACAGAGAGTTGTTCCTAACAACAAAGGTACCGTTTGGTGTGCTCACACACATATATAAATAATTTTCTTTTATTTTTGTGTTTATTTAAAAATAAATAAATAAAAATCTAGCTATTTTGAGGGTGAGATGGTTAGGGACATTAAGAGATGCCGCCTCCAGTGAATTTAATTATCTCTGGCCGGGCATCAAGCGTGGGGACTTCACTCGAGACGAGGAGAAGATGATCATCCACCTCCAAGCTCTTCTCCACAACCGGTAATTACTATTTCATTTCATTTTTTTAAATTCACATGCTACCCTAAGGATACTGCCCATCCGCCTTACTCGAATCTTCAAGAGCTTGATAAAAAAAAGTTGCATGAATGAAGAAATGTTCTTGAAAATCCAATTACTTTTACCGGTCGATATATGTTTCATAACGTCACAAGGAGAATAAATGCATGAGTAAAGTGTTATCTAGCATATCATGATAATTATTTATATTTTAACTGTTTGGCACTGCAATTCCCCTTCTTCATTAATAATTTTTATTCTTTATCAACAAACGACACGTCTGATTCCACTTCTGCTGACATTATTTACAGGTATAATTTACATTTATTTGATCATTTGAGCAAATAGTACACAATGCCAATGAGAAGAGAATAGTTTTGTTCTTGGATTATGATGGGCTTTGTCCCCAATAGTCGAAGCTGTGAGGGATTTGTCTCTTTTTATATATAGTAATCCTTTTCATTATTTTTATTGTGGTTAGTTTTTTTTTTATTAAATTGTATTTTTGGTTTTTCAGATGTGTAGTGCTATAATTAATCTAGAAGCCATGACAAGGTGATTCTTGATGGTTGTTAATTTTTTTGTCTACATTGTATTGCTTTGTGACTAATAATGATTTCTGATTTTCATTTCGTTTGCACATGGTTTGTTCAGGTATATGATCCCAAACCTAGGGGCCTTCGTCTTGCATGGCAAGACGAGACGATCGAAACCTAGTATATATATATATATATATATATATATATATATATATATATATATATATATATATATATATATGTCTCTTCACAACATCACATACAAACATGTTAATTACATACATCTGGGCATACACATATATATATATATACTAAATTCACTCCTGCACAAACACATAAATATCTCCACCGTATAGGAAGGAACAAACGAAATGATCGATGCGTTAAACCTTATATTCCAATATAACTCTAATTATATGAAGACCTAAAACCCACTTGCCTTGATTATCGAAGAGATCGAGATTATGAGTCGAGTAACCCTAAGAAGATTGACATCTCCTCCTTGCTTCTCCCTTTCGATCGGCTCCTCCTTTTCTCCTCGGTAGGCTCGGCCTCTTCCCTCCTTCACGCTGCCCGTCTCCTCTCTCGTCTCTCTTGCCGTCAATCTCTCTCTCTTCCTCCGATCGTCTCATTCCTCTTTCTTCCCGCACGATTGCTCACTCCTCTATGTTCGATCACCAACGCAGAACCCGTAAACCCTATTCTCCACTCTCCCGTCTATATTTTTTATGTGTAGTTATTTTATTGAAATAGTTATATTGGCCCAATATAATATAATTTGCTTAGCCCACAATACATAAGCTCGACCTATTATAATAAAAAGTCTTGGCAGCCCATAAAGGAAATTCTATTATTATTCTAGCCCAATAAAAGTATTTAGTTTTTATATAGTATATTAAATCAAAAGCCCAAATTATAAAAATGTTTAAACCCAATTAAAATAATATCAAACCCGACTAACACGTAGATAAAATAGCTATTTAAATTATTTAATTTTTATTATGAAAATTCGGGTTTTTACAGAATATGTGTAAATAAGATGTATTAATTGTGAGGATATAGTTAAAAAAAATGCTATTTTAAGGCTTGAAAACAATTATGGGACAACAAAAAAAGAAAAGTGTGCAGCAATTGTGGGACAGAGCGAGTACACGTTATGTTTAATATTTAAAATCTGTGGACGGTACAAACAATAGAAATTTACAAGAAAACTTCACTAGAATCAGACGTGGATATTTCCTAAAAAAACAAAGAATTGTGGTCGTAAACGAATTGAGATTTATTTAAGTTGTGTTGAGGAAAAAGTCGTGGATATTTAAAATATGTGAACGGTACAAACAATGGAAATCTACAAGAAAACTCCACTAGAATCAGACGTGGATATTTCCTAAAAAACAAATAATTGTGATCATAAACGAACTGAGAATTGTGTTGCATCAACGAACAATACTCAGGTCTCTTTGAGATGCTTTAAGAGTTAACTACTCAAAGTTGTATCGTTTTCTTAAGAAAGATGTAATTTGTTGCCACTCGAGTGCCATCAAATTAAATCACATTTGAAAGTAGTAAATAAATCATCCCGACTAGAGTTTTGCTTGTCAGTATTTGACAAAAGCACATTGTCCAATGATCCAAATTTCAAAGGGATGTATATAGCTATATCCATATCAACTATTTACATGAACAAAAAAGATCAAACGGAGTATTACTTGCTCAATAATGAAAAAGATCCTAATATGCCATGTCAAAATCAAAAATACATTGCAAATATCATGTTTTTTTTGCTACGATTTGTTGGAAAAATATTATATATATATATATATATATATATTTATTATATTATTTATTTAATATTTATTATTTTGAAAAAACCAAATTCAAAGTTTGAATTTTGTAACGTCCGTCATTATTAGAAAATCATAACGTCTTTTCATTTATGCAGCAATTATTACAAAGACGTTACACTTTCAAAATTCTATAAAAACCAAGTTTTGTTATTTCACAAAACACTTAAAATTTTTTTGAAATAAGAGAGAAAGATACTTGAGCAGAAATAGTTTGTGTGAATCGATCGATCTGAGTGCTAAGTTCGATTGAAAGAGAGGGATGTTTTATCCTGGGGACGACGCTGCTATCTACTGCAAAGCACCTTCAGGCAGAGCCGCGAAACGTCTTAAAGAAAGCGACCTAGTCCGCGACTCAGCCTTGTTTCGATTTTATTTTGTTACTATTTTTCTGATTTTGCAGGTATTATTTCAACAATTTTAAGACGTTTTCATCTGTCATGGAGTACGAAGCAAGCGACAACATCAAGAAGAATCAAAACACTCATGCAACCCTGAAGCCCCAAAAGAAGTCAATGAAGCCAAATCAGAATCGGAAAAATCATGGAGAAAAATTTGAGTGCTACAAGTGTGGTAAGCCTGGTCATTTGTGCAGAAGCTGTCGTTTCCCTAAACGGGAACGTACAGGAAATGCTCCCCAAGCAAATACGCTGGAAAAACCTCTGTAGCAATGATTGCTGAGGTTAATATGATTGGTGGTTCTGATGGGTGGTGGATAGATTCTGGTGCAGCACGACACATGTGCTATGATAGATCCATGTTTAATTAAGAATTACTCTGAAACAGAAGATAAAGATAAGAAAGTGTTGTTGGGAGATTCTTATACCACGAACGTGTTAGGTTCTGGTGATGTCGATCTAGTGTTCACTTCTGGAAAAACACTAACCTTGAAGAATGTGCTACACACTCCTGGAATGAGAAAGAATCTGGTGTCTGGCTATCTTCTCAACAAAGCTGGATTTGTGCAAACTTTTGGATCTGACCAGTATACCATCACCAAGAACGGAGCCCATGTCGGTAACGGTTATGCTTTTGATTGCATGTTTAAGCTTAATGTTGATATGAATAAAGTGTCTTATGCTTACTCTGTGTGCACATTTACTTTATGGCATTCTGGACTTTGTCATGTGAACAAACAATTAGTTAAACTTATGAGTAAACTTGGACTAATATCTAATTTGACAATTGAAAATGTTGAACAATGTGAGATATGTAGTCAAGCTAAGATTACTAAGAAGTCCCATAAATCTGTTCAAAGAAAAACTGAACTCTTAGAACTTGTGCATTCTGATTTATGTGAATTTGAAGGTACCTTGACTAGAAATGGAAAACGTTACTTTATGACTTTTATTGATGATTATTCCAACTTCACATATGTATACTTGCTGAAACATAAGAGTGAAGCTATTGACATGTTTAAACAATATATTGCTGAAGTAGAAAACCAATTTGGTAAAAATATAAAAAGGTTTCGAAGTGATAGAGAACTGAATTTAGTTCAAATGAGTTTAATGATATCTATAGGAAACATGGGATTATACATGAAACTACTGCTCCTTGCTCATAGGGGTGGGAACGAGCCGAGCCGAGCCGGGCTTTACTTAAATAGGCCTGGGCCTGATGCAAAATTTTTAGGCTTGAGCCTGGCCTATTACCTGTTATAGGCTTTTTTTAAAGGCTCGGCCTGAGCCTTTCAAATAAATAGGCCCGACCTGAAAGCCTTTTATAAGCCTTTTTAAATACAATTTGAACTTCAACCGATTCGATGATTAGTCGAAAATTCAATGAAAAATATTTTAATTAAATTTGCTTATATTTAATTCATTTCATAAAATTATTTTTACTTTTAAGTAATTAATAATAATAATAATAATAATAATAATAATAATAATAAAACTGTTGGAATTCGATATCCCAGGCTATTAAAATTTGCGGAAATCATAGCCCGATCAAAAACCCATCGCCGGAGATCACATGAACGCCGACTCATCCGCCGGAGTCCGACCTTCGGAGACCACGCGCCCGAAGACGCGTAGCCCGCCCCCGGCCGAACCCCCGCGAGCCGCCGCTCACGTGATCGAACATCACGTTCGATGGGGCTGCATCCGGCAGCCCCCGGCAGCAGGTCCGGCGACCTGCTGCCCGCCGTGGAGGAGCCCCCACCGTCGCGGTGGGGAGGTGACGGCACCAGCCCGTCACCGCCGGCGATCGCGCCCCATGGCAGCGATCGCCCCCTCGGCCGAAGCCGAGGGCTCCTCTTCGCGCGCCCGCCGAACCCTAGGCGGGTCGATCCACGCGGTCCGGTGGCTTCGCCACCACCGCATGATCGTCCGTCTACTCCGGGTCCGAACTTCGGATCTTGCGTTCTACGGTATTCTCGATAAATCAAAACCGAATAATATCGAGGGTGTTAGGATATCATACCTTTTGATAAGTTGTTCGGAGAAACGGAATCAAGATGACCTTTGAATCTTCCTACGTATTCCTTGCACTCCGTTCGAACGTCGGGTGGGCGACGATCTATCGAACTCCTATGGATCTCCTTCAACTCTCTAGAATATCAAGTATGATAATCTTGTCTTATGATTTATGAAGGCCATGTAGTGCTTTTATAGGCTACGTAGGGGATCTAAAGGAGGTGGAATATTGGGCTTCTAATATTGAAGATTAAATTGAGCCCAATGCTCAAGTCCATTAATCCTTATCAATATTAATTAATTTATTTTCCACTATATAAATTAATTGCACTCCCAATATTAAACCATATTATATCCAAATAATATTTCTCCGGTAGTATTATTTATTCCGTGTATTTAAGATATAAATATCCATGAATAAAATTTATTTATTGCTTAATAAATTTATTCATATCTTTTATCCGAGACTAGTACCACTCAACATTATTTATTATGCGGAACAAATCCACTCGCGAGGTTTACATAATAAATCCTTATGAGCTCATCTCGGGGATATTATCAACCCTTCCGGGATACACTGTCCCGTCAAGAATTCACGGCATGCCATATATAAAATATAGTGACCCAACTTAACCGGTAATTGACCCAATAATTAAACCGGTCAATTCCTTTGGAAAATCAAAGTCACTTATATTAAATATACACACCCGCAATTGTATCGGGGATTAAGAATATAATACACTGAGTCTCAAATCAATTATCGCCGAGCAAACCTAATTGATGAGTCTCAATCGATCCGCTCAATACACCAAGTGTACAAGTGTGATAAAATAATTAAGATAAATTATTTTCTCCCTCACACAACGACTATACCGATGGATTGGTCCGTGTCCATCTAGGTCGTGAGCAACTGTTCGATTAAATACGAGTAACCGATAGTATGATCTTCTGTGCGCCCATGCAACACCATACTAACTACAACGTATAAAATCCAGGACTATAATTTGTATATATTTAATTAACAATAATTAAAAGCAAATGAATGTTTGTATTTAATAGGTAAATGAAAGTGTACAAAGAGTTCAGAATACTCAAATCTAGACATTAAGTATACTACTCCAGCAATCTCCCACTTATACTAAGGTCTAGTCTTATCTTCCAAACTTCTGACTCCCAAACCCTCCAAGTGCTTGAAATATACTTCCTTAGGAAGTATCTTGGTGAAAGGGTCCGCTAGGTTGTCCTCCGAAGCTATCTTGATGACTATCGCATCGCCCCTCTTGACGATGTCTCGAATCAGGTGGTACTTGCGCTCTATGTGTTTCGTAGCACTATGGGACCGTGGTTCCTTACTGTTTGCCACTGCAACGCTATTATCACAATAAATTGTCATAGCCTTGGGCAAACTCGGAATCACATCTAAGTCCTGGAGGAAATTAAGGAACCAAACTGACTCTTTCGCTGCCTCTGAGGCTGCAACATATTCAGCTTCCATGGTAGAGTCTGAAATGCACTTTTGCTTAACACTCTTCCATGATACGGCTCCACCTCCCAAAGTGTACACATAGCCTGATGTCGACTTTCGCCGGTCCTTATCAGCTTGGAAATCCGAATCCGTATAACCCAAAGGAATCAGATTGTCTGTGTTGGAATTCGATATCCCGGGTCATCAAAATTGCGGAATCGATAACCCGAACGAACCCTTCGCCGGAAATCATACGAACGTCGACTCATCCGCCGGAGTCCGGGCTTTGGAGACCACGCGCCCGAAGGCGCGCAATCCGCCCCCACCCGAACCCCCGCGAGCCGGGGTTCGCACGATCGAAGTGATCGATCGCATGCCGGCGATCGATCGGGGTGGGGCTGTTCGACAGCCCCCGCGGCGGGTCCGGCGACCCGCCACCACCAGGAGGTCCCCGCCTTCACGGCGGGGTAGGGCACGGCACCAGCCCGTGCCCAGCGATCGACCCTCGTGGTCGATCGCACACCCTCGGCCCAGCCGAGGGTTCGCCCCCATGCCCCACGGCCGAAACCCTAGCGGGCGCACGCCGCGGTCCGGTGGCTTCGCCACCACCGCGCGTTCGTCCGTCTATTCCGGGCTTCGATCCTCGGATCTTCGTCCTACGGTATTTTCAATAAAACAAATCGAACAATTAACAAGTGCGTTGAGAATTGTACCTACGATTCGTTGTTCGGAGAAACGAAATCGATGACCTCGAGATCTTCCCGCGTATTCCTTGCACCTCGTTCGAACGTCGGGTGGGCGACGAGCTATCGAACTTATGGATCCTCTTCACTCTCAGAACTTTATTGTTGGTGTAACGTAGGTTAGTTAAAGTGAAGACCATGTAGTGCTTTTATAGGCTACGAGGGGGATCAAAAGGAGAATAAATATTGGGCTTCAATATTGAAAATTAAATTGGGTCCAACCCAAATCCATTAATTCTTATCAATATTAATTTTATTTATTTTCCACTATATAAATAAAATTGCACTCCCAATATTATTCCATATTATACCAAATAATATTTCTCCAACGTAGTATTATTTATTCCGTGTATTTAAGATTTAAATATCCATGAATAAAATTTATTTATTGCTTAATAAATTTATTCATCTCTTATATCCGAGAATAGTACCACTCAACCTTATTTATTATGCGGAACAAATCCACTCGCGAGGTTTACATAATAAATCCTTATGAGCTCATCTCGGGGATATTATCAACCCTTCCGGGATACACTGTCCCTTCAAGAATTCACGGCATGCCATATATAAAATATAGTGACCCAACTTAACCGGTAATTAACCCAATAATTAAATCGGTTAATTCCTTTGGTAAATCAAAGTCACTGATATTAAATATACACACCCGCAATTGTTTCAGGGATTAAGAATAAAATACTCCGAGACTTAAATCAATTATCAGAGAGCAATCCTAATTGATAAGTCTCAAGTGATCCGCTCAATACACAAAGTGTACAAGTGTGATAAAATAATTAAGACAAATTATTTTCTCTCTCACACAACGACTATACCGATGGACTAGTTCGTGTCCACCTAGGTCGTGAGCAACTGTTTGATTAAATACGAGTAACCGATAGTATGATCTTCTGTGTGGGCCCGACACACCATACTAACTACAACATATAAAATCCAGAACTATGATTTGCATGTATTTAATTAACAATAATTAAAAGCAAATGAATGTCTGTAATTAATAGGTAAATGAAAGTGCATACAGAGTTCAGAATACTCAAATCTAGACATTAAGTATACTACTCTATCAATCTCCCACTTATACTAAGGTCTAGTCTTATCCTCCAAACTTCTGACTCCCAAACCCTCCAAGTGCTTGAAATATACTTCCTTAGGAAGTATCTTGGTGAAAGGGTCCGCTAGGTTGTCTTCCGAAGCTATCTTGGTGACTATCGCATCGCCCCTCTTGACGATGACTCGAATCAGGTGGTACTTGCGCTCTATGTGTTTCGTAGCACTATGGGACCGTGGTTCCTTACTGTTTGCCACTGCACCGCTATTGTCACAATAAATTGTCATAGCTCTAGGCAAACTCGGAATCACATCTAAGTCACGGAGGAAATTAAGGAACCAAACTGACTCTTTCGCTGCCTCTGAGGCTGCAACATATTCAGCTTCCATGGTAGAGTCTGAAATGCACTTTTGCTTAACACTCCTCCATGATACGGCTCCACCTCCCAAAGTGTACACATAGCCTGATGTCGACTTTCGCCGGTCCTTATCAGCTTGGAAATCCGAATTCGTATAACCCAAAGGGATCAGATTGTCTGCTCCGTAACTCAGAACATAATCCCTAGTATTTCGCAAATACTTGAAAATGCTCTTTACAGCAGACCAATGAACCTTTCCAGGGTTACTCTGATATCTTGCCACTACGCCAACTGCATAGCAGATATCAGGCCTCGTACATAACATTGCATACATCAAGCTTCCCACAGCCGAAGCATAGGGAACTGCTTTCATTTCATCTTTCTCCTTTAGTGTCCGAGGACACATCTCCTTAGAAAGATAAGTTCCTTTACTGAAGGGCAGTTCACCCTTCTTGGAATCTTGCATGTTAAAACGAGCCAGAATCGGGTCTATGTAAGATTGCTGGGATAAGTACAATGTTCTATTCCGGCGATCCCTTATAACCTTGATCCCTAGAACATGTCCAACATCTCCCAAATCTTTCATATCGAATTGTCTAGACAACCATCCCTTTATGTCTGACAACATTTTCACACTGTTGCCAATGAGAAGAATGTCGTCTACATAAAGCACGAGAAACACCACCTTCTTCTCATCACGTTTCCAATACACACACGATTCGTCCATGCTTTGACTGAATCCAAAAGATTGGACTACTTCGTCAAACCGCAGGTTCCACGATCTCGAGGCTTGTTTCAATCCATAAATGGATCGATTAAGCTTGCACACTAGATGATCTCGCTCCTTAGCAATGAATCCCTCTGGTTGTTTCATATAAATCGTCTCGTCAAGACTTCCATTTAGGAAAGCTGTCTTGACATCCATTTGCCATACCTCATAATTCATATGAGCTGCTATGGATAAGAGAATCCGGATCGACTTTATCTTGGCTACCGGCGAGAAGGTCTCCTCATAATCGATTCCCTCTTTTTGAGTATATCCTTTCGCAACAAGCCGAGCTTTAAAGGTTTCAACCTTTCCGTCAGATCCTCTCTTTCTCTTGTAGACCCATTTACACCCAATTGGCTTTACGCCGCTTGGTGGTTCTACAAGATCCCAGACTTTATTAGAATCCATAGATTCTATTTCGGATTTCATTGCTTTCTTCCAAGAAGGCGCATCTATATCTTGTACCGCATCATCATAGGTCCAGGGATCGATTTCATGAACTCCAGGTCCAGAGTCCGAAGACTCACCCAGTCCAATCCATCTATCTGGTCGTTTAACAACCCTCCCACTACGACGGCGTTCCGGTGTATTAACAGTGACAGTGTTAGGTGCAGGTTCTAGTGGTGTATCTATACTCGGTTCGGCTGTATCCAGGTCTTCCTCGTTACCTCTCAACTCATCAAGTATTATGTCACTTTTGGGCTTGTGGTCCATGACATAGTCTTCCTCTAGGAACCGAGCGTTAGTACTTATAACGATCTTCTGGTCCGTAGGACTATAGAACATGCCACCCTTAGTTCCTTTCGGGTATCCTATAAACAGCCGTAATTCTGATCTAGGTTCTAATTTATCGGCACCTTGTCGCAACACATGTGCTGGACAACCCCAGATCCGAATGTGTCCCAAGTTAGGCTTACGCCCACTCCACAATTCCATGGGTGTTGTTGGTACCGTTTTGGTTGGAACCCTATTCAAGATATACGCCGCTGTTTCCAAGGCATGTCCCCAGAACATAACAGGTAAATCCGAGTAACTCATCATAGATCGCACCATTTCCATAAGAGTCCTATTCCTTCTTTCTGACACACCATTTTGCTGGGGAGTGTATGGTGAAGTCAGTTGGGATTCAATCCCATTCTCTGCCAAGTATGCCTTGAATTCTCCAGACAGGTACTCGCCTCCGCGATCAGATCGCAGGCATTTTATGGATTTACCACGAAGGTTCTCCACAAGAGCCTTGAATTCTTTGAACTTGTCAAAAGAATCACTCTTGTGGCGCATCAGGTAAATATATCCATACCTTGAGTAATCATCAGTAAAGGTGATGAAATACTCGTACCCTCCCCTTGCCTGAGTAGACATAGGTCCGCATACATCAGAGTGAATCAAATCCAATACTTGTTCAGCTCTACGTCCTTTACCAGAAAAAGAACGCTTGGTCATTTTACCCTCCAAACAGGATTCGCAGGTTGGAAGGTCCTCTCCTTCTATGCCGCTAATGAGACCATCAGCTTTCAACCTTTGAATTCTATTCGAATTAATATGACCCAGCCTTAGATGCCACAAGTATAATTGATTCATTTTAGAAGGTTCCTTTCTCTTATTGGTGTTCGTAGATGTGTTATTACTCTCGGTTAGTTGCACCGCGTTAGACTCAAGATTTAGAATATACAAATCGTCTACCAATGTACCAGAACAGACAATCTCACTATTTCTTCTTATGACCACAGAGTGATCAAAAGAAACAGAATATCCATTCAGAATTAATTTAGAAACTGAAATCAAATTCTTTCTAAAATTCGGTACATAAAGACAATTTCGTAAAACTAAAACCCTATCACTACTAAAACGTAAGTGAACGTCTCCCACTGCAACAGCCGCCACATTCGCGGCATTGCCCATGTAGATTACGATCTCTCCCTCTCTAAGTCTCCGGGTTTCCTGGAACCCCTGCAATGAATTGCAGACATGGTCAGTGGCACCCGTATCTACACACCAGGTGCTGGTAGATATCACCGCTGACAATGTTTCAGTGACTAAGGAAAATTTCGTACCTTTGATGAGAGGACAATCAGACCTCCAGTGCCCAAACTGCTTGCATCGATAGCACTTGCCTCGCGGCTTGCTTTTCCCAATCCGTGGTTTGGAACCACTGGGCTTCTTTGCTTGCACTTCCATTTTAGCCACAAGAGCTTGTGATTTTCTGACCATACTTATAAGTTCCGCTCTTTTTAAATCGTTTTTAAATGATTCTCTAAGAGGACTGAATTTATAGAGTATGTCAACCACCTCTTGTCCGGCTTCCACACTATGTCTCAACATCACTTTGAGGTCATTCAAAATGTCCTCATGAGTTGGTACAATAGTGGATTCGGAAGGCTCGACAGTCTGAACAACGTCCAGATTTCGTTCCCAATCATCACCATATGGAACCGGTGAGTTTTCATCCTTAAGTATATCACAAAGTGGGGTCACAGTCATTCCTAACCTATAAGCACATAAAACAAACAAACAATTTAATATCCGATATTATCTCCCTTAAATAATATCATTAAATCACTAATTACATCTAAAATCCCATCAGGTAAGGCAAGCCACGTGGTGTGGACGTTTACCCACCCAAATGATTTAGCAATTAGATTTTCTTTGGTCATACATCAATCATAGCGTAACCTCGTGGGGAGGGATACTATAACGCGTATCTAAGTGTAAACCATTACTCAGTACCAAAGTAAACTACTTGGAATTGCTACATCACCGCAAGCCACGTGGTGTGGACGTTTACGATAACTTCACAACTCTTCGTAATTACTTACAACTGTTTACATCAATTAATCCAAAGTCCGTCAGCATAGCAAGCCACGTGGTGTGGACGTTTACCAGCTAAGAGACTTTTATAATTGACTCCCAATTACTTGATCCATTTAATCTCGTAGATCAATACGTGGAGAATCATAAGTGAAACTCGAAGTTTCTAACCAGTGATTCACCATGCGAACGACCCTATCTCTCATCAATGAGGGAGCCGAGCAGACAAACGACCCATCTATAAAAGTATGGCACGAAAGCCTCTAATTTGTGTCCTCTACATGACCAAGTGGCTCTGGCTCCATTCCACTCCCCGGGGTGAGAATGAGTCGACTTGAAATCAGCTTTGGAAAGACAAATTAGGCACTGTTTGATAAACTTAATCAATGTTTCTCATAAAAGGAATTACAAGAACTCTCCTCTAATGACCTATCTATATAAACTTCAAAAGTTTATAAAAGTCACCAAGAGAGCAGCAATGGAGACCATGGGTATGTTTCCATACCCTCTCCCACTTAGCTTTTTACAATAAAGGGATACGCTATCTAGTGCATAAAATAAACACATATAGCATGCATACATGTAATAAAGCACATAGTATTATCACATAGTCAAAATAATACTAGAATATTATTTTCCGACTATTATGGCTTCATCACATTCCCGTACGCATCTTCTAGTCTTCACTCTTCGTTTCTTGAATGCTCCATGTGACAAGAATATTAATATCCAATATTTAAATCTATCTATTTTCAATTAATCCAAAAGTTACTTAATTCGAAAATTAAGTCAATTGAATATATCAAAAATAAAATTAAATATTATTAATATTTATTTTATCTTCCCTTTCTACTTCATTAAATCTCTAGAATAATCTATCCAAGACCCACTTGGAATATTCTAGATGATTTCCATAATGAAATAAGGAAATAAAATAATTAGGACTATTATACTTTTCCAAATTTATTTTATTCCTAATCCATGAATATTCCCATGAGAAGGAATAATCAAATAGGAAAATAAATTTAGTGCTAAATTAATTCTTTTCTATTTTTCTAGACTATTCCATAAAGAAATAATCAAAATAGGAAATAATGAATTAATTAGGAAAGTATATTTCCGGTAGGAGTAGCCCGGGTTGGGAGACCCCGAACCACCCCCACTTTCGATCGACCGGCCAGCCACGGGGAGGAGCGCCGCCGCCCAGCCCACGCGCCACCACCACTGGTGGCCGGCGTGGCCGGGATTCCCACGGACAGCCCGCCTAGGGCCGCGGGTCGATCGATCCCCTCGGGATCGATCATGGGGATTGATCGATCCGGTCCTTGTCTCTTCGTCACTTCGTCTTCTCCGGCGGTCTTCGATACGTCGATCCAATTGCAAAATAAATTTACAAAATCTAAATTACAATTCCGGTATCGATTCTATACACGAAATCGACCCTATACAATTTCCGGAAAAACAATGAACATAATAATAAATCCTAAATTCGGTCAACCCCCGAATTTTTACTATTACAAGCATTCACCACCAAAAACGAATCTCGACATGTCCAAGAGTTTAATAAAACCAACAATCACATGACAAAATAATTAAACGAATAATCATCAAGCCATAATAGTCGGAACCCTGCAAGGTAGAACAATTTTATCGAAAATACCGCGAACGTAAACCACGCTCTGATACCAATTGTTGGAATTCGATATCCCGGGTCATCAAAATTGCGGAACCGATAACCCGAACGAACCCTTCGCCGGAAATCATACGAACGTCGACTCATCCGCCGGAGTCCGGGCTTTGGAGACCACGCGCCCGAAGGCGCGCAATCCGCCCCCACCCGAACCCCCGCGAGCCGGGGTTCGCACGATCGAAGTGATCGATCGCATGCCGGCGATCGATCGGGGTGGGGCTGTTCGACAGCCCCCGCGGCGGGTCCGGCGACCCGCCACCACCAGGAGGTCCCCGCCTTCACGGCGGGGTAGGGCACGGCACCAGCCCGTGCCCAGCGATCGACCCTCGTGGTCGATCGCACACCCTCGGCCCAGCCGAGGGTTCGCCCCCATGCCCCACGGCCGAAACCCTAGCGGGCGCACGCCGCGGTCCGGTGGCTTCGCCACCACCGCGCGTTCGTCCGTCTATTCCGGGCTTCGATCCTCGGATCTTCGTCCTACGGTATTTTCAATAAAACAAATCGAACAATTAACAAGTGCGTTGAGAATTGTACCTACGATTCGTTGTTCGGAGAAACGAAATCGATGACCTCGAGATCTTCCCGCGTATTCCTTGCACCTCGTTCGAACGTCGGGTGGGCGACGAGCTATCGAACTTATGGATCCTCTTCACTCTCAGAACTTTATTGTTGGTGTAACGTAGGTTAGTTAAAGTGAAGACCATGTAGTGCTTTTATAGGCTACGAGGGGGATCAAAAGGAGAATAAATATTGGGCTTCAATATTGAAAATTAAATTGGGTCCAACCCAAATCCATTAATTCTTATCAATATTAATTTTATTTATTTTCCACTATATAAATAAAATTGCACTCCCAATATTATTCCATATTATACCAAATAATATTTCTCCAACGTAGTATTATTTATTCCGTGTATTTAAGATTTAAATATCCATGAATAAAATTTATTTATTGCTTAATAAATTTATTCATCTCTTATATCCGAGAATAGTACCACTCAACCTTATTTATTATGCGGAACAAATCCACTCGCGAGGTTTACATAATAAATCCTTATGAGCTCATCTCGGGGATATTATCAACCCTTCCGGGATACACTGTCCCTTCAAGAATTCACGGCATGCCATATATAAAATATAGTGACCCAACTTAACCGGTAATTAACCCAATAATTAAATCGGTTAATTCCTTTGGTAAATCAAAGTCACTGATATTAAATATACACACCCGCAATTGTTTCAGGGATTAAGAATAAAATACTCCGAGACTTAAATCAATTATCAGAGAGCAATCCTAATTGATAAGTCTCAAGTGATCCGCTCAATACACAAAGTGTACAAGTGTGATAAAATAATTAAGACAAATTATTTTCTCTCTCACACAACGACTATACCGATGGACTAGTTCGTGTCCACCTAGGTCGTGAGCAACTGTTTGATTAAATACGAGTAACCGATAGTATGATCTTCTGTGTGGGCCCGACACACCATATTAACTACAACGTATAAAATCCAGAACTATGATTTGCATGTATTTAATTAACAATAATTAAAAGCAAATGAATGTCTGTAATTAATAGGTAAATGAAAGTGCATACAGAGTTCAGAATACTCAAATCTAGACATTAAGTATACTACTCTATCAGTCTGCCCCGTAACTAAGAACATAATCCCTAGTATTTCGCAAATACTTGAAAATGCTCTTTACAGCAGACCAATGAGCCCTTCCGGGGTTACTCTGATATCTCGCTACTACGCCAACTGCATAGCAAATATCAGGTCTCGTGCATAACTGTAACGCCCCGGCCCGTTGAGGGGTCGAAGCCCGGCCCTAATGGGCCGGCTCGGTTACCAATGACTGCCGTCGGGAGTGATATCCTGGCCCACTATACCAACACTTGTCTTTTCCAGCGCACTTTGTCCTCACTCGTGCGCACCCGGGAGACTTCCCAGGGGGTCACCCATCCTAGAATTACCCCAGAGCCAGCACGCTTAACTTTGGAGTTCTTATAGGAGGATGTCCAGAAAAGAAGATGCATCTGTTGGTATGAGTAGCATATTCAATTCCTTTAAGCCTCTGAATTTTTCTGGGGCATTACAATCACCCCACCTTTTTTCTGCGCAACGTCCTCGTTGCGTGCCTTATTTGCCTTACTTGCCCAGGACCAACCATCCGTGCAGGAATGCCCCTTACGGGTACTCTCACCAACTTCTGGGTGGAGCACTTGGCCCCGCAAGACACTTAGTTCCCACAATTCCGGTCGGCACCGGCTCTGATACCATTTGTAACGCCCCGGCCCGTTGAGGGGTCGAAGCCCGGCCCTAATGGGCCGGGCTTCGACCCCTCAACGGGCCGGGGCGTTACAAATGGTATCAGAGCAGGTGCCGACCGGAATTGTGGGAACTAAGTGTCTTGCGGGGCCAAGTGCTCCACCCAGAAGTTGGTGAGAGTACCCGTAGGGGCCCCCTCTAGAATCCTGCACGGATGGTAGGTCCTGGGAAAGGAAAGGCGCACAACGAGGACGTTGCGCATAAAAAGGTGGGGTGATTGTAACGCCCCAGAAATTGAAAGGCTTAAAAGGATTGAATATGCTACTCATACCAACAGATGCATCTTCTTTTCTGGGCATCCTCCTATAAGAACTCCGAAGTTAAGCGTGCTGACTCTGGAGTAATTCTAGGATGGGTGACCCCCTGGGATGTCTCCCGGGTGCGCACGAGTGAGGACAAAGTGCGCTGTAAAAGACAAGTGTTGGTACAGTGGGGCCAGGATATCACTCCCTACGGCAGTCATTGGTAACCGAGCCGGCCCACTAGGGTCGGGCTTCGGCCCCTCAACGGGCCGGGGCGTTACAAAATTGTAACGCCCCAGAAATTGAAAGGCTTAAAAGGATTGAATATGCTACTCATACCAACAGATGCATCTTCTTTTCTGGGCATCCTCCTATAAGAACTCCGAAGTTAAGCGTGCTGACTCTGGAGTAATTCTAGGATGGGTGACCCCCTGGGATGTCTCCCGGGTGCGCACGAGTGAGGACAAAGTGCGCTGGAAAAGACAAGTGTTGGTACAGTGGGGCCAGGATATCACTCCCTACGGCAGTCATTGGTAACCGAGCCGGCCCACTAGGGTCGGGCTTCGGCCCCTCAACGGGCCGGGGCGTTACAAGTGGTATCAGAGCCCAGAGTTCTAGATTCTGTAGACTCCATAGTATTTTTTTTTTTACGATTCACTTCCCTCCAGAGTCAAGTTCATCCTCGATCTCTCAAAGGTACGAGTATACTGCTTTTGTATATATATATAGCTTTTTGGACTCAAAATGCGTAATTTTATTGCGACATAGATGGCCCGTACGATAAGGACGTGCACTAGAAAGGATTTGAAGGCTGGCAGCCCACTTCGACTAAAGATGGAGGCATATAAAAACTATGTGAAGGATCCGAACCACGATTTGGGTCAGCACATTCTGAAGATGTGTGATATGTGGACTGAGATAAGAAATCTTCATTGCTACTCTTACGGTCATCGTTGGGCAGCTAAATTTTGCATGAATACTATGCCTTCGATTATGAAGGCATTCGCCGAGGGATTCTATGAAATTTATCGGCCGTCGGGGTCACCATACTTTGATTACCAAGATTTCACCCGAACACTTTACTATCATTGGGAAGATGTCCTCGATCAAGCGAAAAATAAAGTTGACCAGGAGGAGAATCTCGAGGAAGAGGAGGACCCCGAGGAGGATCCCGAGGAGGATCCCGAGGAGGATGAAGACATGCCGCAGAGTAGTGTTGGGAGTTGCTGATGGACTTCGTATTCTATCCTAAGTTCACATTATATCTTTCAGTTTTATTATGGTTCCTTTGTGAAACATGAACATGATTAATAATTTGAATGAGAAAGATTATTTATCCTATTTGTTCAGATTACTTTACTATGGTGTCAGTTAGTTTTAGTACATCGTGAAATTCTGGCCTTAGTAAGTGAATCATAATTTAAGATGAACGTTTTATGACAGAGGACAATGGCAAATCGAAGAAATGGAAACCAGACGAATCATGCCGATTTGGGAGCCATGTTTGCTGATTTTCTCCGAAACATGGGAGGGAATGGAATGGGTAACGGGCAGCACCGAGCCATAGGACAATTCCGTAGTTACCAACCACCCACCTTCAACGGTCGCTCAGGCCCGGCAGCGGTGGAAGAATGGTTCCGTGCGTTGGAAAGAATCTTTCGGATGACCGAGTGCAATGACGCACAAAAGATTACATGTGCCACCTTCCAATTAGTAGAAGACGCTGACCACTGGTGGGAAAGCATTTGGCGAAACATGACAGATAATGAAAAAAATGCTTTCACATGGGCAGAGTTTAAGACCACGATGCTCGAAAGGTATTTTCCCCAGTCTCACAAGAGTAAAAAAGAGACAGAGTTTCTAAATCTTCAGCAAGGAAACTCATCTGTCACGGAGTACGAGCGGAAATTCAATGACTGAGTCGGTTTGCCCCACATTTGGTGGACACAGAGGATAAGAAAGCTATGAGGTTTCAAGCAGGGCTTAAGGCCCAATTGGCAGGCATCTTAGCAGCCCATGGTAACTTGAGTTACGCTGAAACGGTGAGACGGGCCCAGAATGTGGAAGTAGGCTTAGCAAAGGACGATGGGAGGTCAAGGAACACAATGAATAAGGACAAACGAAAGTGGGACGGAGGTAGTCAATCAAGTGGGAAGAAAGCAAACACTAGCTCAACTGGGGTCGCACAATACTCCAAACCGCAATGCAAAGAATGTGGGAAGAATCACTATGGCGTATGCAACCTTGCACAAGGAAAGTGTTACAAGTGTCACCAGCCTGGGCACTTTGCACGTGAGTGTCCACAACTTTACCCAAAGGCTAACCCCAACCAAGGGCAAGGGCAAGGACATGGGAATGAGAGAGGTGGACGACCAGCAGGAGGAAATGCTCGAATGTACGCAATGACAAGGGATGATGCTGAAAAAGAACCTGGTGTAATGACAGGTATGTTAAATGTCTATGGACTGCCTGCTTTTGTTTTGTTTGACACGGGTGCATCTCATTCGTTCGTGTCTAGAAAGTTTCACGCTTTAACTAGAGGACATAGTATTAAGGTTAATTACTCGTTAGAGGTGGGTCTACCATCGGGAGGTAAAATCTTTACAAATGAAAGGGATAAGGAAATTGAGATTGAGATTGGAGGGAAAATGCTTGTTGATGATGTGTACATAATCGATATGAAGGATTTTGACCTCATCTTGGGAATGGACTGGCTTACGAGATATCAAGCGAAGATATCGTGCGAGGAGCGAGAAATTACCCTTTCTGTACCGGAGCATGGGAACATCAAGTTCTTAGGAACTAAGACGAAGGAAATCCCAAGAGTAATATCTGCGATGAAAACAATGAAACTATTAAATAAGGATAAATGCCAAGGATTCCTTGTAAACCTAGTTGGAGACCCAATCATTCAAAGGTCAGTAACAGATGTAACCGTGGTTAAAGACTTCCAAGATGTTTTCCCAAACGAATTACCAGGAGTACCCCCGCATCGAAAAGTGGAGTTTACAATCGATTTGATTCCTGGAGCTGCACCCACATCTAAGGCCCCATACAGGATGGCGCCGAGAGAATTGCAGGAGTTAAAAACACAAGTACAAGAGCTTTTAGATTTGGGATTCATACGTCCAAGTGTATCACCGTGGGGGGCACCGGTACTCTTCGTAAAGAAGAAGGATGGATCTCTCCGTATGTGCATTGATTATCGGGAACTGAATCGACTCACCGTAAAGAATAAGTACCCTTTGCCAAGGATAGAAGATTTGTTCGACCAATTGAGAGGGGCTAGCACCTTCTCCAAAATCGATCTTAGATCCGGGTACCATCAACTAAGAATTAGAGAGTGTGATACCCCTAGAACTGCATTCCGTACGAGATATGGACACTATGAGTTTGTAGTCATGCCTTTCGGACTAACTAATGCGCCAACTGTCTTTATGGATTTGATGAATAGAGTCTTCCACCCAAACTTGGATAAATTTGTTATTGTATTCATCGATGATATACTAATCTATTCAAAGAGCCCCGAAGAACACGAAGAACACTTGAGGATAACACTAGAGACTCTCCGCGCCGAAAAATTGTACGCAAAGTTTAGTAAATGCGAATTTTGGATAGATCGAGTTGCGTTCCTCGGTCACATCATTACCTCTCAAGGTATTGAAGTTGATCCTAGTAAGGTACAAGCGGTAAGAGAATGGGCTACCCCCACGAATGCCGGAGAGATACGAAGTTTTCTAGGTTTAGCAGGCTACTATCGAAGATTTATAGATAAATTTTCCACGATAGCCTCCCCACTTACTAAGTTGACACGAAAAAATGAAAAATTCGCATGGGACGAAAAATGCGAGGAAAGTTTTCAAGATTTGAAGCGAAGACTCACATCAGCACCTGTCCTCATAATTCCCGATCCAACGAAGAACTTTGTTATTTTTAGTGATGCCTCCAAGTTGGGATTGGGATGTGTTCTAATGCAACACGGCAAGGCAGTGGCGTATGCTTCAAGACAATTGAAGCCACATGAAGTAAATTACCCCACACACGATCTAGAGTTAGCTGCAGTAGTGCATGCACTAAAAATTTCGAGACACTACCTATACGGGAGTAAGTGTGAGATATTCACCGATCACAAAAGCCTAAAGTATTTATTCACACAGAAGGAATTAAATATGAGGCAAAGAAGGTGGCTCGAGTTGGTAAAGGACTATGATTGCACTATTAATTACCATCCCGGTAAAGCTAACGTGGTTGCCGATGCCCTGAGCCGAAAAGGAAGGCTAGCTTACTTACTCACTGAACAAGAACAATTGATGAGAGATTTCGACAAGTTGCAAATTGAGGTGGTATCACCGACCGAAGAATCCAAGGCAGTGTTATCAACCTTGGTAATACAGTCAACTTTGCGAGAAAGAATTAAGGTATCACAATCTCAAGATGTTTTCTTGGAAAAGATGAGAGAACGCGTTCGAAAAGGGAATATAAAGGGATTTATCATCGC
Organism: Euphrasia confusa; assembly: GCA_954870475.1. Classification (NCBI taxonomy): domain Eukaryota; kingdom Viridiplantae; phylum Streptophyta; class Magnoliopsida; order Lamiales; family Orobanchaceae; genus Euphrasia; species Euphrasia confusa. Next base: position 17,615,334 of record OX940957.1, on the reverse strand, counting down.
GAATGATGGTGTACTAACGTACGATGGAAGAGTATGTATTCCAAAAGATGAAGAACTCAGAAAGGAAATAATGAATGAAGCTCATTGCACACCCTACACCGCACATCCCGGGGGAACTAAAATGTATCGAGATTTGCGATCATTATTTTGCTGGCGTGCAATGAAAAGAGATATTGCGGTTTTCGTCGAAAGATGTTTAGTTTGTCAGAAGGTCAAGGCGGAACATCAAAGACCATCAGGATTATTACGACCTCTGGAGATACCAGAATGGAAGTGGGAACACATCACCATGGATTTCGTGGTAGGCTTACCGCCATCCGTGAAAGGTAACAAGGCAATATGGGTAATAGTTGATCGATTGACGAAATCAGCTCACTTTCTACCAGTAAAAATGACTTTCAGTATGGAACAATATGCTCAGATATATATTCGCGAGATCATCAAATTACACGGGGTCCCAGTATCCATCGTATCGGACCGAGATACAAGATTCACTTCCAATTTTTGGAAAAGCCTACAATCTGCCCTAGGAACAAAGCTCAGATTTAGTACGGCATACCACCCTCAAACGGATGGACAATCCGAGAGGACGATACAAATTTTGGAGGACATGCTGCGAACATGCGTTCTTGACCTGGGGCATAATTGGGAATCGCTTTTACCTCTGGTTGAATTTGCTTATAATAATAGTTTTCAAGCAACGATTGGGATGGCACCGTATGAAGCATTATATGGTAGAAAATGCAGATCCCCATTATACTGGAGTGAGGTGGGCGAAAGAAAAATTCTTGGACCTGAATTAATACAACAAACAGTGGAACTCGTGGCTACAATACAGAATCGGATAAAGGTCGCTCAAGACCGACAAAAATCATATGCTGACCGTCGGAGGAAAGAGTTATACTTCGAAGTGGGGGAACATGTTTTCCTCAAAGTAGCTCCAGTGAGAGGAAAAGTGAGGTTCGGAGAGAAAGGAAAGTTAAAACCACGTTTTATTGGACCATTTGAAGTACTCAAAAGGATTGGAAGTCTGGCGTATGAACTAGCTTTGCCTCCTACTCTTGCAGGAGTACATAATGTATTCCATGTGTCCATGTTGAGGAAATACGTCTATGACCCAAGCCATGTTATAAGTTACGAGGAGTTGGACATCAGCAAAGATTTAACGTATGAGGAGACTCCTGAGGAGATTCTTGAACGAAAAGTTCACCAGCTACGTAATAAAACTGTTGAGTTAATCAAAGTGAAATGGAAGAGACACGAAAAGAATGAAGCCACATGGGAAAATGAACAGCAAATGCGAACTAAATACCCCGACTTCTTCGCTACAGGTAAGATTTCAAATTTCGGGGAAGAAATTTTTCTTAAGGGGGTAGTATTGTAATACCTGGGCATATGAGTTACATGCATCGTATTTCAATTTGTGTTATTCGTTAACATGATTATATGTGTAAATATTCTTATTAGTATATATAGTTATGTAGTTGGCCCAACTATGATTTTTTAAATTCAAACTTATTGATCGAATGTATTTAAATTTTGCTAATCAAATTAGCATCATTTTTGGTTAATTCTTATTAAATTTGCAAGGTATAAATTAGTGTCTTATATATAGAGATTTAATAATCATTTTAAGGAATATATATAAATATATATATATGTCAATGTAGTCAACTTAGGGAATACAATATTAATAAATATTAGTTGCAACAATTATTGGAAGGAGCCGTGAATATCTTTATTAGGATGCCAAAGAAATCAAAACACAATCACGCACCCAAATTTATAAGGTCTAGGGTAAATATATATATAAAGATGGTCACTGTTAGAAAAGGGAGAGGGAGACGAGAGGAACAAAGGGTTTAGAGTTGAAGTTAAACTGGGGGCGGCAATCACAACGATTACACGGTCGGAATTATAACACGCTTCGAGAGGTAGGGCTGTTAACCTTACTTTTGTTTATCATATAATGTTCTGTGTAAATTGATATATATGAATCTAAATTATTTATGAGATGAAGTACAATCGATCTCGTAGTCGTGAATAGATCTTGTCTATAGATCGGAACTTATGGAGTTGAAAGGTAGGGACCGATGTTTATTGTTGCTGGAGTATAACTCCTTCTTGCCTGATCTGTACATACATATCCTTTGAATTCATAAAGTGTGATTAAGGGGGAGGGGGTCAGCCTAATTAATTGAATCAGTTGATTATTGGGGCATGAATACTTGTAATATGATGAAAGGTGTACGTGGTTTATGGATTTTGTTTTGATAATTAATTGGCTAATTTATTTGGGTCTACTGAGGGTTTAAGCAAGAATGTTCAGATAAGGTTTTGGTTAGGAAAATATCCTTCACATGAAAAATGCTTTTCCAAATGCTTGAGTAATTGTCTCCTGTGCACCATGTATTTTTTTTAATAACTGAAAATATTTAATTATTTGCTACTGAGAGTTTCATAAATCTATGGTCCAGAATATTCTAAATGGGTTTGTTAGTCAAAGGAAGCATGATTATATAAATAAAAAAAAGTGACTTTTTATACTTATTTGTTTGGTGGTTGCGTTGCTGTAGTTCATTTAGTTAGGATGTATATGAATGGTTTTTGTCTTATGCATGCATGCGAGATATGTAATGAGTTTGAGTGGTTGGCAGAATGTACAAATTGTACATAAGGTACTGTGAGCATACATGCGTGTATGCATAGGTAAATGGTGAGGAAATTAGTTGGAAAGAAAATGATGTAATGGTCCAAAGGATCAGATGCATATACGAGAAAGGTAAGTAAGGGTTATATTTATCGTTTAATACATATGTATATGTTGTCCGAGAGGAGACGTGTCCGAGAGGAGACATTGATCATATATGTGTGGCCCTAAAGGAGGCATGCCCTGGAGGAGGCATTTGAACCGATAATATAGTCGAAGAAGTATGCCCTTGAGGAGGCGTTATAAAGGAAGGATAAAATGGGAGATTATTTATGAAATTGTATGAATAAATTTTGACTGTATCTCTTACTGTCGTGTACATGGGTTGCTCTTATGTAGGGAGACTAAGAGTAACGTAGATATCGTCCTACTGAGTTGTTGAACTCACCCCAAAATCAACGTGTTGTTTTTCAGGTACCAATGAAGAGGTCGAGGTGAACTATAATGATGGAAGGGAGTGATTCGTCTACAAAAATTAAAGTCGTTGTTATTTTCGAACTTTGAGTTTATTTCAAAAAATAAAAAGGGCAGGACGCTTTTTAACTGCCGTTTGTCCATTTGGGGATCGTTTTCAGAAATTGAAGAACTTCATTTAGTTTTATATTAAATCTCCTTTATTTAATTTTTAACAGTTTATTTACATTTTGGGCAATAAAGTTTTGGAGTATTTCTATTATAAATAATTACTTATTTATTTCTTATTATTTTCAAAACGAAAGTCCGTGCAGGAATGCCCCTTACGGGTACTCTCACCAACTTCTGGGTGGAGCACTTGGCCCCGCAAGACACTTAGTTCCCACAATTCCGGTCGGCACCGGCTCTGATACCATTTGTAACGCCCCGGCCCGTTGAGGGGTCGAAGCCCGGCCCTAATGGGCCGGCTCGGTTACCAATGACTGCCGTCGGGAGTGATATCCTGGCCCCACTATACCAACACTTGTCTTTTCCAGCGCACTTTGTCCTCACTCGTGCGCACTCGGGAGACTTCCCAGGGGGTCACCCATCCTAGAATTACCCCAGAGCCAGCACGCTTAACTTTGGAGTTCTTATAGGAGGATGTCCAGAAAAGAAGATGCATCTGTTGGTATGAGTAGCATATTCAATTCCTTTAAGCCTCTGAATTTTTCTGGGGCATTACAATAACATTGCATACATCAAGCTTCCCACAGCCGAAGCGTAGGGAACTGCTTTCATTTCATCTTTCTCCTTTTGTGTCCGAGGACACATCTCCTTAGAAAGATAAGTTCCTTTACTGAAGGGCAGTTCACCCTTCTTGGAATCTTGCATGTTAAAACGAGCCAGAATCGTGTCTATGTAAGATTACTGGGATAGGTACAATGTTCTACTCCGGCGATCCCTTATAACCTTGATCCCTAGAACATGCCCGACTTCTCCCAAATCTTTCATATCGAATTGTCTGGACAACCATCCCTTTATGTCTGATAACATTTTCACACTGTTGCCAATGAGAAGAATGTCGTCTACATAAAGCACGAGAAACACCACCTTCTTCCCATCACGTTTCCAATACACACACGATTCGTCCATGCTTTGACAGAATCCAAAAGATTGGACTACTTCGTCAAACCGCAGGTTCCACGATCTCGAGGCTTGTTTCAATCCATAAATGGATCGATTAAGCTTGCACACTAGATGATCTCGCCCCTTAGCAATGAATCCTTCTGGTTGTTTCATATAAATCGTCTCGTCAAGACTTCCATTTAGGAAAGCTGTCTTGAAATCCATTTGCCACACCTCATAATCCATATGAGCTGCTATGGATAAGAGAATCCGGATCGACTTTATCTTGGCTACCGGCGAGAAGGTCTCCTCATAATCGATTCCCTCTTTCTGAGTATATCCTTTCGCAACAAGCCGAGCTTTAAAGGTTTCAACCTTTCCGTCAGATCCTCTCTTTCTCTTGTAGACCCATTTACACCCAATTGGCTTTACGCCGCTTGGTGGTTCTACAAGATCCCAGACTTTATTAGAATCCATAGATTCAATTTCGGATTTCATCGCTTTCTTCCAAGAAGGCGCATCTATATCTTGTACCGCCTCATCATAGGTCCAGGGATCGATTTCTTGAACTCCAGGTCCAGAGTCCGAAGACTCACCCAGTCCAATCCATCTATCTGGTTGTTTAACAACCCTCCCACTACGACGGCGTTCCGGTGTATTAACAGTGACAGTAGGTGCAGGTTCTAGTGGTGTATTACTACTCGGTTCGGCTGTATCTAAGTCTTCCTTGTCACCTCTCATTTCATCAAGTATTATGTCACTCTTGGGCTTGTGGTCCATGACATAGTCATCCTCTAAGAACCGAGCGTTAGTACTTATAACGATCTTCTGGTCCGTAGGACTATAGAACATGCCACCTTTAGTTCCTTTTGGGTATCCTACAAACAGCCGTAATTCTGATCTAGGTTCTAACTTATCGGCACCTTGTCAAAACACATGTGCTGGACAACCCCAGATCCGAATGTGTCCCAAGTTAGGCTTACGCCCACTCCACAATTCCATGGGTGTTGTTGGTACCGTTTTGGTTGGAACCCTATTCAAGATATACGCCGCTGTTTCCAAGGCATGTGCCCAGAACATAATAGGTAAGTCCGAGTAACTCATCATCGATCGTACCATTTCCATAAGAGTCCTATTCCTTCTTTCTGACACACCATTCTGCTTGGGAGTGTATGGTGAAGTCAGTTGGGATTCAATCCCATTCTCTGCCAAGTATGCCTTGAATTCTCCAGACAGGTACTCGCCTCCGCGATCAGATCGCAGGCATTTTATGGATTTACCACGAAGGTTCTCCACAAGAGCCTTGAATTCTTTGAACTTGCCAAAGGACTCGCTCTTGCGGCTCATCAGGTATACATATCCATATCTTGAGTAGTCATCAGTAAAAGTGATGAAATACTCGTACCCTCCCCTTGCCTGAGTAGACTTAGGTCCGCATACATCAGAGTGAATCAAATCCAATACTTGTTCAGCTCTTCGTCCTTTACCAGAAAAAGGACGCTTGGTCATTTTACCCTCTAAACAGGATTCGCAGGTTGGAAGGTCCTCTCCTTCAACATTGCTGATTAGACCATCAGCTTTCAACCTTTGAAGCCTATTCGAGTTTATATGACCTAGCCTTAGATGCCACAAGTATAATTGATTCATTTTAGAAGGTTCCTTTCTCTTATTGGTGTTCGTAGATGTGTTATTACTCTCGGTTAGTTGCATCGTGTTAGACTCATGATTCAGCACATACAAATCGTCTACCAATGTACCAGAACAGATAATATCACTATTTCTTCTTATGATCACAGAGTGGTAAAAAGAAACAGAATATCCATTCATAATAAGTTTAGAAACCGAAATTAAATTCTTTCTAAAGTTGGGTACATAAAGACAATTATGTAAAACTAAAACCCTATCACTACTAAAACGTAAGTGAACGTCTCCCACTGCAACAGCCGCCACCCTCGCGGCATTGCCCATGTAGACCACGATCTCTCCCTCTCTAAGTCTCCGGGTTTCTTGGAACCCCTGCAATGAATTGCAGACATGATCAGTGGCCCCCGTATCTACACACCAGGTGCTGGTAGATAACACCACTGATAATGTTTCAGTGACTAAGGAAAATTTCGTACCTTTGATGAGAGGACAATCAGACCTCCAGTGCCCAAACTGCTTGCATCGATAGCACTTGCCTCGCGGCTTGCTTTTCCCACTCCGTGGTTTGGAACCACTGGGCTTCTTTGCTTGCACTTCCATCTTAGCCACAAGAGCTTGTGACTTTCTGACCATACTTATAAGTTCCGCTCTTTTCAAATCGTTTTTAAATGATTCTCTAAGAGGACTGAATTTATAGAGTATGTCAATCACTTCTTGTCCGGCTTCCACACTATGTCTCAACATCATTCTGAGGTCATTCCAAATGTCCTCATGAGTTGGGTCATCAGTGTTTTTAGAAGGCTCAACAGTCTGGACAGTGTCCAGATTTCTTTTCCAATCAGTACTATATGGAACCAGTGAGTTTTCATCTTTAAGTATATCACAAAGTGGGGTCACATTCATTCTTAACCTATAAGCACATAAAACAAACAAACAATTTAATATCCGATATTATCTCCCTTAAATAATATCATTAAATCACTAATCACATCTAAAATCCATCAGGTAAGGCAAGCCACGTGGTGTGGACGTTTACCCACCCAAACGACTTAGCAATTAGATTTTCTTTGGTCATACATCACTTATAGCGGAACCTCGTGGGGAGGAATACTATAAGGCGTATCTAAGTGTAAACCATTACTCAGCACCAAAGTAAATCGCTTGGAATTGCTACATCACCGCAAGCCACGTGGTGTGGACGTTTACGATAACTTCACAACTCTTCACAATTTCTTACAACTGTCTACATCAATTAATCCAAGATCCGTCGGCATAGCAAGCCACGTGGTGTGGACGTTTACTACACCAAGAGATCTTTATAATTGACTCCCAATTACTTGATCCATTTAATCTTGTAAATCAAGACGTGGAGAATCATAAGTGAAACTCGAAGTTTCTAACCAGTGATTCACCATGCGAACAGCCCTATCTCTCATAAATGAGGGAGCCGAGCAGACAATCGATCCATCTTCAAAAGAATGGTACGAAGGTCTCTAATTTGTGTCCTCGACATGACCAAGTGGCTCTGGCTCCATTCCACTCCCCGGGGTAAGAATGAGTCGACTTGAAATCAGTTTTGGAAAGACAAATTAGGCATTGTTTGATGAACTTAATCAATGTTTCTCGTAAGAGGAATTACAAGAACTCTCCTCCAATGACCTATCTATATAAACTTCAAAAGTTTATAAAAGTCACCAAGAGAGCAGCAATGGAGACCATGGGTATGTTTCCATACCCTCTCCCACTTAGCCATTTACAATTAAGGGATACGCTATCTAGTGCATAAAAGTAAACACATATAGCATGCATACATGTAATAAAGCACATAATATTATCACATAGTCAAAATAATTACTAGAATATTATTTTCCGACTATTATGGCTTTACTCCATCTCCGTACGCATCTTCTAGTCTTTAATCTTCGTTCTTGAATGCTCCATGTGACGAGAATATTAATTTCCAATATTTAAATCTATTTATTTTTAATAAATCCAAAAGATACTTAATTAATAATAATTAAGTCAATCGAATAAATTAAAAACAAAATTAAATATTATTAATATTTTTATTTATTTTATCTTCCCTTTCTACTTCATTAAATCTCTAGAATAATCTATCCAAGACCCACTTGGAATATTCTAGATGATTTCCATAATGAAATAAGGAAATAAAATAATTTAGGACTCTTCTACTTTCCAAATTAATTAGATTCCTAATCTATGAATATTTCCATAAGATAGAAATAATCAATTAGGAATCCTAATTAATTCCAAATTGATTCTTTTCCTAATCCATGAGAGTTCCCAAAAATAGGAATTCTCAAATAGGAAAAACCCGAACCAATTAGGAAAGTAAATCTCCGGACCGGGATAGCACGGGGTGGGGATCCCCGTGCCACCACTCGACCGCCGCCCATGCCGCCGCCGCCCAGCCCACGCGCCACCACCACTGGTGGCCGGCGTGGCCGGAACTCCCGCGGGCAGCCTTCGGCCGAGGGTCGATCGATCCTCATGGATCGACCATGGGGATGGTCGATCCTTGTCCTCACCCTCACGATCATCTCCTTCGTCACGCGTCTTCTCCGGCGGTCGTTTCGGCATCGATCCAACGCAAAAATAAATTACAAGAAATAAATTTACAATTCCGGTATCGATTCTATACATGAAATCGACCCTATACAATTTCCGGAAAAACGTAGAACGTAATAATAAATCCTAAATTCGGTCAACCCCCGAATTTTTACTATTACAAGCATTCACCACCAAAAACGAATCTCGACATGTCCGAGAGTTTAATAAAACAACAATCATGACAAAATAAATTAAACGAATAATAAATTAAGCCATAATAGTCGGAAACCCTGCAAGGTAGAACAATTTTATCGAAAATACCGCGAACGTAAACCACGCTCTGATACCAATTGTTGGAATTCGATATCCCGGGCTATTAAAATTTGCGGAAATCATAGCCCGATCAAAAACCCATCGCCGGAGATCACATGAACGCCGACTCATCCGCCGGAGTCCGACCTTCGGAGACCACGCGCCCGAAGACGCGTAGCCCGCCCCCGGCCAAACCCCCGCGAGCCGCCGCTCACGTGATCGAACATCACGTTCGATGGGGCTGCATCCGGCAGCCCCCGGCAGCAGGTCCGGCGACCTGCTGCCCGCCGTGGAGGAGCCCCCACCGTCGCGGTGGGGAGGTGACGGCACCAGCCCGTCACCGCCGGCGATCGCGCCCCATGGCAGCGATCGCCCCCTCGGCCGAAGCCGAGGGCTCCTCTTCGCGCGCCCGCCAAACCCTAGGCGGGTCGATCCACGCGGTCCGGTGGCTTCGCCACCACCGCGTGATCGTCCGTCTACTCCGGATCCGAACTTCGGATCTTGCGTTCTACGGTATTCTCGATAAATCAAAACCGAATAATATCGAGGGTGTTAGGATATCATACCTTTTGATTCGTTGTTCGGAGAAACGGAATCAAGATGACCTTTGAATCTTCCTACGTATTCCTTGCACTCCGTTCGAACGTCGGGTGGGAGACGATCTATCGAACTCCTATGGATCTCCTTCAACTCTCTAGAATATCAAGTATGATAATCTTGTCTTATGATTTATGAAGGCCATGTAGTGCTTTTATAGGCTACGTAGGGGATCTAAAGGAGGTGGAATATTGGGCTTCTAATATTGAAGATTAAATTGAGCCCAATGCTCAAGTCCATTAATCCTTATCAATATTAATTAATTTATTTTCCACTATATAAATTAATTGCACTCCCAATATTAAACCATATTATATCCAAATAATATTTCTCCGGTAGTATTATTTATTCCGTGTATTTAAGATATAAATATCCATGAATAAAATTTATTTATTGCTTAATAAATTTATTCATATCTTTTATCCGAGACTAGTACCACTCAACATTATTTATTATGCGGAACAAATCCACTCGCGAGGTTTACATAATAAATCCTTATGAGCTCATCTCGGGGATATTATCAACCCTTCCGGGATACACTGTCCCGTCAAGAATTCACGGCATGCCATATATAAAATATAGTGACCCAACTTAACCGGTAATTGACCCAATAATTAAACCGGTCAATTCCTTTGGAAAATCAAAGTCACTTATATTAAATATACACACCCGCAATTGTATCGGGGATTAAGAATATAATACACTGAGTCTCAAATCAATTATCGCCGAGCAAACCTAATTGATGAGTCTCAATCGATCCGCTCAATACACCAAGTGTACAAGTGTGATAAAATAATTAAGATAAATTATTTTCTCCCTCACACAACGACTATACCGATGGATTGGTCCGTGTCCATCTAGGTCGTGAGCAACTGTTCGATTAAATACGAGTAACCGATAGTATGATCTTCTGTGCGCCCATGCAACACCATACTAACTACAACGTATAAAATCCAGGACTATAATTTGCATATATTTAATTAACAATAATTAAAAGCAAATGAATGTTTGTATTTAATAGGTAAATGAAAGTGTACAAAGAGTTCAGAATACTCAAATCTAGACATTAAGTATACTATTCCAGCAAAAACAAGTAAACAACTTCTTATAAATAAAAAGAAGTTCAAAATATTCTCCAATCAATAAAATAATCTATTTCACTTTTCAATTATAATTTTTTTTAACAATGTATGATATATTAATAAGTACTTAAAAAATTACAACTAAATGAATTGTATTGTTTCATTAATTTAAATAAATACCTTATTAATATATTTATATATTATAATTTATAAGCTTATTAAATATTTATATATGAAGTACTTTATGAATAATATATATATATATATATATATATATATATATATATATATATATTAAATAGGTCGGCCTGCTAGGCTTCAAAGGCTTAAAATAAAGCTCAAGCTCGGCCTGTTTATATAAACGAGCTTTTAAAAAAGCTTGAGCCTGGCTTGTTTATTAAACGAGCCGAGCCGAGCCCGAGCTTTTGTAGGCCGAGCCATAGGCCCCTGACGGGTAGCCTGGCTCATTCCCACCCCTACTTACTCACCTGAAATGAACGGTAAAGCAGAACGTAAAAATAGAACTTTTTCTGAATTAGTTGTTGCTTTGTTAATTAGTTCTGGTGCTGCTACACATTGGTGGGGTGAAGCATTATTGACTTTTTGTTATGTGTTAAAAAGAGTTCCTAAATCTAAAACTCAAAATACTCCTTTTAAACTATGGAAAGGAAGAAAACTTAACGTGTCTTACTTTAGAACTTGGGGATGTCTTGCTTATGTCAGGAAATCTGATCCTAAACGATCTAAACTGTCTAGTAGAGCCTATAAATGTGTTTTTGTTGGATATTCTGTGACAAGTAAAGCATATAGATTTTATGACATTAATAATAAGGTGATTATTGAATCTGTTGATGCTGATTTCTTTGAACATAAGTTTCCCTTCAAGCCCAAAGAATTAGATAATGAATTAAGAAATAGTGGGGGTACTAGTATTTCAGAACCTTCCCCTACTGTCATAGTTCCTGAACTTGAACCTGAACGTAGAAGGAGCAAATGTGCTAAAATAAGTAAAGACTTTGGTCCTGATTTTGTGTTTAACCTTGAAGAAGATCCTATTTCTATAAGAGAAGCACTTAGCTCTCCTGATGCTGATCTTTGGCAAGAAGCTATTGATAATGAAATTGAGTCTCTTGAAAATAATAAAACTTGGGATTTAGTTGAGTTACCTCCTGGTTGTAAAACTATTGGTAGTAAATGGATCTTAAAAAGAAAAATGAAACCTGATGGAACTGTAGAAAAATTTAAAGCTAGACTCGTAGCTAAAGGGTACGAACAAAGGGAAAATGTGGATTTCTTTGATACTTACTCGCCTGTTTCTAGGTTGGTTTCAATTAGAGTATTGATTGCTGTAACTGCTATTCATAATTTATATGTACATCAGATGGATGTTAAAACTGCATTTTTGATTGGTGAATTAGATGAAGAAATTTACTTAGACCAACCTGAAGGATTTGTTGTTCCAGGCCAAGAAAATAAAGTATGCAAATTGAATAAATCCTTATATGGTTTAAAACAGGCCCCAAAACAATGGCATGATAAATTTGATTCTTTGATTATTAGCAATGGTTTTAAAATCAATGAAAGTGATAAATGCATATATTACAAATATATATTACAAATGTGTGGATAATATATGTACTATTATATGCCTTTATGTGGATGAAATACTGATTTTTGGTTCAACTCTTGATGTGATAAATGAAAAAAAAAAAAGCATGTTGAGTAGTAGTTTTGACATGAAAGACTTAGGTGAAGCTGATGTAATTCTTGGAATCAAAATTACTAGAAATGAAAATGGGATTTCATTAGATCAATCACATTATGTTGAAAAGATTTTGAAAAAATACAATTATTATGATTGTAAACCTATTTGTACTCCTTTTGATCCTTCTGTGAAATTGCTGAAAAATGAAGGTGAAAGCATAAGACAAAAAGAATATGCTAGTATAATTGGAAGCTTGAGATATGCTACTGATTGTACCAGACCTGACATTGCATATGCTGTTGGAGTACTTGGTAGATTCACCAGTTGTCCTAGTTTGGAACACTGGTATGCTATTGAAAGAGTCATGCGTTACCTGAAAAGGACCATGAACTTATGCTTACATTATGTAAGGGATCCCGCTGTCCTTGAAGGATATAGCGATGCTGATTGGAACGTCTTCTCGGACGATTCTAAAGCCACTAGTGGCTATGTGTTCAAAATTGCTGGTGGAGCAGTTTCTTGGAAATCCAAGAAACAAACAATTCTAGCTCAATCCACTATGGAGTCAGAATTATTTGCTCTAGCCACAGCAAGTGAGGAGGCAAGTTGGTTAAGGAACCTCTTGTCAGATATTCCTTTATGGGATAGACCTATTCGAGCTATATTAATCCACTGTGATAGTACCGCGGCTATCGATCTTGTAAAGAACCGTTATTGTAACGGAAAGAAACGTCAGATTCACCGTAAACATAATACGGTAAGAGAATACATTACAACCGGAGTTGTAAGAGTGGATTATATACGGTCTGATGATAACATAGCTGATCCTTTGACGAAAGGACTAGCTCGTGAAAAGGTGTGGAATACATCTAAAGGGATGGGACTAAAGCCTATGTAAAATTGATCCTCTTGTGATGGATATCCAACCCATTAAATGGAGATCCCATGAAATGGGTTCAATGGGAATAACGAGTCACCTGGGGAAATGAACTATCATGCAGATTAAAAGGAGTATAACTCCTAGCCCCTTCCATTAAAGCATGATTTCCTAGAGCGGTTAAGGTTGAGTGATTACTCTTAATAAGTTCTTACTTAAGTTTAAGTAGAGTGTTTAGCTCAGGAGCACTCTTGATGAACTTACCTCTGTGAATGTAAAGTGAGGCCGCTTACTAAACTGACTTTGGGCAAGTAGTTTAGAAACATTCACTAGACTGGGATACAAGCACAGGGCCGTATTGTGCTGGCATAGAATCACACAAACAGAAGTGGTGTGTGTGATGTATGGTTTGAAGTAAAAACAAAGAATGTGAGTTCCAGACTTATGTCACTCTTCATTCTTATACTTTAAATAAATACATTACTACGTTAAAGTTCAAATCGAAAGATACTTTAACTTATGCACTCCTCTATGGTGAACTGCTCAAATGATAATTTTTAATATATATATATATATATATATATATATATATATATATATATATATATATATATATATATTTATTTATTATATTATATTATTTATTTAATATTTATTATTTTGAAAAAACCAAATTCAAAGTTTGAATTTTGTAACGTCCGTCATTATTAGAAAATCATAACGTCTTTTCATTTATGCAGCAATTATTACAAAGACGTTACACTTTCAAAATTCTATAAAAACCAAGTTTTGTTAATTCATAAAACACTTGAAATTTTTTTGAAATAAGAGAGAAAGATACTTGAGCAGAAATAGTTTGTGTGAATCGATCTATCTGAGTGCTAAGTTCGATTGAAAGAGAGGGTTGTTTTATCCTGGGGACGACACTGCTATCTACTGCAAAGCACCTTCAGGCAGAGCCGCGAAACGTCATATAGAAAGCGACATCATGATTTATGATGACTTTGTGTTTTAAATTGAATTTTTGTTATTTGAATTATGTATTTGTTGTGCACTAATTTATAAATTTGTACAATTTAATTTTCCTATTTCAACTTATTTTCGTGTATGTGAATTGGTTAAGATTAAAATTTTGAAAAAAGTTCACAGCATGAAGACGATGAGTAATGATGATTCAAAATGTTAGATCTTTGGGATCTCTCTCTATTTCTAACGTCGCTTGTTGGTCAAATTATTTGGACGGATAATAGTTGGATTTTGGACTGTTAATTAATCAAAACAACAAATCACTTAAATCCAAACTACTAAAAAAAATGACACAAATAGGGTCTTATTGGATTTAAGAGTGAACATAGATGATTCATTTTATAATGCTCGAATCACAATGTGTGTTACAAAAATGTTTTTAATATGTGTTTTAAGATATTTGTGTAGTATAGATTTATTTGAAGATTAAATTTGAAATTCGAAATATGTAATATATATTGTTTTCGTTTTCGATGTGTAAGGATAAATCACGATAACTATTTATATTTCTTGTTTTATTCTTATATATAAATATTTTTCTCTTGATTCAAAACATAACTTCTAGTCGAAGTATGTTCACTATGTTACAATCAATTCAATCAAATTAAACAAGCCTTGCTAGCTACCAACTATATAATCGATTGACTAAATTAAAAACGCTTAAACTCGGCTATTATGATTATGCATTTATTTTTGCCATTATATAGTATTCTTTTAGCCTTTCTATCAAAGTTGAAAAGGCTTAAACTCGGCTATTATGATTATGCATTTATTTTTGCTATTATATAGTATTTTTTTTTTGAATTTCTATGAAAGTTGGGCCAATAACATCTTAAAAGACTTTGTTAAGGTGATAAGGTTGTCCAACTTATCCCACATTTCCCCTCACGAGTAAGCCATCGGCACTATATCAAAGTTGGACCAATAACACCTTAAAAGGCTTTATTAAATTAATAAGGTTGTCCAACTTATATGTGAGCCCAAGATTCTTTATCCAACCGATGTTAGATACTCTAACACTTTATAATTTTCTGCTGAAAGTTGATCTATAATCAGTATTCATGTTTTAGACTTTTCCATTTGAATGTTTTTTTAGTTATTTTAATTGTTTATGTTTTTTAGAATTCTCAACCAGCGGGCTATTAACATGGTGCTCATAATAAACCTTCTTGCGATCTTTTGATGTGATCAAAATTACTAAACTCGAAGTGTAAATTATAATTTGATCAAAACCCATAAGAGCGATCATTTTTTAATCATTTCACCAAAATGTATCCTTTAATTACTGCCAAAATTTTTGTACCCATTACTTAATTGTCAGAAATATTAAATTAAATAAAATTAAAACATTACGTAGGGTTCGACGTGGCACTGCCACCGGTAAAGAACCTTGTTCCAAATTGAAATGGACTGTAGCTCAAGTGGATAAATTTATTCAGGGTGCAACGGGTTTACGGTGCGCCACCCGCACTCGAACACCGCCCCCCTAATTCCTGCTTTTCCCGAAAACTATAAATACCCTGTCCTCTTTCAGACATTCCCCTCAATTTCGTGCCCTAGACTCACCTCAACCCCCTCAGCCGCAACATGATAATCAGACCTGAATAACCCACTTTCCCTTTCGAATTCGCACTCCACTCTCACGGCCCCAGACCGATCGTTTAAATTAAGCTCAATTCCGATAGATTTATCGGGAGTTACAGTTCAAGATTTTTGGAATTTGTTATGGCGTGCTGTTTTTGGGGGTGAATGGAAACGTCGCCGGAGGTGGCGAGGCCTATGGGATCGACGGAGGGTTTCGGCAGCGGCGGTGCCGTGGTTGGGGAAGTTCGGTTGCGTAAAGGTTCGTGCAGCTCCGGAGGTAAAAAAGGTGAGTTTCACATGAGAGCACATCCTGTTTTACTGAAGTTTATTTTCATTGATTCTGACTGGAATGTTTTTATTTGTTTATACCACCTGAAGTATATGTTTTAAGATTTATTTGTTATGTGAACAATTCTATTCGATCAATTGTTGATTTGTCCTCATTGGAAAAAGGTCGAATCCTTAATTTTTTTATGCCTGTGAGTTGGGAGTATTAATGACCGAGAAAAATGGTGTAACAACACATTGGGACGAACAAATCTTTTAATGGGTTGTTTCGGCGTCTGAGTTATTGATGGTTGTCGAAGTAAGATTGGGACCAAGATTGGATTTTTCTTTTTATGTTTGAGGAAGGCGGAGTAATTTTTGGTATGAGTATTTAATTTATGTATAAAGTATCTAAATAACACGGTCTGCTTCGAAGATGATTTAAAAAAGGGTGTGCCAAATGGAATTTTCTATAAACTAAATTAATGTTCAAAGTGGAGTTTGAAGGTCCTTTCTCATTTCCACCCTCACCCACTTTGTGACAGTTTTTCCGCACGTGTCATGTGTAACCCTTCCATATATTAAGATTCCATTCTCGTTATCGTACGGTTATATGCATATTATTTTATTCTAGAGATTTCATTTGGGAACATTTGGGAAAGATGTTACGTGCATTTGTACCTTTTATAGGAATCACACTCTTATGTATTTATATTATATTTCCTCATTTTCCATCACATTTTCACAGAAGTTAATAATCTATCTTGTAATCTAAGAAGCCTGTTACATGATCTAAGAAGTTGGATGTGTAGCGCTCACTTATGTTGAATGAGGAAATGGAAGACCTACAAAGAAGATTTGTAAAGCAAATGTTGAAAAAGATATGTTATGTCTGGATATAAATGTTTGTGGGTTAGCCTTAGTTCTTGTATGTTGAAACATATGTTTCGTTAATAATGAAATTGTGGATACGCATCTATTATTCTATAAATATATGAATTAGTCACCATTGGAAAGAATTCAAAGAAATATTCATCTGCATCTAATTCAGGCTTTTATGATATTTTCAGATGTTAATGTACCAACACCATCGTTCTGGCGGAAGATTCCTGATTCTGAAGTTCGTGTGGAAGTTCAACACCCATCCAGCTTGCACAGTCATGATGTTGTGAATCGTGGCGATTCTGAGAACATGAATTCTCATTCTCCGACACTAGATCTAGATACTAAATCAGCGCTGCGGAAATCTGGTAAAATAATTAGAAGAAATAGTGGGTGTACTAAGAGGTCAGGGATGACACATACGGAAGTTTCTAAAAACAAATCAGGAGTTCATGATGCAAATGGATTTTTTCCTGAGCTTCCTTCATCATCTGCAAGCTGCAATGTTTCAGGTACACGATACCCATTTCATTGAGAAAGTCTGTTTCTTCTTTCCTCAGTTCTGTTCATTTATAATTTGCTAAATGTAGCTGGAAAGCAATTTTCTGATGTTGATAGCATGATAATGTGTTTCGAGGACTTACATTTTTTTCTTAATGCTAGAGTGTGAATAGAAAGGATCTCATTAGAACTAAAAGTGAAGACTGGTCAAATATTCCCCATAAATATCGGTTTGCATTTTTGTCCAAGCATTAAATCTTATCAGTGAATAATATATAAACAGAATTTTGTAATACTTACTGGGTTTTTTTATTGGCATTTATTTGAGCATGAATATCAATTCTGATTTTTGTTAATGCTTATTATTACATTGAAGAAAGTATCTGCTGTTAACAAATAATTATTTTAAGGGAATATTGTTAGAAAAAATGATTGTCAAATTACTCAGCAACTTTCTACAGAAACCACAGTGAGATAGATCCTTCTTAAATAGATCAAAAGCTGCTCAACCTGAGTCTCCTCGGAAGATACATGCTGGTTACCTGCTTCTTTTCAGTCAACATTGACATCGAGAATAAATAGCTAGGACCTCACCTCTATCACTTAACAAAGTGCTTTCCCTAAAATTGATGCATATACAGCATATTCCAATTTATTTTACTATATTTTAATATTTGCACAGTTAAGGATTGCATCAGTGTCAGATTCTCTCAGGTTATCTCTGCATGAAAAAAACTTGAATCATTCAATAACCCTCATGAGGAGCTCTCAATTTGGCTCCGATATTTACTTTTTATCTGCATCTTGAAGCTCTATCTAGGTCATGCTGTTTGTGCTAGCGAATGTTCTCTTGAAATGCAGATGAGATTATTTTACTTGGTTCTTTCACCAGTTCGATGTTATTTGCTTGCTTTGATTCTAACCAGTTCTCGACTGTGAACAATCCATTTCTTCAGTATTAAAGATGCATTAGTGATGAACAAGTAATGGGTGGCAACTCAATCATGCTATCAACGAGCTCATTATATATTATTAGGATCTTCTAATAATGTTGATACAATACTTTATTTGTCTCTGGGGAAAATCCGGATGCTCTCGAGTGGCAAAAGTTACATCACTATGGCACTTACCAAGTTTAGATTTTATTAACGTATTTTGGGTTTCCAGTAAATTTCTTAAGCTGTCTTGTGATATATATACCCCAATTTTGTTTTACCTTTTTTTATAGAAAAAAACCCAATGGTTAAGCAAAAGAACAGTTCGACTAGCAGACGTGGGGATAAGCGAAATAATAAAGCTAATCACAAGAGCAGATGCGATTCATTCTCGCTGAAGAATGGTTTGCTTGGCTTTAATTCAGCTGCTGGAGGAAATAACTTTATTGGTATGAAACACTTACTATTTAACCAATTCAATGTCTACATTATGTGTTCGAATAATTCTTTCTGGAATGAAATTTTGAACAAATCAAGTATATGTGCTCTCATACATACTGAAGCTAGTTTTCGCTATAATCATATTTCTTATTAGTTTATAATACCAATAATCCTCTCTAATTAAACTTCTAACACATCTCTCCTAATATTTGTCATGCATTGTTATTATTATTCTTCTTTTTCGAGAATCGAGATACCAAGTTGAGCTCTCTTGGTTTAAAGAATAGAAAATGAAGCCAGAGAGAGATCATAAATTAGCTGTCTAGCCAAAATTACTATAGTTATGTAAACAAACCATTATCAATAGATTTTAGTCACAATACTGTTTACAGCCAATATCAATAGATCTTAAAGAACTATTTATAAAATTCAATGATGTATACCTGTGTGAGGATAAGTAGCCATTATTGAGCTTGTTAGATGTCAATCCCATACATGATTCACTATTTTTTTTTTATTTAATCTACAAAATGAAATTTTGTGTTCTTTTCATTTCTCTTAACTTTGCCAATTCACTTTCCTTCCCCACTGACATTTTTTTTTTGTGGTTGTGAGTGGATGAGTGTCATCTGGGCAGAAAAGGATATTATAATCGTTGTTTTCTGAAACGGAAATCATCAAGAGCAGCATGAATATATTAATCTTTTGTAAATTTTTGGTTGTTATTTTGTGCTTTTATTGTTCATCACATTGTCTTGCAGCCTTAAGAATATGGCAAGAACAAGGATGAATATGGACATTTTGCATAGGCTGCAAATGAGTCAAACTCGAATGAAAATGATTTTTCATGTCTTTCTTTTAGTTTAGAGGGCTGTTCATGCTCTATTACTCATGAACATGTTCCCGGAAGATTAACGACCATGTTAATTACTCATTCACGAATAACTATCTGGACATATTTATGAAAAATATACTGAACTCCTAAATTACCGGGCTTGCTGTTGTGTCCGTTTTACCGCTGTCAACACAACTCGGCACTGTTATGGATGTAGGATCTGTGTAAGATCTGATCAGATCCGTTGACTATATCCGGCAGTTTTCATATTGTTTTTGTCAGTTTTTAGGGCTAAGCACTGAAGATGATAAAAAGGTTTAAAAAATTGAGATTTTTGACATAGAGCATCACTTTATTGAAAGTCAACCGATGAGAGAAAGTGTCAGAGACAAAGGTCAATAAATTGCTTAATGAGAGAAGCGAAACTCTGTTTGTGCAAGTGCTGCTGTGTCTGCTGTTTAGTGAGATTAGGGTTAGGTTTTTTCTTTTAAGAAATTTAAATGACTCTTGGTCTTATATATTGTCATTAGCATAGCTAATTGGGTGTGGCGTTATTACTAATTTGACACATTATTTGAATTTTGGGTAAACTTTAGGGTTATTATTTTTCATAGTTATTTGTAGACATCCCCGTAACCGTATCCTAATTCATCCTAATTCTGGACCATATATAGGCTGTCCACTTATCCTAATTTTTGAAAAAAAAAGTGTGA
This sequence comes from Euphrasia confusa, assembly GCA_954870475.1. Classification (NCBI taxonomy): domain Eukaryota; kingdom Viridiplantae; phylum Streptophyta; class Magnoliopsida; order Lamiales; family Orobanchaceae; genus Euphrasia; species Euphrasia confusa. Next base: position 17,595,131 of record OX940957.1, on the reverse strand, counting down.
CCTGGATATGCACCTGTGTCGGACATCCGTACCCGATTCTGGGCAACTTAGCTCAACTCAAACTAATGAATTTATCAAAATTGCAAATTTCCATAGGGTATATCATTAAAACCAAAATAAGTTAACTTTTTAGTTAATGAATATAAGGTAATACATATATAATTAATAAATTAATAATAAAAACGCATCAACTGTACACTAGAGGAATATGTGCGAAAACAGACTTGTGTTGTTTGAGCACCAGTTTTTAATTTTAATGTCCTGCCTTCTTTCAAATTCCATAGCCTCGGAAAGATTAAATGGTTAATTGTTCAGGTATTTGCTTGGCAGCTGCCTGAAACATGTCCTCTGACTATGACTGATCCAAGATCAGAATTTGTGGTCTCTAATTTCTGTGGTATTGCATCTCTTCTGGAGTGTTTGGTTGGCCTTTTTGATTTCTCTAATTCTTTCCACAGGGTTACTTATGTTCGTATCTTCTCTCCAATCAATTTCTTAGCCATAAAAATGGACCCCGTTGTATGTCATTCTAAATTTTTACATTTTTTTTCTCTCCATTTCAGAGACTCGACATATCTTATATGTTGTGACATCACTAACCAAATAACAACCGAATTACCCATCATTCAATATTCTTCCAGATATTCCTTTATCATTTCCATCGCTAACCAAATCTTGCAATTTTTTATTTTTCCTTTTACGTCTGCAACGGTTTTATGTTCATGATGAAAATTGTTGACATTCTCTGAACATTTTTATGGGCATTGTGAAGGATGGTTGTTCATTTAAATTTCTCAAGAACCTACTTTATTCATGCACTTTTATTAGTGGAGCAATAATCTGACCGTGCGTGAGTTGATCAGGTCTATGTGGTTCAAAATCTGATGTCTTTGACATAACAAAATATGCCGATGAGCCGTCTTTAGATGAGCTGCTCCGTGGAAGTTACAGCTTTCCTTTCATGAAAGACAAAGAGAAAGCAACCACAAATTCAAACAGTAATGTTTTGCAGTCAGTTAGAAGTGCATGCTCCATTCTTCAAGCCCAACGAGTCTTGCAGGTACAAAATAGTTCTGAGACTGATATCAATTCCATCCGGAAGGACTCAATCGGTGCTGTGGGACAAACTGATAGCAGCAAAGGAGATAGTCGCCTTAAAGATCTGCCTTCATTGGAAAAGGTTTGTCTCGATTTTCGCATGTAGTAGTTAAAAACTATAATACGTAGTTAATGATAATAATATTCTTATGTAGTTTTAGACTCCTGTCGTTTTAATATTAAATGGCAGTTTTAGCTTGCTTGTTTACTTCATCATATAGTTCTTTCTATCGATGCTTCATAATTGTTTGACATCACGATGCAAACTTCTAGGTCTTTTGTGGTTATGTTTTCATAAGTTCTGTAAAATTATTGGTTTTCGTGTGGAAGTTCAATTAGGTTTGACGGGATGAATGGAAGAAGATGATAATTTACAATGACAACAAGTAATAAAAAATACTAGTATGATTTGAATTGATGAAAAGTTTAAAAATGGAAAAGTTGTTTAGAAACAATCATACGTGCCCTTAGATATACGTATGAGAATTGACAACCCTATTAAAATTTGTATTATGCTTAGTTCTACATACTTTGATTCTACTAATTCTTAAATATGACAATATGCTTATTACCGAGTCGTACTTATGAAAAAACAACTTAGCATTTTATTGGTTTTGGAATTTTAAACTTATTCGATTCTAATTTCTGTTTTAAAGGTTCACAAACCTGATGCAAAGATAAAAACTCTCGACTCTGTACTATATAAACCTAAAGATATGTTGGTACGTCTGGCACTTCCTGCACCGAAGGATTTGGATGTGTTACTCTCTGATGCAAGCAAACCCATGTCTTCGAAATATATTACGGACCCTCGTCTGGGGAAACAACCGATTTCTCAGAGAACTGGTCTGCCTCCTTTTCCCTGGTCTCATTCGTTTTCAGGGCATAACAAGTTGGGTTCTGATGCCGTTAAGCTATCCATGAGCCGGACAGTATGCCAAGGAAGATGGGCGAAAGTTGAAAACTGTATTGCTCTGCAGAAAGGCTCCGCTGATTTACTGAAGGACTTTGAGTCACTGAAGTTTGACCAAAGTTTAGTTCCTTCGATATCTAAACACCTTGAAAATCAATCCCCTCCACTTGAAGGGGCTTTATCTGCCTCTGTCCCTACCTCTTCTCGAAAGGTTTCTGCAGGTACAGCTCGAATAAAGCTCTGTGTGAACTGTTATTATCTTATTTATCCAATTCTAAATATAGTACTACGTAATTATTAATCAGTAACTTTTTTTTTTACACCAGATGAGTATTCAATCATCCATGCTGCTGCTCAAACTCTCTTAGACATGTCTAACTCCTCCAACAAAAACCGAAACTCGTTAGTTAAGTTACTGAAAAAACCTTCCCTGATGTCCATGAAGGCGAGCAAGTCGAAAGCAACCGACAGATCCGAAATCTCTTTCCAAGCTCCAAAGTCTACTGTAACAATGAGTCAGCACAACCCTTCGAAAGCTCGTGATGACAGGTTCTCTTCTAAGAAGCTGAAGCTCTCCCCTGCAGACACCTCAAGCCTCCCTCCCTACATCTCTGAGCCTGTCAGAAAATCAACATTAGACCCGTCTTCTTCCCTCCCGTCGGTCAAATCACCGCCGCCTAGGAAGCTCTTTAGGGACCCAAATGCAAATACAGATAGTTATGGTACCAACCTTGTAAAGAAACCGTGTGTGACAAAAACACCAAGGGGTGCTGACAGGCCTGGCGGTAGTAGTAGTAAACCGAAATCCTGGAAGTCATCCCAGTGAAGTGGAGAGGCGCGCTTCTTGTTAAGTTATGTTAGTGCCGGTTCATGTACAATTTGGGCAGGTTTGTAAATAGTCACATGTTGAAGGGCTGTCTTGTAATATTCAGAGATGGAGTTTGAGTGTTGTATCATTACCCTACCCCTTGGCCTTGGCCTTGGCTGTCGCCTTGTTTAAGGTATTGCGAGGCTATATTTTCATCTACCTTTTTTTTCATCCAAATGTCTACTGTAGTAACAGCAGGTTCATTCTTAGGTAGAGAAAAGTATCCAAACGTTACTTGATTAGATGTTGTTCACTAAATAAATTTTATAGTTCATACATTAGTTTAGCACATTGATTATCAAAGTTTGAGGAGTATTTCTTTGATTAGATTTTTTTTTTAATGTTTTGTTGAAAATGGCATGTTTTCTATTTTTGTGACTATTTTTACAGGATAGACCTAATATTTGTTTTAAAAATTCAAAACCACTCAAATTCATTTTAAAATTTTGGAGTTCGAAAGGGGTAATAACTCCGTTATTAAAAGATTTGTTAAGAGGTTTTGTATTTTATTACTGCCAATTTGATGAATTATAACTGGTTTTTATCATTCCATACATGTTGCTTTGTACATAAGCATGCACAATTTTTCCTTTTTATTTTCCAAATTAATATGAACAATTTTATGTTATTATTTATTTTTCAAATTTTACTTATAAATATGTATATATATAAATTAAAAATACATTTTTCTCACTTTTGTAAAAAAAAAAAAATCTTTAATTTATGTGTGTGTGGATTTGTACCTCTATCAAAAAAATAGAAAGAGCTCATTGGAGATGAGATGATTGGATAAGTTAGTGTGTTGGGATTAGAGATGGGAATGAGCCAGGCTACCCGACAGGGGTCTACGGCTCGGCCTACTAAAGCCCGGCTCGGCTCGGGTTCGTTTATTAAACAAGTCGGGCTCAAGCATTTTTTTGGCCTATTTAATCAAACAAGCCAGGCTTTGAGCTGTTTTTAAGCCTAATAGGCCTATCAGGCCGGACCTTTATATATATATATATATATATATATATATATATATATATATATAAACAATTATAAATACAAAAGCAAACAATGTTTTCAGCTTCTAAATCCTTATTCCAAATCACTAATTATCACTTATCAACTTACATATATTTGAACAAACTTACATATATTTGAACAGTTGAACTCCCAAAACACAACTCTTTTCATCATTTATTTGGATGTACTTGTACTCTTTTCTTCTCTAATTTTCATACCCCATATTTTGGTTTAAAACTGCTAAGTGTAAGTTTATTTTTATTTTTATCAGTCAAGAATTTATTTATTTATTGATCTACAAAGGCTTTTAAAAGGCTTTCAGGCCTAAACCTATTTATTAAAAAGGCCGAGCCGAGCCTTTAAAAAAGGCCTTTGACAGGTAACAGGCCGAGCTTGAGCCTAAAAATTTCATATCAGGCTCAGGCCTATTTAAGCAAAGCCCGACTCGGCTCGTTCCCACCCCTAGTTGGGATAGAAGTATTTATTCTCGAGTAGAATGAATTAGTGTGCAAATTTTATATTATTTTTAATAATTAATTAATTATTGTGAATAAAATAGGGGTAATTTTTTATAAAAGCAAATATAATACAAATATTATATCCACTTCCAATACTTTTTGCACATAAAAATTAAGAACTTCTTCCCATTTTTACCCTTTTGTATTATAATAAATATTTTAATTATATTTTTAAATTTTATACATAAATTATTGAAAAGTAATATATATAATAGATAAGAATTTATTTCCAAAATTAAAAATACAACAATAAATTTAAAAACTAATAATAACAAACAAAATTACAAATAAAAAATAAAAATTATAAAAATAAATTTTTATTTGTTTTTATTAAAAATATATCAATATTATACTCATTTTGTAGATAATTTTAAATTATGAATTTTAGAATTTTTTATTATTTATTTTAATTCAATATAAATACATATATTTATTATATAATTTTTATACACAAAATGATTTGAAATTAAATACAATTTTGGGACATGAAAAATGTGACATCTAGCGCAATCTTGTGTGATAAAAGATCGGTGGACCGAATGGTTCGGTAGCTGCATTTTCATTTTTCTTTTCTTTTTATTAAAATCTTCTTTATCTTATTTATTGGTGACCATTTTGAAAAAATCACCAATAAACGTAGTCTTACACCTATAGCGCTTACTATAGCAGCCTAGAAATTCATTGAGTTCCTTCAACACACTATGGTTTTGATTATTTTAGTCTCCCTTTCTACATCCAAATTTCTCTACTCAATCACCCAATTCATTAACACTGATATTAATGAAGATACCGTTCATAAGATGTGACGGTTGCAGAAACATAACCGTTCAGGCATAATTACGCAATTACGGAATTACGCAATTGTACAATTTAATAAAAATAATTAATTACAAAAAATTACGTAATTAATTATGCAATTACACAATTTTATTTTATTACACAATTATATAATTTTACAAAAATAATTAATTACTCACGCAATTAATTATGCAATTATATAATTTTATAAAAATAATTAATTACAAAAAATTGTACAATTACGCAATTACTCAAAAATTTACCGTAAAAATTATGGCATGTAAAAAATAATTAATTATAAAAATTATCGCATTTAAGTAAAAAAAGAAATAATAAAAAGGGTATTATAGTCTAAATTCTTTTTAAAAACTACTGCTAAATAATTTTTAAATCTACTAAAACCTGTAAACACAAAAAAATTAAAAATTAAGTGCTCTTAAAAATTAATAAAAAAAGATTGAGAGTTATATTTAATTTTATAAATTTAAATGCTTTTTTATTTAAAATTATCTAAAATATAATGTATATTATTATTTTATTATATTTTACATTTTTATAATAATTGATTTATATTTTATTTTAAACACGTTAAGTAATTTACTAACCGCATTCTCATAATCATTTATTATGAACAATAACACATATATTAATTATAAAATTATTATATACAATACACTATTATCTCATTGGCTCATCGGCTCATTGGCTAAAGTAATTGCCAATTCAATAGCAGATTTCTCAATAACTTGTGTGACAATTCTTATAGATTAGAAGTAGTATCTATTTATACATAAATAATGAAGTACAAATTAATTTGTATATTTATGAAAATATATGAAATACAATTTTATTGGATTAAAAATAAAAAGTCTCACTACATACCTCATTGTTACTATGAATCATAAGCATTGCAATCATATACTAGTATTCACATGAGAATATTTCGGAAATCATCTAAATCACAAATAAAAGAATACAAAAAATAAAAGAAAATAAGAATAAGAACGGATCAAAAAATGCGTAATGCTTTTAAAACACACATTAAAAAAAATACATTAGAGCACACATTAAAAAAAATTATTTAAAGCATAAATGAAAAACTCATCATTAAAATAAATTAATTATTAATTATATAATTATTAAAAAACATTAAAGAAAATAAGAAACTAATAAAAAAAATATAATTTTTTAAGTCATTTTCATTTATTTGTAAAAGAGAAGATTTTTTATACATAAAAAATAGTTATTAATTTGAGTTTGAGATAAACTTAAATTTAGATTTTTTGTATAGATTTCACCCTCAAATCAACAATAGTTTTATGTTTAGTTAGTATCCACTGAAGTATCTCTCATACTCCTAATATGTTTATGTTTTAGTATTTCCTACTCTAAAATGATTTTTAAGTTTCGATTTTGAAATCGGTTGAAAATACTTTAATAAGCTGCTTTAATAAGTTTAAAAATTAGGTGATGATCCCTTACAAATAAACCAAAGACTAAAAAAGGATAAACACACACAAACATACATATATATATATATATATATATATATATATATATATATAAAAAGGTTTAAAATGTGAATTTTGGAGGTGATAAATTATTTGGAGGAAACATCTTTGGAAAGCTCAATTGTAGAACAAATCAACGTAGAATTTGTCTGTATATCCACGAAAACAAACAAATTAAATCAATGTAGAATTTGTGAATCCAAGAAAACAATGTCCGGTGGAAAAGTCCCCAATAATATTCAACGAAAACATCTTTGGAAATCTCAATAGTAGAACAAATGAACGTAGAATTTGTCAGTATATCCACGAAAACAAACAAATCAATGTAGAATTTGTGGATCCAAGAAAACAATGTTCGGTGGAAAAGTCCTCAATAATATTCGTGGCCCCCGATCGGTATTGTCCTCTCTATATTCATTCGTAATTGAGTAGGACGGGACTGATGGCCGTTGGTCCTTTCAATTTTCCAACTCCAATCAACCCAAGTTGAGAAAATAAATTGTAAATCACCATTAATTAGGTGATTAGGGATTTCACTATTAATAATACAAAGATACCATAATATTCTCACCTCTTTAGGAAAGATGCAATATTTTCTTTATAATTTACAAATGAAGTGTTGTATCTTTCATTGGATATGGAGAATATTAAATAATTGGTACATATAATACTAAAGATATTACGCTAATCTCCTATTATTACAAGTATACATTATACAGTAACTTATTATTATCACAACCACAAGCATGATCTTAGTGCTAATCTTAAAAGATGGGTATCGCTATTTGCACTCTGATTCATAGACATGTTCTTTTTTGGATTGAAACGGGTTGAATTGAACTAAATAGGTCAGAACTTAACTTATTTGAATGGAAGTAAATTTAATAGGTCTAAACTAAACGGATCTGAACTAAACTAAACTGAAATTAAATTAAATTAAATTTAATTTTGAAATATTGAAATTTATAAATATTATTAATTTAAAAGTGGTTTATTAAATATCAATTTGAAAAAAAAAATTAGATAATAATCAATTCTTTTATTTTTGTAATTTTTGTAAAGTTTTTTAATATTTTTTATTTTCGTTAAGTTTTCTTGGATTTTTTTCCACAATTTTTTTCTATTACATTTCTTTTTTACTTTTGATGTTATTTTTTAATTTAATTTTATTTTACTTTTTTTAACCTTTTAATGATTTTATTTTTACTTTTACTTGGTACACATATTTGTATAAAAATAATTGTTACATTTTAAAAAAATCGGAAGAGTTTGTTTTCTTTTTTTCTTTTATAAAATGGGTGATTTGTCTAATTTTTTTTCTAAGAATTGTTTATTTTCATTTTTATGTTTTTATATTTATTTTTAATCAATAATTGTAAAAAAATAAAATATGCAAGGTTACTTTATTTTGTGTTTTTTTATTAATTTTTATAAATGAGTCGATTTTGTTTTTTAACTGGAGTGGTGTATGTTTTGTTTTTATGTAGAAGTGTATTAAGGTATTAAGAGGCGTTTGGACGAGCTTATTTAAAATAGTTTATAAGAGTTTACTGTCTTATAAGATTTTGTTAGGAAATTTAAGATCTTATATAGTTAAATTTACCAAAAATAAATTGTTACATATAAAAAAAATTATATTAACTAAATAATAAATTTGGAATTTTTGTATATATATATATATATATATATATATATATATATATAAAAGGTAATAATTTTAAGGGTAATTTGGTCTTTTATTATTTAAGTTTAAAGAGCTTATAAGCTCAGCCACCTCTAAGTAATGACAATTTATATGCTACATCTAGATGTACAAAGTATGGTATCGATTAATATATAAATAAAATTTCTAATTTATTTATTTATTCGTCATTATTTTTCTCTCTTTTCACTTCTCTCTTTTTTCAGGAATTAATTTCAAAAATTAATTTTTTCATTCAAAAAAATTGACATAATTTTAAAACATGTAATTTTTTTTTTTTTTAATATTTTGAGTTTCTAACTATTTACTTAATATATGCATTCGTACTCAAGTGTAATCTTTTTTTAGGTAAAGTGTCATAAAAAAGAAAAAGTGTAATAATTGACAATGAAACTATCAATATTTATTGAAAAGACTTAATATATGTATTTTTATTCATTATAATGTCACCAATGAAAGTATAAATATTCATTGGATAGACTTAATAATGTATACATATATATATACTATAATATTTATCAATGAAAGTATAAATATTAATTTGAGGGAAATTTATATTGATGTGAAAAATAGAATGAAAATTTTAATTATATATGATAAATATTTTACATTTTTTAAATGGCGATTTTATTCCTTGAATTTAAAATGATCATTGTTTAAAAATTAAAAAAAATGAATTTAAGTTATAAATTATGAATATATATAATTAATCAAATGAATATGTTCCTTAAAATATTTTCAAAATAAAACTAATAACAACAATTATTCTAAAACTTAAAATAATTAATTACACAAAAACAAACAAACATATTTCAAAAATAAAATAAAATTGTGAATCACACAGGAACAACACAAACATCTTCACCACAACCGAGCTTGTTGCTCTTAAAACGGGTCCGAGAGCACAAGATCTCTAGAAGAGTGACCAATGGATTAACTTCGGGACCTCAAACTTCAGCCCACAAAAGCAAAGCAATCGACGGTATTTTTGTCGGAAAAAACAAAATAAATCACTCACAAATTTCTAGTTGTCTCTCTTTAATTCTTTGTATACGTTTTACATGAGGTAGATTAAGAGTCTGATGTTACAAAATTAAGGTAGGAGTTACATTTTGTATTTTGCTTATTTAAGAACAAATATCAAATACGATGCAGCATCAAGTGCATCACAAAAATCCTCTCTTGTCATTTATTTTATATTTTTCCATCCTATTATTTGCTTTGAAAACCAACATTTGGTATCAGAGCCAAGTTGTTTAAAGCAATGGCCGGTGACGATGGAGATTCATCCAAAACAGCCTCCAAACCAACGACAAGAGGAGCATCAATCCCGATCCAATATCCAACGTTAAGCGAATCGAACTACGGCATATGGGCTGTCAAGATGAAGATAATCTTGCGTTCGCTAGGAGTATGGTCAGTGATTGAAGGTGATGATCAAGACGATGACAAAGATCAAGGCGCTATGGTAGCCATTTCTCAAGCTGTGCCAGATGACGTGATGATGGCGATCGCGGAAAAGGATACGGCAAAGGAGGCTTGGGATGCACTCAGGGAGATGCGGGTTGGTGAAGATCGTGTCAAGAAGGCACGCGTACAGGTGCTGAAACGACAATTGAACAAGTTACATATGGAGGATTCAGAGATAATAAATGAATTTTCCATGAAGCTTACCACTCTAGTTGGCGAGATACGCTCGCTGGGAACGAAACTTGAGGACAACGAGGTTGTTGAAAAAATTGTTCAGCGTTGTTCCAGATAGATTTCTCCAAATTATCGGAACAATCGAGCAGTTTGGCGATATTGAGAACATGTCGATCTCAGAGGCGATCGGTCGTCTCAGAACCTTCGAGGAAGGACTTCAAGGGCGTTTGCATTCAAAGGGCACTGTAGATCAATTACTTCTTACACAGGCCCAGTGGGAAGAAAAAATCTCTAAGGCAAAGAAAAACGAAAGTTCCAACTACAACAAAAGAGGAGGATATCAAGGTAGAGGACGTGGTCGAGGGCGTGGAAACGGTGGAGGTCGAGGAAATGGTGAACACACCAACGAAGACCGAAAGCCACGGAACTTCGACATATCCAAGGTTAAGTGTTTCAATTGTAATGAATATGGACACTTCGCCAAAGATTGTCCCAAACCAAACAAAAAAGAGAAGGCCAATCTTGTTACGGCGCAAACCGATGATGAACCGGCGTTATATATGGTCGAAACTTGTGTTCTCAACCACACAATACAGAACGACCAAGTGTTACTTCACAAAGACAAGGTGGTACCAAAAATTAAAAACAACCAGGAGAAGACTTGGTATTTGGATACCGGCGCAAGTAACCACATGACGGGCTGTATCGACAAATTTGCTGAAATTGACACGACCATCAAAGGGTCAGTCAAATTTGGGGATGGCTCGGCTGTAGAAATCCAAGGAAGGGGTTCAGTGTTGTTTGAAGGCTTCACAGGTGAACATCGAATACTTACTAATGTATACTACATCCCGATGTTGAAAAGCAACATAATAAGCCTTGGCCAATTAGATGAGAACGGATGCAAGGTTGTGGTTGAAGGAGGTGTTATGACTATTTTGGATAGATCACAAAGGCTACTCGCAAAAGTGAACAGATCCAGCAATAGGTTATATGTGTTTAACATAACACCGACTCTACCTGAATGCTTTCTAGTAAAGAGCAAAGAAGAAGCGTGGCGATGGCATGCAAGATACGAGCATGTGAATTTTCATGCTTTGAAGCTTCTAAGTCAGACACAGATGGTGCATGGCTTGCCCAAAATCGAGCATGTGGACCGCATCTGTGATGGCTGTTTGATTGGAAAGCAACATCGACATCATTTTCCAGCAGTGGCAAAATTTCGAGCAAAATCACCCCTTGAATTATGGCATGGGGGATTTATGTGGACCAATTACTCCTGCTACTCACGGAGGGAAGCGATATTTCTTGTTGATGGTTGATGATTGTACAAGATTTATGTGGCAGGTGTTTATTCAAAACAAAGACGAAGCATTTGAGGCTTTTAAGAAGGTTAAAGCTGCTGCAGAAGTGGAGAAAAACACTAAGCTAAAAGCTTTACGCACAGATCTTGGAGGAGAATTCACCTCAAATGAGTTCAATACTTACTGTGAATTATTGGGGATTAAGCGTTATCTTACGGCACCCTATTCTCCTCAGCAGAACGGAGTTGTTGAACGAAGAAATCAAACGGTGGTCGGAACGGCAAGGAGCTTGTTGAAAAGTATGGAAGTCCTAGGCGAGTTTTGGGGAGAGGCAGTATAACCCGCTGTATATCTCTTAAATAGAGCACCGACAAAAAGTGTCGTCGGAAAAACTCCCTACGAAGCATATTATGATCGCAAGCCAAGTGTTGATCATTTTCGTACTTTCGGATGTGTTGCACGTGTGAAGGTTGTTACACCGCACCTCTCGAAGCTGGCTGATCGTAGCAAGCAAATGGTATTCATTGGTTATGATATGAATACAAAAGGTTATCGAATGTTCGATCCAGAAACAAGACGAGTCGTGGTAACCCGAGACGTAGTGTTCGAGGAGGAGAAGAAGTGGGAGTGGAAGAAATCTCCGATAACGGGTATAGGATCATCCGGTAACACTAGCAAAGTACACTATTTTACCATTGAAGGCGTATTTTATACGAAAAATCAGGAAGCGAAAGAGACGATCATCGATTCTGATTTGGATATCCCACAACCGATACATGTTCCAGACCTTGAATCAATGACACCACAAACTCCAGCTGTAACTTTTGATGCTCTTAACGGTTCGAGTTCAATAGGACCACGGGGAAAACGTGACATCAAAAGTCTTTACGATGAAACTTTTCCTATAGATTTGGAGTATTCGGGGCTGTGTTTGCTAGGAGAGGAGGAGCCGTCAACTCTCGAAGAAGCAAAGAAAAACCCGAAGTGGAGAAAAGCAATGGAGGAGGAAATCTCCTCTATTCGAGAAAATAAAACTTGGAAGCTCATCTCATTACCCGGCAGCCACAAACCTATAGGTCTCAAGTGGGTTTACAAACTAAAGAAGGACAACCAAGGAAAAACCGTAAAGCACAAGGCGAGACTAGTGGCAAAGGGGTACGTTCAGCGACAAGGCATAGACTTTGATGAAGTTTTTGCCCCGGTTGCTCGGCTAGAAACGGTTCGGTTGCTGATCTCTATTGCGGCACGTGAAGGATGGGAGGTACATCATATGGATGTAAAGTCAGCCTTCCTCAACGGTGATTTGGAAGAGGAAGTATATGTCATTCAACCGCCGGGATATGAAATAAAAGGAGAAGAGCACAAGGTGTTAAAGCTGCACAAAGCATTATACGGTTTGCGACAAGCACCTAGAGCTTGGAACTCAAAACTAGACAAGTCTTTGAGGGCTCTCGGTTTTGAGAAATGTTCGTTAGAGCATGTCGTGTACATGAGAAAGCAAGGTAAGGAGAATTTAATTGTTGGAGTCTACGTGGATGATTTAATCATCACTGGAGAGAGAGTTCCAGATATAAACAATTTCAAATCTCAGATGAAGAATTTATTTAGCATGAGTGACCTTGGGTTACTAAGTTACTATCTGGGAATTGAAGTTTGTCAGACTTCTAAAAGTATTACACTCAGCCAGTCGTCATATGCAAGAAAAGTTTTAGAGAAATGCGGCATGAAAGATTGCAACCCTTCGAAAATCCCGATGGAACCTCGTCTAAAACTGAGCAAGGAAAGCACAAGTCCACCAGTAGACACGACTATGTACCGAAGCATAGTTGGCAGTTTAAGATATCTACTGCACACACGTCCAGATTTAGCATTCTCGGTCGGCATGGTGAGTAGATACATGGAGAAGCCCACAACGGAGCACATGGCTGCAGTGAAGCACATATTGAGGTACGTGAAAGGAACCTTAAATCTCGGTTGTGTTTATGAGAAAAATAAAGGTAGCTTGGAGCTGGTCGGTTACTCTGATAGTGATTTGGCCGGTGATATTGATGATCGTAAGAGCACGACAGGATTAATATTCTTTCTTGGATCAAACCCTATTAGTTGGTGTTCACAGAAGCAAAAGGTGGTTGCTTTATTCTCTTGTGAAGCTGAGTACATCGCTGCATGTGCAGCAACGTGTCAAGGAGTGTGGTTGGGACGATTGTTGGCAGAATTGTATAAGACCGATGTTAAGAAAGTGGTTCTAAGGATCGATAATCAGTCCGCAATTGCATTAAGCAAGAATTCAGTTCATCATGATAGAAGCAAACATATCGATACCCGATTCCATTACATCAGGGATTGTGTTGAGTCAGGAATGATTGAAATTCAACATGTTTGCACAGAGGATCAACGTGCTGATATTCTGACCAAGTCACTTGCAAGAATAAAGTTCTTGGAGATGAGAGATAAAACTCGTGTGCGGATCGTTAGTCGAGGACAACAAGCTTAAGGAGGAGATTGATAAGTTAATCTAGTTGTCCCTCTTTAATTCTTTGTATACGTTTTACATGAGGTAGACTAAGAGTCTGAAGTTACAAAATTAAGGTAGCTAGCATTTAGTTTATTAAAAGTTAAGTTAATGGTGTAGGAGTTACATTTTGTATTTTGCTTATTTAAGAACAAATATCAAATACGATGCAGCATCAAGTGCATCACAAAAATCCTCTCTATTATTTGCTTTGAAAACCAACACACCTCGTGCAGGAACCTCGCGTACGGGTACGACATGCCGATGTTGTTGATCAGAACGCCGACGTCCAACCCCTGCACGGCGTCCTCGATCTTCAAAACGTCGTTGTTTAAGTCGCCGAAGAAATCGACCACGACTTGTGCATTCTTGACGGAGATGGTACCCTCATGTGCGTTGTTGTCGGTGTATACGTCGCCCCAATCTATTTTTCTTGATCGTCCTATTCGGTTTTTGCACAACTATTTTTTTTCTATTGTGATCCGTGGAGACTGGTGAAAATTTAGAGTAATTTTTTATTTATATTATTTATGTAGGCTTGTATTAATGGGCCGAATGTACCAAGCATGGTAACATCTGTTTGTAGCATGGTTCGAACTATTTACACTTTCACTTTTACTTTTCACACCCTTCTCTTTTTTTCTTTTTTTTTTTTTTTATTTTTTTAATACAATTAGGAAATATTATATTACTCTTTATCTAATTCTATAACTATATCTTATTCTATAACTAAGAACACCGATCTCATAAAACATTAAAACTTTTATAAATCAATACTAAATAGATTAATAATTTTTCTAAATTAATAGAAATTTTAAATAAAATAATAGTGTAAATAGTACTTGTAGCATATAGGAACTCGTAGGAACAACGCAACCTTAGAAGATTCTTATTTGTTTATTTTATTATAAAATATTTTTAAATAATTTAGAATTAATATAATAATAAAATGTTAATTTTCCATTTCTCATGAAATGGAGTACTATATTTCTCAATTTTTGAGCTCTACACAAAAAATTTATTTTCAAACAGAGGGAGAAAGAGTATTATGATACAGTAATATTTAGTAAAAATTATCAAAAATTAAAATAAAAATCAAAACATAGATTTCTACTATACATTTATGCTATGGTACATATAATCAATAATAGCCATTAGATTTAATACTTTAATTACTAATGAGTCTCGGCATTTATCATTCTTGAAACATAATTTGTAGCCGGAAATGGATTTGAAGGGATCCTAAGACTTTCTTCAGTATCTCCTTCCAGCATTTGAACGACTTCTTTCATGGAAGGACGATCCGTCGGACACCATTGGATGCACCACAGCCCAACGATAGTGAGCCTCCTTACTATATTCCCATCTTCACCTTCCGCAATCTCTGCCCAAAAGTCTTCACCAACATTTAAATGTAAACGCTCATAAGCCCATTGTGGAAAGTAAACCTGGCTCGTACTTACGTTAGCATCAGTGTTCTTCCTCCCTCCGACCATTTCAAGTAACAACATTCCGAAGCTATAAACATCGGACTTATAGGACACCCTCCCAAAGGTCCTCGACATAACCTCAGGGGCTATGTACCCCATCGTTCCTCTAGCATCCGTCATCGTCACACCACTTTGCTCCTTGGAGCACAGCTTGGCCAAACTAAAATCACATATCTTGGGATTGAAATTTTGGTCTAACAAAATGTTGTGCGGCTTTATGTCGAAATGAAGGATCTGCTGATCGCACCCCTCGTGGAGATATTCGATGCCTTTAGCTATTCCTTTCGCGATGTCTAGCAGCTTTTGCCATCCGAGGGATTTTTTGTTGGAACTCGATGATTGGGAAATGAATTTCTCGAGGGAGTCGTTTGGGAGAAATTCATAAACCAAAGCTCTTTTGGATCCTTGGGCACAAAATCCAACCAAACGTACCACGTTGACGTGGTGTATCCTCCCTATTGTGCTCACTTCATTCACAAACTCTTTCCCATCACCCTTGAAGTTGTTGAGTACTTTCACCGCCACATTTATTTCGTTCGTCAACTTGCCTTTGTAAACAATTCCATAGCCTCCCTCACCCAATTTTTCAGTGAAGTTGAGTGTGATTCGTTTTAAATCGGAGTAAGAGAATCTCGTGGGCTTCATAGCTATGTGATCTTCCAAAAACTTTTCAATCTTCAAGTGATTCTTTCTGTTTGTCCAAATTAAGACGCAAAGAAGGACAAAAGCAGCCAGTAGGATGATAACAGAACATATGATCACACCTACAGAACAACAAAACTCGTCACGATGTTTTCGTCGGTTTCAATAAATATGCATTGTTGAAATTAGAGATCACTTACAACAAAGGAATGAATTTAGTTTCCAATAAAAGAGCTTCACGAAAAATTAATATATACTACTATATATAAATACCTGTCTTTATAATCTCTTGTGTTTTGTTTTTGTATTGGTAGCCTGCAGGTTCAGACCACTTCAACAGGACATTATTTTCATAAAATATTTCCACCGGGACAGATGTGCCGTTACCAATATTCATGCAAGACGTTAGATCATCATAAGGCCTTTGTATGTCAGAAGGAATATATCGGATACTTGGAGAATTAGAACAATTAAAGAGTGTATAGTTAGTTTTGTAATTTGAAAAGAAATGAAATGGGGAGGCGGATAAGTTGAGGTGTGGTACTAGTAGCTTTTCGGCAAGAGAATATACATGTCCAGCAGGAAACTTGATTGTCGGCCCGTGTTTCCTGCAATACGCCGGCTTGCAATCATCTTTTTCTTTTGCTCCGAGCACACCGAATAAAAAAGAGAAGCAGCAAAAAAGGAGGTAGACAGACATGGTGTTTGCAAGATGAAAAACTATCTGAATCAAATTAAACTGTTTGTTACTTATTAGCTGAGTCAAGTCAACATAACAGACACACCAAGGCGCCGTGTTCAACTGTACTTCATCCCAACTTGGCAACACATTTATTTATTAGTTGGAAGTGATAACATTTATGTGGTGATATTTTTCAATTTTTTATGGTAAAGGCATGAGTTAAATTGCAACTACACAAACTAATTAATGAATACGTAGACCTCTTAGTAATCATAAAAAAATTGCAAAGTGAAATTTATTATATACTTCATTTGATCCCAATATAGTTGAATGTCCCAAGATTGTAGTTGACAAAATTTCATTTTTGTATTGTCCCTTAATAATTGACACATTTGAAGAAAAAAATACAATTTTAAAGATTACTTCGTACTCGTTAATTAACTCATAATTACTTGGGTTACCCATCGGATATAATGGAGATGTGTACGGTGTACCTTCAATTACTATCGACGCCGATCCCATCCTTGTTGGATAGTAATAAGAGCATCTCCAATAGTGTACCTCATGTTGAGGTACAATTTAGTTGACACATCACAAAATAATTATACCTATCAATTTGTACCTCACCACCCCAATAGTTTGAGGTACAATTTTTCACTTTTTATGCATGTGGGACCCATAGTATAAGACACAAAACCAATTTGTACCTAGTATACAATATTAGATACTCAATTTTCTCTTTCCTAATTTGTAACTCCTTCCCCAATGGTATACCTAGGTACAAATTTTGGCCACATAGGATTTGTACCGGGGATGCTCTAATAATAAGAGCAATGTGTCCCTGCTGTCAGAACTCCACGCCTCTCTTCTGAGAAGTGCTATGTGCACATTACCGAACTCGATTTGACTGATGGTTTTCAATATTTTTTTTTTTATTTTTTTTATTATTTAATTAAAAACACGTTTTTCAATAAAATTAATTAAAATTCATTTTTACGAAACGTAAATATTTTTACATTTTTGAAATCTACAAAATACGCAAGTAATATAAACATCAATTTTAAATATCAATTAATTCATGCGTTTATACTTACTCGTACACGTAATTAAATTTGTTCCGAATTTCAAAAAATACTTCGTTTTTAGTTTTTGAAAATTGTGAAATAAATATAAACAAATACGACGAAACTTTTAAAGTATAAAATGCGATCGAAAATCATAAAAACATTGGAAAATCTTTTTATAAAATTGCGATCGAAAATAAAAAATAACATTTTTTTGAAAATATTAATTAAAATTCGTTTTTACGAAACTTAAATATTTTTATATTTTTGAAATCTACAAGATCCGCACGTAATATAAAAATCAATTTTAAATATAAATTAAGTCATATGTTTCTATTTACTCCTAAACGAAATTAAATTCGTCTCGAATTATATCGTAATTATTTATATTTATTGTGCAATTTCCGAAATAAAAAACGAATTTTAATTAATATTTTCAAAAAAGTGTTTTTTTTTTATTTTCGATCGCAATTTTATAAAAAGGGTTTTTCAATATTTTTATGATTTTCGATCGCATTTTATACTTTAACAGTTTCGTCGTATTTGTTTAAATTTATTTCACAATTTTCAAAAATTAAAAACGAATTTGTTTAAATTTATTTCACAATTTTCAAAAACTAAAAACGAAATATTTTTTGAAATTCGGAACGAATTTAATTGCGTACTAGTAAGTAGAAACGCATGAATTAATTGGTATTTAAAATTGATATTTATATTACTTCCGTATTTTGTAGATTTCAAAAATGTAAAAATATTTACGTTTCGTAAAAATGAATTTTAATTAATTTTATTGAAAAACATGTTTTTAATTAAATAATAAAAATAAATAAAAAAAATATTGAAAAGCATCAATCAAATCGAGTTCGGTAATGTGCATATAGCACTTATGCTCTCTTCTCAATGGGTTTCAACTTTCATGGGTGGGCGACTATACTCATGATTCCTGTATGGGCCTGTGTATTTACAGTTGTAACTTTTATGTCATTTGGTCGATGCCCTGCGGTAAGGTGACTACAGTACTCAACTGCACTTAATTTTATATATATAAATACTCACAATTTATATATCATGATGAGATTGAAATGCAGGTAATCACGGGGGCCTATTGGGTGGTTAATGGTAGAATAGTATGGTACCGGCCCATATACAAAACCAAAATAGGCCCAATTACACACAATTGAAACTTACACAGCCCAACGTCGATTCTCTCCAACATCGATTCTCTCTCTCCCGCACCCAACGTCGATTCTACAATCTCTCCCGCACACAAACATACCTCGACGGCGACGACCACCGCGACGACCACCGCGAAGTTTCTGTAGTCGAAACCACCGCGACGACCACCGCGAAGTTGCTGTAGTCGAAAACCTGTAGTCGAAACCGCCGTAGTCGAAGCCTGTAGTCGAAACCACCTTCCGCCGTACTCGAAGTTCAACCACGACGACAACCTCACCGTTCAACCGCGAAGACCACCTTCTGTGTAGTGATTTCTAATTACAAACATCCAAAATTCGAAGAAGAGGTAATTACAAACCCTAATTTATGAACTGAAATTGCATGTTCAAATAGAAACAATATTTGGGGAAATTGTAACTCTCTGAAACCCTAAAATCCAAAAAAGAGGCGTAGAAACCCTATTTTATACGATTTAAAGTTCTCCTCAAATTGCATGATGAATATGAACACTATTTGGTATAGTTGTTTGATCAAATACCAATTTACTGTTCTCCTGTATGTTTGTGTATTCTGTATGTGTGTTTGTTCTATTTGGAACATTTTCAGTAGAATACATTGCAATAACAATGGAAAGAAAAACTGTGAAATCAAAGTTTAATTCATCTCAGTTATTCTACTGTATTGTTGGTTAATCTTATTACAATTTTCTATGCATGGTTGAAAATCCAGTGATTAGTGTGTATTTGTTTTCTGTTTGAACTGTTTTTTTCAAAATGTAAAATCAAAGTTTAATTCATCTGAGTTATATGCTAGATTCTACTGTATTTTGTGAACACTTCTGCTATCTTACAGTTTTCTGTGCATTGTTCATAATCCAGTGTTTTTTGTGTAATTGTTCTCTGTTTGAATTGGTTTTTTTCAAAATTTTAAATCAAAGTTTGATTCATGTCAGTCACATGCTATATTCTACTGTCTTTTGTAACCAATTCTGCTGTATTAGGTACTTTGTAACTCTACTGTCTTTTGTAACAAATTCTGCTGTATTAGGTACTTTTGTAACCAATTCTGCTATATTCTACTGTCTTTTGTAACCAATTCTGCTGTTTGAATTCTAATGTATTCTGTTATTATCACTTTATGTTGACTTATGTTGATTTATCACATTTAGTTATTATGGAATAATAACATAATAGAAAACAACTGTTAACAAAATTTACTTATTAAAGACAGAATATGGGAAAAGTACCATCAATCCGTGCAATAATCAATGGTCAACGTGTGAAGTTGGGTATTGGAAGAAAGACACATGGGAAGGTCAACCCTTAACTGAAATTAAGAGGAGGGGGGGGGGGGGGGGGGGGGGGGAGGATTAATTATGTAGAAAAACTCATTATATTTTATTTATGCTTTTTAGCAAATGGCATCCAAAAAACAGACCAAGAAACAAGAAGAGAATTCCGCGGATATACTCACAAGAAGGGTGAGTACAAGGAGGGTGAGTCCAGCCACCCCAGAAGCTGTTATAAGTCAAAGTCCTCTGAAGGTTAGTTTTCCACACTCAATTACTGAATTCTTACTCTATTAATAAATTCATCCAGCATTCTTTTTTAAATGAACAGGAACCCCAAGCTCCTCAAAAGGAGAAAAATCCTGAACCAAGAAAACCAACATTTCCTGAGGATGAAGACGATGTCTTCCAGACTCCAGTTGCTGGACCAATTAAAACAAAACCCACAGATTCTGTAAGTTTGTTCTTACTATATTACTGAATTCTTCTTGCATTATTACTCAATTCATCTACAATTATGATAATAGTAAACTATAATATTCTTGCACTAATACAAAAGCATTTTTTCAAATCATAATGAACAGAAGAAGAAAAAGAAACAATCTAAAAAGGCCAGAAGGGAGAATGTCATGAAAACAATCCCAGAAAATGAAACTGAAGCAGTTGAAAAAACTGCCGAAATTACAGAGATGCCTGCTGCAACATCTGTCCAGACACCAGTTGTAAGTTTGTTCTACTCTCTTTATTAGTATATTCTACTGAGTTGATAAATGAATTTCACTGCCTTAATAAAATCATGAATCACTAATACACATCCTTTTTCCAATCATAATGAACAGAAAAAGACAAATAAACAATCTAAAAATGTTCAGATAATAAGAAGGAGCCCCAGAAGGCAACCTCTCATCCAAGAGAATGATGAATCTGTCTTAGCGACTCCAGTGGTTGAACCAATTCAACCAACTGCTGATGCTGTAAGTTTCTCCTTACTATATTAATGAATTCTTCTACAATTCTTAAGACTAAATTCATCTACAATTTATGATAATAGTAAACTATAATATTCTCAAACTAATACATAATACTTTTTCCAATAATAATGAACAGAGAATGAGCCCGAGAAAGGAGACTGAAAAACAAACGAAAACGGTATACTCATCCTTAATTATTTCATTGCCTTATCTTCTGTATATTTCTTAATTGAAAACAAAAAATTAAACTCAAAATTGAATTATACAGGCTGATGAAATTTTGCAAGCTCTGAAGGTTCCTTCTAAGAGAAATGTTGATTCAAATGAGTTGGCGCCTCGGAAAAAGGTATTTACACAGCTTCTACACTGACTAGTACTAGAAACCACTTTCCTCTGATTCTTCTGAATGTCTCTTGATGGCAGAAAAAGAAGGAAGATAAGAAGGAGAAGGAGAAAGAAGCCGAGAAGCAAAAAGAAGATATGGAGAAAGAAGCTGCTTTGAAAGTAGCTGAAAAGCAGAAGGTATGAACAAAATGAATGTTTGATCCTGCTAAGTTTGATATAAATTTGTGGCTAGCGATTATCACTATTATTTTTAGGGTTTAGGTATAAACCCTAAACCCTAAACCCTAATGAGTTGTACTGCATGTAGTTGGGCATTCTCCTATGTCTATGGGTGTATTCTACTACATTCATTCAGGAATTCTTATGTGACTAGTATTATATCTCTTTATCACAATGGCAGAAAAAGGAGAATAATTATTACTGTTATTATAATCCACAGTTTTGATTGATAACTTTTGTTTATTTACTTACAGGAAACAGAGAAAGAAAATGAGAAGGAGAAAGCTCAAAAGCAGAAAGTTCCGAAGAAACAAACTCCTAAAAGAAGTTCTGAGAATGATAATAGAGAGGTGAAGAAACAGAAGAAAGAAGAGAAAAAGAAGAAAAAGTGTACTAATGTTGCAACTCGCATGGCTCCGATACATGTATCTAAAGTTGTTGATTCTTTGAATGAACAACAAAGACGAGCTGTGCGAGAAATAGGTTTTGGAGGATTACTTAACTTGAACATTAAATTAAATAAAAACGAATTAACAACATTTTTGATTAAAAATTTTGATATTTGTACTTGTTCCATCATTCTCCAAAGTGGAGATTTGGATATAAATGAGGATGATGTCGTCTCGGTCTTTGATCTGCCAAAGGGCCATCTCCCAGTGGTAGAATCATCAGGTAAACTAATCAACTTTGATTTTCTTCTGGAATCTATAATACATATACACTGATTCTATAAAAATGTTCATTGATGAAGGTTTGAAAAAATCAGACGATGAAGATGGATTTGCAGAATTCCTGAAAGATTGGAGGCGAACATGGGGTGGAAGAGGAGGTATGTAAACTATTACACTCATGAGTTTGATTCATAAGAATGTGGATAATGAATTATACATATTTGTTCATTACACAGCGGGACCCTCTACACAAGAAATGGCAAACGAACTGATGGGCCGAAATGATAGTGGTGACCGGTTCAAACAAGATTTTGTAGTATTAGTTGTCAGCACCTTGTTAAAGGTAAGCAAGACAACTATGCAAACTACAAGGTCTTGTACTCGCTGAGAAATGTGAATCAAATTCAACAATTGGACTAGTGCAACTACACTATCAACTCACTGGTCACCGCAGCAGAGTTATGGAGATCAGGTCAACGTTCAACATTCACTGGACCTGTGACCCTATTATTGGTAAGAAAATATTATTACTCTGTAATATTCTTCTAGCATTTCTAGCATTTTTACTAAATTCTTCTGACATTATGAATAAATACTACTAACTTTAACAATAAAATCTTCTTGGTTTGACAATGTAATATTGTTTTCTGTTTATTACTTTGCAGCTATGCTACCTAGACCGATTAGTTTTCAAAGCCAGAACAGTATCAAGACAATTCCCAATATGCTCGAATTGGAATTTTAACAAAATCACCCAGAGAATCAAGGTTGAGAAAGATAATGCAAAAGGCCTCGAAACTAAATTTGGTATTGGGAAGATTTGGCCTAGGTTACCTAGGCCAGCTGAAGGTCAACATGTTGCTCCCCAAGAGAACCCTGTTCATGCCCCACAAGATGCTGATGAAGAAGTAGCTGCTCATGCCCAAGAAAATCAAGCTGCTGATGCGGATATCCATCAAGAAAACCCTGTTCATGCACCACAAGATGCTGATGAAGAACTGAATGCTCATGCCCAAGAAAATCAAGCTGCTGATGCGAATATCCCCCAAGAAAACCCTATTCATGCTGGGGATTCACCCAAAGAAAATCCATCTGCTGTTGCTGCTGATGTTAACAAGAATTATACAGCAGATCTGACAAGCGGTCTTGGTCGGATCGCCGATGGGGTTCTGGAGTGCATAACTGCCCTAAAAAAGATTGGTAAAGAAGAGCTAATGGTTGGAATCCTTAAAAATGCCCTACTCAAGATTCTGATGAATGATGAACCAGAGAAGCCTGTGGAGGAACCAGGTAGTTTGGATGGAACAAGGCAGCCGGAGAAGCCTGTGGAGGAACCGGGAAGTTTGGATGGAAGCCAAAAGGATCCAGTGCAGCCGACGCCAAACAAAACTTACAACTTTGCTATAGAGCTAGACCCTCTGGATGATGATTTTTTCACTACTGAGGCGTTAGAGGCTATGGACAAAATGGTGTTGGATGTCCTAAATGCCAAAAAGAAGAAAAAGGATCCTGACTTCCCAAGCTTCTCCCTAGGGATTTCTGATGTCGATTCAGAAGAATCTCCAGATGATACGGTTGTGGAGGATACAATATTTATGGTATCTGCTGACGATTCACAAGCTGCTAGAAAGGCTGAAGATTTTTTCGCAATGAAAACGCGAAAAATTGATGAGTTTGAATTCAAAGAGTAAGTTAAAAATACTATTTCTGAAAAATTAATATAACATAATAACACATGAAATATAATAGAATTTCTTATTGAAACAGGTTGTTGAATGAGTCGGAGGATGAATCGGAGGATGTCATGACTCGGAAAACAAGAACCAGAAAATTCAAAAATCTTCCGATCAATCTCCGGTCACCCTTCTGGAAACAAATGAAAACAGACGTGGATGTTGTAAGCAAGAAGGAACAACTCATTGCTGATTATGCATTCCTCCCGACAACTGCCGAAAACAAAGAGTAAAATTTCTTTATATGTTTCTTTGGGTATTTCATCTATGAGTTTTATACTTTTTACTATAAAATCAAATTCTACAGTATGTTCTGGTGATTTCAACTCTGTTTTTTAATGAATTCTACTCAGTTTATATGATGTAACTGAAATTTCACGTTTATTTGACTGAATTCTACAGAGAGTGCCTATTTAGAGAGAAGGAATTGTATGGTTTCAAATCTGATTTTGAATCACTCCTTCCAAAAAATTGGGTTGTCAGCAATGTAATTGACATCTGGTGTCGTAAGCTCAACTATGAAAACATGAGAAGATCGCCTGGCAAACCTAAAAGGATATTCTTTTCGGTTTTGTTAACAGTAAGTACTATACTTCATATCATTAAGTAATAAATGCATCAAAAAACTAATAGTATTTAAAAATTACAGAGAGTGATTATCAATGCAAAAGAAGAAAAGGAGTTTGCTGCAGGAATAAATTCGGAGCTTATGAACGTCGACATTGAAGATGCTGATCTGGTAACAAAAGGAAGAACCTTATCTAATTATTTTGAGGAATTACAGACTTTAACCTAAAAATTGTTAACTGTTTTGAATTATAGGTTTTCTTCCCAGTTTTTAATCAAGCACATTATTGGGTGATTTGCTTCAACTTCTTGAATGATACAATGGAGGTGATGGACAACAAGCCTCTGGTACCTGGATTCACAGCAACTGACAAATATGGAGAAATTGCAGATGATGTGGTATGCTTCAAAACTAATTATTGAATTACTATTGTTATGAAGCAGTAATATAATGCACTTTCCTTTGATTCTACAGAATTAGATAGCTAATTCTACTCTCTTTAGTACTATATTCTACTACATTAATAACTTCAAATTATAGTTTGTTCATAGCAATTTCTCATACACAGTATTGTTATGATATTTCAGAAGTTGAAGTTTGTTGGGTATCTAAATACAAAGAACCTGAAAAGGAAGGATGATGTAGCCAGTTTCAAGCTCCGAATGCTGAAAATGAAATGGCGCAGCAGTAAGAACAATACTGACTGCGGCATTTATTGCATGAGGCACATGGAGACTTATCAGGGTGAGGGAGATGACTGGAGTAGTGGA
The DNA here is from genome assembly GCA_954870475.1 of Euphrasia confusa. NCBI lineage: Eukaryota > Viridiplantae > Streptophyta > Magnoliopsida > Lamiales > Orobanchaceae > Euphrasia > Euphrasia confusa. The sequence continues at coordinate 17,569,636 of OX940957.1, read as the reverse complement.
TTTTCAAAGGAGAAGGTAATTATGTTGAATATTTTTTACAAAGACAGTGGATTCAATAAAAATACTACATAATTATTACTAAAAATACTGTTTTGTGTTTTACTTTTGAACAGGATGATGACTTCATGAGGGTGCTTCGTATAAAGTATTGTTCAGCAATGATCATGATGAGGGAGAATGAAGTCAAGAAAGAAGTAGAAAGAATGGCAAGAGAAAATGCAGTAGTGAATTGTTAAAAGTAGGTTTTGTTGATTGCGATTTGTGTATTGTGGATTGTAAACTGTATTGTGTGAATTGTAAATTGTGAATTGTGAATTCTAAAATGTAGTGTGAATTGTGAATTGTATTGAAGTTATGTTTAAAATTTGTTCTGAATATGAATTTGTTGTAGTGGGATTGAAGATAGATTTGTTCTTTGTACTATCTTTATGCATTCTACACCATTTAGTAATGTATTCTACACTATTTATAAACACAGTCTCCTCAATTTTGATTAGTACTCTAAAAATAAACCCTAAACCTTAATCCATCTACATGGTCCCCAGCCCAAATATAAAAGAAATCAGGCCCAAAAAATTCCCGCGCGTTACGTGACTTCAGCCCAAAACACCTAACCCAAACAATTGAATTCACTCTCTCTTTCTCTTCTGAAACTAACAAGCCGATCGAACACACCGAAAACACCACCGCACAAAACCGCACCTCTGCACCGACGTCCGCCGCACTTGCCTCCGCCGCACTTGCGACCGCCGACGACAGAAGCAATTCATACCCCACACCGCGAACCACTGCATCAGCAGAAAAGTCGTCTTCCTCAAACCTGAAATACGAACAAAGTATCAACAGAAAAGGCTCTCAACTACATCGACACACCACAAACAGCGTCGAATCGATAATCGTCCGCCTAACTACAGTAAGTATAAACCCTAATTTTTTCGATTTCATCTTTTATTGAAATTGCATGTTGAGATGGAAACACAAAATTGCATGTTTAATAATTATTCAACCCTAATTTTTCAAATGTCAATTTCATAGTAGAACCTAGATTGTACTGTGAATTATAGTGTAGAGTAAAACACAAAATTCTGAGTAAAACATGGAATTATTCATCTGAATTTGGTACGTATAAGTCATCATATTGCATGTTACAAATCCTTTTTACACTTTTTACAAATCCTTTTTACACTTTTTAGGAAATAAGTCATCTGAATTTGGTAACTATAAGTCATCAAATAATTATTCTTGTTCAGGAAATGAAGAAGCAGTTGGTTCATAAAACAAGGGGAAAGAAGAAAACAACAGTTGGTTCTAGTACAGCAAGCCCGAAGAGGAAACTTAATTTCACTCCTGAACAAGAAAAGGTTTGTACTACTACAACTACTCCAGAGGATGTGCGACAAACTAGAGAGGAGTCGGCTATGGTTCTTTTTGTCCCTCAAGAAGCCCCACAGAAAGAGAAAGAAACTGAACCAGTTCAACCTGAAGCTCAACCTGAAGCTTCGAAGATCAGATGGAGCCCAAGGAGGGAAGCTGTAAATGAGGTTGCAGCAGCTGAACCTAAAAGGAAAAAGGTAAAATCCTAGACATAGTGCATGCATTCTCCTCTGTTGTGATGTACTCTGCTCAGAATCTTATATTATTTTGTGGCTAGTAATTAATACACTGAATTGTGATGCCCTCTCCTCTGATTCTTATCTTATTTTGTGGCATGTAATTAGTATGTATTGAGTTGAGATTATTTTTTCTATGTTTTCAATAATCAATGCTAAAATATCTTTGGCTTATAATTGTAGCAAAAGAAGAGAGGAGATGATAAAGAAGCTACTACGAAGGAGAAGGAGAAAGTTGTTGATAAAGAAAACAGGAAGAAGGACAAAGAAGAATCAGAGAAACAGAAAAAAGAAAAAAAGGAGAAGGAAAAAGAAGCTGCTGAGAAGCAGAAAGAAAAGAGAGAGAAGGTAATATTCTACTTTGACTGATATGTTAAACTTTCAATTTATAATTCAAATGTGTTGATTCTTCTATTTTTGCATAAAATACTAAAATATCTCTTGTTTAAAATACTTAGCAGGAAGCTGAGAAAGATGAAAAAGAGAAGAAGAAGAAGAAGAAGAAGAAGAAGAAGAAGAAGAAGAAGAAGAAGAAGAAGAAGAAGAAGAAGAAGAAGAAGAAGAAGAAGAAGAAGAAGGAGAAAGAAGAAGGAGAAGCTGTGAAACAAGCAGCTCTTAAAAAACTGGTATGTGCATTCTACTTTAACTGATATGTTATTTTGTGGCTAGTAATTAGTATGTATTGAGTGCATTGTAATGTCAAAATGTTATTCATATGTTACTCAATTGAAATTATAATAGAATGAATTGAGTGACATTTAAAATCAGAATCTCAATGAACACAGTTGAAATCTATAATGTACAATGAATTGAGTGAGGATTTATATATCAAATGTGTTGTTTCACAGGAAGATGAGAAAGTTGAAAAAGAAAAGAAGAAGAAGAGAGAAGAAGCACTGAAAGTGGTAAAGGAAAAAATGGAGAAGAAGAAAAAAGCTGCTGAGAAGCAGGAGAATGAAAAGAAAGAGAAGGAGATGGAAAAAGAAGCTGCTGAGAAGCAGAAAGAAAAGAGAGAGAAGGTAATATTCTACTCTGTTTGACATGTTAAACTTTCGATTCATATGAATTGATTGAGGATTTATAAATCAAATGTGTTGTTTCACAGGAAGCTGAGAAAGTTGAAAAAGAAAAGAAGAAGGATAGTGAAGAAGCACTTAAAGTGGTAAAGGAAAACTTGGAGAAGAAGAGAAAAGCTGCTGAGAAGCAGGAGAATGAAAAGAAAGAGAAGGAGATGGAAAAAGAAGTTGCTGAGAAGGAAGAGAAGGTAAAAGAAGCTTCTCAGAAGAAAGAATCTGCTCAGATTCAAAAGAAGGAGAAATCAAAAAGAGCAGCTGCTGAGAAGGATGATCCAGAGCCTGAAGAGGGAAAGAAGAAAAAGGCAAAACTCGACAAGGGAAAAGGGAAAGCTGAGGATGATGAAGAAACTGCAGCAAGGAAGAAATTCCCATGTCGGATGTCGCCTAGCCACGTATCAAGTGTGGTTAGTGGGTTGTCGGAGAATCAGAAACAAGCCGTAAGAGAGATTGGGTTCGGGGGTTTGTTGAGCTTAAACATAACTCAGAACAAGTTCAACTTGTTGAGTTTTGTGATGGAGAGTTTCGACTATCTCACATGTCGAATCATTCTCCAGAATGGAGAAATAGATATCACGGAAGATGACGTTGTATCCATCTTCGATCTTCCAAAAGGGAACAAGATTGTAGAAGAATCCACAGGTAAAAAACTACTCTACTATAATTATATTATTGATATAATTTCTGTAAATGACCTAATTTAAACTATGCAGGCCTGAAATGTGATGATATGGATGATGGATTCACCACATTCTTAGAGGAATGGAGGAGTAGATGGGGAAGCCCTACTGGTATGTGCATTCTACTTTAACTGATATGCTACATTGATTTTGAATGCATTCTCCTCTGTTTGACATGTTATTGTATGCACTCTATACTGTAAAAATGTGAATCTACACAGTATTTGAACATATTCTACACTGAATTGTGATGTACTCTGCTCTGATTCTTATGTTAAATTCAACACTAATTTGAAATGAATTCTACACTGATTTGAAATGTAGATTCACATTTATCTCTCAAAATAAGACCCTAACTGATTGTGATTTATGTCTATAACACAGGTGGTCCATCACCAGCAAAGATGTGCGAAAGATTGAAAGCAACTGTTGAGTATGATGATAATTTTAAGAGAGACTTTGTTGTTTTAGTAGTTAGCACCTTGCTGAAAGGCAAGCAAGACAACTACTCAAACTTCAATGTCTTGAGGGCTTTGAGAGATGTTGCAGAAATCAGAAATTTGGATTGGTGTAGCTACACCATTGAATCCCTTGTCACATCTGCAAGATTGTTCAAAGAGGGTAGAAATTACAACTTCACAGGGCCAGTGACATTTCTGATGGTAAACAAATATGAACACTATAAATCTATTTTCTTTTACATATAATCCTACTTACTATGTTAATGAAATCTACATTCTTTTTCCAGCTCTGCTATTTAGACCGAATGGTGTTCATGTCAAGGACTGTCCAAAGACAGTTCCCGGTCTGCAGAAGCTGGAATGCCAAAAATATAGCTGTCAGGATCAAGCGGGAAATTGACACTGAACCAAAGAGGTTTGGAGTTGGCAAAGTAGTCGATAGGCTGACAAGGTCAGTTGGGGAACCAGAAATTGTTCAACTACCAGTTGCCCCACAAGAACTTAATGTTGATGCTGCTCCTCAACAAAATGCTGAAAATGGAGAAGATCGACAAGAAGATCCCATACATGCTGCTGCTGGCCCTCAACATAATGATCCCCTGAATTCTCCTGCTGGCCCTGTACAAGATGATTCCCAGGATAATGTTGCTGCTTCTGAACAAGTCCCTGTAGATGATGCTGGAAAGATAGGGCCACAAAAGAAAAGTCATACACCAGACCTGACTGTGGGTCTTAGGAAGATTGCCGAAGGAGTCACTCAATGCTTAAGTGTCCTAACAGAGATGGGCAAAGCAGACTTGATGGCAACCATCCTTCAAAATGCCCTTGTCAAGAGCATGATGGTAACAAATGATGAAAAGGCAGAAGAGCAGCAGGCAGTGGTTGATAAGGATGATGATGGTAAGGAGAAGGTAGTTGAAGAGGAGAAGGAAGTTGATCAGGAGAAGGGGATTGCGAAAGAGAAGGAGAATGAAAAAGAGAACGATCCGATCCAGTCATCTCAAAACAAGACATTCAGTGTGTCCATAGAGCCAACAACTGATGAAGTCTACTATGACGATGACTTCATCGCAGCTATTAATGAAATTGAGAAGGCTTTCATATTGATGAAAGCAAAGAAGATGAAGGAAAAGGATCCAGGTTGCCCTTCATTCAACCTCGGAATTCCAGGAGTTGATTCTGAAAGCCAAGATGGCTGCAAAATTGTGGGGGACGAAGACAACACTTATATGGTCGTCACAGCAAGGGAGATAAAGGAAGTTGAATTCATGGAGTAAGTTCTAATAATATTTTAGCAAAAGTTACTTGAATATAATCATTATATACATTAAATAACTGATTTATTGACTTTAATCTTGGAAACAGATGCTTGTATGAGTTGGAGGATGACTCCCCAGATGTTTTGGTGCGAAAAACAGAAAAAAGAATGCACAAGAACCTCCCTCTGAACCTGAGGTCTCCATTCTGGAGGGGAACAATGACTGATGCGAATCTTGTAAGCAAGAAAGAGCAGCTCATTGCTGACTATGCTTTTCTGCCAATGAACGACAAAACCAAGGGGTATACATCTCATTCCTACTGAATTAAGCGAATTTGAATCAAGCGAATTTGAATCAGTATTCAACCCTAATTTTTTGCATTCTACTTTAACTGATATGTGCATTCTACTTTAACTGATATGCTACATTGATTTTGAATGCATTCTCCTCTGTTTTATACTGATTTGAAATGAATTCTACACTGATTTGAAATGTGAATCTACACTGATTTGAAATGAATTCTCCTCTGTTTTAGATGTAATTTTTTTGTCAAGGTTTAATTAGTATGCATTGAGTGAATTATAATGTTAAGGTTTAATTAATATGCATTGAGTGAATTATAATGTTAAGGTTTAATTAATCTGCACTGTAATTGAACAGATTCTACACTGAATTGTGATGTACTCTGCTCTGATTCTTATATTATTTTGTGGCTATTAATTAATATGGATTGACTGAACTATAATACAAAAATAAGACCCTAACTGATTGTGATTAATTGTGATAGAAAAATATAGATTAAGCTATTTGCTAGAATCTACACTGATTTGTAACTAACTCTCCACTGTTTGAACTGTTTCATAGGAAGCTCTTATTCAGAGGGAAGGGTCGTTATGCATACAGGATTGATTTTGAAACCCTCCTTCCTGACACTTGGGTCGTGAGCAACATCATTGACATCTGGTGCTTCAAGCTTAACCATCAAAATTTCAGAAGAGCACCAGGGGAAATGAAAAGAGTTTTCTTCACTACTGCTGTATCAGTAAGTAAAATTTAATATGTATTTTAAAACAAGGAACAATCCTCCTCTGTTTTGCATGACTGTCATGAATTAAGTTAAAAACAATGTAAGATCATAGTAGTTACTGAGTTATATGCTAGATTCTACTATGAATTCTTAAGAATTCTTCTGTATTTGGTATGATGTTTTGAGTGGGTAATGTTCTCTGAACTTTGTAACTAATATTTTGATATCTTCTCTGATGTTTTGATTAGTATCTACTCTGATGTCTAATGAATTCTACTTTAAATAGTAAATAAATTTCTTGTGTTACTGGGAATTTTGAACAATTCTCCCCTGTTCTGTGATTGGCATGAATTAAGCATCAACTCATTTATATGCTAGATTCTACTATGAATTCTTAAGAATTCTTCTGTATTTGGTATGATGATTTGAGTGGGTAATATTCTCTGAACATTGTAACTAATATTTTGATGTCTACTCTGATGTTTTGATTAGTATCTACTCTGATGTCATATCTAATTATATTCAAAAAACAGCAATTGATTCAACATCCAAAGGACAAAGATGACGATACGCAGAAGTGTTTTGGAAACACTATAGACGACGAGCTGAAATGCAATGGGAACATTGACATTGAGGATGCAGACTTGGTAAGTAGATTTTAATAGATGCTTTCTACTGAATTATAAAACAACATACTAATGTTTTTGAATATTTGTGTGTACAGATATTCTTTGCTGTAATAGAGAATGCCCATTTCTGGACTGTGTGCTTCAATTTCTAGAATGAGATGGTGGAAATAATCGACAACAAACCACTCCCGGGCAATCTGAAATGCTTAGATCGTTATGGGGAAATCAGCATAGAATTGGTACAGTTTTACACTATAATTTTCCCTTTACTGTAATGCACTCTTCTGTAATTTTTTTTGCTAATTTTCAGCGTATTAAGGCACCTTGTATTTTTGCTAATTTTCAGCAATTCAAGTTTGCCGCCTACCTCCAAATGAAGAGCAAGAAGTTGAACAGGGCAGTGGTTAACTTCAAGCAAACAAATCTGAAAATGGGATGGCGCTACAAGGATAATAACAATGACTGTGGAATCTATTGCATGAGGCACATGGAGACGTACAAGGGGGATCAGAACTGGACTTGTGGGTTCAGAAAAAACAAGGTAAGAATCTACTAACTAATTAATGGAAAATCAGGATGTTGTATTTTTATATTCTACAGCTCCTTTGATTGCAATAACCTATATTCTAATGTGACTTGTATTTTTCAAACAGGATGTTGATATGTTGAAGATCCTTAGAGTGAAATATTGTTCTGCTATCATCATGACAGAGTTGAATGAGGTGAGAAAAGCAGTCGCAAGTAGAGCAAGAGAGAATGCATCTATTGAGCATGAAGTTCTGAAACAAGGATAGAACATTCAGCAGTCGGAGCATGGTTTCTGAGTATTTGAACATATTTGAACATGTGTTGAATTTGTATTTGAAATTGTGGAAGTTGTATTTGTTGTGGAAGTTGTATTTGAAATTGATCAAGTTGTATTTAAAACTGAGCATGGGTGATGTTGATTACATCTAAATCTTTTCTGAATATGAATTTGCTGTAGTGGGATTGGAATCTGAAAAATGGATTGTTCTTTGTACTGTCTTTATGCATTCTACACCAGTTAGTAATGTATTCTGCACTATTTATAAACACAGTCTCCTCAATTTTTACTAGTACTTTATTTATAAATTACATTGTACTCTGTTTAATAATCGATTCTACTGTAGTGAATAATATAATCCACATAAACACTAAAAATAACCCCTAAACCCTAATCCCTAAAAATAAGCCCATAAAGCCTAATCGAAGGATAATCGAGGGAGGTGAACGATCACGGCCGCCGAAGGCGGCCGTGATTGTTCACCTCCCTCGATTATAAGGGGACACATGGGGGTCTTGTATCGAAGTGGAAACTATAATCGAGGTGGGCAAACAATAATCGAGGAAATTACCTTGTTGTAATGAGTTCTACTGCATTTCGTAGTGCATTCTACTCTAATCTGTATCTTATTCTACTCCATTTATTAATGCATTCTACAACAATAATCGAGGGAGGCAACAATAATCGAGGGAGGCAAAAAAAGATTACGGCCACCTTCGACGGCTTCAGAATTTTAATAAAGGGATAAAGGGGGGGGTCTTGTATCGAAAGGTCTTGTATCGAAAGGTCTTGTATCGAAGTGGCAACAATAATCGAGGGAGGCAACAATAATCGAGGGAGGCAAACAATGATTACGGCCACCTTCGGCGGCTTCAGAATTTTAATAAAGGGATAAAGGGGGGGTCTTGTATCGAAAGGTCTTGTATCGAAGTGGCAACAATAATCGAGAGAGGCAACAATAATTGAGGGAGGCAAACAAAGATTACGGCAACCTTCGGCGGCTTCAGAATTTTAATAAAGGGATAAAGGGGGGGTCTTGTATCGAAAGGTCTTGTATCGAAGTGGCAACAATAATCGAGGGAGGCAAACAATAATCGAGGGAGGCAAACAAAGATTACGGCCACCTTCGGCGGCTTCAGAATTTTAATAAAGGGATAAAGGGGGGGTCTTGTATCGAAAGGTCTTGTATCGAAGTGGCAACAATAATCGAGGGAGGCAAACAATAATCGAGGGAGGCAAACAATGATTACGGCCACCTTCGGCGGCTTCAGAATTTTAATAAAGGGATAAAGGGGGGGTCTTGTATCGAAAGGTCTTGTATCGAAAGGTCTTGTATCGAAAGGTCTTGTATCGAAGTGGCAACAATAATCGAGGTAGGCAAACAATAATCGATGCAGGCAAACAATAACGAGGGAGGCGAACAATAATCGAGGTAGGCAAACAATAATCGAGGAAATTACCTTGTTCTAATGAGTTCTACTGCATTTAGTAGTGCATTCTACACTAATTTGTACCATATTCTACTCCATTTATTAATGCATTCTACAACAATAATCGAGGGAGGCAACAATAACTGAGGGACGCAAACAATAAACGAGGGAGGCAAACAATGATTACGGCCACCTTCGGCGGCTTCAGAATTTTAATAAAGGGATAAAGGGGGGGTCTTGTATCGAAAGGTCTTGTATCGAAAGGTCTTGTATCGAAGTGGCAACAATAATCGAGAGAGGCAACAATAATCGAGGGAGGCAACAATAATCGAGGGAGGCAAACAAAGATTACGGCCACCTTCGGCGGCTTCAGAATTTTAATAAAGGGATAAAGGGGGGGTCTTGTATCGAAAGGTCTTGTATCGAAAGGTCTTGTATCGAAGTGGCAACAATAATCGAGGGAGGCAAACAATAATCGAGGGAGGCAAACAAAAATTACGGCCACCTTCGGCGGCTTCAGAATTTTAATAAAGGGATAAAGGGGGGGTCTTGTATCGAAAGGTCTTGTATCGAAAGGTCTTGTATCGAAAGGTCTTGTATCGAAGTGGCAACAATAATCGAGGGAGGCAAACAATAATCGATGGAGGCAAACAATAATCGAGGAAATTACCTTGTTCTAATGAGTTCTACTGCATTTAGTAGTGCATTCTACACTAATCTGTACCATATTCTACTCCATTTATTAATGCATTCTACAACAATAATCGAGGTAGACAAACAATAAACGAGGGAGGCAAACAATGATTACGGCCACCTTCGGCGGCTTCAGAATTTTAATAAAGGGATAAAGGGGGGGTCTTGTATCAAAAGGTCTTGTATCGAAAGGTCTTGTATCGAAGTGGCAACAATAATCGAGGGAGGCAACAATAATCGAGGGAGGCAAACAAAGATTACGGCTACCTTCGGCGGCTTCAGAATTTTAATAAAGGGATAAAGGGGGGGTCTTGTATCGAAAGGTCTTGTATCGAAAGGTCTTGTTTCGAAGTGGCAACAATAATCGAGGGAGGCAAACAATAATCGAGGGAGGCAAACAATAATCGAGGGAGGCAAACAAAGATTACGGCCACCTTCGGCGGCTTCAGAATTTTAATAAAGGGATAAAGGGGGGGTCTTGTATCGAAAGGTCTTGTATCGAAAGGTCTTGTATCGAAAGGTCTTGTATCGAAGTGGCAACAATAATCGAGGTAGGCAAACAATAATCGATGCAAGCAAACAATAATCGAGGGAGGCGAACAATAATCGAGGTAGGCAAACAATAATCGAGGAAATTACCTTGTTCTAATGAGTTCTACTGCATTTAGTAGTGCATTCTACACTAATCTGTACCATATTCTACTCCATTTATTAATGCATTCTACAACAATAATCTAGGGAGGCAACAATAATCGAGGGACGCAAACAATAAACGAGGGAGGCAAACAATGATTACGGCCACCTTCGGCGGCTTCAGAATTTTAATAAAAGGATAAAGGGGGGGGGGGGGTCTTGTATCGAAAGGTCTTGTATCGAAAGGTCTTGTATCGAAGTGGCAACAATAATCGAGAGAGGCAACAATAATCGAGGGAGGCAACAATAATCGAGGGAGGCAAACAAAGATTACGGCCACCTTCGGCGACTTCAGAATTTTAATAAAGGGATAAAGGGGGGGTCTTGTATCGAAAGGTCTTGTATCGAAAGGTCTTGTATCGAAGTGGAAACAATAATCGAGGGAGGCAAACAATAATCGAGGGAGGCAAACAAAGATTACGGCCACCTTCGGCGGCTTCAGAATTTTAATAAAGGGATAAAGGGGGGGTCTTGTATCGAAAGGTCTTGTATCGAAAGGTCTTGTATCGAAGTGGCAACAATAATCGAGGGAGGCAAACAATAATCGATGGAGGCAAACAATAATCGAGGAAATTACCTTGTTCTAAAGAGTTCTACTGCATTTAGTAGTGCATTCTACACTAATCTGTACCATATTCTACTCCATTTATTAATGCATTCTACAACAATAATCGAGGGAGGCAACAATAATCGAGGGAGGCAAACAATAAACGAGGGAGGCAAAAAATGATTACGGCCACCTTCGGCGGCTTCAGAATTTTAATAAAGGGATAAAGGGGGGGTCTTGTATCAAAAGGTCTTGTATCGAAAGGTCTTGTATCGAAGTGGCAACAATAATCGAGAGAGGCAACAATAATCGAGGGAGGCAACAATAATCGAGGGAGGCAAACAAAGATTACGGCCACCTTCGGCGGCTTCAGAATTTTAATAAAGGGATAAAGGGGGGGTCTTGTATCGAAAGGTCTTGTATCGAAAGGTCTTGTATCGAAGTGGCAACAATAATCGAGGGAGGCAAACAATAATCGAGGGAGGCAAACAAAGATTACGGCCACCTTCGGCGGCTTCAGAATTTTAATAAAGGGATAAAGGGGGGGTCTTGTATCGAAAGGTCTTGTATCGAAAGGTCTTGTATCGAAGTGGCAACAATAATCGAGGGAGGCAAACAATAATCGATGGAGGCAAACAATAATCGAGGAAATTACCTTGTTCTAATGAGTTCTACTGCATTTAGTAGTGCATTCTACACTAATCTGTACCATATTCTACTCCATTTATTAATGCATTCTACAACAATAATCGAGGGAGGCAACAATAATCGAGGGAGGCAAACAATAAACGAAGGAGGCAAACAATGATTACGGCCACCTTCGGCGGCTTCAAAATTTTAATAAAGGGATAAAGGGGGGGTCTTGTATCGAAAGGTCTTGTATCGAAAGGTCTTGTATCGAAGTGGCAACAATAATCGAGAGAGGCAACAATAATCGAGGGAGGCAACAATAATCGAGGGAGGCAAACAAAGATTACGGCCACCTTCGGCGGCTTCAGAATTTTAATAAAGGGATAAAGGGGGGGTCTTGTATCGAAAGGTCTTGTATCGAAAGGTCTTGTATCGAAGTGGCAACAATAATCGAGGTAGGCAAACAATAATCGATGCAGGCAAACAATAATCGAGGGAGGCGAACAATAATCGAGGTAGGCAAACAATAATCGAGGAAATTACCTTGTTCTAATGAGTTCTACTGCATTTAGTAGTGCATTCTACACTAATTTGTACCATATTCTACTCCATTTATTAATGCATTCTACAACAATAATCGAGGGAGGCAACAATAATCGAGGGACGCAAACAATAAACGAGGGAGGCAAACAATGATTACGGCCACCTTCGGCGGCTTCAGAATTTTAATAAAGGGATAAAGGGGGGGTCTTGTATCGAAAGGTCTTGTATCGAAGTGGCAACAATAATCGAGAGAGGCAACAATAATCGAGGGAGGCAACAATAATCGAGGGAGGCAAACAAAGATTACGGCCACCTTCGGCGGCTTCAGAATTTTAATAAAGGGATAAAGGGGGGGTCTTGTATCGAAAGGTCTTGTATCGAAAGGTCTTGTATCGAAGTGGCAACAATAATCGAGGGAGGCAAACAATAATCGATGGAGGCAAACAATAATCGAGGAAATTACCTTGTTCTAATGAGTTCTACTGCATTTAGTAGTGCATTCTACACTAATCTGTACCATATTCTACTCCATTTATTAATGCATTCTACAACAATAATCGAGGGAGGCAACAATAATCGAGGGAGGCAAACAATAAACGAGGGAGGCAAAAAATGATTACGGCCACCTTCGGCGGCTTCAGAATTTTAATAAAGGGATAAAGGGGGGGTCTTGTATCGAAAGGTCTTGTATCGAAAGGTCTTGTATCGAAGTGGCAACAATAATCGAGAGAGGCAACAATAATCGAGGGAGGCAACAATAATCGAGGGAGGCAAACAAAGATTACGGCCACCTTCGGCGGCTTCAGAATTTTAATAAAGGGATAAAGGGGGGGTCTTGTATCGAAAGGTCTTGTATCGAAAGGTCTTGTATCGAAGTGGCAACAATAATCGAGGGAGGCAAACAATAATCGAGGGAGGCAAACAAAGATTACGGCCACCTTCGGCGGCTTCAGAATTTTAATAAAGGGATAAAGGGGGGGTCTTGTATCGAAAGGTCTTGTATCGAAGTGGCAACAATAATCGAGGGAGGCAAACAATAATCGATGGAGGCAAACAATAATCGAGGAAATTACCTTGTTCTAATGAGTTCTACTGCATTTAGTAGTGCATTCTACACTAATCTGTACCATATTCTACTCCATTTATTAATGCATTCTACAACAATAATCGAGGGAGGCAACAATAATCGAGGGAGGCAAACAATAAACGAGGGAGGCAAACAATGATTACGGCCACCTTCGGCGGCTTCAAAATTTTAATAAAGGGATAAAGGGGGGGTCTTGTATCGAAAGGTCTTGTATCGAAAGGTCTTGTATCGAAGTGACAACAATAATCGAGAGAGGCAACAATAATCGAGGGAGGCAACAATAATCGAGGGAGGCAAACAAAGATTACGGCCACCTTTGGCGGCTTCAGAATTTTAATAAAGGGATAAAGGGGGGGTCTTGTATCGAAAGGTCTTGTATCGAAAGGTCTTGTATCGAAAGGTCTTGTATCGAAGTGGCAACAATAATCGAGGTAGGCAAACAATAATCGATGCAGGCAAACAATAATCGAGGGAGGCGAACAATAATCGAGGTAGGCAAACAATAATCGAGGAAATTACCTTGTTCTAATGAGTTCTACTGCATTTAGTAGTGCATTCTACACTAATTTGTACCATATTCTACTCCATTTATTAATGCATTCTACAACAATAATCGAGGGAGGCAACAATAATCGAGGGACGCAAACAATAAACGAGGGAGGCAAACAATGATTACGGCCACCTTCGGCGGCTTCAGAATTTTAATAAAGGGATAAAGGGGGGGTCTTGTATCGAAAGGTCTTGTATCGAAGTGGCAACAATAATCGAGAGAGGCAACAATAATCGAGGGAGGCAACAATAATCGAGGGAGGCAAACAAAGATTACGGCCACCTTCGGCGGTTTCAGAATTTTAATAAAGGGATAAAGGGGGGGTCTTGTATCGAAAGGTCTTGTATCGAAAGGTCTTGTATCGAAGTGGCAACAATAATCGAGGGAGGCAAACAATAATCGAGGGAGGCAAACAAAAATTACGGCCACCTTCGGCGGCTTCAGAATTTTAATAAAGGGATAAAGGGGGGGTCTTGTATCGAAAGGTCTTTTATCGAAAGGTCTTGTATCGAAGTGGCAACAATAATCGAGGGAGGCAAACAATAATCGATGGAGGCAAACAATAATCGAGGAAATTACCTTGTTCTAATGAGTTCTACTGCATTTAGTAGTGCATTCTACACTAATCTGTACCATATTCTACTCCATTTATTAATGCATTCTACAACAATAATCGAGGGAGGCAAACAATAAACGAGGGAGGCAAACAATGATTACGGCCACCTTCGGCGGCTTCAGAATTTTAATAAAGGGATAAAGGGGGGGTCTTGTATCAAAAGGTCTTGTATCGAAAGGTCTTGTATCGAAGTGGCAACAATAATCGAGAGAGGCAACAATAATCGAGGGAGGCAACAATAATCGAGGGAGGCAAACAAAGATTACGGCCACCTTCGGCGGCTTCAGAATTTTAATAAAGGGATAAAGGGGGGGTCTTGTATCGAAAGGTCTTGTATCGAAAGGTCTTGTATCGAAGTGGCAACAATAATCGAGGGAGGCAAACAATAATCGAGGGAGGCAAACAATAATCGAGGGAGGCAAACAAAGATTACGGGCACCTTCGGCGGCTTCAGAATTTTAATAAAGGGATAAAGGGGGGGTCTTGTATCGAAAGGTCTTGTATCGAAAGGTCTTGTATCGAAGTGGCAACAATAATCGAGGTAGGAAAACAATAATCGATGCAGGCAAACAATAATCGAGGGAGGCGAACAATAATCGAGGTAGGCAAACAATAATCGAGGAAATTACCTTGTTCTAATGAGTTCTACTGCATTTAGTAGTGCATTCTACACTAATCTGTACCATATTCTACTCCATTTATTAATGCATTCTACAACAATAATCGAGGGAGGCAACAATAATCGAGGGACGCAAACAATAAACGAGGGAGGCAAACAATGATTACGGCCACCTTCGGCGGCTTCAGAATTTTAATAAAGGGATAAAGGGGGGGGTCTTGTATCGAAAGGTCTTGTATCGAAAGGTCTTGTATCGAAGTGGCAACAATAATCGAGAGAGGCAACAATAATCGAGGGAGGCAACAATAATCGAGGGAGGCAAACAAAGATTACGGCCACCTTCGGCGGCTTCAGAATTTTAATAAAGGGATAAAGGGGGGGTCTTGTATCGAAAGGTCTTGTATCGAAAGGTCTTGTATCGAAGTGGCAGCAATAATCGAGGGAGGCAAACAATAATCGAGGGAGGCAAACAATAATCGAGGGAGGCAAACAAAGATTACGGCCACCTTCGGCGGCTTCAGAATTTTAATAAAGGGATAAAGGGGGGGTCTTGTATCGAAAGGTCTTGTATCGAAAGGTCTTGTATCGAAGTGGCAACAATAATCGAGGGAGGCAAACAATAATCGATGGAGGCAAACAATAATCGAGGAAATTACCTTGTTCTAATGAGTTCTACTGCATTTAGTAGTGCATTCTACACTAATCTGTACCATATTCTACTCCATTTATTAATGCATTCTACAACAATAATCGAGGGAGACAACAATAATCGAGGGAGGCAAACAATAAACGAGGGAGGCAAAAAATGATTACGGCCACCTTCGGCGGCTTCAGAATTTTAATAAAGGGATAAAGGGGGGGTCTTGTATCGAAAGGTCTTGTATCGAAAGGTCTTGTATCGAAGTGGCAACAATAATCGAGAGAGGCAACAATAATCGAGGGAGGCAACAATAATCGAGGGAGGCAAACAAAGATTACGGCCACCTTCGGCGGCTTCAGAATTTTAATAAAGGGATAAAGGGGGGGTCTTGTATCGAAAGGTCTTGTATCGAAAGGTCTTGTATCGAAGTGGCAACAATAATCGAGGGAGGCAAACAATAATCGAGGGAGGCAAACAAAGATTACGGCCACCTTCGGCGGCTTCAGAATTTTAATAAAGGGATAAAGGGGGGGTCTTGTATCGAAAGGTCTTGTATCGAAAGGTCTTGTATCGAAAGGTCTTGTATCGAAGTGGCAACAATAATCGAGGGAGGCAAACAATAATCGATGGAGGCAAACAATAATCGAGGAAATTACCTTGTTCTAATGAGTTCTACTGCATTTAGTAGTGCATTCTACACTAATCTGTACCATATTCTACTCCATTTATTAATGCATTCTACAACAATAATCGAGGGAGGCAACAATAATCGAGGGAGGCAAACAATAAACGAGGGAGGCAAACAATGATAACGGCCACCTTCGGCGGCTTCAGAATTTTAATAAAGGGATAAAGGGGGGGTCTTGTATCGAAAGGTCTTGTATCGAAAGGTCTTGTATCGAAGTGGCAACAATAATCGAGAGAGGCAACAATAATCGAGGGAGGCAACAATAATCGAGGGAGGCAAACAAAGATTACGGCCACCTTCGGCGGCTTCAGAATTTTAATAAAGGGATAAAGGGGGGGTCTTGTATCGAAAGGTCTTGTATCGAAGTGGCAACAATAATCGAGGGAGGCAAACAATAATCGATGCAGGCAAACAATAATCGAGGGAGGCGAACAATAATCGAGGTAGGCAAACAATAATCGAGGAAATTACCTTGTTCTAATGAGTTCTACTGCATTTAGTAGTGCATTCTACACTAATCTGTACCATATTCTACTCCATTTATTAATGCATTCTACAACAATAATCGAGGGAGGCAACAATAATCGAGGGACGCAAACAATAAACGAGGGAGGCAAACAATGATTACGGCCACCTTCGGCGGCTTCAGAATTTTAATAAAGGGATAAAGGGGGGGGTCTTGTATCGAAAGGTCTTGTATCGAAAGGTCTTGTATCGAAGTGGCAACAATAATCGAGAGAGGCAACAATAATCGAGGGAGGCAAACAAAGATTACGGCCACCTTCAGCGGCTTCAGAATTTTAATAAAGGGATAAAGGGGGGGTCTTGTATCGAAAGGTCTTGTATCGAAGTGGCAACAATAATCGAGGGAGGCAAACAATAATCGAGGGAGGCAAACAATAATCGAGGGAGGCAAACAAAGATTACGGCCACCTTCGGCGGCTTCAGAATTTTAATAAAGGGATAAAGGGGGGGTCTTGTATCGAAAGGTCTTGTATCGAAAGGTCTTGTATCGAAGTGGCAACAATAATCGAGGGAGGCAAACAATAATCGATGGAGGCAAACAATAATCGAGGAAATTACCTTGTTCTAATGAGTTCTACTGCATTTAGTAGTGCATTCTACACTAATCTGTACCATATTCTACTCCATTTATTAATGCATTCTACAACAATAATCGAGGGAGGCAACAATAATCGAGGGAGGCAAACAATAAACGAGGGAGGCAAAAAATGATTACGGCCACCTTCGGCGGCTTCAGAATTTTAATAAAAGGATAAAGGGGGGGTCTTGTATCGAAAGGTCTTGTATCGAAAGGTCTTGTATCGAAGTGGCAACAATAATCGAGAGAGGCAACAATAATCGAGGGAGGCAACAATAATCGAGGGAGGCAAACAAAGATTACGGCCACCTTCGGCGGCTTCAGAATTTTAATAAAGGGATAAAGGGGGGGTCTTGTATCGAAAGGTCTTGTATCGAAAGGTCTTGTATCGAAGTGGCAACAATAATCGAGGGAGGCAAACAATAATCGAGGGAGGCAAACAAAGATTACGGCCACCTTCGGCGGCTTCAGAATTTTAATAAAGGGATAAAGGGGGGGTCTTGTATCGAAAGGTCTTGTATCGAAAGGTCTTGTATCGAAAGGTCTTGTATCGAAGTGGCAACAATAATCGAGGGAGGCAAACAATAATCGATGGAGGCAAACAATAATCGAGGAAATTACCTTGTTCTAATGAGTTCTACTGCATTTAGTAGTGCATTCTACACTAATCTGTACCATATTCTACTTCATTTATTAATGCATTCTACAACAATAATCGAGGGAGGCAACAATAATCGAGGGAGGCAAACAATAAACGAGGGAGGCAAACAATGATTACGGCCACCTTCGGCGGCTTCAGAATTTTAATAAAGGGATAAAGGGGGGGTCTTGTATCGAAAGGTCTTGTATCGAAGTGGCAACAATAATCGAGAGAGGCAACAATAATCGAGGGAGGCAACAATAATCGAGGGAGGCAAACAAAGATTACGGCCACCTTCGGCGGCTTCAGAATTTTAATAAAGGGATAAAGGGGGGGTCTTGTATCGAAAGGTCTTGTATCGAAAGGTCTTGTATCGAAGTGGCAACAATAATCGAAGTGGCAACAATAATCGAAGTGACAACAATAATCGAGGGAGGCAACAATAATCGAGGGAGGCAACCAAAGATTACGGCCACCTTCGGCGGCTTCAGACTTTTAATAAAGGAATAAAGGGGGGGTCTTGTATCGAAAGGTCTTGTATCGAAAGGTCTTGTATCGAAGTGGCAACAATAATCGAGGGAGGCAAACAATAATCGATGGAGGCAAACAATAATCGAGGGAGACAACAATAATCGTGGGAGGCGAACGATCACGGCTGCCCTTTGGCGGCTCACCGCCGAAGGCGGTGAGCCGAAGGCGGTGAATAATCCAGGGAGGCGATCTGTAATCATGGGAGGTGAACTATCGAAGTGGCAACAATAATCGAGGGAGGCAAACAACGATTTCTAAAACCCTAAACCCTAATTTCTAAAACCCTAAACCTGAATGAATTCTACTACATGTAGTAGTGCATTCTGCTCTATTTATATTCATATTCTACTCAATTCATTCATGAATTCTATTGTATTAGTACACAACATCTAATACATTAATAAAAAAATATCAATAAATAATTCTCCACGATATTATAAATGTAATCTCGACATTATACAAATTCTGATCAACGGGAAAATAAAAATAAAAACCAAGCACATAATGTCATCAACACAGCATTGTCAACAATAAAAACACAAATGTCATCAACACATCATTTCCAAACTTAGTAAAAACAATCAGGCAACAGAATCATATAACACTGCGGGAAATCTTGAACTTGTATTCGGAGATATAACTTCTAAACGTTGACCTCCAGAAATAGGGTGAACAACGTAACCACCCTCATTATCCTAAAAAAAAAAGACACCAGAAAGGTATTAGAAACAGATTAGAATTCATTGTAACTTGGAATAAAAATCAGAATTAAAAACAATAAAACACAAAAAACAAAACTTTTTTACCTCTAAATTACGAACAGCCATTCTGCTTTTTAACTCGTCAGTTTTCGATTTCTTCTTTCTGCCTCTTACTTTATTCCATATCTTCTCCACTGTAGGCTTCTCCCTGGTTCGTCGCTTATACTTCAAGCTCGTACTCTTGGGATTTTGAACAACCTCACTTCTTGAAGATGTTTCATCCAAACACCTATCATCGTCTCCTGACCGAACAGCAAGAATTACATCTTTCTTGATACCCTCAAAACCTGTGTCCCAAATCAACCGAGCATCCTTGTTATTTTCACAAGTTGCTATGAAATCAACAGCCTTTCTACTTGCTTGTGTTCTCCACAAAGATGCTGCCACAGAATCTTCATCTAAAGAGGTCAAGGAAGGCACAACATTCTGATTTTCCCGACCCTTAACAACATCTTTACGCCACCTCTTCGATATGTAGAACTCAGGAATGGCAGACACACAATGTATGTTCATGACTCTCAGAGAATGCGAGCACAGGATACCAACTTCACTGAACAAATTGCATGTGCAACTCACACAATTAAGAGTAAACTTATAAGACACAGTGTGCTTCAGTTTTTCACGACCTGCTCGCCACACATGGTATGTAGCCATGACAGAATCAGAACTAACAAGTTTCTGAAAAGAAGAAGTTCCTTTCCTGAATTCATCCTCGAAAATGTCGTAAGCCTTCAGTGTATAAACATCTCTAGCATGCAAAAGCATTGGAGCCTCATCTGGAGACAATGTTCGCTTACCAATAAGACAAGCCAAATCTTGGTCTTTCTCATTGCTCCTCCAATCTGCAACCACACCCCCAAAACAATGATAAAAGTCACAGAGGTCAGAAGTCTTCGAAAGTTTGTTAGAGAGTGCTTGATTAGTGCTTTCACTTCTTTGGGAAGACAATGCACCACCAGAGAAATGATTCTTATTGAAGGCAGGACACCATTTCTCTCTAAGCCCATATAGCCTCAACAACCATTTATTTTGTGCACAGCCATATTTGGACATCACCCTAAAAAACAAACAGAATATTGTAACTACAGAGTAGGATAAAAGACAGAAGCATGGACAGTGAAAGAGAGCAGAATGACATATAAAACACAGTAGAATGTCAAAGTACATCAGAATTCCATGTAATAATAATAATGAAAAGGGAAATTACATAGTGAAAAAAAAAACTTACTCAACCCATTTGTCTTCAAACTCGGCAATGGTATCACAGCACTTCAGCAAGTAGTTGAAGTCGTCCATGAATCCTTTGATGCGCCGAAGTGCACCGATGCGATTCTTTGAATTCTCCCCAATGTGCCATATGCAAAGGCGATGACGAGAAAGTGGAAAGACCTCAGAAATAGCAGCAGCCATAGCAGCACTTTGATCAGTCATTATAGTATCAGGATGTCTATTGTTCATGGATCTCAAAAAGGTATTGAACAACCACTCAAACGACTCGGTAGTCTCATTCATCAAAAACCCACACCCAAACATCACATTCTGTCCATGGTGGTTCATACCGACAAACGGACCACAAATCATATCATATTTGTTTGTCCGGTAAGTGGTGTCATGTACTACCAAGTCACCAAAGAGAATGTAGTCGTCCTTCATTCGTTTATCCCTCCAAAAGAAACTACACAACCGAGACTCACCATCAATCTGAAAATCAAAGAAAAAGTCGTCTTCAGTAGCCTTCCTTTTCTTAAAAATTTCTATTAACCTGTTGGAGTCCGTCCCATCAAGAGTCTTAGGGTTCGACAGTGCATTATAAGCATCTCTAGGAGTAAACCCTAACATCGGTGATCCACCAGACTGATGTTTCAACACCCGGACAGCAGTAGCAACCCCGACTCCACTTTTCTTTAACTCTTCCAAGTACGAAACATGATTTCGGTTAAGCCTTCTATGAGATCTCATAAGGTGACTAGAAGATGGGCAGAGCTCATGGTTATGTTCTTTAACATGCTTCGAAACAACCCATACACCATCTCTGTCAACATGGAATTGTACTCGAGCTTCACAACCAGATCTGACATCAAGCCTAGAATAGGATGGATCAGTGTTGGTACTATTCTCCTTCAAACCAGCTTGAGAGCACACATACAGTTTCATTGATACAGATCCATCTACTCTACATCTTCCCCTTGACCTCCGAACACTAAAACCCATATTAAAGGCATAATCATTATACATTTCATAAGCCTCCTGTTCAGAATGAGCAACTGTACCAACCAAATCTTTGTCAAAAGTTACTGCTGCAGTTTGAATACAAAAAAGAAAAACAGTAAGAAGAGAAGAAAAAGAATTCAGAACCAAAACTCAAACAAAAGAGAGTAAAAATGCATAGAATGTAGAGCAGGAAGCACTATAAAACAGAGTAGAAATCATTGCACAACAGAGAAGAACTAAGAAAGTAAATGACATAAAATTATGAAAGATGAGAATAAATTTTTACCTTTTTCAGCATCATCATTAGTAATGACTTCAGAAACTGGAAGATTAACACCAATATCTTTGGAAACATCATTTGGGACTACAACAAGAAATGAGGACGATAACAGATTTCATGAAATGAACAAAACAGATTTCAAATTAAGATAAAAGCATGAAAGTGAAAAGGACGATAAACATGATTGTTACCTTCTTCAACGTCATCTGTAATAATAACTTCAGAAATTGGGAGACCATCAATGTTGTCTTCTTCAGAATCAATACGGATTACTTCTACATCATCATTAAAATCAACTGAAAAAAATGAAGTAAAAAACACATTAGAACAGATAAGAATGAATTGAAACACAAAATTACAAGAAAAGAACATCCCTACCATCAAAAGTATAAGCATCCAAATCAATGTCATCCATCGGAATGAACAGAGCCTGCATATGATATGTTAATATGAAGAACTACTGGATTATGAACAAATGAACAGAGGAACTAAATTACTGTACATTATGAAACTCAAAACAAGCTACTGGAGATCCTCAAAGCTCAATTTATCAACATTATGACCAATTGAATTGGGAAAAAAATGTCAGTGAACAGAAAAACCAAATTCAATGAACAAAACCTAATTCGATATCATTGACAATTCAATCGAAACCTAATTTTATCTCATTTCGAAACCTAATCTGGAAATTGATATCGAAATTGAAATCGAAATTAAAATAGAAAATTCACAGAAGAAGTACTTACCTCACGAAAGAACTGGAACGAAGGATTGGCCGTCGAAAGCCGCAGTATCCGTCGAAAGCCGCAGTCGTCGGTTGTGCGCGATCGAATTGCCCGTCGCCGGTTGGACGGGATAGAATTGGCCACCGCGAAGAGACTGAAGGAAAGGAGAAAGTATTCTGATCACCTACGCCGGCCGTCTCCCGCCGATTAATCGCGGCCGGTGCGCGGTGAGTTTGTGTTCTGTGTGTTGTGTGTGTTGTGAGTTTGTTTTGTGTGTGTGTTGTGTTCAGCCCGTGTAACAGAAACAGAAAAGAGGAAGGGAAAAAAAAAGAGGAAAAAAATAGGGTTTGAAAAATGAAATGCTTAAATATTAAAATGTGGTACCATGTAAATTGGTATGGTACTAGTACCACTCAATAAATTGCCGGTAATCACCGGCTAGATTGGTTCCTCGCGGCTCTTTATAGTAAGAACTTGTACCCTACTACACTTTTTATTTAATACTATAACTTTATAATAAATAAGATTATAATTATAAGAGTGTAGTGTACATTATAATATTTTAAATTACACTGCACAAATTACCAAATGTTTCATTTTTTTAGATTTTTTATTAATTAGAGTAGTATAAGATTATAATTATAAAACGATAATAACTGTATAATTAATATAATTAATAATAAGTAATAACAGTTGTAAATTAACAAAATTAAAATAATATTGATATTGGTAAACTGCTCTTATTCATAATTATATTAAATTGAGTTATTTATTTTTAAGGAAATTTTAAAAACTTATCATTATCCAAAATCACCCTACTATATACCTGTTTTCCATAAAAATAATCACACTTTTTATGTAAATTAAAAAAATAAAAATAAAAATAAAAAATAAAAACACTTCCTATGTAACTTAAAAAAGTGGAATCGTCTTTATGGGACAGAAGGAGCTGTATCAATTATGAGGAGATCTTATAATTGAAATTAACTAGTCCTCTTGCCCGTGCGATGCACGTGCTTTAATTCCATTTTTTTTACTCGGATTAGTGCTCAAACTACTTAAATTTAATGTTTAACATAAACTCATTTTAGATGTAGATAATGGAGAAATAAAGATTAGGTGATGATTTAATTGAAAAATTACATATAAAAAATTACATTGATATTACAAATTTTGGAATACTTCTTTATAGACAACATTTGTTGTTCTATTCGTAAGACGTCCACGCTCATCACAAAGCAGAAGCTTCAACCCGGTCGTGTTGGTTACTCTAGACAACGCAACGTACAATTGACCGTGGGTAACTGGTTTCTTCAAATATATTGCAACATTTGTCAACGACTGACCTTGACTCTTATTAATCGTCATGGCATACGATATCATAATCGGAAATTGTCTTCGTTGGAATGAAAACGGGAATTTGGTATCCGAGGGCGTCAGGGCAATTCGAGGAATAAAAACCATTTCCCCAGAATTATTTCCTCCTAATACTTTGGCCTGGATAATATAATTACCGAGTTGCGTTACAACCATCCTGGTACCATTGCATAGACCGACAGAGGCATCCATGTTCCGCAACAGCATAACGGGCACCCCAACCTAATAAGAAATAGTAGATGTATCAATAACTATATACCATGTCCCATCATTTCATAAATTGTTTAATTATATAAAAGAAACATAACGTGGCTTGACTAAGAAAATATGTTGGATAAAGAAAAATAAAGCTAATACTTATTTTAATTAATAGAATTAGATTTTAGTAAAATGTTTATAGTAATACCAACCTTCAACTTCAGCTCGTGGTTTGGCAGTCCGGAACACTTGATGGTATTCAAAAACTCAACCGAATGCATTTGATCAAACATATTATCTCCCCGTTCGGAAGACACAATACTATCGGAACTCAGGTAAATTCTTTCGTCGGTATTATGCATTGCAACCATGTAATCATTTATCTCATTCACGTCATCCAGAGTTGGCGCAAGAATCGCCCGTCCGTCTAGAAAATTGATATCCCCTATGTGTTCATGGAAAGACGGATACGCGGCCTCAACAATCGATTCAATATAATTATTCGATTGAGTTATCAAATATTCATTCGGGATCTCTATATCTATTTCCCCGTCGTTGTCGCCGCCAGCAGTACCATCCCCTATAGAAGACAGCCAATCCGAGAACTCACGCAACTTACGACCATCATTTCCATCGCCGACATTTTGCAACCTCATGTTCTTGGTCAGCCGCAAAACTTTGCAATTTATCCATATATCGGAAGAATTAATAGTGGCGTGAACAATATCCTGCCTCGTACCTTTAGGAATGACCGGTAGAATTTGACGAAAATCTCCCCCGAAAACAACAACTTTGCCTCCGAAAGGCAGATGCTCGGCTTCAGGTCGATGAGAGCTCATGATATCACGCATGGTACGATCAAGTGCTTCAAAACAATTTCTAGCAAAATAAAAACCAAATAAACATAAATATGAGTATATTAAACTTAAAATTAATTTGTAAACACATAAATATAAAACGGCAGACATCAAATAAATATACCTATGCATCATAGGAGCCTCGTCCCATATAATAAGTTTGGTCTTAATAATCAATTTTCCCAGATCGCTTTGCTTCTTGATGTTACACGTAGAGCTTTCATGCAAAGATATGGGAATCTTTAATCTGGAATGGGCCGTTCTACCTCCTGGTAAAAGAAGAGAAGCTATACCACTCGATGCGACATTTAGAACAATGTCGCCTCTAGCTCGAACAGCTGCTGAGAGAGTCTTCCAAACGAAAGTCTTACCGGTTCCACCATAACCATACAAAAAGAAAACCTGGCCTTTTGGATCGTCGAGAGTTCGAACGATTGTTTTATAAGCCTTCCGCTGATCCTCATTCAACATGGCCACCAATTGATCGTACTCCACTCGCTGAGCATTTCTATCATAGGAAAGCTCGGCTGCTAAGAGGCTGTTTTGTCCAACAGTAAGATCAACGAATTTTGGATAAGGCATTTTGGGAATATCTTTCAACGTTTGTCCTTGGCGCTTCATCATCTCTTCAATGAATTGTAAGCACAAATTATAAATTTCATCTTGCGAGAGAGTTACATCTGAGTATAACACAAAAAAACACGTCAATAATTTACAGTGGTAATTAAAATCTATCGCATGATATAAATTACATGCAAACTGTCTAGTAAGAAGTCACATTTAATAACAGACACGTATATCATAATTAAATAAGAACAACGCATCAATATTAAAAACACTGACCAAATATTAAAAAAAACAGCAAATAAAAATAATTGAGCCGATAATACTAATATTAATATATACCAAAACTTTAAACATAAATATACCTTGATTATTGACGGTGTTACGATATATTTTCAGCACGTCAACAGACAAATAATCTTTGCATTCTTCCCAAACCTTTTCTGGGCTGGTCAATACTGAACATGTTAGCATGTTGACGAAAAGTGTTCGCAACATGAAATCTGTATCCCACTTTGAAGCCTCTTTTATTGCATCGATGTATTCTTTATCGTCATCCAACAAACCACGGGCAAAACAGGCTTCTTTATAGGTTGTATACGTCTTTCCATCGTACGTTTTAACATCATCGAAGGATGTACAGCCACGAACGATATTGAGAAGAATTCTCAAATAATACAACTCTCCGGCTCCTGGATACATATAAGCTAATCTTCCGAGAGCTATTCCTCGTTGCCTCGGTCGCCATTCCATTTGCTGATCATTCCATACAAATTTCTGAGGAAATTCAGCATAAGTCAAGCTCCTCGCTTCAGGATATTTAGAATTCGCGTCGAGCCAAGCTGTGAACATTGTTTCTTTCGAAGAAGACTTCAACAAAACCTTTTTCGTAGACTCTTTGGCTCTAAGCATAATATTCTGTTCTTTGTGACAATGGTAGCTAAGCCTAATGACATTCGGTTCTCTGAAATGCATTTCGTATGCAAACAACCTCCATGCAGCTTCGGAAGCGGATATGTACCTACAGTCAAAGTACTGTTTGATTTCATCAATAACCTTTTTTCCTTGACTGGGAACATAAGACTGATAAAATACAGCCGTTGTGCGATCATTCCCTTTGTGCACATATTTAAACAAATATTTGATGGAGCGCGATATGTTGCACCATTCGACGTTAATATGCCCGCCATACTTTTTAAGAAGGGCAGGGTTGTGGGGGACGACAAACCTGGATTACGTAAGTAGAAGTAATAAGAATTCGTAATGGTTTGCGATTGTTATATATTTAAATCTATATATATATATATATAATTTTAAAATACGTATTATTTAAATTACATATTAATTAAACTCGTAATAGACGAAGTTAAAAATGAAAATTACCTATTGTCGAGATCAATACCATTCTTATTGACATATCGGCCTAGATCCCTTCGTCTGTACACGACGAAACCATCATTATCTACAGTAGTTCTGTTAGCAAACTTCTTGGGAAAATGCTTGGTGCATTTATTTCCGACCATGCAAGGTGATTTCATATTGGCAACGCCGCAAGGGCCGTGAAGCATGTGTTGTTTCACCGCTTCATAATATGCCTTGTCGTCACTTTCATTGGGGATCTCTGCCTTTATTATTCCGTCCACAACGTCAGCACTCACGTTCTCGGGAATACCCTTGAGAAAAATGAGAATGTGCGCATGCGGCAATCCACGTTTCTGGAACTCCACCGTGTATATAACTGCAAAAAGCAGCGTTGGAGAACAACAATTAATTGATTGTAAAATGCACAAACTGATGAATTAAACTTATTATTTGGTAAATAAATTAAGTTTCTATATAGCAACATAATATAATAAAATATTACCTGCACTGGTTTCTCCAAAAATCTTGTCGAATCGAATTTCTCTCAACAAATTATCTAGCTTAGAGTGGAAAACCCGAGAAACTATATCTGGTCTGTCGGCGGCAGTGAGACCTCTTTTTTTGACATATCTTGTTATTTCATCCCAATTAGAATTGCACGTGAAAGTGACGAACAAATTCAGATATCCAACCCATTTGCATATAGACATAGCATCGTGATAGTTCTGTATCATGAAGCGTGCGCCTCCAACAAACGAAGAAGGCAAAATTATTCTCTTGCCAGTATTGGCGGCATTATCTTCTCCACGATGCAATGCATCATCCAACGCAGCGTAAGAGTCGCACCGAAAATCTTGTTGATGATTTTTCATGTAAGCAATACGGTAAGATTCAACCATAGTGTAGGCGTCGACAATAAATTGCTGGAACAAACGTCGACTGAATAATATGTGAGGAGACTCGTTCGACCTCTCCATGAGTCTGTAGGCAAAGTATTCTCGCATGGTAACAAATTTTTCTTTCTGCTCTCTGCTCCTATCAGTTTGACAGTGAACAACGTCATCTCTAAAACCGTCTTCTCCGAATAAAAACAGCAAGGGATATTGGAGAGGCAAATAAGCCGTGTGCAATTCATTTATGCGTTTCAACTTGCCGTCATTTTTTTGTTCAACAATAATGTCTCTCCGGTCTTTAAGATTCTCAACGTCTCCAACTATCAATGCAGCAACTTCACTTGCTTGGGGCAAATTATGCGTACGTCCATCACTTTGTCTTTTAGAAATTAATCTCAGCCTGATTTCAGATGTTTTATCCTTTTTAATCTTTGCTCCGGAAGAACGAAAAGAACTCACCAATAAGTTGTTATCATCTAAATTTTTTTTTAAAGATGTAACTATTTGAGATTCAATACTCTGAGACTCTTCGTCGTCTTCCTCATCGACCGGTTCAGATTCTTTTCTGTACAACCCAATATTAATCAATTATGATATAATATAGAGGCACTAAATATTTAAATATTATACAATAGGTGGCTGACCTCATCATGTTTAATCGATGTTTTACTTCATTGTCCGTATCGTAAATGTACAACTGAGCAAACATTGGTTTCTCAGAATCTTCCGGCATCAAAGAACCAATTAGATGATAGTTCTCTCCATGTATCCTGTAATTTGGCGGCGATCTTCCGGTATTATAGGAATTATCAACTTTACCACCCATAGAAGTAAAGGAAAACATCATATTGTAGAATCTCATCGATTTTTGGAATTTTTTACTCATTTTGTCGGTCCCGTATAATAATTTTTTGTAGTCGGCAGGGGGATCTGGCATACCAGCTAATTTATTTTTTCCTGACGAATAGCAACACATTAAATAATATATCGATGAAACAAATGTTAAAAAAATTTACTAAATCCTTTTAGAATTTGACCAAAAGAAAGTTTAAGAGATAAACAAACCATGCATGCAACAGAGATTGAACAACGGATTTCCCCGCGGATTCCGGGCCTTCTCTAGTCTTTCGTCTAACCAAAATACAGCTTTACAGTGTTTACAGGTCCACTCAGGATCACCAATATCATGGTAACCTTGTAATGAAAGATTGAAGTTAAAAATAAATATTGGTAGAGGTCAAGTAAAATGACTCAAATAAAATATTTTTTATAAATAATGATACAAACACGTGTAACATCGTACCTGTGTTGTTATCAACCGTCGATTTAGGAAGTCTTTTATTTTTTGCATCGATCGCAACAAATGTATTTAAAATCTTCTCAGGTGGTTTGGTAACATTTGACGACCCAACATTCACATGATTGGGGATATTTGTAACACTATTCATACGGTTATTTTGCAACAATGATGCTGAAATTTACATAATAAAAAGAAAGACAACTGATATTAATTATATGTGTAAACATTTTATATGAGAAAATATAATAACATCATAACTAAATATATTTCAAGAATTAATAAGTAAAATACCTGTTGTTTGAACGAATGAGAAATCAACATCCAAATTGCGCGCTGGTAGAATAATTATATTTTCTTTATTCCTGTTATCATTAACCTCACTTGATTCCAAAATAGGAAAAGTTGAAACATTTGTACAATTCACAGCCGAACCAGGAGTTCCCACTAATAAGAAAAAAAAACTTTTCAACAATTTTTTTAAATAAATCAAATAAAAAGAGTCACTGTTTAAAAAATAGCGTATAACAATAAACGAACCGTTTGTTATGTCCATCAATGGCATGGTATTTTTATTCTGTTTCACATTATGGGCGACACTACTATGAATTGTTTGTTTGTTGTCGCGCTTATCAGTCAGACACGATCTTTGATAAGGACTGATATTTTCCGCAGTCGTCCAATTATTTATCGTTGGAAGCCGACTTACTGCATGAAAGTCGTCAACGTAATAAATTCACTCTAAAATATCAGAAAAGTAATAAGATACATAATAAATTTTACATGAGCCGGACACTCCTTTGGGTGAAACAACAATGCCTCCACCAACATTTTTATTGACGACGCTATTATTATTCGTATAAGACTCCAACACAAAAGTATCTGTCGATTTAAACAATTCAACCATATTAATTATTCAGTGATATAGTATGTACAAAACATATTGCATTAGTAAATGAAATGAGAACATTTGTTATTTAATTATACATTTCAAAGATAGAGTATACAAAAAACTAACCGTTTGTCATGTCCCTCAATGGCAGTCCGTGTTTATTTCGTTTTGTAGTATCGACGAAACTGCCCAAGACTTTTCGTTTGTTGATGCGATGATCCGTGACACACGAACTTTGATACGGAGACATATTTTGTGCGGTAGTGCCAACATTGTTCCTTGGAAGCTTACCTACTGCATAAAAGTTGTAAACGTGGTACATTAAATAAATCACGACTATAGTAATAAGATTTTAACAACAAAGATTACTTGGGCCGGATACGCCTTCGGGTGAAATTACGATTCCTCTATTAACATTATTTTTTACAGCGCTGGTATTATTCGTATAAGACTCCAACAGAAACGCATCTGAGCATTTAAAATCAATTAGTATTATCAGTCAACATGTATTTAATAAACTATATCATTAGAAAACATTTCAAGCAAAATACGCTTGTGTGAAATAATAACTGTAAGCATCGCCGGTCCTCTTGTCCGTAAGTCCAAATGGCGAGGTGCATTTGCCTTTTCCTTTATCTGTATATACAAAACAAACAATAAAACGATATAGTTATCGACATGGTGTGTCCAATGGAGAAATCGTTTGCCAAATAAAAAAAAGTTGATCGAAAAACATTACCTGTGTTCCTTGTATTTTTGCTTGACGACATTCTTGTCACCTAGATGAGTCAAATGAGATTCTTCCACGAACATTTCAGATTGAGAATAACAAAATCAACAGTAGAAGACATTAGTTATTGTCTATTAGCAAGCAATTTATAAATATGTTTCGATTATAACAAATATATAAATCACTTACGCAGAATTTGAAATCTGGAATATGAGAATTGTCGTTAAAACATCTACAAAAAGAATAGCAATCAGAATTATACTTCAATTGAATTAATTAACGGGAGAAATATTGGGCTGATTATATAGCTAGAGATTTTTATATAATTTGGAAAAGATACAAAATATCTTTTTGGATAACAACAATTAGCACAATATTAGGAATAAAATATAAATCAATACAAATACATACACAAAAATTAAAGACAATTCCTAAAAATCCGAACCATAAACCTAATTTTGGCAAATATTTTATACATTATTATATAGTATGTATCATATTATTATACTCAATAATAAGTTACTAATGTATTACTTATTTATATTACTAAATATATATACATATATATCAGATAACTTAAATTTCAGGTGTATTTACAATAATATATTAAAAAAAACTTTCCAGTTCTTATTAATTACAAATCAGAAACATAATTTTAAGATATCTTTATTTATTAAAAAAAATACGTGAACTATTATTGTTTACGTATTTAGGGAATGAAATATAATATAACAAATTAATATCGTTGTATTCAATGAAAAAAGTATAATATAATACTTTAATTTTTATTGTCGGAAAATGTAATAGAATACAATGAAAGTAACAGGTAAAACAACATTTGAATCAACACTTTTTTATTAAAAATAAATAAATCGTAAATAATGAAATGTTGAAAATACAATCCAAAGGAACATAAAATCCAAAAGATATAAATAGTTATTCAAAATTATTATTCCAAAAACATTAAATAATGATAAATAAATATGGTTTAAATAGAGACTTTAATCAGACTTCAACTTTGAAGAAATGGATCCCTGTCCGTCAATGGGATCATCATCGTCAGATATCATTTCCAAAACTCGTTTGCATCGCTTTTGAATTACTGGTGATTTGAAGTCTTCTTCAACTTTCCCATCCAATTTTTGATCAACGTCGAATTCATTATCGTCAACAGAATCTTTGTAGGACATCAATGGATATCCCAATATTTTGTGATCCGTCTTCCTGTGAGATTTGATAAGTTCATCATCATCTGAATATTTATCTACCACAAACTCTTTTTCTCTGCCCTCGAGCTGCTTCGCCTCAGAGCTCACTTTGAACAATAACTCTCGTCCAATTAGGTCATCTAATACTTGTGGAACGGGAAGCTTAAAAGAACTATTGGAAGATCGTTCGACATCTTCATCTGGAATTGAATCCTATTTCAATAATAATTTCATGTTAGGCAAACCTATTATCATTTTTTCTAATAGGAATTCGTATATTGATTCACACATATATTCTCACAGTAGGTCTTTTAAAAAATATATGTTGTTACCTGGATAAGTTCAGATAATGATTCCCCCGCTGTTTTACCGATCAGGTTGGTGACAATGTCATTCCAAAGAAGTACAACTACATTATCCGTACCATCCACAACTTTTGCATGAACCTTGTACTTCGAAACAGCAACTACAAAATCAACACAGGTTTCACAATACATCTTTGATTCTTGCTCGATAACCTTCTTCTTGCACCTGCTACAACCGGTGTAGCACCATCCTCTTTCGTATAAAATTTCAGATATTGAAGCGACGATCCAAAATTTACCAACCTACACATAAGAACAGTGATGAAATTGATTGTCTATGCAAATTGGACGTTGTTATACATATTTATATTAGTAACTACAGAAACTTAATTAAAAAAATACAATAAATAACAAAGTACTCACCACGTTATTAGATTTAAGATCCTTCAAACTCAGAAAAACAGTAGCAGAGTTTTGCAACTCATCCTTAATGCTAAGAAAAGAGGATGAACCGGACATCAACGAACCATCAAAAGATCTAGAATTGTTGTCATTTAAAGTTAACCTGCATAATAAAATGAGATGTGGAACGTTACATAATATAAGTGAACATAAATTGAAAGTTCAATTAATGTTATAGAAAACGGTTGAACATTACTTGGCCGAGAATTCAACAATCTCATCAAGATTTTGATTGACAATAACTTTGGTAGCATGATAAGTGTTTGTCACACTAACAAAATCTGTACATTATTATTTAAAATCAACAAATAAAAACGTTAATGGAACATTATAGTAAAATAAATAGGTATAATATGAACATCTTAATAAAAATTACTACGAAAAACTTACTTCGAAAGGTTTTACGACGACACATCTGAACAACAATACAGTTATCATCGAGAAGATTTTTCTCACGAACTCGGTCGACAAACTCTCTCAACTCATGGCAATAAGGCTCCCAAAGAGTACAATAAATAGTTTTTTTCCTGCATCACGAAATATAAATGATATTAGTCATTTTATTATAATATTCTAAACAATCACTTATAAGATAAAATCATAATTAAAAAACTTACTCTAAATCTTCAAGATAAAGCTGGATACTCTTTGGTCCAGTAACAGAAGGATCATTTATCATCTTAGTGTCGTTAATGTCAATAACACGTCCAATAATATCTTGAAATAATTTTAGTCATAGAACATTAAAATCAAAACACGAAAAATAATTGATAAATGTATTTACAACAAATTTCAATAAAAAAAAAAGTAAATAGGTTAAGTAATACCAAATAGAGGACCATCATCATTGGTCATATTGTCTTTGATATCAGTGAAACTTCTAAAATCGAAAACTGATTTTGGAAATCTGGGATAAACAACTGGGGCAATTAAAGTGTTCCTTTGTAGGTAGATCCTGTAGGAATTGTCCGCCACGGCAAAATTCTTTTGTCGTTCAGAAACAGAAAATTGCCTCACGGATATCAAATCACCTTCATTGAGATTGTGTTCAAATAGTTCAATAAGCCATTTTTTGGCCGTAGCTTGAATTCTTGTACCCTTCAAAAAACGACAATTAAACATTTAGTATTGACTATGAATTTGCAGCTGAATTATATAGATGAAACCATATTTAAAAAATATAAAACTAATTAAGAATCTACACATATATATCTAAAATTAAATTAATGGGAGTATTTTGACTTACATCTTTATCCATAAATAAAAACTCGAGGGTTTCTTGCATCTTGCCGACTCCCGTAGTCCTCCACTTTCTACAAACTCGAACACGAATATTCCAATCAATTCTATTTTTATTTATTTCAGAAAGAGGAGTGTATGGGTGAGATGATTCGAATTCGGTCTTCATTGTTATTAATGACTGACGTTGTGATATAAAATTTTACACTATCTATGGCTTTTTATAAGTGACCGGGTGATAAGTATTTTTTCAATATATATGGTAAAAGATATATACACAATTATTTAGTATATATCTAAATCTTTTATTTAAAGATAATATAGGGATTCTGAATTAGTATATATCTAAATCTTTTATTTAAAGATAATATAGGGATTCTGAATAGTATATATTTCGTACCTAATCCTAAAAGGAATAAAGATAGTATAATTATTCAAAAATGATTCTTTCTATTCAGTAAAGATACACAAAATACAAATATTTATTTATTGTATTAAATTAATTGAATAATTGAATAGTTTAATAAATTCACTTATTAAATAATAAGTAACTTCTTAAAAACCTACGTTTTAGCACTTTGTAAGTATTTAAATTGTAGTTGATGATATTGATAATAAATTCAATAGAATTCAAAGGATCCGGGACAAATCAAAATTGGAATATAGTCAAAATAATAATTCTGTAATTAATAAGGTAAATTTAATATTTGGTCAAACTTATCATTATATAAACACTGCCCAATACTTATTATTCAATATATAGCATCATAAGTATATATATCTTTACATAAATTGAAATATTATGATAATCAATATACAATATTTTTATTATATGAGTCCAGGTATCTTTATATAATAAAAGTCATATAATGGTACAAAAATTGGAAAATAAGTCATTCATACATAATCAAATCAAAACATGAATGAAATGAAGAATTATGCAAGAAAATAAACTGTTTAATAATACTTTAGCAAGGAAATTTCAATTGTTTTTTAGTTTAAGCAGTAATTAGAAGAATAATAAAATAAACAACAACAAAATGAATTAAACTAAAGTAGGGATGCTGTGCTGCTTTATATCTTCTTCCCATTGTTCTTCAAACCTATTACACATTAAAAAGAATATTAATTTAGAATTCTTCGCGTGTGATTACATAAATACCGAGAATACATAAAGAAATATTCAACATTTAAATTAAAACTTTACCGCTTATTGTATTCAACCGCCTCATCAATATTATAATAGATAAGAACATTAGTGGCACCATCAGTATTGTGCAAAACAAAATCACCTACAAAATGTGTACAAAATAAAAATAAATTTTAGCATGCTAATACCATAATGTGTACAAAATAAAGATAAATTTTAGCAGGCTAATAGATAATATCAAGATACATACTACATTACCGTTGAATAACATGGTTCTGGCAAGTTGAATGATTATAACAGCACGCCCAAACGTTTCTTTCATAGACATGTCGAGAACTCTCATAATTTCGGTTGAGAATGGGCCGAAATATATGAATTCCAAAGCCCCAAAACTATTGAATTCAATATTAGATAATTTGACGATTACATAACATAGATTATATAAAAAAACATTCAATTAAAAGTAGTAAAACTTACTTTAGATCTGCAACACGAAGACGAATATACTTTGTTCCTTCACCGGCAACTCCATTCACCATTGTATAATCAACACCAATAACGTGGCCAATGATGTCTTGTAAAGTAAAGTATGAAATAAAATGAATTAAATACGATCCACGTTACAGCTAACGGATTTAAACTTTGATTAACTAAAAAAACCGTTGATAAAAGAAGAATTCTTTGTAAAACAAACAATCTACTCACCGAGGAGAGGACCACATGCTGGAAAGTTGTACTGATTCACACAAAAAAACGGACGAAAATTGTAAATCGATTTAGGAAAATCTTGATACAATGTCGATTCAACAATTGTTTCTTTTAAGAAACAGATAGTATAAGGATTATCGACGATCATAGTTGTCTCGCTGGAGGGCAGCACAGTGAAATTTTTCACATTGATCAGATCACCTACGATGATCTTATCGTAAAACTTATTAATCAATTCCTTCTTCACCGATGCATGAATCTGATCGCGCTGATCAACAAACACTTCGAATATCAGTTTCAATTTATGTGCGGATGCATAATTTAAAAACATGACTAAATAACTACATATATTCAAGCAGAAATTAACTTAAATTAACAAAAAAAGTCATCAGCATATTAATATTATTTTTAGAGCAATTCAAAACATAACATATTTTATGATATTAATATACAAATTTAAAGATTCAAAATATTTAAAAGGAGTTGTTCATGTCAGTAACTGTAAGAAACAACATTATCAGATTTAATAATAAAGTAATAATAATAATAAGAAGTTCGTTCATCAAATAAGTATGAATTCAAAATTAGATAAATATAGAACGGATTAAAAAAGAATTTAGTTATCTAACCATGAGATCTATGAAAACAATTTCCATCGAGTGAGTTCCTTGCTGTACACCCGGAGAGATCCATGTTCTGCACACTCTCACAACGATATTCCAATTAGTACTGGACGTAGTCAGACCGCGTAGAATATCGTGTCCAGCCATTAATATCTTAAATTAAGAACTGCAAAAGATAAAGGCGTTCAATATAAAGGAAGAAGAAGATAGTCTGGATACACTTAAAAGAAATATGAACCGTTGTAAAAGAAAAAGTAGCTTTCTGTACCAAAAATTGGTCTTGAATAGGAAGCGAATCAGTGATGCATATAAATATATTTAGTATATGTATTGAATAGAAAAGAATGGGGATGTTTAGGTATTTTAAATCTATCTAAGTTGTTCGATTGACATGTTTTCCATATATAATAAGTATATATAATCTTTTAAAATATTTTATTATTGTGATAAGTATAGCTAACCGGTTAATAATTATCTTTACTAATAATAAGTTTGTGAAAATCAAAAGAGCACGACATTTAAGATGTTGATAGATATGAAAATTCATTTCCTATTGAATCAAATTTAAATATGAAAAATTATAAACATTTCACAGTAATATAAACATGCAGACTATAGATATCAGCTTTTTTCATTAGATTTTTTATTTATTAGTAGAAAACATAAAAATAATATATAATAATAAATGAAGAATTTATTCAATGATCCAAACAAACGCAAGAACGATGGATCAGTCTTAAAAATAAAACGAATTCAAGCGTAAATTAAAATGTCAATAGACTTATATCTATGTTTAATAAAACTATTATTGTAGCTGAAAGGTAACCACTATAGAACGAATCACCGTTGAACTTGCTACTCCTTCTTGGAATTTCCATAATATTATTTAAGGTAATATTTATTCCGAAACAATTCTTCTTTGAGCTGCGGGAGAAGGTGAGAATTATCGCTACCCATATCCACAATGTACTCCGACAATCTTCCAAGTAGATGACCTGGATCAACTCTGACCTTTAATATCAACTCTTTTCCAAGAAGTGAAGATACAACGTCAGGGATTATTTTGTTTATACTTTCATTGCCCAAAGTAACAAACGAATTGAGGGGAGAATCCTTATAACAATACAAAAAAAATGTAGTTAGAAAACTGAAATAAAGTAAAATTAATAGTTAAATTAAAATCGGTATATGTGAATGATCAAATTACTTACCGTGATAATTGAATGAATAACTTCAGGAGCTGATTTGCGAATTAGAAAGAAAGCAAGGTCATTCATCAAGATAAAATTTGCAGAGTCATTTCCGTCGTTAACACACACATGAATTTTATATTTTGAGTGAGGAATAAGATCTTGACCACAGGAATATCACAACAAACTGAAAGAGGAGACGTCTTCCGAATTATTGCAAATTGGGCAAGTGGTGTAAAACCAACCATTATTCAAAGTAATTTCAGTTACTTTAACAACTGTCCATATTTTCTGAACCTGTATTAAACAGAAAAGTAATAAATTAAAACATTATATATTTATATTTCAGGCAAAAAATAAAATTGGAAGTAAGATCTGAATAAAAATTATTATAGTTTAATAATACCTTCCGAGAAAGTTTAAGACGGAATAGAGATAAAACATTTGCTGAGTTGCTCTGCAATTCCTTTTCGGCAGCAATCACACATGGTGACTTAAATTCAGATTCATCCAATGAAAGAGATTCTATAGTGATAGGCATCCTAATTTTGAGTATAAGTAAGGGACAATGAATATATATGTGTAAACAAAGAAATATATAGTCAAATATTATATAAATGAGAAGATTAATAAGTACTTTTTTCCAAATTGTGCAAGTATTCGTTTAATGAATAAAATTCAAATACAATTTTACCTTTATTTTAAAAAAAAGAATATCAGGCAAATCTTGGTTCACTATTATGGTAGTTGCATTGCCGTGATTTGAAACACAAATTTCACCTACAAAAAAATACATTACCACAATTAAAAGATTACACTTAAAATTTTGTGTGTTTAAAAAAGTTGTAAGTATTAATAATTCCCAAAATATACCACGGATAATTGCTTTTTTACAGAGATGCACAATCAAAACGATTTCAGACATTTGATCACTTTTCAAATACTGAATTAATTCGGATATCTCGGGAGAAAGAGGATGGAAAAAAATGCAACGCAAACGGTCACCGCTGTATAAAAAGAAAAATAATCGATTATTTATAGTAGTAATTGAACTATTCATCGAAAATAGTAAGAAGAGTGAGATAGTCATGCGTTAATATAACAAACGTACTTTAAATCTTGAAGCATAATGTGCAATCGATCGGCATACGTATTTTCCTTGAGAACAATTACATGGCCAATGACATCTACGCAAAAGGAATATTATGAAAAAATAACATGAAACATAGACAAACATAAATACTTTGGAAATTTAATATTACCAAATAAAGGATCGTCATCGACAGTTGAAGGATCTTTAACGTCTGCGAAACTCTTGAAACCAAATACTTTATGATATAAGAAAGGGCAATCAGATTTTTGAATATAAGTAAGACACTTAAATAGTATCATGTACTTATGATCACATATGCAATTTGCAATAGGTTTCTCTACAACATCAAAATGTCGAATATTGCACATAATCCCTTCTTTAATCTGGCTGTCAAAATATCCAAAAAGGGATTCTTGTACAGAGGCTTGTATACGATTGCCCTTTCATGAGAAATTTAGAGTAAGAACATATAAGAACAAAAAAAAAAAAAACTGTTAATAAGGTTGAATCATACTAGATGACTTACATAAAAATCCACCAATAGAATTTCAAAGGACTTTGCAAGTTTATCTTCTCCGTAGGTATACCATTTCCTACATATCCGAATAGCTAAAATCGGTTCTGAGTTGAATGGGTCTATTTCAGCCAAAGATGAATAAAAATTAGACATTTTTTATTAGGAATAAGACTATGATTGATTTGAAAACTAATGAAGTATGTTTACCTCTTTTATAGCAAAAATCCGAAATTAGAGTTAAAGAAAGATATGAGAATCCATATGATTTACAATTCAAAAAACAGTAGGATTCTTATAGTATTAATATTTAATATATTGTATGTTAAGAATCTTAGTCGAATTATTTTCGTAATTGGAATTGTACAACTTAATGATACAATATATCATTAAATAGTTCTAATAATTAAGTACGATTATATGTCAACATAAATTTATGAATTTATTGTATAAACGATTCCAATTATTAAACAACACACAAATACATTGGTGAAGAGACAATGATAAGGGAAATAAGTACTTATAATAATAACATTCCCCATTGGTGAAGAGACCATGATAAGAGAAATAAGTACTTATAACTCAATTAATCCTCGGCATATAAACGTTTATCAACTGCGTATTTTATTTAACTCGAGGATTCATTTCATTAATCGGCTGAAAATTGAAAAAAACTTTTTAAAATCGTGAAGAACTTGATAAGTCCCCGAGTTCCAATCATCTAAGTGGTTGAGATGAATACATCAGTAAAATAAAAACAGACAAACTTATTATAATTAGACGTTCATGCTAGATGTCATTATTCAATTACATTGTATTCACTAATATATAATGAAAACAAAAAAATTTGAAACACAAACAACCAACGCGGTTAAAGATTTAACTCAAACACCATTATTAGAAAATGATTCAATCGACAGTCCTCTTATTAAATTGAATATAATATAAAATATTATTAATAAAAGACAATCTTCTTATTATAAATAAGATTTAAAATAAGAAAAAAACATTAAAAAATAAAGATCCTTCATAATAAACAAAGCTTCAGGAAAATTCAGGAGATGTTGATTACGTTGGAAGATTTTCGCTTCTTTTGGTCAAACCTGTAAAAATAATATGACCAAGTCATTAGATTTATATGCAAGATGATTAACCTTTGTGAATGTAGAATTTTATTTATTGATAGACGTAAAACTTTGCATACCTTTGTAAGTATTCAACTGCCTCGCAAACATGATGATAAATAATAACTTTAGTAGCACCATCAGTGTTGTGCAATACAAACTCCTCTACAGGAATGAGTTAATATTAATATGAATTTAAATTAATTACATAGAAGCAAAAAGTAATTAAACAGTAAATATAATATAATAATTATTAGACAACTTACCGTTGAATATCATAGTGGTCGCAAGTTGAACAATGATAACAACACGACCCAATCTTTTATCCGCAGCCATCTCAACAATATTTTTAATATCGCTCGAGAAAGGAGCGAAATGGACAAATATGAGATTTTTTGAACTGCAACGTCAATTTTAAGTAACTTGATTATGAAACAAAATTATAGTAACCAATATAAATTAAAAATAAATTAAATAAGACATACTTGACGTCTCCAATACGAAACCGAATGTACTTCAGTCCTCGGCCACAATTCCCATTAATCATCGAATAATCAACATCAAGTACGTGACCAATAATATCTTGTACAGATAATTAAGAATTCAAAATCATGTGGTAAAATTATGTTTGTAAAAAAACGATCTCTGAAAAAAATAAAATACTGAAACATACCAAGAAGAGGACCACTTTCTGGAAAGGAATGCTCACTAATAGCCCAAAATGGTTGGAATTTATAGACAAATATTGGAAAATTTGGGTCGCATGTTGATTCAACAGATGTTCCTTTCACAAAGCGGATCATCAAAGAGTTGTCAACAATCAGATTTGCATAAGAGGTATACATCACACGAAAGTTCTTCACAACGTATAATCCACCTTCCACAATTTTCTTGTCAAAATCTTTTACGCAAACATCCTTGGGAACGCATGCATGGATTTGTGTTCCCTGGTTGATTTTTTTAATTATAAGGTTAATACAAATATACGAATAACATAATCAAGAACTCAAACAAAAAATATAGGGCTATAATCTGATAAAAAAAAAACAATGATCATACATCTGAATCCATCATGACGATTTCCAAATTACGCGGAATGATACTGGAACCGGGAGACATCCATTTCCTACATATGCGTACCAAGATGCTCACGTCGTTGCCAACAGTAGTTAAATTGACGATAAATTTGTGCGCCATTAGTGATTACTTGTATATTGAATAACTTAATAATATGTATAGAGTTATATAGGATCAGTGACAACAAACTATCATAAATAATTGGAAAAGATATGTGGTAATCTTATAGAAAAACACGATATTAGGTTAAAATAAAAATAAGAGTAATATACGCAACTTGTAATTATCTTTTATAGAATATATATATTCCATATATATATATATATATTCCATACGTATACTGTTATACTGGTACATATATTCGATACATATTTCTGTTCAGATTTTTATTAAGTTTAATTGGTATTTTTTAGTAATTATTTTAGTAATATAAAAATAAAATAAAATATAAATTTTTCTAAAATAAAAATATTATATTAAGAAAAAACAATGTCGGATAGTTCTTTAAAATAAGCCCAATAAATTACTACAAAATTAAATCATGTTAGATAAGCCCAAAAATTTGTGAAAACATGGTGTAGTTGTATTAAGCGTCCAAAATTGTCAATGATTAAAAAATTGTTAAACATTAATGAATAATTTTACTTGTTTAATCGAGAACATGTAAAAGATTGTGTATCCCAATTTAAAATTCATTGAGATATGTAGTTCAACATTTAAAATAACAATCAAACTAAATTTATCAAGAAACATATACAAAACAATTAGTAAAAAACATTAAAAGTTGAACACAAAGACACATACTAATGTATGTACAATAACATCCAGAATAAGTTATATAATACATGTCTGTGTCTTAGCATAATCAACTTCAAAAGCCACAGATAATATAGATTCAAAGTTTTGCCGTGGTACAAAAGCATAACAAAAAAAAACATACATATAATGTCATTGTTTTGATAATCAAAAGCATAAACAAATCAGTACGAAACTGGTTCAAAAGATGAGTCCATTACTTTTCAAAAACATCAGTCATTTAGCTGGTTCTTCACAGGACAATTCAGATATCAATTCATATCGATATCGTCGACGGCTTTGTTGGGAACATCTGCCAGCCTGTTTAAAATATAAAAAAGATGAAAATAAAGTAAATGTATACATGATCTAAGGATGAAATATGATCATATGCAACCACATGGAGGTTCAAATTAAGACATAACGTACATCTTACTATACACAACAGCAACATCAGTAAGGTTATACAACGACACTCGCGTAACCTTGTCAAAATTACAAAGAACAAATTGACCTGCGACACAAAGTAAGAAATGGAAGTTATAATTTTATACAACTTGAAAATGACAGTTGTATCCATAAAGACAATATCAGATAAAAGAATACCATTGAACATAGTGCTATTACAGAGGGATATGATCAGAATAGCTTTGTTCAATCTTCCTTCAGACCACAGGTCAACATACCCTTTCACCTCATTGGAATATGGACCAAATAGGAAGAAGTTATGCTGGTTTTTGCTAATAGAAAGATATAAACAAATTGTGATAAGTTACATAGAAACTTTGAATTAAATAATATTATACATAAATGGCTATAAAAATTGTAGAGAGTACCTCTGATCAGAAATAAGAAAGCGAATGTATTCATCTCCTCCATATCCATCACCATACATCATGGAGTCATCCATTTCAATGAGGTTACCAACACAATCTTGAACAATCAGATAAAGCAATCAGGAAACAAAGATTATCATTAAACAGATGATAAAATATAGTAAATATA
Source organism: Euphrasia confusa (assembly GCA_954870475.1). Classification (NCBI taxonomy): domain Eukaryota; kingdom Viridiplantae; phylum Streptophyta; class Magnoliopsida; order Lamiales; family Orobanchaceae; genus Euphrasia; species Euphrasia confusa. The sequence goes on along the minus strand of OX940957.1, from coordinate 17,526,443 downwards.
CATGCAAGAGAAACACTTTTATGAGTGGTACATACCAAACAATGGACCATCCTCCGGATAAGAGTTGTTGTTGATCTGATCAAGAGGCACGAATTTGTAGGGAGATAAAGGCAAACCTGGGTCCACAACACAGGAAACGATTGTTTCTTCAAGGAAATTAATCATCCTGGTGTTAGTCAAAAGAGGATTTATATTTGGACTTGGTACAACTTCAACATTTCTGATGTTGTAAACATCTCCCTCGTGAATCCGGAAACAGAATCGATTCACCAATGAACTCCCAACATAACCATGAATGTGAGAACCCTGATTCATTAAAATAAATTAAAACCTAATTAGATGTATTTATGGTCTTTATAGATGTTGATTATTATTTTGATATTCATGAAGTGAACAACTCAAATCTGTATATCTTTAAAACCCAGATATATAAATTTTCAAAAAAGATTGTTAACACAGCAGATTTCGCTTACGATTTTGATGCTCGACAACAGAAAATTGATAAATTTTAAAACATGCTAAATAAAGTAAATATTACCTGCATATCCATGAGAACCAAATCCATACATAGTGGGGTTTTCTCAGAGCATTCCACAACCATTTTTCTTGTGCAACGGACAACGATAGTCCAACCAACCGTGTCCGCTTTTAGTTCGGAAATCTGCTGAACATTAACCATGTTTTTGTTTTTCACAGGAAAAGAAGACGAAAAGCTTCGACGGTTTTCTTTGATTAGAGAGAATGACAGTAGAAAGAAAGTGATTACACCTTTTGCGTTTATCTATAAAAGAAGCCTAAAAGTCCTTGTTTAGTAGAGCGGTTTAAGCATCTTTTTCTAAAATGCAATCATTACTGAAATTAGATACATTTTTAACAATAGCTAATAATAAGATACATTATTTACTCATACATTATATAAATACCATTGTTTAATTGTGATCATATCATAATATTTGTAAGGTTTATTTAAAAGGTTAATTATGATTACAACGTAAGTATTTTTAATACACTAATATTGAGAAGCTGATACTAAATAAAATTGTAGCTTAAAAAATTTAAGGGAAAAGAAATCATTAATAGGAAATAGTGACATGCACACTTCTTTGTGTCTTCAAAGGAAATCATCACTTGTGGAACAATTCGTCGAAGTATTAATGGATTCCGAGACGCCTTCACGAAGTGTAAGGTAGGATGGATTACGGATTAATCGTTCCTTGTGTAGCCATAATAATATAGAATCCACGTTTGGCATACCCAGAATGTGATTACAAAATCTTTCTAGTTGGTTGTCTCCATCAACACCGACCTTCAACATAAACTCGTTTCCAATAATAGAGGATACAACTGATGGAGTTACTTTGTTTATACTTGTCGTCGTAGATCTTACAATAGGATTGTCGGCACTATCCTTTAATACACAAACATATATAAGTGTGGATAAAAATATATATTTGTCATAATAAAATAAATATTCAGATATATGCGAGAGAGAGTTAAATACCTCGAGAATCGAAAGAATATATCGATCAGCTGAGTTCCGGTTTAGAAATAATGCCACTTCATTAATCAATACAAAATTCACGAAGTCTTTTCCGTCATAAACTTGGAGATGAATTTTAAATTTGGTGCGACAAATAAGATCACGAAGACAGAAATAACACGCAAAATTGCAATAGTTGACATATTGTGAATGATTGCACGTGGGACAAATTACATAATACCAACATCGCTTGGACAGTTGCTCATGGAGTTTTACCACTGTGCAAATCCTAGTAACCTGCCGTAAATTTACAAATCAATTATAAATCAAGTTTGCTTTACACACATACTAAAAATAACAAAAATTCAGATTTATACACATGAACTTTTAACTCATATACCTCTAGTAAAACAGAAAGAAACTCTTTTTCGGATGAATTGCATTCGGACAATGAAGAAAATAACCAAGACATAGATCCTTATGAAAAACAAAATTATTGTTTGTGTAGTTGAATGAAAAAATGAAATCATTCTATCATATTTATAATAGGTACACAAAGATTTCGGAATAATAGGAGTGATAAGAATGAATCGATTATAATTAAAGTGATCACATATCCATAATTGCGATTTTTTCTATACTTGTTTTAGGGTACGTTTAAAAAAAACAGATTTTTTAATTATGTTAAGTAAATATATGTATATATATATATATATATACAAAAGGATAAATCAATGGTATAATACTATAAATTTGATAAATTTTCAATAAATATTTATATAATACAGAATCAATAATGTAAATATAAATTTTAGGTTAAATATATAATTTAAAGTTTATAAAACATGTTAATTACGTTTATTACTGTCTAGGGTTTGGGTTATTTTATATATACTATACAAAGTAGGTGTATTTCAAAATTATTTTAAAAATAAAATTAGTTAAGAAATAACAATACAATGTTTTGACTATACATAATGAAGGACATGCAAAATAATAGGAATCATATAAATTTTATTTAAAGAACCTGCACTTAGAATTCGGATATAACAAATGTTGCAAAAAAAATAAAAGTTAATAAGGAGGAAACAAAACAATTTTTGTAAATGAAGACTTCTTATAGCAAAATTTTATAAAATAATAAATGTACCAGTTCATACTAATAAGAGAAATAATAGTTTCAACATAATCTGGGTAATGCAGTCACTTGGAGTCAGAATCCAAATACAAATACTCACGTTGTCGAACAACATACAACGTGTTTGACTTATAATCGTAATAGAAGTCCAACTTACTGCCGACTTCAAACTTATTCAGATCATAAAAGTCCTTCCATTCGCTGCCGATAAAAATACTTTTATTTCTTTCTGATTCAGTTCGTCTATGCAGGGACGCTTCAATTTGAATTCCTCTATTATTTGACAGTGTCAACTCAGATTTGTTCTCAAGTTTACTCTTCGTGGCAAACATCCTCGGAATAGTCTGAAAATGATGAAAAAATTATAATGTTAAAATTAATTTAAAACTAAATTAAGTAGTAAAATAGCTTGTAGTAGAAATTACCAGTCGATAGTGTTGATTTGGTCCAAGTTGTTCAGAAAACTTGTCCGCGAGACTCTTCAAGTCAACTTCGCGACCTCTTTTTTTGTGGTCAACATCATACGTTATCTCAACACCATCGACATCATAGATATGTACATGGAAGTAGATTGGATCAATCAAATGAAAAGTCAGCAACTGCCCCGTTTTTATTTCATATTTTTCCCGAAACTCCTGCCAACCGGAGAAAATATGCAGACGACCGTGCTTGTCTTCACCCAAAGCAACAGAATGAGCTCGAGCATAAGGTGTCTTCATTTGGGCAAACGACGGCATACGGTATGAGCACTTTTCAAGGAATGATGTAGGTATTTGCTTAGCAAAAGATATAATTGGTTAAGTTCAGAGTTATATATAAACACACAATATGAAGACGACATAGTATATATACTTACAACACTATCAATATCTCCATCGTTGATCGTAATGTGGAATCTCATTGGACATGGTACTCTTCTTGTTACTTGAGAAACATTTAGCATATCAGTAGATAGTACTTTAGATGTATCAAACTTTTAAAATAAAAAGACAACAAATAGGTATAATGCTCAGTTATTTGGGTTAATGATACAAAAATTAAAATCTTAATAATTTAAACAGAGAATTAAAAGAATAATTTAACAAAACTAAATTAAGAAATACAGAAATCGATAATCCAGTCTCGGCCATAGATCGAATTTGCAACAAAATCTTATCACCAACAAAAAATTTAAAAGAAGTATAAAAAACAAACTAATCGATACAATAACAAAAGAAGAGAATACTCACAATCAACTACACCAGGATTCATCTTTCCGAGATTTCTACTCGAACTTCCACCGGAATAGTTAGGATTAGGAGAGTTGGAATTCATGTCTAGTATGAACTGCGACCTCCGCTTCTGAAATAAGAGAAGAATTATGAGCGACTAAACCTAGATCTTATGAATAAGGAGAACTCCCTAATTAACGACTAACCCTAGATTATTATCTTCTGAATAAGGAGAAAATAGATTAAGGACAAACCCTAGATTGTTTTTGAAAAAGGTAAAGTTTCTTATGAAGAATATGAAGCGACGGGTAGGGTATAAAAAGTTAAAGTATTAATATTATATTTATTACTAAATATTCATTATTTAAAGTGTATTTCAACATAAAAATAGTCATTGATTAAATTTGGAATAAATATCATCATTATCATCTTCCTATAATTAAGAGTTATAATTTGAAATTTTGACTTAAACGTGAATTGTTTACTATAAATAAGAACTAATTTAACCGAATATTTATCAACTTTCAAGTAAATTATAATTTAAATTTAATTAATAATATTAAGTGAATACAATTATTATTAAAGATTAACATTGATTTAAATATAAAAAGAAGATGCAACATAATTTATATTGATTACCATAGAAACCGAACAAATCATCAAGAAGATACATATATAAAGATTATGATTAATCTTCTTTTGGTGGCCATTTATTTTGATTACCATAGAAACCGAACAAATCATCAAGAAGATACATATATAAAGATTATGATTAACATGTAAATGAACAGAATAATCGAGAACTTTTACAACATTATATAGTACAACAACTGCAAAATATAAAAAAACACAATATTGAATTAAATACACATAATTACATAACCATCGTAAAATAAGAACTTTGAAGTCAAGAGATCGATCCAAGGACAAATTGACATCGATAAGATAATACACCGCGAGAGACATGCGATTCTAGGGCACATAGAGAGATTGAGTTGAACAATAACATCACTTGTAGAAGTCTTGTACTGATATTTAGCTAAGGACTTGTTATCAACATTGAATAATTTAAAAAGATGTTAGAATGAGCGCATCATAAAATTACTTGATCCGAACTAAAGGGCTTCATGGGATTTTCGGAGGCAAGAATCATGTTGTATAAATATAGGATGGTGAAGACTATATTGGGAGAGGAGTTCACGGCGGCTGCTCCGAAAGTACTGACAAAAGAAAATAAAGTCATAAATATATAGCATTAATAGAGGAATTATTAAGAGGAAATACTTATTAACAAATAACACAAAACAAACTAATTCAAAACTTAAAACTATAAAACAATTCGTAATCTAAATACTTACATAGTAGTATACCTGTAAAAAAAAAAAAACAGCCATAGAAATAGTTAGATTAGAAGATAATACTCACCTGCAAAAAATACAAACAAACAAATATAAAACGAAGAGATCAATAATCACAAAACTATAAGAACAAAATACTTACAATTCTCCCTGAAAAAAATAAAAAACATTAATACGATAATTGATATATTAAGAAAACACAAATTACACAAATAAAGAGATTAATACACGATTGGATCAATATCAAATTATCAAACAAAAGAAATTAACACTTACAGTGGTCCTGCAAAAAAAAATTAATATAGAATAATAATAAATCATAAATAATTTAATTGCGACAAAATAAAAAAATAATGAAAGCAGAAAATAATAAAAATGAAAGGGAGAAGACGCATTATAATGAAAGCAGAATAATAAAAATGAAAGGGAGAAGACGCATTATATAGTGATAAAAGAGCTGCGTTTATAATGGAAATATATTAATATAATATCTTTTGAATGAAATTGATTGATTCAGTAGAGATAATTATGGAGAAAACGCGTGAATTAAATTAGGGAGTCAATGATTTTACTATAATTAAGGAGTTATAAAAGTAAACATAATAAAACTAATTAGGCCGAAATGTATAATTAAATATTTATATAATTAGTGGCGTAATTAATACTGTTTTTCTTAATAATAATTAATAAATATTAATCAATTAATAGTGAGAACACATTCTTAATCTAACGGTGATTTATTTAGTAATAAGTGTGAACACAACAGAATTCAACGGGTAGGACATATGACACCTAGGACATTTGCTAGCTGAATTATATTTTGTATAGATGCAGATGCTATGCCAAAGTTGTATGACATTACATATAGCGGTGGTAAGAACTTCCACCCTACAACACTATTTATTTAATAAGTTTTTACTGCATTTGAGTTCTAACTTCTATCAAATACTGTATATACATATAAGGTAAATTATTAGGTGAACCCCTACCCCACCCAATTCTACATGGTCCCCATCCAATTATTTAAACATCACATTTCTTTTCTCCCCATTTTTTTTCTTTTTTTTTCTTCCTTTCTCCTCTCATCTCTCTTTCCTTTTCTCTTCCTCGTCTCTCTCTTTCCTCTCACCGAATCGTCTCCCAATAGAACGATCTCCAGCCTCAGCGGCAAAAGGAGCGAGCGGGAGGACAACGACGGCGAGAGGGCGTCTACTTCGCTCGAGATCGACGACGACAACGGCGGTAACGCCGCGACAAGGAAGAAGCTCCGCCTCTCCGACGAGCCGGAGTCGGTACTTAATTGTCGATTCATAATAAGGTAAGATTCAACCTTGTAGTGTTTAATTGTCGATTAAATAAAGGTTTGAGGGTCGATTGTGGTAATTAAACTAATTAGGGTTTGATGTTGTTGGTGTTCTGAATTCCAGCCGGTTTGTGTGTTTGATTTAGATATGTTTTGTTCTTCCAAAATCTTGGATTTGAATTTCTGGAGAATCCTTATTGAGTCTAGATTCTCTATGTGAAATTTGGTAATTGTTGGACAAGTATGAAATTAATTATGTTTTTTCTTATAAACTGTGTCAGCCCTGGAAATTGTAGGTTTGATTGAACAAGGTGTGATGTTTGGATCATATTTTGTAAAACCTTGACCCAAATTGAAATTGGTTTAATATTTTGAAAACCAGATGGATAGGGCTTTCTTTAATGACTGTTTTGATATTGTAAAATGTTTGTAAAGAAGTCAGTTGGGGCGACGAAAACTAGGTTTGTGTGCTGAAATGTGAAAAACGGGAATTTTGATAAATGTTTCGGAATAGTTTTGGATCTCTTCCACTAAACGAATAAATCTTTTAAAAATATAAAGGTGTATATAATGAGGTCAGTGAGTTGCTTGTTTATTTTCAAAGATATTTATTGGGTATGAAAATTATGAAAAATCTTTGAAAATTGTTGTTTCAGCTAAGGTGTTATTTACAGATTTGAGCGGTTTTACGAAAACAGACCTAACATGAAACTCTTTGATCCGATTCTTCTTTCGGTAGTTTTAAAATTCAATAAACTGTTTTAGCTACAGATTGTATGTAGGAACCTTTGTCCAGTTGTGAGTGGTGTAACCTCGGTGAGCCTAGGAAGTTGACTGGTGGACTGAGAGTATGGCTGTACGGGCAGTTCAAGGATTATTGTTATATCTCCTAATCGGTTGATCAAAACTTCATTTTATTTGTTGGAGTCAGAAGTTAACTAAAGTATCTTCATCTTCTTAGTTGCATCAGAACACAAAATTAAAATATTTTGTCCTCTCAAAGCCTTTGAAACAGATTGAAATAATGTATGAATATCCTAGAATGTTAAGCGTGCGTAGTTTTATTAAATTGAGCATAACTCCTAAACCATACATTGAAATTGGAGTTCGTTTGGCAGAAATATTAGACATTCGAATAAGATATAAATACTATGTTGTAACGAATTATATATGAAGTATGATTTAGGCGTACGGGGAGTCCGAAAATAAAGACGTGATCCGTTGTCGAGCGAAATACACGAGGTACATGAAAGGGACGAGAGATAGTTTTTCGAGACCTTGAATGTGACGTACACAGGTGGGTAAAAGTACAACCTAAACTATTGGTTTAGTTATATGACATTGTGTGAGTCAAGTATATAATTGTTATATTGTTATGTTATGCTATGTGCTGTGATACGATGTGATACGAGTTGATATGTGATACGAGTTGATATGATGCAGTGTGATATTTTGTGAATTTTTCAGGTTCGATTTATTGATATGTTCATGAACAAGACGACGACGAATCACATGAGGAAACTTACATGGAGTCCCATTTCGATGCAGATGCAGATGCATTTTTTTTGCATCTGAGGACTTGTGTGTTTCTTAGGTTTACTTAACACTATGTTATACTCTGTTTATAAATTGAGTTTTACTTTTTTTTATACTGGGTTCTACTATGTTTGCTACTACATTCTACTCTATTTTTATAATGAGTTCTCTATTTTGACTATGAGACTGAATTTTGGATTTTTTGTCTTTAATTCTCACTTTTTTTTGTATTAAAACTGCAAGGGAGACAATTGATAAAGATGTTTATAATTTGGTTGGTGTTTATGCTATGTCAGCAAATGATTCTTTCGACTTATACAATGAGTATGCTTTATGATGTATTAATTCTACCGTTTTGAATACTGTTATCTACTCTGTTTTATACTGATATCTACTCTGTTTTTAATACTTATTTTTTGTGTTTTTTTAGGATTGCGAAGGTACGTAGTTACGTTGGGCACTCTGTTTCTGAAGATCGAAGGCTAGAAGTTGTTGCTCAGAATACAACTTTCAGATTTCCGCAATGTTATATATTCATTTCCCATGTTTTTTTTTTGTTTTGTGGCAACATTGTGTTGATGATGCTGATTTTATTTAGTGCTGATGATACTAATTTTTATTCATGTACTAGATATCGTGTATTTTATATGTAGAATAATTTAGTTACAAACCGAGTAGAATATAGTAAAAAATACTGTAGAATTCATTAATCAATGGAGTAGACAGAGTTAAATATAGTAATAAATACAGTAGCAATGGTGTTTACGTTGTGCACCCTGTTTTTGGAGGTCAAAGTTTAGAAGTTCTTTCACCGAATAAAAGTTCCAGATTTCCCGCAGTCTTATATGATTATGTCCTTTTATTGTTTTTTATATTTTGGAAATGATGTGTTGATCACATTGATTTTTTTATTGTTGATGACGTTGTGTTGATGACATTCTATTGTTGAATTTTACTTTTTTGTCCTATTGAACAGTATTTTTATTACAATGATAATTATGTTTAATTTTTTTTTCATGTATTAGATGTTGTGTACTAATACAATAGAATTCATGATAAGATGGAGTAGAATATGACCATAAAGAGAGTAGAATACACTACTCATTGCAGTAGAACTCATTAGATCATGGTGTCCCTCGATTCAAGTTCCCCTCCCCCGACTATAGATCGCCTCCCTCGATCGTTCACCGCCGAAGGCGGCCCCGATCGTTCACCGTCGAAGGCAGCCCCGATCGTTCACTGCCGAAGGCGGCCCCGATCGTTCGCCTACATCGATTATTGTTCACCTTCTTCAATTAATGTTCGCCTCCCTCAATTATTGTTCCCACTTCGATACAAGACCTTTCGATAAAAGACATTTCGATACAAGACCCCCCCCCCCCTTTATCCCTTTATTAAAATTCTGAGCCACCGAAGGTGGCCGTAATCATTCACCTCCATCGATTATTGTTCGCCTCCCTCGATTATTGTTTGCCTCCCTCGATTATTGTTCGCCTACCTCGATTATTGTTGCCACTTCGATTATTGTTCGCCTCCTTCGATTATTGTTCGCCTCCTTCGATTATTGTTGCCACTTCGATTATTGTTCCCACTTCGATACAAGACATTTCGATACAAGACCCCCCTTGATACTTTTATAAACCTCCTGAGCCACCGAAGGCGGCCGTGATCGTTCGCCTCCTTTGATTATTGTTGCTACTTCTATTATTGTTCGCCTCCCTAGATTATTGTTTGCCTCCCTCGATTATTGTTCGCCTCCCTCGATTATTGTTGCCACTTCGATACAAGACCCCCTTTTGAGGTTGTGGAAAAATATAGTAGAAATAAACAATAAATGGAATAGAATACGATACAGGATAGAGTAGAATGCACTACTAAATGCAGTAGAATACATTAGAACAAGGTAATGTTCTCAATTATTGTTCGTCTCCCTCGATTATTGTTGCCACTTTGTTTATTGTTGCAACTTCGATACAAGATCTTTCGATACAAGACCCCCTCTTTATCCCTTTATTAAAATTCTTAAGCCGCCGAAGGTGGCCGTAATCATTCTCCTCCATCGATTATTGTTCGCCTCCCTCGATTATTGTTTGCCTCCCTCGATTATTGTTGCCACTTCGATTATTGTTGCCACTTCGATACAAGACCTTTCGATACAAGACCCCCCCTTATCCCTTTATTAAAATTCTTAAGCCGCCGAAGGTGGCCGTAATCATTCTCCTCCATCGATTATTGTTGTCTCCCTCGATTATTGTTCGCCTCTCTCGATTATTGTTGCCAGTTCGATACAAGACCTTTTGATACAAGACTTTTCGATACAAGACCCCCCCTTTATCCCTTTATTAAAATTTTAAGCCGCCGAAGGCGGCCGTAATCATTCACCTCCATCGATTATTGTTGTCTCCCTCAATTATTGTTGCCTCTCTCGATTATTGTTGCCACTTAGATATAAGACATTTCGATACAAGACCCCCATTTATCCCTTTATTAAAATTCTTAAGCCGCCGAAGGTGGCCGTAATCATTCTCCTCCATCGATTATTGTTGTCTCTCTCGATTATTGTTCCTCTCTCTCGATTATTGTTGCCACTTCGATACAAGACCTTTCGATACAAGACCCCCCTTTATCCCTTTATTAAAATTCTTAAGCCGCCGAAGGTGGCCGTAATCATTCTCCTCCATCGATTATTGTTGCCTCCCTCGATTATTGTAGAATTCATTAATCAATAGAGTAGAATAAGATGCGGAATAGAGTAGAATGCACTACTAAATGCAGTAGAACTCATTACAACAAGGTAATGTCCTCGATTATTGTTTGCCTCCCTCGATTATTGTTGCCACTTCAATACAAGACCTTTCGATACAAGACCCCCCCCCCCCCCCCTTTATCCCTTTATAAAAATCTTGATCCACCAAAGGTGGTTGTAATCATTCACCTCCCACGATTATTGTTGCCTCCCTCGATTATTGTACGGCTATCTCGATTATTGTTACCACTTCGATACAATACCTTTCGATACAAGAGCTTTCGATACAAGACCCCCCCTTTATCCCTTTATTAAAATTCTGAAGCCGCCGAAGGTGGACATAATCATTGTTTGTCTCCCTCGATTATTGTTTGTCTCCCTCGATTATTGTTGCCTCCCTCGATTTTTGTTGTAGAATGCATCAATAAATGAAGTAGAATATGATACAGAATAGAGTGGAATAGACTACTAAATGCAGTAGACCTCATTACAACAACATAATGACCTCGATTATTGTTTGCCTCCCTCGATTTTTATTGTCACTTCGATACAAGACCTTTCGATACAAGACCCCCCCTTTATCCCTTTATTAAAATTCTGATGCCGCCGAAGGTGGCCGTAATCATTCTCCTCCATCTTTTATTGTTTGTCTCCCTCGATTATTGTTCGCTTACCTCGATTATTGTTTGTCTCCCTCGATTATTGTTTCCACTTCAATTATTGTTGCCAATTCGATACAAGACCTTTCGATACAAGACCCCCCCTTTATCCCTTTATTAAAATTCTGAAGCCGACGAAGGTGGCCGTAATCATTGTTTGCCTACCTCGATTATTGTTTGCCTCTCTCGATTATTGTTGTCACTTCGATTATTGTTGCCACTTCGATACAAGACCTTTCGATACAAGACCCCCCCTTTATCCCTTTATTAAAATTCTAAAGCCGCCGAAGGTGGTCGTAATCATTGTTTGCCTCCCTCGATTATTATTGCCTCCCTCGATTATTGTTGCCACGTCGATTATTGTTGCCACATCGATACAAGACCTTTCGATACAAGACCCCCCCTTTATCCCTTTATTAAAATTCTGAAGCCGCCGAAGGTGGCCGTAATCATTGTTAGCCTCCCTCGATTATTTTTTTCCTCCCTCGATTATTGTTGCCTCCCTCGATTATTGCTGTAGAATGCATCAATAAATGGAGTAGAATATGATAGAGAATAGAGTAGAATAGACTACTAAATGCAGTATACATCATTACAACAACATAATGACCTCGATTATTGTTTGCCTCCCTCGATTATTGTTGCCACTTCGATTATTGTTGCCACTTCGATACAAGACCTTTCGATACAAGACCCCTCCTTTATCCCTTTATTAAAATTCTGAAGCTGCCGAAGGTGGCCGTAATCATTGTTTGCCTACCTCGATTATTGTTTGCCTCCCTCGATTATTGTTGCCACTTCGATTATTGTTTCCACTTCGATACAAGACCTTTCGATACAAGACCCCCCTTTATCCCTTTATTAAAATTCTAAAGCCGCCGAAGGTGGCCGTAATCATTGTTTGCCTCCCTCGATTATTGTTTCCTCCCTCGATTATTGTTGCCAATTCGATTATTGTTGCCACTTCGATACAAGACCTCCCTTTATCCCTTTATTAAAATTCTGAAGCCGCCGAAGGTGGCCGTAATCATTGTTAGCCTCCCTCGATTATTGTTTTCCTCCCTCGATTATTGTTGCCTCCCTCGATTATTGCTGTAGAATGCATCAATAAATGGAGTAGAATATGATACAGAATAGAGTAGAATAGACTACTAAATGCAGTAGACCTCATTACAACAACATAATGACCTCGATTATTGTTTGCCTCCCTCGATTATTGTTGCCACTTCGATTATTGTTGCCACTTCGATACAAGACCTTTCGATACAAGACCCCCCCTTTATCCCTTTATTAAAATTCTTAAGCCGCCGAAGTGGCCGTAATCATTCTCCTCCATCTATTATTGTTTGTCTCCCTCGATTATTGTTCGCCTCCCTCGATTATTGTTCGCCTCCCTTGATTATTGTTTGCCTCCCTCGATTATTTGTGCCACTTCGATTATTGTTGTCACTTCGATACAAAACCTTTCGATACAAGACCCTCCCTTTATACCTTTATTAAAATTCTGAAGCCGCCGAAGGTGGCCGTAATCATTCTCCTCCATCGATTATTGTTCGCCTCCGTCGATTATTTTTTGTCTCCCTCGATTATTGTTGCCACTTCGATACAAGACCGTTTGATACAAGACCCCCCCCCCCTTTATCCCTTTATTAAAATTCTGAAGCCGCTGAAGGTGGCCGTAATCATTCTCCTCCATCGATTATTGTTCGCCTCCCTCGATTATTGTTTGCCTTTCTCGATTATTGTTACCACTTCGATACAAGACCTTTCGATACAAGACCCCCCTTTATTCCTTTATTAAAATTCTGAAGCCGCCGAAGGTGGCCGTAATCATTCTCCTCCATCGATTATTGTTTGCCTCCCTCGACCTTGTTTATGATTTTATACTCTGTTGTATAGTGATTTCTACATGTTTTAGTACTTAGTTATACTCTTTTTTATACTTAGTTCTACTTTCTTAGTTTGAAATCTATTTAATTATAAATTTAATTTAATTATAAAATGAGTTAATTATAATTAATAAAATGAGTACAATATAGTAATTATATAGTTATAAATAGAGTAGAATATAGTTATAACGACAGAAGAATTCAATTATAAATGGAGAAGAATGTAACTTTAATTTAATTATAAAATGAGATGAATATAGTTAACGTTCAATCATACAAACATAAATATTAAAACAAATGTTTCTTAGTACAACTTTTTAAATCTGAATAATACAATCAATCGAACCAAAATATTTCTTAAATAAAAAAGACAATTGGTACAACTTTCTGAATCTAAATGATACAATCAATCGAACCGTTTTTGAATATGCAATCTTGTTCCTTCTTCAGAGTTGCTTATTTCTCAGTTGTTTTCTCCTCTCTTTTCCTTCTTTTCATCGTCATGTTTTGTTCTATCGAGATCATTCTTTTGCTGCAATTTTAAACCATAGATATTTTAGTATTTATTATGCATTTCAGAAAATTCACTGTAGTGAATAACTCAATCATAAATTACAAATCATAATGATTACTAACTTACTAAACTAACAGTTCAAACATAGAAGAATTCATGTCAATTCAGTGTAGATTCTATTTTAGAAATGTACGGTTTCACCTTTTGATCTTAAATTTAATTGAATTCATAATAATTACAAGTCACAAAATAACATATCAAGTAGAGGAGAATGCATTACAAATCAGTGTAGATTGTAGTCAATCATAAATTATAAATCAGTGTGTTAATAAACTAACACACCAAAAAAAGAAGAATTCATGTCTATTAAGTGTAGATTCTAGATGATTCACCTTTTGATCAAATTTTCACTCAATTCATACAAATTACAAGCAACAAAATAACAGAGAAAATAGAGGAGAATGCCTAACAAATCAGAGTAGATTATACTTAATAATTGTGATGATTCACTTTCTCATCTTACATTTCTTTAATGTTTATTTTTTTCACTCAATTCTTTCTAATTACAATTTCACAAAATAACAAACCAAACAGAGGCGAATTAATCACAAATTAGAGTAGACCTTACATACTTATTGATTTTATCCACACAATCATTCAAACAATTTTCATACAAAATAGTCTTTGTATTATCAACATCCTTAATCAGATGAACAAACAGAGGGGAAATATGATTTGTACTTCCATAATGAGTTTAAAGAATAAATACTCCACAACTCAGACTAAAAGTTAAGACTCCAATGGTACACTCACCCATCAAGTACGTGTCTGCATCACACTCAAAATTGAAATTGATAAAATACTACTTTTCTAGTTTCATGTTCTTCCTATTGAGAGCTTATCAGCATTTTTTCGCTGCCTGCCTTGTTACAGTCACTCATGTTACCACACACCAATTTTCATAAGAGAATAGTAATCAATTATCACTATGAAATCTAGACAATATTTTCTAATCCAAATGCAATCGATAATATTACGTAAACCGATGAACACACCTAAGAATTTTTCAAATAAGCAGGTGAAAAAAGGATTACATTATCACTTAGTTGCTTCAATCTCCAATCAATCAAGGTTATTTTTTCAACCAAACAAATTTTACAAGCACCATTTAACTCACAGAAAAGAGAGAAGCGATACCTCTGGTTGCGAGTGGCGAGAATGAGGAGCGCGAGTAGCGCAGCCTCGCAAGCGACGAGAGGGAATGAACTGTAAAGTATTGAAGCGAGCGGCTCAAAAGTTCCTGCGGCGACAAAGCGGCATCGCACTACGGACTTGGAATTGACAGTGGAGGACTTCCTCAGCAACCGCCTCGATTTTCGCTCTCAGATCTCCACCGTTCAGCACCCGAAGCCACTGCGAACGCCTTGAGATCACATCTGGAACAAGTCCTCGCTCAAGTCCACCATAACGAGCGGCGGCGACGAAGAGACAACGCGGCAGCGGATCTGGTGGACGACGGCATCCTGCTGCGGGAGCGGGCGCGGGACTCGATTGGGGAGAGACGAACGGCGGTGTCGACGGTGCAGGAAATAGAGGCGCCGTTCCCGGCGATGAATCGGATGGAGGCTGCGACGGTGCGTCGGAGGGAGATTTTGCTGCGGCGGAGACGAACAGCCCTACGGCTACGGCGACGACCGCGATCGAAAAACCTTTGTGTGGATGAAGATATACAAAGGATGAATTCTCAAATTTTACAAGACTAGGGTTGTCGCGGTGTGCGATTGTTGCGACGGTGAGCAAGACGGCGATTTCGCGCTGCGGCGGTGCAAGCTATGTTGGACTGTGTTTGCAAGTTAGAAATAGGAAAACGGCAAATGGGCCAAATGGGCCTCGGTTGTTTTGTTTAGCGGCGGGGACCATGCAATTTGTATGCGCCCCCACCCCATAGTATACGGTCTCCTGTACTCATGCCACACACTCTCTGTACAACTAACATAAAAAAAATAATATATAAAATTCTATTTAATTTAGGTATAATAAATATTAAATCAAAATATACACTAATTTGTAAATATTATTTTCACAAATAAACAAAAAAACCAAAGAAGGCAAAAACAATTAAGCAACATTGAAAAAAAACCTAAAAACTTAATTAGTGTAAATATAACGCTTGTAATTCTCTTACTTGTGCACTCTCTAAAGTTCATTAATTGAATTCTCTTACTTGTGCACTCTCTAAAGTTCATTAATTGTTGCGAACTTGAGCATTCTTCTTCCGAAGAGGTGGTGCGAAGTGCTCAAGAGGTTGCGGACTTGCGGCTGTGATTTTCAGATTTTTACCGTGGATTTTAGAAATTAATTTGGGTTTTTACAATTAATGTACATATAGTTTTTTAATATAATTTTTTTTATTTGGTGTAAATATATGTACTATTTTTTTTGCCGCAATAAAATTTTATTTAATATATATAGGTACTTTCTTTGTATTTGCGCAGGTATTTTTTTAAAATTTTTATTAAATATATATAGGTACTTTTTTTAGCCTGTGCGCGCAATAAAATTTTATATTTTATTAAATATATATAGGTACTTTTTTTTTTCTATGTTTTCATAATTATTATTGCATTGTAATGCTAATTCATTCTTGACATTTCTTGTAGTGTGCCACCTTGCTATAAGGATCATAATAGGAATTACATCTTGCATTTGGCTTTTAATCTATACACTTCGTAGATGGCAGCGGTCAACCTTCGACACAGTTGAAGGCTTCCTACGAAGCAATAATGACTTCATGCCAATCCGATACTCCTACAAAGAAATTAAGAAAATGACGAAAGGTTTTCGTGAGATGCTAGGCCAAGGAGGTTACGGTTCCGTTTACAAAGGCAAGCTTCGTAGTGGCCACATTGTCGCAGTCAAACTTCTCACCAAGCCTAAAGAAAACGGGCAAGACTTCATCAACGAAATAGCAACCATCGGAAGGATCCACCACGTAAATGTTGTTAAACTTGTCGGATTTTATGCCGGTATATTTTCTAATAAGCGGGCCCTTGTGTTCGACTTCATGCCTAATGGCTCCCTGGAGAAGTACATCCTCAATCGACAGAGTCCGAACCAACTCAGCTGGGAGAGGAAGTGTTGGGATGTGGAGTCGAAATCGAGGAAGAAAAAGGACGAAATCGCCGAGCACGGAAACGGCGGTCGCCGGAGGGGGTTCGACGGTCGCGGGGCTCCGCCGGCGGGCGCGGAAAGGGTTTCGGCGGGCGCCGAAACCGGGAGAAACCAAGAGAAGCGGACTGCCAAGATTTGGCCATTTCGGCGGGCGCCAAAATGGTTTTGGCGAGCGCCGTTTGCGCGAATCGAAAAGAATGCCTGAAGCGAATTGATGTACGGGCCGCTGGTGCTTCGAATTGTTGGTCAACCCATTTTGGGTTGACAATGGCAAATTGATGTTACGTTAATGGGGTATTGGGCCAAAGCCCATTAACATATTAGGACATCGTGATGGTAAACCCATCGTAATGGGTTTGGGAAGCAGGTCGCGATCAGCGTGAATTTGATTTGCTGAAAGGATAATTAATTATCAAATTAATTATCGGACGTATTGATTCTAATACGATTTCGTGTCCTTTTTCGACGTGGACTCCTACCTTAATTGTTATTAGGGTTTTATAAAGGTCTAGTCTATATAAAGAGTCTCCAACAATGTTATTTGGATCATCGTGAAAAATCCTAGAGTCATAGAATAGTCGAGAGCGTGAGTTTATTGTGATACGTGTGCGTGCGTTTGTAAACTCCCCGGAGTCGTCTATTGAGTATTCTAGTGGAAAGATTTGCAGCGGCGAGTGGACGTAGCCTATTTTGGGTGAACCACTATAAATCCTTGTCTCGTTTATTTCTTCGTTTATTTTTCTCGTTCCGTGTTTATCGTCTCTTGCAGCTATGAAGTTAGGCGAAAATCCCAACAACTGGTATCAGAGCTTCAAGGAAGCGATTGAAGAGACGATGGGAGATCTTGCGAATTTCTCTGTGACGAAATTTGATGGGAAGAACTACAGGCACTGGAAGATGTAGATCGAGGATTACCTGTACGGGAGGAAGCTGTATCAACCATTGGGTCCGAAGCCGGAGAAGATGGAAGTTGATAAATGGCTTGAGCTCGACAGACAAGTTGTGGGGATAATCCGATTATCTCTGTCGATGAGGGTGGCGGATGATGTGGCCGATGAGAAGACCACTCAAGGCTTGATGAAGGCCCTTGCCAACAAGTATGAGAATCCCACTGCCAACAACAAGATACACCTGATGAAGAGCCTATTCAACTTGAGGATGAAAGACGGATTCGATGCCGCGGCTCATATCCATGAGATGAGTTCAAACCTGAACAAGCTGAAGGCGGTCGGAATTGCGTTCGACGACGAGGTGTGTGCACTGTTCTTGTTGGCGTCTTTGCCGGACAGCTGGGAGCCCATGAGGGCTGCGATTAGTAACTCCATGGGGAAGGAAAATCTCAAATTTTCTGATGTCAGAGATAGCGTTCTGGCCGAGGAATTGCGAAAGAAGGATTTTCTGGAGACACCGTCGTCTGGTTCTGCCCTGAGTGCTGAGAGCCGAGGACGAGGTCGAGGGAGCAACACTAATCATGGCAGCGGAGGCAAGAAAGTGGTTTGTTGGAATTGCAAGAAGGAGGGACATATCAAGCGGCATTGTAGGGAGTCTGCGAGGGCTCAAACCAATGCGGTGACTGACGAGGATGAAGGAGATGTCTTGCTAACATCTTCTGAGAATCCTGAAGACTCCTGGGTGTTAGATTCGGGAGCGTCGTTTCATACCACAACAAGACGTGATGGCATGAAGAGTTTCGTTGCTGGGAATAGTGGGAAAGTTCGCCTCGGGGATGGTCGAACTTTGAAGGTTGGTGGTATTGGAAACGTGACACTGAAGACGTCTCGTAGACAGATGTTGGAGCTTTCGAAGGTGAGGTATGTGCCGAAACTGAAGAGAAATATGATCTCGGTCAGTCAGCTTGCAAGAGACGGCCATAAGGTGACCTTCGATGATAGGTCTTGGAAAGTGACGAAGGGTGCGATGGTGATTGCTCGAGGTCGTAAGACAGGCACTCTTTACACTACGGCTGGAGGTCGTGACAATATTGGTGGGGCCGACAACACCAATGCGCCTGAGCATTGCGGACTGGGTCGTGCGAGGGAGAGTTCGGGAAATTCTCGCATGGATCGGAGTTCGGTTCTCGAAGAGCAGAGCAAAGTTCGATTCTCGGTGTTCGAGGGAGAGTCGAAGAGTGGAAAGCTGAGAAGTGACGTGGAGGATTTTCCGGTGAGAGTAGACCAACCAGATGAGATCTTGAAGATCAGTCATGAGCTTTCAAGTCGAGACGATGAGGCAATGTTGGCTGGGAAATCGAGCAAGTGGGAGCTGGCAATGAGAAACGAGGCGACCTCGTTATTGTCACACGGTTTCTTGTCCGTGGAAAACAAGGAGATGCGTTCGGGTAAGCTTTCTTGCGTCTCTGCTGGAGGAAAGTTTATGAAAGAGTCGAAGTGCATGTTGATGAAGGCCTGGAAGAACCTGAGAAGTCGCGGTGCGTCGAAGTTGGTTGAAACTTCGACTGGGCGACGTTGGTAATGACCGGGGATGCCGCTGCAGTGGGAGGTGATCGAGTTTCGCCTCCAAGTGGGAGATTGTTGGGATGTGGAGTCGAAATCGAGGAAGAAAAAGGACGAAATCGCCGAGCACGGAAACGGCGGTCGCCGGAGGGGGTTCGACGGTCGCGGGGCTCCGCCGGCGGGCGCGGAAAGGGTTTCTGCGGGCGCCGAAACCGGGAGAAACCAAGAGAAGCGGACTGCCAAGATTTGGTCATTTCGGCGGGCGCCGAAATGGTTTTGGCGAGCGCCGTTTGCGCGAATCGAAAAGAATGCCTGAAGCGAACTGATGTACGGGCCGCTGGTGCTTCGAATTGTTGGTCAACCCATTTTGGGTTGACAATGGCAAATTGATGTTACGTTAATGGGGTATTGGGCCAAAGCCCATTAACATATTAGGACATCGTGATGGTAAACCCATCGTAATGGGTTTGGGAAGCAGGTCGCGATCAGCGTGAATTTGATTTGCTGAAAGGATAATTAATTATCAAATTAATTATCGGACGTATTGATTCTAATACGATCTCGTGTCCTTTTTCGACGTGGACTCCTACCTTAATTGCTATTAGGGTTTTATATAGGTCTAGTCTATATAAAGAGTCTCCAACAATGTTATTTGGATCATCGTGAAAAATCCTAGAGTCATAAAATAGTCGAGAGCGTGAGTTTATTGTGATACGTGTGCTTGTAAACTCCCCGGAGTCGTGTATTGAGTATTCTAGTGGAAACTCCCCGGAGTCGTGTATTGAGTATTCTAGTGGAAACTCCCCGGAGTCGTGTATTGAGTATTCTAGTGGAAAGATCTGCAGCGGCGAGTGGACGTAGTCTATTTTGGGTGAACCACTATAAATCCTTGTCTCGTTTATTTCTTCGTTTATTTTTCTCGTTCCGTGTTTATCGTCTCTTGCAGCTACGAATTTAGGCGAAAATCCCAACAGGAAGTACGAGATAGCAGTTGGAGTGGCTCGTGGGATCGAATATTTACACACCGGCTGTGACATTCAGATCCTGCATTTCGACATCAAGCCTCACAACATACTTCTCGATGATAATTTCATGCCTAAGGTCTCGGATTTCGGTCTTGCCAAATTGTATGCCATTGAAAAAAATACGATGACTCTCACTGCTGCTCGGGGAACAATAGGGTATGTGGCCCCTGAAATGATCAACAGAAGCATCGGAAGGGTTTCGTATAAAGCTGACGTCTATAGCTTTGGAATGCTTCTGATGGAAATGGTAGGACAAAATCGGGACATAAAGGCGAATGAGGGAGAGTCGAGCCAATATTTCCCGGACTGGATTTACAATCGCATCAACAAAGGCAAGGACATTGAAACAGGAGATGCTGATCATATTGAAGGCGAAGAAGAAGATAATAACGATGATGGGAATGAGAAAAGAATAAAAAGAAAGATGACTATAGTTGGTCTGTGGTGCATACAGATGAGTCCGGTTGATCGGCCATCGATGAGTGAAGTTGTGAAAATGCTTGAAAGTCGGAATGGGGATATACAAATCCCTCCTCGGTCGTCTGTGCCAACTCAGATAGGGAGGTATAGTGATCATCAGAGTAATTGGGAAACGGAATCAAGCGGTTCGATAGCCTTGTTGGGTCATGATGCTAATTCTGGTGATCGTCTAAGTAAATGTATTGAATTGACGACTTAATTAATTAGTTTATTTTAAGTTTGCTTTTAGTATGGATGTTGTATTTTAATTTGCTATTAATTAATGAGGGGATCAGAACTCTTTGTTTCATGCCTTTGAGATGGTATTATTTTTCTTGTACCGTATTACTTATGGACCAGATTATTCGGGCCCTCTCAACAGCAAGTATCTGCTTCAATAAGAATCAAGGGAATTTTCACCCAGAATTTGTAGTTGATATATTTTGAAATAATGGGTTCGATAAAACATGAATAGCGCCAACAAGTTAGGTTAGTGAATAGCATCATGAATAGCCAAGTAGTTTCTTTGGAAGAAAATATATTCCCGAGTATCATGAACTATGGTAGTGTGATCCTGTAAATTGTACTTTGCTTGCTGATACCAAAAATTCATTTTTGAGTACAGGCTCCAATCCATATCAAAATATAAACTTATTATAAATTTTTGCGTAACCCACACAAAACATGTGTAAATCTACGTTTACCTCAAACTCAAACTAATAACTATTATTTATTTATAAAAAAGTCTTTATATTTACAAATTAATAAAAATAATATATCAAATTAATTTTTACTTTTTAGTTTCTTATTTAATTTTTTTGTAATGTAATATTTTTTAAAAATAATATTATTTATAATTGAAATAAATTTTAATAAACATATTTTTAATGATAAAATAAAAATACATATCATAATATAAAATTTTAATAAAAATATATTTAATTAATATTTAATTATATTTATTGTGTTTGAAATTTTAAATTGAAAATAATATTTATTAGATTTTTTAATGTTAAAACTTATGAGGTTAAATTGTAAATTTATAAAGATATTGATTATTTATAAAAACAGTATAAAAAATGATATAAGAAGAATATCTAGAATATTTTTTTAAATTTGAGTATTGGTTTCAAATTACTGTAAACATAAACTTAAACTTATTTTGAATAATAATAAATAAATTATTAATTAATTATTAAAAAATTTAATTAAAAAACACAAAAAACTCATCATTAACTATTTTTGTTTTTTTAATTCATAGCATTTTTAAGTATCAATTATTTTTGATTTTTTCAATTCAGTAGCATTTTTTTAAGAATCTCTTTCTTATTATTTTATTTTTAACATTAATTATATGATTTAATATTTAATTATATTGATATGTATTTTTATTTTATTATTAAAAAAATTATTAAAATTTATTTTAATTATTAATGATATGATTATTAAAAAAAATTACATTAAAAAAATATTAAATAAGAAACTAAAAAATAATTGATAAGTCATTTTTATTAATTTGTAAAAAAAAGAATTATTTTATAAATAATAAATAGTTTTTGGTTTGAGTTTGTAAACGTAAATTTAAGTGTTTTTTGCTCATAAACCAATAATAGTTTTATGTCTTGATATCAGTTGTAGCATCACCCCTACTCCAAAATAGGTTTTTGGAATCGGTCCAAGATGCTCTATAGATAGACCAGAACTGATCCCCTCCACGCGGATTTTTAATATCACCGTCAAAAATTGAAACTCAATTTTTTTATTGTCCACTCATTCTTTTTTGAAAAGTGGATCTCTAAAATAATTAGTTTAATAACTTCATCGTATAGACATTTTTTTAATTTACAGTTAATCAAAATTTTCACAAGTTTTTTTATGAGAGAACGATCCAGAGTGCTTCTGGCTTTTTTATCACAAATTAAAGGCCACATGAACTAATATTAAAAAACAAATTGCTTGATATACTCAGTATCTAATTAATAGAAGCATAAAATATTACTAATAAACTTAAAAATTCAATAAATCCATAATATTGCTAAAAAGAATATGAAAAACAAACATTTAATCAATAATGTCATAAAATTGTTTGGTTTGGGGAAGGACTTGTGCTGTTTGTCTCATCGATCAGTTCGTCTCATCGATCGATTGTGAACTGCGAAAAATAATAAAAATTAATATTATTGTTATACAAAATAAAAAATAATAAAAATAATCTCATAAGTTACCGTACGTAAAATGAACATCGGGACATGTTCGTCTGTCATGTCCGCATTGACCACACACACTGCAAGTTCTGGTACTTTGCGACATCGCCTTATCCTTAGAAGATCTTATTCGTTTTCCTTTAGAATTTACTTGCTCTGGATCTTGAACAACCTCTACGAAACTGCGACTTTTAATCTTGTTCACTTGTTTACCTATGTTGCCGCCATCATCAATCTCATTCGCTGCTTTCTTTAACTTCGTTAATTCGGCCATCAAAAAATTACTGCGTGCCTCAGTTAACGAACAATCGTCAACCAACTCCATTGCTACATGAGCTAATAGTCCGCGCCTTGAAATTAAAGATTGACCTTCATAGTCTCGCATAGACTCACCAACTCTTGCATTCTTTGTCCATCTTTGGTTGATGTATTTATCTGGTAGCAACATCACTTGTTGGACTTTCATCCAACATAACATATGACGACATAAATATCCTTCGAATTCAAACATGAGACAACTACAAGATAATGAATCAGAAGAAGAGTGATATGTTAACTCTCGTTGTCGATCAAATGTTTTTCCCGTTTCAAATCGCTTCACAACATAGACAGAAGTGTCATCTGTGTTCGAAATCATTGTGCATATGTATGACATACTCTGCTGCAACTCTTTCTGAAATAATAGAAATATTGCCTTTGTGTAAACTTTAACCATCTGTTGTTCCATCAAAATACTTGTGACCATTCTTGGTTCTTGACTAAGATCAATATGATTTGCCTCTAACTCAAGATGTCTTTGGTGCACAAGGGCCCTATTGAGCGTGTAATGAAATCTGTTAAAGAATTTTTGCGATTCACATACCTCTTAAAGAAAGAATGATTACTCTCGACTCTCTGGCTACTCGATATCCCTGCAGCAAACACATGTCTAACATACGCTGGCACCCAACGATGACGTATTTCATACATATTGATTAACCACTCATTCTTCCCCAACTCATCAACTCTGTCCATCGATGCTCAAACTCCTCAACTGACTCTGACTCTTTAATAATATTTGATAAATTGCGATATTGCTCTTTGTACAATACGATACTCAACTTCTCAGAGAACTTGTTAAGTATATGCCATAAACAAAATCGATACAATATATCAGGAAATACCACTAAGACTGCTCGTGAAATGGCAGCATCTTGATCAGTAATTATCACTTTCGGAGACGCAATGATATATGAAAAATAGAAAAAGAAAATATTATTAAAAACAGAAAAAGAGAAAAATTGAAAACAGAAAAAAAAATATGAAAAACAGAAAAAAAAAATATTGAGAAAAAAAAAAGGATTTTTTATCGTGGATTTTGGCAAGTCCTGCCGCGGAGCACTACCCCCCAAGTGACAATTGGGCAGCACTCAAGTATGCAGCAGACGACGGTTCAACCTTAGAAACGTAATCGTTGCCTATTTTTGCGTTACATCAAACCACCATCTGATTTTCACTTTTTTCTTTATTCTTTACTTCAAACTCCTAATTCGAATGCAACTCTCTCATAATATTAGATCTAGAGTTTGAATTAATTTAAATTCCTGAATCTCTAATTTTTCTCTTGCATATAAAATCCAATCCTTACATCGAATTTGTGCTCTGTTTTCTTGCCCTAAATTTCTTTCTCTCCAAATTTTCAATGGTCTGTTGCAGTTGTGTACCTAATGTCAAGATTTAAGTAACGGTAACTCCCGGTCATATCATTTAATATATTTAATTAATAAACAATTGTTTGCGTTTAATTATTCGATAATTAAATATATGCAAAATATAGTCCTGGATTCTATACGTTGTAGTTAGTATGGTGTGCGGGCCCACACAGAAGATCATACTATCGGTTACTCGTATTTAATCGAACAGTTGCTCACGACCTAGATGGACACGGACCAAACCATCGGTATAGTCGTTGTGTGAGAGAGAAAATAATTTGTCTTAATTATTTTATCACACTTGTACACTCGGTGTATTGAGCGGATCGCTTGAGATTTATCGATTAGGATTGCCTTGGATAATCGATTCAAGTCTCAGAGTATTTTATTCTCAATCCCAGATACTATTGCGGGTGTGTATATTTAATATATGTGACTTTGATTTTCCAAAGGAATTAACCGATTTAATTATTAGGTTAATTACCGGTTAAGTTGGGTCACTATATTTTATATATGACATGCCGTGAATACTTGACGGGAAAGTGTATCCCGCAAGGGTTGGTAATATCCCCGAGATGAGTTCATAAGGAATTATTGTGTAAACCTCATGAGTGGATTCGTTCCACACAATAATTAAGGTTGAATGATACTATTCTCGGATTCAAGAGATGAATAAATTAATTAGCAATAAATTAATTTTATTCATGGATATTTAAATCTTAAATACACGGAATAAATAATACTACCGGAGAAATATTATTTGATATAATATGGTTTAATATTGGGAGTGCAATTAATTTATATAGTGGAAAATAAATTAATTAATATTAATGGGATTAATAGATTTGGGCTTGAGCTCAATTTAATCATTAATATTGGAAGCCAATATTCCACCACCTTTAGATCCCCTACGTAGCTTATAAAAGCACTACATGGTCTTCAGTTTTTCATAAGACAAGATTATCATACTTGATATTCTAGAGAGTTGAAGAGGATCCATAAGCTTGGAGGATCGTCGCCCACACGACGTTCAAGCTAGTGCAAGGAATACGTAGGAAGAATCAAAGGTCTTCAATTTGATTTCGTTTCTCCGCACAACGAATCAAAAGGTAAAATCATAAACCCCCTCATATGATTTTATGTGAATTGATTGTAATACATACATGAACGCACGATCCGGGAAAACGACGAACTTCGGGGACGGGGATTCGAGATCCCTGGCGAAGGTTCGAGGGACCCTCGGCTGGGAGCCGAGGGAGTGCGGTCGAGCCCTAGGGCTTCGACCGCGAGGGCATGCGAGGAACCCTGGCTGGGAGCCGGGGTGGGCGATCGATCGCGGTGATCGATCGCCGGGCAGCCGCGGCTGAAGCCGCGGCGGGTTCGCCGCTGGGTGAACCGCCCTCCTCGGGCGGTGGCGGTGAGTCGCCGGACTCACCGCCCGGGGCTGCCGGAGCAGCCCCAACGATCGCATCGTGCGTGATCGCGAGCCCCACGGTGGGGCTCGGCTAGGGTTTAACCGCGGGTTCATCCCGCGGCGATGCTCTTGTCGGGCCCGGTTCTTCGTGGTGTTCGCGATTAGATTTCCGGCAATGGGATTTCGGTCGGGGTTATCGGTTCCTCATTTTTTGATACCCCGGGATATCGATTTCCAACAATTGGTATTAGAGCGTTTGATGTCGTGTTCATGTATGTGTTCAATTATCGTTCTACCTTGCAGGGATTCCGACTATCATGGTTTAATTTTAATTAATTGTTAATTATTTTTTACCATGATTATTCGTTTATTAAACTCTCGGACATGTGGAGATTCGTTTTGTGTGGATGAATGCTTGTAATAGTAAAAATTCGGGGGTTGACCGAATTTAGATTTATTATTATTGTTCTATGTTTTCCGGAAATTGTATAGGGTCGATTTCATGTATAGAATCGATACCGGAATTGTAAATTTATTTCTTGTAATTTATTTACGTTGGATCGATGCCGAGGCGACCGCCGGAGAACACATGTGACGAAGGAGAAGATGAGAGGGAAAGACAAGGGCTCGGGATCGATCATGAGATCGATCCCATGGTGATCGATCGCAGGGGCTGTCCGCGATGATCCTCGGCCACGCCGGCCACCAGTGGTGGTGGCGCATGGGCTGGGGACGGCGGCGGTGGTGCTCCCGGCCGGCGATCGAGGTGGGGGGGGGGGGGGGGGGGCGCGGGGTCCTCGTGATCTCGTGCTACTCCTACCAAGATTCACTTTCCTAATTAATTCGGTTTTTCTATTTTGAGTATTCCTATTTTTGGGAATTCTCATGGAATAGGAAAAGAATTAATTGGAATTAATTTTATATCCTTATTCTATTATAGAAGTCTTCTAGAATATTCCAAGTCTTACTTGGATAGGATTCTATAGATTTAATAGAATTGGAAAGGATTAATAATTAATTTGGAATTGATTTATTTCCTAGTTGATTATTCCTATTTTATGGAAATTTTCATGGACATGGAAATTAATTAATCTTGGAAAGTAGAAGAGTCCTAATTTATTTTATTTCCTTATTCTATTATAGAAGTCTCCTAGAATGTTCAAGTTCTACTTGGATAGGAATCTAGAGATTTAATGGAATTAGAAAGGAAAATAAATAAATAAAAATATTAATAATATTTAATTTTATTTTTGATTTATTCGATTGACTTAATTTTCGAATTAAGTATCTTTTGGATTTATTAAAAATAAATAGATTTAAATATTAGGATTAATATTCTCGTCACATAGAGCATTCAAGAACGAAGACTGAAGACTAGAAGATGCGTACGGAGATGGAATAAAGCCATGATAGTCGGAAAATAATTTTCTAGCATTATTTTGACTATGTGATACTATGTGCTTTGTTACTTGTATGTGTTGGAGTTGTGTACTTAATGTCTAGATTTAAGTAACGGTAAACTCCCGATCATGGCATTTAATCTATTAAATTAATAAACAATTGTTTGCGTTTAATTGTTATTAATATGCAAATCATAGTCCTAGATTTTGTACGTTGTAGTTAGTATGGTGTGCATGGGCGCACAGAAGATCATACTATCGGTTACTCGTATTTAATCGAACAGTTGCTCACGACCTAGATGGACCCGGACCAATCCATCGGTATAGTCGTTGTGTGAGAGAGAAAATAATTTATCTTAATTATTTTATCACACTTGTACACTTGGTGTATTGAGCGGATCGTTGAGATTCATCGATTAGGATTGCCGGCGATAATCGATTCGAGTCTCAGTGTATTTTATTCTTAATCCCCGAAACTATTGCGGGTGTGTATATTTAATATAAGTGACTTTGATTTACCAAAGGAATTAACCGATTTAATTATTGGGTTAATTACCGGTTAAGTTGGGTCACTATATTTTATATATGGCATGTCGTGAATACTTGACGGGACAGTGTATCCCGGAAGGGTTGATAATATCCCCGAGATGAGTTCATAAGGAATTATTGTGTAAACATCATGAGTGGATTCGTTCTGCACAATAATTAAGGTTGAATGGTACTAGTCTCGGATTCAAGAGATGAATAAATTAATTAGCAATAAATTAATTTTATTCATGGATATTTAAATCTTAAATACACGGAATAAATAATACTACCGGAGAAATATTATTTGATATAATATGGTTTAATATTGGGAGTGCAATTAATTTATATAGTGAAAAATAAATTAATTAATATTGATAAGGATTAATGGACTTGAGCATTGGGCTCAATTTAATCTTCAATATTGGAAACCCAATATTCCACCTCCTTTAGATCCCCTACGTAGCCTATAAAAGCACTACATGGCCTTCATAATTCATAACTTGAATAAGACAAGAATATCATACTTGATATTCTAGAGAGTTGAAGGAGATCCATAGGAGTTCGATAGATCGTCGCCCACCCGACGTTCGAACGGAGTGCAAGGAATACGTAGGAAGATTCAAAGGTCTTCAATTGATTTCGTTTCTCCGCACAACAAATCAAAGGTATGATCATAAAACTCCTTGTGTGATTTTATGTGATATTAATTGTGATACATACATGAACGCACGATCCGAGAAAGACGTCGAGACCGGGATACGGGGATTCGAGATCCCCGTCGGGATCGAGAGGGGCGGCCGAACCCTAGGGTTCGACCGCCGGTGCGCCGCGCAAGGAAGCCCTGGCTGGACGCCGGGGCATGCGATCGACCTAGGGTCGATCGCTGGGGATGCCACGGGCTGGTGCCGTGGCGGATCCCCGCCGCCTCCATGGCGGCGTGCGCGATGAGGCGCCTCGGCTGGGCCGAGGCGGGCGATCGATCGGGCGATCGATCACCGGGGGAAGACCGCGGCTGGAGCCGCGGTAGGTCAGCCGGGCTGACCGCCCCTCCTGGCGGTGGCGGTGAGTCGCCGGACTCACCGCCGGGGACTGCCCCATGCAGCCCCATGCGATCGCTATGCACGGCGATCGCGAGCCCCGCAGGGGCGCGGCTAGGGTTTAGCCGTGGGTTCGCCCGCGGTGATGCCTCGGTCGTGCTCCGGCTCGTTCGGTGTTCGCGATCGGTTTCCGGCGACGGGATTTCGGTCGGGGTTATCGGTTCCGCAATTTTTGATACCCCGGGATATCGATTTCCAGCAATTGGTATCAGAGCGTTTGGTTTCATGTTCATGTATGTGTTCAATTGTGTTCTACCTTGCAGGGATTCCGACAATCATGGTTTAATTAATTGTTAATTATTTGTTTAATTAATTGCTATTTAATTTACCATGATTGTTCGTTTATTAAACTCTCGGACATGTCGAGATTCGTTTTGTGTGGATGAATGCTTGTAATAGTAAAAATTCAGGGGTTGACCGAATTTAGATTTATTATTATTATTCTATGTTTTCTGGAAAGTGTATAGGGTCGATTTCATGTATAGAATCGATACCGGAATTGTAAATTTATTTCTTGTAATTTATTTACGTTGGATCGATGCCGAGACGACCGCCGGAGAAAGCACGTGACGAAGAAGACGAAGAGGACGAAGGACCGGGGATCGATCAAACCCCTTGATCGACCCCAATCGATCGACCAAAGGGAAGGGGGCCGATCGCCCTCGGCTAGGGCTGCCGCCGGCGACGGTGGCGGCTGGTGGCTGGGCTGGGCGGCGGTGCTCCTCCGGGGGTGGCCGGTCGAAGGTGGGGGTGGCGTGGGGTCTCCCGATCTCATGCTACTCCTACCAAGATTCACTTTCCTAATTAATTCGGTTTTCCTATTTGAGTTTTTCCTATTTTTGGGAATTCTCATGGATTAGGAAAAGAATTAATTGAAATTAATTTTATTCCTTATTCTATTATGGAAGTCTTCTAGAGTATTCCGAGTTCTACTTGGAATAGGATCCTAGAGATTTAATAGAATTGGAAAGGAATAAAAGTTAATTTAGGATTGATTTATTTCCTAATTGATTATTTTTATTTTATGGAAATTTTCATAGTAATGGAAATTAATTAATCTTGGAAAGTAGAAGAGCCCTAATTTATTTTATTTCCTTATTCTATTATAGGAGTCTTCTAGAATATTTCAAGTTTTACTTGGATAGATTATTCTAGAGATTTTATAGAATTAGATAGGAAAATAAATAAATATAAATATTAATAATATTTAATTTTATTTTTGATTTATTCGATTGACTTAATTTTCGAATTAAGTATCTTTTGGATTTATTAAAAATAAATAGATTTAAATATTGGGATTAATATTCTCGTCACATGGAGCATTCAAAAACGAAGACTGAAGACTAGAAGACGCATACGGAGATGGAATAAAGCCATGATAGTCGGAAAATAATTTTTCTAGCATTATTTTGACTATATGCTATGTGCTTTATTACTTGTATGCATGCTATATGAGTTTACTTTATGCACTAGATAGCGTATCCCTTTGTTATAAAAAGCTAAGTGGGAGAGGGGATGGAAACATTCCCATGGTCTCCATTACTGTTCTCTTGGTGACTTTTATGGACTTTTAAAGTTCGTATAGATAAGTCGTTGGAGGAGAATTCTTGTAATTCCTTTTACAAGAAACATTGACTAAGTTTATCAAACAATGCCTAATTTGTCTTTCTGAAACTGACTTCAAGTCGACTCATTCTCACCCCGGGGAGTGGAATGGAGCCAAAGCCACTTGGTCATGTTGATGACACAAATTAGAGACATTCGTACCATCTTTTTTAAGGTGGATCGACTGTCTGCTCGGCTCCCTCATCTAATGAGAGATAGGGTTGTTCGCATGGTGAATCACTGGTTAGAAACTTCGAGTTTCACTTATGATTCTCCGCGTCTTGATTTACGAAAATCGAATGGATCTTGTAACTGGGAGTCAATTATAAAAGTCTCTTAGTGTAGTAAATGTCCACACAACGTGGCTTGCTATACTGACGGATTTTGGATTAATTGATGTAGACAGTTGTAAGAAATTGTGAAGAGTTGTGAAGTTGTCGTAAACGTCCACACAACGTGGCTTGCGGTGATGTAGCAATTCCAAACGATTTACTTTGGTACTGAGTAACTGTTTACACTTAGATACGCCTTATAGTATTCCTCCCACCGAGGTTACGCTATAAGTGATGTATGACCAAAGAAAATCTAATTGCTAAATCATTTGGGTGGGTAAACGTCCACACAACGTGGCTTGCCTTACCTGATGGGATTTTAGATGTGATTAGTAATTTAATGATATTATTTGAGGGAGATAATATCGGATATTAAATTGATTGTTTGTTTAAATGTGCTTATAGGTTTAGAGAATAGCTATGAACCCACTTTCTGTGATACTCAAGGAGCATAAACTCACTGGCCCCATTTATATTGATTGGAGGAGAAATTTAGACATTGTCCTGACTTCTGAGGAGTACAAGTTTGTACTCCATGAAGTATGCCCTGCTGAGCCCACGCCTGCCTCAACTGATGAGGAAAAACTGGCATATCGGAAGTGGAAAAAGGCTGATGAAATGGCTAGGTGCTATATTTTGGCTTCTATGTCAAATGTACTCCAAACCCAACATGAGTCAATGGACACTGCCTATGATATGTTGTTTAACCTCAAGGAGATGTTTGGAGAGCAAGATCGTGCGGCAAGGCAAGAAGCCATGAGAGTCCTCATGACAACTACTTAGTCTGAAGGAACGCCCGTAGGGGAGCACGTTCTTAAGATGATGAGTCTGTTGAATGAGCTTGAGATCCTAGGAGCTCAAATTGATGCTGAGACGCAAGTCGACATCATACTCCAGTCTCTGACCCCTAGTTTTGAGCAGTTTCGCATGAGCTATAATATGGGTAAACTATCTTATTCTCTTGCACAACTCTTGACTGAACTGAAGGCGGCAGAGGGGATCTACAAGAAGGGCAAGTCTCAAGCGCTTGTAGCTACAGAGTCCAAAGGCTTCAAGCCTGTTGGAGGTAGGGGCAAGAGGAGGAAGCAAGCCAAGAAACCCAGTGGTGCCAAGAGGAATGGACCACGAGTGGGGGCTGCAAAGCGAAGGGGCAAGTGCTTCCGATGCAATAAGTCTGGACACTGGAGGTCTGAATGTCCTCTCAAAGGTACGAATTTTTCTTTAGTCGTAAAAACATAGTCAGCGATATTATCTACCAGAAATCTGGTGTGTAGATATGGAACCACTGACGGTATGTGCATTTTAAATGCAGGGGTTCCAGAAAACCCGACGACTTAGAGAAGAAGAGTTCGAGTCTACACGGGCAAAAGCTGTAGAGGAGGCAGCTGTTGCGGTGGAAGACATTTATCTGCTTTAGTAGTTAAATAGGATTTCATTTCAAGTTTATTGCATTATGTACCCTCTATTTTAGAAAGAACGTTTTGTTCTGGATTTCTATTATTAATGAATGGATATTTTATTTCTTTAATCATTGGATGATTTTGATAAGAAATAATGGCATTATCTATTCTGGTACATTAGATAGCAATATATGAATGATAGATTCTAAGTCTACCACGATGCAACGAACCGTTCTATAACTTGTTTTACTTGATTATATATTTCTTTATTAAATCATTATACTTGTGAATTCTTATGCTTAGTAGTGTTTTCAAATAAGATTCAAACGGTTGAAATTGATTTGATCAATTATAGTTGAAGGAATGGACCTTCCGACCTAAGGATTGAATTTGGAGGATAATACATCTAAGCAAACCTTTCTGGATAAAGGATAGAATTCGGACAAGTATTGGGCATGGTTAGATATGCAGACATATGTGTTTATAAGAAAAGTTCGAGTAGTTCTTCCAAGAATACTCGCTGATGGATTAGAATACTTAATGTGCCATAAAGCAAAGTGTTTTGACTAGTCAATGGACACAAAGCTATTATGGGGAACCATTAGAGTATATCCATTAAGGAGCCTGCGACTGGGTCGCGGAGACCATCACCTATCTGAATAACACATAGCATAAATCGAAGATTGGGATTGAATCCTAATAAATGACTTCACCATACACTTACGTGTAGAGATGGTGTGTCGAGTATAAGAAATGGGAATCTAATAGTAAAAGGACAAGTTGTTCGGAACTACCTATGTTCTATGGATATTCCTGGATACAACGGCAGTAATGGTTGTAAGATATCCTAGATGAACAAAGAATTGTGTGTTCTATAGTACTATGAACCAGAAGGGCGTGGATCGCCCGGTTCTTAGAAGAAGACTATTAGACGAACCACAGAACCCGAACTGACACAATGCCTTGGAATGAGAAAAAGGATAAGAGACTAGGAACCGGCCAAACCGAGTAGAAGTACACCACACACTGCACCTACTGTTATTACTGTTTATACACTGGAACGCCATTGCAGTGGGAGGTTGTTGGACAACCAAAGATGTTCATAAGACTAGAGGAGTTCGGACTCCGGATCTAGTAAAGATGAAAATCGATCCCTAGCTCTGCATAGGGCAGTACTGGATCTAAATGTGCCTGCTTAGAGAACAATAATATATTATTGTTAAGAGGCAAGATCATTTAGAGTACAAGCTTAGTAAATCCATTTATGGATTGAAACAAAGCTATGAATCGTGGTACTTGCGAATTGATGAGATAGTCCATTTAATGGATTCATCAAAAGGCAAAGACGAATGGTGTATTTGAAACGTAATGGAAACAAGGTGGTGTTTCTCGAATTTTTATGTAGATATCATTTTATCATTGGCAACGATGAGAGAATGTCATGAGACATAAAATGGTTGTCTAAATGAATCGGATATAAGATTAAGTAGAAGTTAGATCATGTTCTTGAGATCTTATGATCTAAGGAAAAGAACATTGTACTTCTCCTAAATATCTTATACGATTATGGTTTGTTTTAACATGCATAATTCTGAGAAGGGTTGTTGCCTTTCAGAGACAGAATATGTATATCTATCTAAGGTCATGTGTTTCAAACACATAAAGGAGATAGATGATACAAAGCAGTTTCCTACACCTAGTGTGGAAAGCTTAAATGCAATGTTGAAAAACAAGAACCTGATATCAACTATGCGGTTTGCGTAGTGGGAGGATATTAAGGTAATCTGGACAAGAGATATTTGAATGCTGTAAAAGTACTTGATGTACTAGATTACTAAGCAAGACGAAATCTTCTTTGATTACAAATTCTCAGATCTCAAAGTCAGAGAAGGACCAGTGTAAGTCGATATCAGGCTATGTGTTCATTTTTAGAAAGAGGTGGAACCATGTAAGAGTGATAAGCAGGATGCTTCTCAGACTCTATCATAACCGAATAGCAGCCTCAGAGGCAGCGGAAGTTCTGGTTAGGTTCCAGGATAACCTCTTGACTTAGATATGACTCTTAGTTTACCGAAGGCTATTTGGATAGCGGTGCACGATAAACTGAAAGAAGTCATTAGTCAAAAGTGATGATAACACATAGAGCGAGTACCACCTGATACGAGTCATCGTCAAGGGAGACGACGTAGTAGTCACCAAGATAACTTCAGAGCGGCAACCTAGAGTGCTCATTCACATAGTACTTCTCGGAAGTACACCTTAAGCACGTGATGAGTATGGGAACCGGGAGTTTGGAGGAAATGACTAGACCTTAGTACAAGTGGGAGATTGTTGGAGTTGTGTACTTAATGTCTAGATTTAAGTAACGGTAAACTCCCGATCATGGCATTTAATCTATTAAATTAATAAACAATTGTTTGCGTTTAATTGTTATTAATATGCAAATCATAGTCCTAGATTTTATACGTTGTAGTTAGTATGGTGTGCATGGGCGCACAGAAGATCATACTATCGGTTACTCGTATTTAATCGAACAGTTGCTCACGACCTAGATGGACCCGGACCAATCCATCGGTATAGTCGTTGTGTGAGAGAGAAAATAATTTATCTTAATTATTTTATCACACTTGTACACTTGGTGTATTGAGCGGTTCGTTGAGATTCATCGATTAGGATTGCCGGCGATAATCGATTCGAGTCTCAGTGTATTTTATTCTTAATCCCCGAAACTATTGCGGGTGTGTATATTTAATATAAGTGACTTTGATTTACCAAAGGAATTAACCGATTTAATTATTGGGTTAATTACCGGTTAAGTTGGGTCACTATATTTTATATATGGCATGCCGTGAATACTTGACGGGACAGTGTATCCCGGAAGGGTTGATAATATCCCCGAGATGAGTTCATAAGGAATTATTGTGTAAACCTCATGAGTGGATTCGTTCCGCACAATAATTAAGGTTGAATGGTACTAGTCTCGGATTCAAGAGATGAATAAATTAATTAGCAATAAATTAATTTTATTCATGGATATTTAAATCTTAAATACACGGAATAAATAATACTACCGGAGAAATATTATTTGATATAATATGGTTTAATATTGGGAGTGCAATTAATTTATATAGTGGAAAATAAATTAATTAATATTGATAAGGATTAATGGACTTGAGCATTGGGCTCAATTTAATCTTCAATATTGGAAGCCCAATATTCCACCTCCTTTAGATCCCCTACGTAGCCTATAAAAGCACTACATGGCCTTCATAATTCATAACTTGAATAAGACAAGAATATCATACTTGATATTCTAGAGAGTTGAAGGAGATCCATAGGAGTTCGATAGATCGTCGCCCACCCGACGTTCGAACGGAGTGCAAGGAATACGTAGGAAGATTCAAAGGTCTTCAATTGATTTCGTTTCTCCGCACAACAAATCAAAGGTATGATCATAAAACTCCTTGTGTGATTTTATGTGATATTAATTGTGATACATACATGAACGCACGATCTGAGAAAGACGTCGAGACCGGGATACGGGGATTCGAGATCCTCGTCGGGATCGAGAGGGGCGGCCGAACCATAGGGTTCGACCGCCGGTGCGCCGCGCAAGGAAGCCCCGGCTGGACGCCGGGGCATGCGATCGACCTAGGGTCGATCGCTGGGGATGCCACGGGCTGGTGCCGTGGCGGATCCCCGCCGCCTCCATGGCGGCGTGCGCGATGAGGCGCCTCGGCTGGGCCGAGGCGGGCGATCGATCGCCGGGGGAAGACCGCGGCTGGAGCCGCGGTAGGTCAGCCGGGCTGACCGCCCCTCCTGGCGGTGGCGGTGAGTCGCCGGACTCACCGCCGGGGACTGCCCCATGCAGCCCCATGCGATCGCCATGCACGGCGATCGCGAGCCCCGGCAGGGGCGCGGCTAGGGTTTAGCCGTGGGTTCGCCCGCGGTGATGCCTCGGTCGTGCTCTGGCTCGTTCGGTGTTCGCGATCGGTTTCCGGCGACGGGATTTCGGTCGGGGTTATCGGTTCCGCAATTTTTGATACCCCGGGATATCGATTTCCAGCAGTATGCATGCTTATGTGTTTAATTATGCATTAGATAGCGTATCCCTTTGTTATAAAAAGCTAAGTGGGAGAGGGGATGGAAACATTCCCATGGTCTCCATTCCTTTGGAGGAGAATTATTATAAGAAACATTGATTAAGTTTATCAAACAATGCCTAATTTGTCTTTCTGAAACTGACTTCAAGTCGACTCATTCTCACCCCGAGGAGTGGAATGGAGCCAAAGCCACTTGGTCATGTGGATGACACAAATTAGAGATCTTCGTACCATCCTTTTGAAGGTGGATCGATTGTCTGCTCGGCTCCCTCATCTAATGAGAGATAGGGTTGTTCGCATAGTGAATCACTGGTTAGAAACTTCGAACTTCACTTATGATTCTCCGCGTCTTGATTTACGAAAATCGAATGGATCTTGTAATTGGGAGTCAATTATAAAAGTCTCTTGGTGTAGTAAACGTCCACACCACGTGGCTTGCTATACTAACGGATTTTGGATTAATTGATGTAGACAGTTATAAGGAATTGTGAGGAGTTGTGAAGTTGTCGTAAACGTCCACACCACGTGGCTTGCGGTGATGTAGCAATTCCAAACGATTTACTTTAGTACTGAGTAATGGTTTACACTTAGATACGCATTATAGTATTCCTCCCCACGAGGTTACGCTATAAGTGATGTGTTGGAAATCGATATCCCGGGGTTAACGGAAATTGCGGAATACATAACCCCGACCGAAATCCCATCGCCGGAAAACACGCGAACCACCGCACGACGCCGGAGCTCGACGAGAGCATCATCGTGGGCGAACCCACGGCTAACCCTAGCCGAGCCCCCGCCGAGAGGGGGGCTCGCGATCGCACGCGATCGCAGGGGATGCACGCGCATCCCCGTGGGGCTGTTCGGAACAGCCCCTGGCGGTGAGTCCGGCGACTCACCGCCACCGCCGAGGAGGGCGGTGCGCCCAGCGCACCCGCCGCGGCTCCCAGCCGCGGCTGCCCCGCGATCAACCGAAGGTCGATCGCTCACCCCGGCGTCCAGCCGGGGTTCCTTTTGTGAGCGCCCGGCGATCGAACCCTAGGTTCGATCGCCACCCCTCGGCTCCCAGCCGAGGGTTCGATCGATGTCCACGGGGATGTCGACCTCGCGGTCCATCCCCATCCGCGGAGTTCGTCGTTACCCGGATCTTCGTTCATGTATATATCACGATTTAATTCACATAAAATCATAGAGGGGGTTGAACGATTTTACCTTTGATCTCGTTGTGCGGAGAAACGAGATTGATTTGAAGACCTTCGGATCTTCCTACGTATTCCTTGCACTAGCTTGAACGTCGTGTGGGCGACGATCCTCCAAGCTTATGGATCTCCTTCTCTCTCCTTTCTCTCTCTTGAATTATGATCTTCAAGTCATAATTGTGTTTTTGAATAGAGAAGACATTGTAGTGCTTTTATAGGCTACGTAGGGGATCTAAAGGAGGTGGAATATTGGGCTCCCAATATTAATGATTAAATTGAGCCCAAGCCCAAATCTATTAATCCATTAATATTAATTATATGATTAATTCTACTATATAAATATAATTGCACTCCCAATATTCACCATATTATATCAAATAATATTCTCTCCGGTAGTATTATTTATTCCAATGTGTTTAAGATATAAATATCTATGAATAAAATTAATTTATTGCTTAATTAATTTATTCATCTCTTATATCCGAGACTAGTACCATTCAACTTTAATTATTATGCGGAACAAATCCACTCATGAGGTTTACATAATAATTCCTTATGAACTCATCTCGGGGATATTATCAACCCTTTCGAGGACACATTTTCCCATCAAGAATTCAAGGCATGTCATACATAAAATACCGTGACCCAACTTTGCCGGTAATTGATCGGTTATTCTAATCAATCAATTCCTTTGGAAAATCAAAGTCACTAATATTAAATGCACACACCCGTAATAATATCAGGGATTGAGAATAAAATACTCAGAGATTTAAATCGATTATCCAAGGCAATCCTAATCGATAAATCTCCAGCGATCCGCTCAATACACCAGGTGTACAAGTATGATAAAATAATCAAGACCAATTATTTTCTCTCTCATACAACGATTATACCGATGGATTAGTTCTTGTCCATCTAGGTCGTGAGCTACTGTTTGATTATATACGAGTGACTGATAGTATGATCTTCCGTGTGACGACGCACACCATACTAAATACAACGTATATGATCCAGAACCATATTTGCATTTATTTAATTATAAATAATTAAAGCAAACGATTATTCATTTAATTAGGTTAAATACTATGACCGGGAGTTTACGATACTTAAATCTAGACATTAAGTATACAACTCCATCAATCTCCCACTTATACTAAGGTATAGTCATTTCATCCAAACTCCCGACTCCCATACTCATCACGTGTTTGATCTGCACTTCCAAAGAAGTGCCTTGTGCATGAGCATTCTAGGTTGCCGTTTCCGAAGTTATCTTGGTGACTACAGCGTCTTCTCACATGACGATGACTCGTATCAGGTGGTACTTTCTCTATGTGTTCTCATCACTATGGACTTATGATTTCTTTCAGTTTGCCATTGCACCGCTATCTTAATAGCCTTTGGTAAACCAAGAATCATATCCAAGTCCAGAGGTTATCCCAAAGCTTTACCACAACTTTCGCTGCCTCTGAGGCCGCAGTTTGGTTACCCATGGTTGAGTCCGAAAAGCATCATGCTTATCACTCTTCCATTTTAAAGCTTCACCTCCTTTTTACAAGTGAACACATAGCCTGATATCGACTTACACTGATCCTGTTTTGATTAGAAATCTGAGAAATATAATCCAAAGGAAAAAACTCGTCTGCTTCGTAGTCTAGAACAGTACTTCAAAAGTACTTTTATAGCAGTCGGTCATTCCTTTCCAGGATTACTTTGATATCCTCCCACTATGCCAACTGCATAGTTGATATCTGGTTCTTGTTTTTCAACATTGCATTTTAAAGCTTTCCTCACCCACAGTGTAGGAAACTGCTTTAACTGCTTCTATCTCCTTTTATGTGTTCACAACACATACCTTCAGATAGATGCATTCCATTTGAAAGGTAACATACCCTTTTTTTTTGGAATTATGCAAGTTAAAACGGACCTTAATCGTATAAGATACCTAAGAGAAGTACAATGTTCTTTTCACAAGATCCTAGATCTTAAGAACATGATCTAACTTCTTCTTTATCTTATACATCGATTCTATCTTAGACAACCATTACTTTATGTCTGATAGCACTCTTACATTGTTCCCAATGATAGAATGTTATCTACATAAATCTCCGAGAAACACCACCTCGTTTCCATCACGTTTCCAATACACATTATTCGTTCATGCCTTTTGATGAATCCATCAAATGGATTACCTCATCAATTCGCAAGTACCACGAATTCTAGCTTTGTTACAATCCATAAATGGATCAACTAAGCTTGTACACTAAATAATCTTGTCTCTTAGCAATAATCCTTATTGCTCTCTTAAGAAGACATATTTAGATTCAGTACTGCCCTTCATGTAGATCTAGGGAATGATTTCATGTATACTAGATCAGAGTTCAAAACTCTTCTAGTCTTATGAACATCTCCGATTGTCCACAACCTCCCACTACAACGGCGTTCCAGTGTATAAACAGTAATAACAGTAGGTGCAGTTAGTGGTGTACCGCTACTCGGTTTGGCTGGTTTCCAGTCTTTGCCCTTTTTCTTCTCGTTCCAAGGTATCTCGTCATTTTGGGCCTTGTGTCTCATCTAATAGTACTCTTACAAGAACCGGGCGTTAGAACTTATAACGTCCTTCTGGTTCATAGTACTATTGAACACACAACTTTTGTTCTTCTAGGATATTTTACAACCACATCGAATGTGTCGTTGTCTTTCATAAATATTCATAGAACATAGGTAGTACCGAATAACTCTTTTACCATTTCTTTAGAGATCTATTTCTTATCTATACACCATGTCTACACTTTGAAGTGTATGGTGTAGTCATTTGGAATCTAATTCCAATTACTGATTATGCCATGTCTTCGGACAGGTACTTGCCTCCGTGATTAGATCACAGGCTACTTATGAATATACTTTGATAGCTCTTCCACTATAGCTTGTGTCCATTGACTTGTAAAAATACTTGCTTTTGTGGTATATCAAGTATTCTAATCCATACTTAGAGTATTCATCAAATGAAGTACTCGTACCTTTCTTGTCTGAGTAGACATAGGTCTACATCTTTTGATGAATCCATCAAATGGATTACCTCATCAATTCGCAAGTACCACGAATTCTAGCTTTGTTACAATCCATAAATGGATCAACTAAGCTTGTACACTAAATAATCTTGTCTCTTAGCAATAATCCTTATTTCTCTCTTAAGAAGACATATTTAGATTCAGTACTGCCCTTCATGTAGATCTAGGGAATGATTTCATGTATACTAGATCAGAGTTCAAAACTCTTCTAGTCTTATGAACATCTCCGATTGTCCACAACCTCCCACTACAACGGCGTTCCAGTGTATAAACAGTAATAACAGTAGGTGCAGTTAGTGGTGTACCGCTACTCGGTTTGGCTGGTTTCCAGTCTTTGCCCTTTTTCTTCTCGTTCCAAGGTATCTCGTCATTTTGGGCCTTGTGTCTCATCTAATAGTACTCTTACAAGAACCGGGCGTTAGAACTTATAACGTCCTTCTGGTTCATAGTACTATTGAACACACAACTTTTGTTCTTCTAGGATATTTTACAACCACATCGAATGTGTCGTTGTCTTTCATAAATATTCATAGAACATAGGTAGTACCGAATAACTCTTTTACCATTTCTTTAGAGATCTATTTCTTATCTATACACCATGTCTACACTTTGAAGTGTATGGTGTAGTCATTTGGAATCTAATTCCAATTACTGA
Organism: Euphrasia confusa; assembly: GCA_954870475.1. Taxonomy (NCBI): domain Eukaryota; kingdom Viridiplantae; phylum Streptophyta; class Magnoliopsida; order Lamiales; family Orobanchaceae; genus Euphrasia; species Euphrasia confusa. Next base: position 17,484,808 of record OX940957.1, on the reverse strand, counting down.
TTATGCCATGTCTTCGGACAGGTACTTGCCTCCGTGATTAGATCACAGGCTACTTATGAATATACTTTGATAGCTCTTCCACTATAGCTTGTGTCCATTGACTTGTAAAAATACTTGCTTTTGTGGTATATCAAGTATTCTAATCCATACTTAGAGTATTCATCAAATGAAGTACTCGTACCTTTCTTGTCTGAGTAGACATAGGTCTACATATCAGTGTCTAATCAATTTCAATTCTTGTCTGGATTCTATATCCTTTATCCAGAAAGGTTTGCTTAGTCCGTATTTATCTTCCAAATTCAATTCTTAGGTTGGAAGGTCCTCTCCTTCAACTTAATTGATCAAATCAATTTTCAACCTTTGAATCTTATTTGAATAAATACTACTCAGCATAGAATTTACAAGTATAATGATTTAGTAAAAAATATCTCTAACATGTAAAACGAATTATATACTACGGTTTGTTGCATCGTGGAGACTTAGGATTCATCATTCACATATTGCTAACTAATGTACCAGAATAGATAATATCATAATTTCTTCTCAATAATCATCAAATGATTAAAAGAAATAAATATCCATTCATTAATAGAAAACCAGAACATAGTTCTTTCTAAAATAAAAGGGGTACATAAAAGCAATAACTTTGAAATGAAATCCTAAAGCTACTAAAAGCAGATAAAATGTCTTCCACTGCAACAGGTGCCTCCTCTACAGCTTTGCCCATGTAGACTCGAACTCTTCTTCTGTAAGTCGCCGGGTTTTCTGGAACCCCTGCATTTAAAATGCACATACCGTCAGTGGTTCCATATCTACACACCAGAATTCTGGTAGATAATACCGCTGACTATGTTTTAATGACTAAAGAAGAATTCGTACCTTTGAGAGGACAATCAGACCTCCAGTGTCCAGACTTCTTGCATCGGAAGCACTTGCCTTTAGGCTTGCTGGTCCCTTCACGCGGTGCTTGCCTCTTTGCACCACTGGGTTTCCAGACTTGCTTCCTCTTCCTCCCTCTACCTCCATTAGCTTTAAAGCTTTTGGACTTAGTAGTTACAAGAGCTTGAGACTTGCCCTTCTTGTAGATCCCCTCCGCCGCTGTCAGTTCAGTCAGGAGTTCCGCTAGAGAATAAGATAGTTTACCCATATTATAGCTCATGCGGAACTGCTCAAAACCAGAGGCCAGAGATTGGAGTATGATGTCGACTTGCGTCTCTCCATCAATTTGAGCTCCTAGGATCTCCAGTTCATTCAACAACCCCATCATCTTAAGAACGTGCTCCCCAACGGGCGTTCCTTCAGACTGAGTAGTTGTCATAAGGACTCTCATTGCATCTTGCCTAGCCGCACAGTCTTGATGCCCAAACATCTCTTTGAGGTTAAACAACATGTCATAGGCGGTGTCCATCGACTGATGCTGGTTTTGGAGTACATTTGACATGGAAGCCAAAATATAGCACCTAGCCATCTCATCAGCCTTTTTCCACCTCCTATATGCCGCTCAATCCTCATCAGTTGAGGCATTCGTGGGCTCAGCAGGGCATTGATCATGAAGTACAAACTTGTACTCCTCAGAAGTTAGGACAATGTCCAGATTTCTCCTCCAATCAATATAATTGGGGCCAGTGAGTTTATTCTCCTTGAGTATCACAGAAAGTGGATTCATAGCTATTCTCTAAACCTATAAGCACATAAACAAATAATCAATTTAATTTCCGATATTAACTCCCTCAAATAATATCATTAAATTACTAATCACATCTAAAATCCCATCAGATATGGCAAGCCACGTGGTGTGAACGTTTACCTATCCAAATGATTTAGTAATTAGATTTACTTTGGTCGTACATCGATTATAGCGTAACTTCGTGGGGAAGGATACTATAACGCGTACCTAAGTGTAAACCATTCACTCAGTACTAAGGTGAATCGTTTGGAATCGCTACATTACCGCAAGCCACGTGGTGTGGACGTTTATGATAACTTCACAATACTTCACAATTCCCTATAACTTGCTACATCAATTATTCCAAAATCCCATTCAGTATAGCAAGCCACGTGGTGTGGACGTTTACTATACCAAAACGATTTTTATAATTGACTCCCAATTACTTGAGACATTTAATCTTGTGAATCAAGACGTGGTAAATCATAAGTGAAACTCGAAGTTTCTTACTAGTGATTCACCATGCGAGCGACCCTATCTCTCATAGAATGAGGGAGCCGAGCAGACAATCGATCCAAAGATACGAAAGTCTCTAATTTGTGTCATCCACGTGACCAAGTGGCTTTGGCTCCATTCCACTCCCCGGGGTGAGAATGAGTCGACTTGAAGTCAGTTTCAGAAAGACAAATTAGGCATTGTTTGACAAACTTAATCAATGTCTCTTGTAAAAGGAATTACAAGAATTCTCCTCCAATGACTTGTCTATATGAACTTCAAAAGCTCATAAAAGTCACCAAGAGAACAGCAATGGAGACCATGGCTTTGGCTTTGGCTCCATTCCACTCCCCGGGGTGAGAATGAGTCGACTTGAAGTCAGTTTCAGAAAGACAAATTAGGCATTGTTTGACAAACTTAATCAATGTCTCTTGTAAAAGGAATTACAAGAATTCTCCTCCAATGACTTGTCTATATGAACTTCAAAAGCTCATAAAAGTCACCAAGAGAACAGCAATGGAGACCATGGGTATTGTTTCCAATCCCTCTCCCACTTAGCTTTTTATAATAAAGGGATACGCTATCTAATGCATAATTAAATACACATAAGCATGCATACATGAAATTAAAGCACATAAATATTATCACATAGTCAAAATAATACTAGAATATTATTTTCCGACTATTATGGCTTTATTCCATCCTTGTACGCATCTTCTAGTCTTCAGTCTTCGTTCTTGAATGCTCCATGTGACGAGAATATTAATTCCAATAATCTATTTATTTTTAATAAATCCAAAAGATACTTAATTCGAAAATTAAGTCAATCGAATAAATCAAAAATAAAATTAAATATTATTAATATTTTTATTTATTTATTATCCTTTCTAATTCTATTAAATCTCTAGAACCCTATCCAAGTCAAACTTGGAACATTCTAGAAGACTTCCATAATAGAATAAGGAAATAAAATAAATTAGGACTCTTCTACTTTCCAAATTAATTAATTTCAATCTCCATGAAAATTCCCATAAAATAGGAATAATCAATTAGGAAATAAATTAATTCCAAATTAATTCTTTTCCTTATCCATGAGAGTTCCCATAAATAAGAACACTCAATAAGGAATAAATTAATTCCAATTTAATTCTTTTCCTATTCCATGAGAGTTCCTAAAAATAAGAACACTCAAAATAGGAAAACCGAACTAAATTAGGAAAGTGAATCTCGGTAGGAGTAGCACGGGGTGGGGATCCCCGCACCACCCCCACCGATCGACCACCAAGGAGGAGGAGCACGCCGCCGCCAACTCAGCCGGCCAGCCACCACCCGCCGGCGGCAGCCCTTAGCCGAGGGCGCGTCGCCCCCTCTCTCCCCATCGATCGCATGGGGTCGATCATGGGGATGATCGGCACCGGTCCTTCCCTCTCATCGTCTCCTTCGTCACATCTCGTTCTCCGGCGATCGTCTCAACATCGAACCAATTAATGTAAAATTAAATTACAAATTTAAATTACAATTCCGGTATCGATTCTATACATGAAATCGACCCTATACACTTTCCGTAAATACAAGAACAATAATAATAAATCCTAAATTCGGTCAACCCCTGAATTTTTACTATTGCAAGCATTCATCCACACAAAACGAATCTCGACATGTCCGAGAGTTTAATAAAAATTATGACAATAATTAACAAATAATTAACAAGCCATAATAGTCGGAATCCCTACAAGGTAGAACAAAAAATCGAACATATACATGAACTAGAACCAACGCTCTGATACCAATTGTTGGAAATCGATATCCCGAGGTTAACGGAAATTGCGGAATACATAACCCCGACCGAAATCCCATCGCCGGAAAACACGCGAACCACCGCAAGACGCCGGAGCTCGACGAGAGCATCACCGTGGGCGAACCCACGGCTAACCCTAGCCGAGCCCCCACCGAGAGGGGGGCTCGCGATCGCACGCGATCGCCGGGGATGCACGCGCATCCCCGTGGGGCTGTTCGAAACAGCCCCCGGCAGTGAGTCCGGCGACTCACCGCCACCGCCGAGGAGAGCGGTGCGCCCAGCGCACCCGCCGCGGCTGCCCCGCGATCGACCCACGGTCGATCGCTCACCCCGGCGTCCAGCCGGGGTTCCTCTTGTGTGCGCCCGGCGATCGAACCCTAGGTTCGATCGCCACCCCTTGGCTCCCAGTCGAGGGTTCGATCGATGTCCGCGGGGATATCGACCTCTCGGTCCATCCCCATCCGCGGATTTCGTCGTTACCCGGATCTTCGTTCATGTATATATCACGATTTAATTCACATAAAATCATAGAGGGGGTTGAACGATTTTACCTTTGATCTCGTTGTGCGGAGAAACGAGATTGATTTGAAGACCTTCGGATCTTCCTACGTATTCCTTGCACTAGCTTGAACGTCGTGTGGGCGACGATCCTCCAAGCTTATGGATCTCCTTCTCTTTCCTTTCTCTCTCTTGAATTATGATCTTCAAGTTATAATTGTGTTTTTGAATAGAGAAGACCATGTAGTGCTTTTATAGGCTACGTAGGGGATCGAAATGAGGTGGAATATTGGGCTCCCAATATTAATGATTAAATTGAGCCCAAGCCCAAATCTATTAATCCATTAATATTAATTATATGATTAATTCCACTATATAAATATAATTGCACTCCCAATATTCACCATATTATATCAAATAATATTCTCTCCGGTAGTATTATTTATTCCATGTGTTTAAGATATAAATATCCATGAATAAAATTAATTTATTGCTTAATTAATTTATTCATCTCTTATATCCGAGACTAGTACCATTCAACTTTAATTATTATGCGGAACAAATCCACTCATGAGGTTTACATAATAATTCCTTATGAACTCATCTCGGGGATATTATCAACCCTTTCGAGGACACATTTTCCCATCAAGAATTCACGACATATCATACATAAAATACCGTGACCCAGCTTTGCCGGTAATTGATCGGTTATTCTAATCAATCAATTCCTTTGGAAAATCAAAGTCACTAATATTAAATGCACACACCCGTAATAATATCAGGGATTGAGAATAAAATACCCAGAGATTTAAATCGATTATCCAAGGCAATCCTAATCGATAAATCTCCAGCGATCCGCTCAATACACCAGGTGTACATGTATGATAAAATAATCAAGACCAATTATTTTCTCTCTCATACAACGACTATACCGATGGATTAGTTCTTGTCCATCTAGGTCGTGAGCTACTATTTGATTATATACGAGTGACTGATAGTATGATCTTCCGTGTGACGACGCACACCATACTAAATACAAAGTATATGATCCAGAACCATATTTGCATTTATTTAATTATAAATAATTAAAGCAAACGATTATTCATTTAATTAGGTTAAATACTATGACCGGGAGTTTACGATACTTAAATCTAGACATTAAGTATACAACTCCATCATGATGTATGACCAAAGAAAATCTAATTACTAAATCATTTGGGTGGGTAAACGTCCACACCGCGTGGATTTCCTTACCTGATGGGATTTTAGATGTAATTAGTAATTTAATGATATTATTTGAGGGAGATAATATCGGACATTAAATTGATTGTTTGGTTAAATGTGCTTATAGGTTTAGAAATAGCTATGAACCCACTTTCTATGATGCTCAAGGAATTCAATGCACTGGTTCCATACCATGTTGGATGGAGTAATGAATAGGCATCACCCAGACTGTTGATGAGTACAAGTTAGTACTCAGTGAACTTTGTCCTCCTGAACCTACAAGTGTCTCAACTATTGAGGAAAGAGCTGATTTTGAGAAGTGGGACAGTGCTTTCGCACTAACCACTAATCATGATATCATGCTAAAACTTAAGCTAATGTTTAGACACAACGAAAAGGTTAGAAAAGAGGCGATGAGGATACTCATAAAGGTCAGTCGCTTCGAGGAAACGCTTGAACACATTTTCGAGATGTTGGACCTTTTGGATGAGTTGAGACAATCGCAAGCTCTTATGGCCAAAGCCAAATGTTTCGAACCTAAGGGCATAGACCAAGGGGTGGAGAAGCAGACAAAGAAGCCCTGTAGTCCTAAAGCACTTGGACCACGAAATAGGGTGAGAAAGCCTTTGGGCAGTCATTCTCAAAGAAAACATTCTGGGGACTGGAAGTCTGTATTTTCTCCCCAAGAAGGTATGAGATTCTCTCCTTAGTCTTTAAAACATAGTCAGCAGTGTTATCTACCAGAAGCCTGGTTGGTAGATATGGAACCACTGACGGTGTGTATGCATTTAAAATGTGGGGGCACCAGGAAACCCAAAGACTTGGAAATAGAGGAATGGTCAAGGGAAATACTGTGAAGGAGGCAGCTGTTGCAATAGAGGCTTTATCTATGAGTAGATTAAATATGATTTCATTTCAAGTTTATTGCATTATGTACCCTTTATTTTAGAAAGAACTTTTGTTCTGGATTTCCATTATTTATGAATGGATATTTTATTTCTTTAATCATTTGATGATTTTGATAAGAAATAATGGTATTATCTATTCTGGTACATTAGATAGCAATATATGAATGATGAATCCTAAGTCTACCACGATGCAACAAACCGTTCTATAACTTGTTTTACTTATTAGATGTATTTCTTTGTTGAATCATTATACTTGTGAATTCTTATACTTAGTAGTATTTATTCAAATAAGATTCAAAAGGTCGAAATTGATTTGATCAATTAAAGTTGAAGGAATGGACCTTCCGACCTAAAGAATTGAATTTGGAAGATAATACAACTAGGTAAGCCTTTCTGATAAGGATGGAATTCAGACGAGTATTGAGAATGATTAAGTACTGACATATGCGGACGTATGTGTAATTAGAGAGGTACGAGTAATTCTCTCATAGAATACTCAGTGATGGATTAGAATACTTGACGTGCCATAAAATCAAAGTGTTTTGACTAGTCAATGGACACAAAGCTATTATGGGGAACCTTCAAAGTATATCCATTAGAAGCATGTGACTTGGTCACGGAGGCTACCACCTATCTAAATAACACATAGCATATATTAATGAATAGGGATTGGATCCCAAATGACTGCACCATACACTTACGTGTAGAAATGGTGTGTCTGAAATAAGAAATGGAATTCTAATAGTAAAAAGACAAGTTGTTCGGAACTACCTATGTTCTATGGATATTCCTGGAAACAACGGCATATTCAATATGGTTGTAGGATATCCTAGATGAACAAAATATTGCGTGTTCAATAGTAATATGGACAAGAAGGACGTTTTATCGCCCGGTTCTTAGAGGAAGACTATTAGATGAACCACAAAGCCCTAACTGACGTAATACCTTGGAATGAGAAAAGGACAAAGACTTAGAACCAGCCAAACCGAGTAGTAGCACACCACTAACTGCACCTACTGTTATTACTGTTGTACACCGGGACGCTATTGCAGTGGGAGGTTGTTGGACAACCAGAGATGTTCATAAGACTAGAAGAGTTTCGGACTCTGGATCTAGTAAAGATGAAATCGATCCCTAGCTCTGCACAAGGGCAGTACTAGATCTAAATGTGTCTGCTTAGAGAACAATAAAGTCTATTGTTAAGAGGCAAGACCATTTAGAGTACAAGCTTAGTTAATCCATTTATGGATTGCTACAAAGCTATGAATCGTGGAACTTGCAAATTGATGAGATAGTCCATTAGATGGATTCATCAAAAGGCATAGACGAAAGGTGTATTGGAAACGTAATGGAAACAAGGTGGTGTTTCTCGAAATTTTATGTAGATAACATTTTATCATTGGCAACAATGTAAAGATGTTGTCAGACATAAGATGATGGTTGTCTAAATGAATCGGGATATAAGATTGAGTAGAAGTTAGAACGCGTTCTTAAGATCTTTTGATCTAGGGATAAAAACATTGTACTTCTCCTAGATATCTTATACGATTATGGTTTGTTTTTAACATGCATAATTCTTAGAAAGGTTATTGCCTTTCAGAAACAGAATATATATCTATCTAAGGTCATGTGTTTCGAACACATAAAGGAGATGGATGATACAAAGCAGTTTCCTACACCTTGGTGTGGAAAGCTTAATGAATGCAAATGTTGAAAAACGAGAACCTGATATCAACTATGCGGTTAGCGTAGTGGGAGGATATCAAAGTAATCTAGACAAGAGATATTCGGATGCTGTAATAGTACTTGCGATGTACTGGATTACGAAGAAACACGAATTCTTCTTAGATTACATATTCTCAGATCTCAAATCAGAGAAGGACCAGTGTAAGTCGATATCAGGCTATGTGTTCACTTTTGGGAGAGATGGAACCTTAAAATGAAAGAGTGATAAGCATGACGCTTCTCGGGCTCTCTCATAACCGAATAGCAGCCTCAGAGGCAGCGGAAGTTTTGGTTGGGTTCCGGGATAACCTCTAAGACTTGGATATGACTCTTAGTTCACCAAAGGCTATTTCATAGCGGTGCATGGTAAACTGGAAGAAGTCATAAGTCTAAAAGTGATGGTAACACATAGAGCAAGTACCACCTGATACGAGTCATCGTCAAGGGAGACGACGCTGTAGTCACCAAGATAACTTCAGAGCGGCAACCTAGATTTCTCATTCACATGGTACTTCTTGGAAGTACAACTTAAGCACGTGATGAGTATGGGAGTCGGGAGTTTGGAGGAAATGACAAGACCTTAGTACAAGTGGGATATTGTTGGAGTTGTGTACATAATGTCTAGATTTAAGTAACGGTAACTCCCGGTCATAGCATTTAATCTATTTAATTAATAAACAATTGTTTGCGTTTAATTATTCGATAATTAAATATATGCAAAATATAGTCCTGGATTCTATACGTTGTAGTTAGTATGGTGTGCGGGCCCACACAGAAGATCATACTATCGGTTAGTCGTATTTAATCGAACAGTTGCTCACGACCTAGATGGACACGGACCAAACCACCGGTATAGTCGTTGTGTGAGAGAGAAAATAATTTGTCTTAATTATTTTATCACACTTGTACACTCGGTGTATTGAGCGGATCGCTTGAGATTTATCGATTAGGATTGCCTTGGATAATCGATTCAAGTCTCAGAGTATTTTATTCTCAATCCCAGATACTATTGCGGGTGTGTATATTTAATATTTGTGACTTTGATTTTCCAAAGGAATTAACCGATTTAATTATTGGGTTAATTACCGGTTAAGTTGGGTCACTATATTTTATATGTGACATGCCGTGAATACTTGACGGGAAAGTGTATCCCGCAAGGGTTGATAATATTCCCGAGATGAGTTCATAAGGAATTATTGTGTAAACCTCATGAGTGGATTCGTTCCGCACAATAATTAATGTTGAATGGTACTATTCTCGGATTCAAGAGATGAATAAATTAATTAGCAATAAATTAATTTTATTCATGGATATTTAAATCTTAAATAAACGGAATAAATAATACTACCGGAGAAATATTATTTGATATAATATGGTTTAATATTGGGAGTGCAATTAATTTATATAGTGGAAAATAAATTAATTAATATTAATGGGATTAATAGATTTGGGCTTCGGCCCAATTTAATCATTAATATTGGAAGCCCAATATTCCACCTCCTTTAGATCCCCTACGTAGCCTATAAAAGCACTACATGGTCTTCACTTTTTCATAAGACAAGATTATCATACTTGATATTCTAGAGAGTTGAAGAGGATCCATAAGCTTGGAGGATCGTCGCCCACACGACGTTCAAGCTAGTGCAAGGAATACGTAGGAAGATTCAAAGGTCTTCAATTTGATTTCGTTTCTCCGCACAACGAATCAAAAGGTAAAATCATAAACCCTCTCGTATGATTTTATGTGAATTGATTGTAATACATACATGAACGCACGATCCGGGAAAACGACGAACTTCGGGGACGGGGATTCGAGATCCCCGGCGAAGGTTCGAGGGACCCTCGGCTGGGAGCCGAGGGGGTGCGGTCGAGCCCTAGGGCTTCGACCGCGAGGGCACGCGAGGAACCCCGGCTGGGAGCCGGGGTGGGCGATCGATCGCCGGGCAGCCGCGGCGGGTTCGCCGCTGGGCGAACCGCCCTCCTCGGGCAGTGGCGGTGAGTCGCCGGACTCACTGCCCGGGGCTGCCGGAGCAGCCCCAGCGATCGCATCGTGCGCGATCGCGAGCCCCACGGTGGGGCTCGGCTAGAGTTTAGCCGCGGGTTCATCCCGCGGCGATGCTCTTGTCGGGCCCGGTTCTTCGTGGTGTTCGCGATTAGATTTCCGGCGATGGGATTTCGGTCGGGGTTATCGGTTCCGCATTTTTTGATACCCCGGGATATCGATTTCCAACATGGTCGAATACATTCCTTTTACTCCTTATTTCGACGACCCACGGTTCATTGCGCTCATCAGGAAAGGTTCGCCTCGAGGCCACGTTGGCAGACATTCAAGTGGCAGAATAGATGGAGACCATCTACCGCATCCGCGCCGCCGACAACATGCCTACGCCGCCGCAGACCACTGGGAGCTCACCACCATTTATTCACTTGATCTGCTGCCTCAACAAAAGGCAAGAGGCTTCCACCCACTTCTTCGGTCAATCCAATTGATTTGGAAGCCACTGCGAAGAAGGGCCGCAAAGGGAAGGAAGCTGCCGCATCAAAAATGGACAACTCTAATAGTGGAGATGCCGCAGTACCTCCATCTGCCGAAAAGGACAAGGGTAATGCCACTGCTGCCGCAGTCCATGCGCCTAAGTAGGATTCTGAATCGACATGGAGGCGACAAAGGCTTACTCAAAGAGGATTTGATATGGGATATTTATGCCAAAATGCGCCACTGCTTTGGTAATGATGGCTCTCAAGGCTACGACAAAGTGTATCTCTGGAAAAAGATTTTCACTTTCAGTCTTGCCGCAATCAATGATTTCCTTGACCGCTCGGATATTGAATATCCTGCCGCAGTCACTGAACCCAGCACTGCCGCAATTGCTCGCCGCCTTATTGGCTAAACACCAAACACTGCTTACATTCTTGCCTCCAGACTAACCTCTTTTTACTATCTGTTATTTACCATTGCTCTTGGCAATTGGACTCCCACATCCAATATGCACTTTGTGCATACCACGATGGTAGAGGTTCTTTTTAACCTTGGTGCAGGAAGTCAGGCGAACCATGGGCAGCTCATTTTTTTCAAAATGGCTACGCAGGCTGAAGTTCCATCACAGACGTAGAGCCTTGCATTCCTCTCTTTTATCTGTGAGATGATGAAGGCACAAGGGTTGTCATACAACGATGCTGATAATGAGACACTATTGCCTACAACATACAAGTTGAGCATCCGCGATCCAAATGATCTTCCATGGAGAAGTTTTCATGGCACTTCCGCAGTCCCAACTCCAAAGAAAGCTCCAAAAGCGCGGACTGATGCCCTCCGTTCCTCAGCTCCGTAGACGAGTATTCATGCTCGATCTCAAGCATTTGCCGAACAATGTGCAGCAAATCATATTGTTGTCATGCAGGATTACATGACCAAGACAACTGTTGATGTTATTGCCTGATTTCTTGAAGAAGAGGGCTTTCCTCCACAAAAAGGTGGAGTAACAGCAGCAGAACTCAAAGAGGCAAAGAGACAACTATTGAATCAATTGAAGGAGCACATCAAGGAAGTTGATGCTGAAGAAGCTGCCGCAGAGAAGGTTGTTGTAGAGACTGCCGCAGAGCTGGATAGAGAGGATCGTGATTCGTCGTCCGAGCCCGAAGTTAGATGATCTGAAGGATTGCAGTTTTGAAGAAAAGAAAAATTATTTCTTCTTTTGTTTTTTAGTTTTTATTTGCTCTGAACAATTTAATTTCTGTTTATTGGTTTTTGAACAATTTGATTTTTATGTTTATTATGGTTGAACAATTTTCTATTTAAGTATTTAATTCCTTTTGAAAAAAAATGGTGTGTTACATTTAAGGCTTACTTAATTTAACTTGTTTTTGTTTACTAGTTAAATAGTTGTTCAATAATTTTTGTTCTACTTATGAAGTATTAACTAAGGGGGAGTTTATGCCTTAGTTGATTTTCAAGATAAATTTCATATACTTCTAAGTCAAATGTATTTCATTGAGGGGGAGTGCTCTTATGCGCTGCTGCCTCATGGTTTTGTGAAGAAAGATAAAAAGGGGGAGTTTGTAAGGATAAATATGTTTGGGCATAACAATGCCTTAAAGGATCTAGGCAGAAGTTGCTATGCTAACATATTTATTTGTTTTCTTCTTTCTTCACAATTTGAACTGTTGTAATCACTTGTCATATTGGTGATTTGATTTAGCACGATTCGTTAGTTGGAACGTGCTTGGAAAAACAATCAACGTAGAAGCTTTCTGCCGCAGCACAGCAAGGCAGAGTTATGCCGCAGCGCTGCAAGGTATGGACAAGGCGTTGAGTTAAGAGATCTAGCGAATCATGAGCTAAGGGCAAAGGATTTCTGAAGTCCAGAGAGTATGGAATGCAGTGCAGTACGGCAGCGGCATTCCAGAAGAACTTCAGAAGGCATTCCTGCGGCAGTGGTCAAACAGCCTGCCCTAGAATATCTCAACCGCCTATTGACCTAGCAAATCAAGGAAATCAGATGGAGACTCTCACCTATAAATAGAGGACGTCCCAGCTGCATTTCCTCACCACTTCCAGATACTTTTACACACCTAGAAACACATTCTCTTCTTAGGATCGATCATCATTTTAGAGCTGAGAGCTTCACATGTGAAGTTCTTCGTGCCATTTGTTCTCTGACATGTTCGAGAGTTCTTTTGTTTCATTGATGATCTGATCACTTCGTTTAGGTGTATGGAATCACAGTAGCTAGGTCTTTTGTTGTTGATTGTTATTATACTCTTCGGATACAATTATCACGAAGGCATACGTGTTTATGATCTTTGGTAAAATCATTTGTAAATCCAAGAGTATACCTTTTGTAAAGACTCGTTTCTTTAATAAAGTGTTTGGTCGTAAGACCGTTTCGTATGTGTATAATTTAAATACACATACAAAGATTAAATCCGTGTTCGTTTAATTTCCGTACGTGTGTGTGAGTTCGTTTGAGTGATTTATTTTTTATTAATTTTGTTGCAATTTATATACATATATCACATATATATTTATCACTTAAACAATCTGAATAATCTGAATAAACTACCTAAATTAAGTAAATCACGAAAAACGAACGATTTCAGTAGAAGGCATCGTGCTGCGGCATACGCTGTTCTGCCGCAGAACACTGCCTTGTCTAGGCAGTGCATTTCATTGCGTTTATTTCACTGCCTACGACTTTCAAAAACATTAAAATAATATTTTTAAAATTTTCAAATTCAAACACATTTGTATCTATTGAATTAAAACAAAAGAATTAGTATTTTGAAATTATAAAAATATACTTGTTATAAACTCAAGAGAAATTGAGATATTAATAAATGAGAAAGTGAAACAATATAAGAGATAAATAAAATTGCTATTTCATTCTTATGAGAATAACCGGAATACAACGTAGGATTTATGTCTTGTTCATTAAAAAATGATAAATTAGTGATTCACTAAAAATCATTTTTCTTCTTCACCCCTCAACAATTAAGTATACTCCCTCTATCCCAAACTAATGGTTCTACATCCTTTGTAATTTACAAAAGAAGTAGGACCATTAGTCCGGGACAAAGTAGTATGCTTCGATAAGAATCTAGTCATGAAATTTCACCTGCAATTCATGATTTCGATAAACAAATGAATAGCCCACTAGTTCTAGTTAATTAGAATTTTTTTAATAAGTTCAAAAATTAGGTGATGACATTTCAAATAAATCAAAGACTAAAAATAGTATAAATCTTATATATATACTCCTATGTCCCAGAGCTATAGTCATTGGTGGTCAACATTGATTTTTTTTTGTCCGTCCAATATACATGATAAACAATATATAAAAATTATGAAAAAATAACTAAAATAAAATTTAATAGTTTAATTTTATTTTAATTATCTTTTCATAATTTTTGTATAATATTTATCATATGTATTTGACGAACAAAAAAAGTCAACGTTGATCAAGTGACTATAGTTCTGAGACAGAGGAAGTATTAGATTTAAAATGTGAATTTTGGAGTGATAAATTATTTGGAGGAAGCAATTTTGGATACTTTAATATAGAATAAATCTACGTAGAACAGGTGTCCTGGGTGAGACATGTGAGACATGTTGGCTCTCTCGCACATGTGTCTGCTACTCGGACACATTCCTCGATTTACATTATATTCGATAGAAGAACCTCCAATCGGATAGAGGTAGAGTTTCTCGTCTCTCCTCCTTATAAAAAAAATCAACGTAGAATTGGTAGATCCACATATATAATGTCCGGTTGGAAAGTTCCCAATAAATTTCATAGCCCATGATCCTTATTTTCCTCTCTATTCATTCGTAATCGGGTAGGGCCGGACTGATGTGATCGGCCGGCGGTCCTTTTAATTTTCCAACTCCAATCCAACTACTATACTGTAGAGTCAATTTCTACTTCTCACCTAAAATCTCACCTAAAAACATAGTAGAAATGATTGCATAGAAGTTTTAGGAAAAGAACGGACCAAAATATATTATTATTTTTTACTATTATTAATTAAGAGAGACTGTCTTGAAAGTTTCGGTGGCATGGTAGAAAATAAAAAAATGAGGCTTTAGTTTTACATAAACAAAAAAAAATAATAAACAAAAAAAACTAATAAAAGATATTTCTTAACTATATATTTAAAGAAAAATATTGTAATGTTTACACGTTTAATCAATAATTACAAATATTTATTTTAAAAACGTAGATTTCAGAGGAATTAATATAAATATATCCGTTTGATTCTTGAAAATATTAATGAGAATTTTACGAGTTTGAAAAAAATAATGATGAAATAATCTTTGGAATAAAGGAATAAGGGACTTATGACTTATTATTTACGTGATAGAGAATGAATTTCTCAAGGGAGTCTACTTCGCAATTATGTGTGTGGTCAGGTCATTATCTAAAAATGTCCGAATGGAAAATACCGAATAAAACTTCCATTGCCTCGGTCAAGTGGATAGAGATTAAATTGTCTTCTCTAATAATTCTTAATTCAGTAGGGCCGAGCGGATGTCATATCATATGCCTAGCCTACCTTTCTAGGTCGTCCTAACAATTCGTAATTTTCCAAAGTCTTTGATACTCCGCAGAAGTGTATATTCTACTTTTCTACAATGGAAGATAAGAATTGGAAAACTATCTATTAATATATAATTCCTGAATCTTAATTTTGGTTGAATAGCCAATGAAATGCTTCAATTTTGCCAATTAGATTTCTATTGGCCAATCAAAACGCTTAATTTACCTATCCCCAATCTTTCTCATTTTCTCTATTACGTTCCAACTAGTATCTTTCAACCCGGGCGATGCTCCGGAGTAAAACTCAAAGTTTTACCTGGAGATATTGAGAAATGAATTTAAGGATTAATGTTTATACAATGAAATTCTATATTTATATTGAAATTTGTATACATTAGTTTGAATTTTTTTTTGTGCGATGCACCGGTAGTAAAACTCAAAAATTTAACCGGTATTTGTTTTGTAAATTTTAAGAATATATGTTTAAAACATTTTATATAAATTTAAGTTTATTTACATAAGTTTGAAATCTTTGGTAAATTTTTCATTTTTAACATTTGTAGTTTAAGTACTATGGAATTTTACATGATCAATATGGTATTATAGCTCAAAATTTCAAATTCATTAGATTAATATTCATGACCAATAAAATTAAAAAACTATATAACATAAGAATCATGTTCAATTCAAATTCTTGAAAACCTCCTTGTACACAATATTTTTTGTCTTATTCGTAAGGTTGTCATTCTCATCACATATCAAGAATTTCAATCCTGCGCGATTAATCACCCTTAACACTGCAACATACAATTGTCCGTGTGTGAACACCGGTCTCCTCAATAGAATGTCAACTTTTGACAAAGATTGCCCCTGACTTTTGTTAATAGTCATAGCATAGGATATCATAATTGGGAATTGACAACGCGAAAGGGAAATTTAGAATCAGAAGGCGTAAGTGGTAACCTTGGAATGTACACAATGTCATTTGGTCTTTCTCCTCCTAACACATTCGCTTCAATAACGTAGGTTCCCAATTTTGTGACAACCAATCGAGTGCCGTTACATAATCCAGCCGTGTGATCTAAATTTCTTAACAACATTATTGGAACCCCAACCTTCAAAAAACGCACAAATTTATTAAGTTAGTACTAAAATGAAGGATTTATAAAAAAAAAATGTAATGGTTCATATCAAATTTTAATTTAAAAATAATAATTAGGTCATTTTAATAATCAAGACTCAATAAATAATAAAAAGTAAAATAATAGAATATTTAAATTAAAATTTTCTGTATATCATTATATTTTATTTAAGGGGAAAGAATTCACGTAGAGATTAAAAGATGTAACAATTTATAGCAGACCATAAAACTCAATAATCATTAAAAAGGAAATAAAGAAAATATTATTAAATCTAACCTTTAGCTTCAGAACATGATTAGGCAATCCGGACAATTTGATGGTGTTTAAATGTTCGGTGGAATGCATTTGATCGAACATCGTTGTTCCTTTATTTGCCGAATCAATAGTATCCGCACTAAGATAAACCTCCTCTTCGGTTGAATGCACGGAAACCATATAATCATTAACGGCTTCAACTTCTTCCAATGTAGGAGCCAAACTAACTTGTTGAATATGCCGAGTAGCCGTAGATACAAACTTGCGCCAAGTTAAGAAATAGGAAATAAAGAAATTTAATTAGATGTCTCTTAACAAAACAAAAATAAATAAAGAAATGGATACTTGAAAATAATTTTGCCGTAGATGTGCATATGTCATAGACAAAAATAAGTAAGATCTGAAAATAGTCATAACCTGCAAAACCAATTATTCCTCATATCTTGACTATAAATTGTAATTGTCAAATACCAATATCGCCAGCATTATGAAATTTCTAATCACTTTCTTGTGATTGAAATTTGAAACATGGACTAACGGCATAGTAAAGCTGAATGACTTCTGCTTCTATGCGCATGGTTGTGATGTCTATTAATCGAATCTGAGATATAGTTAGACATCATAAAAAATCAGTAGTAATTGGAACTAAAGTTTTTTATACGACAACTCACTTTATTATCTTTAGATGTAGAAGATCCACCTAATGCAACTTTTAAATAGTGAATATGTTACTTTTGTACAGAAATAAATGGAAAGAACACCGAGGTATCACACCGAAGCATACTAAATAAGCTTGACATTATAATCGATATATCGTAACAACATAAATAATCTACTTATCTCTCTTTCTTAATTTATTTTAATAATTTACTTGTATTAATAATGATAAATAAATATAATAAAAAAATATTGAAAATATATTTTTTTTTTTCATAAAGTAATATTTTATTTTATTTTAGTTTAATATGATTGATTTAAATGAGATAAAAAAATATAAATTTAATAGAAAATAAAAAAAGTATGAATTTTATATATTAGTTTATTTTATTAATATTATTCAATTGGATATCAATTTTTTTATATTTGTATAGTAAATAAAAAAAGTATGAAGTGTATAACTAACTATAAATTTTTGTTATTAAATTATTTGTATTATTAATTATAAGAAAAAAATTGAAAGTGTATGAAAAAATTAAGAAGAAAACATTACAAAACAAAAACCAATAAGAATGAAATCATTAATAAAATAAATTATAACTAAAGAATTAATAGAACAAAAAAATATAAATTGGTATATAATAATTTAGGAAAATTTGAACAATTGATTTTGAAATTATTGTAATAATATTCTAAATTATTGATATTTTTAATTTTTTAATTCAAATATTTTCATCTTACTTTGTTTTATTAATTATTTTTATTTTTAAAAATAAAGAAAATAAAATAAAAGATGATTGTAAGTTTTTTTTGAATAATAATTTACAATAATTTAATTAGTCTTCTTAATAGAGAATTGTCGACGTTGAAAGCGAAATGACAATCTTGAATCATATGGAGAAATGGTCCATTGTTTTGGACTTATACTTAGTTTCAGTTCAGTTTAGACCTATTGAGTTTAATTCAGCTCAGTTTAAATTCATTAAGTTAATTTAGTTCAGTTCCGTTCAAATTCATTAAAGTCTTAGATATGATATTATTAGATTTAACAACTATAAAATTAATAAAAAAGAAAATAAAATTTGTGAGATTTCAATTAATTATATTTTAATTTATTTAAGTTCAGTTTAAATTCATTAAGTTAAGTTAGTTCAGTTCAAAATTAAGTTACGTTAGTTCAGTTCAAATTCATTAAAATCTTAGGTATGATATTAATAGATTTAACAACTATAAAAATTACTAAAAGAGAAAACATTATTTATAAAATTTCAATTAATTATATTTTAATTTATTTATTTATTAATTTATTTGTAAAAAAATACTATTAAACAAAATATTGATATTAAATTTAAACAAAATCAATTCTCAACTTTAATTATTTTTAATAACAATGTTTTATTAATTTATTTAAATTTATAATGATATACAAATTAAAAAAAAATGTTTGAAGTGTATTTTAATAATAAACAATTTTTTTTAAAAAGTAATTTATTTTGATGTTGAAAATATTCTAATTATTTTCTCTTGTTCGAGAAAGTAAATTAATACTATATAGTATTAATTTATTTTGATGTTGATTTTGTGTATTCAACAATTTTTAAGAGTGTATTTAAATCTCTTTCAAGTTATAGAGCTCTTCTGTTCCAACTATAAAGAATAATCTTCTCCTGAAAATAAATATAAATTTCTCAAGAAATTAAAATATACTATAACGCAACAAAAAGACTTCCAATATCGCAGTCTGTTTTATTAATTTAGTATCAAACACATGCAACCCCATGTTTATTTAAATACCAAAACAACTATTATCAACATTGAAAAACATAAGTCATATAGACTCAATGATATACTTAAGTGAGGGGTTTGCTATAAAAACATTAAGGAAATATATATATATATATATTTTATTATACGTAGAATCAATCCATGTTCACAGCAGAGCTTTTTCATCACATCACTCACGGTATTTGTACTTGCGTCCACATCACAAACAGTTGCAACAAACCTGTTCGGGAAAGTCCAAGTGGTCATCCAGAGCAACATCCCGATAGAATATGCCTCCGTCAACTGCTACTCTATAATTTCAAGCTTCACGGCTATATTTGACACACAAACTTTTACAACATTATTCAGGTAGACTATCGGCATCCTCCCGATGAGTTCTTACAAAGCAACAAAGAATGAAAAAAAATGACAATTTATAGAATGAAATATTAACAAAAAATTATAGAATGGAATAGAATCAATTGATTCATTACAAACACGACCTAAGCATATAATTACAGTCTCGCGCACAATGTTGAGGACGTCAATCTTCGTGTGACTTATATCCGTTTATTGTATCAGATGATAAAAAAGATAATATATACATCTGAAATTTTAATAGCAAAAAGAATAGCAGAGAATTGAATTAGGGAGATATGATTTAAAAATGTTGGATAATAGCAAATGGACATTAATCTCAGATTTAAGAGAAAGAAGAAACAAATACATAACTGAATCTAACCAAAAAGGGATTGAACCTGAAAAAAACGTGGGCACATAGGCTGAATGATAATCTCATTTGTATGCAGGCACCATATCATACCCGCATTTTAAATCTGATGCCCTGCATTCTCAAGATTGTCACATTTAATCAAAATATATGGGTCCAACGCCATTCATATGATCACACACCTGACACTACCTTCTCAACTTTAAATATATCTCAACATGGCCTTTAAAAGATGAAAAAAATATAATAATATATAGTAGTATATTTTACTTAAAAAGTACAGTAAATATTATCATAGGTTGAGAAATAATTGTCGAAACCTGTTGAACCTCAAACAAAAAATCGAACTCGTCTTCCGCTTGACTAAGAGTTCTGAATTGAAAAACTGATACACATACAATATTTCATTCCAAACAAATTTGTTCTTTCACAAATACCGAATGACCAATACAAACTCGAAAACTCTGCTGGAAATACTAAATTGAGCAAGGGAATTCAAGAAAAGAAAATAAGCATCAGATACACCATCCATGCTTTTCATTAGTAAAGTTCACTTCTCAAACTGTAAAATAGCATAATCTTTAAGCACTCTCGGCAGTAGATAAATCGTTAATTTGATTATAATCGGCCTTTTCGTCAAGCTGATTTTGAACCCAAATCAACATTTTTCAATTATTCTTTCAACAGGCTTTTTCAAATCAGTAGATTCAATAAAACTTTTCTTAGTATGATTATTATTATTGGTTTCCAATGATAAATATTTTTGTTAGTGTGCCATCAGCCCTAAATACTTATTACTTTGAAGTATAAGAAAATTATGATCATGAAGTGTTAATATATTTATGTTTATATATTTGTTTTAATTTGTATATATATTTGTGCTGATTTTTTAGGTTTTTTTTTTGTTTTCAGGTGAGAGAAAATAATATGAACAAATAAAAAGGGGGAACCTAACCATACCTAGTAGATATGCTGCAACTTGTCAAAATTCGTCCGCAACCGCTCGCCGTATGTCATACTTCCATGCTCCCCGTCGAAGATCAGTCGGTGCTTGATGTATACTACTCGGTAAGAAAGTAAGGACTTCTCAATTTGGTTTTTTCATCCCGTCGGGCAACTCACAATCAAAGCTAAAGTCGAAGAGATATAAAAAATTGAAATTCAAGTTTTAGAAATAAATCTAAATAATCCTTGTAATCCTTGAAAATTTTGTAATCATTGTAAACTTTGAGACATGAATACCTGGTAGGATAGCTCTCTTGTATGGCAGAGGATAAGGGCAGCTACTTGGCCAGAAACGGGTTCAATCTGTTGTAGGGTAGACATCAAAAAAACGATAGTCTTCCCCATACCAGATTTTGCTTGACAAATAACATCCATTCCC
Organism: Euphrasia confusa; assembly: GCA_954870475.1. NCBI lineage: Eukaryota > Viridiplantae > Streptophyta > Magnoliopsida > Lamiales > Orobanchaceae > Euphrasia > Euphrasia confusa. The sequence continues at coordinate 17,463,525 of OX940957.1, read as the reverse complement.
AATATATCTTGTGGAACGCACTCATGTTGCACTGATGAGAAAGCAAAAATAATCCAAATTGACGAATGAATCCTCAATAAAAGGTTTTACCAGATCAGTATCTTGATTGAAATCAAGATAGTGTAGTTTTACCTGCATAAAAATAAAAAATAAAAACATCAGCAAAAGTCTGTTGATTAGATTCAAAGACAAAAATAGAAATGGTGGATCACCAAGCCACACCTGAGCTCAGGCCAAGTAGGCTAGAACCTAGGGTCAAATATTAAGAATCCCATTTTATTTTACAGATATCCATATTGCATAAATATATGTGAATATTTTTTCGTCCAAATTTTCAGGGCCTGCAACATAAAAGAGATGGGAAGCTATTTCGCTCCTCTCAAAATTATTTTGAATGATGTTTTTCTGAAAGAGAAAAAAATTTGAAGAAATAATGAATCTTGGCTAAATTTGTTAGTAACAAAAGCAGAGGATTCAGAAATATCAAGGAGGCGGGGTTTACAATGTCGAGATAATGGCTTGAAGTCAAAGGAGTGAAATAGAGGTGCAATACATCTGTTGTGAATCCTTGATCAAGCACAAACAATGTGGTTGCTGGTGCTATCACAGATGGCTTGTGGGACATTATTTTCACATCTGCATTTTCGATATATTCAAATATTTATATTTAAACGAATCGATTCCACAACTTATTAATCACACATATTTATATACAACAATAAATTACCTCTGGTTTCTCCTAAAACGGCTTGCTAGATTCTTGAAATCACCGAGTTCCCCGGTGCAGATCAATAGAAAACCTTGTCAGCAAAGAAGACGATGAAAGAAAACGGGGTGATGAATCCCATCGTCCATCCCAATTATTTCAACACCATCAGCTCCATCTTCTGTATAGCCGACCTTTCAAAGCTGTAATCTTCGATACAGAATTTCAGCAATGGCGGCACCACCGAAACCTCTTCCATCTTCGCAGCCAGCGAGAGGCAAGCCATCGAGAGCAGCCTCGTCGCCCTAGGATTCTTTTTCGCCTAAACACGTTCGCAAATAACAACAATTAGACAGAATTCAACACAAAAACAAACATCAAAATTATTCAAATTCATCGATTTACGTTTAAGGATCTTTTCTACAGGAATTTATCGAGATAGGAAACCGACATATAGGCTGTTTGGATTGTGAACCCGAGATCCCCATTTTTTTGCAAAAGTAGTAAAAAGAAAATGCTCAGAAATTAGTTTCAATTTTTTCACTCAGACAATAAATCAAATACATTGTATCATCGCTAAAAATATGAAGTTTGAGAATGTAGTTGATTCCATCCAAACGCGCCCTTAGCATACATGAATCTCGCAGTTGGAGGCCGCCGTAAGTGCTCTCTCTGTCAAGAAGCTTACGTATGTAGTCGTCCCCGTCTTCCGTCGCAAAACTCGGTTGTCGGATTTTTTTTTCGGGTGATCTTCCAAACACGCCATGGTTAATGTACACACCTTTATATCGGAAAAGATCAGAATCAAACTTAATCTGCAAAAAAATAAAAGAAAGCAAGGAAAAGAATTGAACTTCCTGAATCGAGAACAACGATTCAATCTTCTTCTCCTTCGGGCATCTTGAATAAATATAAACATAATTATTAATTAAAAACCCTTAAGATCAAGAGCTAGACTGCCAGTAGAAGATGAAATTTCTCATGAAAAATTAAGATCAAGCCCCCCAAGATAAACTTCTGAGACTAAATTAATTAGAACTTACAACTTTTATTTCGAAATAAAGCCAAAAAGGTTTAAAAAACATACTTCAATTAAGAATCAAATATTACATATACCTAATACTACTGTAAAAAAGAATAGAAACACGATAATTGAATTAGGGTTACGAAATATCATATACAAAACTTGTATTAATCGATTTAAACATTAGACAAAAAAAAATAGAGACTTGACATGAGTGTAAGTGTACCTTGGAGCAGGTAGAATGCCAGAGAGTACAAAGCTCCCGAATTCCAGACAATCTCGAGTTAAGGCCCTTTCGCCTTCGTAAACCTAAACACAATCAAACTCAAGTTACCAACCCTTTAAGTTGGATAATACTACATCAAGTTTTCGAAAAGACCTCATACATACCGACATACGTACCTTGATTAACACCGTGGTTTGATTATCTCGATAAGTAGAGAAAACTTGTGATCCGTTTGTTGGAAAGATAGTGTATTTTGGGATCAACTTCTTCATGACCCCGCCGGCAGTCTCTATACCAAGACTCAAACCAGACGCATCAATCGAACTAAAACCAAGGTCTGCAAGAAAATATTAGCAATAGAGCACTAATTAAGAGGAAGATATAACAATAATATTGTAATAACAAATCTAATTCATGTAACAATGCTCAAAGATATACAATTCTCACTGACTGCCCAACCCAAGACCGCTGCCTCATAAGTCGCGGCCTCGTCCGGATTCACTGCATCATCAATTGGTAAAGGAGTGGGCTCATTAATTACGCAGGCCATGTCGAAGCCAGCGATTGCGCCTGCAATCTTGGTTGATAGTCTTTGAGACTCGTTGAAATAAGCTGCACATATATATAATAAATTAATCGGTAAATAAAACCTTCTTTCGATATTTATAATTTTCACACATTTACAATAACCTAAAGCCACAATCCTACAGCTCTAGCTCCGCGCACAGGAGCCCGACAGATGAGAACCCGGCCTTCATGGTGTCAGTCCACCAGTGCCCGGAAGACGAACTCAAATATGCTAGATTAGAAAAACCTGCAAAAAGAAATCGTGATTAGGACCTTCAAATTGGGTGGAAAAAAAGTGATATCGAAAAATAAAGGAATACATGAAAAATCCTAATTATGAAGATTGCTAAATTCAATAGTTTGAATCGAAAAAAAAAACATGGACATTCGAAAAAGAAAAATTGAGGATATGACCTGTGAGATCGGATTCAACAAAAAATTATACAATTGAGCGTCGTAAACAAATCATAATAGAATCAATGACAGTAGAAAGGAAAAGATATGAAAAAAGAGGAGAATATTGAGAATGAAAAATTCAGAGAGAAGAAGGGAAAGAGAATGAATGTAATTGAGGAAATTTGACCGGCCATTTATGATTTTCTTTATTAATTTTTAATTTTTTAATTTTTAATTGTGAGAATAGAGTTCAATTGATGTACAGTTGGCAAAATTGAGAAATTCTATTGGTCAATAGAATTTGAAATTGAGGAAGAAAAGTTAGGCTATAGGGGAAATTGAGCAATCTGATTGGTCAATAGAAATGACGTGGCAAAATTGGCTGTTTCTATTGGCTGATTGGAAACTATTAGGTTCAGGATTTATATATTATAAAGATTGCCAATGAAATGCTTCAATTTTGCCAACTAAATTTCTATTGTCCAATCAGAATGCACAATTTACCCATCTCCAATCTTCTATATCATTTTTTAATTTCGGTAAAATATTCCTATTCCATATGCCATTTATTACATACAGAAGAAACGCCGCCGTGTCGCATTTGGAGTACTGCACGACCCTCGAGAGGTTAGGGTTGCAGAAGTTTTCTTCGGAGCTGTCCAGATCTCGGGACTCGGAGATGGGCTTGCGTGTGGTGGGGCCTGTGAAGGATTATCCCGACGGGACTCCTGTTTTGATCTCCGTCGATGTTACCGGAGTAAATTGAAGCTGAGGCTCGATGGGATTGTCAGGACTGTCATCTCTCTCAATTGCAACAGGTAATATTTAGATTGTTTCAATGAATAATTGAGTGAAATTGTGATAATTAAGCTGAAATTTTGACATATCTAAATTGGATTATATCTATAAGTTCATTTCAAATGGTGTTTCGCATAATTGGGGTTTCATGCTATTTTATTGTTCTTCAGGTTATTGGCGCCTTATATATCGTCTGGGATTTTCTTGGAAGTGTTCAGGCTATTGGTCAAGGGTTGCAAAATAATCGTTCTTGACGTGCCCCTGTTGTTCGAGGCCAAGATAGACCAGTGGACTAAACCTGTTGTCGTGGTGTGGGCTGACCCCGAGACTCAACTTCAGCGCCTTATGGCGAGAGACGGATCAACATCTGAAGAGGCCAAGAGTAGGATCGCTTCTCAGATGCCTCTGGATCTGAAAAGGAGCAAGGCGGATATTGTGATTGACGAAGAGGATGAAAAAGAAGTAGTTTTTTTCGAGGACGAAGATAACGTGAATGGTGCTGGAGAAAGAGGTTACTTGCGTACTTCGAAAAGTTTTGGGAGCGGGGAGTACAGAAGCAGTGACAAGTCGAAGAGGAGCATAAGAGAGCCATGAAAAATGTGGTCGATGGTCATTTTCGGGCTTTAGTAACTCAGCAGTTACAGGTAGAGAATCTTTATTCTGAAGTTGAAAATGATAAAGAGGGTTGGTTAGAGATAATCACAGGGTTGTCGTGGTAGGCGGCTTTGCTATTAAAGCCAGATATGAGTAGAGGTGGGAAAATAGACCCAGGAGGTTACGTTAAAGTGAAATGTTTAGAAAGTTGTCTTTAAAATTTCGAACCATCCCTTGAAATATCTGATAAGAGTTAACAATGCTTTGTAATTGTTTTGCAGCAAAGGACATCAAACGTGACCATGATGCCTTGACTCACGACTGCTGCCTTGCTCTGAAAGTGCTCTGCGAGTACCCGACATAGATGAGGTATTTTAGTATCCATAGTTGAGGTATTCTATGTCACTTTATCTGTTAATCATTATGTCAATAGCATGCTAAATATTTTATTTTCTTTTACCTAATCATCCCCTATCTCTCTTCTAAATGGCCACGCTGTAGGAGGTGTCTTTAAGCTGGATTTATTTTTACCTGAAGAATACCCAATGTCTGCTCCAAAGGTAATCCATATGACACCATGATTTTTTTTTTCTGATTTTTTTCCTTTTATTATGTGTGTTTTTCATGGAAACATTTATGAGAACAAAAGCTAAATTATATGCTTTCTTCTTTCAGTAGAAGCTTGGGCATTTTCCCATACAAAATACTGAGTTCTAACAAGCATCAACAAAAAACAAAGTGCTCATACACTTTCTTCTTTCACTATAAATTTTAAATTGAAGCTTTACATGCTCCAATTTTCCCACCTTTAATACTCACTCACAGATTAGTACGTTTAAAGCTTTGTTGAAGGTTGAATCGTGAATGCAATGTGTTTGCTGAAATGCCCGTGTGAACGAAATCCTAATTTTTTTTCCATTTATTTCCTCTGCGTCATTTGATCAAACACATTGTTCGACCTTTCTAAGTGCACAAACTAATTATTCAAGGTTTTAGTTTTTATTAAATTCATGTATTTTATTTTGTGTTGATGTAGTGCCTATTGGAACTGATTCGATTAATGCACTTTTTCACTCTATTAAATATTTCTTAAATGACAGATTGTGTTAGCCTAATTTGTATTTTTTCATATTTTCCGTAGCAAGTATGTAATTTTTTTTAATTGTTGTTTACCTATTTTGTACTATTAGTTTTCGTAACTCTAATTCAATTATTTAATTTTTGCAGTATTTACTATTAATTTAATTTTGTTCATTTTTGATTTTTCAACATTCACAATGTTGTGGATATCAAGGTTTGTTTCAGTTGGGGATCTCCACGTTCTCCATCCCTAATTTTCATTACTGCAGAAATAGTGATTTGGATTTCCAGGTTTGTTTCAATTTTTTTTTTTACTATTTAAAGATTTAAACTGTAATTCTGTTTTCCTCTCTTATTTTTTTTCTTTATTTTGAAGGTTTAAGTTTGTATTATTTTTTTCAGATCTTAACTATGGTTTTTTATATTAATCGATTATTGATCTGAATTCATCCATCTAATCTTTTACTACTATGTATTATCCGTAATTTAAAGCTGTGTTTTTTAACTATAATGTATGTTTTGTTCCCCTCAGTCGATGTCGTATATGGCTGAGCGTGTTGTCGGCACACTGGTTCATTCGGGGTTGTCTATCAGGTATTGTGTAAAGCAGCAGCTAGATATATTGATTCATTTTTTGGTTTAATTTTGAAATTTTATATTTAGGCCAAATGTCTTGAAACGAGCGAATCTGTTGCCATAAAGAAAGTGCTCCAAGACAGGAGATACAAAAATTGAGTATTTTTTGCTGAGGTATCCTACATTCTCATGGTTTATTTTTTATCTATATATATTTGTTTAATTTCTTATATTTTTTGAATTAATTATCTGTCCTAATTCTTCCAACTGAGTATTTTTATTTTCGTTCTTCCTTCCTTTGCACCCTTCCGTGTTCTCCATATACAGGTTATCTTCTCTCTTTTTTCTCCCGTCTCACTCCTTCTGCGATTTACTTAAACCCTAATATTCCTGTCTCACTCTTTGTGCTATCTTTTGTAATCTTTCAATTTCTTTATTCTTCAATTCTTGCTTTGGTGTTTCGAAATTAGTTGAATAATATTTGTATTTCTGGTCATTATCCAGTCAAGATGTTATAATTGGTCAAGTTTTTTGTTTAATGATTTTTCCTCATTCACAATTTTTTTTGCAGACTTCTTTAAATCATCACTTCCGATTCTCTTTCGGGACGACTCCCCGTCTCACCATCTCCAATGTATCCTTCTTGAAATCCCCATATTATTAAATGAGTTCAACAAGTCTCAATTGAATGACGGATTCTATGACACCCTTAATATTTTTTATGATCCTGATATTATTTAAATCCATTTTCTCTCAAATAAGTCAGCATCATATGTTAATCATTTTTTATGTGGACAAGTGCATCAACTCTTACGGTGGACACACATCCCTTGGGAATTTTCCGCTTGGTATTACTCGAAAATGAGTTTATATTATTGTTATACTTCTTATGTCTCATATTATGCATTCTTTTTATTTTTCATTCAAATTCACATTTAGAGTTGATCTTATCATTCAAATGTCCAATAAAAACGTCAAAATTTATAATTATTAATAAAGCATATTTTTTTGATTTTCTAAATCATTATAATTATAAATAACTTAATAACACGGGTATTATTGAAAATTGATATAGTTGAAATTCAAACAATAAAATATTCAATAATACAATGTTAATATAAAGATTCTCACAATCAAAACACTTTATGATTGAAAAACACTTTAATTTTTAATATTTATTTTATATTTTGTATCCGCAATCCATACACCCAGTTATATTGGCATTGATCTTATTGTTCCTTTATAAATTATGCAGTATCAAAATTTATCAATGTTATAAATCGTTGTTTGTGGCATATTTTTTGCAGTGTGATTCTCATCCATCTACGTGACTCAAATTCTTTCAATTCTTTGTAGTTCGTATTCTTATCTCTCATCATATGTCAATTTCGTATTATCATGTTCATTCCCCATGTTATCTTTACACTGATTATATTATCCTTTATATTTTTGCAATATCCGAATTTATCGATCAATTTAATTATATATCTTTCTGATAAGCTGATTTAAGCTTCCACATTATTTCCTGTTTTATTTAATAATATGTTGAGTGACTATTTGTGGACTAAGGCAGTGCTCCTTTCATTTTAATTAATATTGGGTCGTATTAAAATGTACGTCGAGTTTTGAAGCATAGTTTGCACGAGAAGAAACCTAAAAACTATATATTTATTAATAATATTATATTTTTTCATATATCAAATATGATTCAAGTTTATAAATTTTATTATCATATAAAAATTTAAAATTTTATGTGTTAAAAAACCTTTTATTAATTAAAAAAAATTGAAATAAAATAAAATAAAAGATTTTTCTTTTATTTGTGTTTTATTTCAACAATTTTATTTTATTAAATATACGACTACTAAATATTATATAATTCGCTGTTTACATACACTTTCTATATTTTTTTCTTTATAATTATTAACACAAATAACTCAATAACAAAATTAAAATCCAGGTTATTGAAATAAAAACAAAAATAATTATTCAACTATTTAATTTTATTAATTATACGATAATTCATCTTTTATCTAATGGGTTTACAACATTCAATTGAGCTTAATTATGCTAATACGAAATATCGATCATACCGTCAATTTATGTAATGGTACTCGATTTGTAATAACAAAACTGAGAACTTATCTTATTGAGACGAAGGTTATAGATTATGCTAATACGAAATATCGATCATACCGTCAATTTATGTAATGGTACTCGATTTGTAATAACAAATCTGAGAACTTATCTTATTGAGACGAAGGTTATAGGAGACGAAAACAAAGATGACATTGTTTACATTTCGAGGTTGCCTCTTAGGACATGTACTTATGGACTGAAACAAATTGAACTAAACTTAATATGTCTGAACTGAACTGAACTGAAATTAACTTCAATTTCATTTTCATTTTAAAATATTGAAATAATTTTAAAAAAAATTAAAAAAAATGAGTACACTAAACTTAATGAATATGAACTAACTGAACTTAACTTAATTATTCAACTATTTAACTTCATTAGCTACATGATCATTCAATACCCACATTTTAACTTTATTAGCTAATTGTTGCGAATGTTTAATTTTAAAAATATATTTGTTTATGTCAATTTATTTTAATGAATAATAAAAAAAATTATAAAACTTATAAAATATATAACCATTTAAAATTTTATTTGAAATAGTTAAAATAGAAACAAATTAATTATTTAACAATTTTATTTTATTAAATATACAACTAATAAATTATATAATTCACAGTCTATCTACACTTTTTATTTTATTTTTATATTCCTTAAAATTATTAACACAAATAACTTTAATAACAAAAATTGAAAAGTGGGACAATTGAAATAAAAAAATAAAAATTATTTAACCATTTATTTTTAATAATTATATAATCATTCATCATTTATTATTCACACAAAACCGCTTATTCGTCTTCTCATTCTCATTCACAATATTTGCATATCTTATTCTCATTTCATTTTTCTCGGTTATGTTTTCAAGTTTTTAGAGTTTTTATAATTATACTGATATATTTTTTTTTTTGCAGTTTTCAAATTCGACAATTTCAGAAAATCGATTCTCTTCTTCCAAATCCGTAAGTTTCTATCTCTTTCAGTTTTCTATATGATTTCGTGTATTTTTCTCTTATCGTCTTCCCCAGTCCATACCTGCAGTTATCTTGGCACTGATCTTATTGCTCCTTTATAATTTTGCAGTATCAGAATTCATCAGATTGATAAATCGTTTCTTCTGGCCTATTTTTTGCAGGATAATTTTCATCCCTCATCGTGCCCCAAATTCGTAAGTTTCCCAAATTCATAAGTTTCTCTGTAGATCAAATTCTTATCCCTCATCATATGCCAAATTCGTTTTCTCCAGTCCATACCCCCAGTTATCTTGGCACTGATCTTATTGCTCATTTATAATTTTGCAGTACCAGAATTCATGAATGTTATAAATCGTTGTTTGTGGCCTATTTTTTGCAGTGTAATTCTCATCTATTTCCGTGACCCAAATTCTTTCAATACTCTTAGCTCATATTCTTATTGCAAGGTACATTCCCCCTGTTATCTTTACACTGATTATATTAATCTTTTATATTTTTGCAATATCAGAATTTATCAATTTGATAAATCATTGTTTGTGATCTATTTTTTGCAGTGTAATTGTCATCCCTCTTCGTGCTCCAAATTCGTAAGTTTCTCTGTAGTTCATATTATTATCCCTCATCATATCCCAGTTTCAGATTACCCGGTTCATTCCCCCTGCTATCTTTACACTGATTATATTGATCCTTTGTAATTTTGCGGTATCAGAATTCATCAATTTGATAAATCATATATTGTTTGTGGCCTATTTTTTGCAGTGCAATTGTCATCCCTCTTCGTGCTCCAATTTCTTAAGTTTCTCTTTAGTTCAGATTCTTATCCCTCATCATATCCCAACGCGAGCTTACCCGATCCATTCTCTCTGTTATCTTTACACTGATTATATTGATCCTTTATAATTTTGCAGTATCAGAGTTCATCGATTTTTTAAATCGTTGTTTGTGGCAAATTTTTTGGAGTGTAATTCTCATCCCTCTTTGTGCTCCAAATTTGTAAGTTTCTCTGTAGTTCAGATTCTTATCCTTTATCCCTCATCATATGCCAAATTCGTATTACCCGGTCCATTCCCCATGATATCTTGACACTGCTTATATTGATCCTTTATATTTTTGCAGTATCAGAATTCATCAATTTGATAAATCCCCTTATCCCTCATCATATGCCAAATTCGTATTACCCGGTCCATTCCCCCTGATATTCTTACACTGCTTATATTGATCCTTTATATTTTTGCAGTATCAGAATTCATCAATTTGATGAATCGTTGTTTGTGGCCTATTTTTTGCAGAGTAATTCTCATCCCTCTTCGTGCTCCAATTTCGTAGGTTTCTCTGTAGTTCAGATTCTTATCCCTCATCATATCTCTATTTCGTATTACCCTATCCATTCTCCCTGTTATCTTTGCAGAATTATTCTCATCCAAAAACTTATCCCAAATTCGTAAGTTGATTTGTATTTCAGATTCCCAAAGTTTCTGATTTTCATTTTTAAAGAGATAGATTCATTCTATTTGCTTAAACACATATACGTATATTATCTTTTTATTAAACCGTTCATTCACCCCGTTTTCTTGAAAGCAGACTGCATATGTCCTGTTATTTGAAATGTTTGCATATATTCATTTATTAACTAAATATTTCGACTGTTAGCATAGACCGTTGCATTGCAGGTTTGTAAATCAAAATTTATTATATAATGTGTTAATTGAACATAACATCTTCAAGATATATAACATGTTGATTTGTGTAGCTTCTAACCATATTCAATAATAATGTTTCAGCTATATCTTAAAATATTGAAATATGAATAAAAAAATTAAAATGACTAAACTAAAGTTAGTGAATCTGAAATAACTGAACTTCACTTAATTATTCAACTATTTCTAGAGTCACTAATATTGAAATTCTTAATTTTTTATTCGAATGGGGAACTCTGGAATAAGGCTACAAATGTGATTTACAAGGAGGTGTTTAGAAATGTGAATTGATCTTCCAAATTTTGCTATTATTTTTTAAAATCTATTATGAGGTAAGGTTATTTTGTCCAATCATTGTCCTCTTTATTTGAAATTTTTATTTACATTTATTTTAAATCTTTTTTTATTAATATGCTTATATTAAAATACTGACCGGAGAAGCTTCTGAAAGATAATCCCAGTGCATCGCACGGGTCGAAAGATTCTAGTTATAAAAAAAACATCAAAACTTAAAATAATATAAATATTGCATAAATATAATAATAGCACAAGGTTAACTTTAAAATATGGCATATATTTTTTATTGAACTATTAAACATTAATTTTTAGTACTTATATTACAGTAATTATAATCAATACCTTAAAAACAATATTTCAATCACATACTCTGATTCTTTTATGAATGGGAACTCTGTTTCACAAGTACTTTTGAAACGTAATTTGTAGCTGGAAATGGATTTGGAGGAATGACGAGACTGTCTTCATCTCTTTCCAGCATTTGAACGACTTCTTTCATGGACGGACGATCCGTCGGACACCATTGGATGCACCACAGCCCAACGATAGTGAGCCTCCTTACTATATTCCCATCTTCACCTTCCGCAATCTCTGCCCAAAAGTCTTCACCAACATTTAAATGTAAACGCTCGTAAGCCCATTGTGGAAAGTAAACCTGGCTCGTATTTACGTTAGCATCAGTGTTCTTCCTCCCTCCCACCATTTCAAGTATCAACATTCCGAAGCTATAAACGTCGGACTTATAGGACACCCTCCCAAAGGTCCTCCACATAACCTCGGGGGCTATGTACCCCATTGTTCCCCTTGCATCCGTCATCGTCACACCACTTTGCTCCTTGGAGCACAACTTAGCCAGACCAAAATCACATATCTTGGGGTTGAAATTTTGGTCTAACAAAATGTTGTGCGGCTTTATGTCGAAATGGAGGATTTGCTGATCGCACCCCTCGTGGAGATACTCGATGCCTTTAGCTATTCCTTTCGCTATGTCTCGCAGCTTTTGCCATCCGAGAGATTTTTTGTTGGAACTCGATGATTGGAAAATGAATTTCTCGAGGGAGTCGTTTGGGAGAAATTCATAAACCAAAGCTCTTTTGGATCCTTGGGCACAAAATCCAACCAAACGTACCACGTTGACGTGGTGTATTCTCCCTATTGTGCTCACTTCATTCACAAACTCTTTACCGTCACCCTTGAAGTTGTTTAGTACTTTCACCGCCACATTTATTTCGTTGGTCAACTTGCCTTTGTAAACAATTCCGTAACCTCCCTCGCCCAATTTTTCAGTGAAGTTGAACGTGATTCTTTTTAAATCAGAGTAAGAGAATCTGGTGGGCTTCATAGCTTTGTGATCTTCCAGAAACTTTTCAATCATCAAGTGATTCTTTCTGTTTGTCCAAATTAAGATGCAAAGAAGGACAAAAGCAGCCAGTAGGATGATAACAAAACATAAGATCAAACCTACAGAACAACGTACAAAATTCGTCATGATGTTTTCCGTCGGTTTCAATAAATATGCATTGTTGAAATTAGAGCTCACTTGAAGCAAATGAATGAATTTAGTTTCCAATAATAGGGCATCACGAACAACTAATATATACTACTATATATACATACCTATCTTTATAATATCTTGTGTTTTGGATCGGTGGCCTGCAGGTTCAGACCACTTCAACCGGACATTATTTTCCACAAATAATTCCTCCGGGACAGATGTGGTGTTACCAATATTCATGCAAGACGTGAGATCCGAATAAGAACTCATTTCTCTGTCAGAACTAAAATATTGGATACTTTTCGAATTAGAACAATTAAAAAGTGTATAGTTAGTTTTGTATTTTGAAAATAAATGAAATGGGGAGGCAGATAAGTTGAGGTTCGGTACTAGTAGCTTTTCGGCAAGAGAATATCCAGGTTCATAAAGGTGGACTATTTGATCCACATAGCTAATGCTCTTTACAGCAACGTTTACGGCAGAAGGCAGCTCAAGAACCGTCTCATTTCGACTGTCGCAAAATACATCGAAACCCGGATACCCACATTTCTGCGGCTGTAGATTTTTGTTTCTGAAAGGAAACTTGATTGTCGGCCCGTGTTTCCTGCAATACTTCGGCTTGCAATCATCTATTAATTCTTCTTGTCCGAGCACATGACCAAATAAAAAAGAGAAGCAGCAAAAAACGAGGTAGACAGACATTGTGTTTGCAAGATGAAAAACTATCTGCATCAAATTAAACTGTTTGTTACTTATTAGCTGAGTCAAGTCAACACAACAGACACACCAAGGCGCCGTGTTCAACTGTACTTCATGCCAACTTGGCAGAACATTTATTTATTAGTTGGAAGTGATAACATTTATGTGGTGTGATATTTTTCAATTTTTTATGGTAAATGCATGAGTTAAATTGCAACTACACAAACTAGTGAATACGTAGAACTCTTAGTAATCATATTTAAATTGCAAAGTGAAATTTATTATATACTTCATTTGATCCCAATATAGTTGAATGTCCCAAGATTGTAGTTGACAAAATTTCATTTTTGTATTGTCCCTTACTAATTGACACATTTGAAAAAAAAATACAATTTTAAAGATTACTCCATACTTGTTAATTAACTCATAATTACTTGGGTTAAAGATTTTTATAGATTTTAATTGAATTCTTTTAAATTTTAAAAGTCTAAAAAAATCTTATCTTCTTTCCTTTAAGCTAGCTTCCGCCAAATGTGTGAAATTTAGACTTTGAAAGCAACCAAGAAAATTATATCAAAGTGTCGGGCTCTCAATTTCTGCATTAGAATTATAAGCTAGCAAAGAGCTAATTAGAATCATCGATCGATCACGATGCTCAAATGGAGTCATAGAGTAAGACTTGTCCTTCAATTTCAAGTTCAGCTCGTAATTCTTCAAATGGCTCATGATCTCGTTGTATTCGCCTGATAAGCCAAGCTTTGTGTCTTCCATCGTCGTCACCTTGACGTTAAACTTCTCCGTTACACCTCGTAGAACCTTGGTGCAAATGAGTGGTGGAGGTATGAGATCTCCAAGTTCTTGGCATTCGCTCACAATGGCCATGATTTTGTTGAAGAAAGAATCAAGATCCTCATCTTCTCTCATTTCAAGCCGGTGGAAGGTAGTGGTAAGCCCTCTGATCTTGGATTTCTTGATACTATCACTGCCCTCGCACATACATTCCAAGGTATCCCATACATGCTTGGCCGAGACAAGGTGTTTCACGATTTGAAACATGTGGACATCGATGAGATCAGTGATAATGTGAATGGCATTTGAATTCAACGTGGCAGCTTCATGTTCGGCCGTGGTCCATGTAGATTCATCCTTAGGAACCGTATCATTATCCTTGTCAACATAGGTTGGTGGTTGCCAACCGTTCAACACAGCACCCCACACACGTGAGTCCACGTTCTTCAACTTCAGTCTTGTCTTGCTCTTCCAATAAGAGTAGTTTGTGGAATTGAGTATGACGGGCTTGACAACGGTGAATGACTCCATTGTAGAATCTCTTCCTAGGATCACACCAAAGGTGGTTAACTCGCTCTGATACCAATTGAAATTGTGTATTTTGTACTTGGTTCTACCTAGAACTAGAATGTAGAGGGTAGAGTACAAACACTTAACACAATTTGGAGATTCTAAAGAAAACTCTTTTGTATATCTTGTAAAGGGTGGAACCACTTACAAACACATCTACAAAATTCTAGCGAATCTTGTAGAAAGGTCAACACGACCAAAAACTAAGTCTATGTAGAACTAATCTAGCGACTCGTACTACCAAGACTAAACTGAGGATAGAACCTGAGCTTTCTAGCGAAGTCTCTCGGTCTACAAATTTTCTCTCTCTAGAAAATGTCAAATCAATGCGTGAATAGTGAATTCCAACAACCCGGTATTTATAGGAGTCGAGAATTAGGGTTTCCAACAACCCGAGCCCAAAGCATCTTCATGGAATATTCAAGATTCCATTTCAGTTGTACTTGACGAACCCAGCTCTACGCACTGCCACACTAGCGTGTCTTCGTGTATCGAGCTCGTGACGGGCATAGCTGATTTACTTAGCGTTTTTCATCGGACTATAATTCTTCTAGCGAAGTCTTCTAATCGCACCCACAGCTGGCTTCATTCCTTAGCAGTCATTCGTCCAGCCGTATGTATAGCTATGCTTGCACCGCGTCCGTCAAGATGTTATCCCGGTAAGACCTTGTAGTGCGTTGATGAACTCGCAATTCTCTCTGATCCACGTTGAACCACGTTGACAGAATAGCTCGTTCCATGTAGACGCACTGATGCAACTCCATGTTGTTTGTAGAGGCTAAGTCTGCTTGTTCCATGCTGATGAACCGTGGTCGCGCGTTGAGACACTTGTTAATTCCACAGTTCACACAGCTCGTTCTATGTAGACCTAGCAGACTTGTATGAATTAATGAATGGCAAAACATACAAACATGAAACATGAAGTTACTACAAAACAAAGTGTATAGTTCAACTTAGTT
Organism: Euphrasia confusa; assembly: GCA_954870475.1. Lineage (NCBI taxonomy): Eukaryota > Viridiplantae > Streptophyta > Magnoliopsida > Lamiales > Orobanchaceae > Euphrasia > Euphrasia confusa. Next base: position 17,447,939 of record OX940957.1, on the reverse strand, counting down.
CAAACAAGAACTACGTGGTTCTATGATGAACTAGGAGGAACTACACACTAACACAATGTGTGTTAGGATTGTATACACTACCGGGAAGGCGGGCGGTGCTTTACGTCAACGAGACCACCGACTACACGTCGGACCACCGGGACCCGCTCCTAGAGAGGACGAGGAATTTTTCCTTGACTCGTCGATACCCGATCGACCGGACACGCCCAATGCGTGACGGAAACTCCGATCGATCTCCAAACGAATCCACCCCGTACTCGATCACCAATCCCCCGAGAACAAACGACTTCCAACCGTTGTCGGGAATCCACTCAACCCGAGTGTACCGAATTCCCGACCAACCAACAACGACAACCAATTACAAGCAATACATATATATCTTCAATGCACTCAAGCATACACAATATACATATTCAAGCAATAATAGAGCTATCCACAATCGAAGCAATCAACACAATACGAAACGAGAAAGCAAACAAAAACGACACCGAGAATTATAGTGGTTCACCTTTAAATAGGCTACATCCACTTTGCCGCCACGATTTCTTTCACTAGATAAACCGAATCGTTACACCGAGCTTCCAATATTTCTCTCTCTACAATGGTGGCTAGCAATGTTGGATAAGATACATGTGAGGGGGGAGGTAGTATATATAGTACTAGGGTCAAGACCTAGTCAAAGCCCCAAAAAAGGCCCAAAAAAGCCCAAAAAACGAGTTGGCCCATAACATTCCTGGAAGTAGCACGAACGTGCCAGTTTTGGCACGAACGTGCTACTGCCTCTGAAGTTTGCCAAATCTGCTGAAGGGGTGGCACGAACGTGCCAGTTCCTGAACCGACTTCGGCTCCTCCTCCGTCCGCGCTCGTCTTTGGCTCGTCTTGGTTTGGTTTGGCTCCACCAAACCCAACAATGTGCACAGCGGAAGACACAACCAAACTACACTCCCTATCATCCGTGGCGGCGGCCACATTCATCATCCGAGAAGTCCAACCGAAGTCTCCCTCGACCTCGGCTTCCAAGGCACAACCGCCTTCTTCCTCGACACACCGGTCGACATCCGACTTCCCCGGAACGTCTCAAGCACCTCGTGCTTAGACCGAACATCGATCTCTGGGTTTCTCATCAAAACCCTCGATGCTCTCCTCCTTTCAACATCGCCCATTCCGTCAACCTCTCCGTCACCACGCAATCCCCTTTCGGACCTCCGAAACCGCAACATGGAACCCGAGCTTCTCAAAGCTCCCACATGTCGCCTCCCCGGATTGCTCGTGAACCGGCTAACTCCCACCGAATGAGCAACATCGGCATTTACATGCCCATCGTCTATTACCGACGATCTCCATCGATAGCCTCCAACATTTTCACCGTTTCTAGCCCTTCGACTCCTTTGCCTACTCCTCGTTTTCCGAATCCTCGTCACGGGACTCTCTCCGAAACGATCACCCGAGTAGCACCCGAATCGTCTAGAAACTCCCACCACATGGGAAATGTCGGGCTTCGTCACCTCGTCTCTCACCGACGATTTCAACCGATAGCCTACAACCTTCTTACCGTTGCTAGCTCTACGACTCCTTTGCCTACTCCTCGTTTTCCGAATCCTCTCCACGGGACTCTCTCCGAAACGATTACCCGAGTAGCACCCGGATCGTCTAGCAACTCCCACCGAATGGGAAATGTCAGGCTTCGATACCTCGTCTCTCACCGACGAGTCTCCGAGTGAAAATAACGAGCTCGTCTCGCTTCCAATTTTCAACTCCCACTTGCTCGATTTACCGGCCCGCATTGCTCTACCATCTCGACCCGAAAGCACATGATTGATCTCCAAGGTTTCCACCGGTCGGTCTTCTACCGGAACACCTCCATCATCATGTCTCCGCTTTCCGATATCCGATTTCTCCATCACCGAGAATCGAACTCGTCTCCTTTCGAGAACCGGACTCCGATCCGTATGAGGAACACCCGAACTCGCTCTTGGTTGCAACCACCTTTCGCTCATACTACCTAGCCCACAATGCATTAGCCCATTGGTGTTTTCGGGTACACCAATCTCACGACCTCCCTTCGTAGTGTAAAGGGTGCTCGTCTTTCGACCACGAGCAAGTATCACCACACCCTTCGACACTCTCCAAGACCCATCATCGAAGTAATCCTTGTGCTCCGTCTCAAGTCGACTCACCGAGATCACACTCCATGTCAACTTCGGCACGCACACCTCCTTCGACAATCGAAACGTCTCACGCGTCTCCACAATTTTGTCTCCAACACCCACGGCCTCCAAAGGTTCCCCATCTTCACGATGCACCTCTTCGTGACCCCCGGCAACATACATGCCATCACGGTTCGCCATGGTGTGAGACACCGCTCCCGAGTCGACCACCCGAGAGACTTCACAAGAGCCCGAAGATACCGATAAGTCATCTTCACTCTCGTCACCCGTCACAACCTTGGCATCACCTCCATTCCCCGAAAGCTCTATACAATGCCGCTTCATGTGACCGGATTTACCGCAATTCCAACATAAGAATCGCTTCTCCTTCTCGTTGCTCGACTCCACCCTTTTCCCGCGGTTATAACCTCCGTAATGATTTCTACCTCGGCTCAAACTCAAGGCCTTAGTCGTTGAAGTCAATGTCTCTCCGGAATCCCTCCTTCTAACCTCCTCGGCAAGAACACGATCCCTCACATCGGCATACTTCAACCTATCACTTCCAACGGAGTTATTCATCGCCGTTCTTATCGACTCCCAACTACTCGGTAGAGACGCCAATAGAGTAAGGGCCCGAACCTCATCATCGAACCCGATCTCAACCGATGACAACTCGTTGACGATCGTTTCGAACTCGTTCACGTGAGTCGCAACAACTCCTCCTTCTTCCATCTTCAAATGAAAGAGCCGCTCCAACAAGGAGCACTTTCTTCTCGTCGACGGCTTCTCGATCGGCTTCTCGAACATGTCGGATAACACCTTCATCATTCCCGAGGCCGACTTCTCCATCATCACCTTTCTAGCGATGTTCTCCGACAACGTCAAACGGACTAACCCGAGTACTCGTCGATCTAGGAGAGCCCATTCCGCCTCGCTCATACCCTCCGGCTTCTCGCCTACTAACGGTAAATGAAGATTCTTCCCGAACAAGTAGTTCATCACTTGCACCTTCCAATGTGCAAAATCCGACCCGTTGAACCTTTCGATTGCACTCCATACCATGTCGTTGCCCGTCATTGTTCTCCGACCGCTTCAACCGAAGCTCCGATACCAAGCTTCTTAACTCGGCTCTGATACCAATTGTTAGGATTGTATACACTACCGGGAAGGCGGGCGGTGCTTTACGTCAACGAGACCACCGACTACACGTCGGACCACCGGGACCCGCTCCTAGAGAGGACGAGGAATTTTTCCTTGACTCGTCGATACCCGATCGACCGGACACGCCCAATGCGTGACGGAAACTCCGATCGATCTCCAAACGAATCCACCCCGTACTCGATCACCAATCCCCCGAGAACAAACGACTTCCAACCGTTGTCGGGAATCCACTCAACCCGAGTGTACCGAATTCCCGACCAACCAACAACGACAACCAATTACAAGCAATACATATATATCTTCAATGCACTCAAGCATACACAATATACATATTCAAGCAATAATAGAGCTATCCACAATCGAAGCAATCAACACAATACGAAACGAGAAAGCAAACAAAAACGACACCGAGAATTATAGTGGTTCACCTTTAAATAGGCTACATCCACTTTGCCGCCACGATTTCTTTCACTAGATAAACCGAATCGTTACACCGAGCTTCCAAGAATTCTCTCTCGAATTCTAACTCTCACGACTCTCTCTAGGATCCTCACACTCTAGCCCACCTAAGAGATACACCGAAATACTAACGAGAGCTTCCAAGAGCTTACAAGAATTTTACCAAATTCTAACCCTAACTCTCTCTTCCTCAATATTTCTCTCTCTACAATGGTGGCTAGCAATGTTGGATAAGATACATGTGAGGGGGGAGGTAGTATATATAGTACTAGGGTCAAGACCTAGTCAAAGCCCCAAAAAAGGCCCAAAAAAGCCCAAAAACCGAGTTGGCCCATAACATTCCTGGAAGTAGCACGAACGTGCCAGTTTTGGCACGAACGTGCTACTGCCTCTGAAGTTTGTCAAATCTGCTGAAGGGGTGGCACGAACGTGCCAGTTCCTGAACCGACTTCGGCTCCTCCTCCGTCCGCGCTCGTCTTTGGCTCGTCTTGGTTTGGTTTGGCTCCACCAAACCCAACAATGTGCACAGCGGAAGGCAGCTCAAGAACAGTCTCATTTCGACTGTCGCAAAATACAACAAATCCGGGAAACCCACATCTCTGCGGTTGTAGATTTTTGTTTCTGAAAGGAAACTTGATTGTCGGCCCGTGTTTCCTGCAATACTTCGGCTTGCAATCATCTATTAATTCTTCTTGTCCGAGCACATGACCAAATAAAAAAGAGAAGAAGCAAAAAACGAGGTAGACAAACATGGTGTTTGCAAGATGAAAATATCTGAATCAAATCAAACTGTTTGTTACTTATTAGCTGAGTCAAGTCAACACAACAGACACACCAAGGCGCCGTGTTCATGCCAACTTGGCAACACACTTATTTATTAGTTGGAAGTGATAACATTTATGTGGTGTGATATTTTTCAATTTTTATGGTAAATGCATGAGTTAAATTGCAACTACACAAACTAGTGAATATGTAGAACTCTTAGTAATCATAAAAAAATTGCAAAGTGAAATTTATTATATACTTCATTTGATTTATAGTTGAATGTCCCAAGATTGTAGTTGACAAATTTTCATTTTTGTATTGTCCCTTAATAATTGACACATTTGAAAAAAAAAATACAATTTTAAAGATTACTCCATACTCGTTAATTAACTCATAATTACTTGGGTTAAAGATTTTAATTGAATTCTTTTAAATTTTAAAAGTCTAAAAAAATCTTATCTTCTTTCCTTTAAGCAGGCTTCCTCCAAATGTGTGAAATTTAGACTTTGAAAGCAACCAAGAAAATTATATCAAAGTGTCGGGCTCTCAATTTCTGCATTAGAATTGTAAGCTAGCAAAGAGCTAATTAGAATCATCGATCGATCACGATGCTCACCCATAAGCTCACGACTACCCTTTTTTGTTGCTTCTTCACCATCATCATTATGTGCCGATTGTGCGTGGCCCGGGAATATTGTCCACCTTCTTCCTGCGTCAATATTCCCAATATTAGCTTCCCTTTCCGACTCACAAACGACCCTCCAAATTGCGGTTATCCCTTCTATGAACTAACTTGCGAAAACAACACAACCTTGGCTCTATATATTGATCACTACTCCTCCTCATACAAATATATTGTGCGAGCAATCAATTATCTAAACAACACTATCCGTTTAGCATATCCGAACCTATCACAAAACAACACCTGCTCCCTCCCAAATCACTCTACTACCTTATTTTCTGGTCTTTATGACAAACAATTGATTACTTTTATTAGCTGCCCGTATACCGTAAACCACTCGTTACTTCTGGAAGTCGATGATTCTTGTGGACGTCATACGAACATGACCACCGATACAAAACGCAGCAGCTACATAATGTTGGGAGAATTTAATCCATCGGATATAATGGAGATGTGTACGGTGTACCTTCAATTACTATGGACGCCGCCGATCCCATCCTTATTGGATAGTAATAAGAGCAGTGTTTCCCTCTCAGAAATCCACGTCTCTCTTCTCAATGGGTTTCAACTTTCATGGAAGGACTATGGTGATTCCTGTTTGGGCCTGTGTGTTTATGTTAATGTGTAGTTCTTCCTAGTTCAACATAGAACCGTGTTGTTCTTGTTTGAACTACGTTGAACTATACACTATTGTTTTGTAGTAACTTCATGTATATTGTTTGTATGTTTTAATTGCTTAAATTCATACAAGTCTGTTAGGTATGAGTAGAGCTAACTGGATTATGCAAGTGGATCTTCCTGGAGCCACGACATGCAAAGCGTACTCAGTGTTGGACTGGCGGACTTGGAGATACAAACAACATGGAGTTCTCTGTGTGCACAATTGTGAATGTCCCACGTGGTTCTATGTACACCAGTGTGGTTCTCGAATTCACTAGTGCACCACCAACAAGAGAGTTCAAGTTCTACCGTATGAAGAACTTGAATCAGTGCTAACACATTGATGGACACGGAGCAAGCACAGGTAGACATGGAGCTGGAGGAATGACTGCTAAGGAATGAAACCAGCTACGGGTGCGACTAGAAGACTTCGCTAGAAGAATTCAAGTCCAAGAAGAAATACCAAGTATACTAACTGTGCATGCACCAAACTCGAAGCGCGAACACATGCTAGTGTGGCAGCGGGTAGAGCTACGTTCTTCGAGTACGGAACAATGGAATATTCGTTGAAGATGCCTTGGGCTCGGTTGTTCCATTGGGCCGTCATGGGCTTGGCCCATTAAGCGTGAATTCCGGAAACCCTAATTTACGATGCCTATAAATAGAGGGTTGTTGGAATTCATTTACTACACTTTTGATTTGACATATTCTAGAGAGAGAAATATTGTAGACCGAGAGACTTCGCTAGAAAGCTCCGGTCATACCCTCTGTTTAGTCTTAGTAGTACTCTTCGCTAGATTAGTTCTACCTAGGCTTAGTTTTTGGTCGTGTGACCTTTCTACAAGATTCGCTAGAATTTTGTAGATGTTTCTGTAAGGTGGTTCCACCCATTACCAGATCAATACAAGTTTACTTTATAGAATCTCTAAATTGTGTTAAGTATTTGTACTCTACCTTACACCACCTCTCTGTAGGTAGATCTAAGTACAATTTACACAATTTCAATTGGTATCAGAGCGAGTGCACCTTCTTTGGTGTGATCCTAGGAAGAGATTCTACAATGGAGTCATTCACTGTTGTCAAGCCCGTCATTCTCAATTCCTCCAACTATTCTTATTGGAAGAGCAAGACTAGACTAAAGCTGAAGAATGTGGACTCACGAGTGTGGGGGGCTGTGTTAAATGGTTGGACTGCACCAACGTATGTCGACAAGGATAATGACACGGTTCCGAAAGATGAGTCTACATGGACCACGGCCGAACATGAAGCTGCTACGTTCAACTCAAAGGCCATCCACATTATCACTGATCTCATTGATGTCCATATGTTCGCTGTTGTGAGGCATCTCACCTCTGCCAAGCATGTGTGGGATACCTTGGAGCGCATGTGTGAAGGGAGTGAGAGCATCAAGAGGTCCAAGGTCAGAGGACTTAATACTACCTTCCACCGGCTCGAAATGAGGGAAGATGAAGACCTTGATTCCTTCTTTAATAAGATCATGGCTATCGTGAGCGAATGCCAAGAACTTGGAGACCCTATTCCTCCACCACTCATTTGCACCAAGGTTCTACGAGGTGTAACCGATAAGTTTAGCGTCAAGGTTACCACAATGGAGGATTCGAAGCTTGGTCTATCGGGTGACTACAACGAAATCATGAGCCATTTGAAGAACTATGAGTTGAACCAGAAGTTGAAGGACAAGTCTTACTCCATGACTCCATTTGAGAATTCCATGAAGGCCCTCTCAATCTCCCAGAATGCCTCTAGCTCTACCCCCAACAGGGGTGGCTCTACCCACTCTCCTCTCACTACTGAGAGCAATGCCTTCCTTGCTGAAGACTCCGATGATGAAAGTGAAGCTCTCTCTCTTCTTGACTCTCCAAATCCGGACAAGTTTATCGCCATTCAAGATGCTGTGAGTTACCTTGTGCGTCAAGATATCAAGAGAAAGAGGAGGTTCAAGCAATTCCGAAATCAAAGGACTCCTGGAAACTCTTTCTCTACTCCACCCGCCACCAACCGCAGTGGGTATACTCCTAGCCGGAGGTTTGTTAGTGGCGCCCCTAGCAAAGACATGTCTCAAATCAAGTGTTTTGAGTGCAAGGGGATGGGGCATGTGAAGAATGAGTGTCCGAACCTGCATCGGAAGAACAACATGGATGTGAGTTATCTGGTGTTTGATGGAGATGATGCTTTGTACTCCTCTGAGGAAGACAAAGGAAAGATGGTGGAGCCAAATGAAGTCAATGCTCTTCTGAGTGCCATTGATGATGAGAGCGATGAGGAGTACGAGGTAGATCAAGAGGACTTGGCTACTCATGAAAATATTTTCTGTTATACTTCTATGGTTGCAGGTATCACTGAGAAAGGTGCTAGTTCTACCCCCAGATCTCTGGCTGGGGGCATGACAAAGAAGGAAGCTGAGCCTACCCTCGATTCTGAGAAGGTGAGCAAGAGAGAGTTCGAGATTGTGAAGCTCGAGCTGGAAAGGGCGTTGAAGAAGGCGAGTGAGCTGGAAGCCATTGTGAAGAAGGAAGATACTGAGAAAGATTTCCTGAGGGACTCTCTTGCCAAAATGGAAGAAGGCTATGCTATGCGCACCAAGGAGCTCTACCAAATGAAAGACAAACTAGACGTTGCTAATTGTCTTTTTCAAAAGCTTAATACTGGCACTTCCAAACTTGATAACATGTTGAACTGTGTTAACACCAAGCACTTTGGGCTTGGCTTTAAGGAAACTTTTGATTCCGTTTACTCCGACTCTCTTTACTCTACTCCTAAATTCGTGCTTGCTAAAGATAAAACTATTCTTGAATCTAATGTGGCCAAGCCGGAGGATGCTCAAACATCCAAAGGAAACGTGGCCTCTACCTCAAATGTGAAAATTCTTAAACGCATTACTACTAAATCTCTGTCCCAAAATGCTTCAATGTCCTTGATGACACCGACTTCTAACTCAGGGTCTACCCATGACAAGAAGACCTTCACGCGTAATGTTACGAATCGATCTAAGACATCTAACTCTACAAGTGTGTCTTCATGGAAAACTCGATCTCCCAATTCTATTCCGGTGGTACCCTCAACCACGGGCACCACTGCTCACAAGAAGAAAAACTTTTCCCCAACTTATAAGAAAATATTTGTATGTCATTATTGTGGGAAGAAGGGACACATCAAACCGTTTTGCTACAAGCGTATTGATGACTTGAACATGCACGGTGTGAGGATGAGACAAGTTTGGAGACCCATTTTGAAACCTATCCAAAGTCAAGCTAAACAAGTATGGAAAGTCAAAGCAGCTCTTCCCACACCAGTGAAAAAGAAGAATAAACAAGTTTGGAGAAGAAAGGAAGAAGAAGTAAAATGCAATGTTGCATTCACTGTGGCTAAGGGCACTACAAAAGAAACATGGTATTTTGATAGTGGGTGCTCCCGACACATGACCGGGAACAAAGACTCTCTTATTGATTTTGTTCCTCACTCCGGTGGCCCCGTTACGTATGGAGGGGGAGCAAAGGGAAGTATTGTGGGTAGTGGTACCTTGAATGTTAAGGGTCTACCCGCACTGAAGAACGTGTTGCTTGTAGATGGCTTGTGTGCAAATCTCATAAGCATTAGTCAATTGTGTGATGATGAACTTAATGTAAAGTTCAATAAGGAGGTTTGTGAAGTGTACAACACTAAAGGAGAATGCATTCTCACAGCTGCCCGTGCAAAGAACAATTGCTATGCCATCAGTGAATCATGCCTAAGTGCTTCTACCCTTGACGAGGTAGATATTTGGCATCAAAGACTTGGTCATACCAGCCTTCGAAATCTTGAGAAGTTAGTTCAAATAAAGGCTGTCAGAGGTATAGATAGCTTGCCCAAGATTGACAAAAGAGTTTGTGGAGATTGCCAGATGGGCAAGCAAACTCGATCCCCTCATCCAGCTATCTCTACCCACAACCGAACTACTGAGTGTTTTGAACTACTCCACATGGATCTAATGGGACCCATGGAAGTGCAAAGTTTGGGAAACAAGTGGTACACTCTTGTTATTGTGGATGATTTTTCAAGGTATACATGGGTGAATTTCCTTGGAACAAAGGATGAAGCTTTTGAAGCCTTTCGGTCCTTAGCTCGTAGGATCCGCACCACCTACACCAAAAGAGTCCAACGGATACGTAGTGATCATGGTGGTGAATTTCAAAATGGGGTGTTCGTTGAATATTGCACTCGTAAAGGGATTCATCATGAATTCTCGGCGCCCAAGACACCACAACAAAATGGTATTGTGGAGAGGAAGAACAGGACTCTACAAGAAATGGCAAGAGTTATGTTAGTGGCTGCAGGCATGGCAAAGGGTTTTTGGGCAGAAGCATTGAGTGCAGCTTGCTATGTGGTGAACCGGATTAGTATTCGTGCCGGAACTCAATGTACGGCGTATGAGCTCTTAACGTCCAAGAAACCGAACGTTGCACATCTTCGTGTTTATGGGTGTCTCTGCTACATCTTGAATGATAGAGATCCGTTGAAGAAATTTGATCCTAAGTCAGACAAGGCTATCTTTGTTGGCTATGCTCTTAACAGCCATGCTTATCGGGTATTCAACCTCCGGACTAAGACGGTACAAGAGTCCACAAATATTAAATTTGATGAGTATCATTTTCATGAGAATCCGTCTAAATCCACTATGCCCCGAGATGTTTTTCACCCTGTTCTACCCATTACGGAAGTATTGGTTGAGGGGGAGGTAGATCAAGGAAATGGACCATGCATTCAACCCAATGGAAATTCCACATCTCACAACTCTGGTGACTCAACCCCCTCAGAGAGTGATGATGAAAGTCTAAATCCGGGTACCTCTAATCCTGCTATGGGCACCGCGGGGGCGTCAACCTCTACCGGAGTTCCGAACTCTGGTCCACCCGCCTACATTCGAAAGAGACATCCAAATCAACAAATGATTGGTGATCTCAATCAACGTGTTACTCGCTCTACCCGTCCTATGGACACCATGCTCGCAAGCGATCCTACCACTCTCACGAATTTGGCTCTTCTATCTCCGGACGTGGGCATAATGAGCTTTGTCTCCGAAATAGAGCCCAAAAATATAAAGGAGGCCATTCTTGATGAGTTTTGGATTGCGGCAATGCAGGAAGAGCTACATGAATTTGAAAGAAATAAGGTGTGGTCGTTGGTTCCTAGGCCAAGAGGTGTGAATGTTATTGGTACCAAATGGATCTACAAAAATAAAACTAACGAGTTCAATCAAATAGTGCGAAACAAGGCACGACTGGTTGCTCAAGGGTACACCCAAGTGGAAGGGATTGATTTTGAGGAAACCTTTGCCCCGGTAGCACGCATAGAGTCTATTCGCCTACTCATTGCTGTGGCGTGTTACAAGAATATTCCGTTGAGGCAAATGGATGTGAAGGCGGCTTTCCTTAATGGAGTGTTGGACGAGGAAGCATATGTTGAACAACCTAAGGGGTTTGTGGATCCTCACAAACCAGATCATGTCTACCTCCTTCATAAAGCTCTATATGGGTTGAAGCAAGCACCTCGTGCATGGTATAGCTGCCTCACGGATTTTCTCTTAAAGTTTGGGTTCACTCGTGGTACCGCGGACACTACCCTCTTCATTAAGATCGTCAAGAATGAAATGCTTATTGCTCAGATCTATGTTGACGACATTGTGTTTGGTGCTACCCACGACCGCTTGATCAAAGAATTCACTGAAGCCATGGCTTCCTCTTTTCAAATGAGTTTGGAGGGGGAGCTAAGTCACTTTCTTGGTCTTCAAATCTCGCAACGTCACGATGGTATGTTTGTTTCTCAGACCAAGTATGCTATCAACATGCTCAAGAAATTTGATATGGCGGATGCTAAACCTATGAACACTCCTATGGCCACCACTGACAAGTTGAGCAAGGCAGAGAGGGGCAAGGATGTTGACATCTCTACCTATCGGTCTCTTATTGGAAGCTTGCTCTACCTTACCGCCACTCGCCCAGACATTATGTATAGTGTGTGCCTCTGTGCCCGCTACCAAGCAAAACCTAAGGAAGAACATCTTGCTGCTGTGAAGCGTATCCTTCAATATGTAGCCGGGTCTACCAACCTTGGTCTATGGTACACTAAAGATACTTCCTCTTATCTTGTTGGTTTTGCAGATGCTGATTGGGCCGGTGACAATGACGAAAGGAAAAGTACTAGTGGTGGATGTTGCTTCTTAGGAAATAATCTTGTCTCATGGCATAGCAAGAAGCAAAATTGCATTGCTCTATCCACCGCCGAATCCGAGTATGTGGCTGCCGGGAGTTGTTGTACCCAGCTGCTGTGGCTTCAACAAATGCTAGCCGACTATCAAATCGGGAGCACGCCACTCACTTTATATTGTGACAACCAAAGTGCTATAAAGATAAGTCAGAATCCGGTACAACACTCAAAGACCAAGCATATTGATATACGACATCACTTCATTCGAGACTTGGTAGAACGGGGTAAGGTTGTAATGGAACATGTGCCTACGGAGAAACAACTCTCAGACTTCTTCACAAAACCACTTGCTTCGGAAAGATTTTTGAGCTTAAGGAAATCTCTCTGCATGGGCGCATTTTGAAGGGTACTAGGCCGCAAATGGCTACCTCCACCCACAGCCGTTTATTTTCTCAATGGAACCATGAGGTAGAGCAAGGTGAGGTTAGTTGTTGGCAGTTGCAAAGTGACGTAGTATTTGGACATACTGTTCTTTAAATATTTATATAAGCAATTCATTGGAGCGAACTTTGTTTGCTCTATGTCTAGCAGGAAAAGTCGGCCTAAAGATTTCCTCGATGGATCGGGTCTTGATTGACTTGGTCTTCGGGCAAATGCAAAAGACATGGCCTTATACATATAATGATGAAAAAAAAAAAAAATATATATATATATATATGGAAACATCATTTAATAACACCTATCACTGGTTGGGTCCTAATAGGCCTGATCTACGCTTGAAAAGCAAGTGAAATGGTCGTGGTTACACGCTGAACTGGCCAAAATAGCAATACCGTCCATAAAGCACTGTCACTCTACCTCCAATATCTCTACTTAATGTTCTTTCCAGCGATTTTGATTCATTGTGTGGTGGTACGTATGTCCACTTTGTGTGTGCTTGTTATGCCTTTAACTGTATTTCATGTTCAAAATTCTTGCAGAGTACTCCTGTTCAACGAAGCATACCTGTTCTACCCTTGAAGTGCTTCTCTAGGCTTCGTTGGATAAAATATTTTTGTGTGAATTTGAAATTTGGGTAATTCGACGTGCGTCTATGTGTATTTACTCCTGCTCTACGTGTGCTACTTTGAGTTCTCATGAAAGTCGTTCCTGTCTAACGTGTACCTCTTTGCTTGTTGTGTTGTTTGCTGACTTTACATTATAAGTATGGTAGTCCTACTCATTATTTTTTTTTGTAGTGCGTGCTCTTGCGTGATTGGTCTTGCTTGTGCGGACGCCCTGTCCATTGCTCTTAGTACACGCCCTGCCGACTCTTCTTTGGTGCTCTCCTCCACGCCTGTCTATTCACTCTACCTTGAATCCCACTCCTTGGGCTGCTATATATATATATATTTTCTTTTAAGTATGCTTACCTTACCCTCACCTAGCCTGTCATACGTGCTTCACTTTGGTTTCTGAAATTTCAGGTGTATGGATAGTTGCATCCTTATGATTTCAGTTGTTACCCTGTTCTACGGGCGACTGTTTGGTTCTTTACATCTTCACCAACACATCACCGGACCGTGTACACGTGGCTAATTCTGGACCGCAGAAGCTGAACCGCTACAGTTCCCCTATAAATACCCCCGCGGGTGTTACACACAGTACACCTTTCACTACGTGTTTTTCAGAGCAAAAACCTATTTTCAAGCTGTTCATATTCTCTGCGCACGGTCTCATACACTCTACCCAGATTTTTGCTCTTTACCCTACGTCCACATTATCCACCTCCAGCATCCTCACAATGACGACTTTTGAAACCCCTGAATTTTACGCGGCCAAAATCGTTGAACTCAACGCCCAGCTGGCCGTCCTTGAAAAACAATTTGATGAGGAAGAGGATTTCTCCAAGGCAGAACCAATTGGGGTTCAAATCTCTGATCTTCGTAAGATCATCACTGAACACAAAAGGAACAAATTTCTGGCGGAAAAAGAAATTGCACGCATCGCCCAAGAGAAAAAGGCTGAGGAAGAAAGGCTCGAGGCTCTACGGTTAGAAAAATTGAAACAAGAGGAGGAAGAACGTAGAGCCAAGGAAGAACAAAGAAAGAAGGATGAAGAGGCACGTCTTGCTGAAGAAGAACGAAAAAGAAAAGAACAAGAGGAGGCTGAACGCATTGCAAATGAGAAACAGAAAAAGGCAGAAGAGGATGCTCAACGCATACGTGCGGAAAAAGAAAAATCTGATAAGGTGTCGGCTGAACATAGAGCCCGTATGGAACAAAAGCGACTCGATGAAGCCAATGCCCTAATTGCTGAAACCCTTTCACCGCAGACTCAAGTTGATATCACTGACAACACCTCTGCTGATATCTCTCCCACGGTGTCCCCCGTACAACAGTCTACTGATACTACAGTGGTCGTACGTGAGCCCACCCCGCCGTTCGTGGAAGAGGAACGAAAAATGACCTCGAACTTAATTGTAAGAGCCTCGCCAACACGGGTTGTTGGGCCTGGCTTCTCTGATGACTTCCACACAGAACTAGCTTCCATACGCTATGAATTTTTGAACTTCAAGGAGGTCAACGCTGAACGCTACTATGGGCATAGCAAGTGGGTCAACCGTGGACTGGAGGCCTTCATGCGTACGATGCATTTGTCTGATGCTATCAACTTCGACGTGGACTTCAGTATTCATGTCCATCGTCTGTTTTTCGCCCACATAGACCGGGCCTTTGGGACTCCTGGTTCTGGGTCCTATGGGAAAGTGGTCCTTCGTGGCACTGAGTATGATTTTAGCCCCCGCACGATCAACCAAATTTTTCGTCGCTCCCGGATTCAGGCTACCTGGGATGAGCCTTCTACGAATCACCCGGATAGCAAACTCATGGGATTCATTGTCACCGGTGGCCTTGTCTCTACGGACCAGCCACCTGTTTCTAAGCTCACTCATTTCTTCTCTCATCTGAACAGGGTGATTGCCAACAACTGGATCCCCACGTCCAACACGGGTGTGCTCCACGTGGACGCCCTTCACTTAATGTATAAGTTAAGTAGGGGCATCCAGGTAGACTTGGGGCAAGTCATTTTCAACAAGATCAAGTCGTACGGGGAGATGACTGATACTCAAATTCAATCTGCCAAGCTGCCATGCCCACACCTAATCAGTACCATTTTGCAACGCCAGGGCTTCAAGTTTCTAAAAACCGATGAACCAATGGTTAAAATCACCGCTTTTCGCTTTGACTCTGCGTATGTCCACGAGAGCAAAGTAAAGGATCTCCCTTGGCGTAGACTGGGAAGCGTTGAGGAAGATCGTGCGTTGTTCATTGCTGGGCCTGCCTCCTCTCTACCCGAACAACAGGGCAACCGTCGGAAACAGCCCAAGTCCTCGCGGTACGCGCAGAGTCTGGTGAAGGATGAAGTGGAGTCTGCCTCTGATGAGTCTGATTCTTCGGAGGACGAAATGTATTTGTGTAAGCCGAGCTCGCTTCTCCGCGACTTTGAACGTTTGAACTATATCATTGATCTTAGTTCAGGGCTGTGTGGTCACATGCACAACAAAGCTCGTCGAGCGGCCCGTCTAGGGGGAGATGGGTCGTCCTACGAAGATCTAGGACCTTTAAAGGTGATACGTGAACGTCTAGCCGCAGTGGAAGAATTAATTGAGGAACAGATGGAGGCCTCAAGGAATGCCCCTGACCGTCCATCCAACAAGAAAACTTTAAAAAGAAAAGTTGAAGTGGTGGACGCTGATCAAGATGGTGATGGCCCGATGAATGAGGATGAGGTGTTACGCGTGGAGCGTAAGAGGAGGAGGACTGAAGCTGCCCTTGGACACAGTGACTTGGTGAAAGAGAGTGATGGCACGATGAGAGGGGTTGATGAGGTGAAGAAAAGGGAAAAAGCCAAGGGAGCTGGGTCTTCGGGCTCTGGGACTGCTGGAAAGGAGAAACTGAGTGGGTCTACGGGGATCCTCAGAGGTGGTGCTGGAAAAACTAAAGGGACAAGCTCTACGGGCCCCAGGGTCAAATTTGTCAATTCTGGTGCTCCCAAACCTGGCTTGGTGCGTGGACCCGGTGCAGGAAAGGACGCACGCGCTCTTGACATCACAATGTATGATGAAGAGAAACGAGCCCTCTGTAATCAGCCTCTACGCCTCTCGCCGCTCAGGAAAAAGGGATCTGGTATGCGCAGGAAGCAAATTGCTACCAAACCACCGGCCAAATCCAGGAGACAGCTTGCTGATGAGGCAACGGATGATGAGGGAGATGAGGACTACGAAGAGGAAGAGCTCTCTGACCCTGACAACACCCGTGATCTACGTGAACATACGCCGATCCTAGACTCAGACGAGGAAGGAGCAAATGAAGATTAAATTCTTCATATCAAGTGTTTTCTATCCCTGCTCTACCTTTGAACAATTTTCTGTTGTTTTGCTTAACTCAATTCTACCTTGTCTTGATACTCTTGCTATCATGTTTTTGCTCAGTTTGAGTTATTCTATTTTATTTTGCTCTCTGCCTCTTATTCGTATGAATGGCTACTTTCTATGTTTTGTTACTCGCATGATTAAATATTTGCTTGTTGTCATACGTTTACTTTTTGAGTATGATACTAGTTTGAGGGGGAGTTGCTCTACGTACCTCCACTTATGAAGTTGACTCAAAAAGGGGGAGATTGTTAATGTGTAGTTCTTCCTAGTTCAACATAGAACCGTGTTGTTCTTGTTTGAACTACGTTGAACTATACACTATTGTTTTGTAGTAACTTCATGTATATTGTTTGTATGTTTTAATTGCTTAAATTCATACAAGTCTGTTAGGTATGAGTAGAGCTAACTGGATTATGCAAGTGGATCTTCCTGGAGCCACGACATGCAAAGCGTACTCAGTGTTGGACTGGCGGACTTGGAGATACAAACAACATGGAGTTCTCTGTGTGCACAATTGTGAATGTCCCACGTGGTTCTATGTACACCAGTGTGGTTCTCGAATTCACTAGTGCACCACCAACAAGAGAGTTCAAGTTCTACCGTATGAAGAACTTGAATCAGTGCTAACACATTGATGGACACGGAGCAAGCACAGGTAGACATGGAGCTGGAGGAATGACTGCTAAGGAATGAAACCAGCTACGGGTGCGACTAGAAGACTTCGCTAGAAGAATTCAAGTCCAAGAAGAAATACCAAGTATACTAACTGTGCATGCACCAAACTCGAAGCGCGAACACATGCTAGTGTGGCAGCGGGTAGAGCTACGTTCTTCGAGTACGGAACAATGGAATATTCGTTGAAGATGCCTTGGGCTCGGTTGTTCCATTGGGCCGTCATGGGCTTGGCCCATTAAGCGTGAATTCCGGAAACCCTAATTTACGATGCCTATAAATAGAGGGTTGTTGGAATTCATTTACTACACTTTTGATTTGACATATTCTAGAGAGAGAAATATTGTAGACCGAGAGACTTCGCTAGAAAGCTCCGGTCATACCCTCTGTTTAGTCTTAGTAGTACTCTTCGCTAGATTAGTTCTACCTAGGCTTAGTTTTTGGTCGTGTGACCTTTCTACAAGATTCGCTAGAATTTTGTAGATGTTTCTGTAAGGTGGTTCCACCCATTACCAGATCAATACAAGTTTACTTTATAGAATCTCTAAATTGTGTTAAGTATTTGTACTCTACCTTACACCACCTCTCTGTAGGTAGATCTAAGTACAATTTACACAATTTCAGTTTACAGTTGTAACTTTTATGTCATTTGGTCGATGCCCTGCGGTAAGACGACTACACTACTCAACTTCACTTAATTTGATATTTATACTCACAATTTATATATGATGAGATTGAATTGCAGGTAATAACTAAATTGGTTCTTCAGGGCTCTTTATTGTAAGAACTTGTACCCTACTACACTCTTTATTTAATATAACTTTTTTAACTTTTTAGGAAAAAAAGTAAGTATACATTCTAATATTTTAAATTACACAGCACAAATTACCACTTATAATTGTTTATTTTTTTTAGATTTTTTTATTAATTTATAGTATAAGATTATAATCATAAAACGGTGTAATAACTGTATAATTAATTAATATAATTAATAATAATAATAATAATTAATAATTGTTGTAAATTAACAAAATTAAAATAATATTGGATAAACTGCTCTTATTCATAATTATATTAAATTGAGTTATTTAGTTTTAAGAAAATTTTAAAAACTTATCTTTATTATATACCTATTTTCCATAAAAATAATCACACTTGTTATGTAAATTACGAAAAAAAAAAAACTTCCTATGTAACTTAAAAAAAAGTGGAATCGTCCTTATGGGACGGAAGGAAGCTGTATCAATTATGCTGAGATCTTATAATTGAAATTAATGCAGATGCTATGCCAAAGTTGTATGACATTACATATAGGGATGGTAAGAACTTCCACCCTACATGAACACTATTTATTTTAAAAGTTTTTACTGCATTTGAGTTCTAACTTCTATCAAATACTGTATATACATATAATGCCAGGGTCACGGCCGGTGCAAGATAAAACCTATTGTAAGCGATGAAATATTTTTGCACGAAAAATAGTTGTTTCTTAGGAGGTCAGGGCATTGATGGCCTAGTTTCGGTGTTTTGGGGCTTTTTGCGAGATTTCAATCTTGTTTCCCAAGTTGTTTCATTTCATATATATATATATATATATATATATATATATATATATATATATATATATATATATATTTTGTAATTGAGTCAATAACATTTTTAAAGATTATGTTAAGAGGATATGTCTTGAGCTCAATGTTTCCTAAATATTTTTCATGTTGAATCTTATTATGAGTTATAATCTACAATTAGACTGAGGAAAAATGTAGATAATTTATCGAAAGATTTATTGTAAATATTGTGTGTTGCTTATTTTTAATTTGCTTATCGTCTTTGTGATGACATTTGCTTGTTTTTCATAATCCTATATTTAACACTTTTTTATATATATATATATTTTGTAATTGAGTCAATAACATTTTTAAAGATTATGTTAAGAGGATATGTCTTGAGCTCAATGTTTCCTAAATATTTTTCATGTTGAATCTTATTATGAGTTATAATCTACAATTAGACTGAGGAAAAATGTAGATAATTTATCGAAAGATTTATTGTAAATATTGTGTGTTGCTTATTTTTAATTTGCTTATCGTCTTTGTGATGACATTTGCTTGTTTTTCATAATCCTATATTTAACACTTTTTTTTTCTAATTTTAGATTTTAAAGTTATCGCGGTCGTTCTTTTGGTGTTAGTCACAAGTGAGCTCTTCGATTGTCCTTTATTTTTCCTATGTTTTTCATTTATATTATTGCATTGTAATGCTAAATCAGTCGTGACATTTTTTGTAGTGTGTCACCTTGCTATAAAGATCATATTAGGAATTCCAACTTGCATTTGGCTTCTAATCTATGTTCTTTGGAGAAGGCAGCGGTCAACTTTCGACACAATTGAAAGCTTCTTACAAAGCAACAACGACCTCATGCCAATCCGATACTCCTACAAAGACATTAAAAGAATGACGAAAGGTTTTCGTGAGAAGCTAGGCCAAGGAGGTTATGGTTCCGTTTACAAAGGAAAGCTTCGCAGCGGCCACATTGTGGCAGTCAAACTCACCAAGCCTAAAGAAAACGGGCAAGACTTCATCAACGAGATCGCAACCATCGGAAGGATCCATCACGTAAATGTTGTTAAACTTGTCGGATTTTACGCCGGTATATTTTCTAATAAGCGGGCCCTCGTGTTCGACTTCATGCCTAATGGCTCTCTGGAGAAGTACATCCTCAACCGACAGAGTCCGGACCAACTCAGCTGGGAGAGGAAGTACGAGATAGCAGTTGGAGTGGCTCGTGGGATCGAATATTTACACACTGGCTGTGACATTCAAATCCTGCATTTCGACATCAAGCCTCACAACATACTTCTCGATGATAATTTCATGCCTAAGGTCTCGGATTTCGGTCTTGCCAAATTGTACGCCACTGAAAAAAACACGTTGACTCTCACAGCTGCTCGAGGAACAATAGGGTATGTGGCTCCTGAACTGATCAACAGAAGCATCGGAAGGGTTTCGTATAAAGCTGACGTCTATAGCTTTGGAATGCTGCTGATGGAAATGGCAGGACAAAATCGGGACATAAAGGCAAATGAAGGAGAGTCTAGCCAATATTTCCCGGACTGGATTTACAGTCGCATCAACAAAGGCAAGGACATTGAAACGGGAGCTGATGATCATATTGAAGGCGAAGAAGACGATAACGATGATGAGAATGAGAAAAGAATAAAAAGAAAGATGACTGTAGTTGGTTTGTGGTGCATACAGATGAGTCCGATTGATCGGCCATCGATGAGTGAAGTTGTGAAAATGCTCGAAAGTCGGAATGGGGATATACAAATCCCTCCTCGGCCGTCAGTGCCAACTCAGATAGGGAGATATAGTGATCAGAGTAATTGGGAAACAGAATCAAGCGGTTCGATAGCTTTGTTGGACCATGATGCTAATTCTGGTAATCATCTGAGTAAATGTATTGAAATGACTTAATTTATTTCGATGTTTTTTTATGGTGGATGCCTTAATGTTGTATTTTGCTAGTAAGTAACTAAACAAGTGATCAGAACTCTTTGTTTCATGCCTCAATGTGTAAAAATGTTTGGTGGGAATGTACTCAATAATTTCCATTGCCCCGATTTATATAGTCTATTTAAGTGTGCACACTCTTCATCAGATTCGGAGAGAGTATTAATTTCTAATTGAGTAGTGAGGAATCAGGATTTGACCATTAGAATTAAAAGCCTTGCATACACTACTATTTAGATAAAATATTCCGATTCTGGTACGCACGTGTGTGTGCAGTGCAGTAGGAAGGCATCATTGTTGAAACACAATTTGTAGCCGGAAATGGTTTTGGAGGAATGACAAGACTATCTTCATCTCCTTTCAACATTTGAACGACTTTTTTCATTGACGGGCGATCGGTCCGTGTTAAGCTTCCTTTATTCATTAGTCTGGAACAAACGAAATATTATAACTCTACCACCAATGTACATGGATGCTGACAAAAACACTACCGCCGCCTAGGAAGCTCTTTAGGGACCCAAATGCAAATACAGATAGTTATGGTACCAACCTTGTAAAGAAACTGTGTGCGACAAAAACACCAAGGAAGTCATCCCAGTGAAGTGGAGAGGGCGCGCTTCTTGTTAAGTTATGTTAGTGCCGGTTCATGTACAATTTGGGGCAGGTTTGTAAATAGTCACATGATCAAGAGGTGTCCTGTAATATTCAGAGATGGAGTTTGAGTGTTGTATCATTACCCTACCCCTTGGCCGTCGCCTTGTTTAGGGCATTGCAAGGCTATATTTTCATCAGCTTTTTTTTTTCATCCAAATGTCTACTGTAGTAACAGCAGGTTCATTCTGAGGTAGAGAAAAGTATCCAAACGTACATGATTAGATGTTGTTTCACTAAATAAATTTTATAGTTTCATACATTAGTTTAGCACATTGATTGATTATCAAAGTTTGAGAATTTCTTTGATTAGATTTCTTATTATTTTATAATTTCTTTTTTGAAATGCCATATTTTCTACTATTTTTAATTAGTAGAAGAGTGTTGCTATTTACACCCTTAATTTTGATAAGCTTTCCCCATTACTAAATACACCATTTATAATTATAAATTTTTACTTAATTCACCAATCAATACACCAAAAATACTCTTACATTAAAAACAAAACCATACACCAACCGAAATAAAGAAAATCAAAAAAATTAAACAAATCAAATATATTTCTTATATATATATATATATATATATATATATATATATATATATATATATATATATATATATATATATATATATTACAAAAAAATTCAAATAGTATTTTACTATTTTTCCTTTTTATATATATATATATATATATATATATATATATATATATATATATATATATATATATATATATTACAAAAAAATTCAAATAGTATTTTACTATTTTTCCTTTTTTTCTTTCTTATTTAATTGTATTATAAAATCTTCTTCTAGTATATGTCTCTTATTCGTTCAATTATTAATTGCAGAAGCTTTTCTTAACTGATACAATAAATAAAAATTTAAAAGCAAAAATTCAAGAAAAATAAAAATAAAAAACTTAAAAAGCAACAAATCTGGAAAAATATATCCATAGAATAAAATAAAAAAAAATGATTCAAAATCAAAAAACTAAAAAAAAAATAGAAAGAACATACAATATATATTTTTTGTATATATTTTTATAAATATTAAAAATACAGTATAGTAAAAAAAATTGTAAAAGATTATTAATTTTGAGATTGATTTCATTTAATAAGTTAATAATATATGAAGAGTATATTTTAATTGAGGTATATTTAGAATTTTTATAAGTAAATAATATTAATAAGGACAATTTAGACATTTAAGTTAGTAATACTATTGAAATTAAAATATAGGGGTGAATTTAGAGGATTTAGGGGTGCAAATAGTAACTCTCTTAGTAGAATAATATTTATTTAAAAATTTAAAATCACTCAAATTCATTTTAAAATTTTGGAGTTCCAAAAGGGTAATAACTCCATTGTTATAGGATTTGTTGAATAATATTGCAATTTTATTATGAATTATAATATAGAGTACAAGATATAATGATTGATGAGTAATCACTCGGTCCAAAGACAATTGTCATACTTTCTTTTTTGGGGTGTCCAACAATTTGACACACCCCAAAAAAGATAATAATTATTCTAACTTTTTCATTTTAAGATACAATTTTATTCTACTTTACCCCACCTACTTTTTAAACTTTACTCACAACTACTTTACTTTTCACTTTTAAAATATATTTTTACCTTTACTTTTCAATTAAAAAATATAAAAATAACAATTTTCTTAAATTCCGTGTCCAAAAAAGTATGACATCTATTAATGGCCGGAGGGAGTATATTATTAACACGTGATGAATATATAGACATAAGTTCATTAGTTATACACATTTTTTTTGTTCTCAACCACACATTGCTCACAAAACTCTAATTTCGAGATAATATGTCAACCGAGGAACTCTAGTTTTCTCAAGTTGGTCATGTAGACTTCACTAATATGGTCAAGACGCATATGACACAACTCGATCGTCATGTGTTCATTTGAGATTCAACAACGACTACTTCACATTTTAACGTAAATCATTTGAGAATATAAAGCTGACTCTCACTTTTCTTTATCCATTCATTAACAACAAAGGTTGTTGAGAATGCACAAAAATCGATTTCAAGTACAAATTAGGGATAATTATAGTTTGGTACCTGAACTATATGCACTTTCGGGCTTTGGTGACTGATCTTTTTTTTGGGGATTTGGTACCTGAACTTAGGCGAAATTAGACTTTAATACCTGAAACGGCGGATCCCGGCAACACGTGCAAATCACGTGCCTTCAATTGACAAGTGTCATAACTACAATGGCTGAAGATGAGAAGTTACGCTTGTACCCTTTTCATTATTTATCATTTATATTTGTAAAACATATTATACGTATTTCATGTTTAGGATACGTATTCATAACTAGAATACGTATATACGATTTCTGTAAGAAACGGGCTCTTCTCAGAATTCCCAAATTCATATCTCTAAACCCTAATTGCGATTTTCAAAGATCAATTGAAGAACAAATCTTCATGGAGGACCTATGCAGATGCGGGAAACCTTTGGTGATGAAAACCTCTTGGACAGACGCGAACCCCGGTAGACGATTCATGGCCTGCGGAGAATATCGGGTAAGCATCGATTTCACTATATAAACCCTAATTTTTGATTTCCTATATATAAACCCTAATTTCCTATATATAAACCCTAATTTCATACATATAAACTCCAATTTCTGATTTCATACATATAAACCTGAATTCTGATTTCATACGTATGAACCCTAATTTTTTTTCCAGAAATTTGGGGGTTGTAATGATTTCTCTTGGACCGACCCACCTGCATGTGGAAGGTGTTCTCAGATCATACCAGGCCTCTTAAGGAACATAAACTCAAAGGTTGAAGATTTGGAGACGACTGAGAAGAAATGTGCTGTGCTGGAAAAAAAACTTCTGAAATTGCGCATTGCTGTAGTTCTTGGTGTTCTGGTAGCTGTGATGTTTGTTTTTAACAAGTAGTGTGTAGAAATGCTTGTCTTGTGTTTCTTGTAACAAATGAATGCCATTGTTCCCATCAACACTTACTGCTGTCAAAAGCACCCCACCATACACTGTTTTTAGATGGCAGCCATTTAGACATATTATTCTTCTGTTCCCATCTAACATACCTAGCTTCAAGGCATTCCAACAAATATACAGCCTCTGGAATTCTTGCTTATCCCCAACAACTTTAGACTTGATCCTGAAAGTGCTGTGTGGATTGCTTCTAAACACCTCAGCAGCATATTTATACAAATCTCCAAACTGTCTCTCCAGATCACCATCTCCCATCTTAGCCACCTTCTTCTTCACAGTATACATTTTCCATTTGGAAACTAGACACCCCACTTCTTGTTGCATTATTTCAACCATTGAGTTGACTGGCCAAGATGGATCAGACTTCACCTTCATTTCATATCTCTTAGAAAGGTACCTGGAAGTGGCTTGAATCACCTTTTCTTGTCTGACACATGTGTGAGTATCAGTCAAAGTCTTCACCATGACAGTGTTGTCTCTTGGTGTTCTGGAGCCATAAATAACCCAAGGGCAGCCCTTCTGATAACACTTTGCTTGTACTTTCATCAAGGTGTTGGTTGGGAATTTCAGAGTGATGCAACCCAAGATCCGGGACGACGAAGAGAGCATCGGAATGGGAGTCCGGAACGTGCCGAGAAGGTGCCGTGGAAGTCAGCCAAGAGATTGGCCTGGTGTCGGCCGACACCATATGCCGTCGGCCGACATCTTCAGAAAATCGGGGGCTTGGCAGATTTCCGAGCCTGCGATCGAAGGAAAAATCCCGCGGTCGAAGGTCCAATGTCGGGCGACAGTGATTTTACACTACGTGAGCGTCGGGCGACATTTGAATGTCGGGCGATAGAGAATTTACACTACGACAACGTCGGGCGACAATTGGATGTCGGGCGACAGAGAATTCCCGTCGGGCGACATCTTCACAAAATGACAGCAGCGGCGGATTTTAGGGTTTTTTAGCGTTTTTATTGCTTTTCTTTCCTTTTTCTTTACGTTTATGTTTCGTTTTGCCTATATAAAGGCTTCCTAAGACATTGTTACATAAAAAACCATGATTTTGATGATGAATAAATATATTTTTGTGAGTTTTTATTAAATCTCTCTTGGGTACGGATTCTACCCAATTATCCAAAGAATTCAACCGACGAATCAACGAAGCCAATCACCCTTCGTTCGTGTGTCTTTATCATCCCCGAGTTGCTGCATCGATCGCGTGTTGGGGTCTAGGGTTCCGTCCTTAGATTATTTCACGAATCAGATTCAGAGGTTTTGGGACTTTCGCCGGTATCTTTTTATCTTTCAATTCTTCATTCTTCTTCTATCTTTCTATCCCCGACGAGGTACGTATCATTTGGTATCAGAGCCCAGGTTTCGGTTCTTTATTTTTCTGAATACGTAGCCTCGTTTTCTGTTCGTTTCTTATTCCTTCTTCTTCGTTTCTTTCTTATTTCTTGATAAAAAAAAAATTTATTTTCGAAAAGTACTGTTCACGTTACTGTTCACGGTACTGTTCATCCGATTTAAAAAAATAAAAATAAAAATAAAAAAATTGTTCTCAATTATTCTTGTTGTTCATCGTTCGTTCGGCAAATTGACATCTTCTGTTCGTTTGAGGATTTTTGTTGGATTGAATTCGACTGGTAGTTTGGGAAGTTCGATTCCTTTAGAGAGAAACACGAGCGTTGAGTGACCTCCTATATTGAGTGATACAAGAGAGTGGTGAGGAATTTCCTATTGTGTTTCTAACACTTTTGCAGGATAACTGACATGGATCATACCCAAGCTAAGCTCATCGTGGAGAAGGCGACTGCACGGTTAGAAAGGATGATTACGTCGGAGATGAAGGTGGTGAATGAGCGACTTACCGCATTAGAGGAGAGAGCTTATCGTGATGATGCATGGAATCAAAGAGGTGGCAGGGGATACCGAGAAGTTCAGAATGGCCATCATCGAGTCCGTGATCTTAGTCGGGAGTGTCGTGATGAGAGGAGGTCCAGAGCTGAGCGTTGGGACGAGTGGTGGAGCAATTTTTAGCGTCAGATAGGGGAGCTGGTACAAGCGTCAAAGAAGCCTGGGAAAGTAGAGACCGATGGAAAAGGCGAGAAGCCAGAACCGAAGGCCGTGATGGAGTCCGAAGAAGAGTCAGTCTTGGTATATTCTGAGAAAGATTCGACTTCGGAGGAGCTCATTGAAAAGTACGACGAACCGACACCGTCGGTTTCGGTGGATTTTGACGTCGCGGAGGCTTCGATGGAGACCAAGAAGGAGGCTTCGAAGGATTCCGAGGAGGAGGTTTCGGTGGAGTCTGGGGTGGATGATATTCTACCCATTGAGAAGCAGCCGACGTTGGTGATGAAGGAGATGATTACCACTAACGTTTTGTTCTCTCTACACTCTTCTACTCATTATGCTTTGCAGGAAATTCATGATGTCTTCCTTGACGATAAATCTCCTGGATTTCCACTACATCGAGGGTGTGAGCTGCAGGATTATGTCGTGCCGAGCTTGTTCGTGAGAGTGGTGTTCGACCCTGGCATCGACGTGGATTTGAGGACAAATCCTCTTGAAGAGGAGGGGAATGATGCAACCCAAGATCCGGGACGACGAAGAGAGCATCGGAATGGGAGTCCGGAACGTGCCGAGAAGGTGCCGTGGAAGTCAGCCAAGAGATTGGCCTGGTGTCGGCCGACACCATATGCCGTCGGCCGACATCTTCACAAAATCGGGGGCTTGGCAGATTTCCGAGCCTGCGATCGAAGGAAAAATCCCGCGGTCGAAGGTCCAATGTCGGGCGACAGTGATTTTACACTACGTGAGCGTCGGGCGACATTTGAATGTCGGGCGACAGAGAATTTACACTACGACAACGTCGGGCGACAATTGGATGTCGGGCGACAGAGAATTCCCGTCGGGCGACATCTTCACAAAATGACAGCAGCGGCGGATTTTAGGGTTTTTAGCGTTTTTATTGCTTTTCTTTCCTTTTTCTTTACGTTTATGTTTCGTTTTGCCTATATAAAGGCTTCCTAAGACATTGTTACATAAAAAACCATGATTTTGATGATGAATAAATATATTTTTGTGAGTTTTTATTAAATCTCTCTTGGGTTCGGATTCTACCCAATTAACCAAAGAATTCAACCGACGAATCAACGAAGCCAATCACCCTTTGTTCGTGTGTCTTCATCATCCCCGAGTTGCTGCATCGATCGCGTGTTGGGGTCTAGGGTTCCGTCCTTAGATTATTTCACGAATCAGATTCAGAGGTTTTGGGACTTCCGCCGGTATCTTTTTATCTTTCAATTCTTCGTTCTTCTTCTATCTTTCTATCCCCGACGAGGTACGTATCACAGAGACCTACCCTGCTCAGAAAAAAGATGAATCAGAAAAAAAAATGAAACAAAAAAAAGATGAATCAGAAAAAAGATGAAGTAAGTTACCTGCTCAATAGCATACTGGTTCAAAGCTACTCTAAAGGTAGGTATGTCTTTGAAACATAAACCAACAAAAAACTTGACATTCACCATATCAGTCTTCTCATTGAAAATCTTTAACATTTTCTGCTTCTTTGCAACTGGATTGCTAGCTTCTCCTTCATCTCCACAGTCTTCATCTGAATCAACAAACTTACTGAAATCCTCATTATCCAGAGCATACTCATCCTCACTGTCAAGTATGTAATCAGACAATTCTAAGTCTTCACCAACTGATATATCAGACTCACTACCCTCTTCCTCCACCCTATTATCAATCAGTTTATCTAAATTTGCTCTCAAAATATCTGTTGGATCTGCACTATTACCCTCTGCAGGAGCATCACTGATGTTGTCAACCTCATCCCTAATAGCAGCCTCTCCCTCATCTTCTTTCTGCTCATCCACCATATCAGCCTCTCCCTCTCCTTGTTTCTGCTCATCCACCATATCATCCCCTCCCACATCTTCTTCCTGCTCCTCACCCATATCACTTATATCTTCCTCATCAACATCATCTAAATCCTTAACAGAAAAAATTTCTTCAGGATCCAAACCCTCATGATCAACATACACTGAAACTGTTGAATCAATACTAACACAGGCACCAATCATAGAGGAGTTGTAGTCATCATTTGCATGATCAAGATGATTACACTCATCATGTCCATCCATACTAAAATAAAATAACATAGAGCCCTGAAGACCTACAGCCGCAGCCATCATATCCAAATCTGAAACTCTCAATGTGTCACCTTCAACAAAATCTATATAATTCACTCTCCCACCTACATAACACCTCTTACCGTATTTTTGCATAAACGAGCCTGGGTGGTGGAAAATCAGTGTGCAAACATCTTTCAAACCTCCATAGTCGGGAACGACCTTGCCGTCGGGTATTTTATCAGCTTCGCTCCTCAATTTCCACGGCATTGCTTAAGATTTCACCTTCACTGAAAATTAGGGTTTTTTGGGGAATGGATAAATCGAACGCAAAAATTAGGGTTTTCAGGGGATTTAGGTTTCTGGAAACAAATATTCGGCGGCGATTCAGGAATTGGGGTTAGGGTTTCGATGATTTTCGATTTGGGGACGATTGCAAATACTAGGGTTCTTGCGATCTTGGAGAATTTGGGGTTTTTCAGTTACGGGTTTTTGTAAGTATTGGGAGTTAATGAAATGGGAGTTTATGTAATAAAAAACCGTATACATTCATTTCGTATTTCTCAGTATTAATTTCGTATTCAATGAATATGTATGGAAATGTCAATAATGCCCTCAAGAACCCGCAGCTGATATTAAAATAAGCACGTGATTTGCACGTGTTGCCGGGATCCGCCGTTTCAGGTATTAAAGTCTAATTTCTCCTAAGTTCAGGTACCAAATCCCCAAAAAAAATAAGATCAGTCACCAAAGCCCGAAAGTGCCTATAGTTCAAGTACCAAACTATAATTATCCCTACAAATTATAAACAATCACTGCAGGAGTATTTTGTCATTCTCAACAAAGGTCCTTTAGAGATCTATTCCTTAACTTATAGCCCTTCAAATAAATAGTAGTATTAATTAGAAATCAATTTCCTCTTCAAATTAACTCTCAAATAAGAGACATGTCTTATCTCTCTAAGTGTGAAGTTTGTGCCATTAATAATCTTAATCCCAATATATTTAATCTCTTCAATCCACAATGCATTGTTCCATGGACCACCACACTACAATCCAAAACATCACAAGGCTCAAACCACTCTAAGTTTTAACAATATGAAAACAACACTCGATTCCAATACTTATTTCTCGTTCGACATAAAACGCGTCTACAACCACAAGTTGACAAGTACAATATACAGGTAGGGATTTATTATCTTTAGCAATATTTCTATTTGTATTTGACACATGGAGATTTAATATTTTTTCTTTTTTTACATTTTCATTAAATTAATGTAATAGCATAAAATTATTTTATCACGATGTACTGTTGCATTTATGATCTTTTAATTTATAGGTATATGCAAGGGCAAAGGATCAACGTGGCTGGGGTGGGCTGAAGCTCACCCTGACTTTAAATTAAGAAGCTATATATATTATACACAAAGATGTTTTATATGTATAAATTAGTTCTTAGGTAAATTGTTGTCAAAAGCCCCCCTAATGTTCCTCTTCCCATATTAATATTTTTACTCCTATATTTTTTGAAAAATCAAGTGCAGGGGTCGATTCTTCCTCTTCACATATTAATATTTGTCGATTATTCCTCTTCCTAAATTTTATTTTTGATTTTAAAATTATTGTTAAGTAATTTTTTTTTTATTTCAGCTCGTCCCAAAAAAAATTCTGCTCCGCCCTTGGGTATGTGTTTTTAAACATGAAAATTCTTGCACACAAAATCTTATACTGTATTTATTTATTTTTTTATAAAGAAGAGATATGAGAAATTTCACCTCCACTACAAAAAACGAGCCTTTTGCTACGGATAATTTACAAAGGATCCGTCCAAATTAAAGCATTTTTTGCGACAGATATAATCTGTCTAAAATACCCTTGTCTTAGTTCGTTTTTATATTTGTCTAAAATACCCTTGTCGTTAGTTCGTTTTCCGGTCGCAAAAACATCTTCGGTCGCAAACGACTTCGATGGGGCCCGCGACCTTCATTTCCTGATGCCGGCCTATTCACGACAGAATACTAAACATATTTCGATCGCAAGTCTTGCTTCATGCCCAGAATCGCGACAGAATTTCTAATAAAAAATGTCATTAAAGACCACGTTGGTAAGAATTATTTGAGTGTAAAAGTTTCTTAATATTTTTCATTCACAAAATGTTATTTGATTGTTAAAACTATTTATACGAACTAAATAGAATTATATAAGTGAATTCACCAATCAATTTATCTGGAAATGAATTCTGCATATACCATTTGTTAGTGGCCGGGAAAGCAGAAAATAAATGTTTCGGCTCAGTGTCTAGATTTCGTACAAGGTCACGATAAGGGTTGTACACTTCAGAACGTACTAATTGTCAAATTATCACTATACACCGTAGTGTTGAATTACAAACATTCGTCGTCGTCAGTAGTTTGTTGGTAAATTGTTGTCAAAAGCCCCCCATTGTTCCTCTTCCCATATTAATATTTTTACTCCTATATTTTTTGAAAAATCAAGTGCATGGGTCGATTCTTCCTCTTCCGGTCTTCCCATATTAACATTTGTCGATTCTTCTTTTCCTAAATTTTATTTTTGACTTTTAAATTTTTGTTAAGTAATTTTTTTTTTTTTAATTTCAGCCCGTCCTATAAAAAAATTTGCTTGGCCCTTGGGTATATTTGTTTTTAAACATGAAAATTCTTGCACACAAAATCTTATACTCCGTATTTATTTATTTTTTATAAAGGGGAGATATTAGAAACTTCACCTCACTCGCGTCAAATTATCTTCTCATTAAAGACCACGTTGGTAAGAATTATTTGAGTGTAAAAGTTTCTTAATATTTTTCATTCACAAATTAATGTTATTGATTGTTAGAACTAGTTATACGAACTAAATAGAATTATATAAAATGAATTCACCAATCATTTTATCTGGAAATGAATTCTGCATATACCATTTGTTAATGGGAAAGCAGAAAATGAATGTTTCGGCTCAGTGTCTAGATTTCATACAAGGTCATGATAAGGGTTGTACACTTCAGAACGTACTTGTCAAATTAAACTTCTCCATTCTTTTATATTATTTCAAATTTAATTGAGAACCAACTGCGTAATAATAGTCCCAAGTCAAGTCTTCGCCTGGAATTTGTAATTAACAATTTGGAATATTGTTTGATAATAGTACACAATTCCAAAATACTAGTGGTAGTATCTAATTAAGTCAACATTCAAAAGTCCTACAAACGCGTTTGGGTTTGGCAAATACTATATAATCAACAATTATTAGGGATATGTACTAATTAAATTCACTTCTACTATGTATCTACTACCTTTTTTCCATACTAATAGTCTACTTTCTTTGTATTTTGTGAAAAAAATATGACCATTAGTTTGAGACAGAAGTAAGCAGCAATATATCACTATCCATCTTCTACAAGATACTCAAGAAGTGCCCAAAATTTCTAATCAGCCATGTTCAAGAAGGAAGAGCAAGTGAAGGCCTACGAAGAATCCGACCCTCTCCCGACGGAGGAGTTCATGGGCCGCGGGCCCCAGAGGTGCATCAAGTGGGGCGGCTGCTGCTTCGCGATGTTGTCGATTGTAGTGGTGGTCCTAATAGTGCTCATGCTCACCGTCTTTCACATAAGAGACCCCGTTTTGAACATTAATTACTCGATCATCGTCCGAGGGCTTAACATGACGATATTGGAGTCCGACGTGTCGGTTGAGAATCCTAATGTTGCTTCGTTCAAGTTTAGTAACATGAGTGTGTATGTGTACAAAGAAGGATCGGTCATTGGTCAGAGCAAGACTCTTGTTGGAGAGGTCGGGGCCCGGAGAACGCTCGGAATGAGTCTCGAGATTGAGCTTAGGGGATTGAAGGGCGAGTCGGGGGTGTTGAGTATTAGTAGCTACGTGTGGATTAGTGGGAAAGTGAGGATTAGTAGTAGTATTAAACGGATGTTAGTAGTTCGAATGAATTGTACTATGAATGTGAATTTAGGTAGCCAAAGAATCCAAGACCAAAATTGCAGGATGAGAGTTTCGTTGTAAATGCGCATATATTAGATCGGTGTTACAACGCCTCATTGGTGTATTAATCAAAAAAAGTGGCGGGAGCATAATGAGGCCACAGTATAAAGTGATATGTTTTGCCATAACAATATGTTTATAAAGTCTTTGCAATAAATTATTTTTAGACCACTTTTAATCAAAAGACTTGAACTGAATGCTTTCAAAAGTTAAGTTTAATTTTTCGAACAAATTAATAAAAAGAATATGATCAGAAAATAAAGTTACCCACAAAATCAATTTTTGTCGTTTGAAATTCACACACATGAAAAACCAGACTCATTCGTATCATATCAACTCTGTCTCCGGCGATCATTATAGCAAACCGTGAAAACATTCGATCCTTCAACAACAAGTCACTCACGCTAAACTTTTGGTTAAAGCACTTACATTTGTTCTAAAAAAATCCAGTTCGAACTGAGTTAACTGAACTGGAAGAACATTAAACCAATGTAGGTTATAGTTCACTTTTTTATCCACCATGACTCACCACAATTGACTAAACTCAGTTCAAAGATATGAATTAATGTAGGATTAAGGTTATAGTTCACTTTTTTTATCCAACGCGGTTGAAGTGCTTTGGCTGCAACTTTAACTACAGCACCAGGCCCACCCATTTACCCTTTTTTTTTTTAATCTTTTAAAATATAAAACAAATATTTTTTATTTAATTTATAATTTAAAATACATATTAATGTAATCTTTGTTAAATTTTATTTTTATTTTTAAATTTCATAATTTAATTTTTCGACAAATTTACTCATCATCTTCCAAATGAGAAAATCCTCAAATTGAACATCACATGAGTTGCACGTGATATTTTCCGGTTGAAATTCAAAATTTTCGGTAAAATAAGACGAAATTGACTAAATTTTAATAGTTTACCAGACTAAATTGAATTTGACCTAATTTGGTGGACCAAAATGAAATTTCACTACTTTGAGAGGACTAACAAAAAATAATTCTACTATTTTAAGCAAGGTTCTAAAAGGCGCTAGACGCTAGACGGGTGATGACTAAGGGCACAGGGCCTAAAAGGAAATATCGGAGACTATGCGGTAATTAATTGTTTTAAATTTTTATATTTAATTAATTAATATTATATTTTAAAAATAAATTATATATATATATATTTTTCAAAAAAATAACAAGTTTTTTAATTTAATTATAATAATTAGTTATTTCATCTTTATTTATAAGTTCAATAAAGCTAAAATATTATTATTTATTTTATTATATTTCACAAATCACATTAAATATCATATTTTTAATCTCTTTAACACAAAAATTATCATTTTTTTAACTTTTGCAACTAATAAAAACGTTGCAATCGAGACGAAAAAAAAATATTATTTTAATTTTTTATACAAAACCGCCTAGACCGATTAATTCCCGCCTAGGCCGCTTAGACCCGATTAATCCTCGCCTGAACCGGCCTAGAATGGAAAATCCAGACGGTTTATCTCCGCCTAGCGCCTAAGCATCGCCTATGTCCGATTTTTAGAACATTGCAAAGCGGGTTGCTTCACAAAGGAAGAGCTTCCCTTCCAAGATCTAGAATCTAAAACTTTTCCTACGGTGGGGTGTAGTTGGACAATTCAAGATGTCGGTAGAGCTTTCAACCAATCCCTCTTGAGAATCTTGACTTTCCCCTATCCAAGATGATCGTTTAGGACCTGTTTGGTGTCTAAGTTAACTTACAGGGATGATAACTTAACCTAGATATTTTATCTTAACTTAGTCCAGCAAGATACATCTAAGGTGGTTTGGTACACTTTTAAGTTATCTCATATTTTCTTCAAAACCAACTAATATTCAACAATAAATTGACAAAAATACCCTTGTCACTCTCGCAATCTATCGCTATTCTTTTTTCTCCTTTTTCAACAAAGATGTTGAAGAACCTTGCAAAATACATCCTAGTATCCCATTGCCAAAAAAAAAAAATGAGAAAACCTATAGAGAAAAAAAAAAATAAAATTGATACAATTACAAACTCAAAAACCAAAACAAAAGAACCCATCGAAAATCATTCGTCTTTGCTTTTTATTTTTTTGCATTCAGCCCAGATGGCGTCGTCGCCGTCGTCAACATCATCCCCACCCAAAGTATTTTTCTATATCCTCACCGGCTTCCTTCTACGATTTCCCCGAATTTAACGCCGCGCCTTCGACTACACTGCATATCATATGTAGCATCCCAAACTAGATATTTTGCATCTCCCAAAAACCATTCGGCAAGAATCGCACCACTCAATTTTCTAGATCGATAAGGTACAGAGAATTATTTTAAAATTTCTAGATCGATGACTAAGAATTTTCGCTGCTCTAATTAGGTCAAAGTGGGAAGTGAAATTGTTTTTTTTGGCTTTAAATAATTGAAGGGCAAAATTGTAATATCATAATAAATATGAATTACTGTGGAAACAAGACTCGTTAACTCCCCACATTCGGCTGATAACTCCTTCGAAAGAGAACAGGGATTAAGAACGGGCCTCTTATTTATCATGGGCCCAATTAGATAGTAACAAACATTATATAATAAAATTAACTTATCTATCTTAGAGTTAACGTAGTCACCAAACAGGGCTTTAATGAACAATCTATCCTATGGTGTTCTTATAAGGGCATGTCCATTGGTATGGTCATACTCACTTACTTGAATTCAATCATTTTTTACTCTAAATACAATTATTGGTAATTCTTTGTGGGCAGATTCTGCCCATGGGCAGAACTGCCCATGGGCAGAACTGCCCAAAATTATTGTTTTTTTTTATTTTTTTATGTTTATATGATTATAAATATAATTAACTTAATAAGTTTATTAAAATAAAAAATTTATCTTTTATTTTTATATATTAAAATAATTTTTTTCTAATCAATTGATTATTTTAGTATAAATATAAAAATATTTAATATTTTTATCTAAACATTTTTATATTTTATTTTTTTTGTGCAATATATATTTGATATAGTGTACTTAATTATAATATATAACAAAATAATAATAAAAATATTATAATAATTTTTAAATAATTTTTTAAAAAAATTATTATTCACTTAACTGAACCTATAATTATAACACTCACATTAATTTTCTAGTTCAAACTCAACATATGGGTCCTACCATTATTTTCTTTTACTTTTAGATACTTTTTAATTTTAAATAAAATACTACATTTTTTAAATTATTACATTATTAATTATGTATTTTAACAAAAATAATTAGATATATTTTTCTTATGAATTAAATAAAATATTATATTTATGAGATATTAATAATTTTTAATAAAAAATATTAAGATTTTAATTTGATAATTAATAGTCGTACAACATTTACTAAATTTAAAATAATAAAAACTTTTGTATACAGTGAATTAAAAAAAAATCGTACAATATTTAATAAATTCAAAATAATAAAAAAAATTGTAAACGCAATGAATTAAAAAAATTAATTTAACTAATTAAAAAAATTCAAACTAATAAATAATAATTTAAAAGTAGTATTAAAATAAAACAAAAAGAAAAATATGAAAAAACAAATAAAATTACAAAATAAAAAATTGCGTAAACTGTATAACATCTATTAAATTTAAAAAAAAAATTGTATACCCAATGGATTAAAAAAAATAACTAAAAAAAATAATTAAAAAAATTCAAATAAATAAATAATACTTTAAAAGTATAATAGTAAAATAAAACAAAAAGAAAAAATTTAAGAAATCAAATAAATTAAAAATTAAAGTTGCGTAAACCCATTTCTTGCACTAGCCAATGAGCAAGCCACATGCCTTAAAAGCGGCCGGCCACAAAAAAAGAAAAAATCCAGTTCATTTGAGAATGGTGAGTAATATGGGGTAGGGAATTGAACTGACTCCTACATTAGTAAGAGTTCAGTTCACTCAGTTTGAACCCAAAAAAAGGCCACAAAAAAGAAAAAAAATCCAGTTCAAAGTATTGAACGATTCATTTGAGAAGGGTGGGTAATATGGGGTAGGGAATTGAACTGACTCTTACATTGGTAGGAGTTCAGTTCACTCAGTTTGAACCCACAAAAAAAATTACGATGCACATGCCCTAACAAGGACCTATTTCTTCATCAAAAAAGCAGAGGACTTTTATTTGCAAGAGAAATGTTAGGCCGCTTTTGTTCAATATCTTGTGTAATGTTATGTGGCGATTTTCAAGGAATCCTTGAGAATGAATTTATTTGGTAGTCGTGTAAAATAGGTATAAATAATGGATGCTTGGTGGAGAAAACCATAGGGCAATGTTAGACTTAGGATTTGTTACAACACCTCGATAGACTTCACATATATTTATGTACAGGAAAGCACCATCGAATCCGTTCATTGATTAGCTTACCGTGTGTAAGAGCTCAGTGTTCTTCATTGCTTTGCATTTCTTACAAGAAGTAAGATAGTTGTTCTTTTTTTCTTGAACCACCTTCTCCGTATAAGTCGTTCCATTGCTTTAGCTCGTTCATTATGGATCCTTCTGATGCAAAGCTAGCTGCAATCTGCCAGCACAAAAAAAACATGTATTGAAATACACCTTAACAAAAATGAGACAAATACATAGTAAAATGAAGTGTTAAATCTACTGAACACGTGCTTTTATAGTTCAATAAAACAGACCAATAGAGAGAAAGCAGAAGGCCTCTGCCGGTAAAGCGAGATTATGACTCTAAAGATAGCGAGTGCAATAGACATTTTGGTGATATAGAGTAATTTCTTTACCTGATTTTTCGCTTCTTTCATATCTTCCATTTTCAGTGGCCTGATAGTGATTACCGTGTCCTTATCCGAATCATTTCCACACCCTTCCTCAGCTTTGCGCTTCTTTTCCTGAAATAGAAAAAAAACAGGAGAGAAAGATTGGAAAGATGCTCAAATATGACCAAAAGAACTGGAAAAAAAAGTAGTACTTCACATAAGAATAATACTCACTTGATCATTTAGTTTCTCTTGTTGTATTAACTCTCGAACTGGCCGGTAAGCAGCAGTTACACAAAAGTTCTGTTCCCAAATTTATATTACAAACACGTAAAAATGTATTCATCTATCGAAAAGGGAGAGAAACAGACAGAGAATTACCTTTAGATCACTTCCACTATATCCTTCCGTCATTTTCGCCAGCTCGGTAAAATCTAATCCTTCATCAACTTTCTCTTTGGACAACAACGTCCTCAAGATCTTCTCTCTGTTCTCCACAGATGGTAAGCCAATCATTATTCTGTATCCCACAAAACAAGCATTTACTAGTTATATTCCGTAACTGAATTTTGAAAAATCGAGATTTTTTCACAGCGATTCCTCAGTAGCTACCTTCTTTCAAACCGCCTGATAACAGCTTCATCGAGATCGAATGGCCTATTTGTCGCGGCAAGAACAAGTATTCTCTCCCCAGGCCTTGAAAGCAGACCATCCCAATGAGTCATGAACTCGTTCTTTATCTTCCTCATGGCCTCGTGCTCCCCAGCTCGATTTCTCTGCCCGAGCATGCTGTCCACTTCATCTACGAATATTATTGTAGGAGAGACCTTGGCTGCAAGAGTGAACAGCGCCCGGACATTCTTTTCATCCTCGCCGAACCACTTGGAAGTTACTGTGGACATGGAGACATTGATGAAGCTCGCACCAGCTTCCTTAGCTATTGCCTTGGCCAGCATAGTCTTCCCAGTGCCTGGGGGCCCGAAGAGGAGTATGCCTTTGCATGGCTTCAAAAGGCCGCCTTCGAAAAGATCAGGCCTTCTGAGGGGCAAGAGGACTAGTTCCTGAAGTGACTCCTTGATTTCGTCCAAGGCGCCTATATCGTGAAATGTGACCCCGATTTCGCTTGGTGGTATGACTTCGGAACGCATACGCTTTTCGAATTCGTTGTCCGGAGATACCTGATAGAATTAGACACCAACATGAGCCATTAGAAGATTCAGACAACTAGACAAGCTTCGTAAATCACGTAAAACACCAACGTGAAAATGAATAATTAGCCTTACAGGACTTTTTGGGGGCTCTTCGCTCTTTCTTTCTGGTACGATAGATTCAGATTTTTTTTCAGGACTTGATGTCACAACATCTTCGTCTAGTGTACGCTGTGAAATTTAACTCACAAAATCATTAATATTTGTTTTACCTTCACGATTTATGCTTTAAATTCTGAAATAAACCAACCTTCGGAATTTCAGCTCGGGCTTCAAGTTTTAGGGTGTCATTCCCAGCAGTTTTACCTTCCTGGAATATACTCAATCCATGGGACAGGCTGATTCAAAACAAAAGAAAAGGTCAAGCATATTTTATACTAATATACACCTGTTTATAATTAGTGTGGGGCCCACCTTGTCGATGATATAACAAGTTTTCCATTTCTGTACTGAGGTCCCTGGGCATTTGTGAGATGATGAGAAATAGCCGATACCAAAATTTCTTCTACGTAGTTGCTAAGATTGATTGTGTCAGCAAAACAAATAGAACCCAGGTCATCACAATCGAGGTCATTGGAAGCAAGCACTTCAGCTATATGATTTTTGTTGTCTTGAAACTGAATAATTCTCATGTCTTCCTCCAGCTGAGACTTCCAGCTTACGAGGCAGCATTCATCCTCTGGAGGTTTTATTTCAATGTTGTAGGGGAACACTGAAGATATTTTCTCGTCTACTGATCTGTAGTCTTTCTCGGGATCAATGGTTCTTGAACCAAGGATGAGAATGGGCCCCGACAGTTTCTTCAACATTTTCTGAAACATCACGTAACCTCTCTGAGACCTAAAGAGGAGTTTCTCGACATCCCGAAGGTACAGTATGATGGGGTTGACTCTTGATTCATAGGTAAGAACCTGAATAAACATGATACTAATACCGTCAAATAGAATAATCTTTGAAAGTCCAATATAGCAAATGATTCCGTATATCAGGAAAATCATACCTTGTCCAATGTCTGTATAAAAAGCGTATCATCAAAGCACCAGCTGTCTGCCCGCTTAAGTAGAGCTGAAAAAAATGAAATTCCAGAGTTCTTAAACATACGAATAGTCGAAAAAGTATAGTGTGAAACTATAGACAAAAGAAGAATAGAGTAAACCGTTGGTATCTTTAGAAATCAGTTTAAGCATCAGTACAATTCTTCCTTACTTTTAATGACGCGTACTTTGCCATTTGGTTAAAAAACCTGAATTTACAGGAGTAGTTGTTGAATCGAGATTGCTGATGTTCGCTGAGGCAGACGCATTCCTCCTCAGTTTTGCAGTGTTAGAGCCTTCGTTCCCACTGCAAATTTATAAGCATTCCATGAGTAGTGTTACGTATAAAAAGCTAACAGCCCCAAAAATGGATTAAACAGCTAAAATACAAACTATGATTCAAGGTCCACTCCGCTGCTTTGCCTGCGTAGCGTCCCTGCAACAGAAGAGAAGTGCATGTTGACTTTCTATTGTAACAAAATCCGTTTCATCGAGAAACGATAATAATAACAATGATTCATCCTTGCGTACCGTCACTACTCCCCTTGGCCTGAAGCATTGAAAAAGATCCAAATAATTCAGAAATACGGGCTAATGTTGTCTCGGATATAGACCTTTTGAAAGCCTGTACAAAAAAAGGTGTTAGAACTTAGAATCACATCGCACGGGGATAAGAATAGAGGCGTAAACAACTAGTGAACTTACTGTTACTTTAGTACATCCATACTTGCTCTGAATCTGTTTAAACAAGCCCCCAAAAGACTGAGAAGACGTACGTAAGAAAAGGATCTCCCGACAGTAGAAATTAAATTACATGTCAACTCACCTTCAAAGAAAAATCATTGACATCCAACAACAGCAACCTGGCTTCAAAATAATGAGCCAAGGCCCTAGCAAGGATTTGCTGATACAATTCTGTGTAAAGCAAATGATACGAAATTACTCAGATACATACAAACCGACTTTAAACCCGAGCCAAACGAAACTTTCAAAGACGTTATACGAAAGCTTAACCTGCAGGACCAGACAGCAAAATCGTTCGACTCGCGGGGGAGAGGTTCTGTGTGTGTTTAATAAGCTCAGATTTCTTCAAATGAAGAAAAGCAGCACTTGACAACAAGACCCTGGTCTGTTCACTGTCATTTTTATGTCAATATGTTAGACTCGAATCACCCCGTGAGATTTAATCTAAAAACAAATTGCTGAAGTTAAGAGTATATTCCTAAGCTTATAAAATTGCTCTCATTTTGTACAAAATCAATGTGGGACAATTCACGAGTGAACCTTACGATACAACTTTACATATTATTTTCAACCAAATTTACACACATCATATGCATCGGCTATCCCACACAAGTTTTGAAACCGGAGGTGCGTGAGTGCGGTCTCACACCTAGCGCACGAAAATTCGGGAAAACGAGACCCGAGTTACCTATAATGGTTATTACCTAAAACCAATTCGCAAGAGAATGTTTAATTCATCTTAGACTTATAAGATGAACTCATTTTCCATATAAATCATCAACGAGACAACTCACAAGTAAACATCTAGAATACAACTTTAACAACAAGCAATCATTTATATATAATATGTTTACCTTAGATAGTAGGGGAATTGGTCGAAGGTGACGTTGCTATCCTTTCCATTGACGATGAGACTTATCATCTCCTGCTCCATGGTCTCCGGTGAAACCCCTGCTGCGCCGCCGCCGGTTTCTGTTCGAGACGCCAACCCAAGTCCCACCCCTACTCCTATGCCAACCCCTACCCCCAACGCCGACATCAACATATGCTTCGATTCCATTTCCTTATAATTTTTGCTTCTGCAGAACTGGGAAGGTTGTCAAGGCGGTCTCATTTTATCTAACCAACAGAGAAATGTAATGGGACCCACTTTAACCACACTGACGTGGCAAACCTTTGGGCTCGGATCGGATAGAATGGGGTGGGGTACCGCCACTGGGTACTTATCGGATGGGGATCAAATTTCAAATTTGACAAGTGGTGTTCTATTTTGGGTGTTTCTTTATTTGATTACGAATTAAATGATAAATTGAGAAAGAAAAATAAATAATAGTAGTAACACACTAACACATAGCGACTAGGGGGGACTGGCCGAACCAAATCGAACTGAAATCAGAATCATAAAAAATCATGATTCGAAAATTGGATCAGAATAATATCGTCTGGACCGATACTGGAAATTTTGATCCAGTCCAATTTTAAATAGGATAAAATTGAAATAATTTATAATTTTAATAAACTAAATATAAAATAATAATTAAAATTAATTTTAGGGAAAAATGGCAATAAGGCCATTTTTCAGTATTTTTTGGGCAATAAGGCCAATTTGTAATTTTGGTGTCAATTAGGCCAAAATGTTCCAATTAGGCCACAAAAATGTCTATGGAAGGACGAAATTACCCTTCCATATTAACAGAACAAATCGAGCTGAGGGGAAAAAAAATATCGGCACATTCAATTCTGCTCTCTCTCTCTCCCTCAGCTCCGCCGCCGCTGCTGCTATTCACAATCGAGCCGAGGGCATTCATCTCCGTCGCCGCCGCGTTCAAGCAGTCCGTGTCAGATGCGCCGCCGGTGAGCAGCTCCAATTCTCAGCCGCGATAATCGATTCCATGCAGTCCGTGTCCCTTGGCATCGATCGATCGATCGATTTGCTCGCCGCCGCCGCCGCCGCCGCCGCCGTTCCTGTCTCAGTTCAAATGTCAGATGCGTCGCCGCCCTCCTTGCCGGCGATTTCGAATCCAGGTACGCGATTTCGAATCCACGTACCCGATCAGTGCTTAAAAGCTTCATTCAGCATGTTCATGCACAGTGTGTGTGTGGATTGATTCAGTGTGCATTGTTCATGCATTCAGTGTTGATTGTTTTTTATTATGCATGTTCAGTGTTTTTTCGTTGCATTCAGTGTCTAATTCACCATGCACTCAGTGTTCAGTGTGCATGCATTCAGTGTTCCTGCACTGAGCTTGCCATTCAGTGCTTATTTTGTTCAGTCAGTGTGTAATTCACCATGCACTCAGTGTTCCTGCACTGAGCTGCCATTCAGTGCTAAATTGGTTCAGTCAGTGTCTAACACATTGTGTGGATTGACTGAGCTTGTTTTCAGTCAGTGTCTAATTGCTTGATTCAGTGTGCATTGAGCCGGACTAATTGCTCTTCCACACTGTAGACACCTGTTGTCACACTGAATCAAGCAATTACTGAAATTGGGAAAAATGGCCTGGAGATGTTCATATACTGCTCTTCGTCCTCGCTCTCCGCCGCACGCGGAGTGTTCACGATTGCTTTATAGGAAAGGTGGCCCTTGTACGCCTGGATCTCCGCCACCGTCTTGCCGTGTTTCAGAAGGTGAGCATCCACCTGTCAGACACGGACATCACGCGTTAGAACTCAAAAAAAACATCATCCTCCCTCAAGTGAGTGACACTGAACAGCATTAATAAGCACTGAACATCACAGTTATCCTACTTTGACACTGAATGGCATAAATAAGCACTGAACCATAACATCATTCACACTGTCCATCCACAAGCACTGTGTGCATGAATATCACACTGAATGCGCTCGAGAAGGCCAGGAAGATGATTCACGGCGACGATAAAGATTCCTTCGGCGCGCTGACTAAGCACCTGCAGGCAATATCGGATTCCAACCCTGGGTCGCACCTGCTGCTCGAATTCAACGAGGCGTCCAGGAAGTTTCGCAGAGTCTTCATCTCGATGAAGGCTTGTATCGACGGGATGAACCATTGTCGCCCTTTGCTGTTTCTGGACGACACATTTCTAAAGGGAAGGTTCAAGGGCCATTTGCTCGCTGCTACGGGCAAGGACGGCGACGGAGGTATTGTGCAGTACAGTTTTGAGCACGCACTGAATCCATCTTTTTAACACTGACTGGTCTGAAATGCACACTGAAACTGACCCTTGTTGCTTGCAGCACTGAATATGTATTTTCAACACTGAATGAGTGATATTCACACTGACTGAAGTGTTTCTCACCTTTTTTTTTCTTTTTTTTTTTCGTGTCCCTCGCGAATGCAGGTTTGTACCCGCTGGCTCACGCAGTTGTCGATTCCGAGAACTATGCTAACTGGAAGTGGTTTTTGGACAACCTGAAGCACATCCTATCTCCTTCTCGCACTGTCACGTTCGTGTCGGACAGGAATCTCGGGCTGCTCGAGGCGATGAGCAGGGTGTTCCCAGGGTCCCCGCACGGCTACTGTATCCTTCACTTAAAGATGAACCTGAAAGACAAATTCAGAGGCAGATGGGCGACCAAGGTTTTACGAGACGGCTTGGTGTGGAATTTCCTGAAATGTGCCTACGCAACCACCGTCGAAGCCTACAAACTGAGCATGGACAAGCTGTTGGAAGAGGGAGGCCAGACAGCGAAAGTGTTTTTCGAGAACATGGATCCAAAGCATTGGGCCAACGTGTACTTCTCGGGGAAGAGATACGGGGAGATGTCGTCCAACGCCGCGGAGTCGTTCAATAAATGGATCTTGGAAGCCCGGCATC
Source organism: Euphrasia confusa (assembly GCA_954870475.1). Taxonomy (NCBI): domain Eukaryota; kingdom Viridiplantae; phylum Streptophyta; class Magnoliopsida; order Lamiales; family Orobanchaceae; genus Euphrasia; species Euphrasia confusa. The sequence goes on along the minus strand of OX940957.1, from coordinate 17,403,923 downwards.
TTCCGATCACGGCGTTGGTCAACAACATCAGGCTGAAGATGATGACATTTTTCCACGGTATGAAAAAAAAAATAAAAAAAATAATACACATCTCAAACACAGATGGCTCTTTTTAACACTGTTGGCCCTTGTTCAAACACTGACAGGCCTTGTTTAACACTGTTGGCCCTATTTTAACACTGTCGCCCTTGCTCAAACACTGACTGGCCTTGTTTAACACTGAATCAGACAGGGGGGCCAGGAGCAGGGGATGGACTAAGGAATTCTGCCCGTCCGTTGAGAAGAAGCTGAGTGAAGCCGTCAACGAAGGCAGGAAATGGGTGGTTGTGGGGTCGTCCGAAACTGTTTTCGAAGTGCAGTGCGTTCCGTCCGTCGTGGTCAACATTGCCGATCAGACGTGCACCTGCTGTCAGTGGCAGATTACGGGGGTTCTGTGCTCCCACGCAGCTGCGTGCATTCTGCGGTCCGGGAAGCCAATGGCCTCGTTCGTGGACAAGTTTTACCGTGCAGAGAGCTACGTCAGGTCTTATGCCGATCCCCTTCAGCCGGTTTCCATGTTTGATCAACCTTCGAACGTACCAGAGAACGTCCTGATCGAGCCGCCGACAACGAAGAGGCCTCCTGGAAGACCTAAGAAGAAGAGGATTCCGTCCAGGGGTGAGCACATCCCGAGAGCCATGAAGTGTGGGAGGTGCGGACGTGTCGACAATCACAACAAGAAAACGTGCACGGAGCCTGTACCCTAGTTAGTAGGCTTTTTCTTATTTGGATTTTTGTTGTGTTTTTTCGACATGATTTCTGTAATCGGTGACACTGAATGGGGTGAAAAAACACTGACTGTCAGTGACAGGCACTGTTTGGCTCATAAACACACTGACTGACTGTCATCTAAAAAAAACACGGGATTTTAACATTATGTGATTTGTTTCTTGTTCAGTTATGCTCTTGGAGTGTTTTTAATTGTTCTTGTATTTGTAATATTTGCATTTGCTTGTTTTTTAAATGTTTCAATTCAATAAGTCTTAATTGGTGACACTGAGTGGACAAGATTAACACTGATAACACTGAATTGGAAGAATAAACACTGCCAACACTGAACAGACAGAATTAACACTGAATAGATATTATAAGCACTGAGTTCAACTAAAACTGCCCAGAAATATGAACAAAAAAACACAATTTTTTTACAGAAACTAAATCCAAACACAATAATGTTCATAGAATAACAGAAAAATACTTCTTGTTTTTTTCCAACCAAAACTAAACAAAAAACGCGCACAGCCCCACGATCGCTACTTTTCCTTCATGGTCAGGATGGTTCGTATCACGTGAGCCTTGAATACTTGGAACTCTTCCGTCCTGACCTTGTCCGGAATGGCCTCTTTCTTCAGAATCTTCTCCATGTAGTAGCATACGTACAAGGCAGATTCATTCCTGAACACACACACAGACGCAAAAGAAGTTAAAGTTAAAAAGAAACACTGACACTGAATGCATAAATATAACACTGAGTGCATAAAATGAAACACAGAAACACATAAACACTGAATGGGTTAATTAATAAGCACTGATAGATAGATACATACAGAGTTGGGGCTTGCTGTGGGAGAGGCTTCACGGCCTCGATTTCATGTATCGGGAAACCATCCTTCCCCGCTTTCTCCAGCATTTGGCCCACGTTGGTTTCTACATTTTTCTTCTGAAAGCGAACAGTTTATCAGTTACCGTTAGAAAGCGAACATTTAAAAAAAAAACAAATCGGCTAAAATACAATAGACGTACCAATTCCGCTGCATTCGCCATGTAATAGTCCTTCGATTTCGCCCTCCTGGGTTGAATAGAATTGAAGAATCGCCATTTCTGTTGGACGAAGTCGCAGACGAGCAGCGTCCAATGGTTGGGTGCTGAAGTTTTACTCCCATTTCGGGAAAATTATAATCCCATTTCGCACGCACGGGATCATATCTGTGATTGTTTGGTACATTTTCTGGTTGTCATGACGTCCCAGGACAATGGAAGTTTGCGAGAAAGGAAAAAAATAAAAAAAGAAAGGATGAACTCAATGAGCACTGAACAGGACATTATAACACTGAACAGCACATTAGAAACACTGAGCACTGAACAGAAAACACACACACACACTGAACAGAAAGCACATAAAAGCACTGAACAAAAAACACACACACTGAGTAGCACATTAGAAACACCGAGCACCACACATAAACACTGAATCTGTTGGAGTTGTGTACTTAATGTCTAGATTTAAGTATCGGTAAACTCCCGGTCATAGCATTTAACCTATTTAATTAATGAACAATTATTTGCATTTAATTATTATTAATTAAATATGCAAAATATAGTTCTGGATTTTATACGTTGTAGTTAGTATGGTGTGTCGGGCCCACACAAAAGATCATACTATCGGTTACTCGTATTTAATCAAACAGTTGCTCACGACCTAGATAGACACGAACTAGTCCATCGGTATAGTCGTTGTGTGAGAGAGAAAATAATTTGTCTTAATTATTTTATCACACTTGTACACTTGGTGTATTGGGCGGATCAGCTTGAGATTTATTGATTAGGATTGCCTTGGATAATCAATTTAAATCTCAGAGTATTTTATTCTTAATCCCCGATCCTATTTCGGGTGTGTATATTTAATATTAGAGACTTTGATTTTCCAAAGGAATTAACCGATTTAATTATTGGGTTAATTACCGGTAAAGTTGGGTCGCTATATTTTATATATGACATGCCGTGAATACTTGACGGGAAAGTGTATCCCGAAAGGGTTGATAATATCCCCGAGATGAGTTCATAAGGAATTATTGTGTAAACCTCATGAGTGGATTCGTTCCGCACAATAATAAAGGTTGAACGGTACTAGTCTCGGATATAAGATATGAATATTATTTATTGAGCAATAAATAAATTTATTCATGGATATTTAAATCTTAAATACACGGAATATATAATACTAATCGGAGAAATATTATTTGATATAATATGGAATAATATTGGGAGTGCAATTTTATTTATATAGTGGAAAATAAATAAAATTTAATATTGATAAGAATTAATAGGTTTGGGTTGGACCCAATTTAATTTTCAATATTTAGAAGCCCAATATTTATTCTCCTTATGATCCCCTACGTAGCCTATATAAGCACTACATGGTCTTCACTTTCAAGAGAGAATTAATTGACCTACGCCAATCATAAAATCTTGAGAGTGAGGAAGATCCATAGGAATCCGATAGATCGTCGCCCACACGACGTTCGGAGGAAGTGCAAGGAATACGCGGGAAGGTCACGAGGTCGTCAACCGAATTCGTTTCTCCGTACAACGATTCGAGGTAATAATCGAGAAACCCCCTTCTATGATTATTTGTGCGTTGAATAATTGTGATATATACATTAACAACGCGATCCGGGAAAGCATCGAGACCGGGATACGGGGATCTCGCGATCCCCGTCGGAATCGAGAGGGGCGGCCGAACCCTAGGGTTCGACCGCCGGTACCGCGCAACGAAGGGAGCCCCGGCTGGACGCCGGGGAAAGCGATCGACGGCAGTCGATCGCTGGGGATGCCACGGGCTGGTGCCGTGGCGGATCCCCACCCCTCGACGGCGGCAGGCGCGCGCGGGGAAAGCTCCGGCTGAAGCCGGAGCGAGCGATCGAGCCCAGCTCGATCGCGGAGGGCAGCCGCGGGCTGGTGCCGCGGCTGGGGGCCCTACACCCCGTGTGGTGGTGGCGGTGAGTCGCCGGACTCACCGCCGGCGGGTGCTGATCGGATCAGCCCCGCGGGGATGCCTCGCATCCCCGGCGATCGCCATGCACGGCGATCGCGAACCCCGCGATGGGGTTCGGCTAGGGTTTAGCCGCGGGTTCATCCCGCGGCGACTCTTGTCGAGCCCGGATCTTCGCGTGTGGTTCGCGTTCGTGATTTCCGACTCGTGGGAGAAAATCGGCTGGGGGCGGGCTGCGTGTCTTCGGGCGCGTAGTCTCCAAAGGTCGGACTCCTGCGGATGAGTTGGTGTTCGTGCGAACTCCGGCGACGGGTTTTCGGTCGGGTTATCGGTTCCGCAATTTTGATAGCCCGGGACATCGAATCCCAAAAATTGGTATCAGAGCGTTTGGTTTCGTGTTCATGTATATATTCGATTATTGTTCTACCTTGCAGGATTTCCGGCTATCATGGTTGATTTAATTATTGCTTAATTAATTATCATGATTATTAAACTCTCGGACATGTCGAGATTCGTTTTGTGTGGTTGAATGTTTGTAATAGTAAAAATTCGGGGGTTGACCGAATTTAGGATTTATTATTACGTTCTTGTTTTTCCGGAAAATGTATAGGGTCGATTTCATGTATAAAATCGATACCGGAATTGTAATTTAAATTTTTGTAATTTATTTACATTGGTTCGATGATGAGACGATCGCCGGAAGACGAAGACGTGTGACGAAGACGAAGAGGACGGAAAACCGGAGGGGTCGATCATCCCCATGATCGATCCCCATGAGGGTGGATCGACCCCATCAAAGGGGCTGCCCGCTAGGGCTTCCGGCCACGCCGGCCACCGGTGGTGGTGGCGCGTGGGCTGGGGGCGGCGGCGGCGGTGGTCCCGGGCGGTGGAGGTCGACGGTGGGGATGGCATGGGATCTCCCAATCCTATGCTATTCCTACCAAGATACTACCTTCCTAATTAGTTCGGATTTTTCCTATTTGAGTGGTTTCCTTTTGGAAACTCTCATGGATTAGGAAAAGAATTAATTTAAATTAATTTTATTTCTATTGAATTAATTCCTTCATGGAATTATTCATAAATTAGAAATTTAATTAATTTAGTACTAAATTTATTTTTCCTATTTGATTATTCCTACTCATGGGAATATTCATGGATTAGGAATAAAAATAAATTTGGAAAGTAGTAAGTCCTAATTTATTTTATTTCATTGTTCTATTATAGATATCTTCTAGAATATTCCAAGTTTTACTTGGATAGATTATTCTAAAGATTTAATAAGAACTAGAGAGGAAAATAAATAAATAGAAATATTAATAATATTTAATTTTATTTTTGATATATTCAATTGACTTAATTTTCGAATTAAGTAACTTTTGGATTAATTGAAAATAAATAGATTTAAATATTAGAGATTAATATTCTCGTCACATGGAGCATTCAAGAAACGAAGACTGAAGGCTAGAGGATGCATATGAAGATAAAGCCATGATAGTCGGGGAAATAATTCTCTAGCATTATTTTGACTATGTGATCTATGTGCCTTATTGCTTTCATGCATGCTATATGTGTTTATTTTATGCACTAGATAGCGTATCCCTTTATCATAAAAAGCTAAGTGGGAGAGGGGATGGAAACATTCCCATGGTCTCCATCACTGTTCTCTTGGTGACTTTTATGGACTTTCGAAGTTCATATAGACAAGTCATTGTAGGAGAATTCTTGTAATTCCTCTTACAAGAAACATTGATCAAGTTATCAAACAGTGCCTAATTTGTCTTTCTGAAACTGACTTCAAGTCGACTAATTCTCACCCCGGGGAGTGGAATGGAGCCAGAGCCACTTGGTCATGTGGATGACACAAATTAGAGACTTTCGTGCCATTCTTTTATAGGTGGGTCATTTGTCTGCTCGGCTCCCTCATTTATGAGAGATAGGGTCGCTCGCATGGTGAATCACTGGTTAGAAACTTCGAGTTTCACTTATGATTCTCCGAGTCTTGATTTACGAAATCAAATGGATCTAGTAATTGGGAGTCAATTATAAAAGTCTCTTGGTTGGTAAACGTCCACACCACGTGGCTTGCTATACTGACGGACTTTGGATTAATTGATGTAGACAGTTATAAGTAATTGTGAAGAGTTGTGAAATTGTCGTAAACGTCCACACCACGTGGCTTGCGGTGACGTAGCAATTCCAAGCGATGTACTTTAGTGCTGAGTAATGGTTTACACTTAGATACGCGTCATAGTATCCTTCCCCACGAAGTTACGCTATGATCGATGTATGACCAAAGAAAAACTAATTGCTAAATCATTTGGGTGGGTAAACGTCCACACCACGTGGTTTGCTTTACCTGATGGGATTTTAGACGCAATTAGTAATTTAATGATATTATTTGAGGGAGATAATATCGGACATTAAATTGATTGTTTGTTTACATGTGCTTATAGGTTTAGAGAATAGCTATGAATCCACTTTCTATGATACTCAAGGATCATAAACTCACTGGTCCCAATTACATTGATTGGAAGAGAAATTTGGACATTGTCCTGACTGCTGAAGAGTACAAATTTGCACTCTATGAGCAATGCCCTGCTGAACCCACGGCCGCCTCAACTGATGAGGAAAAAGAAGCATATCGGAAGTGGAAAAAGGCTGATGAAATGGCTAGGTGCTATATTTTGGCTTCCATGTCAAATGTACTCCAAACCCAGCATCAGTCGATGGACACTGCCGAGGATATGTTATTTAACCTCAAGGAGATGTTTGGGCATCATGACCGTGCGGGGAGGCAAGAAGCCATGAGAGTCCTCATGTCAACTACTCAGTCTGAGGGAACGCCCGTTGAGGAGCACGTTCTCAAGATGATGGGTCTGTTGAATGAATTGGAGGTCCTAGGAGCTATGATTGATGCTGATACGCAAGTCGACATCATACTCCAGTCTCTGACCCCTAGTTTTGAGCAGTTTCGTATGAGCTATAACATGGGTAAACTATCTTATAGCCTTGCGCAACTCCTGACTGAACTTAAGGCGGCAGAGGGGATCTACAAGAACGGCAAGTCTCAAGCGCTTGTAGCTACCAAGTCCAAAAGCTTCAAAGCTATTGGAGGTAAGGGCAAGAAAAGGAAGCAAGCCATAAAACCCAGTGGTGCCAAGAGGAATGGACCACGAGTGGGGGCTAGTAAGCCAAAGGGCTTGTGCTTCCGATGCAAGAAGTCTGGACACTGGAAGTCTGAATGTCCTCTCAGAGGTACGAATTTTTCTTTAGTCGTAAAAACATAGTCAGCGGTATTATCTACCAGAATTCTGGTGTGTAGACGGTATGTGCATTTCTTTAAATGCAAGGGTTCCAGAAAACCCGGCGACTTAGAGAAGAAGAGTTCGAGTCTACATGGGCGAAGCTGTTGGGGTAGCAGCGGTTGCAGTGGAAGACATTTATCTGTTTTAAGTTTTCATTTCAGTTATTGCTTTATGTACCCCTTATTTTGAAAAAGAACTTCGTTCTGGTTTTCTTTATTAATGGATATTTTATTTCTTTAATCATTTGATGGTTTGGATAAGAAATAATGGTGATATCTATTATGGTACATTAGATAAGCAATATGTGAATGATGAATCCTTAGTCTACCACAATGCAACAAACCATTATGTATAACTTGTTTACTTATTAGATGTATTTCTCTTATCATTATACTTGTGAATTCGTGAACTTAGTAGTATCTATTCAAAAGGGATTCAAAAAAGGTCGAAATTGATTTGATCAATTATAGTTGGAGGAATGGACCTCCCGACCTGAGAATCGATCTTGATAGATGATACGACTGAGTTAACCTTTCTGGATGAAGGATGGAATTCGGACAAGTATAGAAAATGATTTGTGATTAATGCGGTATGTGTAATTAGAGAAGGTACGAGTGGTTCTTTCAAGAATACTCGAAGATGGATTGGACTACTTGTTGTGCCGTAAAAGCGGAGTGTTTTCAACACAAAGCCATTATGGGGATCCTTCAAAGTATATCCATTGGGAGCCTGCGAACTGTTCGCGGAGGTTATCACCTATCTAAATAACACATAGCATAAATCAAAGATTGAGTTTAAGTCTCAAACGACTACACCATACACTGACGTGTAGACATGGTGTGTCAGAAATGAGAAATGGGATTCTAATAGCAAAGCAACAAGTTTGTTCGGAACTACCTATGTTCTATGGATATTTCTGGATACAACGGCACATTCTATGTGGTTGTAGAATATCCTAGAAGAACAAGTAATTGTATGTTCAATAGTACTACGAACCAGAAGGGTGTTCTCGCCCGGTTCTTAGAGGAAAACTATTAGATGAACTACAATGCCCTAATTGACGAAGTACTTTAAGATGAGGAAAGGGAAAGACTGAGAACCAGCCTAACCGAGTAGTAGTACACCTAATGTTATTACTGTTATACACCGGAACGCCATTGCAGTGGGAGGTTGTTAAGCAACCAGAGATGTTCATAAGACTGGAGGAGTTTTGAACTCTGGATCCAGTATACATGAAATCGATCCCTAGATCTGCATAGATTTGCAGACAAGGTGTGTTAGAAACGTAATGGAAACAAATGTGGTGTTTCTCGGAATTTTGTGTAGATAACACTTCATCGTTGGCAACAATGTAAAAGTGTTGTCAGACATAAAATAGAGGTTGTCTAAATAAGTCGAGATATAAGATTAAGATGAAGATTGGATCATGTTCTTAGAAATCTTTCGATCTCTAGATAAGAACATTTGTACTTCTCTTAAGATATCTTATACGACTATGGTTTGTTTTAAACATGCACAATTCTGAGAAAGGTTATTGTCTTTCGGGAACAGAATACATCTATCTAAAGGTATGTGTTTTCGAACACATGAAGGAGATAGATATGAGCAAAGCAGTTACCTACACTTCTTGTGTGGAGAGCTTTGTAGACGCAATGTTGAAAAACCAGAACCTGATATCAACTATGCGGTTAGCGTAGTGGGAGGATATCAAAGTAATCTGGATAAAAAATATTCGAATGCTGTAAAGTACTTGGAAGTACTGGATTACTGGCAAAACGAAATATTCTTAGATTATAGTTTCTCAGATCAAAAATCGGAGAAAGACCAGTGTAAGTCGATATCAGGCTATGTGTTCACTTTTAAGAGGTGGAACCTAAAGGATGAAAGAGTGATAAGCGTGATGCTTCTCGGACTCTATCATAAACCGAATAGCAGCCTCAGAGGCAGCGGAAGTTTTGGTTAGGTTCCGGAATGACCTCTGAACTTGGATATGACTCTTGGTTCACCAAAGGCTATGTACATAGCAGTGCATGGAGAACTGGAAGAAGTCATAAGTTCGAAAAGTGATGATAACACATAGAGCCAGTACCACCTGATACGAGTCATCGTCAGAGAGACGACGTAGTAGTCACCAAGATAACTTCAGATCGGCAATCTAGATTGCTCATTCACATAATACTTCTGGGAAGTATAATTTAAGCACGTGATGAGTATGTGAGTCGGGAGTTTGGAGGAAATGACTAGACCTTAGTACAAGTGGGAGATTGTTGGAGTTGTGTACTTAATGTCTAGATTTAAGTATCGGTAAACTCCCGGTCATAGCATTTAACCTATTTAATTAATGAACAATTATTTGCATTTAATTATTATTAATTAAATATGCAAAATATAGTTCTGGATTTTATACGTTGTAGTTAGTATGGTGTGTCGGGCCCACACAGAAGATCATACTATCGGTTACTCGTATTTAATCAAACAGTTGCTCACGACCTAGATAGACACGAACTAGTCCATCGGTATAGTCGTTGTGTGAGAGAGAAAATAATTTGTCTTAATTATTTTATCACACTTGTACACTTGGTGTATTGGGCGGATCAGCTTGAGATTTATTGATTAGGATTGCCTTGGATAATCAATTTAAATCTCAGAGTATTTTATTCTTAATCCCCGATCCTATTGCGGGTGTGTATATTTAATATTAGAGACTTTGATTTTCCAAAGGAATTAACCGATTTAATTATTGGGTTAATTACCGGTAAAGTTGGGTCGCTATATTTTATATATGACATGCCGTGAATACTTGACGGGAAAGTGTATCCCGGAAGGGTTGATAATATCCCCGAGATGAGTTCATAAGGAATTATTGTGTAAACCTCATGAGTGGATTCGTTCCGCACAATAATAAAGGTTGAACGGTACTAGTCTCGGATATAAGATATGAATATTATTTATTGAGCAATAAATAAATTTATTCATGGATATTTAAATCTTAAATACACGGAATATATAATACTAATCGGAGAAATATTATTTGATATAATATGGAATAATATTGGGAGTGCAATTTTATTTATATAGTTGAAAATAAATAAAATTTAATATTGATAAGAATTAATAGATTTGGGTTGGACCCAATTTAATTTTCAATATTTAGAAGCCCAATATTTATTCTCCTTATGATCCCCTACGTAGCCTATATAAGCACTACATGGTCTTCACTTTCAAGAGAGAATTAATTGACCTACGCCAATCATAAAATCTTGAGAGTGAGGAAGATCCATAGGAATCCGATAGATCGTCGCCCACACGACGTTCGGAGGAAGTGCAAGGAATACGCGGGAAGGTCACGAGGTCGTCAACCGAATTCGTTTCTCCGTACAACGATTCGAGGTAATAATCGAGAAACCCCCTTCTATGATTATTTGTGCGTTGAATAATTGTGATATATACATGAACAACGCGATCCGGGAAAGCATCGAGACCGGGATACGGGGATCTCGCGATCCCCGTCGGAATCGAGAGGGGCGGCCGAACCCTAGGGTTCGACCGCCGGTACCGCGCAACGAAGGGAGCCCCGGCTGGACGCCGGGGAAAGCGATCGACGGCAGTCGATCGCTGGGGATGCCACGGGCTGGTGCCGTGGCGGATCCCCACCCCTCGACGGCGGCAGGCGCGCGCGGGGAAAGCTCCGGCTGAAGCCGGAGCGAGCGATCGAGCCCAGCTCGATCGCGGAGGGCAGCCGCGGGCTGGTGCCGCGGCTGGGGGCCCTACACCCCGTGTGGTGGTGGCGGTGAGTCGCCGGACTCACCGCCGGCGGGTGCTGATCGGATCAGCCCCGCGGGGATGCCTCGCATCCCCGGCGATCGCCATGCACGGCGATCGCGAACCCCGCGATGGGGTTCGGCTAGGGTTTAGCTGCGGGTTCATCCCGCGGCGACTCTTGTCGAGCCCGGATCTTCGCGTGTGGTTCGCGTTCGTGATTTCCGACTCGTGGGAGAAAATCGGCTGGGGGCGGGCTGCGTGTCTTCGGGCGCGTAGTCTCCAAAGGTCGAACTCCTGCGGATGAGTTGGTGTTCGTGCGAACTCCGGCGACGGGTTTTCGGTCGGGTTATCGGTTCCGCAATTTTGATAGCCCGGGACATCGAATCCCAGCAGAATCACCCATCAATAACACTGAACAGCAAACACAAACACATAGCAGCACATTAGAAACACTGAACAGCATTAATAAGCACTGATCAACAGCAATAACACAGAAGAGCACATAAAAACACTGAACGGCCACCAACAGCACTGAACAACCATTAAAAACACTGAATGCATAGGCAGGAAAGACTCACCCAACAGTGCGCGGGGAGTATCAGAGCCTCCAGCTTCTTGTTGTGTTCTCGATGCAGCGACTCAGCAAAGGCGTCGACCACATGATTGCTGATGAAGGTGCACTTCATCATTTCGGTCATGTCAGACACCGTCACAACTGTGTTTATGCGGGGAAAGTACTTCATTGTCCACCTGATTGACAAAAAGGGAAAAAGAAAAAAAACACATTCTTAGCACAAAAAAACGAAGAAAGAAAGAAAGAAAGAAAGACAGAATGTGAAGGAAAGAAATAAAAGAAACTTCACTCACGTTTTTTGGTCGCTGTTGTGCAGGATGATTTTGTCGAGGATTTCCGGCTCCAATTCAAACCCGCAGTTCAGGTCAAATTTCTTGTTCACGTTCATCAAGAATTCGATATGATCGTCATTGAAATCACAGCGGATCGGTTTCTGGCTTGCCTCCTGCACCACCTTCTTACCCTTCTTGATCGCCTTCTTCTTTGCGGCAGGGGCAGGGGGATCGTACTGAAAATCGTCGTCATCGCCGTTGGCTGGCTTCCTTTTCCTGCCCTTGACCAGTTGTACCATCGACCTGGTCTTCGCCTTGCTCGAAGGCTCTATTTTTTCGGCTTCCTGTCTCAACGGGCTCCCTTCTTCTTCATCGTCCTTGTTGCCTTCAATCTCGTAGACGCACAACTCTGCCTGGAGACTCGAGATTTCCTCTTCCCGTTCCTTGATGATTTTCTGCAGAGCCTCGATCTGGACTCTGTGGACGGTTTCTTGCGCTTTCATGTCCCCCTCCAGATTCTCGAGCCGGACTTTGTCGTAGTCGTTCATGAACGAAGACATCTGAAAGTCAGCCAACGCATCCTTCAAATTTGTCACTTCATCCTCGAGCTCTTTGACTCTAGCCCTCAGAAGTCGCACTTCCTCCTCCTCACCAGAGCTTCGATCCTCGCCCGCCTCGGTCACCGGATGATTCTGATCACTCGCCTTGATCAATTCTTCCTCGAGCTCTTTCACTCGAGCCCTCAGAATTTTCAGCTCCTCCTCCTCCTCGGAGCTTCCACCTGTCTCGCCTGCTGCTGCCCCGGGGTCCTTCTCCGTCTCCGCGTCTATCTTCGCAAGCTGCTCTGAAAGCTCGCTCTTCAGACGCTGGTTATCACCTTCCAGCTCGGCGTTAGCACTTGTCAGTTCGTTCAGCTGAGAAGTCGTGCTCTCGAGCTTGGCTTGGAGATCCCTCACAGTGTCGGAGAGATCTTGATTCTCCGACAGGAGGTTGTTGAGCAACTTCTCGGATTCAGCAGAAGAAACAGCAGGGCGTTCATCATCGGGCTGCTGTTCGTGTTGGAGTTGTGTACTTAATGTCCAGATTTAAGTAACGGTAAACTCCCCGTCATAGCATTTAATCTATCAAATTAACAAATAATTGTTTTGCTCTTAATTATTATTAATTAAATAAATGCAAAATATAGTCCTGGATTATATACGTTGTAGTTAGTATGGTGTGCGACGTCACACAGAAGATCATACTATCGGTTACTCGTATTTAATCAAACAGTAAGCTCACGACCTAGATGGACACGGACCAATCCATCGGTATAGTCGTTGTGTGAGAGAGAAAATAATTTGTCTTAATTATTTTATCACACTTGTACACTTAGTGTATTGAGCGGATCGTTGAGATTCATCGATTAGGATTGCCGGCGATAATCGATTCGAGTCTCGGTGTATTTTATTCTTAATCCCCGATATTATTGCGGGTGTGTATATTTAATATAAGTGACTTTGATTTACCAAAGGAATTAATCGATTTAATCATTGGGTTAATTACCGGCTAAGTTGGGTCACTATATTTTATATATGGCATGCCGTGAATAATTGACCGGACAGTGTATCCCGTAAGGGTTGATAATATCCCCGAGATGAGTTCATAAGGAATTATTGTGTAAACCTCATGAGTGGATTCGTTCCGCACAATAATTAAGGTTGAATGGTACTAGTCTCGGATTAAAGAGATGAATAAATTTAATTAGCAATAAATTAATTTTATTCATGGATATTTGAATCTTAAATACACGGAATAAATAATACTACCGGAGAAATATTATTTGATATAATATGGTTTAATATTGGGAGTGCAATTAATTTATATAGTGGAAAATAAATTAATTAATATTGATAAGGATTAATGGACTTGAGCATTGAGCTCAATTTAATCTTCAATATTGGAAGCCCAATATTCCACCTCCTTTAGATCCCCTACGTAGCCTATAAAAGCACTACATGGCCTTCATAAATCATAAGACAAGATTATCATACTTGATATTCTAGAGAGTTGAAGGAGATCCATAGGAGTTCGATAGATCGTCGCCCACCCGACGTTCGAACGGAGTGCAAGGAATACGTAGGAAGATTCAAAGGTCTTCAATTGATTTCGTTTCTCCGCACAACGAATCAAGAGGTACAATCATAAACTCCTTCGTGTGAATTTATGTGAATTGAATTGTGATACATACATGAACGCACGATCCGGGTAAACGACGAACCTCGGGGACGGGGATTCGAGATCCCCGGCGAGGATCGAAGGGGGCGGCCGAACCCTAGGGTTCGACCGCTGGGACCGCGCGACGAAGGGAGCCCCGGCTGGACGCCGGGGCGATCGATCGACGGCAGTCGATCGATGGGGATGCCACGGGCTGGTGCCGTGGCGGATCCCCGCCCCTCGACGGCGGCGTGCAAGGAGGGAGGCCCCGGCTGGACGCCGGGGCGTGCGATCGAGCGAAGCTCGATCGCTGGGCAAGCCGCGGCTTGGCCGCGGTGGTCGGCGGGGCTGACCGCCCCTCCCGGTGGCGACGGCGGTGAAGTCGCCGGACTCACCGCCATCCGGGGGCTGCTCCATGCAGCCGGCGATCGCCATGCACGGCGATCGCGAACCTCACGTGAGGTTCGGCTAGGGTTTCGCCCTTGTGGTGATTCTCTTGTCGAACTTCGGAAACGTGGCGTTCGTGATCGGTTTCCGGCGACGGGTTTTCGGTCGGGTTGTCGGTTTCCGCAATTTTTGATGACCCGGGATATCGAATTCCAGCAATTGGTATCAGAGCGTTTGGTTTCGTGTTCATGTATGTGTTCAATTGTGTTCTACCTTGCAGGGATTCCGACTATCATGGTTTAATTAATTGTTAATTATTCGTTTAATTAATTGCTATTTAATTTACCATGGTTATTCGTTTATTAAACTCTCGGACATGTCGAGATTCGTTTTGTGTGGATGAATGCTTGTAATAGTAAAAATTCGGGGGTTGACCGAATTTAGGTTTATTATTATTGTTCTACGTTTTCCGGAAAATGTATAGGGTCGATTTCATGTATAGAATCGATACCGGAATTGTAAATTTATTTCTTGTAATTTATTTACGTTGGTTCGATACCGAGACGACCGCCGGAGAACGCGTGTGACGAAGAAGACGAAGAGGACGAAGAACCGGGGGGGGGGGGGGGGGGGCGATCAACCCCATGATCGACCCAAGGGGAAGGGGCCGATCACCCTCGGCTATGGCTGCCGCCGGCGACGGTGGCGGCTGGTGGCTGGGCGGCGGTGCTCCTCCGCGGGGGTGGCCGGCCGAAGGTGGGGGTGGCGTGGGGTCTCCCAATCTCATGCTACTCCTACCTAGATTCTACTTACCTAATTGATTCGTTTTTCCTAATTGAGTTTTCCTATTTTAGGAATCCTCATGGATTAGGAAAAGAATTAATTGGAATTAATTTTATTCCTTATTCTATTATGGAAGTCTTCTAGAGTATTTCGAGTTCTACTTGGAATAGGATCCTAGAGATTTAATAGAATTGGAAAGGAATAAAAGTTAATTTATGATTGATTTATTTCCTAATTGATTATTCCTATTTTATGGGAATTTTCATGGTAATGGAAATTAATTAATCTTGGAAAGTAGAAGAGTCCTAATTTATTTTATTTCCTTATTCTATTATGGAAGTCTTCTAGAATATTCCAAGTTTGACTTGGATAGATTATTCTAGAGATTTAATAGAATTAGATAGGAAAATAAATAAATAAATATTAATAATATTTAATTTTATTTTTGATTTATTCGATTGACTTAATTTTCGAATTAAGTATCTTTTGGATTTATCAAAAATAAATAGATTTAAATATTGGGATTAATATTCTCGTCACATGGAGCATTCAAGAACGAAGACTGAAGACTAGAAGACGCATACGGAGATGGAATAAAGCCATGATAGTCGAAAAATAATTTTCTAGCTTATTTTGACTATGTGCTATGTGCTTTATTGCTTGTATGCATGCTATATGTGTTTACTTTATGCACTAGATAGCGTATCCCTTTGTTATAAAAAGCTAAGTGGGAGAGGGGATGGAAACATTCCCGTGGTCTCCATTACTGTTCTCTTGGTGACTCTTATGGACTTTTGAAGTTCATATAGATGTGTCATTGTAGGAGAATTCTTGTAATTCCTTTTACAAGAGACATTGATTAAGTTTATCAAACAATGCCTAATTTGTCTTTCTGAAACTGACTTCAAGTCGACTCATTCTTACCCCGGGGAGTGGAATGGAGCCAAAGCCACTTGGTCATGTGGATGACACAAATTAGAGACATTCGTACCATCCTTTTAAGGTGGATCGATTGTCTGCTCGGCTCCCTCATCTAATGAGAGATAGGGTTGTTCGCATGGTGAATCACTAGTTAGAAACTTCGAGTTTCACTTATGATTCTCCGCGTCTTGATTTACGAAATCAAATGGATCAAGTAATTGGGAGTCAATTGTATAAGTCTTTTGGTGTAGTAAACGTCCACACTATCGTGGCTTGCTACATTGAATGGGATTTTGGATCGATTGATGTAGACAGTTATAGAAGAGAGTGAAGGATCGTGTGTCAGCGTAAACGTCCACACTATCGTGGCTTGCGATGATATACGAGTCCCAAACAATCTTCTTAGATACTGAGTAATGGTTTACACTTAGGTACGCTTCTTAGTATTCTTCCCATCGAAGTAACGCTAATGATGATGTACGACCGAAGCAAATCTAATTGCTAAATCATTTGGATGGGTAAACGTCCACACTATCGTGGCTTGCCTTATCTGATGGGATTTTAGATGTAATTAGTAATTTAATGATATTATTTGAGGGAGATAATATCGGATATTAAATTAATTGTTTGTTTAAATGTGCTTATAGGTTTAGAGAATAGCTATGAACCCACTTTCTGTAATACTCAAGGAATTCAACACTCTGGTTCCACACTGTGTTGAGTGGAATGAAAAGTTAGACATTGCTCAGACTGTAAAAGAGTACAAAGATGTACTCAGTGAAACTTGTCCTCCTAGACCTACTATTGTCTCATCTGACGAGGAGATAGCTGATTTTGAGAAGTGGGATAGTGCTCTTGCACTAGCCGCCAATCATGATGTCATGCTTAAACTCAAGTTGATGTTTAGACAGAATGTAAAGGCTAGAAAAGAGGCGATGAGGATACTCATAAAGATCAGTTGCTTCAAGGAAACGCTTGATCACGTTTTCGAGATGCTAGTTCTTTTGGATGAGTTGAAACAATCGCAAGCTCTTACAGCCAAGGCCAAAGGTTTCGGACCTAAAGGTTTACATAAGGAAAAGGAGAAGAAGACAAGGGAGTCCAATGGTCCTAAAAGACTTGGGCTACAAGGTGGGATAAGAAAGCCTTCTGGCAAATATTCCCAAGGAAAGCAGTCTGAGTACTGGGAGTCTAAATCATGTCCTCTCAAAGGTACGAATTTTTCTTTAGTCGTAAAAACATAGTCAGCGGTATTATCTACCAGAATTCTGGTGTGTAGATATGGAACCACTGACGGTATGTGCATTTTGAATGCAGGGGTTCCAGAAAACCCGGCGACTTAGAGAAGAAAAGTTCGAGTCTACACGGGCAAAAGCTGTAGAGGAGGCAGCTGTTGCGGTGGAAGACATTTATCTGCTTTAAGTAGTTAAATAGGATTTCATTTCAAGTTTATTGCTTTATGTACCCTCTAATTTAGAAAGAACGTTTTGTTCTGGATTTCTATTATTTATGAATGGATATTTTATTTCTTTAATCATTGGATGATTTTGATAAGAAATAATGGCATTATCTATTCTGGTACATTGGATAGCAATATATGAATGATAGATCCTAAGTCTACCACAATGCAACGAACCGTTCTATAACTTGTTTTACTTGATTAGATATTTCTTTATTAAATCATTATACTTGTGAATTCCTGTACTTAGTAGTATTTATTCAAATAAGATTCATAAGGTCGAAATTGATTTGATCAATTAAAGTTGAAGGAATGGACCTTCCGACCTAAGGATCGAATTTGGAGGATAATACATCTAAGCAAACCTTTCTGGATAAAGGATAGAATTCGGACAAGTATTGGGAATGATTAGATATGCAGACATATGTGTAAATTAGAAAGGTGCGAGTAGTTCTTTCAAAGAATACTCGGTGATGAATTAGAAAACTTAATGTGCCATAAAAGCAAAGTGTTTTGACTAGTCAATGGACACAAAGCTATTATGGGGAACCATTAAAGTATATCCATCAGGAGCCTGCGACTCAGTCATGGAGGCTATCACCTATCTAAATAACACGTAGCATAATCAAAGATTGGGATCCAATCCCAAAGTGACCGCACCATACACTTATGTGTAGAGATGATGCGTTAGAAATAAGAAATGGAAATCTAATAAGTAAAAGAACAAGTTGTTCGGAACTACCTATGTTCTATGGATTCCTGGATACAACAAGTAAGATTGTAGGATATCCTAGATGAACGAAGTATTGTGTATTCTATAGTACTATGAACCAGAGGGACGTCTATCGTTCGGTTCATAGAGAAAGACTATTAGATGAACCACAAAGCCTGTATTAAAAGTAATACCTTGGAATGAGAAAAAGGACAAAAGGACTAGGAACCAGCCAAACCGAGTAGAATTGCACCACACACTGCACCTATTGTTATTACCGTTTATACACTGGAACGCCATTACAGTGGGAGGTTGTTGGACAACCAAAGATGTTCATAAGACTAGAGGAGTTCGAACTCTGGATCTAGTAGAGATGAAATCGATCCCTAGCTCTGCATAAGGGCGGTACTGGATCTAAATGTGCCTGCTTGAAACAATAAGGTTTGTTGTTAAGAGGCTTGATCATTTAGAGTACATAGCTTAGTAAATCCATTCATGGATTATGACAAAGCTATAAGTCGTGGAACTTGCGAATTGATGAGAAAGTCCATTTAATGGATTCATCAAAGGGCAAAGACGATGGGTGTATTGGAAACGTAATAGAAACAAGGTGGTGTTTCTCGGAGATTTTATGTAGATAACATTCTATCATTGGCAACAGTGTAAAGTGTTGGATTTCGACTCTCCGGGATGCGTTCGTTCGATCGCTCGAACATCCGAACCATCCCAGTCGACCTCCGAAGTCGCTACTTCGTTCGCATAACAGCCTTTATCCCGAATCACGCCCAGCCATCGCCCCGGAGGACAACCGCGCGAAACGGGGCTGGACTGCACAAAAACAGCGCCCGCTGTATGCAGTCCAGCGGTCGCTGGAGAAGCTGCAAACGGCGACCGCCGTTTGCTCTCTGGCGACCGCCGTTTGTCCGCGAACAGCAACGCGATGTTGCTGTTCCGGGCTCGTTTCCGGGTCGTTTTTCCTCATCCGACTACCGTTCCGGAGGTCCTAGACCCCCCCAGTAGTCGAGGAACACGATCCACGACCCCGGAACCCGATCTACGTTCATATACGTTCAACGAGAAATAAGATCGAATAAATTGCGGAATATAGAGATCCGATCTCATACCTTCTCGGTCGATTGTTGAGACCTTAGATGCTTCTAACGTATGCCTCAGATCCTTTCTCCAGCCGTTGTGTGGGCAACGATCCGCTGGAGTTCTCCCTTCTGTACTTTCTCTATCAACAGCGTTAATATATCTTTTTCTCTCTGAGAGAAAAATATTAGCGCAAACTAATTTAATTTTACAGAGAAAAATTATAATTGCGTTAACGCAAATGTTTTTCTCAGTAAAATGAAATAGCGGCGAATGATAGGTTTTAGGAGAGTACGGGAGGGGATTATATAGAGTTACGTCAGGGACCTTAGGATAAATTAATTAAGGGCTAAATTGAAATATTAATTAACTTGGAATACGTAAACGCAATTCCTTAATTAATCGATTTCAATTTTAATTATTATTAACTCCACTATAAAATAATAATTGAATTCCCGAAATTAATTTTAATATTATTTCAACAATAATAAATCCGCCGAAATTACATATACGACTTTCCCCGTGTTTAAGATATCGAACGTCCACAAATTTATTTAATTACTAATAATTAAATTAATTCGTTTCTTATTATCCGAGACTAGTACCACTCATCCTTATTATCATGTGGAACAAATCCACCTGCAGGGTTTACATGATAAACTTTATGAGCTCATCTCGGGGACGTTATCAACCCGATAAACGGGACACGGTTTCCTGTCTATAATCTATAGCATGCCGTGTGTACAATTACGATTCCCAATTTACCGAGTATCTCGACTAATCAATTAGTCTCACTCACTGGCATATTAAAGAACCGAGAATTGGACACACGCACCTATAATTATATAGGGATTAAGAATTCGTATATCCGTAATTCTGAGGTCTAGTTCGATTACGTCGATTAGTATAAATCGAACGCCCTCCCGTGGTCCTGCTCAATACACCAAGTGTACAAGTGTAACATAATAGTCAAGACCAACTATTACCCAGTCACACTACGACGTACCGATGGATTGTCCCTGTCCATCTAAGTCGTGAGCTTCTGTTCGATAGTATACGAGTAACCGACAGTATGATCTTCCGCGTGTCTCCTCACGCCATACTGTCTACAACGTATATATCTAGGACTATTGCATTCAAGTACAAGATAGACAAAATGCCGACAGCTTGATTAATAGATAATGAAAAACACAGATAAGGAGTTCCATATTGTCACTAAACTAGACATTTAGAATATAACTCCATCAATCTCCCACTTATACTAAAAGTCTAGTTGCCCTCTACCATACATCCGATACCCATCCCCTTCACGTGTCTCTTGAACGCTTCCGCTGGAAGTGCCTTCGTAAAGGGGTCAGCCAGGTTATCCGCTGATGCAATCTTGGTGACAACCGCATCGCCCCTCTTGACGATGTCTCTAATCAGGTGGTACTTGCGATCTATGTGTTTACTCGCATTGTGGGCTCGTGGTTCCTTTGCATTTGCCACTGCACCGCTATTGTCACAATAAATTGTGATAGCTCTAGGCATTTTAGGAACCACATCCAAGTCCATAAGGAAGTTCCGGAGCCACACCGATTCTTTAGCTGCCTCAGAGGCTGCTACATATTCGGCTTCCATGGTAGAGTCCGAAATGCATTTCTGCTTAACACTCTTCCATGAAATTGCTCCACCTCCCAATGTGAACACATAGCCTGATGTAGACTTTCGCTGATCCTTATCAGATTGGAAATCCGAGTCTGTGTAACCAATAGGAATCAACTCGGACGCTTTGTAACTCAGAACATAATTCCTAGTCCTTCGCAGGTACTTAAGTATGTTCTTTACAGCAGTCCAGTGACCCTGTCCAGGGTTACTCTGATATCTAGCTACCATGCCAACGGCATAGCAGATATCAGGTCTCGTGCACAACATGGCATACATTAGACTTCCTACTGCCGAAGCATAAGGAACCTTCTTCATGTAATCTATCTCCTTTTGTGTTTTGGGACACATGTCTTTAGATAGATGAATTCCATGGCAGAAAGGTTGAGCACCTCTCTTGGAATTCTGCATGTTGAAACGAGCCAGAATCGTATCAATATATGAAGCCTGGGACAAGCTTAATGTTCTTTTCCGGCGATCCCTTATAACCTTGATCCCAAGAACATGCCCAACTTGTCCTAAGTCTTTCATATCGAATTGCTTGGACAACCATCCTTTTATGTCCGACAACATCTTCACATTGTTGCCAATTAGAAGAATGTCGTCTACATAAAGTACGAGAAACGCCACGCTGTTTCCGTCACTTCTCCGGTATACACACGACTCGTCCATGCTTTGAATGAATCCATAAGACTGGATAACCTCATCAAACCGCATGTTCCAAAATCTAGAAGCTTGCTTCAATCCATAAATGGATCGGTTTAGCTTACACACTAGATGCTCTTGGCCTTTCTTGATGAAACCTTCTGGCTGTCTCATGTAAATGGTCTCGTCAAGATTCCCATTCAAGAATGCTGTCTTGACGTCCATTTGCCACACCTCATAATCCATATGAGCTGCTATAGACAAAAGAATCCGGATCGACTTTAGCATAGCTACCGGCGAAAAAGTTTCCTCATAATCGATCCCTTCTTTCTGAGTATACCCTTTCGCAACAAGCCTAGCCTTGAAGGTTTCCACCTTCCCGTCAGACCCTCTTTTTCTCTTGTACACCCACTTGCAACCAATGGCTTTTACACCTTTGGGCGGTGCTACAAGATTCCAGACCTGATTTGAATCCATTGATTCAATCTCAGATTTCATCGCTTTTTGCCAAGACTGAGCATCTTGATCTTTAAGCGCCTCGCCGTAGGTCCAGGGATCGGCTTCATGTTCTCCAGGTAACAAGTCCGAAGACTCACCTATAAACATGAACCTATCGGGTTGTCGAACAACCCTCCCACTACGACGACGCTCCGGTGTAACCTCAGTAACCACAGGTGCAGACTGTGGTGGCGTATCACTCGGTTCGGTTGGATCTAAGCCTTGATCGTCCCCTCTCAGTTCGTTTAGTATTATCTCACTCTTGGGCTTGTGGTCCATTATATAATCCTCTTCCAAGAACCGAGCGTTGGTGCTAACAACGATCTTCTGGTCCTGAGGACTATAAAATAGACCACCTTTCGTTCCTCTAGGATATCCTATAAACAACCGAATATCCGAACGTGACTCTAACTTATCAGCCCCATGCTTCAGCACATGTGCTGGACAACCCCAGATCCGAATGTGTTTCAAGTTTGGCTTACGCCCGGTCCACAATTCCGAGGGCGTCTTAGGGACTGATTTAGAAGGCACTAGGTTCAGGATATACGCCGCTGTTTCCAAGGCATATCCCCAGAACGAAACTGGTAGGTCTGAATAACTCATCATAGATCTCACCATTTCCATAAGAGTCCTATTCCTTCTTTCTGCTACACCATTCTGCTGGGGCGTGTATGGTGCAGTCATCTGGGAGTCAATCCCATTCTCTAATAAGTACGCCTTAAACTCTCCCGAGAGGTACTCTCCTCCACGATCAGATCGTAGAGTCTTTATGGTTTTACCATGAAGGTTCTCCACAAGAGCTTTGTACTCCTTGAACTTGTCAAAGCACTCGCTCTTGCGGCGCATCAGGTATATAAAACCATACCTCGAGTAATCATCAGTGAAGGTTACGAAATATTCATAACCTCCTCTCGCTTGGACAGATAAAGGCCCGCACAAATCAGAGTGAATCAATTCCAGTACTTCCTTGGATCTATACCCCTTATCACTAAAGGGTCGCTTGGTCATTTTTCCTTCCAGGCATGATTCGCAGGTTGGAAAGTCCTCATCTTTCACACCACTGAGTATTCCATCAGTTATCAACCTTTGAATCCTACCCAAGTTAATATGACCTAGCCTAAGATGCCATAAGTACTTTTGATTCATCCTAGAAGGCTCCTTTCTCTTATTGGTACTAGATGTGTTATATGACTCTACACTTTGCATCGTGGGATTCAGTATATATAAGTTGCCTATCAATGTACCAGAACAGATATACTCACCATTCTTTTTGATAATAACAGAACTATCAAAAGAAACAGAATATTTATTCAAAACCAATTTAGAAACCGAAACAAGGTTCTTTCTAAAATTCGGTACATAAAGACAATTATTCAATACTAAAACTTTATTATTAAAAGATAAATAAATATCTCCCACTGCAACCGCCGCCACTCTCGTAGCGTTGCCCATGTAGATAGTGATCTCTCCCTCTCTAAGCCGCCGGGTTTCCTGGAACCCCTGCAAAGAATTGCAGACATGATCAGTGGCTCCCGTATCCACACACCAGGTACCGGTGGATAACACCGCTAAACATGTTTCAGTGACTAAGGAAAAGTTCATACCTCCTCGTCTGAGAGGACAATTAGACTTCCAATGTCCAGATTGCTTGCAATGGAAACACTTGCCCTTAGGCTGGTTCACTCCAATCTGTGGTCCACCATTTCTGGGTCCACTGGGTTTCCGTTGATGCCTTTTCTTTCTTTTGCCGCCCGGAGGCCTAGAAAGATCTAACTTCACAGCCGCAATCATTTGTGATTTTCTTAACTCACTCACAAATTCCATTCTTTTGGAATCGCTTTCAAGTGATTCCTTAAGAGGACCGAATTTCTTGAGTAAGTTAATCACCTCTTGCCCGGCTTCCGCACTATGTCTTAACATCTTCCTGAGTTCATCTTTAATGTCCTCATCAGTTAAGACTTCAGTGGGATTAGAAGTTTTATCAGTCTGGACAATGTCCAAGTTTCCTTTCCAATCATTATAATCCGGACCAGTGAGCTTGTTTTCTTTTAGTATAGACAGCGGGTTAAGTGCCATATCTATAAAAGAGACAAATCAAACCGTCAAATTTAATTCGATATCAACTCCCTTAATCAATATCATTAAATTTACCAATCAATCCTAAAATCCCATCAGACTAGCATGCCACGTTCATGTGGACGTATACTAGTCCAAACGATTTTATAATTGGACTTTTACTTTGGTCGTACATCATTACAGCAGTGACTCCGATGGGGAGGATACTGTAAAGCGTACCTAAGTGTATACCATTTCTCAGTACTAAGTTAACCGCTCGGAAACTACACGCCCACCGCAAGCCACGTTAGTGTGGACGTTTACGTTGACATGCGGTCCCTTTACGATTTCCTATAACTGTCGAGCCTCAATTAACCCAAAGTTCCGTTTCCGTCTAGCAAGCCACGATAGTGTGGACGTTTACTAAACAAACAACTTTGTTAATTGAATTCCATTTAAATGTCATAGAGTCTCAATTAACCCAAAGTACCGTTTCCATTTAGCAAGCCACGATAGTGTGGACGTTTACTAAAACAAACAACTTTGTTAATTTACTCTTACATTTATTAAATTTCACAATCTCATTAATCAAAGCTTGATATCTCGTAAGTGAAACTCGAAGTTTCTAACCAGCGATCAATCATGCAATTGAGCCCTATCTCTCACAAAGTGAGGGAGCCAACCAGACAATCGATCTAGCCATCAAATGACTCGAATGTCTCTAATCTGTGTCATCGACATAACCAAGCGCTTTGGCTCCATTCCACTCCCCGGGGTGAGAATGAGTCGAGTTGAAATTAGTCTTTGAAAGACAGATTAGGCATTGCTTTGAAAAACTTAAGTGTTCAATTCTATAAATGGAATTGAATTCGAATTTTGATCCAGTGATATCCGTGTGTCAACTTTATCCGATAGGGAGGATGACACTAAAGCCAACTCGTAAGCGACACACATCACCATCAAAACAGAGAATGGAGACCGCGGGATTGTTTCCAATCCCTCTCCCACTTAGTTTTTACGAATAGGGATAACATACATGCATATAGAAATTAAAGCATAATAAAAGCACGTAAACACATAGAAAGCATTTAACGTGGCCCGATTATTATGGTCTTTAAAATCTTCGATGCACGTCTTCTCGGATCTTCGTCTCGTTGCTCGTCTAGGTCTCGATCCACCACCGACTCGTCTAAGGACCAAGAGACGAACTCCTCCCACTGGAGTATCATCCCGGGCCCTCGACAAGCGATCCGTGATGTCCGTCGAACCCCCGAGCCGCTGCTGCCAAAACCCCAAACAGCGCCCGCCGTTTGTGAAACAGCGGTCGCTGGAGGAGCTGCAAACGGCGGTCGCCGTTTGCCCTCCAGCGGGCGCCGTTTGTGCACAGCAGGCTGCGGGTTCGACTTCTCGACCCTCGTTCGTCCGTCCTTCGATCTCCTCTCGATCCACCAAGTAGCAGCAACATTACAAGAATAATACTAACTACTTCCGGCATCGATCCTATACAGGAATGATCGATCCTATACACCCGGATAAACGAAAAAACGAAAAAAAAATCCTAAACGACTCAACCCGTCGTTTTAAACTATTACAAACAAGCAACGTTTTAAAACAAAGATCTCGACAACCCCGAGAGTTTAACAAACCACAACATACAGTACATAAACATATGACCATAATAATCGGGTAACCTGCAAAACAAACTCGCAAACAATACAAGAACGCATAACCTCGCTCTGATACCAATTGTTGGAAATCGACTACCCGGGATGCGTTCGTTCGATCGCTCGAACATCCGAACCATCCCAGTCGACCTCCGAAGTCGCTACTTCGTTCGCATAACAGCCTTTATCCCGAATCACGCCCAGCCATCGCCCCGGAGGACAACCGCGCGAAACGGGGCTGGACTGCACAAAAACAGCGCCCGCTGTATGCAGTCCAGCGGTCGCTGGAGAAGCTGCAAACGGCGACCGCCGTTTGCTCTCTGGCGACCGCCGTTTGTCCGCGAACAGCAACGCGATGTTGCTGTTCTGGGCTCGTTTCCGGGTCGTTTTTCCTCATCCGACTACCGTTCCGGAGGTCCTAGACCCCCCAGTAGTCGAGGAACACGATCCACGACCCCGGAACCCGATCTACGTTCATATACGTTCAACGAGAAATAAGATCGAATAAATTGCGGAATATAGAGATCCGATCTCATACCTTCTCGGTCGATTGTTGAGACCTTAGATGCTTCTAACGTATGCCTCAGATCCTTTCTCCAGCCGTTGTGTGGGCAACGATCCGCTGGAGTTCTCCCTTCTGTACTTTCTCTATCAACAGCGTTAATATATCTTTTTCTCTCTGAGAGAAAAATATTAGCGCAAACTAATTTAATTTTACAGAGAAAAATTATAATTGCGTTAACGCAAATGTTTTTCTCAGTAAAATGAAATAGCGGCGAATGATAGGTTTTAGGAGAGTACGGGAGGGGATTATATAGAGTTACGTCAGGGACCTTAGGATAAATTAATTAAGGGCTAAATTGAAATATTAATTAACTTGGAATACGTAAACGCAATTCCTTAATTAATCGATTTCAATTTTAATTATTATTAACTCCACTATAAAATAATAATTGAATTCCCGAAATTAATTTTAATATTATTTCAACAATAATAAATCCGCCGAAATTACATATACGACTTTCCCCGTGTTTAAGATATCGAACGTCCACAAATTTATTTAATTACTAATAATTAAATTAATTCGTTTCTTATTATCCGAGACTAGTACCACTCATCCTTATTATCATGTGGAACAAATCCACCTGCAGGGTTTACATGATAAACTTTATGAGCTCATCTCGGGGACGTTATCAACCCGATAAACGGGACACGGTTTCCTGTCTATAATCTATAGCATGCCGTGTGTACAATTACGATTCCCAATTTACCGAGTATCTCGACTAATCAATTAGTCTCACTCACTGGCATATTAAAGAACCGAGAATTGGACACACGCACCTATAATTATATAGGGATTAAGAATTCGTATATCCGTAATTCTGAGGTCTAGTTCGATTACGTCGATTAGTATAAATCGAACGCCCTCCCGTGGTCCTGCTCAATACACCAAGTGTACAAGTGTAACATAATAGTCAAGACCAACTATTACCCAGTCACACTACGACGTACCGATGGATTGTCCCTGTCCATCTAAGTCGTGAGCTTCTGTTCGATAGTATACGAGTAACCGACAGTATGATCTTCCGCGTGTCTCCTCACGCCATACTGTCTACAACGTATATATCTAGGACTATTGCATTCAAGTACAAGATAGACAAAATGCCGACAGCTTGATTAATAGATAATGAAAAACACAGATAAGGAGTTCCATATTGTCACTAAACTAGACATTTAGAATATAACTCCATCATAAAGATATTGTCAGACATAAAATAATGGTTGTCTAAATAAATCGGGATATAAGATTGAGAAGAAGTTGGAACGTGTTCTTAAAGGATCTTTCGATCTAGGGATAAGAACATTGTACTTCTCCTAGATATCTTATACGATTATGGTTTGTTTTAACATGCATAAATTCTGAGAAAGGTCGTTGCCTTTCAGAGACAGAATATGTATATCTATCTAAGGTCATGTGCTTCAGACACAAAAAGGAGATAGATGACACAAAGCAGTTTCCTACACCTTGTGTGGAAAACTTAAATGCAATGTTGAAAAACAAGAACCTGATATCAACTATGCGGTTTGCGTAGTGGGAGGATATCAAAGTAATCTGGACAAGAGATTTTCAGATGCTGTAATAGTACTTGCGAAGTACTGAATTATTAAGCAAGACGAAATCCTCTTAGATTACATATTCTCAGATCTCAAATCAGAGAAGGACCAGTGAAAGTCGATATCAGGCTATGTGTTCACTTTTGGAAGAGGTGGAACCTTTAGTATGAAAAGAGTGATAAGCAGGATGCTTCTCAGACTCTTTCATAACCGAATAAGCAGCCTCAGAGGCAGCGGAAGTTTTGGTTAGGTTCCGGGATAACCTCTAAGACTTGGATATGACTCTTGGTTTGCCAAAGGCTATTTCATAGCGGTGCATGGTAAACCGGAAGAGGTCATGAGTCTAAAAGTGATGATAACACATAGTGCAAGTACCACCTGATACGAGTCATCGTCAAGGGAGACGACGTAGTAGTCACCAAGATAACTTCGGAGCGGCAACCTAGAGTGCTCATTCACATAGTACTTCTCGCAAGTACACTTTAAGCACGTGATGAGTATGGGAACCGGGAGTTTGGATGAAATGACTAGACCTTAGTACAAGTGGGAGATTGTTGGAGTTGTGTACTTAATGTCTAGATTTAAGTAACGGTAAACTCCCCGTCATAGCATTTAATCTATCAAATTAACAAATAATTGTTTTGCTCTTAATTATTATTAATTAAATAAATGCAAAATATAGTCCTGGATTATATACGTTGTAGTTAGTATGGTGTGCGACGTCACACAGAAGATCATACTATCGGTTACTCGTATTTAATCAAACAGTAAGCTCACGACCTAGATGGACACGGACCAATCCATCGGTATAGTCGTTGTGTGAGAGAGAAAATAATTTGTCTTAATTATTTTATCACACTTGTACACTTAGTGTATTGAGCGGATCGTTGAGATTCATCGATTAGGATTGTCGGCGATAATCGATTCGAGTCTCGGTGTATTTTATTCTTAATCCCCGATATTATTGCGGGTGTTTATATTTAATATAAGTGACTTTGATTTACCAAAGGAATTAATCGATTTAATCATTGGGTTAATTACCGGCTAAGTTGGGTCACTATATTTTATATATGGCATGCCGTGAATAATTGACCGGACAGTGTATCCCGTAAGGGTTGATAATATCCCCGAGATGAGTTCATAAGGAATTATTGTGTAAACCTCATGAGTGGATTCGTTCCGCACAATAATTAAGGTTGAATGGTACTAGTCTCGGATTAAAGAGATGAATAAATTTAATTAGCAATAAATTAATTTTATTCATGGATATTTGAATCTTAAATACACGGAATAAATAATACTACCGGAGAAATATTATTTGATATAATATGGTTTAATATTGGGAGTGCAATTAATTTATATAGTGGAAAATAAATTAATTAATATTGATAAGGATTAATGGACTTGAGCATTGGGCTCAATTTAATCTTCAATATTGGAAGCCCAATATTCCACCTCCTTTAGATCCCCTACGTAGCCTATAAAAGCACTACATGGCCTTCATAAATCATAAGACAAGATTATCATACTTGATATTCTAGAGAGTTGAAGGAGATCCATAGGAGTTCGATAGATCGTCGCCCACCCGACGTTCGAACGGAGTGCAAGGAATACGTAGGAAGATTCAAAGGTCTTCAATTGATTTCGTTTCTCCGCACAACGAATCAAGAGGTACAATCATAAACTCCTTCGTGTGAATTTATGTGAATTGAATTGTGATACATACATGAACGCACGATCCGGGTAAACGACGAACCTCGGGGACGGGGATTCGAGATCCCCGGCGAGGATCGAAGGGGGCGGCCGAACCCTAGGGTTCGACCGCTGGGACCGCGCGACGAAGGGAGCCCCGGCTGGACGCCGGGGCGATCGATCGACGGCAGTCGATCGATGGGGATGCCACGGGCTGGTGCCGTGGCGGATCCCCGCCCCTCGACGGCGGCGTGCAAGGAGGGAGGCCCCGGCTGGACGCCGGGGCGTGCGATCGAGCGAAGCTCGATCGCTGGGCAAGCCGCGGCTTGGCCGTGGTGGTCAGCGGGGCTGACCGCCCCTCCCGGTGGCGACGGCGGTGAAGTCGCCGGACTCACCGCCATCCGGGGGCTGCTCCATGCAGCCGGCGATCGCCATGCACGGCGATCGCGAACCTCACGTGAGGTTCGGCTAGGGTTTCGCCCTTGTGGTGATTCTCTTGTCGAACTTCAGAAACGTGGCGTTCGTGATCGGTTTCCGGCGACGGGTTTTCGGTCGGGTTGTCGGTTTCCGCAATTTTTGATGACCCGGGATATCGAATTCCAGCAGTTCGGAAGGCCCAGCCTCCTCCTCCGGCTCCGGGACTATGCAGGCCATCTCCTGATGCCGCCCGGAAGAACTGTCGTCGTCGTCGTCTTCCCCATCGGACGACTGCTCGTCTCCAGAAGGCCCGCCCTCAGGGCCTTTTCCTTTTCGTTCCTCTTCCTCAGGGCTCGACGAATCAGAGCCCGGATGCTCGTCATCGTCATCGGTATCGTCATCAGACTGCTCTTCGTCCTCGCTCTCCGCCGCACGCGGAGTGTTCACGATTGCTTTATAGGAAAGGTGGCCCTTGTACGCCTGGATCTCCGCCACCGTCTTGCCGTGTTTCAGAAGACGAGCATCCACCTGTCAGACACGGACAGCACGCGTTAGAACTCAAAAAAAACATCATCCTCCCTCAAGTGAGTGACACTGAACAGCATTAATAAGCACTGAACATCACAGTTATCCTACTTTGACACTGAATGGCATAAATAAGCACTGAACCATAACATCATTCACACTGTCCACCCACAAGAACTGTGTGCATGAATATCACACTGAATGCAAGCAATAAACACTGAACCTCAATATTTCACACACTGTTCACTCAGAATTAGTTGACAGACACTGAATCATAAAACAAACAGAATTAAAAGAAGCAGAAGAAAGAGAGAAGATATTTACCGACTCGTCCGCGAGACCCGCTAGGGTCTCCTTGGTCACATTCGAAAGATCATTGAGATGCCAGTTCAGGACCCGGGGGAGGTGCTCGTTCTCCAGCCTGTTTGCCAGCTTTGTGTGCTCACAAAGCCAGAACTGCACAAAAACCAAAAATTAAAAAAAAAAAAAAAAAAAACCCAAGGTAAATATCAAGGAATGAAAAATAAAAAAGACGGCAAGACGAATGTGAAGAACAATAAGTAGAAGCACATACCAGTAGCAGTATCGTGCAGCCTTGTGTATTCTGCGGGTTGCCCCTGTGCACAGCTGCCGAGTCGCAAAGGGCCTTGAGAATCGCCTCGCCCCAGTTGTAGCTCTGCATCGAGTCCAGATCCACCACATAATCCAACCATTTCCATTGGATCGTGACGGAGGAAGTGGAGAAGAAGACAGTGCCGATCACTATCAACGACAGGAGCCTCGCTACATGAGCAAGAGCCCGAGGCTTGCGACTCCGACGCTTCACCAAAATATCAAGCTTTTCCTTCAGCATCTTCGGGTTCAGCGTCTTCTCCCACGGGAACATCCTCTCCCTGAATCTTTTGTTATCACACTTGGACCTGGAACTGATATCAAGCTTCCTACTGCCGCCTACAATTCCAAAAATAAGATCGACATCCTCGGGAGTGATCCGGACATCTTTGCTGTCGAGCTTAATAGTACGAGCGCCGGCATCCATCTGCTCCAGCACGGCAGCTATCGCAGCGTCGCTCTTTCGGGTGTGGAGGATGGTCAGCCTCTGATCCTTTATGCTCTTGAAGAGATGGTAGAAGGGGGTCATCTTCAAATACTCGTCGTGCCCCGGTTTCAGCTTGTCCTTGATATCATCAATAGTCCGGATGATGGTCAGCAAGTTGGACCTCATTTGTTTATAGGACCTGGAACACCAAAAAAACACACACCGATGTGAGTACAAAGCACTGAACAGGCATATACAACACTGAGTGGCCATGTAATTGCACTGAGTGGCACTGAAGAGGCATGATGAGGCACTGAACAGGCATGATGAGGCACTGAACAGAACATTTTAACACTGAACATACACCCAACACACACAATCAACACACACACAAGGCACTGGGTGGCATGCAGAGACACTGAGCAGGCATAATTTAACACTGAGCAGGACAATTTAACACTGAACAGAACATTTTAACACTGAACGGCCACCAACACACACAATCAACACTGAGTGGCACACACAAAGCACTGGGTGGCATAAAGAGACACTGAGCAGGCATAAACAAACACTGAACAGGAAAATTTAACACTGAACAGAACATATTAACACTGAACGGCCACCAACACACACAATCAACACTGATGAACACATAATCACACCGAACCTCCATCAAAACACACAAAATTCATTCATGCAATGGAAATTAACAGATTGAAATTGAAAATCGGTTGAATTAGGGTTTGAGATACTTACTTCCTCTCTTTCTTCTCGCCGACGGCAGGCTGAGGGATAGGGCTCGCCTGCTCTTCACTCGACGGAGTGTACTGAACAAGCCTCCGTTCAGTGTTTTCGGAAGCAGCAGCAGCGGCGGTTGGAGTCGATTTCTTCCCGGCGGTTCTCTTCGCGGCGGCGGTTTTCTTCGACGGAGCCATTGATAATCGAGAGATGAGAGGATTTCGTGTGTTGGTTGTGGTGGTTACGAAGCTTGCTGAGAGATGATGAGAGGATTTCGATTTCTGTGAGTTGTTGTAGCGGGAGACGAGAGAGAAAAAAAGGAGAGTAATTGGAGAGGTGTGGGTTTTCGTGGGGGAGTTCGTGTGTGCGGGAAATGAAATTAATGTTGAAACCGTTTGTTCAAATGTGTATATATACAAGGGTAACGATGTCTTTGCACATTTTAGGCGGCCTAAATGACACGCGTAATTTCTCGAAAGCCTTATTGCCCAAAAAATACTGAAAATTGGCCTTATTGCCATTTTTCCCTTAATTTTAATATTTATAAATTTTTAATTTTATTTAATAAATATAAAATATTATTTTTAAGTAAATAAAATATTTTATTTATAAATTATTTTGTTATATTAATTATATTAAATATTAATAATTTAATATATAATGAAAATTTTAGTTAATAAAAAAATTATACTTGGTATTTGATAAATAAAATAATTTTTAAGTAAAAAGATAATTTATCAAGTATTTCTTAATCTAGTAAAAATATGTCAATTTAATTATTAAAATTTAAGAGTAATTTAGAGAAAAAATTAGAATGGGATTAGGAATTAAAGAAAAGTAACATAGTTTACATCATTAGTAAAAAAGGTAATTAATTTTGTGATTATATATAATTTACTGTATTTATATTAATTGTATTCATAAAGAAGGTAAGTTTTTCAAAATTGATTTGTCTATTTTAACCTTCTTATATTACTCTTGATATTATTCATTTATTACATACGTTTTATATTCTTAATAACTGAAATCTTAATCAATCTTATTGGTTTGGACAAAGATTCTTCAAATCAATCACAAATCTCTTTTTTTTGGAAATTATTTTTGAATTGCGATTCTTTTTTTTCAAAATTTAAAAAACATCCGTAGCCGTTCTCGCTTTTC
The DNA here is from genome assembly GCA_954870475.1 of Euphrasia confusa. Lineage (NCBI taxonomy): Eukaryota > Viridiplantae > Streptophyta > Magnoliopsida > Lamiales > Orobanchaceae > Euphrasia > Euphrasia confusa. Next base: position 17,370,516 of record OX940957.1, on the reverse strand, counting down.
TCAGAATACTGTTTGAAACAAGCTTTTGAGCTCCACCCCAGGTAAATTATTTGTCAGCTTTTCAATTGATAATCTTGAATTTTACTAAACAAATCGATTAAAGCCCGGTCGATTTTCTGGAAACACACTACGACGTTCTTCTAGGTCATCAATCAATCTTTTTGAGATGACCTGTGCCTCTTGTTGCAACTGTATATCTCTTTCTAGATCATCCAACGACACTACCACGTCATGTTTTTTAGTTTTATGTTTTTGGTTGTACTGGTGTTAATATTTCGGTCCATGACGTACATTATGCATCGAGGTTTGCTAGCGTAGTGTATGAAATTTCTTTATATACCCGTATGATTTTTTCATAATTTTCGTCGAGGCTAACAAGAACCTTTTTGTTGCAGGATCAATGGCTGCTTTTGTTGCTAAGATTGTTTATGAAGGTGAGGGTGCGGCTATATCGTTTGACTCCAACTTATCCTTCAACGAACTATGCGACAAAATTCGCGTCCAATTCCCGGTTTTGATTAACAAGAATTTACAAATAAAATTCTCGGTGGTTCCTGACTCGACAATCTATCGGTTAAGTAACGACGTCGACATGTCCATGGTGTTTATTGTACTCCATCAACTGAAGTCGTCTTGGGTCGATATTAACGTTTCAATACAAAACGAGGCAGCTTCTGTGAACAATCAACCTCCTGCTGGAGCACAAACTGAGGATGTTTTCCCCGACTTAGACCCAAATCAATACCTTGGATGCTTTAGAAGGGAAGATGCGAAGTCATATATGACCAATTCATGGAAGAGTTATATCACGCATAAAGGTCAAATTTTTGAACGTGGAGCTAAGGACTTTAGAGAGAAGCTGCGAATGTATGCCATCGAGGTTGGTTTTGAATACTCCTACGCAATAAACAAGCCCGATCGTGTTACAGCTGTTTGCAAGAAAAGGGACGATGAAGGCTGCACATGGTGTGTAAAGGCCTCTCTGAATAGGTATGGTTCACTTGTTTATTACCTGAGTGTAGTTGTTGTATGGTTTTTATCGCTGAATAGGTATGCTGCACTTCTTTATTTTCTTAATGTAATCAACAAGTGGTAATATGTTATTATAAGAACATGAGATTTGTGATTGATTTGTGATTGAGATATTGTAAATGTATTTGGCCGTAGTGTTCACTTTATATGCTTTGAAAGTGTATCTTTCCAGTAGTTAATATTCAATGGGATTAAGAGCTTCAAGTAGTTTTTCGTATATTTTCCTTTGGATTTCTTACACTGTGAACTAATCATTCTGTTGCCGAGTATACGTCATCATGGTAAATGTCATAAATGATTTAAAACAAGAAAATATTTTTTACTAAGATACTAATCATCTTTTGGTGCACTGACATGCCTAATTAAGTAGTAGTGTTTCTTTATATATTGTTGATATGTTATTTATACCGATTCCTGTTCATTAGTATATTATCCTTTTTTGGCATATTGATGGTATGTCACAGCTTGTTCAACGTATTGATATTCTTAAATGCTGGGATTCGATGTCCCGGGCTATCAAAAATTGCGGAAACGATAACCCGACCGAAAACCCGTCGCCGGAGATCGCACGAACACCAACTCATCCGCAGGAGTCCGACCTTTGGAGACTACACATCCGAAGACACGCAGCCCGCCCCCAGTCGAAGTCTCCCGCGAGTCAGAAATCACGAGCGCGAACCACACGCGAAGAACCGGGCTCGACAAGAGCGTCGCCGCGGGATGAACCCGCGTCTAAACCCTAGCCGAACCCCATCGCGGCTGGGGTTCGCGATCGCCGTGCATGGCGATCGCTGGGGATGCTCGGCATCCCCGTGGGGCTGTTCGGAACAGCCCCCTGGCGGTGAGTCCGGCGACTCACCGCCGCCATCCGACGGGAGGAGGGCCTCCAGTCGCGGCACCAGCCCGCGAGTGCCCTCCGCGATCGACTTCGGTCGATCGCTTGCTCCGGCTTCAGCCGGAGCTTTCCCGCGCGCACGCCGCCGGCAGGGAGGACGGGGAGGCCGTCCGCCGTGGCACCAGCCCACGGCGACTTCCCAGCGATCGACCCTTGGTCGATCGCGTGCCCCGGCGTCCAGCCGGGGCTTCTCCTTGTCGCGGCACCGGCGGTCGAAACCCTAGGGTTCGGCCGCCCCCTTGTTCGATCCCGACGGGGATCGCGAGATCCCCGTATCCCGGTCTCGACGTTCCCGGATCGTCTTGTTCATGTACATATTACGATTAAACAAGCACATAATCAAAGAGGGGGTTTCTCGATTATTACCTCGATTCGTTGTACGGAGAAACGAATCTTGTTGACGACCTTGCGATCTTCCTACGTATTCCTCGCACTTCGTCCGAACGTCGTGTGGGCGACGATCTATCGGATTCCTATGGATCTTCCTCACTCTCCAAGACTTTATGATTGGCGTAGGTCAATTATTATATGTTGTGAAAAGTGAAGACCATGTAGTGCTTATATAGGCTACGTAGGGGATCATAAGGAGAATAAATATTGGGCTTCTAAATATTGAAGATTAAATTGGGTCCAACCCAAATCCATTAATCCTTATCAATATTAAATTTTATTTATTTTCCACTATATAAATAAAATTGCACTCCCAATATTAATCCATATTATATCAAATAATATTTCTCCGATTAGTATTATTTATTCTGTGTATTTAAGATTTAAATATCCATGAATAAATTTATTTATTGCTCAATAAATAATATTCATATCTTATATCCGAGACTAGTACCGTTCAACCTTTATTATTGTGCGGAACGAATCCACTCATGAGGTTTACACAATAATTCCTTATGAACTCATCTCGGGGATATTATCAACCCTTCCGGGATACACTTTCCCGTCAAGTATTCACGGCATGTCATATATAAAATATAGCGACCCAATTTTACCGGTAATTAACCCAATAATTAAATCGGTTAATTCCTTTGGAAAATCAAAGTCTCTAATATTAAATATACACACCCGCAATAGTATCGGGGATTAAGAATAAAATACTCTGAGATTTAAATTGATTATCCAAGGCAATCCTAATCAATAAATCTCAAGCTAATCCGCCCAATACACCAAGTGTACAAGTGTGATAAAATAATTAAGATAAATTATTTTCTCTCTCACACAACGACTATACCGATGGATTGGTCCGTGTCCATCTAGGTCGTGAGCAACTGTTCGATTAAATACGAGTAACCGATAGTATGATCTTCTGTGTGCCCATGCACACCATACTAACTACAACGTATGAAATCCAGGACTATATTTTGCATAATTAAATAATAATAATTAAATGCAAATAATTGTTTATTAATTAAATAGGTTAAATGCTATGACTTGGAGTTTACCGATGCTTAAATCTAGACATTAAGTACACAACTCCAACAATCTCCCACTTGTACTAAGGTCTAGTCATTTCCTCCAAACTCCCGACTCCCATACTCATCACGTGCTTAAGTTATACTTCCTAGAAGTATTATGTGAATGAGCAATCTAGGTTGCCGCTCTGAAGTTATCTTGGTGACTACTGCGTCGTCTCACTGACGATGACTCGTATCAGGTGGTACTGGCTCTATGTGTTATCATCACTTTTCGAACTTATGACTTCTTCCAGTTCTCCATGCACCGCTATGTACATAGCCTTTGGTGAACTAAGAGTCATATCCAAGTTCAGAGGTCATTCCGGAACCTAACCAAAACTTCCGCTGCCTCTGAGGCTGCTATTCGGTTTATGATAGAGTCCGAGAAGCATCACGCTTATCACTCTTTCATCCTTTAGGTTCCACCTCTTCTAAAAGTGAACACATAGCCTGATATCGACTTACACTGGTCTTTCTCTGATTTTTGGATCTGAGAAAATGTAATCTAAGAAGATTTCGTATTGCTAGTAATCCAGTACTTCCAAGTACTTTACAGCATTCGAATATTTCTCATCCAGACTACTTTGATATCCTCCCACTACGCTTATCGCACAGTTGATATCAGGTTCTTGTTTTTCAACATTGCATCTACAAAGCTTTCTACACTTGAAGTGTAGGTAGAATTGTGCATGTTTAAAACAAACCATAATTGTATAAGATATCTTAAGAGAAATACTAATGTTCTTATCTAGAGATCGAAAGATTTCTAAGAACATGATCCAATTTCATCTTAATCTTATATCTCGATTTATTCAGACAACCTCTATTTTATGTCTGATAACACTTTTACATTGTTGCCAACGATGAAGTGCTGTCTACACAAAATTTCCGAGAAACACCACCTTTGTTTCCATTACGTCTCTAACACACCTTTCTCGCAAGTATGCAGAACTAGGGATCGATTTCATGTATACTAGATCCAGAGTTCAAAACTCCTCCAGTCTTATGAACATCTCTGGTTGCTTAACAACCTCCCACTGCAATGGCGTTCCGGTGTATAACAGTAACAACATTAGGTGCAGTTAGTGGTGTACTACTACTCGGTCAGCCTGGTTCTCAGTCTTTCCCTTTCCTCATTTTAAAGTACTTTGTCAATTAGGGCATTGTAGTTCATCTAATAGCTTTTCCTCTAAGAACCGGGCGAGGACACCCTTCTGGTTCGTAGTACTATTGAACATATAATTACTTGTTCTTCTAGGATATTCTACAACCACATAGAGTGTGCCGTTGTATCCAGAAATATCCATAGAACATAGGTAGTTCCGAACAAACTTGTTCCTTTACCATTAGAATCCCATTTCTCATTCCTGACACACCATGTCTACACATCAGTGTATGGTGCAGTCGATTGAGACTTAATCTCAATCTTTGATTTATGCTATGTGTTATTTAGATAGGTGATAGCCTCCGCGAACAGGTCGCAGGCTACAAATGGATATACTTTGAAGGATCCCCATAATGGCTTTGTGTTGAAAACACTTTGTCTTTATGGCACATCAAGTAGTCCAATCCATTTTTCGAGTATTCTTGAAAGAACGACTCGTACCTTCTCTAATTATACATACGGCATTAATCACAAATCATTCTCAATACTTGTCCGAATTCCATCCTTTATCCAGAAAGGTTGACTTAGTTGTATCATCTTTCAAGATCGATTCTTAGGTCGGGAGATCCATTCCTCCAACTATAATTGATCAAATCAATTTCGACCCTTTGAATCCCTTTTGAATAGATACTACCAAGTTCAAGAATTCACAAGTATAATGATTGATAAGAGAAATACATCTAATAAGTAAAATAAGTTATACATAACGGTTTGTTGCATTGTGGTAGACTTAAGGATTCATCATTCATGTATTGCTATCTAATGTACCAGAATAGATATCACCATTATTTCTTATCCAAACCATCAAATGATTAAAGAAATAAAATATCCATTAATAATAAAGAAAACCAGAACAAAAGTTCTTTTTCAAAATAAGGGGTACATAAAGCAATAACTGAAATGAAAACTTAAAACAGATAAATGTCTTCCACTGCAACCGCTGCTACCCCAACAACTTTGCCCATGTAGACTCGAACTCTTCTTCTCTAAGTCGCCGGGTTTTCTGGAACCCCTGCATTTTAAAATAATGCACATACCGTCAGTGGTTCCATATCTACACACCAGAATTCTGGTAGATAATACCGCTGACTATGTTTTTACGACTAAAGAAAAATTCGTACCTCTGAGAGGACATTCAGACTTCCAGTGTCCAGACTTGTTGCATCGGAAGCACTTGCCCTTTGGCTTACTAGCCCCCACTCGTGGTCCATTCCTCTTGGCACCACTGGGTTTTATGGCTTGCTTCCTTTTCTTGCCCCTACCTCCAATAGATTTGAAGCTTTTGGACTTGGTAGCCACAAGCGCTTGAGACTTGCCCTTCTTGTAGATCCCCTCTGCCGCCTTCAGTTCAGTCAGGAGTTGCGCAAGGCTATAAGACAGTTTACCCATATTATAGCTCATACGAAACTGCTCAAAACTAGGGGTCAGAGACTGGAGTATGATGTCGACTTGCGTCTCAGCATCAATCATAGCTCCTAGGACCTCCAATTCATTCAACAGACTCATCATCTTGAGAACGTGCTCCTCAACGGGCGTTCCTTCAGATTGAGTAGTTGACATGAGGAATCTCATGGCTTCTTGCCTACCCGCACGGTCATGATGCCCAAACATCTCCTTGAGGTTAAATAACATATCCTCGGCAGTGTCCATCGACTGATGCTGGGTTTGGAGTACATTTGACATGGAAGCCAAAATATAGCACCTAGCCATTTCATCAGCCTTTTTCCACTTCCGATATGCTTCTTTTTCCCCATCAGTTGAGGCGGCCGTGGGTTCAGCAGGGCATTGCTCATAGAGTGTAAACTTGTACTCTTCAGCAGTCAGGACAATGTCCAAATTTCTCTTCCAATCAATGTAATTGGGACCAGTGAGTTTATGTTCCTTGAGTATCATAGAAAGTGGATTCATAGCTATTCTCTAAACCTATAAGCACATGTAAACAAACAATCAATTTAATGTCCGATATTATCTCCCTAAAATAATATCATTAAATTACTAATTGCATCTAAAATCCCATCAGGTAAAGCAAGCCACGTGGTGTGGACGTTTACCCACCCAAATGATTTAGCAATTAGTTTTTCTTTGGTCATACATCAATCATAGCGTGACTTCGTGGGGAAGAATACTATAACGCGTATCTAAGTGTAAACCATCACTCAGCACTAAAGTACATCGCTTGGGATTGCTACGTCACCGCAAGCCACGTGGTGTGGACGTTTACGACAATTTCACAACTCTTCACAATTACTTATAACTGTCTACATCAATTAATCCAAAATCCGTCAGCATAGCAAGCCACGTGGTGTGGACGTTTACTACACTAAGAGACTTTTATAATTGACTCCCAATTACAAAATCCATTTGATTTCGTAAATCAAGACTCGGAGAATCATAAGTGAAACTCGAAGTTTCTAACCAGTGATTCACCATGCGAGCGACCCTATCTCTCATAAATGAGGGAGCCGAGCAGACAAACGACCCATCTATCAAAGAATGGCACGAAAGTCTCTAATTTGTGTCCTCTACATGACCAAGTGGCTCTGGCTCCATTCCACTCCCCGGGGTGAGAATGAGTCGACTTGAAGTCAGTTTCAGAAAGACAAATTAGGCATTGTTTGATAAACTTGATCAATGTTTCTTGTAAGAGGAATTACAAGAATTCTCCTCTAATGACTTGTCTATATGAACTTCGAAAGTCCATAAAAGTCACCAAGAGAACAGTGATGGAGACCATGGGAATGTTTCCATCCCCTCTCCCACTTAGCTTTTTACGATAAAGGGATACGCTATCTAGTGCATAAAAAATAAACACATATAGCATGCATGAAAGCAATAAAGCACATAGATCACATAGTCAAAAATAATGCTAGAGAAATTATTTTTCTCCGACTATCATGGCTTTATCTTCATATGCATCTTCTAGTCTTTAGTCTTCGTTTCTTGAATGCTCCATGTGACGAGAATATTAATCTCTAATATTTAAATCTATTTATTTTTAATTAATCCAAAAGTTACTTAATTCGAAAATTAAGTCAATTGAATATATCAAAAATAAAATTAAATATCATTAATATTTTTATTTATTTATTTTCCTATCTAGTTCTATTAAATCTCTAGAATAATCTATCCAAGTAAAATTTGGAATATTCTAGAAGATATCTATAATAGAACAAGGAAATAAAATAAATTAGGACTCATTACTTTCCAAATTTATTTTTATTCCTAATCCATGAATATTCCTATGAGTAGGAATAATCAAATAGGAAAAATAAATTTAGTACTAATTTAATTAAATTCCTAATCCATGAATATCTCCATGAAGGAAATAAATCAATAGGAAATTAATTCAATTAATTCTTTTCCTAATCCATGAGAGTTTCCAAAGGGTGAACACTCAAATAGGAAAAATCCGAACTAATTAGGAAAGTGGATCTTGGTAGGAATAGCATGGGATTGGGAGATCCCACGCCATCCCCACCGTCGACCTCCATCACCCGGGACCACCACCACCACCGCCCCCAGCCCACGCGCCACCACCACCGGTGGCCGGCGTGGCCGGAAGCCCTAGCGGGCAGCCCCCGGGATGGGGTCGATCGATCCTCATGGGGATCGATCATGGGGATGATCGACCCCCCCGGTTTTTCGTCCTCTTCGTCTTCGTCACACGTCTTCGTCTTCCGGCGATCGTCTCATCATCGAACCAACGTAAATAAATTACAATAATTTAAATTACAATTCCGGTATCGATTCTATACATGAAATCGACCCTATACATTTTCCGGAAAAAATAAAGAACGTAATAATAAATCTTAAATTCGGTCAACCCCCGAATTTTTACTATTACAAACATTCAACCACACAAAAAACGAATATCGACATGTCCGAGAGTTTAATAATCATGATAATTAATTAAGCAATAATTAAATCAACCATGATAGCCGGAAATCCTGCAAGGTAGAACAATAATCGAATATATACATGAAAACGAAACCAAACGCTCTGATACCAATTGCTGGGATTCGATGTCCCGGGCTATCAAAAATTGCGGAAACGATAACCCGACCGAAAACCCGTCGCCGGAGATCGCACGAACACCAACTCATCCGCAGGAGTCCGACCTTTGGAGACTACACATCCGAAGACACGCAGCCCGCCCCCAGTCGAAGTCTCCCGCGAGTCGGAAATCACGAGCGCGAACCACACGCGAAGAACCGGGCTCGACAAGAGCGTCGCCGCGGGATGAACCCGCGTCTAAACCCTAGCCGAACCCCATCGCGGCTGGGGTTCGCGATCGCCGTGCATGGCGATCGCTGGGGATGCTCGGCATCCCCGTGGGGCTGTTCGGAACAGCCCCCTGGCGGTGAGTCCGGCGACTCACCGCCGCCATCCGACGGGAGGAGGGCCTCCAGTCGCGGCACCAGCCCGCGACTGCCCTCCGCGATCGACTTCGGTCGATCGCTTGCTCCGGCTTCAGCCGGAGCTTTCCCGCGCGCACGCCGCCGGCAGGGAGGACGGGGAGGCCGTCCGCCGTGGCACCAGCCCACGGCGACTTCCCAGCGATCGACCCTTGGTCGATCGCGTGCCCCGGCGTCCAGCCGGGGCTTCTCCTTGTCGCGGCACCGGCGGTCGAAACCCTAGGGTTCGGCCGCCCCCTTGTTCGATCCCGACGGGGATCGCGAGATCCCCGTATCCCGGCCTCGACGTTCCCGGATCGTCTTGTTCATGTACATATTACGATTAAACAAGCACATAATCAAAGAGGGGGTTTCTCGATTATTACCTCAATTCGTTGTACGGAGAAACGAATCTTGTTGACGACCTTGCGATCTTCCTACGTATTCCTCGCACTTCGTCCGAACGTCGTGTGGGCGACGATCTATCGGATTCCTATGGATCTTCCTCACTCTCCAAGACTTTATGATTGGCGTAGGTCAATTATTATATGTTGTGAAAAGTGAAGACCATGTAGTGCTTATATAGGCTACGTAGGGGATCATAAGGAGAATAAATATTGGGCTTCTAAATATTGAAGATTAAATTGGGTCCAACCCAAATCCATTAATCCTTATCAATATTAAATTTTATTTATTTTCCACTATATAAATAAAATTGCACTCCCAATATTAATCCATATTATATCAAATAATATTTCTCCGATTAGTATTATTTATTCCGTGTATTTAAGATTTAAATATCCATGAATAAATTTATTTATTGCTCAATAAATAATATTCATATCTTATATCCGAGACTAGTACCGTTCAACCTTTATTATTGTGCGGAACGAATCCACTCATGAGGTTTACACAATAATTCCTTATGAACTCATCTCGGGGATATTATCAACCCTTCCGGGATACACTTTCCCGTCAAGTATTCACGGCATGTCATATATAAAATATAGCGACCCAATTTTACCGGTAATTAACCCAATAATTAAATCGGTTAATTCCTTTGGAAAATCAAAGTCTCTAATATTAAATATACACACCCGCAATAGTATCGGGGATTAAGAATAAAATACTCTGAGATTTAAATTGATTATCCAAGGCAATCCTAATCAATAAATCTCAAGCTAATCCGCCCAATACACCAAGTGTACAAGTGTGATAAAATAATTAAGATAAATTATTTTCTCTCTCACACAACGACTATACCGATGGATTGGTCCGTGTCCATCTAGGTCGTGAGCAACTGTTCGATTAAATACGAGTAACCGATAGTATGATCTTCTGTGTGCCCATGCACACCATACTAACTACAACGTATGAAATCCAGGACTATATTTTGCATAATTAAATAATAATAATTAAATGCAAATAATTGTTTATTAATTAAATAGGTTAAATGCTATGACTTGGAGTTTACCGATGCTTAAATCTAGACATTAAGTACACAACTCCAACATTAAATCCCAGGCACAATGGATTCTTCAACATATACCATTTGGAAAATGAACACAAGTGCAGATCAATTGTTCGTCTTTCCAAGAGCAAGATGCTCTCCAGTAATATTATTAAAGCAGTAATGGTCGACAAGATTCGTGATAACCCGAACTCGAAAGCAGTTGATATTGTGAAGGATATGAAGTTGAATTTCGGATTAGATATTCCATACCACAAGGCCTGGTACGGGAAGGAACGTGCTAGGGATGACGTGCTCGGTGTGGAGGCTGATTCATACCGCCAGCTAAGATGGTTCGGTCAGAACACGATACAAGCTAATCCCAGCTCAAGAATTGATGTACAGTGTGTTGGAGTTGTGTACTTAATGTCTAGATTTAAGTGACGGAAACTCACGATCCATTGCCTCTAATCTATTTAATTAAATAAACAATTATTTGCGTTTAATTATTTATAATTAAATATATGCAAATCATAGTCCTGGATTTTATACGTTGTAGTTAGTATGGTGTTGCATGGGCGCACAGAAGATCATACTATCGGTTACTCGTATTTAATCGAACAGTTGCTCACGACCTAGATGGACACGGACCAATCCATCGGTATAGTCGTTGTGTAAGAGAGAAAATAATTTATCTTAATTATTTTATCGCACTTGTACACTTGGTGTATTGAGCGGATCGTTGAGATTCATCGATTAGGATTGTCGGCGATAATCGATTCGAGTCTCAGTGTATTTTATTCTTAATCCCCGAAAACTATTGCGGGTGTGTATATTCAATATAAGTGACTTTGATTTACCAAAGGAATTAACCGATTTAATTATTGGGTTAATTACCGGTTAAGTTGGGTCACTATATTTTATATATGACATGCCGTGAATACTTGACGGGAAAGTGTATCCCGTAAGGGTTGATAATATCCCCGAGATGAGTTCATAAGGAATTATTATGTAAACCCTGCAGGTGAATTCGTTCCGCATAATAATTAAGGTTGAATGGTACTAGTCTCGGATATAAGAGATGAATAAATTAATTAGCAATAAATTAATTTTATTCATGGATATTTATATCTTAAATACACGGAATAAATAATACTACCGGAGAAATATTATTTGATATAATATGGTTTAATATTGGGAGTGCAATTAATTTTATATAGTGGAAAATAGAATTAATTAATATTGATAAGGATTAATGGACTTGAGCATTGGGCTCAATTTAATCTTCAATATTGGAAGCCCAATATTCCACCTCCTTAAGATCCCCTACGTAGCCTATAAAAGCACTACATGGTCTTCTCTATTCTCATAACTTGAAGATCACGATTCTAGAGAGAGAAAGTAGAGAAGGAGATCCATAGTGTTCGGAGGATCGTCGCCCACCCGACGTTCGAACAAGTGCAAGGAATACGTGGGAAGATCTCAAGGTCATCATAAGATCTCGTTTCTCCGCACAACGAATCGAAAGGTGAATTAAATTTCCGCAATTTAATTCTAGTTTATTGATCAATTATCGAAAAACAAGATCCGAAGTTCGAACCCGGATTAGACGGACGATCGCGTGGTGGTGGCGAAGCCACCGGACCACGCCAATCGCCCGCTAGGGTTTCGGCGGGGGCGAGAGGATCGAACCCTCGGCTGGGCCGAGGGCTTGCGATCGATCCAAGGATCGATCGCCGGGGGCACGGGCTGGTGCCGTCCCCCTCCCCACCTCGACGGTGGGGATCCTCCAAGCGGCGGCGAGTCGCCGGACTCGCCGCGGGGGCTGCTGGGAGCAGCCCCACCCATCGATCGCCAAGACGCGATCTTCGATCGCGTGAACCCCGTCTCGCGGGGGTTCGGCTGGGGGCGGGCTGCGTGCCTTCGGGTGCGTGGTCTCCAAAGGCCGGACTCCGGCGGATGAGTCGGCGTTCATGTGATCTCCGGCGAAGGGTTTGATCGGGTTATTGGTTTCCGCAAATTTAAATAACCCGGGATATCGAATTCCAACAATTGGTATCAGAGCGTACGGTTACGTTTTTCGTTAATTGTTTCAATAATCGATTATCGTTGTATATAGCCATAGATTAATTTAATTACTTAAATTATCGTGCTATATTTGTTCTACGTACTTGTTTTCTCTCTTGTATGAATTGTGTTTGTCGGAAAAAATAAATATTTAAAATCGAGGGTTTTCGGAAATCGAACCGGATCGACCGTGGGCTCGGTGCGGGCTGCCGGAAGGTGGCTGAAGGCACGGGCTGCGTGTGTTGCTCGACGTGAGCAAGGGCACGGCTGGGCGTGCCGGCGTAAGCCACCAGTGATGGTGGTTCGCCGGCAGTCACGTTGACGGCAACACGGACGCGGAGTCAAGCACGGATCGCGGCTGCTGGTACGCCTAGGGCTTCGAGCGGGCTGTGCGGCAGCAGCTGGGCATGCGGGCTGAAGCAAGGCGATGGCGTGACGGCGGTGGTTCGCCGGCAGCCGGAGGCCAGGCGGTTCAGCCGCTTCGGCTTCGTGCTCGGACGAGCTGTTGGTGCTCCAAGGCTCGGCGGTCTCAATGGGTCGTCAATGAGACGTCGTGCCGGAAATCGACGGGGCTGCACAAGAATCTCGATTGCAAGCCGCTAAGCATGCATGTGCTGGGTAATTATTCTTTCTCCCGCTGAATGAATTAATCCTTAATGCATGGTTTTGTGTCTCGTGGCATGTGAAATTGCATGCTGAATGTGCATGTGCTGATTAATTAATATTCTTGTGAATTAATTGATGGTGCACATGCATGTGCATGGCTGGGCTCGAGTGGTTCGATTGGGATGACCGGAATTCGTTTCGGTTCGTCCCGGCGAATCCGATCTTTCCGAAAATAATTTAATCTTTCTAATTTTATTTAATTTAATTTTGGAATTAATTCAAATTCTATTTGGATTAGATTTCTTAATTATGGAATTAAATAATGGAATTAGATGGAGAGTTAAATTAGGAAAGAAAATCCTAGTTTCTCTAGATATCCTATACCTACTTGGATTAGAAGTCTTAAGAAGAATCAAAATTCAATTTTGATTAGGATTCTTGAGATCTAATTTAAATAGGATTGAGAAATTATTAAAATATTGATTTTATTTAATTTAAGTATTTTATTTAAAATCATTAGATTAATTCAAAATTTATTTTGGATTGGAAAATCTTGGATTTTATTTAGAATAGAATTAAATATGGAAATCAATGGATTTTAATAAAATTGATTTTATTTAATTTAAGTATTTTATTTAAAATCATTAGATTAATTCAAAATTTATTTTGGATTGGAAAATCTTGGATTTTATTTAGAATAGAATTAAATATGGAAATCAATGGATTTTAATGGAATTGATTTTATTTAATTTAAGTATTTTATTTAAAATCATTAGATTAATTCAAAATTTATTTTGGATTGAAAAATCTTGGATTTTATTTAAAATAGAATTAAATATGGAAATCAATGGAATTGATTTTATTTAATTGGAGTATTTTATTTGAAATCATTAGATTGATTCAAATTTATTTTTGAATTGGAATCTTGGATTTTATTTAAAATAAATTAAATATGAGAATCAAAGAATTTTTACGTCGCTCGGCAAAGTATTCAAGACGTAGAATGAAGACTCAAGATAAGCATGCAGGAATTCATCAAGGTACGAATAGTCGAAAATAATTTTACTTGAGTAATTATTTGATTATTTGTGAACGTACTTGCATGAAATGTATGTTTGTTATTATGCTTATGTGTATTTAATTATGCATTAGATAGCGTATCCCTTTATTGTAAAAAGCTAAGTGGGAGAGGGTATGGAAACATATCCATGGTCTCCATTGCTGTTCTCTTGGTGACTTTTATGGACTTTTGAAGTTCGTATAGACAAGTCATTGGAGGAGAATTCTTGTAATTCCTCTTACGAGAAACATTGATTAAGTTTATCAAACAATGCCTAATTTGTCTTTCCAAAACTGATTTCAAGTCGACTCATTCTCACCCCGGGGAGTGGAATGGAGCCAAAGCCACTTGGTCATGTCGAGGACACAAATTAGAGACCTTCGTACCATCCTTTTGAAGGTGGATCGATTGTCTGCTCGGCTCCCTCATTTTATGAGAGATAGGGTCGTTCGCATGGTGAATCACTGGTAAGAAACTTCGAGTTTCACTTATGATTCTCCGCGTCTTGATTTACAAGATTGAATGGATCAAGTAATTGGGAGTCAATTATAAAAGTCTCTTGGTGTAGTAAACGTCCACACCACGTGGCTTGCTATGCTGACGGATTTTGGATTAATTGATGTAGACAGTTGTAAGAAATTGTGAAGAGTTGTGAAGTTGTCGTAAACGTCCACACCACGTGGCTTGCGGTGATGTAGCAATTCCAAACGATTTACTTTGGTACTGAGTAATGGTTTACACTTAGATACGCATTATAGTATTCCTCCCCACGAGGTTCCGCTATAAGTGATGTATGACCGAAGCAAATCTAATTGCTAAATCATTTGGGTTGGTAAACGTCCACACCACGTGGCTTGCCATATCTGATGGGATTTTAGATGTGATTAGTGGTTTAATGATATTATTTGAGGGAGATAATATCGGAGATTAAATCGATTGTTTGTTGTTATATGTGCTCATAGATTAGGATATGGCTTTGAACCCACTTTATGTGATACTTAAGGATTTTAAACTCATTGGTCCCTAAATGTAATGATTGGAATAGAGATCTAGACATTACCCAAACTGTTAAAGAGTGCAAGGTTGTACTCAGTGAGCTTTGTCCTCCCGAGCCTATTGAGATAGGCGGCTAGACAAGAAGCGATGAGGATACTCATAAAGGCCAGTCATTCGAGGAAACGCTTAAACACGTTTTTGAGATGATTGACCTTTTAGACGAGTTGAGACGGAAATCGCAAGCTCTTGTAGCTGATGCCAAAGGTTTCGAACCTAAGGGCAAAATCGGGGGAAATGAAAAGCAAGCAAAGAAACCCAGTGGTCCTAAGTTTCTTAGACCACGAGATGGGACGAGAAAGCCGTGAGGCAAGTGTTCTCGATACAAACAGTCTGGGTACTGGAAGTCTGATTATCCTCTCAAAGAAAGTACGAAATTTACTTTAGTCGTGAAACATAGTCAGTGGTATTATCTACCGGAACCTGGTGAGTAGATATGGAACTACTGACGGTATGTGCATTTTAAATGCAAGGGTTCCAGGAAACCCGACGACTTAGAAAAGAAAAGATCGTAGTCTACATGGGCAATGCTGTAAGGAGGCAGCTGTTGCAGTGGAGGACATTTTATAGGATTTCATTTTGAATTATTGCTTTTATGTACCTTTCATATTAGAAAGAACTTTGTTCTGGATTTCTAATAAATGGATATTTTATTTCTTTTAATCATTTGATGGTTATAAGAAGAAATAATGATATTATCTATTTTGGTACATTAGCTAGCAATATATAAATGATGGATCCTGAGTCTACCACGATGCGACGAACCGTTTTATACAACTCGTTTTACTAATAAGAGATTTCTTTATTAAATCATTTATACTTGTGGAATCTTATGCTAAGTCATATTTATTCAAATAAGAAGTTCAAAGGTCGAAAATTGATTGTAAGATCAATTAAGTTGAAGGAGTGGACCTTCCGACCTAAGAATCTAATTTGGAAGATAATACGACTAAGCAATCCTTTATGGATATAAGATATAAGATCCGGACAAGTATTAGAATTGATTGACTCTGATTTATGATCAGAGCTTGGGATTGGATCCCAAGTGACTACACCATACAGTCCTCTGTAAGATTGGTGTGTCGGAAATAAGAAATGGAACTCTTATAGAAATAGTAAAAGCATGAGTTAAACGGAACTACCTATGTTCTATGGATATGTCTTGGTAACAACGGCACATTCAAATGTGGTTGTAGAATATCCTAGAAGAACAAAAGATGTGTGTTCGATAGTACTATGAACCAGAAGGACGTTATAAGTTCTAACGCCCGGTTCTTAGAGGAAGACTATTAGATGAACCACAAGCCCAAAATGACGTGATACTTCTGAAAAGAGAGAAAACGATAATGACTGGAAGCCAGCCAAACCGAGTAGCGGTACACCACTAACTGCACCTACTGTTATTACTGTTTATACACCGGAACGCCTTTGTAGTGGGAGGTTGTATAACAACCGGAGATATTCATAAAACTAGGTGAGTCTTTGGACTCTGGACCTAGTATACGTGAAATCGATCCCTAGATCTACATAGAGGCGGTACTAGATCTAAATGTGCCTTCTTGGAAAGCAATAAGGATTATTGTTAAGAGGCGAGATCATTTAGAGTACAAGCTTAGTTGATCCATTTATGGATTGTAACAAAGCTAGAGTTCGTGGAACTTGCGCATTGATGAGATAGTCCATTTGATGGATTCATCAAAAGGCATTGACGAATCGAGTGTATGGGAAACGTGATGGAAACAAGGTGGTGTTTCTCGGAGGTTTTATGTAGATAACATTTTATCATTGGCAACAATGTAAAGATGTAGTCAGACATAAAATGATGGTTGTCTAGAAAAATCGATATATGAGATAAAGAAGAAGTTAGAGCATGTTCTTAAGATCTAGGATCTCAAGAAAAGAACATTGTACTTCTCCTGGACATCTTACATATATATGATTATGGTTCGTTTTAACATGCAAGATTCCGAGAAAGGTTCGTTACCTTTCAGAGACGGAATGCATCTATCTAAGGATATGTGTTTTGGAACACAAAAGGAGATAGAAGCAATGAAAGCAGTTTCCTACACTTTGAGTGTGGAAAGCTTAATAAATGCATTGTTAAAAATAAGAACCTGATATCGGCTATGCAGTTAGCATAGTGGGAGGATATCAAGGTAATCCTGGAAAGGAATATTCGACTGCCGTAAAAGTACTTTCGAAGTACTGTTCTAGACTACGAAGTGATGGAGTTATATTCTAAATGTCTAGTTTAGTGACAATATGGAACTCCTTATCTGTGTTTTACATTATCTATTAATCAAACTGTCGGCATTTTGTTCATTATGTACTTGAATGCAATAGTCCTAGATATATACGTTGTAGACAGTATGGCGTGAGGAGACACGCGGAAGATCATACTGTCGGTTACTCGTATACTATCGAACAGAAGCTCACGACTTAGATGGACAGGGACAATCCATCGGTACGTCGTAGTGTGACTGGGTAATAGTTGGTCTTGACTATTATGTTACACTTGTGCACTTGGTGTATTGAGCAGGACCACGGGAGGGCGTTCGATTTATACTAATCGACGTAATCGAACTAGACCTCAGAATTACGGATATACGAATTCTTAAATCCCTATATAATTATAGGTGCGTGTGTCCAATTCTCGGTTCTTTAACTTGCCAATGAGTGAGACTAATTGATTAGTCGAGATACTCGGTAAATTGGGAATCGTAATTGTACACACGGCATGCTATAGATTATAGACAGGAAACCGTGTCCCGTTTATCGGGTTGATAACGTCCCCGAGATGAGCTCATAAAGTTTATCATGTAAACCCTGCAGGTGGATTTGTTCCACATGATAATAAGGATGAGTGGTACTAGTCTCGGATAATAAGAAACGAATTAATTTAATTATTAGTAATTAAATAAATTCGTGGACGTTCGATATCTTAAACACGGGGAAAGTCGTATATGTAATTTCGGCGGAAATATTATTGTTGAAATAATATTAAATTAATTTCGGGAATTCAATTATTATTTTATAGTGGAGTTAATAATAATTAAAATTGAAATCGATTAATTAAGGAATTGCGTTTACGTATTCCAAGTTAATTAATATTTCAATTTAGCCCTTAATTAATTTAACCTTGGGTCCCTGGTGTAACTCTATATAAACCCCCCCCCCCCCCCCCCTTGCCTATTCTAGACCTACACTTCGCCGCTTTTTATTTTCATCAGAGAAAAATAATTGTTTAGCGCAATTAAGTTTTTCTCTGTTAAAAACATTAAGTTAGCGCTGATATTTTCTCTAAGAGAGAAAAGATATATCAACGCTGTAGAGAAAGGAGAAAGCAGAGAAGGCAGACCCAACAGATCGTTGCCCACACAACGGTTGGAGTCGGGGCAGAGTCATACACTAGAAGCATCTAAGGTCTCAACAATCGACCGAGAGGTATGAGATCGGATCTATCTTTTTTCCGCAATTTATTCGATCTAGTTTTATCTCGTTGATCATACTTTGAACGTAGATCGGGTTCCGGGGCTGTGGGTTGTATTCCTCGACTACTGGGGGTTCTAGGACCTCCGGATCGGTAGTCGGATGGGGAAAAACGACCCGGAAACGAGCCCGGAACAGCAACGTCGCGTTGCTGTTCGCGGACGTTCAGCGCCCGCTGGTGGGCAAACAGCGACCGCTGTTTGCAGCTCCACCGGCGACCGCTGGTCTGCAATCAGCGAGCGCTGATTGGGTGCAGACCAGCCCCGTTTCGCGCGGTTGTCCTCCGGGGCGATGGCTGGGCGTGATTCGGGTTATGGGCTGTCAAGCGAACGAAGTAGCGACTTCGGAGGTCGACTGGGAGTGTTCGGATGTTCGAGCGATCGAACGAACACATCCCGGGTAGTCGATTTCCAACAATTGGTATCAGAGACGGTTATGCGTTCTTGTATTGTTTGCGAGTTTGTTTTGCAGGTAACCCGATTATTATGGTCATATGTTTATGTACTGTATGTTGTGGTTTGTTAAACTCTCGGGGTTGTCGAGATCTTTGTTTTAAAATGTTGCTTGTTTGTAATAGTTTAAAACGACGGGTTGAGTCGTTTAGGATTTTTTTCGTTTTTCGTTTATCCGGGTGTATAGGATCGATCATTCCTGTATAGGATCGATGCCGGAAGTAGTTAGTATTATTCTTGTAATGTTGCTGCTACTTGGTGGATCGAGAGAAGATCGAAGGACGAACGAACGAGGGTCGAGGAGTCGAACCCGCGGCTACTGTGCAAAAACGGCGCCCGCTGGAGGGCAAACGGCGGTCGCCGTTTGCAGCTCCTCCAGCGACCGCTGTTTCTCAAACGGCGGGCGCTGTTTTGAGTTTTGGCAGCAGCGACGCGGGGGTTCGACGGACATCACGGATCGCTTGTCGAGGGCCCGGGATGATACTCCAGTGGGAGGAGTTCGTCTCTTGGTCCTTAGACGAGTCGGTGATGGACCGAGACCGAGACGAGCAACGAGACGAAGATCCGAGAAGACGTGCATCGAAGATTTTAAAGGCCATAATAATCGGGCCACGTTAATTGCTTTTTGTGTGTTTAACGTGCTTTTATTATGCTTTAAATTTCATGCATGCTTGTTAATCCCTTTTCGTAAAAACTAAGTGGGAGAGGGATTGGAAACAATCCCGCGGTCTCCATTCTCTGTTTTGATGGTGATGTGTGTCGCTTACGAGTTGGCTTTAGTGTCATCCTCCCTATCGGATAAAGTTGACACACGGATATCACTGGATCAAAATTCGAATTCAATTCCATTTATAGAATTGAACACTTAAGTTTTTCAAAGCAATGCCTAATCTGTCTTTCAAAGACTAATTTCAACTCGACTCATTCTCACCCCGGGGAGTGGAATGGAGCCAAAGCGCTTGGTTATGTCGATGACACAGATTAGAGACATTCGAGTCATTTGATGGCTAGATCGATTGTCTGGTTGGCTCCCTCACTTTGTGAGAGATAGGGCTCAATTGCATGATTGATCGCTGGTTAGAAACTTCGAGTTTCACTTACGAGATATCAAGCTTTGATTAACGAAATTGTGAAATTTATTAAATGGAATTCAATTAACAAAGTTGTTTGTTTAGTAAACGTCCACACTATCGTGGCTTGCTAGACGGAAATGGAACTTTGGGTTAATTGAGGCTCGACAGTTATAGGAAGTCGTAAAGGGACCGCATGTCAACGTAAACGTCCACACTAACGTGGCTTGCGGTGGGCGTGTAGTTTCCGAGCGGTTAACTTAGTACTGAGAAATGGTATACACTTAGGTACGCTTTACAGTATCCTCCCCATCGGAGTCACTGCTGTAATGATGTACGACCGAAGTAAAAGTCCAGTTATAAAATCGTTTGGACTAGTATACGTCCACATGAACGTGGCATGCTAATCTGATGGGATTTTAGGATTAATTGGTAAATTTAATGATATTAATTATGGGAGTTAATATCGAATTAAATTTGACGGTTTGATTTGTCTCTTTTATAGATATGGCACTCAACCCGCTGTCCATTATACTAAAAGAAAACAAACTCACTGGTCCAAACTATGTTGATTGGAAACGAAACTTGGACATTGTCCTAACTGCTGAGGAGTACAAGTATGTACTCCATGAGGTTTGTCCTGATGAACCTACTGATACCTCCACTCCTGAGGAAAAGGAAGCTCATCGGAAGTGGGTCAAGGCTGATCAGATGGCGCGGTGCTACATTTTGGCTTCTATGTCAAATGTGCTGCAACATCAGCATGAAGCCATGACCACTGCCTATGATATGATGCTTAACCTCAAGGATATGTTTGGTAGTCAGGATAGGGCAGCCAGGCAAGAAGCTATGAGGCGACTCATGACAGCCACCATGTCCGAAGGAACGCCCGTGAGGGATCACGTTCTTAGGATGATTGGCTATCTGAATGAGATAGAGATTATGGGAGGAGCTATCGATGGGGAAACCCAGATCGATATAGTGCTCCAGTCTCTGCCTAGGAGTTTTGAGCAGTTCCGCCTGAACTATAACATGAACAAGAGGTTATATACGTTGGCGGAACTCCTGACTGAACTCCAGGCGGCAGAGGGAATCTTTAAGAAGTCTCATGCACTTGTGGCTGTGAAACTTCCTGGCCCTCCGGGGACTAAGAGGAAGAAGAATCAAGGACGGAAACCCAGTGGACCCAGAAATGGTGCACCACGGAATGGAGTGAACAAGCCCAAGGGCAAGTGTTTCCGTTGCAAGCAGTCTGGACATTGGAAGTCTAATTGTCCTCTCAGACAAGGAGGTATGAACTTTTCCTTAGTCACTGAAACATGTTTAGCGGTGTTATCCACCGGTACCTGGTGTGTGGATACGGGAGCCACTGATCATGTCTGCAATTCTTTGCAGGGGTTCCAGGAAACCCGGCGGCTTAGAGAGGGAGAGATCACCATCTACATGGGCAATGCTACGAAAGTGGCGGCGGTTGCAGTGGGAGATGTTCATTTATCTTTTAATAATAAAGTTTTAGTATTGAATAATTGTCTTTATGTACCGAACTTTAGAAAGAACCTTGTTTCGGTTTCTAAGTTGGTTTTGAATAAATATTCTGTTTCTTTTGATAGTTCTGTTATTATCAAAAAGAATGGTGAGTATATCTGTTCTGGTACATTGATAGGCAACTTATATATACTGAATCCTGATTATTCCACGATGCAACGAGTAGAGTCTTTTAACACATCTAGTACCAATAAGAGAAAGGAGCCTTCTAGGATGAATCAAAAGTACTTATGGCATCTTAGGCTAGGTCATATTAACTTGGGTAGGATTCAAAGGTTGATAACTGATGGAATACTCAGTGGTGTGAAAGATGAGGACTTTCCAACCTGCGAATCATGCCTGGAAGGAAAAATGACCAAGCGACCCTTTAGTGATAAGGGGTATAGATCCAAGGAAGTACTGGAATTGATTCACTCTGATTTGTGCGGGCCTTTATCTGTCCAAGCGAGAGGAGGTTATGAATATTTCGTAACCTTCACTGATGATTACTCGAGGTATGGTTTTATATACCTGATGCGCCGCAAGAGCGAGTGCTTTGACAAGTTCAAGGAGTACAAAGCTCTTGTGGAGAACCTTCATGGTAAAACCATAAAGACTCTACGATCTGATCGTGGAGGAGAGTACCTCTTGGGAGAGTTTAAAGCGTACTTATTAGAGAATGGGATTGACTCCCAGATGACTGCACCATACACGCCCCAGCAGAATGGTGTAGCAGAAAGAAGGAATAGGACTCTTATGGAAATGGTAAGATCTATGATGAGTTACTCAGACCTACCAGTTTCGTTCTGGGGATATGCCTTGGAAACAGCGGCGTATATCCTGAACTTAGTTCCTTCTAAATCAGTCCCTAAAACGCCCTCGGAATTGTGGACCGGGCGAAAGCCGAACTTGAAACACATTCGGATCTGGGGTTGTCCAGCACATGTGCTGAAGCATGGGGCTGATAAATTGGAATCTCGTTCAGATATTCGGTTGTTTATAGGATATCCTAGAGGAACGAAAGGTGGTCTATTTTATAGTCCTCAGGACCAGAAGATCGTTGTTAGCACCAACGCTCGGTTCTTGGAAGAGGATTATATAATGGACCACAAGCCCAAGAGTGAGATAATACTAAACGAACTGAGAGGGGACGATCAAGGCTTAGATCCAACCGAACCGGGTGATACGCCACCACAGTCTGCACCTGTAGTTACTGAGGTTACACCGGAGCGTCGTCGTAGTGGGAGGGTTATTCGACAACCCGATAGGTTCATGTTTATAGGTGAGTCTTCGGACTTGTTACCTGGAGAACATGAAGCCGATCCCTGGACCTACGGCGAGGCGCTTAAAGATCAAGATGCTCAGTCTTGGCAAAAAGCGATGAAATCTGAGATTGAATCAATGGATTCAAATCAGGTCTGGAATCTTGTAGCACCGCCCAAAGGTATAAAAGCCATTGGTTGCAAGTGGGTGTACAAGAGAAAAAGAGGGTCTGACGGGAAGGTTGAAACCTTCAAAGCTAGGCTTGTTGCGAAGGGGTATACTCAGAAAGAAGGGATCGATTATGAGGAAACTTTTTCGCCGGTAGCTATGCTAAAGTCGATCCGGATTCTTTTGTCTATAGCAGCTCATATGGATTATGGGGTGTGGCAAATGGACGTCAAGACAGCATTCTTGAATGGGAATCTTGATGAGACCATTTACATGATACAGCCAGAAGGTTTCATCCAGAAAGGCCAAGAGCATCTAGTGTGTAAGCTAAACCGATCCATTTATGGATTGAAGCAAGCTTCTAGATCTTGGAACATGCGGTTTGATGAGGTTATCCAGTCTTATGGATTCATTCAAAGCATGTACGAGTCGTGTGTATACCGGAGAAGTGACGGAAACAGCGTGGCGTTTCTCGTGCTTTATGTAGACGACATCCTTCTCATTGGCAACAATGTGAAGATGTTGTCAGACATAAAGGGATGGTTGTCCAAGCAATTCGATATGAAAGACTTAGGACAAGTTGGGCATGTTCTTGGGATCAAAGTTATACGGGATCGCCAGAAAAGAACATTGAGCTTGTCCCAGGCTTCATATATTGATACGATTCTGGCTCGTTTCAACATGCAGAATTCCAAGAGAGGTGCTCAACCTTTCTGCCATGGAATTCGTCTATCTAAAGACATGTGTCCCAAAACACAAAAGGAGATAGACTACATGAAGAAGGTTCCTTATGCTTCGGCAGTAGGAAGTCTAATGTATGCCATGTTGTGCACGAGACCTGATATCTGCTATGCCGTAGGCATGGTAGCTAGATATCAGAGTAACCCTGGACAGGGTCACTGGACTGCTGTAAAGAACATACTTAAGTACCTGCGAAGGACTAGGAATTATGTTCTGAGTTACAAAGCGTCCGAGTTGATTCCTATTGGTTACACAGACTCGGATTTCCAATCTGATAAAGATCAGCGAAAGTCTACATCAGGCTATGTGTTCACATTGGGAGGTGGAGCAATTTCATGGAAGAGTGTTAAGCAGAAATGCATTTCGGACTCTACCATGGAAGCCGAATATGTAGCAGCCTCTGAGGCAGCTAAAGAATCGGTGTGGCTCCGGAACTTTCTTATGGACTTGGATGTGGTTCCTAAAATGCCTAGAGCTATCACAATTTATTGTGACAATAGCGGTGCAGTGGCAAATGCAAAGGAACCACGAGCCCACAATGCGAGTAAACACATAGATCGCAAGTACCACCTGATTAGAGACATCGTCAGGAGAGGCGATGCGGTTGTCACCTGATGGAGTTATATTCTAAATGTCTAGTTTAGAGACAATATGGAACTCCTTATCTGTGTTTTTCATTATCTATTAATCAAACTGTCGGCATTTTGTCTATCTTGTACTTGAATGCAATAGTCCCAGATATATACGTTGTAGACAGTATGGCGTGAGGAGACACGCGGAAGATCATACTGTCGGTTACTCGTATAGTATCGAACAGAAGCTCACGACTTAGATGGACAGGGACAATCCATCGGTACGTCGTAGTGTGACTGGGTAATAGTTGGTCTTGACTATTATGTTACACTTGTACACTTGGTGTATTGAGCAGGACCACGGGAGGGCGTTCGATTTGTACTAATCGACGTAATCGAACTAGACCTCAGAATTACGGATATACGAATTCTTAATCCCTATATAATTATAGGTGCGTGTGTCCAATTCTCGGTTCTTTAACTTGCCAATGAGTGAGACTATTTGATTAGTCGAGATACTCGGTAAATTGGGAATCGTAATTGTACTCACGGCATGCTATAGATTATAGACAGGAAACCGTGTCCCGTTTATCGGGTTGATAACGTCCCCGAGATGAGCTCATAAAGTTTATCATGTAAACCCTGCAGGTGGATTTGTTCCACATGATAATAAGGATGAGTGGTACTAGTCTCGGATAATAAGAAACGAATTAATTTAATTATTAGTAATTAAATAAATTCGTGGACGTTCGATATCTTAAACACGGGGAAAGTCGTATATGTAATTTCGGCGGATTTATTGTTGTTGAAATAATATTAAAATTAATTTCGGGAATTCAATTATTATTTTATAGTGGAGTTAATAATAATTAAAATTGAAATCGATTAATTAAGGAATTGCGTTTACGTATTCCAAGTTAATTAATATTTCAATTTAGCCCTTAATTAATTTCCCTTAGGTCCCTAACGTAGCTCTATTTAAACCCCCCCTTGCCCTCTCCTAAAACCTACAGTTCGCCGCAACTATTATTTTTCTGAGAAAAATTATTGCGTTAGCGCAAAAAACTTTTTTCTCTGTTAAAATAATTAAGTTAACGCAATTATTATTCTCTCAGAGAGAATAATTAAATCATTGCGCTGGTTTGAGAAAGGAGAGAGCGGACAAGGAATTTCCAGCGGATCGTTGCCCACACAACGGCTGGAATCGGGAAGAGAATACGTTAGAAGCTCTAAGGTCTCAACAATCGACCGAGAAGGTATGAGATCGGATCTCTAAATTCCGCATTTATTCGATCTAATTTCTCGTTGAACATACATGAACGTGGATCGGGTTCCGGGGTCGTGGATCGTGTTCCTCGACTACTGGGGGTTCTAGGACCTCCGGAACGGTAGTCGGATGAGGAAAAACGACCCAGAAACGAGCCCGGAACAGCAACATCACGTTGCTGTTCGCGGACAAAACGGCGGTCGCCAAAGGGCAAACGGCGGTCGCCGTTTGCAGTTCCTTTCAGCGACCGCTGGACTGCTTTCGGCGGTCGCCGAATCGATGCAGTCCAGTTCCGTTTCGTGCGGTTGTCCTTCGGGGCGATGGCTGGGCATGATTCGGGATAAGGGCTGTTAAGCGAACGAAGTAGTGACTTCGGAGGTCGACTGGGATGGTTCGGATGTTCGAGCAATCGAACGAACGCATCCCGGGTAGTCGATTTCCAACAATTGGTATCAGAGCCGGTTATGCGTTCTTGTATTGTTTGCGAGTTTTGTTTTGCAGGATAACCCGATTATTATGGTCATATGTTTATGTACTGTTTATTGTGGTTTGTTAAACTCTCGGGATTGTCGAGATTTTTGGTTTTGACGTTGCTTGTTTGTAATAGTTTAAAACGACGGGTTGAGTCGTTTAGGGTTTTTCGTTTTTTCGTTTTATCCGGGTGTATAGGATCGATCATTCCTGTATAGGATCGATGCCGGAAGTAGTTAGTTTACATATGTAATGTTGCTGCTGCTTGGTGATTCGAGACGAGATCGAGGGCCGGATGAACGAGGGTCGAGAAGTCGAACCCGCGGCTGCTGGAGGGCAAACGGCGGTCGCCGTTTTTCAAACGGCGGTCGCCGTTTCGGTGTTTTCTTGGCAGCAGCTTGCGGGGGTTCGACGGACATCACGGATCGCTTGTCGAGGGCCCGGGATGATACTCCAGTGGGAGGAGTTCGTCTCTTGGTCCTTAGACGAGTCGGTGGTGGATCGAGACCTAGACGAGCAACGAGACGAAGATCCGAGGAGACGTGCATCGAAGATTTTAAAGGCCATAATAATCGGGCCACGTTAATTGCTTTTTGTGTGTTTAACGTGTTTTATTATGCTTTAATTTCTATATGCATGTGCTTGAATATCCCTATATCGTAAAATACTAAGTGGGAGAGGGATTGGAAACAATCCCGCGGTCTCCATTCTCTGTTTCGAGAGTGATGTGTATTGACTTACGAGTTGGCTTTAGTGTCATCCTCCCTATCGGATAAAGTCGATACACGGAAATCACTTTGATCGAAATTCGAATGAAATTCCAATTTTAAAATTGAACAATTAAGTTTTTCAAAGCAATGCCTAATCTGTCTTTCAAAGACTAATTTCAACTCGACTCATTCTCACCCCGGGGAGTGGAATGGAGCCAAAGCGCTTGGTTATGTCGATGACACAGATTAGAGACATTCGAGTCATTTGATGACTAGATCGATTGTCTGGTTGGCTCCCTCACTTTGTGAGAGATAGGGCTCAATTGCATGATTGATCGCTGGTTAGAAACTTCGAGTTTCACTTACGAGATATCAAGCTTTGATTAACGAAATTGTGTAATTTATTAAATGGAATTCAATTAACAAAGTTGTTTGTTTAGTAAACGTCCACACTATCGTGGCTTACTAGACGGAAACGGAACTTTGGGTTAATTGAGGCTCGACAGTTATAGGAAATCGTAAAGGGACCGCATGTCAACGTAAACGTCCACACTAACGTGGCTTGCGGTGGGCGTGTAGTTTCCGAGCGGTTAACTTAGTACTGAGAAATGGTATACACTTAGGTACGCTTTACAGTATCCTCCCCATCGGAGTCACTGCTGTAATGATGTACGACCGAAGTAAAAGTCCAGTTATAAAATCGTTTGGACTAGTATACGTCCACATGAACGTGGCATGCTAGTCTGATAGGATTTTAGGATTGATTGGTAAATTTAATGATATTAATTAAGGGAGTTAATATCGAATTAAATTTGACGGTTTGATTTGTCTCTTTTATAGATATGGCACTCAACCCGCTGTCCATTATACTAAAAGAAAACAAACTCACTGGTCCAAACTATGTTGATTGGAAACGAAACTTGGACATTGTCCTAACTGCTGAGGAGTACAAGTATGTACTCCATGAGGTTTGTCCTGATGAACCTACTGATACCTCCACTCCTGAGGAAAAGGAAGCTCATCGGAAGTGGGTCAAGGCTGATCAGATGGCGCGGTGCTACATTTTGGCTTCTATGTCAAATGTGCTGCAACATCAGCATGAAGCCATGACCACTGCCTATGATATGATGCTTAACCTCAAGGATATGTTTGGTAGTCAGGATAGGGCAGCCAGGCAAGAAGCTATGAGGCGACTCATGACAGCCACCATGTCCGAAGGAACGCCCGTGAGGGATCACGTTCTTAGGATGATTGGCTATCTGAATGAGATAGAGATTATGGGAGGAGCTATCGATGGGGAAACCCAGATCGATATAGTGCTCCAGTCTCTGCCTAGGAGTTTTGAGCAGTTCCGCCTGAACTATAACATGAACAAGAGGTTATATACGTTGGCGGAACTCCTGACTGAACTCCAGGCGGCAGAGGGAATCTTTAAGAAATCTCATGCACTTGTGGCTGTGAAACTTCCTGGCCCTCCGGGGACTAAGAGGAAGAAGAAGCAAGGACGGAAACCCAGTGGACCCAGAAATGGTGGACCACAGAATGGAGTGAACAAGCCCAAGGGCAAGTGTTTCCGTTGCAAGCAGTCTGGACATTGGAAGTCTAATTGTCCTCTCAGACAAGGAGGTATGAACTTTTCCTTAGTCACTGAAACATGTTTAGCGGTGTTATCCACCGGTACCTGGTGTGTGGATACGGGAGCCACTGATCATGTCTGCAATTCTTTGCAGGGGTTCCAGGAAACCCGGCGGCTTAGAGAGGGAGAGATCACCATCTACATGGGCAATGCTACGAAAGTGGCGGCGGTTGCAGTGGGAGATGTTCATTTATCTTTTAATAATAAAGTTTTAGTATTGAATAATTGTCTTTATGTACCGAACTTTAGAAAGAACCTTGTTTCGGTTTCTAAGTTGGTTTTGAATAAATATTCTGTTTCTTTTGATAGTTCTGTTATTATCAAAAAGAATGGTGAGTATATCTGTTCTGGTACATTGATAGGCAACTTATATATACTAAATCCTGATTATTCCACGATGCAACGAGTAGAGTCCAATAACACATCTAGTACCAATAAGAGAAAGGAGCCTTCTAGAATGAATCAAAAGTACTTATGGCATCTTAGGCTAGGTCATGTTAACTTGGGTAGGATTCAAAGGTTGATAACTGATGGAATACTCAGTGGTGTGAAAGATGAGGACTTTCCAACCTGTGAATCATGCCTGGAAGGAAAAATGACCAAGCGACCCTTTAGTGATAAGGGGTATAGATCCAAGGAAGTACTGGAATTGATTCACTCTGATTTGTGCGGGCCTTTATCTGTCCAAGCGAGAGGAGGTTATGAATATTTCGTAACCTTCACTGATGATTACTCAAGGTATGGTTTTATATACCTGATGCGCCGCAAGAGCGAATGCTTTGACAAGTTCAAGGAGTACAAAGCTCTTGTGGAGAACCTTCATGGTAAAACCATAAAGACTCTACGATCTGATCGTGGAGGAGAGTACCTCTCGGGAGAGTTTAAGGCGTACTTATTAGAGAATGGGATTGACTCCCAGATGACTGCACCATACACGCCCCAGCAGAATGGTGTAGCAGAAAGAAGGAATAGGACTCTTATGGAAATGGTAAGATCTATGATGAGTTACTCAGACCTACCAGTTTCGTTCTGGGGATATGCCTTGGAAACAGCGGCGTATATCCTGAACTTAGTTCCTTCTAAATCAGTCCCTAAGACGCCCTCGGAATTGTGGACCGGGCGTAAGCCGAACTTGAAACACATTCGGATCTGGGGTTGTCCAGCACATGTGCTGAAGCATGGGGCTGATAAGTTGGAATCTCGTTCAGATATTCGGTTGTTTATAGGATATCCTAGAGGAACGAAAGGTGGTCTATTTTATAGCCCTCAGGACCAGAAGATCGTAGTTAGCACCAACGCTCGGTTCTTGGAAGAGGATTATATAATGGACCACAAGCCCAAGAGTGAGATAATACTAAACGAACTGAGAGGGGACGATCAAGGCTTAGATCCAACCGAACCGAGTGATACGCCACCACAGTCTGCACCTGTGGTTACTGAGGTTACACCGGAGCGTCGTCGTAGTGGGAGGGTTGTTCGACAACCCGATAGGTTCATGTTTATAGGTGAGTCTTCGGACTTGTTACCTGGAGAACATGAAGCCGATCCCTGGACCTACGGCGAGGCGCTTAAAGATCAAGATGCTCAGTCTTGGCAAAAGGCGATGAAATCTGAGATTGAATCAATGGATTCAAATCAGGTCTGGAATCTTGTTGCACCGCCCAAAGGTGTAAAAGCCATTGGTTGCAAGTGGGTGTACAAGAGGAAAAGAGGGTCTGACGGGAAGGTTGAAACCTTCAAGGCTAGGCTTGTTGCGAAGGGGTACACTCAGAAAGAAGGGATCGATTATGAGGAAACCTTTTCGCCGGTAGCTATGCTAAAGTCGATCCGGATTCTTTTGTCTATAGCAGCTCATATGGATTATGAGGTGTGGCAAATGGACGTCAAGACAGTATTCTTGAATGGGAATCTTGACGAGACCATTTACATGAGACAGCCAGAAGGTTTCATTAAGAAAGGCCAAGAGCATCTAGTGTGTAAGCTAAACCGATCCATTTATGGATTGAAGCAAGCTTCTAGATCTTGGAACATGCGGTTTGATGAGGTTATCCAGTCTTATGGATTCATTCAAAGCATGGACGAGTCGTGTGTATACCGGAGATGTGACGGAAACAGTGTGGCGTTTCTCGTGCTTTATGTAGACGACATCCTTCTAATTGGCAACAATGTGAAGATGTTGTCGGACATAAAGGGATGGTTGTCCAAGCAATTCGATATGAAAGACTTAGGACAAGTTGGGCATGTTCTTGGGATCAAGGTTATACGGGATCGCCGGAAAAGAACATTAAGCTTGTCCCAAGCTTCATATATTGATACGATTCTGGCTCGTTTCAACATGCAAAATTCCAAGAGAGGTGCTCAACCCTTCTGCCATGGAATTCATCTATCTAAAGACATGTGTCCCAAAACACAAAAGGAGATAGATTACATGAAGAAGGTTCCTTATGCTTCGGCAGTAGGAAGTCTAATGTATGCAATGTTGTGCACGAGACCTGATATCTGCTATGCCGTAGGCATGGTAGCTAGATATCAGAGTAACCCTGGACAGGGTCACTGGACTGCTGTAAAGAACATACTTAAGTACCTGCGAAGGACTAGGAACTATGTTCTAAGTTACAAAGCGTCCGAGTTGATTCCTATTGGTTACACAGACTCGGATTTCCAATCTGATAAGGATCAGCGAAAGTCTACATCAGGCTATGTGTTCACATTGGGAGGTGGGGCAGTCTCATGGAAGAGTGTTAAGCAGAAATGCATTTCGGACTCTACCATGGAAGCCGAATATGTAGCAGCCTCTGAGGCAGCTAAAGAATCGGTGTGGCTCCGGAACTTCCTTATGGACTTGGATGTGGTTCCTAAAATGCCTAGAGCTATCACAATTTATTGTGACAATAGCGGTGCAGTGGCAAATGCAAAGGAACCACGAGCCCACAATGCGAGTAAACACATAGATCGCAAGTACCACCTGATTAGAGACATCGTCAGGAGAGGCGATGCGGTTGTCACCAAGATTGCATCAGCGGATAACCTGGCTGACCCCTTTACGAAGGCACTTCCAGCGGAAGCGTTCAAGAGACACGTGAAGGGGATGGGTATCGGATGTATGGTAGAGGGCAACTAGAGATTTAGTATAAGTGGGAGATTGATGGAGTTATATTCTAAATGTCTAGTTTAGTGACAATATGGAACTCCTTATCTGTGTTTTACATTATCTATTAATCAAACTGTCGGCATTTTGTTCATTATGTACTTGAATGCAATAGTCCTAGATATATACGTTGTAGACAGTATGGCGTGAGGAGACACGCGGAAGATCATACTGTCGGTTACTCGTATACTATCGAACAGAAGCTCACGACTTAGATGGACAGGGACAATCCATCGGTACGTCGTAGTGTGACTGGGTAATAGTTGGTCTTGACTATTATGTTACACTTGTGCACTTGGTGTATTGAGCAGGACCACGGGAGGGCGTTCGATTTATACTAATCGACGTAATCGAACTAGACCTCAGAATTACGGATATACGAATTCTTAAATCCCTATATAATTATAGGTGCGTGTGTCCAATTCTCGGTTCTTTAACTTGCCAATGAGTGAGACTAATTGATTAGTCGAGATACTCGGTAAATTGGGAATCGTAATTGTACACACGGCATGCTATAGATTATAGACAGGAAACCGTGTCCCGTTTATCGGGTTGATAACGTCCCCGAGATGAGCTCATAAAGTTTATCATGTAAACCCTGCAGGTGGATTTGTTCCACATGATAATAAGGATGAGTGGTACTAGTCTCGGATAATAAGAAACGAATTAATTTAATTATTAGTAATTAAATAAATTCGTGGACGTTCGATATCTTAAACACGGGGAAAGTCGTATATGTAATTTCGGCGGAAATATTATTGTTGAAATAATATTAAATTAATTTCGGGAATTCAATTATTATTTTATAGTGGAGTTAATAATAATTAAAATTGAAATCGATTAATTAAGGAATTGCGTTTACGTATTCCAAGTTAATTAATATTTCAATTTAGCCCTTAATTAATTTAACCTTGGGTCCCTGGTGTAACTCTATATAAACCCCCCCCCCCCTTGCCTATTCTAGACCTACACTTCGCCGCTTTTTATTTTCATCAGAGAAAAATAATTGTTTAGCGCAATTAAGTTTTTCTCTGTTAAAAACATTAAGTTAGCGCTGATATTTTCTCTAAGAGAGAAAAGATATATCAACGCTGTAGAGAAAGGAGAAAGCAGAGAAGGCAGACCCAACAGATCGTTGCCCACACAACGGTTGGAGTCGGGGCAGAGTCATACACTAGAAGCATCTAAGGTCTCAACAATCGACCGAGAGGTATGAGATCGGATCTATCTTTTTTCCGCAATTTATTCGATCTAGTTTTATCTCGTTGATCATACTTTGAACGTAGATCGGGTTCCGGGGCTGTGGGTTGTATTCCTCGACTACTGGGGGTTCTAGGACCTCCGGATCGGTAGTCGGATGGGGAAAAACGACCCGGAAACGAGCCCGGAACAGCAACGTCGCGTTGCTGTTCGCGGACGTTCAGCGCCCGCTGGTGGGCAAACAGCGACCGCTGTTTGCAGCTCCACCGGCGACCGCTGGTCTGCAATCAGCGAGCGCTGATTGGGTGCAGACCAGCCCCGTTTCGCGCGGTTGTCCTCCGGGGCGATGGCTGGGCGTGATTCGGGTTATGGGCTGTCAAGCGAACGAAGTAGCGACTTCGGAGGTCGACTGGGAGTGTTCGGATGTTCGAGCGATCGAACGAACACATCCCGGGTAGTCGATTTCCAACACGAAGCAGACGAGCATTTCCTTTGGATTACATTCTCTTAGATTTCTAATCGAATGAGGACCAGTGTAAGTCGATATCAGGCTATGTGTTTCACTATTGAAGGAGAAGGAGTTTCAACATGGAAGAGTGATAAGCACGATGCTTTTCGGACTCTCCCATGGGTAACCAAATAGCGGCCTCAGAGGCAGTGGAAGTTTTGGTATAACTCCGGGATAATCTCTGGGACTTAGATGTGATTCTTAATTTGCCAAAGGCTATGTAAATAGCGGTGCGATGGCAAATGGTAAGAAATCACAAGTCCATAAGTGTTAGATAACACATAGTGCAAGTACCACCTGATACGAGTCATCGTCGAGGGAGACGACGCTGTAGTCACCAAGATAACTTCAGAGCGGCAACCTAGAGTGCTCATTCACATAGTACTTCTTGGAAGTACAACTTAAGCACGTGATGAGTATGGGAGTCGGGAGTTTGGAGGAAATGACTAGACCTTAGTACAAGTGGGAGATTGTTGGAGTTGTTTACTTAATGTCTAGATTTAAGTGACGGAAACTCACGATCCATTGCCTCTAATCTATTTAATTAAATAAACAATTATTTGCGTTTAATTATTTATAATTAAATATATGCAAATCATAGTCCTGGATTTTATACGTTGTAGTTAGTATGGTGTTGCATGGGCGCACAGAAGATCATACTATCGGTTACTCGTATTTAATCGAACAGTTGCTCACGACCTAGATGGACACGGACCAATCCATCGGTATAGTCGTTGTGTAAGAGAGAAAATAATTTATCTTAATTATTTTATCACACTTGTACACTTGGTGTATTGAGCGGATCGTTGAGATTCATCGATTAGGATTGCCGGAGATAATCGATTCGAGTCTCAATGTATTTTATTCTTAATCCCCGAAACTATTGCGGGTGTGTATATTCAATATAAGTGACTTTGATTTACCAAAGGAATTAACCGATTTAATTATTGGGTTAATTACCGGTTAAGTTGGGTCACTATATTTTATATATGACATGCCGTGAATACTTGACGGGAAAGTGTATCCCGTAAGGGTTGATAATATCCCCGAGATGAGTTCATAAGGAATTATTATGTAAACCCTGCAGGTGGATTCGTTCCGCATAATAATTAAGGTTGAATGGTACTAGTCTCGGATATAAGAGATGAATAAATTAATTAGCAATAAATTAATTTTATTCATGGATATTTATATCTTAAATACACGGAATAAATAATACTACCGGAGAAATATTATTTGATATAATATGGTTTAATATTGGGAGTGCAATTAATTTTATATAGTGGAAAATAGAATTAATTAATATTGATAAGGATTAATGGACTTGAGCATTGGGCTCAATTTAATCTTCAATATTGGAAGCTCAATATTCCACCTCCTTAAGATCCCCTACGTAGCCTATAAAAGCACTACATGGTCTTCTCTATTCTCATAACTTGAAGATCACAATTCTAGAGAGAGAAAGTAGAGAAGGAGATCCATAGTGTTCGGAGGATCGTCGCCCACCCGACGTTCGAACAAGTGCAAGGAATACGTGGGAAGATCTCAAGGTCATCATAAGATCTCGTTTCTCCGCACAACGAATCGAAAGGTGAATTAAATTTCCGCAATTTAATTCTAGTTTATTGATCAATTATCGAAAAACAAGATCCGAAGTTCGAACCCGGATTAGACGGACGATCGCGAGGTGGTGGTGAAGCCACCGGACCACGCCAATCGCCCGCTAGGGTTTCGGCGGGGGCGAGAGGATCGAACCCTCGGCTGGGCCGAGGGCTTGCGATCGATCCAAGGATCGATCGCCGGGGGCACGGGCTGGTGCCGTCCCCCTCCTCACCTCGACGGTGGGGATCCTCCAAGCGGCGGCGAGTCGCCGGACTCGCCGCGGGGGCTGCTGGGAGCAGCCCCACCCATCGATCGCCAAGACGCGATCTTCGATCGCGTGAACCCCGTCTCGCGGGGGTTCGGCTGGGGGCGGGCTGCGTGCCTTCGGGTGCGTGGTCTCCAAAGGCCGGACTCCGGCGGATGAGTCGGCGTTCATGTGATCTCCGGCGAAGGGTTTGATCGGGTTATTGGTTTCCGCAAATTTAAATAACCCGGGATATCGAATTCCAACACAGTGTCTGCCATTAACAGAATCTCAGGACAATGAATACAGGTTTCAACGGATGTTCGTGTCATACGCCTCCGTATTTAGCGGATTTGAGCATTGCAGGCCAGTACTCCATATTGACGCTACATTCATTACAAACAAGTATAGAGGAATGCTCCTGGCGGCTACAGCTAAGGATGCTTATTGTGGTATGATCAGTTACGTATTTTTATGATTTCAGTTTCACAATATTCCGCTCCATTTGTGTAATCTAAGTTGAATTTGCTGTTAATGATAGTTAATTATCATAGATGACGTATAGAAAAGTATCCACTTTTTGCGACATACTAATGTGGATTCAGTACGTCATCAGGGTGAAACTACCTGGTCTCATTTAAAATTGTCGTCTTTTTAGTTTTTGTTGCTTTGTAGGATATCAAGTGAAACTCTTGTTATGCTTAATAGTTCTTGCTCAAAATATTTTTAAAAAGGGACAGTTAATTTCATCTCCCAGTGTGTTCGGGTATTTTTTCGATTGCGTTTAACACTTAGAATGACCATTTGAACTAATGTTTATTGGAGAGCATACACAATACTATTGAGTATACATGTCAGCCTATTGACTGCCTATGCTTCAATGGGTTTAAGATTTAAAGGTACACATTGGACAGTGTTTACAATAGTGTTTTACCATAGTGTAAGTCACACTTGACTGTCTACTTTTCTTGTTAAATAGGTCTATATCCAGTAGCTTACGCCATTGTGGATTCTGAAAATGAGAGCAACTGGACATACTTTCTCGAGAATATCAAAGCTTGTTTAGCCACGGGTTCTGGACGCACAATTACTTTTATATCAGACCGTAATCTTGGTTTGTTAGCTGCTGTTCGTAGTGTGTTTCCCAACAGCCCGCTAGGATTTTGTTATCGACATTTGCATACTAACTTACTCAATAAGTATCCCTCAGGCTCAGTTCATGGCAAGAGGATCACTTACTTATTTATGGTAGCTGCATACTCACGTGACGAAGAGAGTTTTGAATTACATTTAAGTAAACTGAAACAAGAAGGTGGCCAAATAGTTGAAGACTTTTTAAAGGATCTGCCTCCTAAAACTTGGGCATCGTGTCGTTTCAATGGGGAGAGGTTTGGTGAAATGACGAACAATCTAGCGGAGTGTTTTAACAGTTGGGTTAAAGATTTGAAGGGTTTGCCAATCACAGATTTAAACAATGAGATCCGCGTTAGAATAATGAATCTTATTGCGACACGTCAAAAGTTGGCCACAGCTTGGGTATCAGAACTATGTCCCGTCATGGAGAAGAGATTGGCAGCTAATCTTGAACTAGGAAGACATTGGCGTGCTAGCATGTCTAACGAGTTTCTTTACGAAATTAATACGGGAAATCATACCGTTAGTGTTGACCTACAAAAGAAGCTTTGCTCGTGTGGTGAGTGGCAAATTCATGGTTTCCCTTGTGCGCATGCTCTAGTTGCTGCTCAAAGTCAAAGTTCGGATATTTACGCTTATGTGGATCCTCTCTTTCAGGTCAGATATTAGTATCAACTAAATTCATTTCCCCTGCTAGTTAGCATATTATTATAGCACTAAGGATTATTGCTTATTATGCAGGTGGATAAATATCGCTTGACGTACTCTTTTACAATCAATCCCGTCCCCACTATCGCAAAGCCAATTCAGATGGTTTCACAGACCGTCAACATCAAATCTCCAAAGACACGACGTCCAGCTGGGCGACCAAGACAAGTGAGGTTAAAGCCCAGGAGCGAGGTCAAACGGATAATCAAGTGTAGTCGTTGTAACAAATTTAAGAACCATAACAAGAAGACATGCAAAGAAGTTATATAGTATGGAGTTTATCCAACTAAATTGCAGTTCATGCCCAATAAAAGAGTATGTATATGATGCAGCTTTCAACCGAGGTTGATTATGAATAAATCTGACTCATGGTTTAAGATTCACACGAAACTATGTTGACTATTTGCCATACTTTGGAATACATTGGCCTTATTTACATTTGTCATCTTTTTAGTTTTTGTTGCCGTGGAGTATTTTTCTAAGACAGTAGTGTTCTATTTACCAGTGCTTGTTTTCTGTTTTTCCCTACAAAAAAAAGTTATTTCCCATCTGCCACTTTGTGTTGGTAGATCATTTTGGAAGAACGGTCAACACTGAGAAATGAGTAGTTAAACTGTTATACAGTGTTTTTGGTACACATGAGTATGTTGATACAATTCACGTGACGATGAGAGTTTTGAAACTCATTTACGGAAAATGAGACAAGAAGGTGTCCAAGAGTGTCTTTGGAGGTTTGATGTTGACGGTCTGTGAAACCAGCTGAATTGGCTTTGGAAGTACGTGTCAGTTCAAATGCAATCTGTTGTTCTTGTTGGGAATCATTCACACTGCCTAGAACACTTTGAAAATCTATCAGATGTTAGTTCACCAAATTAAGTGATACAATCTAACAATTTAATAGTAACTGTTTCAACACTGCAATCTGTTTTTTGGTAGTTTGGATCATTCACACTGCCTCAAACACTTTGACTATGGTTCAGATTTTAGTTAAACAACTTAAGTGATTGAATCGAATAATTTAGTATTAAATTTTTCAACAATGTAATCTGTTTTTTGTGGTGTGGAACATTCAAACTGCCAATAACACTATGGCTACAATGTAAGTAGCTTCATCAAATTTAGCAATTACTTTGGCAACAGATAACTGAAAATTGTCTATTAAAGTGTATTTTTAACGGATAGTTATGGTACATATTAGAGAAAAACAGTCTATTTATGATACTCATTAGTGAGTAACATTAAGATTGGCTAAACAGTGTTGGTTAAGTTTAACATTGGTTAAAAGTGCAGTTTCATGCAAATCACTAATATGTATAATTTTTGCAGTGAGTAATATTAAGCAGTATTCTGTTGTGAGGTTTCTTATTAGTGGGGCATCATATATTTGAACAAAAGCTACTTAGGAAGAATCAACTGATACTAACATATTTCATAGACAATGTATATATAGTTTGCTTTAAAAATACTATTGTACATAGTGTTTTAAACTATTTTTATTATTTCTGAGATCCAACTCCATCATTATTCTCATGTTCTTATAATAACATATTCAAAGTCTCCTTTTTATAAGAACAATTCAACTTCAATCTCCTAAGAGTAATATCAAAAGATGATGCCTATTATAAGAACAATTCAACTGCAATCTCAACCGAGTAATATCAAAAGACAATCTTTAGAAACTTCAACACTATATTATCCAAAATCGAAACGATAACATAAGCTTTCCAGCTTTTTGAACTAATCCAAAATCGAAACGACAATGTCTGATAAACCAGCTGCCTACTTATTTCTGTTTGGAAAAAAGAAAAGCATAACTGAAGTTTCTAAATCGCGGCCCTCCAACGCTTTGAACTTCTTGCAAATCTTTTGATAAGATCAGCTCTGAATACCATTGTTGCAGTCTCGTCAAACGTCTCACTCGGCAACCTTTCATATGCAAGATCATCCATATAGTGCATCACATAAACCCCGCAATCCAGGCTGTCATTGTAACAAAGTATTAGTATTATCCACACATTCTACATTAATCTATTTAAATCAGTAGCAGATATCTTTTATACTTACGATCCATAAGCCTGCTTGGAGACAACACTTTTCTGATCAATCAATTTAAAATTGGTATCGAAGTTTTCCTTCACCCACTTTATAGTCAGTATTTCTTTCTCGGTCAAAGCTTCCCGATCCATTTGCAACGCGACATTCGAGCATGCACCCCTGTTCAGTTTTTTCCTCATACCTGAATTCAGCATGATGTCGGCTTGGAACGCTACGCCACGCATCCACATATTGATCATGTGGACCTAATACCATTACAGTTAAATACCAGGTTAATTAACTGTTTTTTTAAACACTACCCTAATGAATTTGCACTGTGTATTGGCAAGAGATATGAAATACTAGCATTATAATAAAATAAAAATAACAATGAGATTATTATACCATAAAGTCTGCCTCCTTTATGCACTCTGTAGACCTTGAATCTCTTGACGACATGGAGTCGTAATGGAAAAAACACTTTGAAATAGGGTCTAAAGTTAATAGCGTGAAGTGGAATTTCTGCTTGTGGGTCAGCGGAATGAGGATTAAATGCGCGCTCCCCAAGTACTCATACAGTGGCTCAAATATAAATTCATGCATTGCCACTGCATCAATGTTCTCTATTGCGACCTGCATTCATTTCCAAACAAAACACCATTACGAGCTGATAGTTTGCATTCATAACCTAGACATACACTATCAGAATATAGATAATGTGCTGAACAGTGTTTATAACAGGAAGTATGATCTCATTGAAGCTTTTGATTTATGACATTCAAATCTACGACTTTATTGTAATTATGATAAAACCAATAATTCAACATACACTACAAATAAAACTATGCATACAGTGATCAAGGCATACATTTAATCATAACATAATATAGGTGTTAGAAAGACTTTACCCATGCGTGTGTATAAAGCGACCTGGTAACCAAGGCAATATCGTCGCGTGACATCAGCTCTTCAGCAAGCAAGCACAAATACGCATCGATTATTGTGGTTGTCAAAGCTTTGGTTGACAACAAGATATCGATCTCGTGTCATGTTATGTCAGTTATGCCAGATTCATCAGCCTTCCAGAAGCTTTCACTGGAAACAAATGTATCAAATAAAGGTCAATTCAAAATAAACGTATATTCACAATAAGTTCGAGATGGATATTACAACACATACCCTATAGGTGCTTTCTCAACATACACCTTCAGACTGTTCCTTGTGTATGCATCCAACAAGTTCTGGAAATTTTTATTCTTGTTCCACCGATTCTTCAGAATCTTCTCTTCCTTGGTGTCCTTCAGTGCGTCAACATCGATTATCGTAGGAGGTGACCTGTTTTTAGCATTATTCCTTGCAATCCTCCTTTTCTTCACAATCGGAAAATAGTAGATGTCGTCATTTCGTGGCTTCAGTATTCGTTTATCCGGCAGATCTGCGTACGAATACAGGCCTATCGACGATCCAGTCTTCCCCGTATGCATATCATCCAGTGGCAAAATAGTCGATGAACACTGTGCAGGAAGCTGAGGTTCTGGGGTATGGATCTCGTCGTCACTCAAGAGGGCAAAGCTTGGTCCATTGAAATTAGACCATCTGGAATTATCGCGTGCTTCACCAAAGACTGATTTCGTATTAGCTTCAGTTCGTGACGTTTCTCCACCTGTAGATTAGTGTTTAATGTGTATGGAAAAAAATCGTTCCCAACGTCAGACGTAATTGTTTATGGATTGGAAATTGTTCACATTACCTTCTGGTTTATTATTCTTTGCAGAATCCACAGATTTCTCAACAGCCTCTACCGCCTCGATGCAAAGCATATCAAACTCCTCCTCTTCTAAAGGTTTTAATGTACAAAATCAACAATTTGTATATATATAGTGTTTAAAACATAGGAAGTATATATATATATATATATATTATGATTTATTAAACTATTTCTTCACAAACGACGAACAACTTATGCAACAACAACTATAAAACACAGTGAACATGGTTTGTAATAGATGATGAGGTTTGATACATTAAACTAGTTGACAGGTCTCCATTAGCTAATACTCTTGTATTAAGTTTACAGTATATGGAGTCGTGTTGGTAATGTTTTTGAGAGTGTTATTGGTAGTGTGACATAAAAAATTTCAAACTACTACACCTGCACAGTACAAAGTGGCAGTGTTCTCTATTTTAATTTCATTAACCCTTAAGTATTACACTGCCACTGTGAAGTGTTTGAAACAGATTACTAGTATTACTAGTACCTGACATCTGCTTTCCAGCGGAGTGTATAGGTGATCCGAACCCCCCTTTAGGATCATCGCATCCGACCACCATAGCCCACTGTTGATTATCACCTAACAAAGTTTAAGACAATCACACAAGTTCCTGGTTGTTAAAGTTTAGCGAAAATAACATACAACACAATAAGAGATTAAAAATATTACAGATAAGAACTGATCCTAGAGTTAAGGACTACTTTCAACACTATTTAAACTGACTTTGTGCATCTCTTTCCTGAAATATAGGTTCATTATCTGGAGCTCTTCTTTCTTGCGCTTCATGCGAATGAACATCATCTGGTAGTCAAATCAAGTATAATTAAGTAGTGTTAAACTTTTGGAATTCGATGTGCCATCATTTACTTGAACTAGTATATTTAAATACCATATTACCTTTATGAACATCTGTCGAGTCAACCTCGTTCACCCTAGGTTCACCGTCTCCTTCCGTCCTCGGCGCACTTTTGGATAATGAATCTTCGATAATCTATTCGAGTCTTTTAATCTTCAACTCCTGCTCCTCGGATTTAGTCTTCAAAATCAAAATCTCTGTCCTTGAATCTTCAACTTCCTTTATGAGATCCGCCATTGACATTCCGTACGCATCGTTATCGGTTCCGTTAATTCTTGCCTGCCAGGTGCAAAAACAACCAAATCAAAACAAAAGATAACATAATAGATGAATATAGTGCACTAATATAAACTATCAGTAGTTTGAAGAGTCCAACTCACACATAATTCTGTAAAAGTCGTCTTCTTCAACATCTGTTCCAGAACGGTCAAATCATAGCGTTTAATTAAAGGCAACGCATTCTCCATCCCAGCCATAGGTTTAAGAATGTTTGTTTTCAAACATAACCAGTACTGCCAAAAGTAATATGTCAGTAGTATGTAATAAAGTGTGACAGATCACCATAACATAATAGAAACTGTAAGTAAGATTCTTACAAGAATGACATAGATACATCCTCCAGTGTTCTTTGAAGTAGAATTCTTGATCATGTACACTTTCAGCTTCTCATTAAGGTATTTCAAAATTTCCTTCGCCCATGCATATTTAGCTATCTCGTTCAAATCCTCGCACGCTCGGACATGCTTCATACTAAGACTACCCATTCCATTGGCGAACAAGAACTTGATGCAGATATCAATAAGAACTAGGCGTGCCAAGTTCTGATCTCTCTCTTGAACATCAATGACACTCACAGGCACTTTGCGCAGTTCACGAGTTATTGCATCAGCAACGTCCGACTTCTTTATTGGTGACTTGCCCATTCCAAATGCTTCCACCACAAAATCAGAAGGTGGAGTACCTTTCTCTTCAATGTACTCTCCAGCACCGCTCAACCCGAGTATGTTTTCGACATCTTTCACAGAGATTCGGCCGTGTGTACCTCCGAATGAAAAGGATTCATCTTTGTGGTTGTAACCAGTTAGAATCATGCTGAGCTGTTTGTTTGACTTAGAAATAGTCAATTTAGCGGTGAAGAATAAATCGAACAAAGCTGCAAATGGTGTTTGGGAAATAATCCTTCTAACACCCTCCGTGATAGGGTTTCCTGTATCGTTATTGTACTCAGGAACAGTGCTTCTAAACTGAGAATTCTGCGAATCATAACAAAGAACACATCAGTCGATAAAATTTTCAAAAATATTATGCTATTAGTAGTGTGAATTGTAACTGGTAATATGCTTCAGAGTGTTATTGGTAGTGTGAATCACCACTATTATCCAATTAGTGTTGAACAGTACACTACTAATAAATGTACAGTGTTTACAATAGATTAGTTCCAAATAGTCATCTGAGAGTGTTATGGGTACCGTGAATTCACAATTTCATCCAATTATTACTGGAAAGTACACTAACACTATCTGTGCAGTGTTTGCAATAGTTTAGTTCCATTAAGTAAGAAACATAGTACACAATCTTCTAACCAACTCTTAATCCAACACTGTTATAAGGGTTAATAAGGACTACATATAGGTATTCTCATATGACAGAGTTTGAGTAAGTTGATCTATTATGATTTATTAAACTATTTCTTCACAAACGACGAACTATTACTTATGCAACAACAACTATAAAACACAGTGACCATGGTTTGAAATAGATGATGAGGTTTGATACATTAAACTAGTTCACAGGTCTTCATTAGCTAATACTCTTGTATCAGGTTTACAGTATATGGAGTCGTGTTGGTAATGTATTTGAGAGTGTTATTGGTAGTGTGACACAAAACCTTTCCATCAATTACACCTGAACATTACAAAGTGGCAGTGTTCTCTATTTTAATTTCATAAACACTGAAGCATTACACTGGCACTGTGAAGTGTTTGAAACAGATTCCTAGATTTTGCTTAGAGAGTGTTTTTGGTAGTGTGAAAATGGAATATTATCTAATAAACATTGAACTGTACACTGCCACAGAAAGCAAACTGATTGGCATAGGTTGGTTCCATTAACCCTTGGTACTAGAAGTAAGGTTGATATCAGATCATGTATAAAGCGATAGAAATTTTGGACATACCTTTTTATCAGCCAACCTTTCTCGTGCAAACTTGCCACGGCAGATTCCAACTTTTATTGCACTCTGGTACATAAAGAAATTTAGTCATACTCGTTTACACACTGTGTGCTTTGTTAATACATTCTCTGTTTTTTGTTGAAATTATTTGAATTGACAAATGAATTAAGTCAGTCACTTACGCGCTTTTTTTTCTTTAGAATAAACTCGTTAGATTGGAAATCGTCATCGCTTCCAATCACGTGTTCGGACTCCTAAAAGGAAGTAGAATTCATACAGATTAGATTTTATGAATACAAAACATAATCATATGGCATATACCTTTTGCTTCTTAGCTATTTTCGGAGTGTTTATTCCAACATTGAATCGTTTCCTCTTCTGCGACTTTGTCGGCACCGGCCTGTTAGTATTCTTTTCCGCACGTTTCGCCACCTACGGTGTAATCATTAGATAGTTTGGAAAACGACAGACATTCAATGACTTATTCTAGACATAGCTTCAAATACCTTTTTAGTATCAGGTTGGGCCTCAGATGTAGTTGCCTCGAAGTCATTATTCAGACTACGTTTGGCCGATTTCAAATAGGCCTCTCTATTCTGAACCTTCTTTTTCAGCGAATCGGAACGAGTTGTCGGAGACATCTTCACAAATCCTGTTTCAAAATAGAAAGTTTTAAGATACTAAATAACCAAATCAAGCATCGGCAACACATGGCAAAAGAACACTAAAACATAACACATCTGTTTTTCAACATAAAACAACACAAGAAGTTGATTTTTTGATCCATTACAATGCTCTAACTGTTGAGAAAACGATCGAGATTGACACTACAGTTTCAACTACTCTCTAATTCGATTGATTGAAGTATTGTGTCCAACCAGAAAAACATGAAAATATTTGTACAGGATAAAAACATGAAATACATCTTCAAATTTGCAGAATTGAGACAATTGAACATTGA
Organism: Euphrasia confusa; assembly: GCA_954870475.1. NCBI lineage: Eukaryota > Viridiplantae > Streptophyta > Magnoliopsida > Lamiales > Orobanchaceae > Euphrasia > Euphrasia confusa. Next base: position 17,325,625 of record OX940957.1, on the reverse strand, counting down.
TCTTTCAACATGAAATCGTTTATACTACTACAATATTTCAATTCAAACATAAAAAACAATCGTTCGTGTTTAATCAAAAACCAAATCAGAAAACCCCAAATCAGGTAGGAAATCTATTCACACATTAATTTCAACTCACTGAAATTTAATTTAGAACACTTACCTTAACACTACGCCCCTTCGAGCTCCGAGATTTAACACTGCAACGACGACGAAACCACTGCAACGATCACCCCGGCGAGAAGTAATTTCTGATTTCTAGGTTGCAGTTTTTAGGCGCTTAACAGAGGATCGTAGTGTATTATTAAAAGCTGGAAGTATGGGATATGAATTTAATTGCTTAGCCGTTTTTATTTGGTAGTGTATTTGTTATATATGGTAAATGTATATTTAGTATCATCAATTAAGATACGATATAATTTGCTAAAGATGAAATATATTACATAGTGTAAAGGGCTGTTTAGGTAAATCTAGTTTTTTTATAATTAGTGTAAAGATTGGTCTTAATGTGTGTTTTAGAGTAAGATATTTACCCTTTTTAAAAATCACCCAAAATTTTATATATATATATATATATATATATATATATATATATATATATATATATATATATATATATATATATATATATTCAGTTCAATCCTGTTTGGACCGGATTTTAATCGGAATCGAATCGGAAAATCGGAATATCGTTTTTAGTTGAATCGAAAATCGGTGCGGAATTTTACCGGTACAGATCGAACCAGACCAATCGATCCGGTCCGAACTATATTATGAACACTCCTAAGTGCGACGTGCTACTTCAATCCCACAAGTGTTTGCATATTTTCTTTTTTTTATTGTCTAATAATTGTCCGCAACACTTAAAATAAAAAAAAAATCTTAAATTAATGCTTAAAATACACCTTTGTTACTACTTTTTCAACTACTTATATATATATATATATATATATATATATATATATATATATATATATATAAAATTCAGTTCAATCCTGTTTGGTCCGGATTTTAACCGGAATATTTTCAAATATTTTGAATCATTAAATTTGGTGTCCATTGGGTCGGATTTTTTTTTTGTTTTTTCTTTATTTTTGGAAGTCTGGCTTAGGACCGAGGCCGCCGTTGAAGTCAAGTTTTCGAATTTTTTCGAGCTTGATTTTTAATAAAAAAAAAATATAAAAAATATAAAATTAAACAGAGGAAGTATAGACTATCTTACCCATATATTAATTTTTTTAAATTGGTTAGACTTCATTATTCATTAGTAATTGATAATTTGGTCGTGATAATCAATAAAGTTCATTTTAATTGTTCTTGAATATCCACTACCAAATTCAATAATTATATCAATAAATTATTGGCGTGTGTCCTAGGTGGCAGGAGGGGGGAGGCAAGGCCCGAGAATGCTTGCGCCAGAACGTGCAAGGAAGGGGCGGAGACATGGCCTGCCACGTCGGACTGACTATATAAAGTAAAAGTACCTGAGGTACCAACTCAAACTCAACATTCATTATTATTCATATAAACAGGCAGCCTCAAAAACTCTGAATAATCGACAATGACATCATCATCGTCGTCATCATCATTTTTGAGGCCTCTTGCCCGTCGGAGTTGCAAACATCCTGATCAACAATCCTCGATAATTCAATTTTCTTCCGAACCCATGATAAACAAGATTATTGTTACTAACAGGAGGAAAAATGTACCCCTAAAAACGAATATGGATATTAGCAGAAGCAGGCAGAGGAGGAGGGCATCATCATTGATCAGCAGCAGCAGCAGCACTGCTTTTCCTAAGGAGCAAGACAATATCGTCATCAATTCTCAACAACTCGATCGATGGGTCAGGGATTCTGCTATTCAGGTGACCTACTATATATAGACAGAGTACATTAATTCATTTCTTCTCATCCGAAACTGAAACTGATCATCATCTCCTTCTTCCTCCGTGCAGATTGTGAACAATCTCGATGAAGCCCCCTTACTTGTCCACATCAACTGCTGTAATAACGACCCAAACACAATCACGATTAAAATGGTCAAAGATGAAAAGGATAATCCACCACCACAACCACCGGATGCTGTTATCTTGGTGAAACAAGTAGTGTATAATTGTTCTTCAACAAAATTGTGGGGCATACTCATTCAAGGGAAAGGGAAGAGTTGTACAGCTAGCTACCTTCTCAAGACAAGTCGAGTTGGCTTATGCACTCATTTTTGTTTGTCCACTAGGCTGCATTGCTTTGTGGAACATGCTCATATTCAACTTCAAAACATGTGGTTAGCTCATTAATACTAATCAATTTCCTTGATTGCTTAGTACTCTTACTATCGTATTATAAGTGTTTGTTTGTTTGTTTTATGTCACGCCCGCACACATATATAACGTGTGGGAAAAGGGAGACTTAAACCAGGAACCTGTAGCAATTTTCAATTATTTATGTGAGGGCTAACCAACTGAACTACCTAACATTCTTAAACAAAATTTGTTCAAATATATATATTAGGAGGCTTATAGCCCTTGTCTACTTGAAGATCCGCCCTTGGCAAAAATCCATAAGATAGGCGAGTAGGCGACCTACAAACAACAGTGATCAACTCATCAACATAATCTAGAGTTTACCAAAAGAGTATGAAACATTCTATAATATGGGTTTAACTCATCACTTAGATCATGCATTTAACCCTTACTTAGAGATCATTCTACAATATTGTAGTATATGGTAGTTAGATTCTAGAATATTGGCTGCTAGCAAATATAAATAGGGGATTAAAAATCGTGTTTTAGCAATACAAAATTATTTTTATAAATAGATTATATTATAAACTTAAATTTTAAAATGGATAGACTGAACAACATAAAGAACAGACAGATTTTCTTGAATAAAGGATGAGGAGGTTATATTTACACACCAAATTTTCTTAATAAAAGTAATTTTGGTTTTGGTTTTTTTTCAAAATATTGAAAGAAGTAATTTTGGTTTGAATGTTTTTTAGTCACCGGACACAAAATAGGACAGAATTTTTTGAATGTGTTTTAGACACCTAGATATAAAATTTCTTTTAAATTTTCTTAATAAAAGTAATTTTGGTTTTGGTTTTTTTTCAAAATATTGAAAGAAGTAATTTTGGTTTGAATGTTTTTTAGTCACCGGACACAAAATAGGACAGAATTTTTTGAATGTGTTTTAGACACCTAGATATCAAATTTCTTTTAAATTTTCTTAATAAAAGTAATTTTGGTTTTGGTTTTTTTTCAAAATATTGAAAGAAGTAATTTTGGTTTGAATGTTTTTTAGACACCGGACACAAAATAGGACAGAATTTTTTGAATGTGTTTTAGACACCTAGATATAAAATTTCTTGAATAAAAGTAATTTTGGTTTGATTATGTTTTTTTTTTCTTTTTTCAAAATATTTAATAAAAGTAATTTTGGTTTGAATGTCTTCTTTTTTTTTAAATATCCCTGATTTATATTTGTATTTCAACTAGACAGTTCTTGTTTCAACTACTAAACAATCAAAATATTTTTATTAAGTTAGTAATTATTTTTAATGATTTTTTTAAATAATACAAAAAAAATAAGAGAGAAAGAAACCTTTTGGCATAACATCTTGAAGAGTTCCCAGTGATATTTCCCTTTTTTGGGTTGGGTTCCTCTTACTAGACCTGTCAAAATTGGCCCGACCCGATGGGCCGGCCCAACCAGCCCGACAAATAGGATGGGCTGGACCTTGATTTTAGCAGCTCATAAAACACCGGGCCTATTTTGGCCCGGCCCATTGGGCTGTCGGGCTGACTGGGCTTGGGCCGGGCTTGGCCCGAAACCTTGGACCGGCCCAACTATTTTCCAAAATTTAAAAAATAATATATTATAACTATAAAATACATATTTTTAATAAAATGAAAAACATACTCATACTATTTAATTGTATGTATTGTATAGATATTTGATTAATATGTTCTATATTCTATAGATATTCATATTGTTATAATAATAATAGTAATAATAACATATCTACATTTAATATATATTTTAATTTATTGTTATACATCATATTAATTTACTTTTACTTCTAAATTTTTTTATATATAAATATATTTTAAAATTTTAATACTTTTAACCATAAAACATAAAATTACTTACAAAATAAATTTAATTATTATTAATTTTAATTTAATTAGAAATTAATTTAATTTACATATTTGGGCTTTTTTTGGCCCGACGGCCCGGCAGCCCAGCTCGGGCTAGGCTGGGCTTCATATTTTTTGGCCCATCAAAAACTCGGGCCGGCCCGACCCGACCCGAATAGATGGTGTGGCCCAATGGGCTAGGGCCGGGCCAGCCCGGCCTGGTCTTTTGACAGCTCTACCTCTTACTGCTTATCTATTAACCAAGTAAAATTCCATATATTCAGCTTGGGTATATCATTTTAGATGCACTACAGCTTCACCAACTGAAACTGTGCACATACAGAACACCCCGTGTGTGCTTGTTGCATATTAAGTTGAGCAAAGCCGACCGTTGTTAATGTGAAATGAGTTATATTATACTAATATAATGGCCGATCATGCCTTTTCCCTTTCTCTTATTCAACTCAAGGGGCAGTGCTTCAAAATAAAATGAAGCAAAATAAAACAATCTTACTAAGCTTATAAGCTCCTTAAAACAGCTTATAAGCTGTTTAGGAGCTTATAAGCTCCTAAAATTTGTTTGGTAAACATTTAAAAAAAGATCTTAATTTTTTTAAAAATAAGCTGTTTAACAGCTTATAAGCTGTTTAAAAAAAAGTAAAGGGAGAGGTACTTTTTTTTAAACAGCTTATAAGCTCTTGTAGCTTAAATAATAAAAGACCAAAATACCCTTAAAATTATTAACTTTTATATATATACAAAAATTCCAAATTTATTATTTAGTTAATATAATTATTTTTAAATATTTTTTCATATATAACAATTTATTTTTGATAATTTTATTTATATAAGATCTTAAATTGCCAAACAAATTATCATCTTATAAGTTTATGTATCTATTTTATCCAAACAGTTTAACAACTTATTTATTAAAACAACTTATAAGACGTAACATCTTATAAGCTATTTTAAATAAGCTCGCCCAAACGGGCTCTAAGAGATGTTGATCATTGGTTTTGCTCTCTTCCGGGCCAAAGAACGAGACAATAAATTTCGGTTTATGTAGTTCAGATATTAAAATAATGGAACCAAAAAATTAGTCTAAAGAACCCAAACTATACTATTAAAGTTGTCTCATAATTTGTTTAAGTAAAAAAAATATATAAATTGAGCTTATTAAATATGGAAAACAATCATATAAGCCATTTTTTTACAAACATGGGTTATTTTAATATAATCACATTAGATATACTTGTACAAAACAAAATATTCATGCATATTCAGTAGGAAAAACAAAAAACTCAAAAGTAGCAATTGCACATTTCTTTAAAATGTACTACTAGTATATAACAACAATGGCAAATGCTCTGCATTCACCAATGAATCCCAATGATGTTTTTCAAGCTCAAACCAAAAAATCTATGGGCAAAGTTTCAGATATAGACAACAAGAGGACTTTAACCTAACCTCGAATCCACCTCCAGTAAAAACGAAGCACGAGTTTAAGTATAGAGGGGAAGGAATGTGCAAACTCATCTTCAGTGACTGAATCTATTTCCGCCGTCTGTTTGGGCCTATTTCCGGGTCGCCTTTCTTCATCATCGCCACAAACTCGTCGTAGTTTATCTTTCCATCCTGCCGTAGGAACATAGTAGATTGTATAAAGCAATAAGATTTCTTCCTTCATATTCTTCTTTATATATACAAATACAGGTATAAATAGAGGGAAAAAGTGTTTACATGGTCGGTGTCTACTTCTGCAATAATTTCCTTAATCGTTTTAGCGTCGCCCATATTGTATTCTTTCAAGCCATGTTCCAACTCTTCCATCGTGATATACCTAAATTCAACAGCGCCCATGAGAAAGAAGACACGTAATATCATCATAATTCGTCGAAAATCAATTGAGAATTTTGTGTACCCGCTTTTATCCTTGTCGAAATATTCAAAGGCTTTGAAGAGATGGTCTTCTCTATCCATTCGGTTCATGTGCATTGTAGCTGTAATAAATTCAATGTAATCGATTGACCCGTTTCCATCCACATCAGCCTAGGAATTGTAACCCAGTAAAAGATTAAATATTAGGCATTGGCTAAGGTTACACTAAAGCTTATAACAAACATACACGTGCAGCTTTACTAAATCTAAGACAAAGTAAATAGCAGCTATAATATCAAACAAAAAAAAAAAAAGGAAAAAAAAACGATATCATTATGTCGTTGAGTTTTTTTTACCATATCTATCTGCCAATATGTATACATTATAATTTCTACTTCTTCCTTTCCAATGGCATTAAGAGACAATTCATCAGCGTGCAATTTTTTTGTTTATGGCTAGAAGTTAGTTAGAACAACGACTAATTAATTTGACACCCTTAGCAATCGGAGAACCTGATATGGAACATTACATTAACGAAAAGTATTTTCCAAGTGCATTACTTGGTCGATATTTGAAAGGGTTAATTATAAACAAATACAAAATGCAGTCTACAGTTGATATAGTTACAAAATTTCCAACCAAACTTACAAAATTACCAAAAATATCCTTGAGAATTTACTGTTTTTTACCCATTCATACGCAAATAAATCAGAACCCCTAATATAAATTGTTAAATGATAAGAGTTAACACTGGATCAATACACATTCCGGACAATTTTGTAATTTTAAAAGTTATACTACTACAACTTTTTTGTTTGTAATTAGGTCAAACCTACCTTTTGCAAATACTCCTTGTTAAAATAAAAAGTCCAATTAAAAATCAGAAAAAAAAGCTTACATGTGACTTTCTAGTGCAATAAAAAAGTCTGACCCTTTCCTTGCTGGTTACCCGAATGTCAAGAGGTAATAGCGTGCAGTAATTTTGAAAAAAATCAGAAGAAAAAATTTGCTAAAAGACGCTTTCGGTTACCCGAACGAAAGAAGTGATTGAATGAGTGTGTGGTAATTACGGAGATCAATTTGTTCCAATTTTAGTATATAATATGGTGAGCAAACAAGCAATCAGACAGAGTCCAAATAATTATCTGCGTCAACTTTCCTAAACACATTATCTTCTATTCGACAGAGTCACTTCATGAAATAATTAAATTTCACAGTCATATTAACCGAAACTAAAAGGCAAGGATAAGAGACAGTACCGCTTCCATTAACTGCTTCACTTCTGATTCAGACAGCTTGGTACCCAGCTTTGGTAGGCCGGCTTTTAGCTCTTCATATGTAATTGTCCCACTATTATCCGTATCTATATTTTTGAACATCTCCTTCAAACCTATAATTTCTTCTTCAGAAAGATTCTTCGCAATCACCTAAATATTTAAGAAAGTAAGGCTTCAATTGGGTTTCCTGCTCTTCTCCTCAACTAATGGGTTATAGAAGGAAGAGGGAAAGTAAGACTAAAGCATATGAAGGTTTCGACCTTTAGTGCTACTTTCTTGAGCTTGTTCATCGCACGGAACTGCTTCATTCTAGACAACACAGCAATGTCAAGAGGCTTATCGGATACATCCCCGTCTTCTCTCAACCATGGATGGTCTGAAGGAGAAAGAGATAGATAGATATCAGATCGATCAATTTGAGTCAATGAGGTAATTATTAACGAAAAATTGCTATTTAATTTAGTTCTGCAAAATTATTCTCCTCGAATTCCGAAAAAATAATTTACTTGGTGAATAAGCATTTTGCTTGTTGATTATACTTGGACCATAAATTTCTCACAAGAATACCTATTACCTCATCTGATTTATTTACACATTACCTAATTATGAAAGGGAAACACTGTCCATTCATAGGAGTACAAAATATAAAATTTCGACTTTTTAAACCAGGATCCTTACTTGATCATTTCTTATGAAGAGTTGACTTACTTAAGACTTCAGCAGCACTAAGCCGATCTTTAGGGTCAGACCGAAGCATCTTCTTCACAAGGTCTTTGGCACTGGTCGATATTGATGGCCAAGGGTCAGAAAAGAAATCAAGTTGACCCCGTGAAACAGCATCGAATATGCTCTGCTCATTTTCTGCAATATATAAACGGAAATAGAAGAGTATTTATTGTTCGTCACAAACGATAACTTTACTAAAGTAAGATAGACTTTTTCAGTCAATAATTAAAGACGTGAAGTGTTTTTGATTTGTGAACAAAAGTCAAACCAAAAGCAGAATTCGAAATCCACAGCAAAACTCCCATTTCTTACCTCCCCAGAAAGGCGGGACCCCACTTAGCAGAATATACAGTATGACACCGGCGCTCCAAATATCAGCTTCCGCACCATAATTCCGACGCAATACTTCCGGAGCCACGTAATACGCACTTCCAACAAGATCTCTGAATTCCTCTCCTGAAATAAAAGGAACATATGTAATTCCTTATTATCCATCAATGTTGCCTGTGCTTAGCATTTGCAACGCACATCTCATATAATAGTAGCAGGGAACACAAGAAGCACAATTCGGATCATGAAATCAGAGATAAAAACAAGAAGAAATAAATGTATACGTTGATCACGATTCGGTTTTGTAATTGCGATCCGCGTAGTTTCAAAATCAAACTCCACATATTGCACTAGTTGGTACGATTTTCATACAATCAACTCTCCTTCCTAACTAATGTCTCCCATGAAGAGCCAATTGAAACACAAGAAAAATATAAAATACAAAAACCATACTTATTTTCCAATAAATTTAGATAATTCAATTGCACTCCAAGATCAAGGGTTTCATTCAATCCACAAAACATTATTACCGTATTATTTATTTTCAATTAAAAAGTAGTAAAAATCGAATCAATTTACCCGGTTTGAAAAACACGGACAACCCAAAATCGGTAGCCTTTAATGGCGAATCCTCATCCTCGCTCAAGAACAGGAAATTCTCAGGCTTGAGATCCCTATGCATAACCCCCATGGAATGACACGCGTGCACCACCGTCACGATCTGCCGGCAAAGCCCCGCCGCCGCTCGCTCCGAGTAGTGGCCCCTGGCGATGATCCGGTCAAAGAGCTCGCCGCCGGCGCACAGCTCCATCACCAGGTGCACGCTGTGCCGGTCCTCGAACACCTCCTTGAGCTCCACGATGTTGCGGTGCCCGGTGAGGTGGTGCATAATCTGGACCTCGCGGTGGACGTCGGCGATGTCGTCGGGGGTGACGAGCTTGCGGGAGGCGATTGACTTGCACGCGAAGGCCTGGCGCGTGGCGCGGTGGGTGACGAGATGTGTGACGCCGAACTGGCCCCGACCGAGCTCCCGACCGAATACGTAGACAGAGTGAACGTCGGACATGGGGCGACCGAGGACGCGGCCGAGTCCGGTGGGGAGGGGGCGGCGGGGCGGAGGCGGCGCGTCAGCGGGGAGGACGGTGATTTTGGGTTCGTGTGGTTTAGCCGTCGGATGGTCGGCGGTGGTGGAAGGGGGATCGGAGCGGTAGCCGCTGCAGTTAACCATTTTCGGTTGGACTTCTTATTTGATGACTGCGCCAAGTGAAGCTGTTGGGGAAGATGAGATAGATTTGAAGGCTTAATAATTTGGGGGTTTCTTCTTCATCATGACTTCATTCCTCGAGTCGAAATTAGTCAACTAAAACTAAAGTTTCGGTTCTACAGTAAATTACTTCACCTGTAAAAAGAGGGGATTTGTAAAATTAGTTTTTTTTACCAAAATATTAAAATAAAATTTCAATACTCTTCCAAAGGATTTACTTCCTCCTAAATATAAGAGTATTTGTAAAATTAGTTTTTTTTACCAAAATATTAAAATAAAATTTCAATACTCTTCCTCCTACATATAAGATCACTTTTCTTTTGGAGATTAAAAGGTGTATTTATTCTTTTGAATTGATATAGACTAAATGAATTGTACTAAGCTAAATGATTAGGTGAATATAACTTTTTATAAGATTAATAATAATAATTTTTATAAATTATTTAAAAAAATTAATAATATTTTATAATGAACTAAATTGTATAGTTAAAATTATTGGTATTAATTTTTATTTTATTTTAATTTATTTTAAAATAAATTTAATCGAGCTCATGAATATGAATTGAATGAAATGAATTAAAACTTAAATTATGTCTAAATAAAATATTTTAAGTTAACTTCTTTGCAATTGTTTTAGTTGAAAATATAAAATACAAAATAATTACACTAAGGCAATTAACAATATTTACATTATACACATGCTCAAAATCCCATTATAATCTTCATTATATAAATAAAAAACATTATTAAAAAAAACAATTAGATTGGGATTGAAGGATTTGTGTAATCCTATCATACTATTCATATATATTTATATGAAATGATTAATTCATTTTTTTACAATATAGACTAAAAAGGACACCATGCTGTTGGTGCCCTTCTCCATCACCATCACCGATTCACCATCACCATCACGCACGCAGAACAGAAGGCACCCTATTTCTCAATCGTTTCTTTGGTAGCTTGAAATAGAAGGCCAGAATGTGTTCATCGCCGGATTCCGAAACCATGATTTCTACCGTATCACCCATTGCCGACCTGATCCGTCACGTCAAGTACTCGTTCCGCGAGCGCGTCTTCAACGAGGTTCAAAACATTCTAACCGACCGCGAGAGCCGCATGAAATCGGAAATCGAAGCCCTCGCGAGGCAGCTCGACTCGGCCGAAGAAGAGGCGCGGAACAGTCGAAGGAAATGCGAGGAGCTGGAGGAGACCATCGCCGAGTTGCTCCAGGAAAATAGGGTTTCGAGCGACAGAGAGAAAAAGGCCGAGGAGCGAAATTCCAAATTAGTCTCCGAGCTGAACGCGACAATTGGTGAATTGAAGTTCGAGAATGCCGAGGCGAACAAGACGATAGGCGATTTGGGTCTGAAACAATCGCAGTCCGAATTAAATCAAACGAGGCTCGAGGATTTGGGGTCAAGGATCGTTGAGATCGAGGAGTTGCTTTCGGATATGTTGAGTATGAAGGTGCGAGATCCTGCTATTGCTAGTGTAGTAAGTGAGATGTGCAAGCTTGTTACTTCTGGAGGTGGGGAATTTGATGTTCAGGATTTTAGGGGTAAAAACGACGATTATTTGGGAATTGGCCAGGCACCCATGAATTCGAACGAAGAAGGTAGTATGCGTTATCTGAGCTGTGTTTTTCGATTAATGTTTATATGAAAAAATGCTATGTTTGCTCAGCTTATTGAACTCGGGTTCTGTTTTTCGGTCGAACACTTAGCATAAAGGATTTCAAAACTGAAACTCATGGTTGCTTTGGGTAAATTGAAATAAAGATTGTAAGTGGGTTTGTTAGCGTTTGAACGATTGTAAAATCTACTCGGGTTCAATGGCTTTGAACTCACAAGGTGCATGATTGAAATATGAGTTGCAATTTACTGTTCATATATGGTCCTGAAATGAAATATATATTCCATTCTTGAAGTAATTTGTGCCCCGTTGGTATATAAACTATATGGTGATGTATATATATCTTGATAATTGGTTACGTGCAGGCCCACGTGCTAGTAGTGCCACAATGTCCGCAGAAGTGTGGTTAAGTAAAATTGCACGTTCATCTACTGCTTCTGGAGATCTGACTGATAGTGATGATGATGATGATGAAGCAAACCCCGTGGGTGAAAAGGAGACGGCTTTTGAGAATCTTTTTCCGAGTCCATCCTCTTGCCATAGAAGTGGTAAGAGAGATAGAGCAGGAGGCCTAAGTGAGGATATTCTCGCAAATGGGATTACTAAGAGGAAAAGGAACACATGCCCAAGCCATGGCCAGGAGGATAATAATAACAATACTGATGCAGTGTCACTAATTGATACTTATACAACTTCTCCCCAGAAGCTTGACAGCTCGAGTGACGAAGATTCTACTGACTCGGACGGATCGTGCTCCGACTCCAAGATAAGTGACCTCATCGCAAACCTGAAGAGTAAGAAGCATTGAAGAAAATGTATGCATGAAAGCCGACATGTTGCAGATTAGCTGTTGGGAGGTATAGGAAGTTTTCGCAATAGCTCTTCATCTTTTAGCTGGAAAAAAGATAACTTTTCAAGTGATGCAACAATTTCAGACTAAAAATAATGAGAAAGCGCATTCTTTATTTTATATATTTCTTTTTTCCTAATCAATTAATTATAACACTCATACAACTTGATATCCAGCTTCAGACGAAAGTAAAAGTCACCGACCAACTCATCGGTTGAAACAGTGCAAATCCCCCTGGTGAGGAAGAAATCCCCAGTCCCCCCCCCCCCCCCCCCCCCGAAAAGTCGCGTGTTTTTGCTGAAATAATGTCGGCCCCCATTATGTTCAAAGTCCCCTGATGCTCGGTCGAGTTGAAAACCAAGGTGAATGCAAACCACGCATTGAAATTGTTATTCCCATTGCCGTTGTAGAAATAAAATCCTTGGGCTCGTCCGACGGGCTCCGAATCGCGGCGGCCATCTTTTGTAGGGATCGGTTTTATGGAGATGGCATGAAAAGAAACGAAAACGAGGCTCGTGTTCAACACGATCTCCTTAAAACAAAATTCGACCTCTACCGATCGTTTGTTTCCCAGGATACAACGTTTTCACGCAACTACGTTGCACGTCGAACCGAGATGTTGCCCGAGATATTCACCGGAGGGCCAAGGAAAGTTAAGCAAAAGAAAAGAAGCAAAATGTGCTGGAATGTGTCTGTATAAACTCGATTCTTTTTCGTGTTTTTCAAGTGCTTCTCATACAAATGTTGATTGCACTTTATATAGAGAATGTTGGATGAGATGGTTCGTTGAATATGGACGGTCAAAACAACATTTGTAACAACATTTGTAACGTCCCATCATTCAACACCATACTAATGGTCACTTAATACCATTATTCAATAATTCAAATTCAAATGGTAACTTATCACAATAATAATAATAATACAATATTATTATTATATTATTTTTATCAGTAATTGACAAATAATACTTATGAAAATAAAACACCAAAATGTGTATAATAATAGGGTACTCCCCTATATTTATTTACTACAATTTGTATTTTCTTTTTCACTAATATAATTCTCTTTGGAATTCCATTAGTTACATTTTTGAAAATTAATTTCTCATTCATAATACTCGAAAATGAGCATTCACATCGAAGGACTCTGCGATCTCTATATTTTCCAACATCTTTCGCCAACGGGTCGTTAAAAATCACTGTCTTGCCGAAGTGAGTGGCTGGGCTTAGGGCTGAGTCATTGGTGACGGAGGCTGACGTGGCGTATTCCGCATTGGTGCCGTTGTATAGGAAGTCTTGGTAGTAGAGTACAAATTCTTTGCAGGGATTGGGTGATTTCGATTGGGCCAGGGCAGATACGATGAAGATAGAGAAAACGATGATGATCGTGAGAACCGCAAGATTATTCTTCATTGTTTTTTGTTTTGCTTTTGAATATTGTATAGTAAAGAGTGATCATGTTTTAGACTGATATTTATAGGTGAAGACTGAAGTAGATATTATTATCCGTTTAAAAGAACTTCGAAGATTTTTTTTGGCTATTCACTCGCCTTTCTCTTAATACATCACCCCTTACTTAATACGTCACTCAATAAACCTAATATAACCTTATGAAAAATAATTAAAAAGATTATTTCTCTTATTTGAAAAAAAATCATATAATTAATCTTTGCAAGATACTAAAAAAACCAAATAAATATGAACTATGAAATTAATGAATATCTCTTATGATTTGATTTGATTAGATTATTTTTCTTATATAAATATACTCCTACTACTTAAATTAAAGGTACGGTTTATTAATGTGTTAATTTTATTCCATAAGAAAAGGTTGACTAATTAAACTTATTTTTTATAAACAAATGAAATAATTAATTAAATATTTTTTTGTTAAATGTAGTATTAACATAAATTATATTGTTTGAGAGCATTTTAAAATTGTCATTTCAACAAACAAATATTTTTGTAAATACCATTTCACATATTTTTATACTACAGATGTAATTTCCCTTAATAAATTAAATGAAGAAAAATAAAAAGTGTATATGTGTGCACTTTAGACCCAAAAGATCAATTTACAGACAATCCCCTTCTTCCTCATTTTTTTTACACAAACAATCGACCTAACCTTTCGCACAACTCGCGGCAAATAACCGTTCGGAATTTGAAAGTTAGCATTCTATCCTATACTACTTGCGTGTGTTTTGAATGTATTATTGTTGTTGAATTCGTTAACGAAATCAAGTCAGTTTGGAGAAAAATCACGCATCTGCAGATCTGCGCTTCTTGGGATTATCAAGCGATACCAAGTGCGGTTTATGTTGGAATTATTATTATTTGTGTTTAATAATTCATGTATTTTGTCCAAAGTTTGTAATTTTTTATGGCTAATAAAAAGTATTCGATTTCAAGTTTAATCGTTACTATAATTATCTACGTGTTACGAGGTAATTATGAGACTTTATTTCGTCAAAATCCGTTAATCGGTGAGTGAGAAATAAATATGCAAAGATTGCCATAAATACTACTTTGGGAAATGAAGCAATTATTATTTTATTGGGAAATATGTTATCCCACATAGAAAGAATACCAAAAGTCATTTCTCTTTAAATGTGATAAGAGAGTATGTGTGTTCAACAAGTTGACTAAGTCCATGCACCCCTAGCGGTACATGGCAAGGGCCACACGCGCGCGCCCCGCCCCGCCCCGCCCCGCCCCGACCCGACCCGACCCGTCCCGGGCCCGGGCTCGGGCCTGGGCCTGGGCCTGGGCCTGGGCCTGGCTCCTTGGTGATTTGGTCAATTGGACTCTGGGCTGGACCTGGGCTTCCCGGGGCCCACTGGGCCAATTGGGCTAATTGGGTAGGCCTCTACCTATCTTTTTGGACACGGGCCGATTGAATGTTTGGGCTCGTTTTATCGACCCAAAAGTTGAACACATTGATTAAGGCTTTGGGCTTGGCCCAGCCTATAACTTTTGGAGATTAATTAATGCTTTGGGCTCGGCCCAACTTTACTTTCTGGATATTAATTAATTTGTGAATTAATTATTTAATTGCAGAACATGGGCAGTTGGAGGTGGAGTGGTGCTTCCCTCCACTCATCGTAACTGCTGCCCATTACCACCCTGATAGTGGTGCTAAACTTCCCCGAGTGAGGTCTATAAGTAGAGACGAACATGCATCATTTCATGCACGAAAATTTCTGCCTTCCTCATCTCATCATACCATTCACATAAGTGCTCTGTTTTCCCAGTTTCTGTTCAACCGAGGGTTCGATTCAGTGTGCGATCGTTCGAGCTCCGCTAGCCGTTGTATCTTTGGGGTTAGAGAGCCTGTAACCGTAGATGATGTTCAAAAGGTGGCAGTCCAAGATGATGTTCTACCAGACCACCCTCGGCCTTCAGAAGCATCTGACTGAGGACCCTATGACCATAACTGACAATGACACTGCTGAGAAGCGCTATGCTTTCGAAGCCTGGGGGCAGAGTGATTATCTCTGTCGGCACACCGTCCTGAACGGGCTGTGCAACGAGCTGTACAATGTGTATAGCACGTACAAGTCTGCCAAAGCCCTCTGGGAAGCTTTGGAGAAGAAGTACAAGACCGAGGACGCTGGTACGAAGAAGTACGTCGTCGGCAAGTTCCTGGACTACAAGATGGTCGACTCCAAATCTGTCATCTCCCAAGTCCAGGAGTATCAACTGATCTTGCATGACATCGCCTCTGAAGGGATGAAGATCAGTGAGTCCTTTCAGGTGGCGGCTGCCATCGAGAAGCTGCCTCCCGGGTGGAAGGACTTCAAGAACTACCTGAAGCACAAGCGAAAGGAGATGAGCCTTGAAGACCTCATTGTCAAGCTTCGGATCGAAGAAGACAACCGTGATCGAGAGGTCAAGCCTGGGAAAGTTCCTATGGAGGCTCGGGTGAACCTGACTGAGCCACATTCTGCCAAAAGGAAGAACACTTCCAAGGGCAAAGAGCCAGCCAAAGTCTGGAAGTTCACTGGGAATTGCCACAACTGTGGCAAGCCGAACCACATGGCCAGAGACTGCAACAAGCCGAAGAAAAACGGGCAGAAAAAGAAGCGACCAAGTGCCAACGTGGTTCAACACGAGCTGACATGTGCTGATATGACTGTTGTGGTCTATGAAGCCAATCTGGTTAGCAACAACAAGCAGTGGTTCATTGATACCGGAGCCACTCGACATGTCTGCTCTGACAAGGATGCCTTTGCTTCTTATGCTCCTTGTACCGGTCGCAAGCTCCACATGGGAAACTCCGCATCGTCTGAAGTTGCTGGAGTTGGGAACGTCGTCCTCAAACTGTCTTCTGGAAAAGAGCTGAAGCTGACTGATGTGCTGCATGTCCCGGACATCCGAAAGAACCTGGTCTCTGGTTCTGTTCTTGTGGAGCATGGCTTCAAACTTGTTTTTGATGCTAAAAAGTTTGTACTTTCTAAATTTGGACTGTTCCTAGGTAGGGGTTATCTTGATCAGGGTCTTTTCAAAATGTCTGTAATGGCTATTCGCCCTCCTGTTGCCTCGAGCTCTAATGAAAAAGTTATTTCCTCTTACTTGATCGAGTGTTATGATTTATGGCATTTTCGTTTAGGACATGTAAATAAAAATGCAATAAAAAGACTAATGAACTTGGAATTAATTCCAACTTCTAAAATAAATTTACAACATAAGTGTGAAATTTGTGTTGAAGCCAAAATGGCTAAATTACCGTTTCGATCAGTCGATCGTTGTACCGAACCTCTTGGACTTATACATACCGATATATGTGATTTAAAGTTTGCACCGACAAGAGGCGGTAAGAAATACTTCATCACATTCATCGATGATTGTACGAGGTTCTGTTATTTGTACTTATTAACTAGTAAAGACGAAGCCTTAGAGGCGTTCATTAAGTACAAAACCGAAGTTGAAAACCAACTCGATAAACGGATTAAGATAGTCCGTAGTGACCGAGGTGGAGAGTATGTATCTCCTTTTGAACAATTGTGTTCTGAAAATGGAATAATACATCAAACAACAGCCCCGTACTCACCTCAGTCAAATGGCGTTGCTGAACGAAAGAACCGAACGTTAAAGGAAATGATGAACGCTATGTTAATCAATTCTGGATTACCCCAGAACATGTGGGGGGAAGCCGTTCTGACGGCAAACCACCTACTGAATAAGATTCCCCTTAAAGGGAAAAATGAAACTCCTCACGAACTTTGGAAAGGTCGTAAGCCATCTTACAATTACCTTAAAGTGTGGGGGTGTTTGGCTAAGGTGTCGGTTCCTGAGCCAAAACGAATGAAGATAGGACCTAAAACGGTCGACTGTATCTTCATTGGATATGCTTTGAATAGCATGGCATACCGTTTCCTAGTACACTATTCTGAGAATCCAGAAGTGACTAAAGGAACGACCATTGAATCGAGAAATGCATCATTTTTCGAGAACATCTTTCCGAGCAAAGATGGAGCTGGTCCAAGTTCTTTCAAAAGAACTCGTGAAGAGAGTTCTGTACCACCAAGTAATGAACCTGGTGATGAAGTAGTTACAGAACGGAGACGTGGTAAAAGAGTCAAAACAGCTAAATCGTTTGGACCCGACTTTATCACGTACATGTTGGACGATGAGCCGAACTCTTATGGTGAAGCTCTAGCTAGCCCAGATGGACCACTTTGGGAAGAAGCTATTAATAGCGAAATAGAGTCCATCATGCAAAATCACACGTGGGAATTAGTTGATCTTCCTCCCGGCTGTAAGCCTTTAGGTTGTCGTTGGATTCTAAAGAAAAAATATAGAGCCGATGGAACGATCGATAAGTTTAAAGCCCGGCTGGTAGCCAAAGGCTTTAGACAAAAGGAAGGTTATGATTTCTTTGATACGTACTCACCTGTGACAAGGATTTCATCCATTCGAGTGTTAGTCTCGATTGCTGCATTGCATGATCTCGAAATTCACCAAATGGACGTTAAGACTGCGTTTCTGAATGGTGAATTAGAAGAAGAGATATACATGGAACAACCTGAAGGTTTTGTTGCACCTGGTGAAGAGAAAAAGGTGTGTAAACTGATAAGGTCGTTGTACGGACTTAAACAAGCTCCTAAGCAATGGCACTTAAAGTTTGACAATGTTATGTTGTCAAATGGATTCAGAATCAACGAATGTGACAAATGCGTGTACATTAAAGGTACTCCGACAGAATTTGTGATAGTATGTCTCTATGTGGACGATATGCTAATCATGGGAAGTAGTCATGATCAAATCACGAACACTAAGAACATGTTAAAAAGAAATTTTGACATGAAAGATTTAGGAGTTGCAGATCTAATCCTCGGGATTAAGATTAGCAAAACCGAAGAAGGAATTGTTTTGTCACAATCTCATTATGCTGAGAAAGTGCTCAAAAAGTTCAATGCCTTTGATGGTCCTGAATGTAGGACTCCGATTGACAGAAGTATCAACTTATCAGTCAATACGGGTGAACCGGTAGCTCAGTTGGATTACTCCCGAGTAATAGGTAGTCTGATGTACCTAACAAATTGTACTCGTCCTGACTTAGCCTATTCGGTTAGCAAACTGAGCCGGTACACGAGCAATCCAAGTCATGAACATTGGGATGCTCTGAAAAGAGTGTTAAAATACTTGAAACACACTCGAGATTATGGACTATACTACACAAGATACCCTAGTGTACTTGAAGGATATTGTGATGCTAGTTGGATCTCGGATTCAAAAGAATCCAATTCCACTAGCGGTTATGTCTTCTGTATAGGAGGCGGAGCAGTCTCGTGGAAATCCACGAAACAAACTTGTATAGCCAGATCCACCATGGAATCCGAGTTCATCGCTTTGGACAAAGCCGGTGAAGAAGCTGAATGGCTTCGAAACTTCTTAGAAGATATTCCATGCTGGAAAAAGCCTGTGTCTCCAGTGATGATGCACTGTGATAGCCAATCGGCTATAGCGCGAGCACAGAGCAATATGTATAACGGAAAGTCTCGACACATACGTCGAAGACATAACACCGTTAGGCAATTGATCACAAATGGAGTGATTTCCTTAGACTATGTGAAGTCGCAGGAAAACTTAGCTGACCCTTTGACGAAAGGGATGACTAGAGATCAATTAAGTGTGTTGCTAAAGGGAATGGGTTTGAAAAACCACAACTAAAGAATGACCATGGCGGTAACCCTACCATGCTGAGTGGAGATCCCACGAACTTGGTTCAAAGGGAAAACTAAGTCATGCTAGTTCAGTTAAGCACTTGGAAATAAAGATTTCCGTTTCCATCCCTATGAGCAAATAAGTGCTAGAACCTGAAATGTGGTAAAGGTTAAGTCGTTGAGACTTTTAATGAATCCCACACCTCGAAAAGGTGGAGTATTTCAGGGTACTCATTCTGGGAGGTCACCTATATAAATGTGAAGTAAAGGCCGCTTCAAAAGTAAACATTTATGAATCCAAAGAGTTGTCCAGGGCCTAAACGGACACAACAGAGAAATGGAAACTGATAGGGATTTATTGTGTGACTATCATTGACTAGTTGTACACTTCGGAGGAATAGTTCAAGGCATCACGTCCACTAGGCCGCCAGTACATCCGATGATTTTCACTAAGGGAGGTTCAAGGCCACAAGCTACCTTTCCAGAAGCAATTGATCCTTCCGAGAACCGAGCACAAGAGTCTGCATTCATGGCATTTGCATTGATTTCACTCATGTGGGGGATTGTTGGAATTATTATTATTTGTGTTTAATAATTCATGTATTTTGTCCAAAGTTTGTAATTTTTTATGGCTAATAAAAAGTATTCGATTTCAAGTTTAATCGTTACTATAATTATCTACGTGTTACGAGGTAATTATGAGACTTTATTTCGTCAAAATCCGTTAATCGGTGAGTGAGAAATAAATATGCAAAGATTGCCATAAATACTACTTTGGGAAATGAAGCAATTATTATTTTATTGGGAAATATGTTATCCCACATAGAAAGAATACCAAAAGTCATTTCTCTTTAAATGTGATAAGAGAGTATGTGTGTTCAACAAGTTGACTAAGTCCATGCACCCCTAGCGGTACATGGCAAGGGCCACACGCGCGCGCCCCGCCCCGCCCCGCCCCGACCCGTCCCGTCCCGTCCCGTCCCGACCCGGGCCCGGGCTCGGGCTCGGGCTCGGGCTCGGGCCTGGGCCTGGGCCTGGGCTTGGGCTTGGGCTTGGGCTTGGTCCTGGCTCCTTGGTGATTTGGTCAATTGGACTCTGGGCTGGACCTGGGCTTCCCGGGGCCCACTGGGCCAATTGGGCTAATTGGGTAGGCCTCTACCTATCTTTTTGGACACGGGCCGATTGAATGTTTGGGCTCGTTTTATCGACCCAAAAGTTGAACACATTGATTAAGGCTTTGGGCTTGGCCCAGCCTATAACTTTTGGAGATTAATTAATGCTTTGGGCTCGGCCCAACTTTACTTTCTGGATATTAATTAATTTGTGAATTAATTATTTAATTGCAGAACATGGGCAGTTGGAGGTGGAGTGGTGCTTCCCTCCACTCATCGTAACTGCTGCCCATTACCACCCTGATAGTGGTGCTAAACTTCCCCGAGTGAGGTCTATAAGTAGAGACGAACATGCATCATTTCATGCACGAAAATTTCTGCCTTCCTCATCTCATCATACCATTCACATAAGTGCTCTGTTTTCCCAGTTTCTGTTCAACCGAGGGTTCGATTCAGTGTGCGATCGTTCGAGCTCCGCTAGCCGTTGTATCTTTGGGGTCAGAGAGCCTGTAACCGTAGCATACACGGGGCTTTACTGACTTGCGGAAAGTGCAAACGCCTCGGCCTGCAATCTGAAGTTTTACTTTCCGTTTTTCCTTTGTTATTACTTTCGTTGTCGACTAATCCCGTCTACATTTTTTCTAACAGTTTATCCCTCAATAATGCAATTTTGTGTTTGGCGACGGGGCACTTGGGGACGTGTAACATGTAATTTTACCAAACGAATGTGTTATATAATGTACGTTTGGGAGCCAAGCGCCATTTGACCTCTATAATACAATTTTATGCTTGGCACTTGGGGGAGACAAGCTCCATGTCTAACAAATAAATTTTTCCAATGGTCTGTTGCTATTTAAGTGTTAGACAAAATAATAAACGGGATTAGTCGACAACGGAAGTAATAACAAACAGAAAGCGGAAAGAGAGAGCGAGGTTGAAGCCGAGGCGCTTGCACTTTCCGCAAGTCAGTAAAGCCCCGTGTATGCAACGGTTACAGGCTCTCTGACCCCAAAGATACAACGGCTGATCGGGGATCGAACTAATGCACACTGAATCGAACCCTCGGTTGAACAGAAACTGTGAGAACTGAGCAAATGCAAAATGATGGAATGAGACTGTATTTTTTCGTGTGCTGAATGAATGCATGCTCGTCTATTTATAGACTTCACTTGTGTAGGAGTTACACCACTTTCAGTGGTTGGTGGGCAGTTCCACCGAGTGGAAGAAACCACTCCACAACTGCTGCCCACTCACAATTATTAATTTATTAACCAAAAGCATTACTGGGCTGATTAGACGAGACCAATTAATTAAATATTAAAGTGTTCAACTGGGCTGTGTCCAAAAAGATAGGTACAGCCCAAACCAAGTGATCCAAGTGGCCCAGTGGGCCCCGGGAAGCCCAGAGTCCAAATCACCAAATCACCAAATCACCGAGGAGCCAGGACCAAGCCCACGTCCAAGTCCAAGCCCAAGCCC
The DNA here is from genome assembly GCA_954870475.1 of Euphrasia confusa. NCBI lineage: Eukaryota > Viridiplantae > Streptophyta > Magnoliopsida > Lamiales > Orobanchaceae > Euphrasia > Euphrasia confusa. The sequence continues at coordinate 17,303,765 of OX940957.1, read as the reverse complement.
AAGCCCAAGCCCAGGCCCAGGCCCGAGCCCGAGCCCGAGCCCGAGCCCTGGCCCGGGTCGGGTCGGGTCGGGTCGGGTCGGGACGGGACGGGGCGGGGCGGGGCGCGCGCGTGTGACCCTTGCCATGTACCGCTAGGGATGCATGGACTTAGTCAACTTGTTGAACACTCATACTCTCTTATCACATTTAAAGAGAAATGACTTTTGGTATTCTTTCTATGTGGGATAACATATTTCCCAATAAAATAATAATTGCTTCCACTTACCAAAGTAGTATTTATGGCAATCTTTACACATTTATTTCTCACTCACCGATTAACGGATTTTGACGAAATAAAATCTCATAATTACCTCGTAACACATAGATAATTATAGTAACGATTAAACTCGAAATCAAATACATTTTATTGGCCATAAAAAATTACAAACTTTGGTCAAAATACATGAATTATTAAATTACAACAATAATAATTCCAACAATCCCCCACATGAGTGAAATCAATGCAAATGCCATGAATGCAGACTCTTGTGCTCGGTTCTCGGAAGGATCTATTGCTTCTGGAAAGGTAGCTTGTGGCCTTGAACCTCCCTTAGTGAAAATCATCGGATGTACTGGCGGCCTAGTGGACGTGATGCCTTGAACTATTCCTCCGAAGTGTACAACTAGTCAATGATAGTCACACAACAAATCCCTATCAGTTTCCATTTCTCTGTTGTGTCCGTTTAGGCCCTGGACAACTCTTTGGATTCATAAATGTTTACTTTTGAAGCGGCCTTTACTTCACATTTATATAGGTGACCTCCCAGCATGAGTACCCTGAAATACTCCACCTTTTCGAGGTGTGGGATTCATTAAAAGTCTCAACGACTTAACCTTTACCACATTTCAGGTTCTAGCACTTATTTGCTCATAGGGATGGAAACGGAAATCTTTATTTCCAAGTGCTTAACTGAACTAGCATGACTTAGTTTTCCCTTTGAACCAAGTTCGTGGGATCTCCACTCAGCATGGTAGGGTTACCGCCATGGTCATTCTTTAGTTGTGGTTTTTCAAACCCATTCCCTTTAGCAACACACTTAATTGATCTCTAGTCATCCCTGTCGTCAAAGGGTCTGCTAAGTTTTCCTGTGACTTAACATAGTCTAAGGAAATCACTCCATTTGTGATCAATTGCCTAACGGTGTTATGTCTTCGACGTATGTGTCGAGATTTTCCGTTATACATATTGCTCTGTGCTCTCGCTATAGCCGATTGGCTATCACAGTGCATCATTACTGGAGACACAGGCTTTTTCCAGCATGGAATATCTTCTAAGAAGTTCCGAAGCCATTCAGCTTCTTCACCGGCTTTGTCCAAAGCGATGAACTCGGATTCCATGGTGGATCTGGCTATACAAGTTTGTTTAGTGGATTTCCACGAGACTGCTCCGCCTCCTATACAGAAGACATAACCGCTAGTGGAATTGGATTCCTTTGAATCCGAGATCCAACTAGCATCACAATATCCTTCAAGTACACTAGGATATCTTGTGTAGTATAGTCCATAATCTCGAGTGTGTTTCAAGTATTTTAACACTCTTTTCAGAGCATCCCAATGTTCATGACTTGGATTGCTCGTGTACCGGCTCAGTTTGCTAACCGAATAGGCTAAGTCAGGACGAGTACAATTCGTTAGGTACATCAGACTACCTATTACTCGGGAGTAATCCAACTGAGCTACCGGTTCACCCGTATTGACGGATAAGTTGATACTTCTGTCAATCGGAGTCCTACATTCAGGACCATCAAAGGCATTGAACTTTTTGAGCACTTTCTCAGCATAGTGAGATTGTGACAAAACAATTCCTTCTTCGGTTTTGCTAATCTTAATCCCGAGGATTAGATCTGCTACTCCTAAATCTTTCATGTCAAAATTTCTTTTTAACATGTTCTTAGTGTTCGTGATTTGATCACGACTACTTCCCATGATTAGCATATCGTCCACATAGAGACATACTATCACAAATTCTGTCGGAGTACCTTTAATGTACACGCATTTGTCACATTCGTTGATTTTGAAACCATTTGACAACATAACATTGTCAAACTTTAAGTGCCATTGCTTAGGAGCTTGTTTAAGTCCGTACAACGACCTTATCAGTTTACACACCTTTTTCTCTTCACCAAGTGCAACAAAACCTTCAGGTTGTTCCATATATATCTCTTCTTCTAATTCACCATTCAGAAACGCAGTCTTAACGTCCATTTGGTGAATTTCGAGATCATGCAATGCAGCAATCGAGACTAACACTCGAATGGATGAAATCCTTGTCACAGGTGAGTATGTATCAAAGAAATCATAACCTTCCTTTTGTCTAAAGCCTTTGGCTACCAGCCGGGCTTTAAACTTATCGATCGTTCCATCGGCTCTATATTTTTTCTTTAGAATCCAACGACATCCTAAAGGTTTACAGCCGGGAGGAAGGTCAACTAATTCCCACGTGTGATTTTGCATGATGGACTCTATTTCGCTATTAATAGCTTCTTCCCAAAGTGGTCCATCTGGGTTAGCTAGAGCTTCACCATAAGAGTTCGGCTCATCGTCCAACATGTACGTGATAAAGTCAGGTCCAAACGACTTAGCTGTTTTGACTCTTTTACCACGTCTCCGTTCTGTAACTACTTCATCACCAGGTTCATTTATTGGTGGTACAGAACTCTCTTCACGAGTTCTTTTATAAGAACTTGGACCAGCTCCATCTTTGCTCGGAAAGATGTTCTCGAAAAATGATGCATTTCTCGACTCAATGGTCGTTCCTTTAGTCACTTCTGGATTCTCAGAATAGTGTACTAGGAAACGGTATGCCATGCTATTCAAAGCATATCCAATGAAGATACAGTCGACCGTTTTAGGTCCTATCTTCATTCGTTTTGGCTCAGGAACCGACACCTTAGCCAAACACCCCCACACTTTAAGGTAATTGTAAGATGGCTTACGTCCTTTCCAAAGTTCGTGAGGAGTTTCATTTTTCCCTTTAAGGGGAATCTTATTCAGTAGGTGGTTTGCCGTCAGAACGGCTTCCCCCCACATGTTCTGGGGTAATCCAGAATTGATTAACATAGCGTTCATCATTTCCTTTAATGTTCGGTTCTTTCGTTCAGCAACGCCATTTGACTGAGGCGAATACGGGGCTGTTGTTTGATGTATTATTCCATTTTCAGAACATAATTGTTCAAAAGGAGCTACGTACTCTCCACCTCGGTCACTACGGACTATCTTAATCCGTTTATCAAGTTGATTTTCAACTTCGGTTTTGTACTTAGTGAATGCTTCTAAGGCTTCGTCTTTACTAGTTAATAAGTACAAATAACAGAACCTCGTACAATTATCAATAAATGTGATAAAGTATTTCTTACCGCCTCTTGTCGGTGCAAACTTTAAGTCACATATATCAGTATGTATAAGTCCAAGAGGTTCGGTACAACGATCGACTGATCGGAACGGTAACTTAGCCATTTTGGCTTCAACACAAATTTCACACTTATGTTGTGAATTTATTTTAGAAGTTGGAATTAATTCCAAGTTCATAAGTCTTTTTATTGCATTTTTATTTACATGTCCTAAACGAAAATGCCATAAATCATAACACTCGATCAAGTAAGAGGAAATAACTTTTTCATTAGAGCTCGAGGCAACAGGAGGGCGAACAGCCATTACAGACATTTTGAAAAGACCCTGATCAAGATAACCCCTACCTAGGAACAGTCCAAATTTAGAAAGTACAAATTTCTTAGCATCAAATACAAGTTTGAAGCCATGCTCCACAAGAACAGAACCAGAGACCAGGTTCTTTCGGATGTCCGGGACATGCAGCACATCAGTCAGCTTCAGCTCTTTTCCAGAAGACAATTTGAGGACGACGTTCCCAACTCCAGCAAGTTCAGACGATGCGGAGTTTCCCATGTGGAGCTTGCGACCGGTACAAGGAGCATAAGAAGCAAAGGCATCCTTGTCAGAGCAGACATGTCGAGTGGCTCCGGTATCAATGAACCACTGCTTGTTGTTGCTAACCAGATTGGCCTCGTAGACCACAGCAGTCATATCAGCACATGTCAGCTCGTGTTGAACCACGTTGGCACTTGGTCGCTTCTTTTTCTGCCCGTTTTTCTTCGGCTTGTTGCAGTCTCTGGCCATGTGGTTCGGCTTGCCACAGTTATGGCAATTCCCAGTGAACTTCCAGACTTTGGCTGGCTCCTTACCCTTGGAAGTGTTCTTCCTTTTGGCAGAATGTGGCTCAGTCAGGTTCACCCGAGCCTCCATAGGAACTTTCCCAGGCTTGACCTCTCGATCACGGTTGTCTTCTTCGATCCGAAGCTTGACAATGAGGTCTTCAAGGCTCATCTCCTTTCGCTTGTGCTTCAGGTAGTTCTTGAAGTCCTTCCACCCGGGAGGCAGCTTCTCGATGGCAGCCGCCACCTGAAAGGACTCACTGATCTTCATCCCTTCAGAGGCGATGTCATGCAAGATCAGTTGATACTCCTGGACTTTGGAGATGACAGATTTGGAGTCGACCATCTTGTAGTCCAGGAACTTGCCGACGACGTACTTCTTTGTACCAGCGTCCTCGGTCTTGTACTTCTTCTCCAAAGCTTCCCAGAGGGCTTTGGCAGACTTGTACGTGCTATACATGTAACGCCCCGGCCCGTTGAGGGGTCGAAGCCCGACCCTAATGGGCCGGCTCGGTTACCAATGATTGCTATCGGGAGTGATATCCTGGCCTCACTGTACCAACACTTGTCTTTTCCAGCGCACTTTGTCCTCACTCGTGCGCACCCGGGAGACTTCCCAGGGGGTCACCCATCCTAGAATTACCCCAGAGTCAGCACGCTTAACTTTGGAGTTCTTATAGGAGGATGCCCAGAAAAGTAGATGCATCTGTTGGTATGAGTAGCATATTCAATCCTTTTAAGCCTTTGAATTTTCTGGGGCGTTTCAATCACCCCACCTTTTTTATGCGCAACGTCCTCGTTGTGCGCCTTACTTGCCTTACTTGCCCAGGACCAACCATCCGTGCAGGAATGCCCCTTACGGGTACTCTCACCAACTTCTGGGTGGAGCACTTGACCCCGCAAGACACTTAGTTCCCGCAATTCCGGTCGGTACCTGCTCTGATACCATTTGTAACGCCCCGGCCCGTTGAGGGGTCGAAGCCCGACCCTAATGGGCCGGCTCGGTTACCAATGATTGCTATCGGGAGTGATATCCTGGCCTCACTGTACCAACACTTGTCTTTTCCAGCGCACTTTGTCCTCACTCGTGCGCACCCGGGAGACTTCCCAGGGGGTCACCCATCCTAGAATTACCCCAGAGTCAGCACGCTTAACTTTGGAGTTCTTATAGGAGGATGCCCAGAAAAGTAGATGCATCTGTTGGTATGAGTAGCATATTCAATCCTTTTAAGCCTTTGAATTTTCTGGGGCGTTACAATACACATTGTACAGCTCGTTGCACAGCCCGTTCAGGACGGTGTGCCGACAGAGATAATCACTCTGCCCCCAGGCTTCGAAAGCATAGCGCTTCTCAGCAGTGTCATTGTCAGTTATGGTCATAGGGTCCTCAGTCAGATGCTTCTGAAGGCCGAGGGTGGTCTAGTAGAACATCATCTTGGACTGCCACCTTTTGAAGTCGGCACCAGTGAACTTCTCGAGCTTCTCGGCATTCGGGATGGTCTGGGGCAGTGGCACTGGGATCTTACCGATGAGAAGTTCTTTGTTGTTGACTGGTTGTTCGACGTTGATGACAGGAATCTCCTTGTTCTTCCGGGCATCGTTGTTGGCTTCACTTCCGGTAGACATCTTTACTGACTTGCGATTGTTAGACAAAATAATAAATGGGATTAGTCGACAACGGAAGTAATAACAAACAGAAAGCGGAAAGAGAGAGCGAGGTTGAAGCCGAGGCGCTTGCACTTTCCGCAAGTCAGTAAAGCCCCGTGTATGCAACGGTTACAGGCTCTCTGACCCCAAAGATACAACGGCTGATCGGGGATCGAACTAATGCACACTGAATCGAACCCTCGGTTGAACAGAAACTGTGAGAACTGAGCAAATGCAAAATGATGGAATGAGACTGTATTTTTTCGTGTGCTGAATGAATGCATGCTCGTCTATTTATAGACTTCACTTGTGTAGGAGTTACACCACTTTCAGTGGTTGGTGGGCAGTTCCACCGAGTGGAAGAAACCACTCCACAACTGCTGCCCACTCACAATTATTAATTTATTAACCAAAAGCATTACTGGGCTGATTAGACGAGACCAATTAATTAAATATTAAAGTGTTCAACTGGGCTGTGTCCAAAAAGATAGGTACAGCCCAACCCAAGTGATCCAAGTGGCCCAGTGGGCCCCGGGAAGCCCAGAGTCCAAATCACCAAATCACCGAGGAGCCAGGACCAAGCCCAAGCCCAGGCCCGGGCCCGGGCCCGGGCCCGGGCCCGGGACGGGACGGGACGGGACGGGGCGGGGCGGGGCGGGGCGCGCGCGTGTGGCCCTTGCCATGTACCGCTAGGGGTGCATGGACTTAGTCAATTTGTTGAACACTCATACTCTCTTATCACATTTAAAGAGAAATAACTTTTGGTATTCTTTCTATGTGGGATAACATATTTCCCAATAAAATAATAATTGCTTCCATTTACCAAAGTAGTATTTATGGCAATCTTTACACATTTATTTCTCACTCACCGATTAACGGATTTTGACGAAATAAAATCTCATAATTACCTCGTAACACATAGATAATTATAGTAACGATTAAACTCGAAATCGAATACATTTTATTAGCCATAAAAAATTACAAACTTTGGTCAAAATACATGAATTATTAAATTACAACAATAATAATTCCAACATTAAGTACGTCTTATATTGTTTAGACTTATTAATTTAATATTTTTGCTTAACTCTACTTACCAGTATGAGTAAGATATGGCTCAAAATACATTATGGTGGAGAATGGAGGCAACTGAAGGAATATAGAAAATGGGTAATGACCGACTTGACACATAGATTTGACATATACAAAAACAACTTTGATTGATAAGACTTAAGAGCATTTCTTAAAATGCATTATTTGTATTGAGCTTTATATGCACTTATTTTGCATTTCCTGTGGGAAGATATATTTGATATTTTGTATTTACTAAATCATAACAGTAACACATTACTAAAATTGTATATGATGACTGCCATTTGGGCCCTGTTTGGGGCCTTTTTATCTCATCTAATATTTTACTGGAATGGGGGTTACAATATAGAGGCCTAAACATATATTTATTTGTGGATTATAGGTTAAATATCGTGGTTTGTATGTTGCCGAAAATCTGGAAATTTGGCCTGGAGTTCTTGAGCTTCAAGCTCTTTATTTTCCTTTTTATTACTTATAGTAATTTTGAAAATACAAAGTGTCCTCTTTTCCTCCTCTCTGCTCTCTCTTTTTTATACAAACTCATGCATGTGAATGCATTGCCACCTATTAAGCCACCTATTCAATTTTAATTGAACCAAAAAAGGCATTAAGTCTTGCATTAAAAACTCACTTAACATGTTGATCCACTTGGTGTAGATCCTCGGGATGGAACCGCCTCTAGCCTGGTGCCTGCTCTGACTTGTCCTTATTCTCTGCTTGGGGCAGTTTGTCCTGGACGACAATGCATAGTGCCTGCCTTGTTCTTTCTTTGTCTTTATTCTATCTTTGGTTTGGTCTTCTTTGGACTCTTCCTTTGATGATGTGGCGCCGGTCATCTTGATACGTGTCGATGATGGATTTTTATGGTGTAAAATTGGCCCCCAGGAAAATTGTGTTGGAGATCGTTCATGTGTACGCAGCGGAAAACAAAAATTTTATGAAAAAACATTTTTCATTAATGTAAACATTTTACATTATATTTATTTTATTTTATTGAAAATCATATTTTCAATATTACATGCATTAATTGATTTAATTCAAATCTATTAGAATAAATAATCCACCATTTAATTTAATTATCAAATAATTAAATATTTAATTCATTCATCTCATACTACATAAATTAAATCTAGCGCAATTAAATTTATCAAATAAATTAATTACTTCTAGCGCAATTATATTTATTCAATTAAGATAATCATATTATTTAATTCTAATCAATTTGAATTTAATTGACATTTAAATTAATCACAATTAATTTTCTTTTATCAATTAAAAATCCCATAGCGCAAACATTAACAGTACATAGCGCAAACATTTAAGGCAAACAATTAAATCTGAATTTAATCGTAAGTACCTCAGAATTTCATCGGACAAAACTAGGTTCGTCGGAAGTCGCGCGGATGCGACGTGGGGACGGCACGGGTCGTGTGCGGGGAGAGCCGATCGAGTGGCGGGGCTCTCGACTGGACTCGTGTGTCACGGCTGGAGCGCACGGGTAGGGGTGAGCATCGGTCGGTTCGGTCACCGACCGAATCAAATATCCAAAACCGAATTAATAACCGAACCAAAATTTCGGTGACCGAAACCGACCGAATTTCTTATATAACCGATAATAACCGAAACCGAAATTATCAGTTCGGTTTCGGTTATTAACCAATAACCGATAAAATTAAAAATAAATAAAAATAAAAATTAATTACACCTACAAAAAGAAACTTAGATAAAAAAGCAACTAGTCTGCAACAGCTAACAAACAAGTTTTGAATGTTTAGTGCCCAAAAACCTAAATAAAGACATCCACAGTCAACAAACCATAGCTAAAACAAAGTAACATCCATAATGAAATATTCAAAATATAAAATCTTGATTCTTCATGCAACGTTGCTCGATTCATGCTATTAAGCCGTTGATCCTCCTGCCACTGATCCTCCTCCAAATCCAACATTCGGAAAATCTAAAAATATGAAATCAAATTAAGAAGTTAACAAAAACGATAAAAAATAAAAATCAAATTACAATTAATTTATTTTGATACCTGCTCTTAAGCCGTTAAGCCGTTGATCCTCCTGCCGATGATCCTCCTCCAAATCCAACATTCGGCAAATCTGAAAAATATGAAATCAAATTAAGAAGTTAACAAAAACGAAAAAAACATACAAATCAAATTAACAATAAATTTATTTGATACCTTTTTCGAAATCCTCAAGTTCTTCTAATTGCTCTTCAACACATATTTCTTGTTGGGAACCTCGGATCCAATCTTGTGCACATATCAACGTTTCAACAATTCTAGGAGTTAAAGAACTCCTGAATACATCCAGTACCCTACCACCGGTACTATATGCCGACTCAGATGCAACCGTCGAAATTGGGACAGCCAAGATATCACGCGCCATTCGTGAAAGACATGGAAATCTAGAAGAATTGGATTTCCACCATTTCAATAAATCAAAGTTACTTTCATCCTCTATAACAGCTTCACTCAAGTAATTATCCAGTTCATTTTTCTTGCTCCCATACATCCCACTCTCCATTCTTTGCTTCTTAAGTCGTGCCTTGAAAATTGAAACAGGCCTCTTACCAATATTTTCCAAACAATTTACATCAGCAGATTCTGAGGTATTTATGCCACTATCACTTGCTTCAGAATTCGGTTGATAAATTCTTTGATATTCATCAAACAATGCATAAAGTTCAGCCTTCACACATTGAAAGAGAGCATCACCCTTCTCATCACCATACATTCCACATAAAGTGTACTGCATGTACTCAAATTTATCGTGCGGATCAAACACAGCGGCATAAAAAATGATTTTATTCATTTTTTCCAGATTGCCCCAATATTTATCAAATTTTTTCTTCATAGCTTCTCCCATTTTTTTTATCTCAGAATCTCGACTTCCAGTCCACTCATTCATGATGGCGCACAAATCACTAATTTCTCCAAAAAATGAGCTGGAAGTGATATATAAAGAGCCGGAAATGCGCAAAGTAGACTCGTAAAAATGCTTCAACAAATCGGCATATCTACGAACAACACACCAATCGTCGGCGGTTGGAAACCCATCAACAAAATCCTTCCTCAAATCAGCCCTGAAACTTGTATCTTGTTCATCATACCTATCAAATGCCCTTTCAAACTTTTCTGCAGTTTTAAGCATCAAATAGGTTGAGTTCCACCTCGTTGACACGTCTAAACACAAGGAGCTCTTGCTTTCTATCCCTTCCCACGCTGCACAGTCTTGAAAACTTTTCCACCTCCCTGGTGAATTCTTAATGTATCTGATTGCATCTCGCACACGCTTCACAGAAGGATTAATTTCTTTCAAACCATCGCTAACAACTAAATTAATCACATGTGCGATGCAACGCATATGAAGGTACTTGAAATTGGCAATAGCATTTCCCCAATTCACCATCCTCTTTGACAAGAACAATATGGCTGTATCATTTGAACTGGCATTATCAACTGTAATGGTGAAAATCTTTTTCAGCTCCCAATCTACAAGACAATTTTCTAGCGCCTTACCAATGTAATCACCTTTATGACTAGACACCGGAATAAAATTGAGAATTTTTTTGTGTAACTGCCAATCCTCGTCAATGAAATGACCGGTAACACACATGTAATTAAGTTTTTGCACTGATGTCCATGTATCAGTAGTAATGCAAATTCTCTCACAATTTTTCTTCAAAAATGATTTCAGCTTTCCCTTTTCTTTAGCATAAAAGTCATAACAATCCCTCGACACAGTCCAATGAGAAGGAATCTTAAACCTAGGGCACGATTTTGCATTGTATTTCTTATAACCCCCACCTTCCACAAACTTAAAAGGCAGCTCATCTTCAATAACCATTTCTGCAAGAGCTTCTCTAATTCCAGCTTGATCAAATTTCCATGTACTCAGACTACCCACCCCATCATTACTGTCACCGTCTTTTTTTTGCAAATTCAACAATGTTTGTTGTTTATCTTTATTAGCAGGGTTTTCCGGGCAAGAGAGAATATGCGCAAGAAGTGACGAGGTTCCATTTCTTTTAGTGTCAGAACACATTACCTTGTTGCAGTGATTACACATAGCATGTTGTGCAGTTCCATCTTCACTTGGGATCTTTGCAAATACCGTCCACGCTTTTGATCTTTCTCTCGAAGCTTTTCTTTTCGATTTCTGTGGTCGAGAAGCATTTAACGATTGAGTTTCCTCCTCCGTTTGTGGTAGTGACTGTGAGAGATTATTGCTTCCGATGATTCCAGAACCTTCCATTGTTTTTTATATCTATAATAAATCAAAATAGATAATAAATCAAAAGTTCTGTTCTCCACAACTTAAATAAATATATACAACTTAAAACCATCAACTTTATAGGGAACTTAGTAGTTAGTATTAGCTCTACAAATACAATACTATTCTTTAAAATTCTAAAGCATAATTGGTACTTTTGAGCTTCGGTAATGTGAAAACCACCCAAACAAAGCAGACTACCAATTTAAGAAATAAGAACACTGGCCAAACAACATTATTCACAAACCCAGACAACATGTGCAGAAGCCAGAAAGTGAAATTCAATTTACATATCCAATGTGAAATTCAATTTACATATCCAAACAAACACTGTGAACACATTAAAAAAATCATACTTGAGTGGTGGTCGTCGACAGCGGGGCGGTCGAGAATGGTGGCCGCCGAGAGAGGGGGTGTCAATAGTGGTGGTCGTGAAGTGCCGAGTACGCGTTATCTTCCTTTTTGGGATTAGGGTTTTAATGTTTTAACTTTTACGAATATCATATTAGATTTAGAATATATATGGTAATATAATAATATGGATTTAATGATTTATTTATATAAAATATCAATAACTCGGTTATGGTTATTTAGTCGGTTATAACCGGAAAATAACCGAACCGAAACCGAAAACCGATTTTAAAATTTTGTATAACCGTAACCGAACCAGTAAACAAAAAACCGAACCGAATTTACAATTTCGGTTCGGTTTGGTCGGTTATTTCGGTTTTAACCGACTTATGCTCACCCCTACGCACGGGCCGACTCGGGTTGTGCTCGGGCGTTCCTTCGGCGTCTCTCGTCTAATCAGGTTTCACCTCGTATTGGTAATCTAACTAACGTATTGCACGAGAAATACGTAAGGGAGAATACGACGGGAAAGACGAGCCGGAAAAATGGTGCCGGAATCGGATTCCGGCGAGGGGAGGCGGCTGCCGGCGGCGGCACTAGGCGGCGGCGGGCGGCGACTCCGGTTGTCGGCGGTCCTCCGAGGGAGGCGACCGAGGGGGCGGACGAGAGGGAGAGGAGGAGAGGAGAGAAAGTTAGACTAGGGTTTTTGAGCTCTTCACTTGGTGTGTCTTTCCTCTAGCCAAGAGGCTCCTTTTATATGTGAGGAATAGACCTTGTTGGGCTTAAACCCTAATGGATCGGATCCATTAACCCTAGCCGGCCCAATTCATTAGCCGCCATTACGTTTCTCCAAAATTGACAATCAATTTGATCTCCGAAAAATATAACAATTATATTTTCGTTCTCGTTTTAATTTTCTCATCAATATGAGATAATAATAAAAATTTCCAATTTCACAAAATCGGAAAGCCCATTTCAGGGGTACTGCTAAATCGGGAAATTTCCCAAAATAGAAAGTGTACACCACCGTGTCCGTTTACTTTAGCTCAGTATTATTTCCAACTCATAATCACAATTATGAATCTCGGATTCAATCATATTGACCTCCGACTATATGTACTTAATTAACAGTTAATTAATACATGATCGTATTCATGGATCGGTTTACACGAGAATGTGACCCTCAATGGTTCAGGTGTATAACTAGCCGTGGGCTCACAACATATTGTGATTCGAACACTATATTGTTCTTATTTCAACTACTCCCAAGAGTTCTAGATTAATAATCATATTATTTAATCTCCGAACAAGTCGGTGCCCAACGAATCAGTGACGAGCTTCTAGCAGCCACGCTTCACTAATTCCCTAGATACAAATGAAGTGCCTGCAAGAACCTTGTAATATAGTTAGCGTACAGTACGATCCCTCCGATACATATGTCCCGATCAAACTAGAGATATTGGTTAATTGAGATCTCTTGTTAAGTTTGACAACTGTGCGTACGTTCTAGGTTTCGTAAAATCCAGTCGTGATTGATTCAGAGAAACACATTTCTCTAATCACCTCACTATTCAACTCTGGCCAGAGATTCCGGGACTACGAACCATCAGAACACACATGACATCCATGATCTAAATCAAGCGATCAGATCCCCTACTACCATGCACAGACTTCACATCAGATTTCGAACTGCACGAACATTGTCTCCTTTTTCGACTTACTCCCTTTACAGGGAATCAGAGACATGTCACGATACAACTAGTCCTCTGATGAAGTCACGGTGATGTCTGGGTCTTAAGGATTAATTGTGTACAACTATATTATGGAATTCTCTACTCGATCAGTGATAACCACTTAGAGATTCCAGGGGGAGGGGGTTCAGTGAACTCATCAACAGTGAGCACCCACTCAAGTATGTCGATGTCCCAACACCGAGGCTCGAGATTAGTCCACATACACTAAGTGCTAGTCTCAAGGGGGAAAGGCCGGGTATCCTTGTTATTGGCGTAACCCATCGACTAGGAACTGAGTTTGACCAGTTAAGTTGCGTTAACAGAATTATCTCTCGGTTTCCACAAAACCGAATTCATACAACATGTGTAACTGTACAGGACTATATCTATGATTCAACATTGGGAGTAGATATAGTATATGCCATTAATATAAGTTTCATTAATTAACGAAATAAACCGTTTATATAACGGAATACGGTTAACCGCTCGGCTAACCGTTGGCTCGCCGGTCACCTATTTCAACAATCTCCCACTTGACCTAGAGCCAACTATCCATGAATCTTAGTCCCATCGACTCTCGATGTTTCTCGCGGACATATTCAGATAAAGGCCTGGTACAGGGATCTACAAAGTAATCTTCCGAAGTGACACTCTCGACTCAGACGTCACCTCTGTCATTGATCTCTTGGATCACATGATATTCTCTCAAGTACATGTTTGGACTTATGATGAGATCTCAATTCCTTAGCATTCGCTACAGGACACCGTATAATCACAGTACAAGTTACTTGATTATTTGTGTCCGGAATTATAACCAACATTTGGATAAAGTTCCGTGTCCAAAACAGTCTCTTTTACAGCTTTAGATGCTGCAACATATTCAGGTTCTCGTGGTAGAATCATTGTAGCGACCAAAAATATTTTCTAATTAAATATTTAATTCATATTATAGTTTGATTCAAAAATTTAACCAAAGTCCAACTATATTATCACAGCCCATTCAAAATCGATTAGCCCAATTAATAGTCCAACCCAATAAGTAACACCCTACCGGTAGAGCGAAACCGACTCTCGGAAAATCATAGAAAATAAAACTCTCCAGCCTTTATCGTGTACCCGTTGTCATCCTTTATCAAAATCACCATCTTGTAGAAACCTATATCAATTCCACTTCTTAATACTACCTTATAAATACACATAGGATGTAACCCAAAAACTCACAATTTCAGCAAGCAGAAAACAGGTACGTATTTTTCCCCTTCTCTGTTTTCCTTCTGCACACACGTAACTATTTCACAACTTTTAATTCTTGTCATTAAGATGGTAGTTCAAGCACTTACACATGTATTTGAAGCTATACCCATAGTACAGACCCATATATATTCATATGATGTTAACAACTCACCCACACATCTATATACCCTTTGGCTACCACTCGAACCAGAAAGATTCACGAGAAACCCGTAGAACCCAGTCGAACGACTGTCGAAAAACCCGAGCCCCCAATACGAATCAACCCAGATCGCTGTCGAGACGTAGGCTCGCCCTTAAATTTGTTCCGACCGTAAACGAGGCAAGGTCGTACCTCTCATGGGCGAATAAAATCGACCCGAGGCGGTGGGCGACTGTAAACCGTCTTCATCGGCGCCCGACGAGGGTCCTCGTCCGACGAATCTGACTCACGGCCCCGAAACCCACCTGTTCCGATCCAGTCCGAGTCCACCCTAAATCGACACCTAAATTCATCTTGTATCCGATGTAATCGAATCTAAAAATCCCTAGCCGTAGAAATCCCTTCTCGGTACCAAATCGAAATCTAGTTATTTCAACTCAGGAGCACCCAAAAGGTGCCGTCTCCATTTCCTTACTTCTCTGTGAACACAAATAGGAAAAAGAAGAGGTTTATTGAATCCGTAGTCCACCCCTTGCTTTCATTAGTTAAGGATATTGCACAAAGGCCCCTGTGATTAGATTTATAATGGGAAACTCCCCTTTTAGTTTAGGAATATATTTATTAGGCCCTATCGTACCTAGAAATCCCAAACTGAGTCCCTATACTCTATGAAATACAATATAAACCCAGTCCACTTTTACACAAGCTAGTAAACTAAACTACTTATATCACATCAGTTAAGATTTATACCCTATATTAATTATACTACTTACTTGTAGAGGACGAAGCGCACGAGCCTTAGGATCTACGAGGTTTTCAATCTAGCATTCCACGTCACGGCAAATCGAGGTAGGTACAAGTTGTTGGGTTACTTCGTTGATTTCATGACTTGTTATATATGTTTATTCTATGTGTGCATTATATGGTTTAAATAAGTATACGAATAATCGTTATGACCTAAGACCGGGGAAAAGGGTCGAGGGGATTAACGCAGCTCATTCCATCGTTGTAACCGGAGACTGGGGAAAAGGGTCGACGGGGAGACGCAATAGTTGGCCCAACTCGCAGTTCACGATAACAAGTTTATCGCAGTTCACGATAACAAGTTTATCGCAGTTACGATAACAAGTTTATCGCAGTATTCACGATAACAAGTTTATCGCAGTTCACGATAACAAGTTTATCGCAGTATTCACGATAACAAGTTTATCGCAGCTAGTATTATTATTCATTCTATGTGGTGTTCATATAGGGTGTGCATATATTCGATTAATGGGTTAAACGAGTAATTGTCCTACTGAGCTTTAAGCTCACACCTTCAACACCTTTTTTTCCAGGTACTAACGAGGATGCCGAGCGAGAAGAGTGACGAGGGAATTTCTTAGCTTATTTCAATAAAAATCTTCTCAAACATGATTTCAATTTCATTCAACTTTGTTTTACTATTCAAGTTTGTTTTTGACATATTTCTTTTTCATGAATAAAGGTTTCTACTTATTATTTTTCTTAAGTTGGTTTATCAGGTTTTTCTAAAGCAAGTTTTCAAAAAGTTAAATTTCGTAGCGCCCGCGTTTAAATAAAATTATTTTCTTCCGCTGTATTTAATTTATTTAAATTAACGGGGCGTTACAGTTGGTATCAGAGCTTTACGTTTCTCGGTAGTTTGAAAAAAAAAAATCCTCGTCATTCCTCGTCGGTCTCCCCAAGGTACGCAGTAGTTACAACATTTATATGTGCATTCTATGTTACTTACGTGCTCCTACACGATCTATGCTATGTTACAAAGTTGAACTTCATTATATTCATAACATGTTTCATGACATAAGATTTTAGGTAGTTAGAGACTTTAGAACGACTGCAATGGCCGAGAAATTTTATGCGTATGCACCTGAACCTAATACGACAATTGGCGAGTACTTACTTAAGAAGCATAGACTATGGCTCGTGGCAGTAAAGAATCAAGAGGCCCCAAACGGGTATGACGCTGCTCGGGAAACCATAGCACGACTTCCAGTGGAATGGAGGAAAACGGGCGACAGTGCATGTCTTTCACTCTCAAGATACGAACCCGGCGTCCCTCACCTTATAGTTAACTACGACGCCTTCATTAATCTTATGATAGACCATTGGATGCCCTCAATCACTCATCAGAGAAGATCAGGACAAAGTAACTTTGTCATTGAAGATGATCCAATGGAAAATTCCGACGTTGAAGAGGATCCGGAAGAAGAAGATCCGGAAGAGGACCCTGAAGAAAATCCCAATGACTAAAGAACGAAGAGATCATCGTAGTCGATTAGGAAATTTATGCCATTTTATTCTTCAACTTAGTTAATTGATGCATTTTGTTTTTGAACTTCTTAAAATTTTATTTGAATTAATAAAAATTATTGCCCTTCTATATCTTCTACACCTTACGATTTAGAATAAAATGTAACGAACACTCTAAAATTAGGAATGGCGGGACGACGGGCGAACAATGGTGCGAACCAAGCGAATCAAGATGCTGCAGCAAATGCTATAAGGGATGCACTCATCAATATCTTCCAGAACATCCAAAATCAAGGCGCGGGGCAAGGGAATGAAAATGCTCGAAAATTGGAACAATTCCGTCAATATAATCCTCCAAGTTTCAATGGGAGCGATGGACCTGATGCAGTTAAAGAATGGTTTCGCGCTTTACAGAGGATATTTCGAATGGTCGAGTGCAATGATGCACAGAAGATTACCTGTGCCACGTTTTGTATGACTCAAGATGCTGATCATTGGTGGGAAGGTGTTTGGAGAAACATGACGGCAGCCGAGAAGAATGCCCTTACTTGGGTCGACTTCAAGATAACAGTGATGAATAAATTTTTCCCACAATCTCACAAGGACAAGAAGGAGATGGCGTTCCTGAACCTCCAACAAGGGAATCAGACAGTTACTGAATATGAAAGAGAGTTCAACCAACTGAGTCGGTTTGCCCCACACTTAGTGGATACCGACTTGAAGAAGTCCCTTAGGTTCAGGCGGGGACTAAAGCCTGCTTTGGCCAGTGTCTTATCGGCACAAGGAAATATAGAGTATTCTGAAATGGTGACAAGGGCACAAGATGTGGAGGCAAGCTTGGGTGAGGACATAGTGAAGCAGAAACCTAATAACGAAAAAAGGAAACGAGAGGAGGAAAGAACTGCTAGTGCCAAACAACCAAGGATGGAGACCTATACTAATTCAAATAATCAAGGCGACAAACCTAGATGCACAGAATGTGGAAGACACCATTATGGAAAATGTCTCGTAGGCCAAGGAATATGTTTTAGGTGCCATCAGCCTGGTCATGGTACTCCCGACTGCCCTCGGAATAATCAAGGTCATAATGCTCCTCAAGGTCCCAAATTGCCAGGACCGCCACCAGCCGGCGGAAAAGCTCGAATGTTCTATATGAGTGAAGCAAACATCGGACATGGTAAGTTTTTTCAAATTTCGGGGACGAAATTTATTTTAAGGGGGGTAGAATGTAGCGACCAAAAATATTTTCTAATTAAATATTTAATTCATATTATAGTTTGATTCAAAATTTAACCAAAGTCCAACTATATTATCACAGCCCATTCAAAATCGATTAGCCCAATTAATAGTCCAACCCAATAAGTAACACCTTACCGGTAGAGCGAAACCGACTCTCGGAAAATCATAGAAAATAAAACTCTCCAGCCTTTATCGTGTACCCGTTGTCATCCTTTATCAAAATCACCATCTTGTAGAAACCTATATCAATTCCACTTCTTAATACTACCTTATAAATACACATAGGATGTAACCCAAAAACTCACAATTTCAGCAAGCAGAAAACAGGTACGTATCTTTCCCCTTCTCTGTTTTCCTTCTGCACACACGTAGCTATTTCACAACTTTTAATTCTTGTCATTAGATGGTAGTTCAAGCACTTACACATGTATTTGAAGCTATACCCATAGTACAGACCCATATATATTCATATGATGTTAACAACTCACCCACACATCTAGATACCCTTTGGCTACCACTCGAACCAGAAAGATTCACGAGAAACCCGTAGAACCCAGTCGAACGACTGTCGAAAAACCCGAGACCCCAATACGAATCAACCCAGATCACTGTCGAGACGTAGGCTCGCCCTTAAATTTGTTCCGTGTTGGAATTCGATATCCCGGGCTATTAAAATTTGCGGAAACAATAGCCCGATCAAAAACCCATCGCCGGAGATCACATGAACGCCGACTCATCCGCCGGAGTCCGACCATCGGAGACCACGCGCCCGAAGACGCGTAGCCCGCCCCCGGCCGAGCCCCCGCGAGCCGCCGCTCACGTGATCGAACATCACGTTCGATGGGGCTGCATCCGGCAGCCCCCGGCAGCAGGTCCGGCGACCTGCTGCTCGCCGTGGAGGAGCCCCCACCGTCGCGGTGGGGAGGTGGCGGCACCAGCCCGCCACCGCCGGCGATCGCGTCCAGCGATCGCCCCCCTCGGCCGAAGCCGAGGGCTCTCTCCTTCGCGCGCCGAACCCTAGGCGTGCGGTCCACGCGGTCCGGTGGCTTCGCCACCACCGCGTGGTCGTTCGTCTAATCCGAGTTCGATCCTTCGGATCTTGCGTTCTACGGTATTCTCGATAAATCCAAAATCGAACAATTATCAAGGGCGTTTAGATATTGTACCTTTCGATTCGTTGTTCGGAGAAACGAAATCAAGATGACCTTTGAATCTTCCCACGTATTCCTTGCACTCCGTTCGAACGTCGGGTGGGCGACGATCTATCGAACTCCTATGAATCTCCTTCAACTCTCTAGAATATCAAGTATGATAATCTTTTCTTATGATTTATGAAGGCCATGTAGTGCTTTTATAGGCTACGTAGGGGATCTAAAGGAGGTGGAATATTGGGCTTCCAATATTGAAGATTAAATTGAGCCCAATGCTCAAGTCCATTAATCCTTATCAATATTAATTAATTTATTTTCCACTATATAAATTAATTGCACTCCCAATATTAAACCATATTATATCCAAATAATATTTCTCCGGTAGTATTATTTATTCCGTGTATTTAAGATATAAATATCCATGAATAAAATTTATTTATTGCTTAATAAATTTATTCATATCTTTTATCCGAGACTAGTACCACTCAACATTATTTATTATGCGGAACAAATCCACTCGCGATGTTTACATAATAAATCCTTATGAGCTCATCTCGGGGATATTATCAACCCTTCCGGGATACACTGTCCCGTCAAGAATTCACGGCATGTCATATATAAAATATAGTGACCCAACTTAACCGGTAATTGACCCAATAATTAAACCGGTCAATTCCTTTGGAAAATCAAACTCACTTATATTAAATATACACACCCGCAATTGTATCGGGGATTAAGAATAAAATACACAGAGTCTCAAATCAATTATCGCCGAGCAAACCTAATTGATGCTGGGATTCGATGTCCCGGGCTATCAAAATTGCGGAACCGATAACCCGACCGAAAACCCGTCGCCGGAGTTCGCACGAACACCAACTCATCCGCAGGAGTCCGACCTTTGGAGACTACGCGCCCGAAGACACGCAGCCCGCCCCCAGCCGATTTTCTCCCACGAGTCGGAAATCACGAACGCGAACCACACGCGAAGATCCGGGCTCGACGAGAGCATCGCCGCGGGATGAACCCGCGGCTAAACCCTAGCCGAACCCCATCCGCGGGGTTCGCGATCGCCGTGCATGGCGATCGCCGGGGATGCGCGGCATCCCCGTGGGGCTGTTCGGAACAGCCCCTTGGCGGTGAGTCCGGCGACTCACCGCCGCCATCCGACGGGAGGAGGGGCGCCCAGTCGAGGCACCAGCCCTCGACAGCCCCGCGATCGAGCTAGGGCTCGATCGCTCCAGCCGCGGCATCCAGCCGCGGCTGCCCCCGTTGCGCACGCCGCCGTCGAAGGGGCGGCTGGGGTCCGCCACGGCACCAGCCCGTGGCACCCCAGCGATCGACCGAAGTCGATCGCGTGCCCCGGCGTCCAGCCGGGGCTTCCCCCTTCGTCGCGCGCGCCGGGCGGTCGAGCCCTAGGGTTTCGACCGCCCCCTTCGATCTTCGCCGGGGATCTCGAATCCCCGTCCGCGATGATCGTCGTTTTCCCGGATCGCGTTGTTCATGTATATATCACAATTATTCAACGCATAAATAATCAAAGAAGGGGTTTCTCGATTATTACCTTGATTCGTTGTACGGAGAAACGAATCGTTGATGACCTCGTGATCTTCCCGCGTATTCCTTGCACTTCCGTTCGAACGTCGTGTGGGCGACGAGCTATCGAACTCTATGGATCTTCCTCACTCTCAAGACTTTATGAATTCCGTAGGTCAATTAATTCTCTCTTGTGTTATGAAAAGTGAAGACCATGTAGTGCTTATATAGGCTACGTAGGGGATCATAAGGAGAATAAATATTGGGCTTCTAAATATTGAAAATTAAATTGGGTCCAACCCAAATCTATTAATTCTTATCAATATTAAATTTTATTTATTTTCCACTATATAAATAAAATTGCACTCCCAATATTATTCCATATTATATCAAATAATATTTCTCTGATTAGTATTATATATTCCGTGTATTTAAGATTTAAATATCCATGAATAAATTTATTTATTGCTCAATAAATAATATTCATATCTTATATCCGAGACTAGTACCGTTCAACCTTTATTATTGTGCGGAACGAATCCACTCATGAGGTTTACACAATAATTCCTTATGAACTCATCTCGGGGATATCAACCCTTTCGGGATACACTTTCCCGTCAAGTATTCACGGCATGTCATATATAAAATATAGCGACCCAACTTTACCGGTAATTAACCCAATAATTAAATCGGT
Source organism: Euphrasia confusa (assembly GCA_954870475.1). NCBI lineage: Eukaryota > Viridiplantae > Streptophyta > Magnoliopsida > Lamiales > Orobanchaceae > Euphrasia > Euphrasia confusa. The sequence goes on along the minus strand of OX940957.1, from coordinate 17,282,166 downwards.
TAATTCCTTTGGAAAATCAAAGCCTCTAATATTAAATATACACACCCGCAATAGTATCGGGGATTAAGAATAAAATACTCCGAGATTTAAATTGATTATCCAAGGCAATCCTAATCAATAAATCTCAAGCTGATCCGCCCAATACACCAAGTGTACAAGTGTGATAAAATAATTAAGATAAATTATTTTCTCTCTCACACAACGACTATACCGATGGATTGGTCCGTGTCCATCTAGGTCGTGAGCAACTGTTTGATTAAATACGAGCAACCGATAGTATGATCTTCTGTACGCCCATGCGCACCATACTAACTATAACGTATAAAATCCAGGACTATATTTTGCGTAAATGCAAATAATTGTTTATTAATTAAATAGGTTAAATGCTATGACCGGGAGTTTTCCGATACTTAAATCTAGACATTAAGTACACAACTCCAACAATCTCCCACTTGTACTAAGGTCTAGTCATTTCCTCCAAACTCTCGACTCCCATACTCATCACGTGCTTAAGTTATACTTCCCAGAAGTATTATGTGAATGAGCAATCTAGGTTGCCGCTCTGAAGTTATCTTGGTGACTACTGCGTCGTCTCCCTTGACGATGACTCGTATCAGGTGGTACTGGCTCTATGTGTTATCATCACTTTTCGAACTTATGACTTCTTCCAGTTCTCCATGCACCGCTATGTACATAGCCTTTGGTGAACCAAGAGTCATATCCAAGTTCAGAGGTTATTCCGGAACCTAACCAAAACTTCCGCTGCCTCTGAGGCTGCTATTCGGTTTATGATAGAGTCCGAGAAGCATTACGCTTATTACTCTTTCATCCTTTAGGTTCCACCTCTTCTAAAAGTGAACACATAGCCTGATATCGACTTACACTGGTCTTTCTCCGATTTTTGATCTGAGAAACTGTAATCTAAGAAGATTTCGTTTTGCCAGTAATCCAGTACTTCCAAGTACTTTACAGCATTCGAATATTTCTTATCCAGATTACTTTGATATCCTCCCACTACGCTAACCGCATAGTTGATATCAGGTTCTGGTTTTTCAACATTGCATCTACAAAGCTCTCCACACAAGAAGTGTAGGTAACTGCTTTGTCCATATCTATCTCCTTCATGTGTTCGAAAACACATACCTTTAGATAGATGTATTCTGTTCCCGAAAGGCAATAACCTTTCTCAGAATTGTGCATGTTTAAAACAAACCATAGTCGTATAAGATATCTTAAGAGAAGTACAAATGTTCTTATCTAGAGATCAAAAGATTTCTAAGAACATGATCCAATCTTCATCTTAATCTTATATCTCGATTTATTCAGACAACCTCTATTTTATGTCTGATAACACTTTTACATTGTTGCCAACGATGAAGTGCTGTCTACACAAAATTCCGAGAAACACCACCTTTGTTTCCATTACGTCTCTAACACACCTTTCTCGCAAGTATATGCAGATCTAGGGATCGATTTCATGTATACTGGATCCAGAGTTCAAAACTCATCCAGTCTTATGAACATCTTTGGTTGCTTAACAACCTCCCACTGCAATGGCGTTCCGGTGTATAACAGTAATAACATTAGGTGCAGTTAGTGGTGTGCTACTTACTCGGTTAGGCTGGTTCTCAGTCTTTCCCTTTCCTCATTTTAAAGTACTTTGTCAATTAGGGCATTGTAGTTCATCTAATAGTTTTCCTCTAAGAACCGGGCGAGAACACCCTTCTGGTTCGTAGTACTATTGAACATACAATTACTTGTTCTTCTAGGATATTCTACAACCACATAGAATGTGCCGTTGTATCCAGAAATATCCATAGAACATAGGTAGTTCCAAACAAACTTGTTCTTTTACCATTAGAATCCCATTTCTCATTCCTGACACACCATGTCTACACATCAGTGTATGGTGCAGTCACTTGAGATTTAATCTCAATCTTTGATTTATACTATGTGTTATTTAGATAGGTGATAGCCTCCGCGAAAGGGTCGCAGGCTACAAATGGATATACTTTGAAGGATCCCCATAATGGCTTTGTGTTGAAAACACTCCGCCTTTATGGCATAGCAAGTAGTCCAATCCATCTTCGAGTATTCTTGAAAGAACGACTCGTACCTTCTCTAATTACACATACCGCATTAATCATAAATCACTTTCTATACTTGTACGAATTCCATCCTTTATCCAGAAGGGTTAACTCAGTTGCATCATCTTTCAAGATCGATTCTTAGGTCGGGAGGTCCATTCCTCCAACTATAATTGATCAAATCAATTTCGACCTTTTGAATCCCTTTTGAATAGATACTACTAAGTTCAAGAATTCACAAGTATGATGATAAGAGAAATACATCTAATAAGTAAAACAAGTTATACATAATGGTTTGTTGCATCGTGGTAGACTAAGGATTCATTATTCACATATTGCTTATCTAATGTACCATAATAGATATCACCATTATTTCTTATCCAAACCATCAAATGATTAAAGAAATAAAATATCCATTAATAATAAAGAAAACCAGAACGAAGTTCTTTTTCAAAATAAAGGGGTACATAAAGCAATAACTGAAATGAAAAACTTAAAATAGATAAATGTCTTCCACTGCAACCGCTGCTACCCCAACAGCTTCGCCCATGTAGACTCGAACTCTTCTTCTCTAAGTCGCCGGGTTTTCTGGAACCCCTGCATTTAAAGAAATGCACATACCGTCAGTGGTTCCATATCTACACACCAGAATTCTGGTAGATAATACCGCTGACTATGTTTTTACGACTAAAGAAAAATTCGTACCTCTGAGAGGACATTCAGACTTCCAGTTTCCAGACTTCTTGCATCGGAAGCACAAGCCCTTTGGCTTACTAGCCCCCACTCGTGGTCCATTCCTCTTGGCACCACTGGGTTTTATGGCTTGCTTCCTTTTCTTGCCCCTACCTCCAATAGCTTTCAAGCTTTTGGGCTTGGTAGTTACAAGCGCTTGAGACTTGCCCTTCTTGTAGATCCCCTCTGCCGCCTTTAGTTCAGTCAGGAGTTGCGCAAGGCTATAAGATAGTTTACCCATGTTATAGCTCATACGAAACTGCTCAAAACTAGGGGTCAGAGACTGGAGTATGATGTCGACTTGCGTATCAGCATCAATCATAGCTCCTAGGACCTCCAATTCATTCAACAGACCCATCATCTTGAGAACGTGCTCCTCAACGGGCGTTCCTTCAGACTGAGTAGTTGACATGAGGACTCTCATGGCTTCTTGCCTCCCCGCACGGTCATGATGCCCAAACATCTCCTTGAGGTTAAATAACATATCCTCGGCAGTGTCCATCGACTGATGCTGGGTTTGGAGCACATTTGACATAGAAGCCAAAATATAGCACCTAGCCATTTCATCAGCCTTTTTCCACTTCCGATATGCTTCTTTTTCCTCATCAGTTGAGGCGGCCGTGGGTTCAGCAGGGCATTGCTCATAGAGTGCAAATTTGTACTCTTCAGCAGTCAAGACAATGTCCAAATTTCTCTTCCAATCAATGTAATTGGGACCAGTGAGTTTATGATCCTTGAGTATCATAGAGGATTCATAGCTATTCTCTAAACCTATAAGCACATGTAAACAAACAATCAATTTAATGTCCGATATTATCTCCCTCAAATAATATCATTAAATTACTAATTGCGCCTAAAATCCCATCAGGTAAAGCAAGCCACGTGGTGTGGACGTTTACCCACCCAAATGATTTAGCAATTAGTTTTTCTTTTGTCATACATCAATCATAGCGTAACTTCGTGGGGAAGAATACTATGACGCGTATCTAAGTGTAAACCATCACTCAGCACTAAAGTACATCGCTTGGAATTGCTACGTCACCGCAAGCCACGTGGTGTGGACGTTTACGACAATTTCACAACTCTTCACAATTACTTATAACTGTCTAAATCAATTAATCCAAAGTCCGTCAGTATAGCAAGCCACGTGGTGTGGACGTTTACTAACCAAGAGACTTTTATAATTGACTCCCAATTACTAGATCCATTTGATTTCGTAAATCAAGACTCGGAGAATCATAAGTGAAACTCGAAGTTTCTAACCAGTGATTCACCATGCGAGCGACCCTATCTCTCATAAATGAGGGAGCCGAGCAGACAAACGACCCACCTATCAAAGAATGGCACGAAAGTCTCTAATTTGTGTCATCCACATGACCAAGTGGCTCTGGCTCCATTCCACTCCCCGGGGTGAGAATGAGTCGACTTGAAGTCAGTTTCAGAAAGACAAATTAGGCATTGTTTGATAACTTGATCAATGTTTCTTGTAAGAGGAATTACAAGAATTCTCCTACAATGACTTGTCTATATGAACTTCGAAAGTCCATAAAAGTCACCAAGAGAACAGTGATGGAGACCATGGGAATGTTTCCATCCCCTCTCCCACTTAGCTTTTTATGATAAAGGGATACGCTATCTAGTGCATAAAATAAACACATATAGCATGCATGAAAGCAATAAAGCACATAGATCACATAGTCAAAAATAATGCTAGAGAATTATTTTTCCCGACTATCATGGCTTTATCTTCATATGCATCCTCTAGTCTTCAGTCTTCGTTTCTTGAATGCTCCATGTGACGAGAATATTAATCTCCAATATTTAAATCTATTTATTTTCAATTAATCCAAAAGTTACTTAATTCGAAAATTAAGTCAATCGAATATATCGAAAATAAAATTAAATATCATTAATATTTTTATTTATTTATTTTCCTATCTAGTTCTATTAAATCTCTAGAATAATCTATCCAAGTAAAATTGGAATATTCTAGAAGATATCTATAATAGAACAAGGAAATAAAATAAATTAGGACTTACTACTTTCCAAATTTATCTTTATTCCTAATCCATGAATATTCCCATGAGTAGGAATAATCAAATAGGAAAAATAAATTTAGTACTAAATTAATTAAATTTCTAATCTATGAATAATTCCATGAAGGAATTAAATCAATAGAAATAAAATTAATTTAAATTAATTCTTTTCCTAATCCATGAGAGTTTCCAAAAGGAAAGCACTCAAATAGGAAAAATCCGAACTAATTAGGAAAGTGGTGTTGGAAATCGACTACCCGGGATGCGTTCGTTCGATCGCTCGAACATCCGAACGATCCCACTCGACATCCGGTGTCGCCACTTTGTTCGCTTTCCCAGTCCTTTCCCCGATTCACGCCCAGCCGTTGCCCCGAAGGACAACCGCGCGAGCCGGAGCGGGCTGCCAGAAAAACACCAAAACGGCGGTCGCCGTTTAGGAACGGCGGTCGCCGTTTCTCCGCGAACAGCAACACGACGTTGCTGTTCCGGGCTCGTTTCCGGGTCGTTTTTCCTCATCCGACTACCGATCCGGAGGTCCTAGAACCCCCAGTAGTCGAGGAATACAACCCACAGCCCCGGAACCCGATCTTATCGGTCGATTGTTGAGACCTTAGCGATTGCTAGTGTATGCCTCTTCCCTTGACTCCAACCGTTGTGTGGGCAACGATCCGTTGGGTCTCCTTGTCTGCTTTCTCCTTTCTCTACCAGCGTAATATTCTTTTTCTCTCTGAGAGAAAAATATTAGCGCTATACAATTTATTTTGCAGAGAAAACTTAATTGCGCTAGCGCAATAATATTTCTCAGAAAAATAAAAAGCTGCGGAATGTAGGTTTAGGATAGGCAAGGTAGGGTATTTATAGAGTTACACTAGGGACCCCTTAGGTAAATAAATCCCGGGCTAAATTGCAATTTAATTAAACCGGTGTCCTTAAAAGAAAACCTTTAATTAAATTCAATTTTAATTATAATTAATTCCACTATAAAATTATAATTGAATTCCCGAAATAAATTTAATATTATTTCAACAATAATAATTCCGCCGAAATTACATAAACGACCTTCCCCGTGTTTAAGATATCGTATGTCCACGAATTAATTTTATTACTAATAATTAAATTAATTCGTCTCTTATTATCCGAGACTAGTACCACTCAACCTTATTATCATGTGGAACAAATCCACCTGCAGGGTTTACATGATAAACTTTATGAGCTCATCTCGGGGACATCATCAACCCGATAAACGGGACACGGTTTCCTGTCTATAATCTATAGCATGCCGTGTGTACAATTCTGATTCCCAATTTACCGAGTATCTCGACTAATCTAATAGTCTCACTCATTGGCAAGTTAAAGAACCGAGAATTGGACAAACGCACCTATAATTATACAGGGATTAGGAATTCGTTTATCCATAATATCTGAGGTCTAGTTCGATTACGTCGATTAGTATAAATCGAACGCCCTCCCGTGGTCCTGCTCAATACACCAAGTGTACGAGTGTAACATAATAGTCAAGACCAACTATTACCCAGTCACACTACGACGTACCGATGGATTGTCCCTGTCCATCTAAGTCGTGAGCTTCTGTTCGATAGTATACGAGTAACCGACAGTATGATCTTCCGCGTGTCTCCTCACGCCATACTGTCTACAACGTATATATCTAGGACTATTGCATTCAAGTACAAGAAAGACAAAATGCCGACAGTTTGATTAATAGATAATAAAACACAGATAAGGAGTTCCATATTGTCACTAAACTAGACATTTAGAATATAACTCCATCAATCTCCCACTTATACTAAAAGTCTAGTTGCCCTCTACCATACATCCGATACCCATCCCCTTCACGTGTCTCTTGAACGCTCCGCTGGAAGTGCCTTCGTAAAGGGGTCAGCCAGGTTATCCGCTGATGCAATCTTGGTGACAACTACATCGCCCCTCTTGACGATGTCTCTAATCAGGTGGTACTTGCGATCTATGTGTTTACTCGCATTGTGGGCTTGTGGTTCCTTTGCATTTGCCACTGCACCGCTATTGTCACAATAAATTGTGATAGCTCTAGGCATTTTAGGAACCACATCCAAGTCCATAAGGAAGTTCCGGAGCCACACCGATTCTTTAGCTGCCTCAGAGGCTGCTACATATTCGGCTTCCATGGTAGAGTCCGAAATGCATTTCTGCTTAACACTCTTCCATGAAATTGCTCCACCTCCCAATGTGAACACATAGCCTGATGTAGACTTTCGCTGATCCTTATCAGATTGGAAATCCGAGTCTGTGTAACCAATAAGAATCAACTCGGACGCTTTGTAACTACGAAAATAATTCCTAGTCCTACGCAGGTACTTAAGTATGTTCTTTACAGCAGTCCAGTGACCCTGTCCAGGGTTACTCTGATATCTAGCCACCATGCCTACGGCATAGCAGATATCAGGCCTCGTGCACAACATTGCATACATTAGACTTCCTACTGCCGAAGCATAAGGAACCTTCTTCATGTAATCTATCTCCTTTTGTGTTTTGGGACACATGTCTTTAGATAGATGAATTCCATGGCAGAAAGGTTGAGCACCTCTCTTGGAATTCTGCATGTTGAAACGAGCCAGAATCGTATCAATATATGAAGCTTGGGACAAGCTTAATGTTCTTTTCTGGCGATCCCGTATTACCTTGATCCCAAGAACATGCCCAACTTGTCCTAAGTCTTTCATATCGAATTGCTTGGACAACCACCCCTTTATGTCCGACAACATCTTCACATTGTTGCCAATTAGAAGAATGTCGTCTACATAAAGCACGAGAAACGCCACACTGTTTCCGTCACATCTCCGGTATACACACGACTCGTCCATGCTTTGAATGAATCCATAAGACTGGATAACCTCATCAAACCGCATGTTCCAAGATCTAGAAGCTTGCTTCAATCCATAAATGGATCGGTTTAGCTTACACACTAGATGCTCTTGGCCTTTCTTGATGAAACCTTCTGGCTGTCTCATGTAAATGGTCTCGTCAAGATTCCCATTCAAGAATGCTGTCTTGACGTCCATTTGCCACACCTCATAATTCATATGAGCTGCTATAGACAAAAGAATCCGGATCGACTTTAGCATAGCTACCGGCGAAAAAGTTTCCTCATAATCGATCCCTTCTTTCTGAGTATACCCTTTCGCAACAAGCCTAGCCTTGAAGGTTTCCACCTTCCCGTCAGACCCTCTTTTTCTCTTGTACACCCACTTGCAACCAATGGCTTTTACACCTTTGGGCGGTGCTATAAGATTCCAGACCTGATTTGAATCCATTGATTCAATCTCAGATTTCATCGCTTTTTGCCAAGACTGAGCATCTTGATCTTTAAGCGCCTCGCCGTAGGTCCAGGGATCGGCTTCATGTTCTCCAGGTAATAAGTCCGAAGACTCACCTATAAACATGAACCTATCGGGTTGTCGAACAACCCTCCCACTACGACGACGCTCCGGTGTAACCTCAGTAACTACAGGTGCAGACTGTGGTGGCGTATCACCCGGTTCGGTTGGATCTAAGCCTTGATCGTCCCCTCTCAGTTCGTTTAGTATTATCTCACTCTTGGGCTTGTGGTCCATTATATAATCCTCTTCTAAGAACCGAGCGTTGGTGCTAACAACGATCTTCTGGTCCTGAGGACTATAAAATAGACCACCTTTCGTTCCTCTAGGATATCCTATAAACAACCGAATATCTGAACGAGATTCCAATTTATCAGCCCCATGCTTCAGCACATGTGCTGGACAACCCCAAATCCGAATGTGTTTCAAGTTCGGCTTTCGCCCGGTCCACAATTCCGAGGGCGTCTTAGGGACTGATTTAGAAGGAACTAAGTTCAGGATATACGCCGCTGTTTCCAAGGCATATCCCCAGAACGAAACTGGTAGGTCTGAATAACTCATCATAGATCTTACCATTTCCATAAGAGTCCTATTCCTTCTCTCTGCTACACCATTTTGCTGAGGCGTGTATGGTGCAGTCATCTGGGAGTCAATCCCATTCTCTAATAAGTACGCCTTAAACTCTCCCGAGAGGTACTCTCCTCCACGATCAGATCGTAGAGTCTTTATGGTTTTACCATGAAGGTTCTCCACAAGAGCTTTGTACTCCTTGAACTTGTCAAAGCACTCGCTCTTGCGGCGCATCAGGTATACAAAACCATACCTTGAGTAATCATCCGTGAAGGTTACGAAATATTCATAACCTCCTCTCGCTTGGACAGATAAAGGCCCGCACAAATCAGAGTGAATCAATTCTAGTACTTCCTTGGATCTATACCCCTTATCACTAAAGGGTCGCTTGGTCATTTTTCCTTCCAGGCATGATTCGCAGGTTGGAAAGTCCTCATCTTTCACACCACTGAGTATTCATCAGTTATCAACCTTTGAATCCTGCCCAAGTTAATATGACCTAGCCTAAGATGCCATAAGTACTTTTGATTCATCCTAGAAGGCTCCTTTCTCTTATTGGTACTAGATGTGTTATTTGACTCTACTCGTTGCATCGTGGAATAATCAGGATTTAGTATATATAAGTTGCCTATCAATGTACCAGAACAGATATACTCACCATTCTTTTTGATAATAACAGAACTATCAAAAGAAACAGAATATTTATTCAAAACCAACTTAGAAACCGAAACAAGGTTCTTTCTAAAGTTCGGTACATAAAGACAATTATTCAATACTAAAACTTTATTATTAAAAGATAAATGAACATCTCCCACTGCAACCGCCGCCACTTTCGTAGCATTGCCCATGTAGATGGTGATCTCTCCCTCTCTAAGCCGCCGGGTTTCCTGGAACCCCTGCAAAGAATTGCAGACATGATCAGTGGCTCCCGTATCCACACACCAGGTACCGGTGGATAACACCGCTAAACATGTTTCAGTGACTAAGGAAAAGTTCATACCTCCTTGTCTGAGAGGACAATTAGACTTCCAATGTCCAGACTGCTTGCAACGGAAACACTTGCCCTTGGGCTTGTTCACTCCATTCTGTGGTCCACCATTTCTGGGTCCACTGGGTTTCCGTCCTTGCTTCTTCTTCCTCTTAGCTCCTGGAGGGCCAGGAAGTTTCACAGCCACAAGTGCCTGAGATTTCTTAAAGATTCCCTCTGCCGCCTGGAGTTCAGTCAGGAGTTCCGCCAACGTATATAACCTCTTGTTCATGTTATAGTTCAGGCGGAACTGCTCAAAACTCCTAGGCAGAGACTGGAGCACTATATCGATCTGGGTCTCCCCATCGATAGTTCCTCCCATAATCTCTATCTCATTCAGATAGCCAATCATCCTAAGAATGTGATCCCTTACGGGCGTTCCTTCGGACATAGTGGCCGTCATGAGTTTCCTCATAGCATCTTGCCTGGCTGCCCTATCTTGACTACCAAACATCTCCTTGAGGTTAAGCATCATATCATAGGCAGTGGTCATGGCCTCATGCTGATGTTGCAGCACATTTGACATAGAAGCCAAAATGTAGCACCGCGCCATCTGATCAGCCTTGACCCACTTCCGATGAGCTTCCTTTTCCTCAGGAGTGGAGGTATCAATAGGTTCATCAGGACAAACCTCATGGAGTACATACTTGTACTCCTCAGCAGTCAGGACAATGTCCAAGTTTCGTTTCCAATCAACGTAATTTGGACCAGTGAGTTTGTTTTCTTTTAGTATGATGGACAGCGGGTTGAGTGCCATATCTATAAAAGACGCAAATCAAACCGTCAAATTTAATTCGATATTAACTCCCTTAATTAATATCATTAAATTTACCAATCAATCCTAAAATCCCATCAGACTAGCATGCCACGTTCATGTGGACGTATACTAGTCCAAACGATTTTATAACTGGACTTTTTCTTCGGTCGTACATCATTACAGCAGTGACTCCGATGGGGAGGATACTGTAAAGCGTACCTAAGTGTATACCATTTCTCAGTACTAAGTTAACCGCTCGGAAACTACACGCCCACCGCAAGCCACGTTAGTGTGGACGTTTACGTTGACATGCGGTCCCTTTACGATTTCCTATAACTGTCGAGCCTCAATTAACCCAAAGTTCCGTTTCCGTCTAGTAAGCCACGATAGTGTGGACGTTTACTAAACAAACAACTTTGTTAATTGAATTCCATTTAATAAATTTCACAATTTCGTTAATCAAAGCTTGATATCTCGTAAGTGAAACTCGAAGTTTCTAACCAGCGATCAATCATGCAATTGAGCCCTATCTCTCACAAAGTGAGGGAGCCAACCAGACAATCGATCTAGTCATCAAATGACTCGATTGTCTCTAATATGTGTCATCGACATAACCAAGCGCTTTGGCTCCATTCCACTCCCCGGGGTGAGAATGAGTCGAGTTGAAATTAGTCTTTGAAAGACAGATTAGGCATTGCTTTGAAAAACTTAAGTGTTCAATTCTATAAATGGAATTGAATTCGAATTTTGATCCAGTGATATCCGTGTGTCAACTTTATCCGATAGGGAGGATGACACTAAAGCCAACTCGTAAGCGGACACACATCACCATCAAAACAGAGAATGGAGACCGCGGGATTGTTTCCAATCCCTCTCCCACTTAGTTTTTACGAAAGGGATATCAAGCACATGCATATAAAATTAAAGCATAATAAAACGCACGTAAACACACAAAAAGCATTTAACGTGGCCCGATTATTATGGCCTTTAAAATCTTCGATGCACGTCTCCTCGGATCTTCGTCTCGTTGCTCGTCTAGGTCTCGATCCACCACCGACTCGTCTAGTGCCAAGAGACGAACCCCTCCCACTGGAGTATCATCCCAGGCCTCGACGAGCGATCCATGGTGTCCGTCGAACCCCCGCGAAGCTGCTGCCCGAAGTCCAGCGAAACGGCGACCGCCGTTTGCCCTTCAGCAGCCGCGGGTTCGACTTCTCGACCCTTGTTCGTCCGGCCTTCGATCTCGTCTCGATCCACCAAGCAGCAGCAACATTACAAGGTAAAGCTAACTACTTCCGGCATCGATCCTATACATTTTGATCGATCCTATACACCCGGATAAACGAAAAACGAAAATAGAAAACCCTAAAAGACTCAACCCGTCGTTTTAACTATTACAAACAAGCAACGATTCAAAAAACAAAGATCTCGACAATCCCGAGAGTTTAACAAACCACAACAAACAGTACATAAACATATGACCATAATAATCGGGTTATCCTGCAAAACAAAACTCGCAAACAATACAAGAACGCACAAACCGGCTCTGATACCAATTGTTGGAAATCGACTACCCGGGATGCGTTCGTTCGATCGCTCGAACATCCGAACGATCCCACTCGACATCCGGTGTCGCCACTTTGTTCGCTTTCCCAGTCCTTTCCCCGATTCACGCCCAGCCGTTGCCCCGAAGGACAACCGCGCGAGCCGGAGCGGGCTGCCAGAAAAACACCAAAACGGCGGTCGCCGTTTAGGAACGGCGGTCGCCGTTTCTCCGCGAACAGCAACACGACGTTGCTGTTCCGGGCTCGTTTCCGGGTCGTTTTTCCTCATCCGACTACCGATCCGGAGGTCCTAGAACCCCCAGTAGTCGAGGAATACAACCCACAGCCCCGGAACCCGATCTTATCGGTCGATTGTTGAGACCTTAGCGATTGCTAGTGTATGCCTCTTCCCTTGACTCCAACCGTTGTGTGGGCAACGATCCGTTGGGTCTCCTTGTCTGCTTTCTCCTTTCTCTACCAGCGTAATATTCTTTTTCTCTCTGAGAGAAAAATATTAGCGCTATACAATTTATTTTGCAGAGAAAACTTAATTGCGCTAGCGCAATAATATTTCTCAGAAAAATAAAAAGCTGCGGAATGTAGGTTTAGGATAGGCAAGGTAGGGTATTTATAGAGTTACACTAGGGACCCCTTAGGTAAATAAATCCCGGGCTAAATTGCAATTTAATTAAACCGGTGTCCTTAAAAGAAAACCTTTAATTAAATTCAATTTTAATTATAATTAATTCCACTATAAAATTATAATTGAATTCCCGAAATAAATTTAATATTATTTCAACAATAATAATTCCGCCGAAATTACATAAACGACCTTCCCCGTGTTTAAGATATCGTATGTCCACGAATTAATTTTATTACTAATAATTAAATTAATTCGTCTCTTATTATCCGAGACTAGTACCACTCAACCTTATTATCATGTGGAACAAATCCACCTGCAGGGTTTACATGATAAACTTTATGAGCTCATCTCGGGGACATCATCAACCCGATAAACGGGACACGGTTTCCTGTCTATAATCTATAGCATGCCGTGTGTACAATTCTGATTCCCAATTTACCGAGTATCTCGACTAATCTAATAGTCTCACTCATTGGCAAGTTAAAGAACCGAGAATTGGACAAACGCACCTATAATTATACAGGGATTAGGAATTCGTTTATCCATAATATCTGAGGTCTAGTTCGATTACGTCGATTAGTATAAATCGAACGCCCTCCCGTGGTCCTGCTCAATACACCAAGTGTACGAGTGTAACATAATAGTCAAGACCAACTATTACCCAGTCACACTACGACGTACCGATGGATTGTCCCTGTCCATCTAAGTCGTGAGCTTCTGTTCGATAGTATACGAGTAACCGACAGTATGATCTTCCGCGTGTCTCCTCACGCCATACTGTCTACAACGTATATATCTAGGACTATTGCATTCAAGTACAAGAAAGACAAAATGCCGACAGTTTGATTAATAGATAATAAAACACAGATAAGGAGTTCCATATTGTCACTAAACTAGACATTTAGAATATAACTCCATCAAGTGGATCTTGGTAGGAATAGCACGGGATTGGGAGACCCCCACGCCATCCCACCATGATCGATCGGCCGGCCACTCGGGGAGGAGCGCCGCCGCCGCCTAGCCACGCCGGCTAGGTCATGGGTCGATCACCATCATGGGATCGATCCCAAACCCTTTTCTCTTCGTCACTTCTTCGTCTTCCGGTGATCGTCTCATCATCGAACCAACGTAAATAATTTACAAAAATTAAATTACAATTCCGGTATCGATTCTATACATGAAATCGACCCTATACATTTTCCGGAAAAACAAGAACGTAATAATAAATCCTAAATTCGGTCAACCCCCGAATTTTTACTATTACAAACATTCAACCACATAAAAACGAATCTCGACATGTCCTAGAGTTTAATAATCATGATAATTAATTAAGCAATAATTAAATCAACCATGATAGCCGGAAATCCTGCAAGGTAGAACAATAAACGAATATATACATGAACACGAAACCAAACGCTCTGATACCAATTGCTGGGATTCGATGTCCCGGGCTATCAAAATTGCGGAACCGATAACCCGACCGAAAACCCGTCGCCGGAGTTTGCACGAACACCAACTCATCCGCAGGAGTCCGACCTTTGGAGACTACGCGCCCGAAGACACGCAGCCCGCCCCCAGCCGATTTTCTCCCACGAGTCGGAAATCACGAACGCGAACCACACGCGAAGATCAGGGCTCGACGAGAGCATCGCCGCGGGATGAACCCGCGGCTAAACACTAGCCGAACCCCATCCGCGGGGTTCGCGATCGCCGTGCATGGCGATCGCCGGGGATGCGCGGCATCCCCGTGGGGCTGTTCGGAACAGCCCCTTGGCGGTGAGTCCGGCGACTCACCGCCGCCATCCGACGGGAGGAGGGGCGCCCAGTCGAGGCACCAGCCCTCGACAGCCCCGCGATCGAGCTAGGGCTCGATCGCTCCAGCCGCGGCATCCAGCCGCGGCTGCCCCCGTTGCGCACGCCGCCGTCGAAGGGGCGGCTGGGGTCCGCCACGGCACCAGCCCGTGGCACCCCAGCGATCGACCGAAGTCGATCGCGTGCCCCGGCGTCCAGCCGGGGCTTCCCCCTTCGTCGCGCGCGCCGGGCGGTCGAGCCCTAGGGTTTCGACCGCCCCCTTCGATCTTCGCCGGGGATCTCGAATCCCCGTCCGCGATGATCGTCGTTTTCCCGGATCGCGTTGTTCATGTATATATCACAATTATTCAACGCATAAATAATCAAAGAAGGGGTTTCTCGATTATTACCTTGATTCGTTGTACGGAGAAACGAATCGTTGATGACCTCGTGATCTTCCCGCGTATTCCTTGCACTTCCGTTCGAACGTCGTGTGGGCGACGAGCTATCGAACTCTATGGATCTTCCTCACTCTCAAGACTTTATGAATTCCGTAGGTCAATTAATTCTCTCTTGTGTTATGAAAAGTGAAGACCATGTAGTGCTTATATAGGCTACGTAGGGGATCATAAGGAGAATAAATATTGGGCTTCTAAATATTGAAAATTAAATTGGGTCCAACCCAAATCTATTAATTCTTATCAATATTAAATTTTATTTATTTTCCACTATATAAATAAAATTGCACTCCCAATATTATTCCATATTATATCAAATAATATTTCTCTGATTAGTATTATATATTCCGTGTATTTAAGATTTAAATATCCATGAATAAATTTATTTATTGCTCAATAAATAATATTCATATCTTATATCCGAGACTAGTACCGTTCAACCTTTATTATTGTGCGGAACGAATCCACTCATGAGGTTTACACAATAATTCCTTATGAACTCATCTCGGGGATATCAACCCTTTCGGGATACACTTTCCCGTCAAGTATTCACGGCATGTCATATATAAAATATAGCGACCCAACTTTACCGGTAATTAACCCAATAATTAAATCGGTTAATTCCTTTGGAAAATCAAAGCCTCTAATATTAAATATACACACCCGCAATAGTATCGGGGATTAAGAATAAAATACTCCGAGATTTAAATTGATTATCCAAGGCAATCCTAATCAATAAATCTCAAGCTGATCCGCCCAATACACCAAGTGTACAAGTGTGATAAAATAATTAAGATAAATTATTTTCTCTCTCACACAACGACTATACCGATGGATTGGTCCGTGTCCATCTAGGTCGTGAGCAACTGTTTGATTAAATACGAGCAACCGATAGTATGATCTTCTGTACGCCCATGCGCACCATACTAACTATAACGTATAAAATCCAGGACTATATTTTGCGTAAATGCAAATAATTGTTTATTAATTAAATAGGTTAAATGCTATGACCGGGAGTTTTCCGATACTTAAATCTAGACATTAAGTACACAACTCCAACAATTGATGAGTCTCAATCGATCCGCTCAATACACCAAGTGTACAAGTGTGATAAAATAATTAAGACAAATTATTTTCTCTCTCACACAACGACTATACCGATGGATTGGTCCGTGTCCATCTAGGTCGTGAGCATCTGTTTGATTAAATACGAGTAACCGATAGTATGATCTTCTGTGTGACGTCGCACACCATACTAACTACAACGTATAAAATCCAGGACTATAATTTGCATATATTTAATTAACAATAATTAAAAGCAAATGAATGTTTGTATTTAATAGGTAAATGAAAGTGTACAAGGAGTTCATAATACTCAAATCTAGACATTAAGTATACTACTCCAACAATCTCCCACTTATACTAAGGTCTAGTCTTATCTTCCAAACTTCTGACTCCCAAACCCTCCAAGTGCTTGAAATATACTTCCTTAGGAAGTATCTTGGTGAAAGGGTCTGCTAGGTTGTCTTCCGAAGCTATCTTGGTGACTATCGCATCGCCCCTCTTGACGATGTCTCGAATCAGGTGGTACTTGCGCTCTATGTGTTTCGTAGCACTATGGGACCGTGGTTCCTTACTGTTTGCCACTGCACCGCTATTATCACAATAAATTGTCATAGCCTTGGGCAAACTCGGAATCACATCTAAGTCCTGGAGGAAATTAAGGAACCAAACTGACTCTTTCGCTGCCTCTGAGGCTGCAACATATTCAGCTTCCATGGTAGAGTCTGAAATGCACTTTTGCTTAACCCTCTTCCATGATACGGCTCCACCTCCCAAAGTGTACACATAGCCTGATGTCGACTTTCGCCGGTCCTTATCAGCTTGGAAATCCGAATCCGTATAACCCAAAGGAATTAGATTGTCTGCCCCGTAACTTAGAACATAATCCTTAGTATTTCGCAAATACTTGAAAATGCTCTTTACGGCAGTCCAATGAGCCTTTCCAGGGTTACTCTGATATCTCGCTACTACGCCAACTGCATAGCAGATATCAGGCCTCGTGCATAACATTGCATACATCAAGATTCCCACAGCCGAAGCGTAGGGAACTGCTTTCATTTCATCTTTCTCCTTTTGTGTCTGAGGACACATCTCCTTAGAAAGATAAGTTCCTTTACTGAAGGGTAGTTCACCCTTCTTGGAATCTTGCATGTTAAAACGAGCCAGAATCGTGTCTATGTAAGATTGCTGGGATAAGCACAATGTTCTATTCCGGCGATCCCTTATAACCTTGATCCCTAGAACATGTCCAACTTCTCCCAAATCTTTCATATCGAATTGTCTAGACAACCATCCCTTTATGTCTGATAACATTTTCACACTGTTGCCAATGAGAAGAATGTCGTCTACATAAAGCACGAGAAACACCACTTTCTTCCCATCACGTTTCCAATACACACACGATTCGTCCATGCTTTGACTGAATCCAAAAGATTGGACTACTTCGTCAAACCGCAGGTTCCACGATCTCGAGGCTTGTTTCAATCCATAAATGGATCGATTAAGCTTGCACACTAGATGATCTCGCCCCTTAGCAATGAATCCTTCTGGTTGTTTCATATAAATCGTCTCATCAAGACTTCCATTTAGGAAAGCTGTCTTGACATCCATTTGCCACACCTCATAATCCATATGAGCTGCTATGGATAAGAGAATCCGGATCGACTTTATCTTGGCTACCGGCGAGAAGGTCTCCTCATAATCGATTCCCTCTTTTTGAGTATATCCTTTCGCAACAAGCCGAGCCTTAAAGGTTTCAACCTTTCCGTCAGATCCTCTCTTTCTCTTGTAGACCCATTTACACCCAATTGGCTTTACGCCGCTTGGTGGTTCTACAAGATCCCAGACTTTATTAGAATCTATAGATTCAATTTTGGATTTCATCGCTTTCTTCCAAGAAGGCGCATCTATATCTTGTACCGCCTCATCATAGGTCCAGGGATCGATTTCTTGAACTCCAGGTCCAGAGTCCGAAGACTCACCCAGTCCAATCCATCTATCTGGTTGTTTAACAACCCTCCCACTACGACGGCGTTCCGGTGTATTAACAGTGACAGTAGGTGCAGGTTCTAGTGGTGTATTACTACTCTGTTCGGCTGTATCTAGGTCTTTATCGTTACCTCTCAACTCATCAAGCATTATGTCACTCTTGGGCTTGTGGTCCATGACATAGTCTTCCTCTAAGAACCGAGCGTTAGTACTTATAACGATCTTCTGGTCCTTAGGACTATAGAACATGCCACCCTTAGTTCCTCTAGGATATCCTATAAACAACCGCACTTCAGTACGAGGTTCTAATTTATCGGCACCTACCTTCAACACATGTGCAGGGCACCCCCAGATCCGAACGTGTCTCAAGCTAGGCTTGCGCCCGCTCCATCGTTCCATGGGTGTTGAAGGAACCGTTTTAGATGGAACCAAGTTTAGAATGTGCGCTGCTGTTTCCAAGGCATATCCCCAGAACATAACAGGTAAGTCCGAGTAACTCATCATCGAACGCACCATTTCCATAAGAGTCCTATTCCTTCTTTCTGACACACCATTCTGCTGGGGAGTATATGGTGATGTCATTTGGGAATCAATCCCATTCTCTGCCAAGTATGCCTTGAATTCTCCAGACAGGTACTCGCCTCCGCGATCAGATCGCAGGCATTTAATGGATTTACCTTGAAGGTTCTCCACAAGAGCCTTGAACTCTTTGAACTTGTCAAAAAATTCGCTCTTGCGGCGCATCAGGTATACAAATCCATACCTTGAGTAATCATCAGTGAAGGTGATGAAATACTCGTACCCTCCCTTTGCCTGAGTAGACATAGGTCCGCATACATCAGAGTGAATCAAATCCAATACTTGTTCAGCTCTTCGTCCTTTACTAGAAAAAGAACGCTTAGTCATTTTTCCCTCTAAACAGGATTCGCAAGTTGGAAGGTCCTCTCCTTCAACACCGCTGATGAGACCATCAGCTTTCAACCTTTGAATTCTATTTGAGTTAATATGACCTAGCCTTAGATGCCACAAGTATAATTGATTCATCTTAGAAGGTTCCTTTCTCTTATTGGTGTTCGTAGATGTGTTATTACTCTCGGTTAGTTGCATCGTGTTAGACTCAGGATTCAGCACATACAAATCGTCTACCAATGTACCAGAACAGATAATATCACTATTTCTTCTTATGATCACAGAGTGGTCAAAAGAAACAGAATATCTATTCATAATAAGATTAGAAACCGAAATTAAATTCTTTCTAAAGTTGGGTACATAAAGACAATTATGTAAAACTAAAACCCTATCACTACTGAAGCGTAAGTGAACGTCTCCCACTGCAACAACCGCCACCTTTGCAGCATTGCCCATGTAGACCACGATCTCTCCCTCTCTAAGTCTCCGGGTTTCCTGGAACCCCTGCAATAAATTGCAGACATGATCAGTGGCCCCCGTATCTACACACCAGGTGCTGGTAGATAACACCACTGATAATGTTTCAGTGACTAAGGAAAATTTCGTACCTTTGATGAGAGGACAATCAGACCTCCAGTGCCCAAACTGCTTGCATCGATAGCACTTGCCTCGCGGCTTGCTTTTCCCACTCCGTGGTTTGGAACCACTGGGTTTCTTTGCTTGCACTTCCATCTTAGCCACAAGAGCTTGTGATTTTCTGACCATACTTATAAGTTCAGTTCTTTTGAAATCGTTTTTAAATGACTCCTCAAGAGGGCTGAATTTATAAAGTATGTCAATCACTTCTTGTCCGGCTTCCACGTTATGCCTCAACATCATTCTGAGGTCATTCCAAATGTCCTCATGAGTTGGGTCATCAGTGGATTCAGAAGGCTTAACAGTTTGGACAGTGTCCAGATTTCTTTTCCAATCAGTACTATATGGAACCAGTGAGTTTTCATCTTTAAGTATATCACAAAGTGGGGTCACAGTCATTCTTAACCTATAAGCACATAAAACAAACAAACAATTTAATATCCGATATTATCTCCCTTAAATAATATCATTAAATCACTAATCGCATCTAAAATCCCATCAGGTAAGGCAAGCCACGATAGTGTGGACGTTTACCCACCCAAATGACTTAGCAATTAGATTTCCTTCGGTCGTACATCATCAATAGCGTTACCTCGATGGGAGGAATACTATGAAGCGTACCTAAGTGTTAACCATCGCTCAGTACTAAGAAGTTTGTTTGAGACTCGCGCATCACCGCAAGCCACGATAGTGTGGACGTTTACGACGACACACGAATCTTTCACTCCCTTCTATAACTGTCTACATCAATCGATCTAAAATCCCATTCAGTATAGCAAGCCACGATAGTGTGGACGTTTACTACACCAAAAGACTTATACAATTGAAATCCAATTACTTGATCCATTCGATCTTGTAAATCAAGACGTGGAGAATCATAAGTGAAACTCGAAGTTTCTTACCAGTGATTCACCATGCGAACAACCCTATCTCTCATAAATGAGGGAGCCGAGCAGACAATCGATCTATCTTTAAAAGAATGGTACGAAGGTCTCTAATTTGTGTCCTCGACATGACCAAGTGGCTCTGGCTCCATTCCACTCCCCGGGGTAAGAATGAGTCGACTTGAAATCAGTTTTGGAAAGACAAATTAGGCATTGTTTGATGAACTTAATCAATGTTTCTCGTAAGAGGAATTACAAGAACTCTCCTACAATGACCTATCTATATAAACTTTAAAAGTTTATAAAAGTCACCAAGAGAGCAGCAATGGAGACCATGGGTATGTTTCCATACCCTCTCCCACTTAGCTTTTTACAATAAAGGGATACGCTATCTAGCGCATAAAAGTAAACACATATAGCATGCATACATGTAATAAAGCACATAATATTATCACATAGTCAAAATAATTACTAGAATATTATTTTCCGACTATTATGGCTTTACTCCATCTCCGTACGCATCTTCTAGTCTTCAGTCTTCGTTCTTGAATGCTCCATGTGACGAGAATATTAATTTCCAATATTTAAATCTATTTATTTTTAATAAATCCAAAAGATACTTAATTAATAATAATTAAGTCAATCGAATAAATTAAAAATAAAATTAAATATTATTAATATTTTTATTTATTTTATCTTCCCTTTCTACTTCATTAAATCTCTAGAATAATCTATCCAAGACCCACTTGGAATATTCTAGATGATTTCCATAATGAAATAAGGAAATAAAATAATTTAGGACTCTTCTACTTTCCAAATTAATTAGATTCCTAATCCATGAATATTTCCATAAAATAGAAATAATCAATTAGGAATCCTAATTAATTCCAAATTGATTCTTTTCCTAATCCATGAGAGTTCCCAAAAATAGGAATTCTCAAATAGGAAAAATCCGAACCAATTAGGAAAGAGAATCACCGGACCGGGATAGCACGGGGTGGGGATCCCCGCACCATCCTCGACCGCCGCCACCATGCCGCCGCCGCCCAGCCCACGCGCCACCACCACTGGTGGCCGGCGTGGCCGAGACTCCCGCGGGCAGCCCTCGTTGGCGTGGGTCGATCATCCTCGTGGGATCGACCATGGGGATGGTCGATCCTTGTCCTCACCCTCATGATCATCTCCTTCGTCACGCGTCTTCTCCGGCGGTCGTTTCGGCATCGATCCAACGCAAAATAAATTACATAATCTAAATTACAATTCCGGTATCGATTCTATACATGAAATCGACCCTATACAATTTCCGGAAAAACGTAGAACGTAATAATAAATCCTAAATTCGGTCAACCCCCGAATTTTTACTATTACAAGCATTCACCACCAAAAACGAATCTCGACATGTCCGAGAGTTTAATAAAACAACAATTATGACATAATAAATTAAACGAATAATAAATTAAGCCATAATAGTCGGAAACCCTGCAAGGTAGAACAATTTTATCGAAAATACCGCGAACGTAAACCACGCTCTGATACCAATTGTTGGAATTTGATATCCCGGGCTATTAAAATTTGCGGAAACAATAGCCCGATCAAAAACCCATCGCCGGAGATCACATGAACGCCGACTCATCCGCCGGAGTCCGACCATCGGAGACCACGCGCCCGAAGACGCGTAGCCCGCCCCCGGCCGAGCCCCCGCGAGCCGCCGCTCACGTGATCGAACATCACGTTCGATGGGGCTGCATCCGGCAGCCCCCGGCAGCAGGTCCGGCGACCTGCTGCTCGCCGTGGAGGAGCCCCCACCGTCGGGGTGGGGAGGTGGCGGCACCAGCCCGCCACCGCCGGCGATCGCGTCCAGCGATCGCCCCCCTCGGCCGAAGCCGAGGGCTCTCTCCTTCGCGCGCCGAACCCTAGGCGTGCGGTCCACGCGGTCCGGTGGCTTCGCCACCACCGCGTGGTCGTTCGTCTAATCCGGGTTCGATCCTTCGGATCTTGCGTTCTACGGTATTCTCGATAAATCCAAAATCGAACAATTATCAAGGGCGTTTAGATATTGTACCTTTCGATTCGTTGTTCGGAGAAACGAAATCAAGATGACCTTTGAATCTTCCCACGTATTCCTTGCACTCCGTTCGAACGTCGGGTGGGCGACGATCTATCGAACTCCTATGGATCTCCTTCAACTCTCTAGAATATCAAGTATGATAATCTTTTCTTATGATTTATGAAGGCCATGTAGTGCTTTTATAGGCTACGTAGGGGATCTAAAGGAGGTGGAATATTGGGCTTCCAATATTGAAGATTAAATTGATCCCAATGCTCAAGTCCATTAATCCTTATCAATATTAATTAATTTATTTTCCACTATATAAATTAATTGCACTCCCAATATTAAACCATATTATATCCAAATAATATTTCTCCGGTAGTATTATTTATTCCGTGTATTTAAGATATAAATATCCATGAATAAAATTTATTTATTGCTTAATAAATTTATTCATATCTTTTATCCGAGACTAGTACCACTCAACATTATTTATTATGCGGAACAAATCCACTCGCGAGGTTTACATAATAAATCCTTATGAGCTCATCTCGGGGATATTATCAACCCTTCCGGGATACACTGTCCCGTCAAGAATTCACGGCATGTCATATATAAAATATAGTGACCCAACTTAACCGGTAATTGACCCAATAATTAAACCGGTCAATTCCTTTGGAAAATCAAAGTCACTTATATTAAATATACACACCCGCAATTGTATCGGGGATTAAGAATAAAATACACAGAGTCTCAAATCAATTATCGCCGAGCAAACCTAATTGATGAGTCTCAATCGATCCGCTCAATACACCAAGTGTACAAGTGTGATAAAATAATTAAGACAAATTATTTTCTCTCTCACACAACGACTATACCGATGGATTGGTCCGTGTCCATCTAGGTCGTGAGCATCTGTTTGATTAAATACGAGTAACCGATAGTATGATCTTCTGTGTGACGTCGCACACCATACTAACTACAACGTATAAAATCCAGGACTATTAATTTGCATATATTTAATTAACAATAATTAAAAGCAAATGAATGTTTGTATTTAATAGGTAAATCAAAGTGTACAAGGAGTTCATAATACTCAAATCTAAACATTAAGTATACTACTCCAACATTCCGACCGTAAACGAGGCAAGGTCGTACCTCTCATGGGCGAGTAAAATCGACCCGAGGCGGTGGGCGACTGTAAACCGTCTTCATCGGCGCCCGACGAGGGTCCTCGTCCGACGAATCTGACTCACGGCCCCGAAACCCACCTGTTCCGATCCAGTCCGAGTCCACCCTAAATCGACACCCAAATTCATCTTGTATCCGATGTAATCGAATCTAAAAATCCCTAGCCGTAGAAATCCCTTCTCGGTACCAAATCGAAATCTAGTTATTTCAACTCAGGAGCACCCAAAAGGTGCCGTCTCCATTTCCTTACTTCTCTGTGAACACAAATAGGAAAAAGAAGAGGTTTATTGAATCCGTAGTCCACCCCTTGCTTTCATTAGTTAAGGATATTGCACAAAGGCCCCTGTGATTAGATTTATAATGGGAAACTCCCCTTTTAGTTTAGGAATATATTAATTAGGCCCTATCGTACCTAGAAATCCCAAACTGAGTCCCTATACTCTATGAAATACAATATAAACCCAGTCCACTTTTACACAAGCTAGTAAACTAAACTACTTATATCACATCAGTTAAGATTTATACCCTATATTAATTATACCACTTACTTGTAGAGGACGAAGCGCACGAGCCTAAGGATCTACGAGGTTTTCAATCTAGCATTCCACGTCACGGCAAATCGAGGTAGGTACAAGTTGTTGGGTTACTTCGTTGATTTCATGACTTGTTATATATGTTTATTCTATGTGTGCATTATATGGTTTAAATAAGTATACGAATAATCGTTATGACCTAAGACCGGGGAAAAGGGTCGAGGGGATTAACGCAGCTCATTCCATCGTTGTAACCGGAGACTGGGGAAAAGGGTCGACGGGGAGACGCAATAGTTGGCCCAACTCGCAGTTCACGATAACAAGTTTATCGCAGTTCACAATAACAAGTTTATCGCAGTTACGATAACAAGTTTATCGCAGTATTCACGATAACAAGTTTATCACAGTTCACGATAACAAGTTTATCGCAGTATTCATGATAACAAGTTTATCGCAGCTAGTATTATTATTCATTCTATGTGGTGTTCATATAGGGTGTGCATATATTCGATTAATGGGTTAAACGAGTAATTGTCCTACTGAGCTTTAAGCTCACACCTTCAACGCCTTTTTTTCCAGGTACTAACGAGGATGCCGAGCGAGAAGAGTGACGAGGGAATTTCTTAGCTTATTTCAATAAAATTCTTCTCAAACATGATTTCAATTTCATTCAACTTTGTTTTACTATTCAAGTTTGTTTTTGACATATTTCTTTTTCATGAATAAAGGTTTCTACTTATTATTTTTCTTAAGTTGGTTTATCAGGTTTTTCTAAAGCAAGTTTTCAAAAAGTTAAATTTCGTAGCGCCCGCGTTTAAATAAAATTATTTTCTTCCGCTGTATTTAATTTATTTAAATTAACGGGGCGTTACAGTTGGTATCAGAGCTTTACGTTTCTCGGTAGTTTGAAAAAAAAACAAATCCTCGTCATTCCTCGTCGGTCTCCCCACGGTACGCAGTAGTTACAACATTTATATGTGCATTCTATGTTACTTACGTGCTCCTACACGATCTATGCTATGTTACAAAGTTGAACTTCATTATATTCATAACATGTTCATGACATAAGATTTTAGGTAGTTAGAGACTTTAGAACGACTGCAATGGCCGAGAATTTTTATGCGTATGCACCTGAACCTAATACGACAATTGGCGAGTACTTACTTAAGAAGCATAGACTATGGCTCGTGGCAGTAAAGAATCAAGAGGCCCCAAACGGGTATGACGCTGCTCGGGAAACCATAGCACGACTTCCAGTGGAATGGAGGAAAACGGGCGACAGTGCATGTCTTTCACTCTCAAGATACGAACCCGGCGTCCCTCACCTTATAGTTAACTACGACGCCTTCATTAATCTTATGATAGACAATTGGATGCCCTCAATCACTCATCAGAGAAGATCAGGACAAAGTAACTTTGTCATTGAAGATGATCCAATGGAAAATTCCGACGTTGAAGAGGATCCGGAAGAAGAAGATCCGGAAGAGGACCCTGAAGAAAATCCCAATGACTAAAGAACGAAGAGATCATCGTAGTCGATTAGGAAATTTATGCCATTTTATTCTTCAACTTAGTTAATTGATGCATTTTGTTTTTGAACTTCTTAAAATTTTATTTGAATTAATAAAAATTATTGCCCTTCTATATCTTCTACATCTTACGATTTAGAATAAAATGTAACGAACACTCTAAAATTAGGAATGGCGGGACGACGGGCGAACAATGGTGCGAACCAAGCGAATCAAGATGCTGCAGCAAATGCTATAAGGGATGCACTCATCAATATCTTCCAGAACATCCAAAATCAAGGCGCGGGGCAAGGGAATGAAAATGCTCGAAAATTGGAACAATTCCGTCAATATAATCCTCCAAGTTTCAATGGGAGCGATGGACCTGATGCAGTTGAAGAATGGTTTCGCGCTTTAGAGAGGATATTTCGAATGGTCGAGTGCAATGATGCACAGAAGATTACCTGTGCCACGTTTTGTATGACTCAAGATGCTGATCATTGGTGGGAAGGTGTTTGGAGAAACATGACGGCAGCCGAGAAGAATGCCCTTACTTGGGTCGACTTCAAGATAACAGTGATGAATAAATTTTTCCCACAATTTCACAAGGATAAGAAGGAGATGGCGTTCCTGAACCTCCAACAAGGGAATCAGACAGTTACTGAATATGAAAGAGAGTTCAACCAACTGAGTCGGTTTGCCCCACACTTAGTGGATACCGACTTGAAGAAGTCCCTTAGGTTCAGGCGGGGACTAAAGCCTGCTTTGGCCAGTGTCTTATCGGCACAAGGAAATATAGAGTATTCTGAAATGGTGACAAGGGCACAAGATGTGGAGGCAAGCTTGGGTGAGGACATAGTGAAGCAGAAACCTAATAACGAAAAAAGGAAACGAGAGGAGGAAAGAACTGCTAGTGCCAAACAACCAAGGATGGAGACCTATACTAATTCAAATAATCAAGGCGACAAACCTAGATGCACAGAATGTGGAAGACACCATTATGGAAAATGTCTCGTAGGCCAAGGAATATGTTTTAGGTGCCATCAGCCTGGTCATGGTACTCCCGACTGCCCTCGGAATAATCAAGGTCGTAATGCTCCTCAAGGTCCCAAATTGCCAGGACCGCCACCAGCCGGCGGAAAAGCTCGAATGTTCTATATGAGTGAAGCAAACATCGGACATGGTAAGTTTTTTCAAATTTCGGGGACGAAATTTATTTTAAGGGGGGTAGAATGTAGCGACCAAAAATATTTTCTAATTAAATATTTAATTCATATTATAGTTTGATTCAAAAATTTAACCAAAGTCCAACTATATTATCACAGCCCATTCAAAATCGATTAGCCCAATTAATAGTCCAACCCAATAAGTAACACCCTACCGGTAGAGCGAAACCGACTCTCGGAAAATCATAGAAAATAAAACTCTCCAGCCTTTATCGTGTACCCGTTGTCATCCTTTATCAAAATCACCATCTTGTAGAAACCTATATCAATTCCACTTCTTAATACTACCTTATAAATACACATAGGATGTAACCCAAAAACTCACAATTTCAGCAAGCAGAAAACAGGTACGTATCTTTCCCCTTCTCTGTTTTCCTTCTGCACACACGTAGCTATTTCACAACTTTTAATTCTTGTCATTAGATGGTAGTTCAAGCACTTACACATGTATTTGAAGCTATACCCATAGTACAGACCCATATATATTCATATGATGTTAACAACTCACCCACACATCTAGATACCCTTTGGCTACCACTCGAACCAGAAAGATTCACGAGAAACCCGTAGAACCCAGTCGAACGACTGTCGAAAAACCCGAGCCCCCAATACGAATCAACCCAGATCGCTGTCGAGACGTAGGCTCGCCCTTAAATTTGTTCCGTGTTGGAATTCGATATCCCGGGCTATTAAAATTTGCGGAAACAATAGCCCGATCAAAAACCCATCGCCGGAGATCACATGAACGCCGAATCATCCGCCGGAGTCCGACCATCGGAGACCACGCGCCCGAAGACGCGTAGCCCGCCCCCGGCCGAGCCCCCGCGAGCCGCCGCTCACGTGATCGAACATCACGTTCGAGGGGGCTGCATCCGGCAGCAGGTCCGGCGACCTGCTGCTCGCCGTGGAGGAGCCCCCACCGTCGCGGTGGGGAGGTGGCTGTTGGAAATCGATATCCCGGGCTATTAAAATTTGCGGAAAATAATAACCTGAACGAAATCCTTCATCGCCGGAATAATCGCGAACCACCGTACGACGGAACTGGGCCCGACGAGAGCTCCACCGCGGACAAGCCGCGGCAAAACCCTAGCCGAGCCCCCGCCGCGAAGGGGGGGCTCGCGATCGCACATCGCGATCGCTGGGGCTGCCCAGCAGCCCCCGGTGGTGAGTCCGGCGACTCACCACCGCCGCCGGAGGAGGGCGGCCAGCCTCCGGCTGACCCGCCGCGGCCCAGCCGCGGCTTCCCTCGCGATCGCGCACCAGCCGCGATCGCTAGCCCCGACCGAAGCCGGGGTTCCTCCCGTGCGCGCGTCGCCGGGCGAGAGGTGGCCAGGGGGTTCACACCGCCGTGGCACCAGCCCACGGCCGAACCCCCAGCGATCGACTTCACGTCGATCGCGTGCCCCGGCGTCCAGCCGGGGCTTCCCCTTACCCGCGCGCCGGCGGTCGAAGCCCTAGGGCTCGACCGCCACCCTCGACTCGGTTCGAGGGTTTCCCGATCTTCGCCGGGGATCTCGAATCCCCGTCCCCGAAGTTCGTACGTTTACCCGGATCGTGTGTTCATGTATACGCTACAATTGATCACATAAAATCATAAAAGGGGGTTCATGATTTATTACCTTCGATTCGTTGTGCGGAGAAACGAAATCAAACACCTTTGATGACCTTGCGATCTTCCCACGTATTCCTTGCACTTCGTTCGAACGTCGTGTGGGCGACGATCTATCGAACTCCTATGGATCTCCTTCACTCTTCAAGACTTTATGATTGACGTAACTTAGGTTTTCTTGTTGTTATGAAAAGTGAAGACCATGTAGTGCTTATATAGGCTACGTAGGGGATCATAAGGAGAATAAATATTGGGCTTCTAAATATTGAAGATTAAATTGGGTCCAACCCAAATCCATTAATCCTTATCAATATTAAATTTTATTTATTTTCCACTATATAATTAAAATTGCACTCCCAATATTAATCCATATTATATCAAATAATATTTCTCCGATTAGTATTATTTATTCCGTGTATTTAAGATTTAAATATCCATGAATAAATTTATTTATTGCTCAATAAATATTATTCATCTCTTATATCCGAGAATAGTACCGTTCAACCTTAATTATTATGCGGATTAAATCCACCTGCAGGGTTTACATAATAATTCCTTATGAACTCATCTCGGGGATATTATCAACCCTTACGGGATACACTTTCCCGTCAAGTATTCACGGCATGTCGTATATAAAATATAGTGACCCAACTTAACCGGTAATTAACCCAATAATTAAATCGGTTAATTCCTTTGGAAAATCAAAGTCATTTATATTAAATATACACACCCGCAATAATATCGGGGATTAAGAATAAAATACTCTGAGATTTAAATTGATTATCCAAGGCAATCCTAATCAATAAATCTCAAGCGATCCGCCCAATACACCAAGTGTACAAGTGTGATAAAATAATTAAGATAAATTATTTTCTCTCTCACACAACGACTATACCGATGGATTGGTCCGTGTCCATCTAGGTCGTGAGCAACTGTTCGATTAAATACGAGTAACCGATAGTATGATCTTCTGTGTGCCCATGCAACACCATACTAACTACAACGTATAAAATCCAGGACTATATTTTGCGTAATTAATTAATAATAATTAATTGCAAATAATTGTTTATTAATTAAATAGGTTAAATGCTATGACCGGGAGCTTACCGATACTTAAATCTAGACATTAAGTACACAACTCCAACAATCTCCCACTTGTACTAAGGTCTAGTCATTTCCTCCAAACTCCCGACTCCCATACTCATCACGTGCTTAAGTTATACTTCCCAGAAGTATTATGTGAATGAGCAATCTAGGTTGCCGCTCTGAAGTTATCTTGGTGACTACTGCGTCGTCTCTCTGACGATGATTCGTATCAGGTGGTACTGGCTCTATGTGTTATCATCATCTTTTGAACTTATGACTTCTTCCAGTTCTCCATGCACCGCTATGTACATAGCCTTTGGTGAACCAAGAATCATATCCAAGTTCAGAGGTCATTCCGGAACCTAACCAAAACTTCCGCTGCATCTGACTGCTATTCGGTTTATGATAGAGTCCGAGAAGCATTACGCTTATCACTCTTTCATCCTTAGGTTCCACCTCTTCTAAAAGTGAACACATAGCCTGATATCGACTTACACTGGTCTTTCTCTGATTTTGGATCTGAGAAACTGTAACCTAAGAAGATTTCGTTTTGCTAGCAATCCAGTACTTCCAAGTACTTTTACAGCATTCGAATATCTCTTATCCAGATTACTTTGATATCCTCCCACTACGCTAACCGCATAGTTGATATCAGGTTCTTGTTTTTCAACATTGCACCTACAAAGCTCTCTACACTCGAAGTGAATGAAACTGCTTTGTCCATATCTATCTCCTTTATGCGTTCAAAACACATACCTTTAGATAGATGTATTCTGTTCCCGAAAGGCAATAACCTTTCTTAGAATTGTGCATGTTTAAAACAAACCATAATCGTATAAGATATCTTAAGAGAAGTACATATGTTCTTATCTAGAGATCGAAAGATTTCTAAGAATATGATCCAACTTCATCTTAATCTTATATCTCGATTTATTTAGACAACCTCTATTTTATGTCTGACAACACTTTTACATTGTTGCCAACGATGAAGTGTTATCTACACAAAATTCCGAGAAATACCACTTTGTTTCCATTACGTTTCCAATACACTAATCTTGTCTATGCTTCTTGATGAACCCATAAAATGGACTATCTCATCAATTTGCAAGTTCCACAAGTTTCAGCTTTGTGATAATCCATAAATGGATTTACTAACTTGTACTTCTAAATGATCTCGCCCCTTCAACAAATAATAAATTACTGCTATCCAAGTAGGCACATTTAGATTAGTACTGCCCTCTATGCAGAACTAGGGATCGATTTCATGTCTACTAGATCCAGAGTTTAAAACTCCTCCAGTCTTATGAACATCTCCGGTTGCTTAACAACCTCCCACTGCAATGGCGTTCCGGTGTATAACGGTAATAACATTAGGTGCAGTTAGTGGTGTACTACTACTCGGTTAGGCTGGTTCTCAGTCTTCTCTTTCCTCATTATAAAGTACCTTGTTCGTTAGGGCATTTGCAGTTCATCTAATAGTCTTCTTCAAGAACCGGGCGAAGACACCCTTCTGGTTCGTAGTACTATTGAACATACAATTACTTGTTCTTCTAGGATATTCTACAGCCATAGAACGTTGTATCCAGAAATATCCATAGAACATAGGTAGTTCCGAACAAACTTGCCCTTTTACTATTAGAATTCCATTTCTTATTCCTGACACACCATGTCTACACATCAATGTATGGTGAGTCGTTTGAGACCTAATCTCAATCCTTGATTTATGCTATGTTCCCTTTAGATAGGTAGTGGCCTCCGCGAACAAGTCGCAGCCTTTCAACGGATTTACTTTGAAGGTTCCCCATAATAGCTTTGTGTTGAAACACTTTGCTTTTATGGCACATCAAGTATTCTAATCCATCTTCAAGTATTCCTTAAAAGGAAACTACTCATACCTTTCTATTTACACATATGTCTGCATATATCATCTTTGATCATTCTCAATACTTGTCCGAACTCCATCCTTTATCCAGAAAGGTTAACTTAGTTGTATCTTCTTCCAAAATTTGATTCTCAGGTCGGGAGGTCCATTCCTCCAACTATAATTGAATAAATCAATTTCGACCTTTTGAATCCCCTTTTGAATAAATACTACTAAGTTCAAGAATTCACAAGTATAATGATTGATAAAGAAATACATCTAATAAGTAAAACAAGTTTATATATAACGGTTTGTTGTATCGTGGTAGACTAAGGATTCATCATTCATATATTGCTATCTGATGTACCAGAATAGATATCACCATTATTTCTTATCTAAATCATCAAATGATTAAAGAAATAAAATATCCATTAATAATAGAAAACCAGAACAAAAGTTCTTTCTAAAATAAAAGGTACAAAGCAATAAGCTTGAAATGAAATCCTATAACTATCAAAAAGATAGACGTCTTCCACTGCAACCGCTGCTTCCTCAACAGCTTTGCCCATGTGGACTCGAACTCTTCTTCTCTAAGTCGCTGGGTTTTCTGGAACCCCTGCATTTAGAATGCACATACCGTCAGTGGTTCCATATCTACACACCAGAATTCTGGTAGATAATACCGCTGACTATGTTTTACGACTAAAGAAAAATTCGTACCTTTGAGAGGACAAGATGTAGACCCCCAGTACTCAGACTGCTTCCCTCGGGGATATTTGCCAGAAGGCTTCTTTATCCCTCCCTTTGGTCCAAGTCCCTTAGGACCACCGGACCCCCTTGTCTTCTTCTCCTTTCCCTTGCCTTTAGGTCCGAAACCTTTGGCTTTGGCTATAAGAGCTTGCGATTGTTTCAACTCGTCTAAAAGATCCATCATCTCAAAAACATGATCAAGTGTTTCATCGAAGCAACAGATCTTTATGAGTATTCTCATCGCCTCTCTTCTAGCCTCCCCATCATGTCCAAACATCAACTTGAGTTTAAGCATGACATCATGATTAGCAGCTAATGCATGAGCACTATCCCACTTTTCAAAGTCAACTATTTCCTCATCAGTTGAGTTAATGGTGGGTCTAGGAGGACAAGTTTTACTGAGTACGTCTTTGTACTC
This sequence comes from Euphrasia confusa, assembly GCA_954870475.1. Classification (NCBI taxonomy): domain Eukaryota; kingdom Viridiplantae; phylum Streptophyta; class Magnoliopsida; order Lamiales; family Orobanchaceae; genus Euphrasia; species Euphrasia confusa. The sequence goes on along the minus strand of OX940957.1, from coordinate 17,249,438 downwards.
TTTTGCAGTCTGAGCAATGTCTAACTCTTCTTTCCATTCAATACAGTATGGAACCAGTGCGTTAATTTCCTCAAGTATTAACGAAAGTGGGTTCATAGCAATTCTCTAAACCTATAAGCACATTTAAACAAACAATTAATTTAATATCCGACGTTATCTCCCTGGAATAACATCATTAAATCACTAATCACATCTAAAATCCCATCAGGTAAGGCAAGCCACGTGGTGTGGACGTTTACCCACCCAAATGATTTAGCAATTAGATTTTCTTTGGCCATACATCAATTATAGCGTGACCTCGTGGGGAGGAATACTATAACGCGTATCTAAGTGTAAACCATTACTCAGTACCAAAGTAAATTACTTGGAATTGCTACATCATCGCAAGCCACGTGGTGTGGACGTTTACGATAACTTCACAACTCTTCATAATTACTTACAACTGTCTACATCAATTAATCCAAAGTCCGTCAGCATAGCAAGCCACGTGGTGTGGACGTTTACTATACTAAGAGACTTTTATAATTGACTCCCAATTACTTGATCCATTTAATCTCATAAATCAAGACGTGGAGAATCATAAGTGAAACTCGAAGTTTCTAACCAGTGATTCACCATGCGAACGACCCTATCTCTCATAAATGAGGGAGCCGAGCAGACAAACGACCCATCTATCAAAGAATGGCACGAAAGTCTCTAATTTGTGTCCTCTACATGACCAAGTGGCTCTGGCTCCATTCCACTCCCCGGGGTGAGAATGAGTCGACTTGAAATCAGCTTTGGAAAGACAAATTAGGCATTGTTTGATAAACTTAATCAATGTTTCTCATAAAAGGAATTACAAGAATTCTCCTCCAATGACTTGTCTATACGAACTTTGAAAGTCCATAAGAGTCACCAAGAGAACAGTAATGGAGACCATGGGAATGTTTCCATCCCCTCTCCCACTTAGTTTTTTATAATAATAGGGATACGCTATCTAGTGCATAAAATAAACACATATAGCATGCATACAAGCAATAAAGCACATAGTATCACATAGTCAAAATAATGCTAGAAAAAATTATTTTCCGACTATCATGGCTTTATCCCATCTCCGTACGCATCTTCTAGTCTTCAGTCTTCGTTCTTGAATGCTCCATGTGACGAGAATATTAATCTCTAATATTTAAATCTATTTATTTTCAATTAATCCAAAAGTTACTTAATTCGAAAATTAAGTCAATTGAATATATTAAAAATAAAATTAAATATTATTAATATTTTATTTATTTAATTTCCCATCTAATTCTATTAAATCTTTTAGAATAATCTATCCAAGTAAAACTCGGAATATTCTAGAAGACTTCTATAATAGAATAAGGAAACAAAATAAATTTAGGACTCTTCTACTTTCCATTCTCAATTTATTTCCATCTAATGAAAATTCCCAAGGATAGGAATAATCAAATAGGAAATAAATTAATACTAAATCAATTAAATTCCTAATCCATGAATATTTCCATAAAGGAAATAAAACAAATAGGAATAAAATTAATTCAATTAATTCTCTTCCTAATCTATGAGAGTTTCCTAAAAGGAAGATACTCAAATAGGAAAGTCGAATTAATTTAGGAAAGCCGGATTATGGTAGGAGTAGCACGGGTTGGGAGTCCCCGCACCACCCCCACCGTCGACCGCCGCCCGGGAGGAGCACCGCCACCGCCCCCAGCCCACGCGCCACCACCACCGGTGGCCGGCGTGGCCGGAAGCTCCCACGGACAGCCCCTACGCCGGCGATCGATCCATGGGGTCGATCATGGGGATGATCGGCCCCTTTCCTCCTCCGTCTTCTTCGTCACACCTTCTTCGTCTTCCGGCGATCGTCTCAACATCGAACCAACGTAATTAAAATTACAAGAATTAAATTACAATATCCGGTATCGATTCTATACATGAAATCGACCCTATACATTTTCCGGAAAAAATAAAGAACGTAATAATAAATCCTAAATTCGGTCAACCCCCGAATTTTTACTATTACAAACATTCATCCACACAAAACGAATCTCGACATGTCCGAGAGTTTAATAAACGAATAATCATGATAATTAATTAAGCAATAATTAAATCCAACCATGATAGCCGGAAATCCTGCAAGGTAGAACAATAATCGAGCATATACATGAACACGAAACCAAACGCTCTGATACCAGTTGTTGGAAATCGATATCCCGGGCTATTAAAATTTGCGGAAAATAATAACCCGAACGAAATCCTTCATCGCCGGAATAATCGCGAACCACCGTACGACGGAACTGGGCCCGACGAGAGCTCCACCGCGGACAAGCCGCGGCAAAACTCTAGCCGAGCCCCCGCCGCGAAGGGGGGGCTCGCGATCGCACATCGCGATCGCTGGGGCTGCCCAGCTGTTGGAGTTGTGTACTTAATGTCTAGATTTAAGTAACGATAAACTCCCCGTCATAGCATTTAATCTATTAAATTAACGAACAATTGTTTTGCTTTTAATTATTTATTAAATATATGCAAATCATAGTCCTGGATTTTATACGTTGTAGTTAGTATGGTGTGTCGGGCCCACACAGAAGATCATACTATCGGTTACTCGTATTTAATCAAACAGTGGCTCACGACCTAGATGGACACGGACCAATCCATCGGTATAGTCGTGGTGTGAGAGAGAAAATAATTTGTCTTAATTATTTTATCACACTTGTACACTTGGTGTATTGAGCGGATCGTAGAGATTCATCGATTAGGATTGCCGGCGATAATCGATTCGAGTCTCAGTGTATTTTATTTTTAATCCCCGATATTATTGCGGGTGCGTATATTTAATATAAGTGACTTTGATTTACCAAAGGAATTAACCGATTTAATTATTGGGTTAATTACCGGTTAAGTTGGGTCACTATATTTTATATATGGCATGCCGTGAATAATTGACCGGACAGTGTATCCCGGAAGGGTTGATAATATCCCCGAGATGAGTTCAAAAGGAATTATTGTGTAAACCTCATGAGTGGATTCGTTCCGCACAATAATTAAGGTTGAATGGTACTAGTCTCGGAATAAAGAGATGAATAAATTAATTAGCAATAAATTAATTTTATTCATGGATATTTCTATCTTAAATACACGGAATAAATAAATACTACCGGAGAAATATTATTTGATATAATATGGTTTAATATTGGGAGTGCAATTAATTTATATAGAGGAAAATAAATTAATTAATATTGATAAAGATTAATGGACTTGGGCAGTGGGCTCAATTTAATCATCAATATTGGAAGCCCAATATTCCACCTCCTTTAGATCCCCTACGTAGCCTATAAAAGCACTACATGGCCTTCATAAATCATAAGACAAGATTATCATACTTGATATTCTAGAGAGTTGAAGGAGATCCATAGGAGTTCGATAGATCGTCGCCCACCCGACGTTCGAACGGAGTGCAAGGAATACGTAGGAAGATTCAAAGGTCTTCAATTGATTTTGTTTCTCCACACAACAAATCAAAAGGTATGATCATCAAACCCCCTCTATGATCGTATGTGATATGAATTGTAATATATACATGAACGCACGGTCCGGGAAAAACGACGAACCTCGGGGACGGGGATTCGAGATCCCCGGCGAGGATCGAAGGTGGCGGTCGAACCCTAGGGTTCGGACCGCCGGAACCGCGGCCAAAGAGGAGCCCCGGCTGGACGCCGGGGCACGGGATCGACCAAGGGTCGATCGCCGGGGAGTCGCCGTGGGCTGGCGCCACGGCAGACGACCTCCCCGGTCCTCCCTGGCCGGCGGTGGCGCACGAGGAGAAGCCGCGGCTGGACGCCGCGGCTGGGGCGATCGAGCCCTAGCTCGATCGCCGGGGGGAACCGCCGCGGGCTGGCGCCGCGGCAGGTGGCTCTCCCCACCTCCGACGATGGCGGTGAGTCGCCGGACTCACCGCCCAGGGCTGCCGGAGCAGCCCGGCGATCGCATGTGCATGCGATCGCGAACCCCACGTCGGGGTTCGGCTAGGGTTTAGCCGCGGGTTTATCCCGCGGCGATGCTCTTGTCGAGCCCGGTTCTTCGTGGCGTTCGTGATCGGTTTCCGGCGACGGGTTTTCGGTCGGGGTTATCGGTTCCGCAATTTTTGATACCCCGGGACATCGAATTCCAACAAATGGTATCAGAGCGTTTGGTTTCGTGTTCATGTATATGTTCAATTGTGTTCTACGTTGCAAGGATTCCGACTATCATGGTTAAATTGATTATTAATTACTCGTTTAATTAATTGCTATTTTAATTTACCATGATTGTTCGTTTATTAAACTCTCGGACATGTCGAGATTCGTTTTGTGTGGATGAATGCTTGTAATAGTAAAAATTCGGGGGTTGACCGAATTTAGGATTTATTATTATTGTTCTACGTTTTCCGGAAAGTGTATAGGGTCGATTTCATGTATAGAATCGATACCGGAATTGTAAATTTATTTCTTGTAATTTATTTACGTTGGTTCGATGCCGAGACGACCGCCGGAGAACACGTGTGACGAAGAAGACGAAGAGGACGAAAAACCGGGGGGGGGGGGGGGGGGGGTCGATCATCCCCATGATCGATCCCCATAAGGATCGATCGACCCCACGACAAGGGGCTGCCCACTAGGGCTTCCGGCCACGCCGGCCACCGGTGGTGGTGGCGCGTGGCTAAGGGGCGGCGGCGGTGGTGGCCGGTGGTGGTGGTGGTCGACGGTGGGGTTGGTGTGGGGATCCCCAACCCATGCTACTCCTACCTAGATTCTACTTTCCTAATTAATTCGGTTTTTCCTATTTGAGTTTTCCTATTTTTGGGAATTCTCATGGATTAGGAAAAGAATTAATTGGAATTAATTTTATTCCTTATTCTATTATGGAAGTCTTCTAGAGTATTCCGAGTTCTACTTGGAATAGGATCCTAGAGATTTAATAGAATAGGAAAGGAATAAGAGTTAATTTTGGATTGATTTATTTCCTGATTGATTATTCTTTTTTAATGGGAATTTTCATAGTAATGGAAATTAATTAATCTTGGAAAGTAGAAGAGTCCTAATTTATTTTATTTCCTTATTCTATTATAGAAGTCTTCTAGAATATTGCAAGTTTGACTTGGATAGATTATTCTAGAGATTTAATAGAATTAGATAGGAAAATAAATAAATAAAAATATTAATAATATTTAATTTTATTTTTGATTTATTCGATTGACTTAATTTTCGAATTAAGTATCTTTTGGATTTATTAAAAATAAATAGATTTAAATATTGGGATTAATATTCTCGTCACATGGAGCATTCAAGAACGGAGACTGAAGACTAGAAGACGCATACGGAGAGGGAATAAAGCCATGATAGTCGGAAAATAATTCTCTAGCTTATTTTGACTATGTGCTATGTGCTTTATTACTTGTATGCATGCTATATGTGTTTACTTTATGCACTAGATAGCGTATCCTTTTGTTATAAAAAGCTAAGTGGGAGAGGGGATGGAAACATTCCCATGGTCTCCATTACTGTTCTCTTGGTGACTCTTATGGACTTTTGAAGTTCATATAGATGTGTCATTGTAGGAGAATTCTTGTAATTCCTTTTACAAGATACATTGATTAAGTTTATCAAACAATGCCTAATTTGTCTTTCTGAAACTGACTTCAAGTCGACTCATTCTCGCCCCGGGGAGTGGAATGGAGCCAAAGCCACTTGGTCATGTGGATGACACAAATTAGAGACATTCGTACCATCTTTTAAAGGTGGATCGATTGTCTGCTCGGCTCCCTCATCTAATGAGAGATAGGGTTGTTCGCATGGTGAATCACTGGTTAGAAACTTCGAGTTTCACTTATGATTCTCCGCGTCTTGATTTACGAAAATCGAATGGATCAAGTAATTGGGAGTCAATTGTAAAAGTCTTTTGGTGTAGTAAACGTCCACACTATCGTGGCTTGCTACATTGAATGGGACTTTGGATCGATTGATGTAGACAGTTATAGAAGAAAGTAAAGGATCGTGTGTTAGCGTAAACGTCCACACTATCGTGGCTTCGGTGATACTCGAGTCCCAAACAATCTTCTTAGATACTGAGTAATGGTTTACACTTAGGTACGCTCTATAGTATTCTTCCCATCGAAGTAACGCTATAGTGATGTACGACCGAAGCAAATCTAATTGCTAAATCATTTGGGTGGGTAAACGTCCACACTATCGTGGCTTGCCTTACCTGATGGGATTTTAGATGTAATTAGTAATTTAATGATATTATTTGAGGGAGATAATATTGGATATTAAATTGATTGTTTGTTTAAATGTGCTTATAGGTTTAGAGAATAGCTATGAACCCACTTTCTATGATACTCAAGGAGCATAAGCTCACTGGCCCCAACTACATTGTTTGGAAGAGAAATTTAGACATTGTCCTGACTTCTGAGGAGTACAAGTTTGTACTCCATGAAGTATGCCCTGCTGAGCCCACGCCTGCCTCAACTGATGAGGAAAAACTAGCATATCGGAAGTGGAAAAAGGCTGATGAAATGGCTAGGTGCTATATTTTGGCTTCTATGTCAAATGTACTCCAAACCCAACATGAGTCGATGGACACTGCCTATGATATGATGTTTAACCTCAAGGAGATGTTTGGAGAGCAAGATCGTGCGGCAAGGCAAGAAGCCATGAGAGTCCTCATGACAACTACTCAGTCTGAAGGAACGCCCGTAGGGGAGCACGTTCTCAAGATGATGGGTCTGTTGAATGAGCTTGAGATCCTAGGAGCTCAAATTGATGCTGACACGCAAGTCGACATCATACTCCAGTCTCTGACCCCTAGCTTTGAGCAGTTTCGCATGAGTTATAATATGGGTAAACTATCTTATTCTCTTGCGCAACTCCTGACTGAGCTGAAGGCGGTAGAGGGGATCTACAAGAAGGGCAAGTCTCTAGCGCTTGTAGCTACCAAGTCCAAAGGCTTTAAGCCTGGTGGAGGTAGGGGCAAGAGGAGGAAGCAAGCCAGAAAACCCAGTGGTGTCAAGAAGGTTGTGCCACGAGTGGGGGCTGCAAAGCCAAAGGGCAATTGCTTCCGATGCAACAAGTCTGGACACTGGAAATCTGAATGTCCTCTCAGAGGTACGAATTTTTCTTTAGTCGTAAAAACATAGTCAGCGGTATTATCTACCAGAATTCTGGTGTGTAGATATGGAACCACTGACGGTATGTGCATTTTGAATGCAGGGGTTCCAGAAAACCCGACGACTTAGAGAAGGAGAGTTCGAGTCTACACGGGCAAAAGCTGTAGAGGAGGCAGCTGTTGCGGTGGAAGACATTTATCTGCTTTAGTAGTTAAATAGGATTTCAATTCAAGATTATTGCTTTATGTACCCTTTATTTTAGAAAGAACGTTTTGTTCTGGATTTCTATTATTAATGAATGGATATTTTATTTCTTTAATCATTGGATGATTTTGAAATAATGGGTATTATCTATTCTGGTACATTAGATAGCAATATATGAATGATAGATCCTAAGTCTACCACAATACAACGAACCGTTCTATAACTTGTTTTACTTGATTAGATATTTCTTTATTAAATCATTATGCTTGTGAATTCTTGTACTTAGTAGTATTTTCAAATAAGATTCAAAAGGTCGAAATTGATTTAATCAATTGTAGTTGAAGGAATGGACCTTCCGACCTGAGAATAGAATTTGGAGGATAATACATCTAAGCAAAATTCGGACAAGTATTAGAAGTGATTAGACATGCATACGTATGTGTAATTAGAGAGGTATGAGTAGTTCTTTCAAAAATACTCAATGATGGATTAGAATACTTAATGTGCCATAAAAGCAAAGTGTTTTGATTAGTCAATGGACACAAAGCTATTATGGGGAACCATTAAAGTATATCCATTAGGAGCCTGCGACTTGGTCGCGGAAGCCGTAACCTATCTAAATAACACATAGCATAATATTGGGATTCAATCCCAAAGGGACACGCCATACACTCACGTGTAGAGATGGTGCGTTATAAATAAGAAATAGAAATCTGATAGTAAAAGAACAAGTTGTTCGGAACTACCTATGTTCTATGGACATTCATGGATACAACATGTATGGTTGAAGGATATCCTAGATGAACGAAGTATTGTGTGTTCTATAGTACTATGAACCAGAAGGACGTGTATCGCCCGGTTCTTAGAGGAAGACTATTGAACGAACCACAAAGCCTGAACTAACGTAATACCTTGGAATGAGAAGAAAGGACAAAAAGACTAGGAACCAGCCAATCCGAGTAGAAGTACACCACACATTGCACCTATTGTTATTACTGTTATACACCGAAACGCCATTGCAGTGGGAGGTTGTTGGACAACCAAAGATGTTCATAAGACTAGAGGAGTTTGGACTCTGGATCTAGTAGAGATGAAATCGATCCCTAGTTCTGCATAAGGGTGGTACTAGATCTAAATGAGCCTGCTTGGAGAACAATAAGGTTATTGTTAAGAGGCTAGATCATTTAGAGTACAAGCTTAGTAAATCCATTTATGGATTGGGACAAAGCTACAAATTGTGGAACTTGCAAATTGATGAGATAGTCCATTCAATGGATTCATCAAAGGGCAAAGACGATAGGTGTATTGGAGACGTAATGGAAACAAGGTGGTGTTTCTCGGAGATTTTATGTAGATAACATTTTATCATTGGCAACAATGTAAAGATATTGTCAGACGTAAAATAATGGTTGTCTAAATAAATCGGGATATAAGATTGAGAAGAAGTTGGAACGTGTTCTTAAAGATCTTGATCTAGGGATAAGAACATTGTACGTCTCCTAGATATCTTATACGATTATGGTTTGTTTTAACATGCAATGTTAGAAAACAAGAACCTGATATCAACTATGCGGTTCGCGTAGTGGGAGGATATCAAAGTAATCTGGACAAGAGATTCTCGAATGCTGTAAGCAAGACGGAATCTTCTTAGATTACATGTTCTCAGATCTCAAATCAGAGAAGGACCAGTGAAAGTCGATATCAGGCTATGTGTTCACTTTTGGAAGAGGTGGAACCTTTGATGTGAAAAGAGTGATAAGCAGGACGCTTCTCAGACTCTCTCATAACCGAATAGCAGCCTCAGAGGCAGCGGAAGTTTTGGTTAGGTTCCGGGATAACCTCTAAGACTTGGATATGACTCTTGGTTTATCAAAGGCTATTTTATAGCGGTGCATGGTAAACCGGAAGAAGTCATAAGTCTAAAAGTGAAGATAACACGTAGTGCAAGTACCACCTGATACGAGTCATCGTCAAGGGAGACGATGTAGTAGTCACCAAGATAACTTCAGAGCGGCAACCTAGAGTGCTCATTCACATAGTACTTCTCGGAAGTACACTTAAGTACGTGATGAGTATGGGAACCGGGAGTTTGGAGGAAATGACTAGACCTTAGTACAAGTGGGAGATTGTTGGAGTTGTGTACTTAATGTCTAGATTTAAGTAACGATAAACTCCCCGTCATAGCATTTAATCTATTAAATTAACGAACAATTGTTTTGCTTTTAATTATTTATTAAATATATGCAAATCATAGTCCTGGATTTTATACGTTGTAGTTAGTATGGTGTGTCGGGCCCACACAGAAGATCATACTATCGGTTACTCGTATTTAATCAAACAGTGGCTCACGACCTAGATGGACACGGACCAATCCATCGGTATAGTCGTGGTGTGAGAGAGAAAATAATTTGTCTTAATTATTTTATCACACTTGTACACTTGGTGTATTGAGCGGATCGTAGAGATTCATCGATTAGGATTGCCGGCGATAATCGATTCGAGTCTCAGTGTATTTTATTCTTAATCCCCGATATTATTGCGGGTGCGTATATTTAATATAAGTGAGTTTGATTTACCAAAGGAATTAACCGATTTAATTATTGGGTTAATTACCGGTTAAGTTGGGTCACTATATTTTATATATGGCATGCCGTGAATAATTGACCGGACAGTGTATCCCGGAAGGGTTGATAATATCCCCGAGATGAGTTCAAAAGGAATTAAATAAACAATTATTTGCATTTAATTAGGCGCGGCGGCTCGTGGGTCGCGGCTTCGGCTTCGTGCTCGGACGGGCTGCTCGTGCGGTGGTGGCAGCGGGTCGATGGCATGGTTCGTCAAGGGAGACGCCGTGCCGGAGATTGACCAAGAGACGCTGCTGGTACGCTCCTCGCTAGCCATCGGAGAAGACGATCGAATTCTTCACGCGTTGCTTCTTTACAAAGCATGTCGGGCGACATTGTTTTTCAAGATGGCCGACAATGTGAAATGGCTTGCTGAATGAATTAATTCATTCTCGATTGCATGGCCTGGTGCTGTGCATGTGCATGTCCAAGCATGGTATGGCTTGGGTCGATATGCATGTGCTTTGCATGGTTCGATTGGGCACGGACCTAGTTGATTCGAGCGGGTCTCGTTTTTGGTTCGTCCCGGTAAATCCGATCTTTTCGGAAATAATTTAATCTTTCTAATTTTATTTAATTTAATTTTGGAATTAATTCAAATTCTATTTGGATTAGATTTCTTAATTATGGAATTAAATAATGGAATTAGATGGAGAGTTAAATTAGGAAAGAAAATCCTAGTTTCTCTAGATATCCTATACCTACTTGGATTAGAAGTCTTAAGAAGAATCAAAATTCGATTTTGATTAGGATTCTTGAGATCTAATCTAAATAGGATTGAGAAATTATTAAAATATTGATTTTATTTAACTTAAGTATTTTATTTAAAATCATTAGATTAATTCAAAATTTATTTTGGATTGGAAAATCTTAGATTTTATTTAGAATAGAATTAAATATGGAAATCAATGGATTTTAATAATATTGATTTTATTTAATTTAAGTATTTTATTTAAAATCATTAGATTAATTCAAAATTTATTTTGGATTGGAGAATCTTGGATTTTATTTAGAATAGAATTAAATATGGAAATCAATGGATTTTAATAATATTGATTTTATTTAATTTAAGTATTTTATTTAAAATCATTAGATTAATTCAAAATTTATTTTGGATTGGAAAATCTTGGATTTTATTTAAAATAGAATTAAATATGGAAATCAATGGAATTGATTTTATTTAATTGGAGTGTTTTATTTAAAATCATTAGATTGATTCAAATTTTTTTTGAATTGGAATCTTGGATTTTATTTAAAATAAATTAAATATGAGAATCAAAGAATTTTTCCGTCACTCGACAAAGTATTCAAGACGTAGAATGAAGACTCAAGGAAAGCATGCTGGAATTCATCAAGGTACGAATAGTCGAGAAATAATTTTTTACTTGAGCAATTATTTGATTATTTGTGTACGTACTTGCATGAAATGTATGTTTGTTATTATGCTTATGTGTATTTAATTATGCATTAGATAGCGTATCCCTTTATTGTAAAAAGCTAAGTGGGAGAGGGAATGGAAACATTGCCATGGTCTCCATTGCTGTTCTCTTGGTGACTTTTATGGACTTCTGAAGTTCATATAGATAAGTCATTGGAGGAGAATTCTTGTAATTCCTTTTACGAGAAACATTAATTAAGTTTATCAAACAATGCCTAATTTGTCTTTCCAAAGCTGATTTCAAGTCGACTCATTCTCACCCCGGGGAGTGGAATGGAGCCAAAGCCACTTGGTCATGTAGAGGACACAAATTAGAGACCTTCGTGCCATTCTTTGATAGATGGGTCGTTTGTCTGCTCGGATCCCTCATTTATGAGAGATAGGGTCGTTCGCATGGTGAATCACTGGTTAGAAACTTCGAGTTTCACTTATGATTCTCCACGTCTTGATTTACGAGATTAAATGGATCAAGTAATTGGGAGTCAATTATAAAAGTCTCTTAGTATAGTAAACGTCCACACCACGTGGCTTGCTATACTGACGGACTTTGGATTAATTGATGTAGACAGTTGTAAGTAATTATGAAGAGTTGTGAAGTTATCGTAAACGTCCACACCACGTGGCTTGCGGTGATGTAGCAATTCCAAGTAATTTACTTTGGTACTGAGTAATGGTTTACACTTAGATACGCGTTATAGTATTCCTCCCCACGAGGTTCCGCTATAAGTGATGTATGACCGAAGCAAATCTAATTGCTAAATCATTTGGGTGGGTAAACGTCCACACCACGTGGCTTGCCTTACGTGATGGGATTTTAGATGTGATTAGTGGTTTAATGATATTATTTGAGGGAGATAATATCGGAGATTAAATCGATTGTTTGTTGTTATATGTGCTCATAGATTAGGATATGGCTTTGAACCCACTTTATGTGATACTTGAGGAATTTAAACTCATTGGTCCCTAAATGTATTGATTGGAATAGAGATCTAGACATTGCCCAGACTGTTAAAGAGTACAAGTTTGTACTCAGTGAACTTTGTCCTCCCGAGCCTACAAATGTCTTAACTAATGAGGAAAGGACTGATTTTGATATCATGTTCAAACTCAAGGAGATGTTTAGACATGACGTAGTGGTTAGACAAGAGGCGATGAGGATACTCATAAAGGCCATTCATTCAAGGAAATGCTTAAAAACGTTTCTGAGATGATTGACCTTTTGGACGAGTTGAAACGGAAATCGCAAGCTCTTGTAGCCAATGCCAAAGGTTTTGAACCTAAGGGCAAAATCGGGGAAAGGAAAAGCAAGCAAAGAAACCCAGTGGTCCTAAGTGTCTTAGACCACGAGATGGGACGAGAAAGCCATGAGGCAAGTGTTCTCGATGCAAACAGTCTGGGTACTGGAAGTCTGATTATCCTCTCAAAGAAAGTACGAAATTTTCTTTAGTCATAAAACATAGTCAGTGGTATTATCTACCGGAACCTGGTGTGTAGATATGGAACCACTGACGGTATGTGCATTTTTAATGCAAGGGTTCCGCTATAAGTGATGTATGACCGAAGCAAATCTAATTGCTAAATCATTTGGGTGGGTAAACGTCCACACCACGTGGCTTGCCTTACCTGATGGGATTTTAGATGTGATTAGTGGTTTAATGATATTATTTGAGGGAGATAATATCGGAGATTAAATCGATTGTTTGTTGTTATATGTGCTCATAGATTAGGATATGGCTTTGAACCCACTTTCTGTGATACGTAAGGATTTTAACTCACTGGTCCCTAAATGTAATGATTGGAATAGAGATCTAGACATTACCCAAACTGTTAAAGAGTGCAAGGTTGTACTCAGTGAGCTTTGTCCTCCCGAGCCTATTGACATAGGCGGCTAGACAAGAAGCGATGAGGATACTCATAAAGGCCAGTCACTTCGAGGAAACGCTTAAACACGTTTTTGAGATGATTGACCTTTTGGACGAGTTGAGACGGAAATCGCAAGCTCTTGTAGCCAATGCCAAAGGTTTCGAACCTAAAGGCATGAATCGGGGGAAAGGACAAGAAAGCAAAGAAACCCAGTGGTTCTTTTTGGACCACGAGATGGGACGAGAAAGCCAATAGGCAAGTGTTCTCGATGCAAACAGTCTGGGTACTGGAAGTCTGATTATCCTCTCAAAAGTACGAAATTTTTCTTTAGTCGTGAAACATAGTCAGTGGTATTATCTACCGGAACCTGGTGTGTAGATATGGAACCACTGACGGTATGTGCATTTTAAATGCAAGGGTTCCAGGAAACCCGACGACTTAGAAAAAGAAGAAATCGTAGTCTACATGGGCAATGCTGTAGAGGAGGCAGCAGTTGCAGTGGAGGACATTTTATAGGATTTCATTTTTGTTATTGCTTTTATGTACCTTTCATATTAGAAAGAACTTTGTTCTGGATTTCTAATGAATGGATATTTTATTTCTTTTAATCATTTGATGGTTATAAGAAGAAATAATGATATTATCTATTTTGGTACATTAGCTAGCAATATATAATGATGAATCCTGAGTCCTGCTGGGATTCGATGTCCCGGGCTATCAAAAAAAATTGCGGAACCGATAACCCGATCAAAAACCCTCGATCACCGAAGATTGGATCCCCGACTCATCCGCAGGAGTCCGACCTTTGGAGACTACGCGCCCGAAGACACGCAGCCCGCCCCCAGCCGATTTTCTCCCGCGAGTCGGATCCACGAACGCGAACCATCTCACGAGCCGGGGCCCGACCGAACGCCATCGAGACCCGAAGGCCTCGTGTGCCCAGCCGAACCCCCGTGAGGGGTTCGCGATCGTCCTCGACGATCGCTGGGGATGCACGAGGCATCCCCGGGGCTGCTCGTAGCAGCCCGCAGCGAGTCGCGATGACTCGCTGCCCGCGAGGGCATCGCCCTCGCATGATCCGCTGCGGGCGAACCCGTAGCTCATGCGAGGCGGCTACGGGTGACCCCGCAGCAGCCCGCGATCGATCCTTGCGATCGATCGCACCCCTCGGCTCCAGCCGAGGGTTCCCGCGGCCCGCGCTCCCGACGACGGCGGCTGGGGATCCGCCGTGGCACCAGCCCACGGCATCCCCGGCGATCGACCGAAGTCGATCGCATGCCCCGGCGTCCAGCCGGGGCTCGTCCCTCGTCGCGCGGTGGGGCGGTCCGAACCCTAGGGTTCGACCGCCTCCTTCGATCCTCGCCAGGGATCTCGAATCCCCGTCCCCGAGGTTCGTCGTTTTTCCCGGATCGCGTTGTTCATGTATATATCACAATTATTCAACGCACATAATCAAAGAAGGGTGTTCTCGATTATTACCTTCGATTCGTTGTACGGAGAAACGAAATCGGTTGACGACCTTGCGACCTTCCCGCGTATTCCTTGCACCTCCTCCGAACGTCGTGTGGGCGACGATCTATCGGATTCCTATGGATCTTCCTCACTCTCAAAACTTTATTATTGGCGTAACTTAGGTTATGAAAAGTGAAGACCATGTAGTGCTTATATAGGCTACGTAGGGGATCATAAGGAGAATAAATATTGGGCTTCTAAATATTGAAAATTAAATTGGGTCCAACCCAAATCTATTAATTCTTATCAATATTAAATTTTATTTATTTTCCACTATATAAATAAAATTGCACTCCCAATATTATTCCATAGTATATCAAATAATATTTCTCCGATTAGTATTATTTATTCCGTGTATTTAAGATTTAAATATCCATGAATAAATTTATTTATTGCTCAATAAATAATATTCATATCTTATATCCGAGACTAGTACCGTTCAACCTTTATTATTGTGCGGAACGAATCCACTCATGAGGTTTACACAATAATTCCTTATGAACTCATCTCGGGGATATTATCAACCCTTCCGGGATACACTTTCCGGTCAATTATTCACGGCATGCCATATATAAAATATAGTGACCCAACTTAACCGGTAATCAACCCAATAATTAAATCGGTTAATTCCTTTGGCAAATCAAAGTCACTTATATTAAATATACACACCCGCAATAATATCGGGGATTAAGAATAAAATACTCCGAGATTTAAATTGATTATCCAAGGCAATCCTAATCAATAAATCTCAAGCTGATCCGCCCAATACACCAAGTGTACAAGTGTGATAAAATAATTAAGATAAATTATTTTCTCTCTCACACTACGACTATACCGATGGATTAGTTCGTGTCCATCTAGGTCGTGAGCAACTGTTTGATTAAATACGAGTAACCGATAGTATGATCTTCTGTGCGCCCATGCAGCACCATACTAACTACAACGTATAAAATCCAGAACCATGATTTGCATATATTTAATTATAAATAATTAAATGCAAATAATTGTTTATTAATTAAATAGATTAAATGCTATGATCGGGAGTTTACCGTTACTTAAATCTAGACATTAAGTACACAACTCCAACAATCTCCCACTTGTACTAAGGTCTAGTCATTTCCTCCAAACTCCCGGTTCCCATACTCATCACGTGCTTAAGGTGTACTTTCGAGTACCATGTGAATGAGCACTCTAGGTTGCCGCTCTGAAGTTATCTTGGTGACTACTACGTCGTCTCCCTTGACGATGATTCGTATCAGGTGGTACTTGCACTATGTGTTATCATCACTTTTTGAACTTATGACTTCTTCCAGTTCTCCATGCACCGCTATGTACATAGCCTTTGGTGAACCAAGAGTCATATCCAAGTTTAGAGGTCATTCCGGAACCTAACCAAAACTTCCGCTGCCTCCGAGGCTGCTATTCGGTTTATGATAGAGTCCGAGAAGCATTACGCTTATCACTCTTTCATCCTTTAGGTTCCACCTCTTCTAAAAGTGAACACATAGCCTGATATCGACTTACACTGGTCCTTCTCTTAATTTGAGATCTGAGAATATGTAATCAAAGAAGATTTCGTCTTGCTTAATGTCCAGTACTTTTGCAAGTACTATTAAAACATCCGAACATCTCTTGTCTAGATTACTTTGATATCCTCCCACTACGCTAACCGCATAGTTGATATCAGGTTCTGGTTTTTCAACATTGCATCTACAAAGCTCTCCACACAAGAAGTGTAGGTAACTGCTTTGTCCATATCTATCTCCTTCATGTGTTCGAAACACATACCTTTAGATAGACGTATTCTGTTCCCGAAAGGTAATAACCTTTCTCAGAATTGTGCATGTTTAAAAACAAACCATAATCGTATAAGATATCTTAAGAGAAGTACAAATGTTCTTATCCAGAGATCGAAAGATTTCTAAGAACATGATCCAACTTCATCTTAATCTTATACCTCGATTCATTTAGACAACCTCTATTTTATGTCTGACAACATTTTTTACATTGTCGCCAATGATAAAGTGTTATCTACACAAAATTCCGAGAACATCTCTGGTTGCTTAACAACCTCCCACTGCAATGGCGTTCCGGTGTATAACAGTAACAACATTAGGTGCAGTTAGTGGTGTACTACTACTCGGTCAGGCTGGTTCTCAGTCTTTCCCTTTCCTCATTTTAAAGTACTTTGTCAATTAGGGCATTGTAGTTCATCTAATAGTTTTTCCTCTACGAACCGGGCGAGAACACCCTTCTGGTTCGTAGTACTATTGAACATACAATTACTTGTTCTTCTAGGATATTCTACAACCACATAGAATGTGCCGTTGTGTCCAGAAACATCCATAGAACATAGGTAGTTCCGAATAAACTTGTTCTTTTACCATTAGAATCCCATTTCTCGTTCCTGATTTATGCTATGTGTTATTTAGATAGTTGATAGCCTCCGCAAACAGGTCGCAGCTATAAATGGATATACTTTGAAGGATCCCCATAATGGCTTTGTGTTGAAAACACTTCGCTTTTATGGCACAGCAAGTAGTCTAATCCATCTTCGAGTATTCTTGAAAGAACGACTCGTACATACTCTAATTACACATACCGCATTAACCATAAATCATTTTCCATACTTGTCCGAATTCCTTTCTTTACCCAGAAAGTTTAACTCAGTTGTATCATCTTTCAAGATCGATTCTTAGGTCGGGAGGTCCATTCCTCCAACTATAATTGATCAAATCAATTTCGACCTTTTGAATCCCTTTTGAATAGATACTACCAAGTTCAAGAATTCACAAGTATAATGATCGATAAGAGAAATACATCTAATAAGTAAAACAAGTTACATATAACGGTTTGTTGTATCGTGGTA
Source organism: Euphrasia confusa (assembly GCA_954870475.1). Taxonomy (NCBI): domain Eukaryota; kingdom Viridiplantae; phylum Streptophyta; class Magnoliopsida; order Lamiales; family Orobanchaceae; genus Euphrasia; species Euphrasia confusa. The sequence continues at coordinate 17,231,784 of OX940957.1, read as the reverse complement.
GACTTAAGGATTCATCATTCACGTATTGCTATCCAATGTACCAGAATAGATATCACCATTATTTCTTATCCAAACCATCAAATGATTAAAGAAATAAAATATCCATTGATAATAAGGAAAACCAGAACAAAAGTTCTTTTTCAAAATAAGGGGTACATAAAGCAATAACTGAAATGAAAACTTAAAACAGATAAATGTCTTCCACTGCAACCGCTGCTACCCCAACAGCTTTGCCCATGTAGACTCTAACTTTTCTAAGTCGCCGGGTTTTCTGGAACCCCTGCATTTTAATGCACATACCGTCAGTGGTTCCATATCTACACACCAGAATTCTGGTAGATAATACCGCTGACTATGTTTTTACGACTAAAGAAAAATTCGTACCTTTGAGAGGACATTCAGACTTCCAGTGTCCAGACTTGTTGCATCGGAAGCACTTGCCCTTTGGCTTTGCAGCCCCCACTCGTGGTCCAGTCCTCTTGGCACCACTGGGTTTCATGGCTTGCTTCCTTTTCTTGCCCCTACCTCCACCAGGCTTAAAGCCTTTGGACTTGGTAGCTACAAGCGCTTGAGACTTGCCCTTCTTGTAGATCCCCTCTGCCGCCTTCAGTTCAGTCAGGAGTTGCGCAAGAGTATAAGATAGTTTACCCATATTATAACTCATGCGAAACTGCTCAAAACTAGGGGTCAGAGACTGGAGTATGATGTCGACTTGAGTGTCAGCATCAATCTGAGCTCCTAGGATCTCAAGCTCATTCAACAGACCCATCATCCTAAGAACGTGCTCCCCTACGGGCGTTCCTTCAGACTGAGTAGTTGTCATGAGGACTCTCATGGCTTCTTGCCTTGCCGCACGATCTTGCTCCCCAAACATCTCCTTGAGGTTAAACAGCATGTCATAGGCAGTGTCCATCGACTCATGTTGGGTTTGGAGTACATTTGACATGGAAGCCAAAATATAGCACCTAGCCATTTCATCAGCCTTTTTCCACTTCCTATATGCCAGTTTTTCCTCATCAGTCGAGGCAGCCGTGGGCTCAGCAGGGCATACTTCATGGAGTACAAATTTGTACTCTTCAGAAGTCAGGACAATGTCTAAATTTCTCCTCCAATCAATATAATTGGGACCAGTGAGCTTATGCTCCTTGAGTATCACAGAAAGTGGGTTCATAGCTATTCTCTAAACCTATAAGCACATTTAAACAAACAATTAATTTAATATCCGATATTATCTCCCTTAAATAATATCATTAAATTACTAATCACATCTAAAATCCCATCAGGTAAGGCAAGCCACGTGGTGTGGACGTTTACCCACCCAAATGATTTAGCAATTAGATTTTCTTTGGTCATACATCACTTATAGCGTAACCTCGTGGGGAGGAATACTACAAGGCGTATCTAAGTGTAAACCATTACTCAGCACCAAAGTGAATCGTTTGGAATTGCTACATTACCGCAAGCCACGTGGTGTGGACGTTTACGACAACTTCACAACTCTTCACAATTCCTTACAACTGTCTACATCAATTAATCCAAAATCCGTCAGTGCAGCAAGCCACGTGGTGTGGACGTTTACTAAACTAAGAGACTTTTATAATTGACTCCCAATCACAAGATCCATTCGATTTTCGTAAATCAACACGCGGAGAATCATAAGTGAAACTCGAAGTTTCTAACCAGTGATTCACCATGCGAACAACCCTATCTCTCATTAGATGAGGGAGCCGAGCAGACAAACGACCCATCTATAAAAGTATGGCACGAAAGTCTCTAATTTGTGTCCTCTACATGACCAAGTGGCTCTGGCTCCATTCCACTCCCCGGGGTGAGAATGAGTCGACTTGAAGTCAGTTTCAGAAAGACAAATTAGGCATTGTTTGATAAACTTGATCAATGTTTCTTGTAAGAGGAATTACAAGAATTCTCCTCCAATGACACATCTATATGAACTTCAAAAGTCCATAAGAGTCACCAAGAGAACAGTAATGGAGACCATGGGAATGTTTCCATCCCCTCTCCCACTTAGCTTTTTATAACAAAGGGATACGCTATCTAATGCATAATTAAACACATAAGCATGCATACAAGCAATAAAGCACATAGCACATAGTCAAAATAAACTAGAGAATTATTTTCCCGACTATCATGGCTTTATCCCATCCCCGTATGCTTCTTCTAGTCTTCAGTCTTCGTTTATTGAATGCTCCATGTGACGAGAATATTAATCTCCAATATTTAAATCTATTTATTTTCAATTAATCCAAAAGTTACTTAATTCGAAAATTAAGTCAATCGAATATATCAAAAATAAAATTAAATATCATTAATATTTTTATTTATTTATTTTCCTATCTAGTTCTATTAGATCTCTAGAATAATCTATCCAATTAAAATTGGAATATTCTAGAAGACATCTATAATAGAACAAGAAAATAAAATAAATTAGGACTCATTACTTTCAAAATTTATTTTCATTCCTAATCCATGAATATTCCCTTGAGAAGGAATAATCAAATAGGAAAAATAAATTTAGTACTAAATTAATTAAATTCCTAATCCATGAATAATTCCACGAAGGAAATAAATCAATAGGAATAAAATTAATTCCAATTAATTCTTTTCCTAATCCATGAGAGTTTCCTAAAAGGAAAGTACTCAAATAGGAAAAATCCGAACTAATTAGGAAAGTAGTATCTTGGTAGGAATAGCACGGGATTGGGAGACCCCATGCCATCCCACCATGATCGACCGGCCGGCCACTCGGGGAGGAGCGCCGCCGCCGCCTAGCCACGCCGGCTAGGCTATGGGTCGATCCTCGTGATCGATCCCCGGTCCTCTTCGTCTTCGTCACACGTCTTCTCCGGCGGTCGTCTCAATATCGAACCAACGTAAATAAATTACAAAATTTAAATTACATTATCCGGTATCGATTCTATACATGAAATCGACCCTATACATTTTCCGGAAAAATAAAGAACGTAATAATAAATCCTAAATTCGGTCAACCCCCGAATTTTTACTATTACAAACATTCAACCACACAAAAACGAATCTCGACATGTCCGAGAGTTTAATAATCATGATAATTAATTAAGCAATAATTAAATCAACCATGATAGCCGGAAATCCTGCAAGGTAGAACAATAATCGAATATATACATGAACACGAAACCAAACGCTCTGATACCAATTGCTGGGATTCGATGTCCCGGGCTATCAAAAAAAATTGCGGAACCGATAACCCGATCAAAAACCCTCGATCACCGAAGATTGGATCCCCGACTCATCCGCAGGAGTCCGACCTTTGGAGACTACGCGCCCGAAGACACGCAGCCCGCCCCCAGCCGATTTTCTCCCGCGAGTCGGATCCACGAACGCGAACCATCTCATCGAGACCCGAAGGCCTCGTGTGCCCAGCCGAACCCCCGTGAGGGGTTCGCGATCGTCCTCGACGATCGCTGGGGATGCACGAGGCATCCCCGGGGCTGCTCGTAGCAGCCCGCAGCGAGTCGCGATGACTCGCTGCCCGCGAGGGCATCGCCCTCGCATGATCCGCTGCGGGCGAACCCGTAGCTCATGCGAGGCGGCTGCGGGTGACCCCGCAGCAGCCCGCGATCGATCCTTGCGATCGATCGCACCCCTCGGCTCCAGCCGAGGGTTCCCGCGGCCCGCGCTCCCGACGACGGCGGCTGGGGATCCGCCGTGGCACCAGCCCACGGCATCCCCGGCGATCGACCGAAGTCGATCGCATGCCCCGGCGTCCAGCCGGGGCTCGTCCCTCGTCGCGCGGTGGGGCGGTCCGAACCCTAGGGTTCGACCGCCTCCTTCGATCCTCGTCGGGGATCTCGAATCCCCGTCCCCGAGGTTCGTCGTTTTTCCCGGATCGCGTTGTTCATGTATATATCACAATTATTCAACGCACATAATCAAAGAAGGGTGTTCTCGATTATTACCTTCGATTCGTTGTACAGAGAAACGAAATCGGTTGAAGACCTTGCGACCTTCCCGCGTATTCCTTGCACCTCCTCCGAACGTCGTGTGGGCGACGATCTATCGGATTCCTATGGATCTTCCTCACTCTCAAAACTTTATTATTGGCGTAACTTAGGTTATGAAAAGTGAAGACCATGTAGTGCTTATATAGGCTACGTAGGGGATCATAAGGAGAATAAATATTGGGCTTCTAAATATTGAAAATTAAATTGGGTCCAACCCAAATCTATTAATTCTTATCAATATTAAATTTTATTTATTTTCCACTATATAAATAAAATTGCACTCCCAATATTATTCCATATTATATCAAATAATATTTCTCCGATTAGTATTATTTATTCCGTGTATTTAAGATTTAAATATCCATGAATAAATTTATTTATTGCTCAATAAATAATATTCATATCTTATATCCGAGACTAGTACCGTTCAACCTTTATTATTGTGCGGAACGAATCCACTCATGAGGTTTACACAATAATTCCTTATGAACTCATCTCGGGGATATTATCAACCCTTCCGTGATACACTTTCCGGTCAATTATTCACGGCATGCCATATATAAAATATAGTGACCCAACTTAACCGGTAATCAACCCAATAATTAAATCGGTTAATTCCTTTGGCAAATCAAAGTCACTTATATTAAATATACACACCCGCAATAATATCGGGGATTAAGAATAAAATACTCCGAGATTTAAATTGATTATCCAATGCAATCCTAATCAATAAATCTCAAGCTGATCCGCCCAATACACCAAGTGTACAAGTGTGATAAAATAATTAAGATAAATTATTTTCTCTCTCACACTACGACTATACCGATGGATTAGTTCGTGTCCATCTAGGTCGTGAGCAACTGTTTGATTAAATACGAGTAACCGATAGTATGATCTTCTGTGCGCCCATGCAGCACCATACTAACTACAACGTATAAAATCCAGAACCATGATTTGCATATATTTAATTATAAATAATTAAATGCAAATAATTGTTTATTAATTAAATAGATTAAATGCTATGATCGGGAGTTTACCGTTACTTAAATCTAGACATTAAGTACACAACTCCAACAAGTCCACCACGATGCAACGAACCGTTATACATAACTCGTTTTACTAATAAGAGATTTCTTTATTAAATCATTTATACTTGTGGAATCTTATGCTAAGTCATATTTATTCAAATAAGAAGTTCAAAGGTCGAAAATTGATTGTAAGATCAATTAAGTTGAAGGAGTGGACCTTCCGACCTAAGAATCTAATTTGGAAGATAATACGACTAAGCAATCCTTTATGGATATAAGATATAAGATCCGGACAAGTATTAGAATTGATTGACTCTGATTTATGATCAGAGCTTGGGATTGGATCCCAAGTAACTACACCATACAGTCCTCTGTAGAAATGGTGTGTCGGAAATAAGAAATGGAACTCTTATAGAAATAGTAAAAGCTTGAGTTAAACGGAACTACCTATGTTCTATAGATATGTCTTGGAAACAACGACACATTCAAATGTGGTTGTAGAATATCCTAGAAGAACAAAAGGTGTGTGTTCAATAGTACTATGAACCAGAAGGACGTTATAAGTTCTAACGCCCGGTTCTTAGAGGAAGACTATTAAATGAACCACAAGCCCAAAAATGACATGATACTTCTGAAGAGAGAGAAAACGATTAAGACTTAGAACCAGCCGAACCGAGTAGCGATACACCACTAATTGCACCTACTGTTATTAATGTTTATACACTGGAATGCCATTGTAGTGGGAGGTTGTTTGACAACTGGAGATTTTCATAGGACTATGAGAGTTTTCGGACTCTGGAACTAGTATACATGAAATCAATCCCTAGATCTACATGAAGGTGGTACTAGATCTAAATGTGCCTTCTTGGAGAGCAATAACGATTATTGCTAAGAGGCAAGATCATTTAGAGTACAAGATTAGTTGATCCATTTATGGATTGGAACAAAGCATTGAGTTCGTGGTACTTGCAAATTGATGAGATAGTCCATTTTATGGATTCATCAAAGCATAGACGAATCGAGTGTATGGGAAACGTGATGGAAACAAGGTGGTGTTTCTCGGAGATTTTATGTAGATATTATTTTATCATTGGTAACAATGTAAAGATGTTGTCAGACATAAAATGATGGCTGTCTAGAAAAATCGATATATGAGATAAAGAAGAAGTTAGAGCATGTTCTTAAGATCTAGGATCCCAAGAAAAGAACATTGTACTTCTATAGATATCTTATACGATTATGGTTCGTTTTAACATGCAAGATTCCGAAAAAGGTTCGTTACCTTTCAGAGACGGAATGCATCTATCTAAGGATATGTGTTTTGGAAACACAAAAGGAGATAGAAGCAATTAAATCGGTTTCCTACACTTGGAGTGTGGAAAGCTTGATAAATGCATTGTTGAAAACAAGAACCTGATATCGGCTATGCGGTTAGCATAGTGGGAGGATATCAAGGTAATCGTGGAAAGGAATACTTGACTGTTGTAATGAACATTTTAAGTACTTTCGAAGTACTGAAAACTATGTTACTGAATTACGGAGCAAGCAAGCATTTCCTTTGGATTACATTCTCTTAGATTTCTAATCGAATGAGGACCGGTGTAAGTCGATATCAGGCTATGTGTTTCACTATTGAAGGAGAAGGAGTTTTACATGGAAGAGTGATAAGCACGATGCTTTTCGGACTCTACCATGGGTAACCAAATAAGCGGCCTCAGAGGCAGCGGAAGTTTTGGTATAACTCTGGGATAATCTCTGGGACTTAGATGTGATTCTTAATTTGCCAAAGGCTATGTAAATAGCGGTGCGATGGCAAATGGTAAGAAATCACAAGTCCATAAGTGTAAGATAACACATAGTGCAAGTACCACCTGATACGAGTCATCGTCGAGGGAGACGACGCTGTAGTCACCAAGATAACTTCAGAGCGGCAACCTAGATTGCTCATTCACATAGTACTTCTTGGAAGTACAACTTAAGCACGTGATGAGTATGGGAGTCGGGAGTTTGGAGGAAATGACTAGACCTTAGTATAAGTGGGAGATTGTTGGAGTTGTGTACTTAATGTCTAGATTTAAGTAACGGAAACTCACGATCCATTGCCATTAATCTATTTAATTAAATAAACAATTATTTGCATTTAATTATTTATAATTAAATATATGCAAATCATAGTCCTGGATTTTATACGTTGTAGTTAGTATGGTGTTGCATGGGCACACAGAAGATCATACTATCGGTTACTCGTATTTAATCGAACAGTTGCTCACGACCTACATGGACACGGACCAATCCATCGGTATAGTCGTTGTGTGAGAGAGAAAATAATTTATCTTAATTATTTTATCACACTTGTACACTTGGTGTATTGGGCGGATCGTTTGAGATTTATCGATTAGGATTGCCTTGGATAATCGATTTAAATCTCAGTGTATTTTATTCTTAATCCCCGATACTATTGCGGGTGTGTATATTTAATATAAGTGACTTTGATTTTCCAAAGGAATTGACCGGTTTAATTACTGGGTCAATTACCGGTTAAGTTGGGTCGCTATATTTTATATATGACATGCCGTGAATACTTGACGGGAAAGTGTATCCCGTAAGGGTTGATAATATCCCCGAGATGAGTTCATAAGGAATTATTATGTAAACCCTGCAGGTGGATTCGTTCCGCATAATAATTAAGGTTGAATGGTACTAGTCTCGGATATAAGAGATGAATAAATTAATTAGCAATAAATTAATTTTATTCATGGATATTTAAATCTTAAATACACGGAATAAATAATACTACCGGAGAAATATTATTTGATATAATATGGTTTAATATTGGGAGTGCAATTAATTTATATAGTGGAAAATAAATTAATTAATATTGATAAGGATTAATGGACTTGAGCATTGGGCTCAATTTAATCTTCAATATTAGAAGCCCAATATTCCACCTCCTTAAGATCCCCTACGTAGCCTATAAAAGCACTACATGGTCTTCTCTATTCTCATAACTTGAAGATCACAATTCTAGAGAGAGAAAGGAGAGAAGGAGATCCATAGTGTTCGGAGGATCGTCGCCCACCCGACGTTCGAACAAGTGCAAGGAATACGTGGGAAGATCTCAAGGTCATCATAAGATCTCGTTTCTCCGCACAACGAATCGAAAGGTGAATTAAATCTCCGCAATTTAATTCTAGTTTATTGATCAATTATCGAAAAACAAGATCCGAAGGATCGAACCCGGATTAGACGAGGGACCACGCGGTGGTGGCGAAGCCACCGGACCGCGTGGACCGCACGCCTAGGGTTCGGCGCGCGAAGGAGAACCCTCGGCCTCGGCCGAGGGGGCGATCGCTGGGAGCGATCGCCGGCGGTGACGGGCTGGTGCCGTCACCTCCCCACCGCGACGGTGGGGGCTCCTCGACGGCGGGCAGCAGGTCGCCGGACCTGCTGCTGGGGGCTGCCGGATGCAGCCCCATCGAACGCGATGTTCGATCGCGTGAACCCGGCTCGCGGGGGTTCGGGTGTGGGCGGATTGCGCGCCTTCGGGCGCGTGGTCTCCAAAGCCCGGACTTCGGCGGATGAGTCGACGTTCGTGTGATCTCCGGCGAAGGGTTCGTTCGGGTTATCGGTTCCGCAAATTTTGATAACCCGGGATATCGAATTCCAACAGTCCACGCGGTCCGGTGGCTTCGCCACCACCGCGTGGTCGTTCGTCTAATCCGGGTTCGATCCTTCGGATCTTGCGTTCTACGGTATTCTCGATAAATCCAAAATCGAACAATTATCAAGGGCGTTTAGATATTGTACCTTTCGATTCGTTGTTCGGAGAAACGAAATCAAGATGACCTTTGAATCTTCCCACGTATTCCTTGCACTCCGTTCGAACGTCGGGTGGGCGACGATCTATCGAACTCCTATGGATCTCCTTCAACTCTCTAGAATATCAAGTATGATAATCTTTTCTTATGATTTATGAAGGCCATGTAGTGCTTTTATAGGCTACGTAGGGGATCTAAAGGAGGTGGAATATTGGGCTTCCAATATTGAAGATTAAATTGAGCCCAATGCTCAAGTCCATTAATCCTTATCAATATTAATTAATTTATTTTCCACTATATAAATTAATTGCACTCCCAATATTAAACCATATTATATCCAAATAATATTTCTCCGGTAGTATTATTTATTCCGTGTATTTAAGATATAAATATCCATGAATAAAATTTATTTATTGCTTAATAAATTTATTCATATCTTTTATCCGAGACTAGTACCACTCAACATTATTTATTATGCGGAACAAATCCACTCGCGAGGTTTACATAATAAATCCTTATGAGCTCATCTCGGGGATATTATCAACCCTTCCGGGATACACTGTCCCGTCAAGAATTCACGGCATGTCATATATAAAATATAGTGACCCAACTTAACCGGTAATTGACCCAATAATTAAACCGGTCAATTCCTTTGGAAAATCAAAGTCACTTATATTAAATATACACACCCGCAATTGTATCGGGGATTAAGAATAAAATACACAGAGTCTCAAATCAATTATCGCCGAGCAAACCTAATTGATGAGTCTCAATCGATCCGCTCAATACACCAAGTGTACAAGTGTGATAAAATAATTAAGACAAATTATTTTCTCTCTCACACAACGACTATACCGATGGATTGGTCCGTGTCCATCTAGGTCGTGAGCATCTGTTTGATTAAATACGAGTAACCGATAGTATGATCTTCTGTGTGACGTCGCAGACCATACTAACTACAACGTATAAAATCCAGGACTATAATTTGCATATATTTAATTAACAATAATTAAAAGCAAATGAATGTTTGTATTTAATAGGTAAATGAAAGTGTACAAGGAGTTCATAATACTCAAATCTAGACATTAAGTATACTACTCCAACAATCTCCCACTTATACTAAGGTCTAGTCTTATCTTCCAAACTTCTGACTCCCAAACCCTCCAAGTGCTTGAAATATACTTCCTTAGGAAGTATCTTGGTGAAAGGGTCCGCTAGGTTGTCTTCCGAAGCTATCTTGGTGACTATCGCATCGCCCCTCTTGACGATGTCTCGAATCAGGTGGTACTTGCGCTCTATGTGTTTCGTAGCACTATGGGACCGTGGTTCCTTACTGTTTGCCACTGCACCGCTATTATCACAATAAATTGTCATAGCCTTGGGCAAACTCGGAATCACATCTAAGTCCTGGAGGAAATTAAGGAACCAAACTGACTCTTTCGCTGCCTCTGAGGCTGCAACATATTCAGCTTCCATGGTAGAGTCTGAAATGCACTTTTGCTTAACACTCTTCCATGATACGGCTCCACCTCCCAAAGTGTACACATAGCCTGATGTCGACTTTCGCCGGTCCTTATCAGCTTGGAAATCCGAATCCGTATAACCCAAAGGAATTAGATTGTCTGCCCCGTAACTTAGAACATAATCCTTAGTATTTCGCAAATACTTGAAAATGCTCTTTACGGCAGTCCAATGAGCCTTTCCAGGGTTACTCTGATATCTCGCTACTACGCCAACTGCATAGCAGATATCAGGCCTTGTGCATAACATTGCATACATCAAGCTTCCCACAGCCGAAGCGTAGGGAACTGCTTTCATTTCATCTTTCTCCTTTTGTGTCTGAGGACACATCTCCTTAGAAAGATAAGTTCCTTTACTGAAGGGTAGTTCACCCTTCTTGGAATCTTGCATGTTAAAACGAGCCAGAATCGTGTCTATGTAAGATTGCTGGGATAAGCACAATGTTCTATTCCGGCGATCCCTTATAACCTTGATCCCTAGAACATGTCCAACTTCTCCCAAATCTTTCATATCGAATTGTCTAGACAACCATCCCTTTATGTCTGATAACATTTTCACACTGTTGCCAATGAGAAGAATGTCGTCTACATAAAGCACGAGAAACACCACTTTCTTCCCATCACGTTTCCAATACACACACGATTCGTCCATGCTTTGACTGAATCCAAAAGATTGGACTACTTCGTCAAACCGCAGGTTCCACGATCTCGAGGCTTGTTTCAATCCATAAATGGATCGATTAAGCTTGCACACTAGATGATCTCGCCCCTTAGCAATGAATCCTTCTGGTTGTTTCATATAAATCGTCTCATCAAGACTTCCATTTAGGAAAGCTGTCTTGACATCCATTTGCCACACCTCATAATCCATATGAGCTGCTATGGATAAGAGAATCCGGATCGACTTTATCTTGGCTACCGTCGAGAAGGTCTCCTCATAATCGATTCCCTCTTTTTGAGTATATCCTTTCGCAACAAGCCGAGCCTTAAAGGTTTCAACCTTTCCGTCAGATCCTCTCTTTCTCTTGTAGACCCATTTACACCCAGACTTTATTAGAATCCATAGATTCAATTTCGGATTTCATCGCTTTCTTCCAAGAAGGCGCATCTATATCTTGTACCGCCTCATCATAGGTCCAGGGATCGATTTCTTGAACTCCAGGTCCAGAGTCCGAAGACTCACCCAGTCCAATCCATCTATCTGGTTGTTTAACAACCCTCCCACTACGACGGCGTTCCGGTGTATTAACAGTGACAGTAGGTGCAGGTTCTAGTGGTGTATTACTACTCGGTTCGGCTGTATCTAGGTCTTTATCGTTACCTCTCAACTCATCAAGCATTATGTCACTCTTGGGCTTGTGGTCCATGACATAGTCTTCCTCTAAGAACCGAGCGTTAGTACTTATAACGATCTTCTGGTCCTTAGGACTATAGAACATGCCACCCTTAGTTCCTCTAGGATATCCTATAAACAACCGCACTTCAGTACGAGGTTCTAATTTATCGGCACCTACCTTCAACACATGTGCAGGGCACCCCCAGATCCGAACGTGTCTCAAGCTAGGCTTGCGCCCGCTCCATCGTTCCATGGGTGTTGAAGGAACCGTTTTAGATGGAACCAAGTTTAGAATGTGCGCTGCTGTTTCCAAGGCATATCCCCAGAACATAACAGGTAAGTCCGAGTAACTCATCATCGAACGCACCATTTCCATAAGAGTCCTATTCCTTCTTTCTGACACACCATTCTGCTGGGGAGTATATGGTGATGTCATTTGGGAATCAATCCCATTCTCTGCCAAGTATGCCTTGAATTCTCCAGACAGGTACTCGCCTCCGCGATCAGATCGCAGGCATTTAATGGATTTACCTTGAAGGTTCTCCACAAGAGCCTTGAACTCTTTGAACTTGTCAAAAGATTCGCTCTTGCGGCGCATCAGGTATACAAATCCATACCTTGAGTAATCATCAGTGAAGGTGATGAAATACTCGTACCCTCCCTTTGCCTGAGTATACATAGGTCCGCATACATCAGAGTGAATCAAATCCAATACTTGTTCATCTCTTCGTCCTTTACTAGAAAAAGAACGCTTAGTCATTTTTCCCTCTAAACAGGATTCGCAAGTTGGAAGGTCCTCTCCTTCAACACCGCTGATGAGACCATCAGCTTTCAACCTTTGAATTCTATTTGAGTTAATATGACCTAGCCTTAGATGCCACAAGTATAATTGATTCATCTTAGAAGGTTCCTTTCTCTTATTGGTGTTCGTAGATGTGTTATTACTCTCGGTTAGTTGCATCGTGTTAGACTCAGGATTCAGCACATACAAATCGTCTACCAATGTACCAGAACAGATAATATCACTATTTCTTCTTATGATCACAGAGTGGTCAAAAGAAACAGAATATCCATTCATAATAAGTTTAGAAACCGAAATTAAATTCTTTCTAAAGTTGGGTACATAAAGACAATTATGTAAAACTAAAACCCTATCACTACTGAAGCGTAAGTGAACGTCTCCCACTGCAACGGCCGCCACCTTTGCAGCATTGCCCATGTAGACCACGATCTCTCCCTCTCTAAGTCTCCGGGTTTCCTGGAACCCCTGCAATAAATTGCAGACATGATCAGTGGCCCCCGTATCTACACACCAGGTGCTGGTAGATAACACCACTGATAATGTTTCAGTGACTAAGGAAAATTTCGTACCTTTGATGAGAGGGCAATCAGACCTCCAGTGCCCAAACTGCTTGCATCGATAGCACTTGCCTCGCGGCTTGCTTTTCCCACTCCGTGGTTTGGAACCACTGGGTTTCTTTGCTTGCACTTCCATCTTAGCCACAAGAGCTTGTGATTTTCTGACCATACTTATAAGTTGAAATTACGTCTTCGACGTAGGATACCAACTTTTCGCGAAGTCGGTCTTAAACGCTGAAACTTCAGCAACTTCGTTCGCACACACTTAGCTCTGCTTGCTATGTATGTTGTTCGGTGTATGTTGTGTGTTCGAACTCAACAAGAGTATAGTAAAGTGCTGAAGACAAAGTTATGTAATAGTTTCATTTCATTGATAAACAAAACTAACTATTACACTTGTGGAGAAAGGTAGACGGAATGATCAAGAGTCGTATCCCAAGTGACGTAGCACTCCAACGAACTAATGATCTAGTACTATATCACCTAGAGCTAAATCGCATAACTCTACTATCGGTGCACAGCACAAAACAACTACCAAAACTCTTAAGGCAGAAAGCCGTAAACAACGAACGTTGATACTCGGATATCGGATTTCGTTCTCTCAAAATCGTCGAAGAATGTCATCCAACTCCATGGGTATATATAGTAGTCTCGCACATGTGAGGCCTTGAAATAGAGCAATCTGATTGGCCACATGCTTGACCTACATCACAATTCCATGGATGACATCACTTTCGGAATCTTCGATTCTTGAATCTTGGAATCTTGAATCTTCGATTCTTGAATCTTCGAATCTTGAATCTTCGATTCTTTAACTTCAGACTTCAACACATCTTGACTCCGTCGATCTCAATACTTCATCTTCAACTTCATCGTGGTGAATACTCGTCGTTGAACATTTCATATTTCATCGTCTTCATTGTCGTCAATATAGTTGAAGTGGTAAATAGCACTTCATGCATCCGTTGATACTCGAAGTGAAAGAGGCACAGCAAAGGACTTCAGTTGTACAGGATGAAGTAACATCTTGCGACGCCAGTCGCGTGCGACGGGAGTCGCAAATCCTAGACGTGCGACGTAAGTCGCGTGCGACTCCTGTCGCAATTCTTGGTCAATAATATCAAGCGACTCCTGTCGCAATGAAATGGAGAGGCAAAGCCGTGCGACCCCAGTCGCGTGCGACAGCAGTCGCTAATCAGGATACGCGACGCTTGTCGCGTGCGACTTCAGTCGCGAGAGGAGGAGATGCAAAGACACGCGACGCATGTCGCGAATGAGGAGAAGGCCATGTTGAGCGACGCTCGTCGCGTGCGACGTCAGTCGCGAGAAGCAGTCAAGGAGACCAAGCGACTTTGTCGCGTGCGACGCCAGTCGCGAACGGAGTGAGAGGCCGGCTTGAGCGACACTTGTCGCGTGCGACGCCTGTCGCGTGCGACGCTTGTCGCGTGGTGTGGTAATGCAACGTCGTGCGACTTCAGTCGCATGAACTTGATATGTTGATTATTTTGCATTCACTCAACCTACACCTGAAATCAAAAACAAAAACAACAAACACATGTTGTAGCCAAAACTAACAACTACAATCTCCCCCTTTTTGGCACAACTCATGTGACCAGAGGTTAGTAACGGAGATACACAAAACTCCCCCTCAATCAAAGCATATGAAAGCAAACTAAGTAAAAAGAAACAACCAATCAAACAACCACTTAGCATTAATAATGAATAGAAATGAAAACCAGAAACTTAGTCATGAGTTCAACAACAAAAACTTCAAAACAGAGTTCAACGAGGCAGATATGAAAAACATGCATGATGGAAAATATCAAGTCTTATGCATGCATGCGATATTATGAAAACAAGAGTAACTGAAAGTGTTCATAATCATTAAGCAGAAAAAAAATCTTCAAGTCCTTGGAGATCCATCTGGAGATGGTGAGCGTACTGGAGTAGTTTGTGGTGAGGCTTCACCAGACTTCATTTCTTCATCATCATTTCCAGTTCCATCGCCCAAGTCTTCCTCAACCTCATCTCTATCAGTGTCAAAGTCATCGTCACGATTTCCATAAATTTCATATTCGCCGAACTCATCTTCACCGAGTTTGATCCTCTGCTCATCATCCTCTTCAATCTCTTCAACGTCAACTTCTGTATCTTCATCTTTCAAACCGTCAGACGGCATCGCAAGCGACACCTCTGGATGTGTGGAATCATCAACCTTCTCTTTTCCTTTCCTTAGCATTTCCAGTACTTCACTTTCGTTCATCACATGAACTCCCTCATCTTCATTCTCAATCACCATGTGTTTGGACTTGGCAAGATCATCCATTGCTTCCTTGATACCATCTTTGATGAGTTGAAAAATAAAAGTATCACTTAAGCCTTGCCCAGATGAGCCAGCACCACTAACACCACCACTAACACCACCTAATCCCCCCCCTTGATGGGTCAGCTGGTAGAGGGAAGTGAAGGCAGCCTTCTGATCGTTCTGAGCCTCGATCATCTCAGAGTATGCTAAGGCATGGGCAGCCTGTTTACGCTCTAGGCGTTGAGTTGTGGTGAAGCACCTATGGATAACTGCCGACGGAACAACAGCACGATAGTTGTGCATAGGGTGATACGGATTCTTATGGGGAGGCAATCCAGATCGGGGGCCGAACTTATGAGGCACAACCTTCTCACGTTTCTCTACCTTGACATCATCATCACTGTCCTTCTCAATATCAACATTTTCAACCGTGACCTCTTCAGTTTTAGTACGCTTTGATGCAGAAGATTCAAGTTTTGCAGCAGCGGACCTTTTCTTTGTTTTGACCGGTGAAAGAGGTGGGGTGATAGGATCCTTGACGTCTTCCCTCTTTACGAACTTAGTCCATGGTAAATCGAACACTCTATTCTTCAAGAAAGTAGGAGTGATGTTGACATGAGAGTTCTTCTTTATCTTTCTTTCAGTCTCCGTCATCGGAATGAACTTTTGTTCAACCATCATTCCATAAATGAGACAGGGATGAGTAAGATGCAAGCGACGATTTTCTTCAACCTCAGATTGTTGAATGAGTAGAGAATCGGAAGCCTTGGCTATTCTGCAGATGTCAGCAAAGATGATTTCCCCAAGGTCAACCTGTTCACCGCAACCGAGACGGAAGATAATATGCATCAACTTGGGAGATAGATAATTTTCATCAGGATGAGCAGCCCAGTTAGTCATACCAAACCTATGCAGATTTCCGTAGAAGGCAGATAGCTTTGCAGGATGAGGTAAGGGTGACTTAGCTTTCCCTTGAGTCATAAAAGAGCCAATCTTCAAGGCATTCATACGATCATCATCGGATGGAAACGTCCAAGTGCTATCAACTTCAATTCTCTTCAAGAAGATATTGATGTTGAGGGGGCGAAAGGTATACAATTTACTCCGAAAAACAAACCGCCCATACATCGGGCTCGAGGGGTCAGCAAACTCAGGAGTGAGGTTGGCATAGAATTTTTGTATGATGGGGATCGAGTAACGATAGGTAGCAGTGACAGACTCCAACAATTTCATATCATCGAAGAATTTTGTCAAACCAGATTTGATATAATCTCCGGAGCGAATGTGTCGATCAGTAAGAATGGGTATGTTCTCAATCAAGCCTAGGCGACGCTCAGCCTTGGCATAGAAGAAATCAGGTTTATAGTGCTTCCCACACTCTTCAACAGTTTGATAGTAGATGGTTTCAGAAGTAGCTCCAGTTGAGCCAGGAGGTGTAGGAATAAGAGGCGGCTTCCCAGAGCTATGAGAGAGTGACTTCTCTCCTTCACCGGAGCCAGAAGATTTTTTCTTCGACCCACCAGCAGAGTCAGTGGGAGTAGAGTGTGTATCCTTCTTAGGATCAGGCACAGCAGCAGAGATGGAGGGTATAGATTTCTTAGGAGTATTCTCAGTAGCAGAGATAGAAGGTTTGACCTTCTTAGGATCAACAACAACAGTAGTGAGCGAAGATTTGGTAGTCTTCGAGGAGGCACCAGAGCCAGAAATGGTTTTCGTATTACCAACAGTTATAGGAGGAGGAACTTTAAGTATCCTCTTTCCTTCATCAGTCATGATGCCGTCAGCCACCAGCTTCTGATATTCAGTCGGGGACACAAGACCCTTGAAGCAGCGAAGGAAGTTAGATGGATACTTCCTTGGTGGTTGATCAGACTTGGTAGGTTTGCCACCACTCTTCGACACTGAGTGAGCAGGCTTAGCAGGTTTCGTCAGATCGATGGATGGAGACTTACCACCGCGGTTGTCCATCTTGTCCATGTGTTTCTGAAGAGTATGTAGCGCCTTCTTCTTGGAGTCAGGCGAAGGAGCCTCTCGCCAAGCCTTGGTTAAGTCAGCAAGAACTTCTTTGTCAAGTTCTTCAAACATGTTGCCAGATGATGTAGACATAGTAATAGCAGGAGAGTATCAAGATCGAGAGTCTAAGGGCCTAAGTGAATCACTGGTGCCTGACGCACGAAGCTAGAGTTAGAGAAGTGAATCGTCGAACGCCTGATGCGTGAAGTAGAGAGATCACAAGTAACGACACTTCAACCACGAAAGCAAGATCGCAAGATCGCACAGAGAGTAGGATACTTAGAGAATTTTGAGTTGCAAGTAACCCTAAACCAAGTTTTTGATGGCCTATATATAGGAAAAGTTTTGGGCCTGCTCGTCTTGAAAAAAAATACCTGCGAAAAAGCCCAATAAGCAGTAGAAAATTGGCCCATCAGTACAAAAATCGATTAAAAAAAAAAAAATAATAATAAACCGAAAAGCTTAAAAAAAATCTAAGTAACAAAGAAATTCAAAAACTTCAAAATTTTATTTTTTTTTTTTATTTTAAAAAAAAATTCGTCGACGAGCATGAGGTATCAAAGACGTTCATCGTCTCAAAACGAGATGAAATGTGTTGCATAAGCGTTGAGGTGAGAGGAGATGGGGTGTGACATTTGAGTTGGGTGTTGTTGTGGACAGCTTCACGCGACAGTTGTCGCTTGCGACTGGTGTCGCGCAGGATCACCAAACGCGACGTGTGTCGCGTGCGACTGAAGTCGCGTATGCTTACGTGCGACTAGTGTCGCGAGCGACTGAAGTCACTTGAATGAACCAACAACCAGCGTCGTAAGAGAGTGTTGTGCGACCAGAGTCACTTGACATCCAGCAAAATCAACATTGCAGGAGGAGTTATGCACTGGAAGCCGCTACACTCAAATTTTGCCTTAAGGTTAAGAACTCCACGAGATGCTGAACATGAACTACAAAAATACCAATCAAAGCAGCACATCCCGAGTTAGTATTCAAGCGTTCAACACACTGCAAACATTCAAAAAACATTTTAGTGGAGATTCAATCGGTGATACCAGGCAGTGAAGAGCAAATATTTTCCCAAAAAAAAAATTTCACTTTTCATCAATCTCCAAAACAAAAACATCACACAAGGTGAATAAAACTTTGAGGTATAATGAAATATCTCTTGAATTTAAAAACCGGTGAAACGGACCGAAGTATGTTGAAATAAGTTTAACTTGTCCTTCGTCGCAATCACAAGAATGCGATCGTGTTTCATTGGAACATATATGATGAGTTAACACCGCACAAGAGATTATGATTCATGAGTGTAAGGTGAACTTTTAAGGCACTCCACTTGGGACAAGCGTTACTACAATCAGAGGGGAGCAAGGTTCGACCTGCGTCCTCCAGACGAGTTTTAGCTTTTTAAATGAAATGCAACAGATGCTCATTACAGCAGTCAGAGGGGAGCAAGGATCATCCTGCATCTCCGAAGTGTGATGGTTGAGCATCTTAAATTATAGCGTCTATGTGCTACCTTTCGAAGAGGGGAGCCGGCGGACAAAGTGATCCGGCGTCCTCCGTTACTCGGTATTATAGATCAATGCAAATGAGCTTATGGGAGTTATATGCCAAGTTCACATGTGTACACTCAGAGGAATAAATGCACTTGGGTCCGAAGACTAAAGCGGCCTCGATCCATGTTCATCTTATTAGATTAATCCACGACGATCCATAGTGCGTATTCAGAAGTAAAGAAAACAATCTTTCAGACTTCAAAATTTTCGTGAACTCTTAGAGAGAACACATGCAGAGAGAATTTCTTAATTTTTTGAATCTCTCAAAGTCAAGAGGTTTGGTGAAGATGTCAGCGAGTTGTTTTTCTGTTGAAATATGCTGTAGACTGACTATATCACGATCAACCAAATCTCTAATGAAATGATGTCGAATGTCGATGTGTTTAGTGCGAGAATGCTGAACAGGATTTTCGCTGATTTTGATTGCACTTTGGTTATCACAGTACAGCACCAAGGGAGCACTCTCAATAAGATAATCATCCAACATCTGCTTTAGCCAAAGCAATTGAGTGCAGCAGCTCCCGGCTGCAACATACTCAGACTCAGCTGTTGATAGTGCAATGCAATTTTGCTTCCGACTATGCCATGACACTAAGTTATTGCCAAGGAAGCAGCAGCATCCAGAAGTGCTCTTTCTTTCATCATTATCACTCGCCCAATCCGCATCGGAGTAACCAACGAGATTTGATGTAGTGTCACACGCATACCAAAGACCGAGATCCGAAGTTCCAGAGATGTAGCGGAGTATACGTTTCACAGCTCGTAGATGGTCTTCCTTAGGATCAGCTTGGTACCTGGCACACATACAAACACTAAACATTATGTCAGGGCGAGTAGCAGTTAAATAAAGTAAACTTCCAATCATAGAACGATAGAGAGTTTGATCAACACTTCGACTCTTAGTTGACATAGAAAGGCGATCAGTTGTCGCCATGGGAGTGTTGGCGGGCTTGGCATGGTGCATTTCAAATTTCTCAACCATGTTCTTAGCATACTTGCTTTGTGAGATAAATATTCCATCTGGTCGTTGAGATATCTGAAGACCCAAAAATTGATGTAGCTCGCCTTCAAGACTCATCTGAAATGTAGAAGACATAGAATCCGTGAATGCTTTCACGAGCTTAGAGCAAGTAGCACCGAAGACAATGTCGTCGACGTAAATCTGGGCAACGATCATGTGTTTCCCATCACGTTTGATAAAGAGAGTCTTGTCCACTGAGCCTCGTTCAAAACCAAACTTCAGAAGGTAGTCTGTCAGACACCCAAACCAAGCTCGAGGAGCTTGCTTCAACCCATATAAAGCTTTATGAAGCTTATAGACATGATTAGGCTTCTTAGGATCCTCAAATCCTTTTGGTTGAGCAACATATACTTCTTCTTCCAGTACTCCATTTAGGAATGCAGCTTTGACATCCATTTGTCTAAGTTTGATGCCGAGATGGCAAGCAATAGCAATCAGAAGACGAATAGACTCAATACGTGCAACTGGAGCAAAGGTTTCATCAAAATCTATCCCTTCAACTTGGGCATAGCCTTGTGCAACGAGACGAGCTTTATTTCGAACAACTTGGTTATGCTCATCTGTTTTGTTCTTAAAGATCCATTTTGTTCCAACAACATTTATATTCGAAGCACGAGGAACCAAGGACCAAACATTATTTCTTGTGAACTCATTCAATTCTTCTTGCATGGCCATAATCCAGAAGTCGTCCTTCATAGCTTCCTTGTAATTTTTCGGTTCCGTTTCAGATAGGAAGCAAGAGACTCCGATTTCATGGCACACAGCAGAGGTGCAGATGTTATATAGTTCATCAGGAGAAGGAATTTGTTTCTTTGAGCGTGTAGTTCGCTCATTCATGTTTCCAATCATCTGAGTCGGAGGATGACGTTTTTGAATGTACCCAGGTGCTTCTCTTGGAGTATCAGCTGGATTGTCAACTTGATCATTTTCTTCACCATCAGACGATGAAGTGTCATTGTTATGCTGACTAGTCTCTCCAACTTCAGGTGAAGTGTTAGGAGTAGGAATATCTGGCATCTCAGTCGAAGGAGTAGATGGAAATGTTCGATATTCCAGAATCCCTGCCTTCACCCAGTCTTCATCCACATCTTTCCCCAGGAAGTCTTGTTCATCGAAATTAATGTTCACAGTTTCCATCACCTTTCTAGTTCTGAGATTGTAAGCACGATAGGCATGACTATTCTGACTATAGCCAACAAAGATACCACGATCGGCTTTAGCTTCAAATTTCTTCAGTGGATCACGATCCCTCAAGATATAGCACGTGCAGCCAAAGACACGAAGGTGAGCAACAGATGGCTTTTTGCCATTAACAAGTTCATAGGCTGTTGCCGTGGTTCCAGATCGAATACTTATGCGATTCAGGATGTATCCAGCAGTTGAGACGGCTTCAGCCCAAAAATTTCGTGCAAGATGTTTTGAGATCAACATCACGCGAGCCATCTCTTGCAGTGTTCGATTCTTATGTTCGGCTATTCCATTTTGTTGAGGCGTTTTAGGAGCCGAGTATTCATGATGAATTCCTTTCATCATACAGAATTCATTGAAGCTAGCATTCTCAAATTCAGTTCCGTGATCACTTCTGATCCTCTTTACTTTAGCTTCATGGTTAGTTCTTATCCATTTTATAATTCCCTTGAATGCATCAAAAGTCTCATCTTTGGTAGCAAGGAATCTCGTCCAAGTATAGCGAGAGAAATCATCGACAACCACCAGTACATACTCTTTCTTAGCGATGCTCTTTACTTCCATTGGACCCATGAGATCCATATGAAGTAGTTCAAAAGGAGCAGAAGTGCTCATCAGTGTTGGTAGTGCAGGATGAGGAGTTCTCGTCAGCTTACTCTTCTGACAGTCACCACACACTCTTTTCTCAATTTTGGGGAGTTGGGAAATTCCTCGAACTACCTCCCCCTTAATCAATTTACTCAAATTCCGAGTGCTAGTGTGTCCAAGGCGTTGATGCCATAAATCGACTTCATCAGTGACGGTCACAGAGAAACAACTATATTCAGTTGTATAGCAGTTGTTTTTAGCACGTGGACCTTCCATGATGCACTTTCCTTCAACATCAAAGACCTTGCAAGAGTCTCTATCAAAACTAACATTCAGCCCTTCGTCACACAGTTGGCTGATGCTTATGAGATTTGCCACGAGTCCCTTCACATGAACAACATTTCGGATGGGTGGCAATCCCTTGATATGCAGCGTTCCCTTACCCATGACAACGCCTTTAGCTCCCCCTCCAAACACTACGGGAGAGCCAGTCATAGGCTCATATTCTTTCAAGAATTTTTTAGTTCCAGTCATGTGTCGGGAACAACCGCTGTCAAAATACCAAATTCCTTTATTTCCAGAATCAGAGGCATTGAGTGCAACATTGCAAAATATAAGTTCTCTCGGTCTCCAGGCAGTTCTAGTGGTGGAGTTAAGTTTAACTTCACTCTTTCGGGACTTAGGTACCCATTTCTTCTTCACACCAAAATTTTGTGACTTAGCCTCAGTCACAGGTTTTACATTTTTCTCAACTTTCAGTTCAGGAGACGGGGGTATCTTTGTATTCTTAATTACTTCACGCTGTTTCTCCGTCATAAAACCCCGGTTTATGTCATCTCTCAGTTTAAAGCAAAATGGTCTGATGTGTCCAGCTACATTACAGTAGTGACAGACATACTCTGGCCTTTGACGAGGTTCAGTCCTCGTAGAAGTCTTGACCATTGCAGGTTTAGCAAGAGAGTGTTTCACATTGGTCTTCACAGCATGAGATTTATTCAATTTCTTTAGCAAAGTCTTCTCATATGGCAGGATGCCACGAGGATGTTTCACAATATTTCTTGGAAATTGATAAGTCTCAGATTTAGGGCAAGCAGTTGTGTTCGACTTTTGAGTTTTAGATTCCGGAGACACAGCAACTTTCTTTCCTTCAGCAATTTCCTTCCGTTTTGATGATTCAGCATCATCCTTACTTTTATCCTTTAACTGATCATTCGAAGCTTTAACAAAGGTCACTTCCTTCTTCTCGGGTGTAGAATAAATAGACTCAAACACTTTTTGAAATCCAAGACCATATCGGTTAGGATTCATATATGAAGCAGCATTGTCAAACACCGAAGAATTCGTGTTCATTTTTCTTAACAGTTCATCAGTCATGTGAAGTTTTTCTTTCAAGACATAGCGTTTCTTGTCACACATAGCTAAATCAGTTTGAGCTTTTATCAAAGATGACTTTAGCTCATCATTCTCAGCATCAGTGTTCTTGAAAAGAGTTTGGAGTTTCTTCACTTCTGATGTTTCCTTCTTCAGTGATGCCTTCAGTTTCGAGTTTTCAGAATCTAACTTCTCAACCAACTCTCTTAGTTCAACAACTTCTTTGTGATATTTATATTTTTCCTCGAAGAGAGCATCAAATTTAATTTTTAGAATTGTTAGAGAATTATTCAACCTCTTCTTCTCATCTTCCGTCTTCTCAATCGAGTTTCTCAAACCAATAACCTCATCACTCATGTTGTGTTTCTCATTCGAGAGTTCAGTAATAGATTCTGTCAGAACCTTCAAAGACACTTCGAGTGTGTTATTCTTCGTGATAGCTAAGTCATGTAAGCTTATCAATTCAGCATGATTCTCTCTCAGAGTGAGTAGCTCATTACACACAACTTCAGCTTGACACACTCCAGGTGTCATCTCTATCTCTTCAGTTTCAGACTCAGATTCACCATCTGAGAAGATATCGTCATCACAAAAATTTCGATTTTCTGAGGCCAGACGGAAAATGTTATCTGCAGTAGCAGTATCCTTCAGAAAGGCATCAAGTTGAAAGTTTTCAACTTCAAAATTAGCAAGGTCAAAACCTTCATCAAACGTGACAACGAGAGCGTTGTCCTCATCTTCATCCGAGTTATCATCATCAGACCCATTGTTCTCAGATAACACATCTTCATCATCGATCACCACATAGCTCACTGGTAGCTTCTTCTTCCGATGCAAGTTAGGACACTCATTCTTGACGTGTCCATATCCCTTACATTCATAGCATTGCATCTTAGATACATCTTTACTAGCAGAAGTGTATGGTGATATTTTTGTGCCCTTAAACCTCTTGTCAGAAGACGATCCCTGATTACGGTTGTCTGGAGTGTTCTGATATGAGTTAGAACTTTTCTGAAATTTTCGGAAATTTCGTGCTCGGTTCTTTCTCTTAAAATCTTGTTTCACAAGATATGTGACTATATCAGTCAAAACAGCAAGCTTGTCTGGGTTGTTGGAATTCATCAATCGTTCAATGTCCTCTGCTTCCTCATCATCAGATTCATTCATATCAGCTGAGAAACTACTTTCAGACTTCTCATTTTTCAACCGAGGTTGTTGAGATTTTGCGCTTCGTGAACTCTTTCCTTTCTCAGAAATCTTAAGAGCAGTCATCGGCTCATAGACAAGAGACATATCTGGGTTGCTTCGAACCTTGAGAGTTAAGTCGTAGTTTCTCAAGTCAGCCATCAAGTCAGCATAATCCCAGTTTTGATTTTCGTCGTTGCGGGCTTCAATAGTTAGCACTTTACTTTCGAACCTAGTGCTTACACTGGATAAAATTTTCTCATAGACCATGGGAGCAGGAAAAATTTCTCCTAGTTCAAATGCCTCATTGACATATCTCATGATTTTGTCCAAGTAGTCATTGATGTCTTCATCTTCCTTCATCCGGAGTTGATGGAATTGAGCAGTGATAGTTCGGATTTTCGACCTCTTAACTGCATGACTTCCCTCACAAGTTCTCTGTAAAGTTTCCCATGCATCTCTGGCAGAAGTGCAATTTTTGACCAGCTGATACATACTTAGGTCCAGCCATTCACAGATAATAAGTAGGGCTTTGCTGTTTGCCGTAGACAAGTCATGCTCCTCTCTCGTCCAACTACGTTCCGGTTTTGGAATTCTTACACCATCGGCATCTTCAGTATATGGGCGTTCCCATCCTTCTAACACTGCCATCCACGATCTAGAGTCAAAACCCTTAATCCTAGCAGAAACTTTGGCTTTCCAATTTGAGTAGTTCTGATGAGTAAGCATAATCGGTTTCTGGACAAACATAGACGACTCCATTGTAGCGGAAATATGAAGTCAAGTAACGGATCACGTCTTATACGTATGACGTCCCTGCTCTGATACCAATTGAAATTACGTCTTCGACGTAGGATACCAACTTTTCGCGAAGTCGGTCTTAAACGCTGAAACTTCAGCAACTTCGTTCGCACACACTTAGCTCTGCTTGCTATGTATGTTGTTCGGTGTATGTTGTGTGTTCGAACTCAACAAGAGTATAGTAAAGTGCTGAAGACAAAGTTATGTAATAGTTTCATTTCATTGATAAACAAAACTAACTATTACACTTGTGGAGAAAGGTAGACGGAATGATCAAGAGTCGTATCCCAAGTGACGTAGCACTCCAACGAACTAATGATCTAGTACTATATCACCTAGAGCTAAATCGCATAACTCTACTATCGGTGCACAGCACAAAACAACTACCAAAACTCTTAAGGCAGAAAGCCGTAAACAACGAACGTTGATACTCGGATATCGGATTTCGTTCTCTCAAAATCGTCGAAGAATGTCATCCAACTCCATGGGTATATATAGTAGTCTCGCACATGTGAGGCCTTGAAATAGAGCAATCTGATTGGCCACATGCTTGACCTACATCACAATTCCATGGATGACATCACTTTCGGAATCTTCGATTCTTGAATCTTGGAATCTTGAATCTTCGATTCTTGAATCTTCGATTCTTTAACTTCAGATTTCAACACATCTTGACTCCGTCGATCTCAATACTTCATCTTCAACTTCATCGTGGTGAATACTCGTCGTTGAACATTTCATATTTCATCGTCTTCATTGTCGTCAATATAGTTGAAGTGGTAAATAGCACTTCATGCATCCGTTGATACTCGAAGTGAAAGAGGCACAGCAAAGGACTTCAGTTGTACAGGATGAAGTAACATCTTGCGACGCCAGTCGCGTGCGACGGGAGTCGCAAATCCTAGACGTGCGACGTAAGTCGCGTGCGACTCCTGTCGCAATTCTTGGTCAATAATATCAAGCGACTCCTGTCGCAATGAAATGGAGAGGCAAAGCCGTGCGACCCCAGTCGCGTGCGACAGCAGTCGCTAATCAGGATACGCGACGCTTGTCGCGTGCGACTTCAGTCGCGAGAGGAGGAGATGCAAAGACACGCGACGCATGTCGCGAATGAGGAGAAGGCCATGTTGAGCGACGCTCGTCGCGTGCGACGTCAGTCGCGAGAAGCAGTCAAGGAGACCAAGCGACTTTGTCGCGTGCGACGCCAGTCGCGAACGGAGTGAGAGGCCGGCTTGAGCGACACTTGTCGCGTGCGACGCCTGTCGCGTGCGACGCTTGTCGCGTGGTGTGGTAATGCAACGTCGTGCGACTTCAGTCGCATGAACTTGATATGTTGATTATTTTGCATTCACTCAACCTACACCTGAAATCAAAAACAAAAACAACAAACACATGTTGTAGCCAAAACTAACAACTACATAAGTTCAGTTCTTTTGAAATCGTTTTTAAATGACTCCTCAAGAGGGCTGAATTTATAAAGTATGTCAATCACTTCTTGTCCGGCTTCCACGTTATGCCTCAACATCATTCTGAGGTCATTCCAAATGTCCTCATGAGTTGGGTCATCAGTGGATTCAGAAGGCTTAACAGTTTGGACAGTGTCCAGATTTCTTTTCCAATCAGTACTATATGGAACCAGTGAGTTTTCATCTTTAAGTATATCACAAAGTGGGGTCATAGTCATTCTTAACCTATAAGCACATAAAACAAACAAACAATTTAATATCCGATATTATCTCCCTTAAATAATATCATTAAATCACTAATCGCATCTAAAATCCCATCAGGTAAGGCAAGCCACGATAGTGTGGACGTTTACCCACCCAAATGACTTAGCAATTAGATTTCCTTCGGTCGTACATCATCAATAGCGTTACCTCGATGGGAGGAATACTATGAAGCGTACCTAAGTGTTAACCATCGCTCAGTACTAAGAAGTTTGTTTGAGACTCGCGCATCACCGCAAGCCACGATAGTGTGGACGTTTACGACGACACACGAATCTTTCACTCCCTTCTATAACTGTCTACATCAATCGATCTAAAATCCCATTCAGTATAGCAAGCCACGATAGTGTGGACGTTTACTACACCAAAAGACTTATACAATTGAAATCCAATTACTTGATCCATTCGATCTTGTAAATCAAGACGTGGAGAATCATAAGTGAAACTCGAAGTTTCTTACCAGTGATTCACCATGCGAACAACCCTATCTCTCATAAATGAGGGAGCCGAGCAGACAATCGATCCATCTTTAAAAGAATGGTACGAAGGTCTCTAATTTGTGTCCTCGACATGACCAAGTGGCTTTGGCTCCATTCCACTCCCCGGGGTAAGAATGAGTCGACTTGAAATCAGTTTTGGAAAGACAAATTGGGCATTGTTTGATGAACTTAATCAATGTTTCTCGTAAGAGGAATTACAAGAACTCTCCTACAATGACCTATCTATATAAACTTTAAAAGTTTATAAAAGTCACCAAGAGAGCAGCAATGGAGACCATGGGTATGTTTCCATACCCTCTCCCACTTAGCTTTTTACAATAAAGGGATACGCTATCTAGTGCATAAAAGTAAACACATATAGCATGCATACATGTAATAAAGCACATAATATTATCACATAGTCAAAATAATTACTAGAATATTATTTTCCGACTATTATGGCTTTACTCCATCTCCGTACGCATCTTCTAGTCTTCAGTCTTCGTTCTTGAATGCTCCATGTGACGAGAATATTAATTTCCAATATTTAAATCTATTTATTTTTAATAAATCCAAAAGATACTTAATTAATAATAATTAAGTCAATCGAATAAATTAAAAATAAAATTAAATATTATTAATATTTTTATTTATTTTATCTTCCCTTTCTACTTCATTAAATCTCTAGAATAATCTATCCAAGACCCACTTGGAATATTCTAGATGATTTCCATAATGAAATAAGGAAATAAAATAATTTAGGACTCTTCTACTTTCCAAATTAATTAGATTCCTAATCCATGAATATTTCCATAAAATAGAAATAATCAATTAGGAATCCTAATTAATTCCAAATTGATTCTTTTCCTAATCCATGAGAGTTCCCAAAAATAGGAATTCTCAAATAGGAAAAATCCGAACCAATTAGGAAAGAGAATCACCGGACCGGGATAGCACGGGGTGGGGATCCCCGCACCATCCTCGACCGCCGCCACCATGCCGCCGCCGCCCAGCCTACGCGCCACCACCACTGGTGGCCGGCGTGGCCGAGACTCCCGCGGGCAGCCCTCGTTGGCGTGGGTCGATCATCCTCGTGGGATCGACCATGGGGATGGTCGATCCTTGTCCTCACCCTCATGATCATCTCCTTCGTCACGCGTCTTCTCCGGCGGTCGTTTCGGCATCGATCCAACGCAAAATAAATTACATAATCTAAATTACAATTCCGGTATCGATTCTATACATGAAATCGACCCTATACAATTTCCGGAAAAACGTAGAACGTAATAATAAATCCTAAATTCGGTCAACCCCCGAATTTTTACTATTACAAGCATTCACCACCAAAAACGAATCTCGACATGTCCGAGAGTTTAATAAAACAACAATTATGACATAATAAATTAAACGAATAATAAATTAAGCCATAATAGTCGGAAACCCTGCAAGGTAGAACAATTTTATCGAAAATACCGCGAACGTAAACCACGCTCTGATACCAATTGTTGGAATTCGATATCCCGGGCTATTAAAATTTGCGGAAACAATAGCCCGATCAAAAACCCATCGCCAGAGATCACATGAACGCCGACTCATCCGCCGGAGTCCGACCATCGGAGACCACGCGCCCGAAGACGCGTAGCCCGCCCCCGGCCGAGCCCCCGCGAGCCGCCGCTCACGTGATCGAACATCACGTTCGATGGGGCTGCATCCGGCAGCCCCCGGCAGCAGGTCCGGCGACCTGCTGCTCGCCGTGGAGGAGCCCCCACCGTCGCGGTGGGGAGGTGGCGGCACCGGCCCGCCACCGCCGGCGATCGCGTCCAGCGATCGCCCCCCTCGGCCGAAGCCGAGGGCTCTCTCCTTCGCGCGCCGAACCCAAGGCGTGCGGTCCACGCGGTCCGGTGGCTTTGCCACCACCGCGTGGTCGTTCGTCTAATCCGGATTCGATCCTTCGGATCTTGCGTTCTACGGTATTCTCGATAAATCCAAAATCGAACAATTATCAAGGGCGTTTAGATATTGTACCTTTCGATTCGTTGTTCGGAGAAACGAAATCAAGATGACCTTTGAATCTTCCCACGTATTCCTTGCACTCCGTTCGAACGTCGGGTGGGCGACGATCTATCGAACTCCTATGGATCTCCTTCAACTCTCTAGAATATCAAGTATGATAATCTTTTCTTATGATATTTATGAAGGCCATGTAGTGCTTTTATAGGCTACGTAGGGGATCTAAAGGAGGTGGAATATTGGGCTTCCAATATTGAAGATTAAATTGAGCCCAATGCTCAAGTCCATTAATCCTTATCAATATTAATTAATTTATTTTCCACTATATAAATTAATTGCACTCCCAATATTAAACCATATTATATCCAAATAATATTTCTCCGGTAGTATTATTTATTCCGTGTATTTAAGATATAAATATCCATGAATAAAATTTATTTATTGCTTAATAAATTTATTCATATCTTTTATCCGAGACTAGTACCACTCAACATTATTTATTATGCGGAACAAATCCACTCGCGAGGTTTACATAATAAA
Organism: Euphrasia confusa; assembly: GCA_954870475.1. Lineage (NCBI taxonomy): Eukaryota > Viridiplantae > Streptophyta > Magnoliopsida > Lamiales > Orobanchaceae > Euphrasia > Euphrasia confusa. The sequence goes on along the minus strand of OX940957.1, from coordinate 17,201,941 downwards.
TCCTTATGAGCTCATCTCGGGGATATTATCAACCCTTCCGGGATACACTGTCCCGTCAAGAATTCACGGCATGTCATATATAAAATATAGTGACCCAACTTAACCGGTAATTGACCCAATAATTAAACCGGTCAATTCCTTTGGAAAATCAAAGTCACTTATATTAAATATACACACCCGCAATTGTATCGGGGATTAAGAATAAAATACACAGAGTCTCAAATCAATTATCGCCGAGCAAACCTAATTGATGAGTCTCAATCGATCCGCTCAATACACCAAGTGTACAAGTGTGATAAAATAATTAAGACAATTATTTTCTCTCTCACACAACGACTATACCGATGGATTGGTCCGTGTCCATCTAGGTCGTGAGCATCTGTTTGATTAAATACGAGTAACCGATAGTATGATCTTCTGTGTGACGTCGCACACCATACTAACTACAACGTATAAAATCCAGGACTATTAATTTGCATATATTTAATTAACAATAATTAAAAGCAAATGAATGTTTGTATTTAATAGGTAAATCAAAGTGTACAAGGAGTTCATAATACTCAAATCTAGACATTAAGTATACTACTCCAACATTCCGACCGTAAACGAGGCAAGGTCGTACCTCTCATGGGCGAGTAAAATCGACCCGAGGCGGTGGGCGACTGTAAACCGTCTTCATCGGCGCCCGACGAGGGTCCTCGTCCGACGAATCTGACTCACGGCCCCGAAACCCACCTGTTCCGATCCAGTCCGAGTCCACCCTAAATCGACACCCAAATTCATCTTGTATCCGATGTAATCGAATCTAAAAATCCCTAGCCGTAGAAATCCCTTCTCGGTACCAAATCGAAATCTAGTTATTTCAACTCAGGAGCACCCAAAAGGTGCCGTCTCCATTTCCTTCTCTGTGAACACAAATAGGAAAAAGAAGAGGTTTATTGAATCCGTAGTCCACCCCTTGCTTTCATTAGTTAAGGATATTGCACAAAGGCCCCTGTGATTAGATTTATAATGGGAAACTCCCCTTTTAGTTTAGGAATATATTAATTAGGCCCTATCGTACCTAGAAATCCCAAACTGAGTCCCTATACTCTATGAAATACAATATAAACCCAGTCCACTTTTACACAAGCTAGTAAACTAAACTACTTATATCACATCAGTTAAGATTTATACCCTATATTAATTATACTACTTACTTGTAGAGGACGAAGCGCACGAGCCTTAGGATCTACGAGGTTTTCAATCTAGCATTCCACGTCACGGCAAATCGAGGTAGGTACAAGTTGTTGGGTTACTTCGTTGATTTCATGACTTGTTATATATGTTTATTCTATGTGTGCATTATATGGTTTAAATAAGTATACGAATAATCGTTATGACCTAAGACCGGGGAAAAGGGTCGAGGGGATTAACGCAGCTCATTCCATCGTTGTAACCGGAGACTGGGGAAAAGGGTCGACGGGGAGACGCAATAGTTGGCCCAACTCGCAGTTCACGATAACAAGTTTATCGCAGTTCACGATAACAAGTTTATCGCAGTTACGATAACAAGTTTATCGCAGTATTCACGATAACAAGTTTATCGCAGTTCACGATAACAAGTTTATCGCAGTATTCACGATAACAAGTTTATCGCAGCTAGTATTATTATTCATTCTATGTGGTGTTCATATAGGGTGTGCATATATTCGATTAATGGGTTAAACGAGTAATTGTCCTACTGAGCTTTAAGCTCACACCTTCAACGCCTTTTTTTCCAGGTACTAACGAGGATGCCGAGCGAGAAGAGTGACGAGGGAATTTCTTAGCTTATTTCAATAAAATTCTTCTCAAACATGATTTCAATTTCATTCAACTTTGTTTTACTATTCAAGTTTGTTTTTGACATATTTCTTTTTCATGAATAAAGGTTTCTACTTATTATTTTTCTTAAGTTGGTTTATCAGGTTTTTCTAAAGCAAGTTTTCAAAAAGTTAAATTTCGTAGCGCCCGCGTTTAAATAAAATTATTTTCTTCCGCTGTATTTAATTTATTTAAATTAACGGGGCGTTACAATCATTAGTCGTTACAGGAACCATTCCAGCATACGACACCACCTCTAAGCTCGAATATGAATCCCGATATCGACTTTTAGTCATCCACATCCGGTTGAAAACTAGAGTTCGTAAGTACCTCTAAATTCAACTCGGACCTCCCATAGACTAAGAACAATTCCTTAATGCTTTTGATTGCTAGTGCTCAAGGATTTCGTCCTTCATGACTTTCAATAAGCCGGTCTTGGGTTCGACTGATATTTGCTTGTGACACTCACAACATTTATAATATCACGTCTAGTACACAGCATGCCATACATAATGCTCCCTAGTGCGGAGATATATGTGTTGTCCATTTCATCTCCTCGAATTCCATCAACATTACAGTCACACGAATTACGAGAGATGAACCCCATGGGACATTGTAAGAATCTCTTCAGGATTCTTCCATGCTAAACCATTTCAGAAACAGTTTCTATGTACAAGTATTGAGAAGATTGTGCATCCTTCTAGATCCATAACTAGATTGACGTATCACAATACGTAGGATGCCTCTCCTCAAATCCTTTATTCGAGAAACGTGTGGATAACCGTGCTTTCGTTGATTGCAACATCACTCAATAATCCCTATGATTAGTATGTCATCAACGTACAACACTTAAATTTCACTGCGCTCCCACTAACCTTCTTGAATACAAGGTACCTTCAAGTTTTATACCAAGTCAACGCTTTGAATATTGTATTAAAACACATGTTCCATTTTAGGGATGCTCGTTTCAATCCATAAATGGATCACTTGAGTATTCAAACCTTTTGCTCATTTCCAGAAAATATGAAGCATTCCGGCTGCGTTACAACTCTTCCATAATATCACATTCAAGGAAAGTAGACTTCATATCTATTTTCCATATCTCATAGCCGTACTATGTAGAAATGGCCAGCAAAATTGTAATGGACTTAAGCATAGCAACTGATGGAAAGATTACCTCATAAACAACACATTGTCTTTGAGTAACTTCTTTCGCCATCATCCTTGCTTTCAAGGTCACACCTTTCTATATATATACTCTCACGTCATAATTAATAGATCAATATGCAGCCTTTGGGAACGATTCCCTTTGGTGCATCTACCAAGGTCAAACCTTGTTGGAGTACATACAGTCCATCATGAATTTCATGGCAATAAGCCAATGTCCTATATTCGTATCCAATACGAATCAGTTGAAGTTTATTGGATCATATCCATCGTCAACTTTATCTTGATCATTATCAAGTTGGAACAATCTATCAGGTACCTTCCGAACACTTTCGGGTTTACGAACTGATAGATGAAGAGGTATATTAGTGGTTTGTTGAATTGGTTCATCTCCAAGTACTTGTGTTTGAACTTCATAGTGTGGTTCATATTCTCGAACTATTTCGAGATTTACTATATTGCCTTTTCTATCAAATAGAAACTTCTTCGCTAAGAAGGCAACATTTCTTTAGACAAACATTTTGTTTTTGAAATATAGTAGAACATGTATCCTTGTGAATGTTCAGAATACCCCACAAAATGGCATAAGCCGGATCTACTATCCAACTTATCTCCCACTAGCCGCTTCACGCAAGCAGGATACGGGAGTGCCCAAGTTCATATGGTGTGGTTTTAACTGCTTTGGTGGTAACACTATTCAGCAAATGGACGACTGTCAAAAGTGCAGGACTTTTACAGTTTCTTCGACAATTTGGTGAACCCCTTTGTGGATCGAACCATGTCCAACAAAGTTTGATTCCAACATTCGGACACTCAATACAATTAAGGAGTTCCAAATGGAGTCCATTGCCAGAGAATCGTATTATCCTTTAGATAGTCAATAAGCTTGGTGCTTAAATATTTATTACCACGATCGTATCGTAATTAAATACAGCAACCAAGTTGGTTTCCTACTTTGATGTCTAAAATTATTGATCATTTCAAAATTAGAGACGTGTACTTCATAAGTACATTAGGTAGTTGAAAACCACCCCCAGCACTAACACATTAGTGGATCACACATCTCCGTTTGGATCAAATCCAATAGACCTTCAACACACTCAACTAGCGTGCTAAAGTTGTGCGGGGTTTTGACTTATATCTATTGCTGATATTTGGGTTTAGTTCATTCTTGTTTATTTGTTAATCGTCTTTAGCAAATCATATTTGCTTTCTTTTGTATAAAGGAAATCAGATTTCCAAAAATAAAATAAAAACCTTTATCGTCTATATCAAATATAGAAGTAAGATATAATAATAGAACATTTCTATTAATAGTAGGTTTCTAATATTAGACAAAACAAATAATCAATTGTTCAAAACAATAGAATAACTATAACCCAATACGAACCTTTCTCAGAACGTTTCTACCCAAGGTATTTTAGCAGTTATGGCCTTATGGCCTTTATTCACACAACGATGGCAAGCGTCATCAACTCATTTGTTGACCTTGTTCTTAGTCGCCCTTCTAGTATCGCCTTTATCCATCTTTATGCTTAGACCGGAAACCATTTCCGTTATTTTCTTCAAGAAGAACACTTCTTTCATTAAGAAGCAATAATGAGAACAAATTTCTCGTATTGATGGTTGACTCGTTGATCAACATCTTGAACTACTTATCCATTTAAGGATCGAGCTATTTCATGTTGTAGTTCATAATGAACGATTCATAAGAACTAGGAATTCACTTCTCATAAGTGGAAGTCCTCAGCAGTCAAAGGTTAAGTGAGATTATCAAATAATCTATTCTCAAGTACATAGAGGCACTCATCATTTTAAATCACAAGATTGAGATTCCAATTCAAATGGTTTGGGCCAGTGAGTTTTGATTTGGATTGGTCGAGTATGTTACGGGGATATTTTAGAGAATATTACTGAGAGATATTAAGAAGATTAACATTGAGATAATTCGTTATTAATGATTACAATTAAATGTTTGGTCTTTATTATTTAATTGTCTCCCACTAAAATTTTCGAATTCCGCTATCCTCTAGCAGACAGACGGGAAAACTTATTTTCCTTAGTTGGGCTTTAGGTCCAATAGCGTGAATATAACCCGTAGTTAATCTAGCCCGATTACATTCACTTAAAGGTAGAAACATTTTCAATCACATCTCTATGTGACCCTAAAGATTACTTTACCTCACCATGACAATAAACTACGTTAATCGTACCCTTCAAAGTCAACCATGTGTCAAGACCGACCTACCGATGTGAGAAGTGAAAGTTGGATTCCAGTAAACATGTGTATGCCCATAGTTAATCTATCCGACCACACATATTTAAAAGAATCGTAGCTAACACCTCTCCATTTTATGTCAATAAATTACAGCTTAACTCACAAGCAGTACTCCCCGCTAACACGTCATACCATACTACTTGTAAGTGGCTTTCACATAATTTATTGTCGATAGAAGGAAAGGAGAAAGAACGACACATCGGTTCTCCTTTAAGGCTTGATATACATTCTCGGGAGAGAATGGAGGAGTATAGGATTAGTTATCTCATCAGAATAATCGTTATACATTCTCAGGAGAGAATGAAGTGAGTGATCGATTGTTGATTCTTAACAACTATGTCCTCTATAGGTCATCCTAACGAGCACATACGATCATAACATATATCACAATATATATATATATATATATATATATATATCACATAATTCACATAGCATTTAATCACAATTAAAACGAGGTTTGCAAATTAAATGGTGCTCTATTAATTAACTTGATTTAACAATTAAATCAATTAATTAATCTATCACCTTGTTGATCGAATATTTAAATCAATTATTTAATTGGTCAATAAATAATTTCACTAAATTAAATATTAATACTTCCTTTCTATTTCAATTTATTAATATCTTAATAATCAAAACGTGATGTCTCGTAAGTGAAACTCGAGGTTTCTAACCAGCGATTCATCATGCAAGCGACCCTATCTCCATAAATGGGGGAGTCAAGCAGACCATCGAATCATGCCATCATATGGCTCGATGTCTCTAATTTGTTTTAACAAAAACAAGTCTAGATGAATCACTCCCCGAGGTGCATTCATGTTCGACATTGAATTGTTACTTGATAACAAATTAGGCATTTGTTGTACCCGAGAAAACGTTCACCGACACGTGTCACGAATCAAAGGGCCACGTCATCAAGAGAGAAAGTCAGCCAAGACAGTCATAAAGACCCTCAAGGGCATATCTAAGAAGAGGATGAGGAGCTCGGACAATAGAGATCGCAAGGTAGAATCAGACTCCTCTCACAGGGAGATCGCCTGGGGAGACTCCTGGGATACCAGTCAATGGGCTGGGACCTCACGGGGAAAGGGGCAGATTGAGCACTAAGGGAAATTAGTGGGTATTTAATGCATCATATTACTGGACTAGAGGTCCAATAAGAAGCCGATATGTGGGCATTAGGTGGCATAATTAAGCCATGCATATAGCATTATAAATAGAGGGTATGAGAGAGAGTAAATGGACATGCAAACCTTGATTTTAATCATGTACTCTAAGTATGGATATTTGAATAAAGAGGAGCCTTGAGCTTCCATTTCCAGTACTTATGATTTATGCATTTATCTTAATCCTCTTGCTTTCTTACCTATAACAAATTTACATTTTGTGTTGTTTACCAAAACCCTCAATTACCAGCAAATACTACCGACAAGTACAAAAACAACCAAAACTGTTGGCGCTAGAAGGATCGAGCATCAGGTATTTAAGTTGCAGAAAAGCTCGATTGAAATCAGAAATGGTGAACGAAAACGAAGGCATTACGGTGTCAGGTGCATCCGACACAAGTGGCAGGTGGCGGGCTGTGATGGGTAAGGCCGTGATGGTGGAACCCGAGGTTCCATCTCCGCCTAAGAACCCAGAACCTGAAAATAAGGAGCAGCCGCCGCCTACCCAGATCAGCTCCGATGAGCACAATAGCAAACATGCAGAGGCCGATGAGCCTACTGACAGTCAGGCAGATCAACGACAACGTCGACTTCGGTCACGACGTCGGAATCGCCGTCTCCATCCTTACGATCTCGGAGGGCCGTCGACGCCTAAGGTTCCACCTCCGATTAGATTCGCAAGTCTTGATACTCCACAAAAAATAGATGAAGCAGTGGCAGAATTGATGTCATTGAAATATGTGATGACAACCCCTGTGATCCCGGTGAGGGGCGTGCATGCACCCGCCAGGGCAAATCCAGATAAGGGCCCTGAGCGAACTGGCCGTGTTCCCCGGGGGAACCGCAGAATGCGCCGGGCCTTAGATCTAAACAAAAGAGCTGAATCAGTAGCTACTTCTACAGATCCTCATCGGCAGGCAAGTAGAAGTGACATGCACGGGCACCGTGCGAACTTCTCACCGGCGAGGGCCCACAGAGCCCCCGGTGCTGATCTTGAACTGGCCGATTTGAGGCAGAAGTACTCTGAACTGGAAAGGCGATTGAACGAAAATCAAATTCTCGCCGCCCCGACAGGTCGGCATAATGATCCTTTGGCCCCTGAGGTTGAACAAGCTCCCATGCAACTGGAAATTCAGCCCATGCAAACCACTTTGTTTAGCGGCAAGACTGATCCAGAAGTACATTTGAGCAGATTCAGGACATACATGTCCGGCCGAGGAGCCACTGATGCTACTCGGTGCAAACTGTTCCCACTCACCCTGGGCGATATTCCCCACCAATGGTACGTCAGCTTACCTACACATTCTATCAAATGTTTTGACGACTTGGTGCAGAGGTTTGTGTCATATTTTGCATCCAAAGCTTCCTATATGGAGTATAGTCAGAAGCTGCTTGGAGTCAAACAAGGTGAGAACGAAACAGACGAGTCTTATGTGGATCGCGTGGAAGAACTACTTATGGCGGGCGGTGAAGAGATTGGTGACAACCTCAAACTTCACACCGTGTTGGCAGGTTTGATAAGAAACTCTAAGTTGTTTAAGTCTGCAATGTTAAACTATCCCCGATCGTATGAGTATTTTAGGAGGAAAGCTGGGGCCCAAGTGGCGTACCAGCGTCTTGTTGCTGGCGGGGGACACTCCCCCGAGCAAAAGAAAAAACCTCCTTTTTCCTCCGATCGAAGGCCAAATTACATTGGCAAGAAACCAGGCCCTAGGCCAAATGATCCACGAATGGATGAGATCCGTGAGTTGGAAGGAAAACTTACTATTCAGACTGGTCATACACCAGCAGATATTCTGAATATCATGGTCATGCAAAAATCTGACCTATTGGAAAAACCACCACCAATCCTGACTTCCCCGGACAAGTTAGATCCCAACAAATGGTGTGCCTTTCATGAAAAAATTGGCCACAACACCAGCCAGTACAGGTAGCTGGTAAAACTGTTGTGGAAACTTTTTCAGGATGGAAAGCTATGGCAATTCTTGCCCAGGCCAGATGCTGGGGGAAATCCGCAGGGGCCTCCTCCCCGAGAAGTACCCGCACCAGTTCCACCACCGCATCCTCCGGCTCAAGATCCACCAAGAGTGGGTCAGATCATGATGATCGGCGGTTTGAGGCCGGTTAACGAGGAAAGCCACCGCAAGAGAAAGAGAGACTTTCAGATATGGGAGGTTTGGTATGAAACTGCCCCATGAAAGGAAGCAAAAATCAGTGAAACGGCGGTGATAACTTTCACCCCGGAAGATCGAGCCGAGACAAGGTTCCCGAAGGATGTGCCTTTAGTGATAAAGGCGAGAATCCTCGGTCTGGACGTGTCTCGCACGCTGGTAGACAATGGCGCGCATCTCAATGTTCTTTATAAAAAGACCCTGGATCTGATGGGGAAGCTGGCGCGCTATGTGAACCCGTGCGATACGGTGTTAAAAGGTTTTGGTGACGATATAGTCATCCCCTACGGAGAAATCATCCTCCCAGTGGAAATGATGGACGCGAAGAACCCCGAAGTCGTGATGGTTAGGAATCTTAAGTCTGTAATAGTTGATAAGGTTAGTGGCTATAATGCTTTGTTAGGCAGGCCCTTTCTGGACGCTTTTGAAGCAGTCGCCTCGTCCTATTACTACTGTATCAAGTTTCCAACACCCTCCGGTGCAGTTGGCACCGTCAGAGGGGACCTAGTAATGGCTAAGAAGACTTTGATGTATTTTCGCGATCTCGATAAAACTAAAACCAAAGAAAACGATAACATTCCCCAAATCAATTTGGAGGAAAGCAACATAAAAAAAATCGATCACATTAAAAATATCATTAAAATCCCCGAGGAAGGAATGATCTCTCCTAAGAAAAACCCGCTCGGAGAAGTTCTTCAGATTCCCTCGGGTGACATAGATAATCCCCCCGAAGAAGAAACCAGGGTAGACTTAGCGACTACCGGGAAAAAACCTCCCCAATCCAAAAAAAAACTTAGAGGATTGGGGCTCGCGGGGAGGATATCAATGCAAAAAAGCACCCGTTGTATAAATGGTTGAAACTCTGGACTCTATAGTTTTAGATCCAGAGCAAACCGAAAAACAAATACTTGTGGGGACTCATATGGAATTAACTACTCGAGGTGATATTATAAAGTTCCTAAAGGAGAACGTTTCCACTTTCTCATGGTCCAGTGCGGATTTAGGAAAGATAGATCCTAAACATGCCTGCCATCGGTTGAAAATTGATCCCTGCAAGAGACCAATCGCGCAGAAACGTAGAAAAATGGGCCCCGAGAAGTGCCAGGCACTCGCCGGGGAAGTAGATAAACTAATTGAAAATAAACTGGTCAGGAAAGCTTCAAGTGATGTCACTTGGCTTTCCAATGCGGTAATGGTGACAAAAACGGCAGGGGCATGGCGTTTGCGTATAGATTTTACTGATCTAAACAATGCTTGCCCAAAAGACCTTTTTCCCATGCCACACATCGACCATGTGGTTGATAATTTGACAGGTCACGCAATATTCTCGACGCTAGACGCTAAGGCCGGGTACCATCAAATCCCCATGCATCCAGATGACGTCGAACACACGGCTTTCTACTCAGAGAAAGGAATCTACTGCTGGGAGAGAATGCCATTTGGCCTGAAGGATGCGGGGGCCACCTATCAAAGGTTGGTAAATCTAATGTTTTCTGATTTAATTGGTAAAGCCATGGAGGTGTACATTGATGATATTATTGTAAAAAGCAAAAACGAATCAGATCATGTCAAAGACCTCGAAGAAGTTTTCAAAATTCTGGGGCATTATAATATGAAATTGAACCCCAAGAAATGTAACTTCGGAATCAAAAAAGGGATGATCCTGGGGCATGTGGTTAGCGAGAAAGGCATTGAGCCCAACCCTACCAAAGTCCAAGCTATCTTGGACATGCAAGAGCCCCGGGACGTAAAAGGCGTACAACGACTCACGGGTCTTCTAGCCGCCCTGAATAGATACATTTCTTGCCTGGGAGATAAAACTCGTCCGTTCTTTGCCTCCATCAAAGGACAGGAATTTCACTGGAAAAAGGAGGCCCAACAAGCTTTTGTACGGATAAAGGAATATTTATCCAATCCAAAAGTAGTTGTGGCACCTAAACCAGGAGAAAAACTGTATTTATACCTGGCCGCCTCAGAACATGCCATCAGTGCAGTCTTGACAAGAGCGGAAGGAATACAACACTTCCCGATTTATTTTGTGAGCCAAGTATTACATGAGGCAGAAATTAAATACACTCCACTGGAAAAATTAACATATGCTTTAATAGTGTCAATTAGAAAACTCCGGGCGTACTTATTTCAGCACCCCGTCGAAGTTTTGACTACTATGCCTTTAAGGCAAGTATTGCACTGGTCAGATATCACCGGGAGACTCCTGCATTGGGCGTTAGAAATTAGTCAGTATGACATAACTTTCGCCCCGAGGACAGCAATCAAAGTGTTGGAAATTGATATCTCGAGCTATTAAAATTGCGGAAATAATAACCCGATCAAAATCCCTTCGCCGAAAACCACCGCGAGCCACCACACGAGCCGGAGCCCAGTCGAACACACATCCACGGGGAAGCCCCCGCAAGCGTGCCCTAGCCGAGTCCCCGTACGGGGCTCGCGATTGCACACGGCAATCGCTGGGATGCGTCGCGCATCCCCGGGGCTGCTCGTAGCAGCCCCCCCGGCGGTGAGTCCGGCGACTCACCGCCACCGTCGATCGGAGGAGGGGGCGCCTGCCGCGGCTCCAGCCCGCGGCTGCCCCCAGCGATCGACCGAAGTCGATCGCTCGCCCCAGCGTCCAGCCGGGGCCCTTCGATGTGCACCGGCGGTCGAAGCCCTAGGGCTCGACCGCCACCCTCGGCGACCAGCCGAGGGTTCTCATTGCGTGCGATCCCGGCGGGGATCTCCCGACCTCCCGCGTTCCGATGATCTTCGATCATCACCGCGAGGTCGATCCCCGTCCCCGGGTTCGTTCCTCGGATCTTTGATCATGTGTATACGACGATAATAAATTAAAATCATCGAAGGGGGTTCAACGATTTACCTCGTTCTCGTTGTTCGGAAAAACGAAGAACTCAATTTGACGACCTTGAGATCTTCCCGCGTATTCCTTGCACTAGCTCGGACGTCGTGTGGGCGACGATCTACCGAACTTCATGGATCTTCCTCTCTACTTTTTCTCTCTCTCTAGAATTGTGATCTTCAAGTTACGAGAATAGAGAAGACCATGTAGTGCTTTTATAGGCTACGTAGGGGATCTTAAGGAGGTGGAATATTGGGCTTCCAATAATAGTGATTAAATTGAGCCCAAGCCCAAATCTATTAATCCTTACTATTATTAATTATATGATTAACTCCACTATATAAATATAATTGCACTCCCACTATTCACCATATTATATCAAATAATATTTCTCCGGTAGTATTATTTATTCCGTGTATTTAAGATATAAATATCCATGAATAAAATTAATTTATTGCTAATTAATTTATTCATCTCTTATATCCGAGACTAGTACCATTCAACCTTAATTATTATGCGGAACGAATCCACCTGCAGGGTTTACATAATAATTCCTTATGAACTCATCTCGGGGATATAATCAACCCTTACGGGATACACTTTCCCGTCAAGTATTCACGACATGTCATATATAAAATATAGTGACCCAACTTAACCGGTAATTAACCCAATAATTAAATCGGTTAATTCCTTTGGTAAATCAAAGTCACTTATATTAAATATACACACCCGCAATAATATCGGGGATTAAGAATAAAATACGCTGAGACTTGAATCGATTATCGCCGGCAATCCTAATCGATAAATCTCAAGCAGATCCGCTCAATACACCAAGTGTACAAGTGTGATAAAATAATCAAGACAGATTATTTTCTCTCTCACACAACGACTATACCGATGGATTGGTCCGTGTCCATCTAGGTCGTGAGCAACTGTTCGATTAAATACGAGTAACCGATAGTATGATCTTCTGTGTGGGACCCGACACACCATACTAACTACAACGTATAGAATCCAGGACTATGTTTTGCATATATTTAGTTATAAATAATTAAACGCAAATAATTGTTCATTTAGTTAAATAGATTAATGGCAATGGATCGTGAGTTTACGTCACTTAAATCTAGACATAAAGTACACAACTCCAACAATCTCCCACTTGTACTAAGGTCTAGTCATTTCCTCCAAACTCCCGACTCCCATACTCATCACGTGCTTAAGTTGTACTTCCAAGAAGTACTATGTGAATGAGCACTCTAGGTTGCCGCTCTGAAGTTATCTTGGTGACTACAGCGTCGTCTCCCTCGACGATGACTCGTATCAGGTGGTACTTGCACTATGTGTTATCTTACACTTATGGACTCGTGATTTCTTACCATTTGCTATTGCACCGCTATTTACATAGCCTTTGGCAAATAAGAATCACATCTAAGTCCCAAAGATTATCCCGGAGTTATACCAAAACTTCCGCTGCCTCTGAGGCTGCTATTTGGTTACCCATGGCAGAGTCCGAAAAGCATCGTGCTTATCACTCTTCCATGTTAAAACTCCTTCTCCTTCAATAGTGAAACACATAGCCTGATATCGACTTACACCAGTCCTCATTTGATTAGAAATCTAAGAGAATGTAATCCAAAGGAAATGCTCGTCTGCTTCTTAGTCTAGAACAGTACTTCGAAAGTACTTTTACGGCAGTCGAATATTCCTTTCCAGGATTACCTTGATATCCTCCCACTATGCTAACCGCATAGCCGATATCAGGTTCTTGTTTTCAACAATGCACTTATTAAGCTTTCCACACTCCAAGTGTAGGAAACTGCTTTCATTGCGTCTATCTCCTTTTGTGTTCCAAAACACATATCCTTAGATAGATGCATTCCGTCTCTGAAAGGTAACGAACCTTTCTCGGAATCTTGCATGTTTAAAACGAACCATAATCATTTATGTAAGATGTCCAGGAGAGGTACAATGTTCTTTCTAGAGATCCAAGATCTGAAGAACATGTAACTTCTTCCTTTATCTTTCATAATGATTCATCTAGACAACCATCATTTTATGTCTGATAACATCTTTACATTGTTGCCAATGATAAGAGTGTCATCTACATAAAACCTCCGAGAAACACCACCTTGTTTTCCATCACGTTTCCAATACACACAATTCGTCTATGCTTTTGATGAATCCATAAAATGGACTCTCTCATCAATTTGCAAGTACCACGAACTCAATGCTTTGTTTCATTCCATAAATGGATCAACTAAGCTTGTACTCTAAATGATCTCGCCTCTTAGCAATAATCCTTATTGCTCTCCAAGAAGGCACATTTAGATCTAGTAGGGCCTTCATGTAGATCTAGGGATCGATTTCATGTATACTAGGTCCAGAGTCCGAAGACTCTCCTAGTCTTATGAATATCTCCGATTGTCCCACAACCTCCCACTACAATGGCATTCCGGTGTATAAACAGTGATAACAGTAGGTGCAGTTAGTGGTGTACCGCTACTCGGTTCGGCTGGTTCTAAGTCTTAATCTTTCTCTCTCATTTCAAAGTATCATGTCACTTTGGGCTTGTGGTTCATCATATAGTCTTTCTCTAAGAACCGGGCGTTAGAACTTATAATGTCCTTCTGGTTCATAGTACTATTGAACATACATCTTTTGTTCTTCTAGGATATTCTACAACCGCATTTGAATGCGCTGTTGTTTCCAGACATATCCATAGAACATAGGTAGTTCCGTATAACTCATGGTTTTTACTATTTCTATAAGAGTTCCATTTCTTGTTTGCGACACACCATTTCTACACAACATTGTATGGTGTAGTCATTTGGGATCAAATCCCAATCTCTGATTTGTATGCCATGCATTCCTCAGACAGGTACTTGCCTCCGCGATCAAATCGCAGGCTACAAATGGATATACCTTGATGGTTCTCCACAATTGCTTGGTGTCCATTGACTTGTCAAAACACTTGCTTTTGTGGCACATCAGGTATTCTAATCCATCTCTTGAGTAATCATCAAATGAAGTACTCGTACCTTATTGTCTGAGTAGACATAGGTCTGCATATATCAGAGTCAATCAATTCTTACATTTGTCCGGATCTTACATCTTATATCCATAAAGGATTGCTTAGTCATATTATCTTCCAAATTAGAGTCTTAGGTCGGAAGGTCCACTCCTTCAACTTAATTGATCAAATATCAATTTTTGACTTTTGAACTTCTTATTTGAATAAACATGACTCAGCATAAGAATCCACAAGTATAATTGATAAAGAAATCTCTTATTAGTAAAACGAGTTTCATACTACGGTCGTTGCATCGTGGTGGACTCAGGATTCATCATTTATATATTGCTAGCTAATGTACCAAAATAGATAATATCATTATTTCTTCTTATAACCATCAAATGATTAAAAGAAATAAAATATCCATTTATTAGAAATCCAGAACAAAGTTCTTTCTAATTTGAAAGGTACATAAAAGCAATAACCCAAAATGAAATCCTATAAAATGTCCTCCACTGCAACTGCTGCCTCCTCTACAGCATTGCCCATGTAGACTACGATTTCTTCTTTTCTAAGTCGTCGGGTTTTCTGGAACCCTTGCATTTAAAAATGCACATACCGTCAGTGGTTCCATATCTACACACCAGGTTCCGGTAGATAATACCACTGACTATGTTTTACGACTAAAGAAAATTTCGTACTTTCTTTGAGAGGATAATCAGACTTCCAGTACCCAGACTGTTTGCATCGAGAACACTTGCCTCTTGGCTTTCTCGTCCCATCTCGTGGTCCAAGAAACTTAGGACCACAGGGTTTCTATGCTTGCTTTTCCTTTCCCCCGATTTTGCCTTTAGGTTTGAAACCTTTGGCATTGGCTACAAGAGCTTGCGATTTCCGTTTCAACTCGTCCAAAAGGTCAATCATCTCAAAAATGTGTTTAAGCGTTTCCTCGAATGAATGGCCTTTATGAGTATCCTCATCGCCTCTTGTCTAGCCACTACTTCATGTCTAAACATCTCCTTGAGTTTGAACATGATATCAAAATCAGATCTTCCCTCATCAGTTAAGACATTTGTAGGCTCGGGAGGACAAAGCTCACTGAGTACGAACTTGTACTCTCTAACAGTCTGGGCAATGTCTAGATCTCTATTCCAATCATTACATTTAGGGACCAATGAGTTTTAAAATCCTTACGTATCACAGAAAGTGGGTTCAAAGCCATATCCTAATCTATGAGCACATATAACAACAAACAATCGATTTAATCTCCGATATTATCTCCCTCAAATAATATCATTAAACCACTAATCACATCTAAAATCCCATCAGATATGGCAAGCCACGATAGTGTGGCCGTTTACCTACCCAAATGATTTAGCAATTAGATTTGCTTCGGTCGTACATCATCATTAGCGTTACTTCGATGGGAAGAATACTAAGAAGCGTACCTAAGTGTAAACCATTACTCAGTATCTAAGAAGATTGTTTGGGACACGCATATTCACCGCAAGCCACGATAGTGTGGACGTTTACGTTAACATACGCTCCTTTACTCCCTTCTATAACTGTCTACATCAATCGTTCCAAAATCCCATTCAATGTAGCAAGCCACGATAGTGTGGACGTTTACTACACCAAAAGACTTTTACAATTGACTCCCAATTACTTAAATCATTCAATCTTGTAAATCAAGACGCGGAGAATCATAAGTGAAACTCGAAGTTTCTAACCAGTGATTCACCATGCGAACAACCCTATCTCTCATAAATGAGGGAGTCGAGCAGACAATCGATCCACCTTCAAAAGGATGGTACGAAGGTCTCTAATTTGTGTCCTCGACATGACCAAGTGGCTTTGGCTCCATTCCACTCCCCGGGGTGAGAATGAGTCGACTTGAAATCAGTTTCAGAAAGACAAATTAGGCATTGTTTGATAAACTTAATCAATGTTTCTCGTAAAAGGAATTACAAGAATTCTCCTCCAATGACTTGTCTATACGAACTTCTAAAGCTCATAAAAGTCACCAAGAGAACAGCAATGGAGATCGTGGCATTGTTTCCAATCCCTCTCCCACTTAGCTTTTTATAACAAAGGGATACGCTATCTAATGCATAATTAAATACACATAAGCATGCATACATGAAATAAAGCACATAGAATATTATCACATAATCAAAATAATACTAGAATATTATTTTCCGACTATTATGGCTTTATCGCATCTCCGTACGCATCTTCTAGTCTTCAGTCTTCGTTATTGAATGCTCCATGTGACGGGAATATTAATTTCAATATTTAAATATATTTATTTTTAATAAATCCAAAAGTTACTTAATTCGAAAATTAAGTCAATCGAATAAATCAAAAATAAAATTAAATATTATTAATATTTTTATTATTTTTATTTTCCTTTTCTAATTTCATTAAATCTCTAGAATCCTATCCAAGATCCACTTGAAATATTCTAGAAGATTTCCATAATGAAATAAGGAAATAAAATAATTTAGGACTCCTAGTCTTTCCAAATTAATTCCTTTTCTAATCCATTAAAAATTCCATAAAGGAATAATTAAATAAGGAATAATTAATTTAGGACTCCTAATCCTTCCAAATTAATTCCTTTCCTAATCCATTAAAAATTCCATAAAGGAATAATTAAATAAGGAAAAATTAATTTAGGATTTTCAAAACTTTCCAAAATTAATTATTTTCTTAATCTATTAAAAATTCCATAAAAGGAATAATTAAATAAGAAAAATAAATTAATTCCAAATTAATTATTTTCCTAATCCATGAATATTCCATAAAAGAAATAATCAATTAGGAAGACCAACTTAATTCCAAATTTATTCCTTTCCCTAATCCATGAATATTCCCAAGAATAGGAATAATCAATAAGGAAAAATAAATTTATACTAAATTTATTCTTTTCCTATTCCATGAGAATTCCCAAAAATAGGAATAATCAAAAATAGGAAAACCGAATAATTTAGGAAAGTTAAATCTCGGCGGGAGAGCACGAGATCACGAGGACCCCGCGCCACCCACCATCGATCGCCGGCCGAGAGGAGCGCCGCCGCCACCCCAGCCCACGCGCCACCTCCATTGGTGGCCGGCGTGGCCGAGGAGTCCAGCGGGCAGCCCCCACCTCGCGGTCGATCTCCATGGGATCGATCTCCATGATCGATCCCGAGTCCTTCGTCTTCTTCGTCACACGTCTTCTCCGGCGGTCGTTTCGGCATCGATCCAACGTAAATAAATTACAATAATTTAAATACTATTATCCGGTATCGATTCTATACATGAAATCGACCCTATACAATTTCCAGAAAAAGTAGAACGTAATAATAAATCCTAAATTCGGTCAACCCCCAAATTTTTACTATTACAAGCATTCACCACACATAAAACGAATCTCGACATGTCCGAGAGTTTAATCAAAACGTATTATGACAATAATTAACGAATAAATTATATCTAGCCATAATAGTCGGAAACCCTGCAAGGTAGAACAATTTTATCGAAAATACCGCGAACGTAAACCACGCTCTGATACCAATTGTTGGAAATCGATATCCCGAGCTATTAAAATTGCGGAAATAATAACCCGATCAAAATCCCTTCGCCGGAAACCACCGCGAGCCACCACACGAGCCGGAGCCCAGCCGAACACACATCCGCGGGGAAGCCCCCGCTAGCGTGCCCTAGCCGAGTCCCCGTACGGGGCTCGCAATTGCACACGGCAATCGCTGGGATGCGTCGCGCATCCCCGGGGCTGCTCGTAGCAGCCCCCCCGGCGGTGAATCCGGCGACTCACCGCCACCGTTGATCGGAGGAGGGGGCGCCTGCCGCGGCTCCAGCCCGCGGCTGCCCCCAGCGATCGACCGAAGTCGATCGCTGCCCTTCGATGTGCACCGGCGGTCGAAGCCCTAGGGCTCGACCGCCACCCTCGGCGACCAGCCGAGGGTTCTCGTTGCGTGCGATCCCGGCGGGGATCTCCCGACATCCCGCGGTCCGATGATCTTCGATCATCACCGCGAGGTCGATCCCCGTCCCCGGGTTCGTTCCTCGGATCTTTGTTCATGTGTATACGACGATAATAAATTAAAATCATCGAAGGGGGTTCAACGATTTACCTCGTTCTCATTGTTCGGAAAAACGAAGAACTCAATTTGACGACCTTGAGATCTTCCCGCGTATTCCTTGCACTAGCTCGGACGTCGTGTGGGCGACGATCTACCGAACTCCATGGATCTTCCTCTCTACTTTTTCTCTCTCTCTAGAATTGTGATCTTCAAGTTATGAGAATAGAGAAGACCATGTAGTGCTTTTATAGGCTACGTAGGGGATCTTAAGGAGGTGGAATATTGGGCTTCCAATAATAATGATTAAATTGAGCCCAAACCCAAATCTATTAATCCTTACTATTATTAATTATATGATTAACTCCACTATATAAATATAATTGCACTCCCAATATTCACCATATTATATCAAATAATATTTCTCCGGTAGTATTATTTATTCCGTGTAATTAAGATATAAATATCCATGAATAAAATTAATTTATTGCTAAATAATTTATTCATCTCTTATATCTGAGACTAGTACCATTCAACCTTAATTATTATGCGGAACGAATCCACCTGCAGGGTTTACATAATAATTCCTTATGAACTCATCTCGGGGATATAATCAACCCTTACGGGATACACTTTCCCGTCAAGTATTCACGGCATGTCATATATAAAATATAGTGACCCAACTTAACCGGTAATTAACCCAATAATTAAATCGGCCAATTCCTTTGGTAAATCAAAGTCACTTATATTAAATATACACACCCGCAATAATATCGGGGATTAAGAATAAAATACACAGAGACTTGAATCGATTATCGCCGGCAATCCTAATCGATAAATCTCAAGCAGATCCGCTCAATACACCAAGTGTACAAGTGTGATAAAATAATCAAGACATATTATATTCTCTCTCACACAACGACTATACCGATGGATTGATCCGTGTCCATCTAGGTCGTGAGCAACTGTTCGATTAAATACGAGTAACCGATAGTATGATCTTCTGTATGGGGCCCGACACACCATACTAACTACAACGTATAGAATCCAGGACTATGTTTTGCATATATTTAATTATAAATAATTAAACGCAAACAATTGTTCATTTAGTTAAATAGATTAATGGCAATGGATCGTGAGTTTCTGTCACTTAAATCTAGACATAAAGTACACAACTCCAACACAAAGCACAAGCCCTGGCAGATTTTATTGTGGAATTAACTTTCCCTGAGAAATCCCAGAATCAACCACGCGCCTGGCAGCTGTTCGTAGATGGATCATCTACCACCGCGTGCTCGGGGGCAGGTGTGGTATTACTCAGTCCCGATGGAGACTCAGTAACTCATGCGGTAAAGTTTGAATTCCCCACATCTAACAATGAAGCAGAGTACGAAGCTCTCATTTCTGGGTTGGAATTGGCTATAGCAGTCGGGGCAAGAAAACTCCATGTGTTTATGGACTCTCAACTAGTAGTAAACCATGTAAGTGGGGACTACGAAGCCAGAGGGGAACAAATGATAAAATACCTAAAGTTGGTATGGGAACTTTGCGAAAAAATCCCTGAAGTTCTAATTGAACAAATCCCACGGGAACACAATTCACAAGCTGACGCCCTGTCAAAATTAGCATCAGCTGAGGGCTCAGCAGACTTCTCAAATATCGTGTTGACAAAATTAATGTCCCCGTCAGTGGAACAAAGAGAAATACAAATGCAAATACTTGCTGGGACCGGATAAGACTGGCGGATTCCCATCCAACGATACATATAGACCGGGGAAGTACCAGCAGATAAAACCGAAGCAAAACAACTTCGCTCCCGAGCGGCAAAGTATACTTTAATAAATACACAACTTTACCGAAGAAGTTATTCCCTTCCACTACTAAAATGTGTGTCGAAGGAAGAAGGATTTAAAATCCTGGAAGGAATACATGATGGTGTGTGTGGAAACCATGCGGGGGGAAGATCCCTGGCACACAAAACCATGGGGCAAGGATTTTACTGGCCAAGCCTGAGAAAGGACGCAGTCGGGTATGCACGTAAATGTGTTAAATGCCAGACCAATGGGCCTAACATCTGTATTTCCCCAGAAGCCCTGAAATCCATTTACAGCCCGTGGCCATTTGCTCGGTGGGGTATCGATCTGATCGGACCACTGGCAACTGCACGGGGCGGAGTGAAATATGCGATTGTAGCAGTCGATTAATTTACTAAGTGGGTTGAAGCAGAACCATTGAACAAAATTGATCAACCACAGGTTATCAAGTTCATATGGAAAAACATTATATGTCGATTTGGTTTGCCCGAGTCAATCATTTCTGACAACGGAAAACAATTCGATGGGGCTGAGGTGGAAGAATTCTGTGAAAAATGGAAAATCAGAAGGCTATTCTCTACTCCTTACCACCCCCAGACGAATGGTCAGGTTGAAGCAGTGAATAAAATATTAAAACATACCATCAAATCAAAATTGGAAAGTCGCAAAGGAAAGTGGGCGAATGAAATTCCAGAGGTTCTATGGTCATATCGTACCACAGCCAGAAATGCCACTGGAGAAACCCCCTACTCTTTGGCTTTTGGAACAGAAGCAGTGATTCCAGCGGAAATAACGGTGTTATCACATCGGACCGCTCAGGAAATCTCCCCGGAGAATGAAGTAACCATCCGGAAAGAGTTAGATCTTCTTGAAGAAAGAAGGTTAGCCTCGGATTCTCTAAATGCCATGAACAAACAAAGAATTGCAAAATTGTTTAATTCCAAAGTAAAAGCACGAGAATTCCAAGTGGGAGACTTGGTGCTGAAGAAAATCTTGGGAACGCACCAGGGAGCACTGGGGCCGAACTGGGAGGGACCGTTTAGAGTGAGCCACTGCCTCCAAAACGGAGCGTACGAGTTAGAGCTTCTCGACGGGACCAAGGATCAGTATCGGTGGAATGCGTTGCATCTAAAGAAATTTTATCATTAAACCGAAAGGTTAATTTTGGCTTTTTGTAAAAGTATTATTTTTGTAAAACCTTTTTACTACCTTATAAATTTTCTCAGTATTTACTAAAAATACTTGTATGATTTTTAAAGTTATATTTTATCTATAAACAAGGAAAAATATTACCCTGGGAAACAGAATAAATTTCCCGGTCAGAATAGAGAATATTGAGTGTTCCTAAGGAATACTAAGGTTCGGTAAAAACCCAAAAAATCTGTAGATTATGGGGCCGAACAATTCTTTATGCGTACGGATTCAACAGAGTAGAAGAAACTCAAGAATCGCGCGGGAAGAAGATATTGGTCCGAGGATAATCCTAAGAGGTATTCATAGTGAACAAACCACGAAAGGTATTCATGATGAACGAACCACAGGATCGGACAGTCTTTGTAAAAGGAGAGATGGAGGAGAAAAATGTTACTTAAAATCAGAGAGAATTCCAAGAGGTAACTAAATCTGAAAATCACTTTTGCAGGACAAAGAACTCACAAAGAGTCCCAACAAAGTTTTAAAAATAAAACTTGGGTGTGAGCCAAATGTTATCTATTCACAACAATTACGATTCACCAAACAAGCTAAAACTGACTTGTAAAGTGATAGATAATAGTGGTAAAAAGAAACCTAAACAAAACGGTGGAAGGGCTATTAGTAAGACCCAAAGGATGATATCCAAAAATAACTTACTAAGTTATTACACACCAGCAAAATATTAATACTTGTCCAAGGCAAAAACTGCCTTTGAAATTCAAACAGAAATAGCAAATATTGTCTTATGGCCTCAGGCCCAAATCAGAGATAAAACTTAAAAACCCCTGAGCTTTTTACACTCAGGGTAGGGTTCATTTTAGCAGACTCCTGAGTTGTAAAACTCAGGAGGTAGAATTACCATCACAAGGGGGGTTACCAGAGGATCTTTTGGCTTGCCATCAGGCCCAACACCAAGTAGATCCATACCCTCATCTTCAAAATCATCCTCATCAACAGGAGCATCATCAGCTAACTTTGCAGGTTCACCAGGCATAGAGAGGAGACTGTATGATGGCCACCATGTCATGTCAATCCCATGGACAACTTCCAGATCCATGAAAGGCTGAGGAACTCTGGAATCCAGAGTGCATCCCTTCATGTGATCCTTGAGGAGTTTGAGTCCATACTCTTTGGCCACATCATTCTTCTCCTTTGCTGCAGACCTAATGAGATCAGCATATGCAGTTACATAAAGGAGGTCAGTCAATACCCTGGGATTGTGAGCAGGTGAGTCCAGTAGAGTTTCGAGCTCCACAACTCTTTCCATGGATTGTGCAAAATCATCCTGGACCTGTTTCAACTCTTTGGTGACTTTGGCCACCTCATCCTTTAACTCTTTCTTTTCCCTGACAAAGCTGTCCTGGGCATCCTCAATCTGTTCTTCTTTTTCCTTGATGGTTTTTAAGGCTTCTTGCATCTCAGACTTCAACTTCCCTACCTCTGCCCGTGCAGTGTCTGCAACCTTCTTCCACCTATCCCTGTCCCCTGCTGCGGCTATGTAGGCCGCGTTGAGCTCCTTCACTTGTGTTTCTTGACCAGTGCTGGTGATGCGTAGCTTGGTAACCTCAGCTCTGAGTTTCTCAGCAATGGTATGAGCACCAGAGATGGCAACTGCACTTTGACTGGCCAGTTTAAGGGCCAGGGAAAAGGCATGTTCCTCATGGTCCATCAGGTCATTGAGCTATGAGGTCCAGCACCTCCCAACTGCATCCATTGAATCACCAACAGGATTGCCCAGGGTAGTGACAGGGTCAATGGGGCCTTTTCCAG
Organism: Euphrasia confusa; assembly: GCA_954870475.1. Lineage (NCBI taxonomy): Eukaryota > Viridiplantae > Streptophyta > Magnoliopsida > Lamiales > Orobanchaceae > Euphrasia > Euphrasia confusa. Next base: position 17,178,587 of record OX940957.1, on the reverse strand, counting down.
AGAAGAAGGGAAGGAGCACAGATGGAAGTTTTTCCTGGGAAAACCTAGCCGAGAAATAAAATATAAGGATAAGATTGAATATTTTGTAAAATAAAGAAAGAGCATAAAATGGATAAAAACTTACTTGTCAGAGAGAACTTTTTCAACTCCAAAAACAGACTGACTTATGTCAGCACGGGGAGGTGATTCAGTCACATCAATTATACCCCCATCAACTTTCTTCCTTTTCTTGTCTCCTTCGAGCTTGACTTGTAGAAGTGTGGATGACCCAGAGGGAGGTAAACCCTAGCTGGGAACAACGTCAGTCATCACCACATCAGCAGGGGTTGAGGATTCTTTGTAGGAGTCCACCACCTCCATGATCCCCAGGGAATCTGTCTGGCCGCCCTGGGCGGAGACAGTTCGGGATCTGGTCCGGGAAGCCGGGGCACCTATTGCCCCACCCCGAGTCTTTAGAGATCCTCGGCCACCTATGCTGGTTGAACTGGTTTTTGACTTACGGTCTTTCCCCGTCTGGGATGGATCCACAAGTCCAAGTCTTTCGAACAGTTTGTTATCCGCCATATTTGGAGGTTTCACGTCAAACACTGTAGAGAAAAATTCTGCACCGGGAAAGTAAAAGTATTATACCCGACAAAACTAATGAGATTTCCCCGGGAGACATGTCCCCAGGAAATAAGACAAAAGGAGAACTGTGAAAAATACAGAACTTTACCAAAACAAGGTTTGTCTTCAACAAACGGAGGACAGAACAAGCCTGCGGCGTCACGAATACTGTCGTCGTTAAGGTACACTGAGTCCCTCTCGGTAGTAGGAATGCACTGGGCCAAAAGATTCGCTGTAGCCAAATCCCACGGGATGCTATAATCGGTTTTGGAGATCCGGGCACCTACAAACATAAAAACAATTTTAGATCAGTCAAAACTGTAAAAACTTAAAAGTATAACTCACTTTCATCCTTAACGCCATAAGTTAAAAGGAATTTCAATTTCTCCCTCTCGGGTCTGAGTTCTCCATCTCCCCGAGACATAAAACCATCGATCCCAACAAGTAGGATCTTTAACTTCCGGTTCTTTTATTTTCACCATGTTTTTCCTGCAACGAACTGTGTAATCACCCAACAACCCTTTCTGAAAATTGACCGGACTAAAGAACAAATGAAATTCATCCCCCGTGAGGGGTCGAGAGAATCCCACTTGTCCTAGAACCGTCAAAACCCCATACAACTGAGCCCACCCGTTCGGATGAATCTGATGAGGAGCCACACCCCACCGGTTCAACAGCCCTGAAATTGAAGGATGCAGGGGAAACCGCAGACCTTGCTCCATCACGTCGACGCCGATGGCCACCATGCCCGGAGGTGGACAACAAGTGGATTCTCCCTCTTGTGGCGCATGCAAATGCACGTTGAAGGGAATCCGCCAGTCATCCCTCCAGTCGGTGAGTTCTTTCGCTGTCACCGTGCTGTCTCGGCCATGCGCGCCCCACTCCTGGTGGTTTGGATCTGGTTGAACCGCTGTGATGGTCCTCACAGCAGGAACGTAAGGGTGGGCCGCGTCTAGTTCGTCCATTCGGAATTCCGGCAAGGCCGGTTCCGCCTTGTCCATAAATTCCTTGAACTGACGAGCGAGCAGGACATGGGGCTCTTCCGCCACTTTGGGGCGAACAACTCTCGTGTATTTTGGCATGATGATAGGGGTTGTAGAAGGAAATTTATACTAAGAATTCAACAAATTTACACAGAAAAAATTACAGAGAGAAAAAACTTCTTACCGATTTCTAGATCTGAAAATCGAAGGGAGTTGTGAAGTTTGGAAATTTGAAATGGGTTAATATGTTTTGAAAAGTTAACCCTGCATCATGAATTGATCGACGGTTGAGATCAAGGAAGGGGAAGAGAGGGCGGTTACCGATGAAAAACGTACTCAAGTGTCCTCCCACTACCCCGTAAAACCTAGAATACTTGGCCAGGATATCGCCACGTGGCAAATATTTACTGACAAAGGCCAGGGTAAGAAGAAATCCTTTTTCTACATTCTTTTATCATTTATTTATTTATCAGATTATTGATTTATTAAGAAGATAAGTTTTCTGATACTTATCACGATTTACAAATAAAAAGAGTCCTTCAAAGACAACAACACTTATTCATTTCACCGGGAAATAAAACCTGGGAAATAAAACCTAGGAAACCTTATTTCACAAAGAAAATACAAATTTTCTATATTTTGGACAGATCTCACGGGGAAGCATATCCCCAATCATCTTTTACAGGAAGATTTTCAGGTTCAGTATTGATCGAGCTATCTTCAGAATCAGTTCCCAGATCAATGATCTCCTCTCCATCCCTCCCAAATACTCCAATATTGAAAGACTTCTGCCCACGCGACTCTAGAAAGATGGTTACGCCCACCGAAGCAAAACGGCGTTCACAGAACTTGTTCCAACCGTCACTGAGAGCGAGGCGTCTGCTGGAATTCGATATCCCAGGCTATCAAAAATTGCGGAAACCGATAACCCGACCGAAATCCCGTCGCCGGAAACCGATCGCAAACACCGAACGAGCCGGAGCACGACCGAGGCGTCACCGCGGGCGAACCCGCGGTTAAACCCTAACCGCGCCCCCGCCGGGGCTCGCGATCGCCGTGCATGGCGATCGCATGGGGCTGCCGGAGGCGGTGAGTCCGGCGACTTCACCGCCGTCGCCACCAGGAGGGGCAGTCAGCCCCGCTGACCACCGCGGCAAAGCCGCGGCTTGCCCAGCGATCGAGCCTAGCTCGATCGCACGTCCCGGCGTCCAGCCGGGGCCTCCCTCCTTGCACGCCGCCGTCGAGGGGCGGGGATCCACCACGGCACCAGCCCGTGGCATCCCCAGCGATCAACTCCCGTCGATCGCTCGCCCCGGCGTCCAGCCGGGGCTCCCTTCGTCGCGCGGTCCCGGCGGTCGAACCCTAGGGTTCGGCCGCCCCTTCTCGATCCCGACGAGGATCGCGACGATCCCCGTATCCCGGTCTCGACGTTTCCCCGATCTTGTGTTCATGTACATATCACAATTAAATCATATGATCATAGAGGGGGTTTATGATTATGTACCTCGATTCGTTGTGCGGAGAAACGAAATCAAACGTTGATGACCTTTTGGATCTTCCCATGTATTCCTTGCACTCCATTCGAACGTCGGGTGGGCGACGATCTATCGAACTCCTATGAATCTCCTTCAACTCTCTAGAATATCAAGTATGATAATCTTGTCTTATTCAAGTTATGAATTATGAAGGCCATGTAGTGCTTTTATAGGCTACTTAGGGGATCTAAAGGAGGTGGAATATTGGGCTTCCAATATTGAAGATTAAATTGAGCCCAATGCTCAAGTCCATTAATCCTTATCAATATAAATTAATTTATTTTCCACTATATAAATTAATTGCACTCCCAATATTAAACCATATTATATCAAATAATATTTCTTCGGTAGTATTATTTATTCCGTGTATTTAAGATTTAAATATCCATGAATAAAATTAATTTATTGCTAATTAATTTATTCATCTCTTTAATCCGAGACTAGTACCATTCAACCTTAATTATTGTGCGGAACGAATCCACTCATGAGGTTTACACAATAATTCCTTATGAACTCATCTCGGGGATATTATCAACCCTTACGGGATACACTGTCCGGTCAATTATTCACGGCATGTCATATATGAAATATAGTGACCCAACTTAGCCGGTAATCAACCCAATAATTAAATCGGTTAATTCCTTTGGTAAATCAAAGTCACTTATATTAAATATACACACCCGCAATAATATCGGGGATTAAGAATAAAATACACTGAGACTCGAATCGATTATCGTCGGCAATCCTAATCGATGAATCTCAACGATCCGCTCAATACACCAAGTGTACAAGTGTGATAAAATAATTAAGACAAATTATTTTCTCTCTCACACAACGACTATACCGATGGATTAGTCCGTGTCCATCTAGGTCGTGAGCTACTGTTTGATTAAATAAGAGAAACCGATAGTATGATCTTCTGTGTGACGTCGCACACCATACTAACTACAACGTATAGAATCCAGGACTATGATTTGCATATATTTAATTAATAATAATTAAAAGCAAACAATTGTTCATTAATTTAATAGATTAAATGCTATGACCGGGAGTTTACCGTTACTTAAATCTAGACATTAAGTACACAACTCCAACAATCTCCCACTTGTACTAAGGTCTAGTCATTTCCTCCAAACTCCCGACTCCCATACTCATCACGTGCTTAAGGTGTACTTCCGAGAAGTACTATGTGAATGAGCACTCTAGGTTGCCGCTCTGAAGTTATCTTGGTGACTACTACGTCGTCTCCCTCGACGATGACTCGTATCAGGTGGTACTTGCACTATGTGTTATCATCACTTTTAGACTTATGACTTCTTCCAGTTTACCATGCACCGCTATGTAATAGCCTTGGGTAAACTAAGAGTCATATCCAAGTCTTAGAGGTTATCCCGGAGCCTAACCAAAACTTCCGCTGCCTCTGAGGCTGCTATTCGGTTATGAAAAAGTCCGAGAAGCTTCCTGCTTATCACTTTTTCATATTAAAGGTTCCATCTCTCCAAAAGTGAACAAATAGCCTGATATCGACTTACACTGGTCCTTTTCTGATTTGAAATCTGAGAATATGTAATCTAAGAAGATTTCGTCTTGCTTAATAATCCAGTACTTCTGTAAGTACTATTATAGCATCCGAAAATCTCTTGTCCAGATTACTTTGATATCCTCCAACTATGCAAACCGCATAGTTGATATCAGGTTCTTGTTTTTCAACATTGCATCTAAGCTTTCCACACAAAGTGTAGGAAACTGCTTTGTATCATCTATCTCCTTTATGTGTTTGAAACACATGACCTTAGATAGATATTCTGTCTCTGAAAGGTAACAACCTTTCTCAGAATTATGCATGTTAAAAACAAACCATAATCGTATAAGATATTTAGGGGAAGTACAATGTTCTTTTTCCTAGATCATAAGATCTCAAGAACATGCTCTAACTTCTACTCAATCTTATATCCTGATTTATTTAGACAACCATCATTTTATGTCTGACAATATCTTTACATTGTTGCCAATGATAAAATCTTATCTACATAAAATCTCCGAGAAACACCACCTTGTTTCCATTACGTCTCCAATACACCCATCGTCTCTGCCTTTTGATGAATCCATCAAATGGACTATCTCATCAATTCGCAAGTTCCACGATTTACAGCTTTGTTACAATCCATAAATGGATTTACTAAGCTTGTACTCTAAATGATCTATCCTCTTAACAATAAATCTTATTGTTCCAAGCAGGCACATTTAGATCTAGTACCGCCCTTATGCAGAGCTAGGGATCGATTTCATCTCTACTAGATCCAGAGTCCGAACTCCTCTAGTCTTATGAATATCTCCGAGATTCCAACAACCTCCCACTGCAATGGCGTCCCGGTGTATAACAGTAATGACAATAGGTGCAGTGTGTGGTGTATTTCTACTCAGTTTGGCTGGTTCCCAGTCTTTGTCCTTTTTCTCATTCCAAGGCATGACGTCAATTCGGTCTTTGTGGTTCATCTAATAGTCTTCCTCTATGAATCGGACGATAGACGTCCCTCTGGTTCATAGTACTATAGAACACACAATACATCGTTCATCTAGGATATCCTACAACCATATTGAATATGCCGTTGTATCCAGGAATATCCATAGAACATAGGTAGTTCCGAACAACTTGTTCTTTTACTATCAGATTTCCATTTCTTATTTACAACGCACCATCTCTACACGTAATGTTGGAAATCGATATCCCGGAATTAATAAATTAATTAAAATTAATTATCTAATTAATTCCGACCGAAATCCTTTGGAGATCGAATATCCGGAGTTTGATGGAGTAGTATACTTAATGTCTAGATTTGAGTATTCTGAACTCTGTATGCACTTTCATTTACCTATTAATTACAGACATTCATTTGCTTTTAATTATTGTTAATTAAATACATGCAAATTATAGTCCTGGATTTTATACGTTGTAGTTAGTATGGTGTTGCATGGGCACACAGAAGATCATACTATCGGTTACTCGTATTTAATCGAACAGTTGCTCACGACCTAGATGGACACGGACCAATCCATCGGTATAGTCGTTGTGTGAGAGAGAAAATAATTTATCTTAATTATTTTATCACACTTGTACACTTGGTGTATTGAGCGGATCGCTTGAGACTTATCAATTAGGATTGCTTTGTGATAATTGATTTAAGTCTCGGAGTATTTTATTCTTAATCCCTGAAACAATTGCGGGTGTGTATATTTAATATAAGTGACTTTGATTTTCCAAAGGAATTAACCGATTTAATTATTGGGTTAATTACCGGTTAAGTTGGGTCACTATATTTTATATATGACATGCCGTGAATTCTTGAAGGGACAGTGTATCCCGGAAGGGTTGATAATATCCCCGAGATGAGCTCATAAGGATTTATTATGTAAACCTCGCGAGTGGATTTGTTCCGCATAATAAATAAGGTTGAGTGGTACTATTCTCGGATATAAGAGATGAATAAATTTATTAAGCAATAAATAAATTTTATTCATGGATATTTAAATCTTAAATACACGGAATAAATAATACTAAGTTGGAGAAATATTATTTGATATAATATAGATAAATATTGGGAGTGCAATTTTATTTATATAGTGGAAAATAAATAAAATTAATATTGATAAGAATTAATGGATTTGGGTTGGACCCAATTTAATTTTCAATATTAGAAGCCCAATATTTAATCTCCTTTTGATCCCCCTCGTAGCCTATAAAAGCACTACATGGTCTTCACTTTTTCATAACACATAAGATACGCCAATCATAAAGTCTTGAAGAGTGAAGAGGATCCATAGGAGTTCGATAGCTCGTCGCCCACCCGACGTTCGAACGGAGTGCAAGGAATACGCGGGAAGATCACGAGGTCGTCGATTTCGTTTCTCCGAACAACGAATCGTAGGTACAATATCTAAACCCCCTTGATAATTGTTCGATTTGTTTTTATCGAGAATACCGTAGGATGAAGATCCGAAGATCGAAGCCCGGATTAGACGAACGATCACGCGGTGGTGGCGAAGCCACCGGACCGCGGATCGCCCGGCTAGGGTTTCGGCCGTGGGGCATGGGGGCGAACCCTCGGCTGGGCCGAGGGTGTGCGATCGATCGCGGGATCGATCGCTAGGGCACGGGCTGGTGCCGTGCCCTACCCCGCCGTGAAGGCGGGGGCCTCCTGGTGGTGGCGGGTCGCCGGACCCGCCGCGGGGGTTGTCGAACAGCCCCACCCCGATCGATCGCCGGCGCGCGATCGATCATCTCGATCGTACGAACCCCGGCTCGCGGGGGTTCGGGTGGGGGCGGATTGCGCGCCTTCGGGCGCGTGGTCTCCAAAGCCCGGACTCCGGCGGATGAGTCGGCGTTCGTGTGATCTCCGGCGAAGGGTTCGTTCGGGTTATCGGTTCCGCAATTTTGATAACCCGGGATATCGAATTCCAACAATTGGTATCAGAGCGTGGTTTACGTTCGCGGTATTTTCGATAAAATTGTTCTACCTTGCAGGGTTTCCGACTATTATGGCTTGATGATTATTCGTTTAATTATTTTGTCATGTGATTGTTGGTTTTATTAAACTCTCGGACATGTCGAGATTCGTTTTTTTTTGTGGTGAATGCTTGTAATAGTAAAAATTCGGGGGTTGACCGAATTTAGGATTTATTATTACGTTCATTGTTTTTCCGGAAAATGTATAGGGTCGATTTCGTGTATAGAATCGATACCGGAATTGTAATTTAGATTTTGTAAATTTATTTTGCGATTGGATCGACGAATCGTAGACCGCCGGAGAAGACGAAAAGACGAGGAGACGAAGGACCGGGATCGATCAATCCCCATGATCGATCCCGAGGGGATCGATCGACCCGCGGCCCTAGGCGGGCTGTCCGTGGGAGTCCCGGCCACGCCGGCCACCAGTGGTGGTGGCGCGTGGGCTGGGCGGCGGCGGCGTGCCCTAGGCGGCGGTCGAACGTGGTGGGGGTGGCTTGGGGTCTCCCAACCCGGGCTACTCCTACCGGAAATATACTTTCCTATTTTAATTCGGTTTTTCCTATTTTGATTATTTCTTTATGGAATATTCAAGAAATAGAAAAGGAATTAATTTAGTACTAAATTTATTTTTCCTATTTGATTATTCCTACTCATGGGAATATTCATGGATTAGGAATAAAATAAATTTGGAAAAGTATAATAGTCCTAATTATTTTATTTCTTTATTTCATTATGGATATCATCTAGAATATTCCAAGAATATCTTGGATAGATTATTCTAAAGATTTAATGAAGTGGAAAAAGAAAATAAATAAAATATTAATAATATTTAATTTTATTTTTGATATATTCAATTGACTTAATTTTCGAATTAAGTAACTTTTGGATTAATTGAAAATAAATAGATTTAAATATTGGAAATTAATATCCTCGTCACATGGAGCATTCAAGAAACGAAGACTGAAGACTAGAAGATGCGTACGGGGATGTGATGAAGCCATAATAGTCGGAAAATAATATTCTAGTATTATTTTGACTATGTGATAATACTATGTGCTTTATTACATGTATGCATGCTATATGTGTTTATTTTATGCACTAGATAGCGTATCCCTTTATTGTAAAAAGCTAAGTGGGAGAGGGTATGGAAACATACCCATGGTCTCCATTGCTGCTCTCTTGGTGACTTTTATAAACTTTTAAAGTTTATATAGATAAGTCATTAGAGGAGAGTTCTTGTAATTCCTTTTATGAGAAACATTGATTAAGTTTATCAAACAATGCCTAATTTGTCTTTCCAAAGCTGATTTCAAGTCGACTCATTCTCGCCCCGGGGAGTGGAATGGAGCCAGAGCCACTTGGTCATGTAGAGGACACAAATTAGAGACTTTCGTGCCATTCTTTGATAGATGGGTCGTTTGTCTGCTCGGCTCCCTCATTTATGAGAGATAAGGTCGTTCGCATGGTGAATCACTGGTTAGAAACTTCGAGTTTCACTTATGATTCTCCACGTTTTGATTTATGAGATTAAATGGATCAAGTAATTGGGAGTCAATTATAAAAGTCTCTTAGTGTAGTAAACGTCCACACCACGTGGCTTGCTATGCTGACGGACTTTGGATTAATTGATGTAGACAGTTGTAAGTAATTATGAAGAGTTGTGAAGTTATCGTAAACGTCCACACCACGTGGCTTGCGGTGATGTAGCAATTCCAAGTAATTTATTTTGGTACTGAGTAATGGTTTACACTTAGATACGCGTTATAGTATTCCTCCCCACGAGGTTACGCTATAATTGATGTATGACCAAAGAAAATCTAATTGCTAAATCATTTGGGTGGGTAAACGTCCACACCACGTGGCTTGCCTTACCTGATGGGATTTTAGATGTGATTAGTGATTTAATGATATTATTTGAGGGAGATAATATCGGATATTAAATTGTTTGTTTGTTTTATGTGCTTATAGGTTAAGAATGACTGTGACCCCACTTTGTGATATACTTAAGGATGAAAACTCACTGGTTCCATATAGTACTGATTGGAAAGGAAATCTGGACATTGTTCAGACTGTCGAGCCTTCTATATCCACTGTTATACCAACTCATGAGGACATTTGGAATGACCTCAGAATGATGTTGAAACATAGTGTGGAAGCCGGACAAGAAGTGATTGACATACTTTATAAATTCAGTCCTCTTGAGGAGTCATTTAAAAACGATTCCAAAAGAGCGGAACTTATAAGCATGGTCAGAGAGTCACAAGCTCTTGTGGCTGAAATGGAAGTGCAAGCAAAGAAGCCCAGTGGTTCCAAACCACGGATTGGGAAGAGCAAGCCGCAAGGCAAGTGCTAAATGCAAGCAGTCTGGGCACTGGAGGTCTGATTGTCCTCTCATCAAAGGTACGAAATTTTCCTTAGTCACTGAAACATTGTCAGCGGTGATATCTACCAGCACCTGGTGTGTAGATACGGGTGCCACTGACCATGTCTGCAATTCATTGCAGGGGTTCCAGGAAACCCGGAGACTTAGAGAGGGAGAGATCGTAGTCTACATGGGCAATGCCGCGAAGGTGGCGGCTGTTGCAGTGGGAGACGTTCACTTACGTTTTAGTAGTGATAGGGTTTTAGTTTTGCGAAATTGTCTTTATGTACCGAATTTTAGAAAGAACTTAATTTCAGTTTCTAAGTTAATTCTGAATGGATATTCTGTTTCTTTTGATCACTCTGTGGTCATAAGAAGAAATAGTGAGATTGTCTGTTCTGGTACATTGGTAGACGATTTGTATATTCTGAATCCTGAGTCTAACACGGTGCAACTAACCGAGAGTAATAACACATCTACGAACACCAATAAGAGAAAGGAACCTTCTAAAATGAATCAATTATACTTGTGGCATCTAAGGCTAGGTCATTCTTCTCCTTTGCTGCAGACCTAATGAGATCAGCATATGCAGTTACATAAAGGAGGTCAGTCAATACCCTGGGATTGTGAGCAGGTGAGTCCAGTAGAGTTTCGAGCTCCACAACTCTTTCCATGGATTGTGCAAAATCATCCTGGACCTGTTTCAACTCTTTGGTGACTTTGGCCACCTCATCCTTTAACTCTTTCTTTTCCCTGACAAAGCTGTCCTGGGCATCCTCAATCTGTTCTTCTTTTTCCTTGATGGTTTTTAAGGCTTCTTGTATCTCAGACTTCAACTTCCCTACCTCTGCCCGTGCAGTGTCTGCAACCTTCTTCCACCTATCCCTGTCCCCTGCTGCGGCTATGTAGGCCGCGTTGAGCTCCTTCACTTGTGTTTCTTGACCAGTGCTGGTGATGCGTAGCTTGGTAACCTCAGCTCTGAGTTTCTCAGCAATGGTATGAGCACCAGAGATGGCAACTGCACTTTGACTGGCCAGTTTAAGGGCCAGGGAAAAGGCATGTTCCTCATGGTCCATCAGGTCATTGAGCTATGAGGTCCAGCACCTCCCAACTGCATCCATTGAATCACCAACAGGATTGCCCAGGGTAGTGACAGGGTCAATGGGGCCTTTGCCAGAGAAGAAGGGAAGGAGCACAGATGGAAGTTTTTCCTGGGAAAACCTAGCCGAGAAATAAAATATAAGGATAAGATTGAATATTTTGTAAAATAAAGAAAGAGCATAAAATGGATAAAAACTTACTTGTCAGAGAGAACTTTTTCAACTCCAAAAACAGACTGACTTATGTCAGCACGGGGAGGTGATTCAGTCACATCAATTATACCTCCATCAACTTTCTTCCTTTTCTTGTCTCCTTCGAGCTTGACTTGTAGAAGTGTGGATGACCCAGAGGGAGGTAAACCCTAGCTGGGAACAACGTCAGTCATCACCACATCAGCAGGGGTTGAGGATTCTTTGTAGGAGTCCACCACCTCCATGATCCCCAGGGAATCTGTCTGGCCGCCCTGGGCGGAGACAGTTCGGGATCTGGTCCGGGAAGCCGGGGCACCTATTGCCCCACCCCGAGTCTTTACAGATCCTCGGCCACCTATGCTGGTTGAACTGGTTTTTGACTTACGGTCTTTCCCCGTCTGGGATGGATCCACAAGTCCAAGTCTTTCGAACAGTTTGTTATCCGCCATATTTGGAGGTTTCACGTCAAACACTGTAGAGAAAAATTCTGCACCGGGAAAGTAAAAGTATTATACCCGACAAAACTAATGAGATTTCCCCGGGAGACATGTCCCCAGGAAATAAGACAAAAGGAGAACTGTGAAAAATACAGAACTTTACCAAAACAAGGTTTGTCTTCAACAAACGGAGGACAGAACAAGCCTGCGGCGTCACGAATACTGTCGTCGTTAAGGTACACTGAGTCCCTCTCGGTAGTAGGAATGCACTGGGCCAAAAGATTCGCTGTAGCCAAATCCCACGGGATGCTATAATCGGTTTTGGAGATCCGGGCACCTACAAACATAAAAACAATTTTAGATCAGTCAAAACTGTAAAAACTTAAAAGTATAACTCACTTTCATCCTTAACGCCATAAGTTAAAAGGAATTTCAATTTCTCCCTCTCGGGTCTGAGTTCTCCATCTCCCCGAGACATAAAACCATCGATCCCAACAAGTAGGATCTTTAACTTCCGGTTCTTTTATTTTCACCATGTTTTTCCTGCAACGAACTGTGTAATCACCCAACAACCCTTTCTGAAAATTGACCGGACTAAAGAACAAATGAAATTCATCCCCCGTGAGGGGTTGAGAGAATCCCACTTGTCCTAGAACCGTCAAAACCCCATACAACTGAGCCCACCCGTTCGGATGAATCTGATGAGGAGCCACACCCCACCGGTTCAACAGCCCTGAAATTGAAGGATGCAGGGGAAACCGCAGACCTTGCTCCATCACGTCGACGCCGATGGCCACCATGCCCGGAGGTGGACAACAAGTGGATTCTCCCTCTTGTGGCGCATGCAAATGCACGTTGAAGGGAATCCGCCAGTCATCCCTCCAGTCGGTGAGTTCTTTCGCTGTCACCGTGCTGTCTCGGCCATGCGCGCCCCACTCCTGGTGGTTTGGATCTGGTTGAACCGCTGTGATGGTCCTCACAGCAGGAACGTAAGGGTGGGCCGCGTCTAGTTCGTCCATTCGGAATTCCGGCAAGGCCGGTTCCGCCTTGTCCATAAATTCCTTGAACTGACGAGCGAGCAGGACATGGGGCTCTTCCGCCACTTTGGGGTGAACAACTCTCGTGTATTTTGGCATGATGATAGGGGTTGTAGAAGGAAATTTATACTAAGAATTCAACAAATTTACACAGAAAAAATTACAGAGAGAAAAAACTTCTTACCGATTTCTAGATCTGAAAATCGAAGGGAGTTGTGAAGTTTGGAAATTTGAAATGGGTTAATATGTTTTGAAAAGTTAACCCTGCATCATGAATTGATCGACGGTTGAGATCAAGGAAGGGGAAGAGAGGGCGGTTACCGATGAAAAACGTACTCAAGTGTCCTCCCACTACCCCGTAAAACCTAGAATACTTGGCCAGGATATCGCCACGTGGCAAATATTTACTGACAAAGGCCAGGGTAAGAAGAAATCCTTTTTCTACATTCTTTTATCATTTATTTATTTATCAGATTATTGATTTATTAAGAAGATAAGTTTTCTGATACTTATCACGATTTACAAATAAAAAGAGTCCTTCAAAGACAACAACACTTATTCATTTCACCGGGAAATAAAACCTGGGAAATAAAACCTAGGAAACCTTATTTCACAAAGAAAATACAAATTTTCTATATTTTGGACAGATCTCACGGGGAAGCATATCCCCAATCATCTTTTACAGGAAGATTTTCAGGTTCAGTATTGATCGAGCTATCTTCAGAATCAGTTCCCAGATCAATGATCTCCTCTCCATCCCTCCCAAATACTCCAATATTGAAAGACTTCTGCCCACGCGACTCTAGAAAGATGGTTACGCCCACCGAAGCAAAACGGCGTTCACAGAACTTGTTCCAACCGTCACTGAGAGCGAGGCGTATGCTGGAATTCGATATCCCAGGCTATCAAAAATTGCGGAAACCGATAACCCGACCGAAATCCCGTCGCCGGAAACCGATCGCAAACACCGAACGAGCCGGAGCACGACCGAGGCGTCACCGCGGGCGAACCCGCGGTTAAACCCTAACCGCGCCCCCGCCGGGGCTCGCGATCGCCGTGCATGGCGATCGCATGGGGCTGCCGGAGGCGGTGAGTCCGGCGACTTCACCGCCGTCGCCACCAGGAGGGGCAGTCAGCCCCGCTGACCACCGCGGCAAAGCCGCGGCTTGCCCAGCGATCGAGCCTAGCTCGATCGCACGTCCCGGCGTCCAGCCGGGGCCTCCCTCCTTGCACGCCGCCGTCGAGGGGCGGGGATCCACCACGGCACCAGCCCGTGGCATCCCCAGCGATCAACTCCCGTCGATCGCTCGCCCCGGCGTCCAGCCGGGGCTCCCTTCGTCGCGCGGTCCCGGCGGTCGAACCCTAGGGTTCGGCCGCCCCTTCTCGATCCCGACGGGGATCGCGACGATCCCCGTATCCCGGTCTCGACGTTTCCCCGATCTTGTGTTCATGTACATATCACAATTAAATCATATGATCATAGAGGGGGTTTATGATTATGTACCTCGATTCGTTGTGCGGAGAAACGAAATCAAACGTTGATGACCTTTTGGATCTTCCCATGTATTCCTTGCACTCCGTTCGAACGTCGGGTGGGCGACGATCTATCGAACTCCTATGAATCTCCTTCAACTCTCTAGAATATCAAGTATGATAATCTTGTCTTATTCAAGTTATGAATTATGAAGGCCATGTAGTGCTTTTATAGGCTACTTAGGGGATCTAAAGGAGGTGGAATATTGGGCTTCCAATATTGAAGATTAAATTGAGCCCAATGCTCAAGTCCATTAATCCTTATCAATATAAATTAATTTATTTTCCACTATATAAATTAATTGCACTCCCAATATTAAACCATATTATATCAAATAATATTTCTTCGGTAGTATTATTTATTCCGTGTATTTAAGATTTAAATATCCATGAATAAAATTAATTTATTGCTAATTAATTTATTCATCTCTTTAATCCGAGACTAGTACCATTCAACCTTAATTATTGTGCGGAACGAATCCACTCATGAGGTTTACACAATAATTCCTTATGAACTCATCTCGGGGATATTATCAACCCTTACGGGATACACTGTCCGGTCAATTATTCACGGCATGTCATATATGAAATATAGTGACCCAACTTAGCCGGTAATCAACCCAATAATTAAATCGGTTAATTCCTTTGGTAAATCAAAGTCACTTATATTAAATATACACACCCGCAATAATATCGGGGATTAAGAATAAAATACACTGAGACTCGAATCGATTATCGTCGGCAATCCTAATCGATGAATCTCAACGATCCGCTCAATACACCAAGTGTACAAGTGTGATAAAATAATTAAGACAAATTATTTTCTCTCTCACACAACGACTATACCGATGGATTAGTCCGTGTCCATCTAGGTCGTGAGCTACTGTTTGATTAAATAAGAGAAACCGATAGTATGATCTTCTGTGTGACGTCGCACACCATACTAACTACAACGTATAGAATCCAGGACTATGATTTGCATATATTTAATTAATAATAATTAAAAGCAAACAATTGTTCATTAATTTAATAGATTAAATGCTATGACCGGGAGTTTACCGTTACTTAAATCTAGACATTAAGTACACAACTCCAACAATCTCCCACTTGTACTAAGGTCTAGTCATTTCCTCCAAACTCCCGACTCCCATACTCATCACGTGCTTAAGGTGTACTTCCGAGAAGTACTATGTGAATGAGCACTCTAGGTTGCCGCTCTGAAGTTATCTTGGTGACTACTACGTCGTCTCCCTCGACGATGACTCGTATCAGGTGGTACTTGCACTATGTGTTATCATCACTTTTAGACTTATGACTTCTTCCAGTTTACCATGCACCGCTATGTAATAGCCTTGGGTAAACTAAGAGTCATATCCAAGTCTTAGAGGTTATCCCGGAGCCTAACCAAAACTTCCGCTGCCTCTGAGGCTGCTATTCGGTTATGAAAAAGTCCGAGAAGCTTCCTGCTTATCACTTTTTCATATTAAAGGTTCCATCTCTCCAAAAGTGAACAAATAGCCTGATATCGACTTACACTGGTCCTTTTCTGATTTGAAATCTGAGAATATGTAATCTAAGAAGATTTCGTCTTGCTTAATAATCCAGTACTTCTGTAAGTACTATTATAGCATCCGAAAATCTCTTGTCCAGATTACTTTGATATCCTCCCACTATGCAAACCGCATAGTTGATATCAGGTTCTTGTTTTTCAACATTGCATCTAAGCTTTCCACACAAAGTGTAGGAAAATGCTTTGTATCATCTATCTCCTTTATGTGTTTGAAACACATGACCTTAGATAGATATTCTGTCTCTGAAAGGTAACAACCTTTCTCAGAATTATGCATGTTAAAAACAAACCATAATCGTATAAGATATTTAGGGGAAGTACAATGTTCTTTTTCCTAGATCATAAGATCTCAAGAACATGCTCTAACTTCTACTCAATCTTATATCCTGATTTATTTAGACAACCATCATTTTATGTCTGACAATATCTTTACATTGTTGCCAATGATAAAATCTTATCTACATAAAATCTCCGAGAAACACCACCTTGTTTCCATTACGTCTCCAATACACCCATCGTCTCTGCCTTTTGATGAATCCATCAAATGGACTATCTCATCAATTCGCAAGTTCCACGATTTACAGCTTTGTTACAATCCATAAATGGATTTACTAAGCTTGTACTCTAAATGATCTATCCTCTTAACAATAAATCTTATTGTTCCAAGCAGGCACATTTAGATCTAGTACCGCCCTTATGCAGAGCTAGGGATCGATTTCATCTCTACTAGATCCAGAGTCCGAACTCCTCTAGTCTTATGAATATCTCCGAGATTCCAACAACCTCCCACTGCAATGGCGTCCCGGTGTATAACAGTAATGACAATAGGTGCAGTGTGTGGTGTATTTCTACTCAGTTTGGCTGGTTCCCAGTCTTTGTCCTTTTTCTCATTCCAAGGCATGACGTCAATTCGGTCTTTGTGGTTCATCTAATATTCTTCCTCTATGAATCGGACGATAGACGTCCCTCTGGTTCATAGTACTATAGAACACACAATACATCGTTCATCTAGGATATCCTACAACCATATTGAATATGCCGTTGTATCCAGGAATATCCATAGAACATAGGTAGTTCCGAACAACTTGTTCTTTTACTATCAGATTTCCATTTCTTATTTACAACGCACCATCTCTACACGTAATGTTGGAAATCGATATCCCGGAATTAATAAATTATTTGAAATTAATTATCTAATTAATTCCGACCGAAATCCTTTGGAGATCGAATATCCGGAGTTTGATGGAGTAGTATACTTAATGTCTAGATTTGAGTATTCTGAACTCTGTATGCACTTTCATTTACCTATTAATTACAGACATTCATTTGCTTTTAATTATTGTTAATTAAATACATGCAAATTATAGTCCTGGATTTTATACGTTGTAGTTAGTATGGTGTTGCATGGGCACACAGAAGATCATACTATCGGTTACTCGTATTTAATCGAACAGTTGCTCACGACCTAGATGGACACGGACCAATCCATCGGTATAGTCGTTGTGTGAGAGAGAAAATAATTTATCTTAATTATTTTATCACACTTGTACACTTGGTGTATTGAGCGGATCGCTTGAGACTTATCAATTAGGATTGCTCTGTGATAATTGATTTAAGTCTCGGAGTATTTTATTCTTAATCCCTGAAACAATTGCGGGTGTGTATATTTAATATAAGTGACTTTGATTTTCCAAAGGAATTAACCGATTTAATTATTGGGTTAATTACCGGTTAAGTTGGGTCACTATATTTTATATATGACATGCCGTGAATTCTTGAAGGGACAGTGTATCCCGGAAGGGTTGATAATATCCCCGAGATGAGCTCATAAGGATTTATTATGTAAACCTCGCGAGTGGATTTGTTCCGCATAATAAATAAGGTTGAGTGGTACTATTCTCGGATATAAGAGATGAATAAATTTATTAAGCAATAAATAAATTTTATTCATGGATATTTAAATCTTAAATACACGGAATAAATAATACTAAGTTGGAGAAATATTATTTGATATAATATAGATAAATATTGGGAGTGCAATTTTATTTATATAGTGGAAAATAAATAAAATTAATATTGATAAGAATTAATGGATTTGGGTTGGACCCAATTTAATTTTCAATATTAGAAGCCCAATATTTAATCTCCTTTTGATCCCCCTCGTAGCCTATAAAAGCACTACATGGTCTTCACTTTTTCATAACACATAAGATACGCCAATCATAAAGTCTTGAAGAGTGAAGAGGATCCATAGGAGTTCGATAGCTCGTCGCCCACCCGACGTTTGAACGGAGTGCAAGGAATACGCGGGAAGATCACGAGGTCGTCGATTTCGTTTCTCCGAACAACGAATCGTAGGTACAATATCTAAACCCCCTTGATAATTGTTCGATTTGTTTTTATCGAGATTACCGTAGGATGAAGATCCGAAGATCGAAGCCCGGATTAGACGAACGATCACGCGGTGGTGGCGAAGCCACCGGACCGCGGATCGCCCGGCTAGGGTTTCGGCCGTGGGGCATGGGGGCGAACCCTCGGCTGGGCCGAGAGTGTGCGATCGATCGCGGGATCGATCGCTAGGGCACGGGCTGGTGCCGTGCCCTACCCCGCCGTGAAGGCGGGGGCCTCCTGGTGGTGGCGGGTCGCCGGACCCGCCGCGGGGGCTGTCGAACAGCCCCACCCCGATCGATCGCCGGCGCGCGATCGATCATCTCGATCGTACGAACCCCGGCTCGCGGGGGTTCGGGTGGGGGCGGATTGCGCGCCTTCGGGCGCGTGGTCTCCAAAGCCCGGACTCCGGCGGATGAGTCGGCGTTCGTGTGATCTCCGGCGAAGGGTTCGTTCGGGTTATCGGTTCCGCAATTTTGATAACCCGGGATATCGAATTCCAACAATTGGTATCAGAGCGTGGTTTACGTTCGCGGTATTTTCGATAAAATTGTTCTACCTTGCAGGGTTTCCGACTATTATGGCTTGATGATTATTCGTTTAATTATTTTGTCATGTGATTGTTGGTTTTATTAAACTCTCGGACATGTCGAGATTCGTTTTTTTTTTTGTGGTGAATGCTTGTAATAGTAAAAATTCGGGGGTTGACCGAATTTAGGATTTATTATTACGTTCATTGTTTTTCCGGAAAATGTATAGGGTCGATTTCGTGTATAGAATCGATACCGGAATTGTAATTTAGATTTTGTAAATTTATTTTGCGATTGGATCGACGAATCGTAGACCGCCGGAGAAGACGAAGTGACGAGGAGACGAAGGACCGGGATCGATCAATCCCCATGATCGATCCCGAGGGGATCGATCGACCCGCGGCCCTAGGCGGGCTGTCCGTGGGAGTCCCGGCCACGCCGGCCACCAGTGGTGGTGGCGCGTGGGCTGGGCGGCGGCGGCGTGCCCTAGGCGGCGGTCGAACGTGGTGGGGGTGGCTTGGGGTCTCCCAACCCGGGCTACTCCTACCGGAAATATACTTTCATATTTTAATTCGGTTTTTCCTATTTTGATTATTTCTTTATGGAATATTCAAGAAATAGAAAAAGAATTAATTTAGTACTAAATTTATTTTTCCTATTTGATTATTCCTACTCATGGGAATATTCATGGATTAGGAATAAAATAAATTTGGAAAAGTATAATAGTCCTAATTATTTTATTTCTTTATTTCATTATGGATATCATCTAGAATATTCCAAGAATATCTTGGATAGATTATTCTAAAGATTTAATGAAGTGGAAAAAGAAAATAAATAAAATAATAATAATATTTAATTTTATTTTTGATATATTCAATTGACTTAATTTTCGAATTAAGTAACTTTTGGATTAATTGAAAATAAATAGATTTAAATATTGGAAATTAATATCCTCGTCACATGGAGCATTCAAGAAACGAAGACTGAAGACTAGAAGATGCGTACGGGGATGTGATGAAGCCATAATAGTCGGAAAATAATATTCTAGTATTATTTTGACTATGTGATAATACTATGTGCTTTATTACATGTATGCATGCTATATGTGTTTATTTTATGCACTAGATAGCGTATCCCTTTATTGTAAAAAGCTAAGTGGGAGAGGGTATGGAAACATACCCATGGTCTCCATTGCTGCTCTCTTGGTGACTTTTATAAACTTTTAAAGTTTATATAGATAAGTCATTAGAGGAGAGTTCTTGTAATTCCTTTTATGAGAAACATTGATTAAGTTTATCAAACAATGCCTAATTTGTCTTTCCAAAGCTGATTTCAAGTCGACTCATTCTCGCCCCGGGGAGTGGAATGGAGCCAGAGCCACTTGGTCATGTAGAGGACACAAATTAGAGACTTTCGTGCCATTCTTTGATAGATGGGTCGTTTGTCTGCTCGGCTCCCTCATTTATGAGAGATAAGGTCGTTCGCATGGTGAATCACTGGTTAGAAACTTCGAGTTTCACTTATGATTCTCCACGTTTTGATTTATGAGATTAAATGGATCAAGTAATTGGGAGTCAATTATAAAAGTCTCTTAGCGTAGTAAACGTCCACACCACGTGGCTTGCTATGCTGACGGACTTTGGATTAATTGATGTAGACAGTTGTAAGTAATTATGAAGAGTTGTGAAGTTATCGTAAACGTCCACACCACGTGGCTTGCGGTGATGTAGCAATTCCAAGTAATTTATTTTGGTACTGAGTAATGGTTTACACTTAGATACGCGTTATAGTATTCCTCCCCACGAGGTTACGCTATAATTGATGTATGACCAAAGAAAATCTAATTGCTAAATCATTTGGGTGGGTAAACGTCCACACCACGTGGCTTGCCTTACCTGATGGGATTTTATATGTGATTAGTGATTTAATGATATTATTTGAGGGAGATAATATCGGATATTAAATTGTTTGTTTGTTTTATGTGCTTATAGGTTAAGAATGACTGTGACCCCACTTTGTGATATACTTAAGGATGAAAACTCACTGGTTCCATATAGTACTGATTGGAAAGGAAATCTGGACATTGTTCAGACTGTCGAGCCTTCTATATCCACTGTTATACCAACTCATGAGGACATTTGGAATGACCTCAGAATGATGTTGAAACATAGTGTGGAAGCCGGACAAGAAGTGATTGACATACTTTATAAATTCAGTCCTCTTGAGGAGTCATTTAAAAACGATTCCAAAAGAGCGGAACTTATAAGCATGGTCAGAGAGTCACAAGCTCTTGTGGCTGAAATGGAAGTGCAAGCAAAGAAGCCCAGTGGTTCCAAACCACGGATTGGGAAGAGCAAGCCGCAAGGCAAGTGCTAAATGCAAGCAGTCTGGGCACTGGAGGTCTGATTGTCCTCTCATCAAAGGTACGAAATTTTCCTTAGTCACTGAAACATTGTCAGCGGTGATATCTACCAGCACCTGGTGTGTAGATACGGGTGCCACTGACCATGTCTGCAATTCATTGCAGGGGTTCCAGGAAACCCGGAGACTTAGAGAGGGAGAGATCGTAGTCTACATGGGCAATGCCGCGAAGGTGGCGGCTGTTGCAGTGGGAGACGTTCACTTACGTTTTAGTAGTGATAGGGTTTTAGTTTTGCGAAATTGTCTTTATGTACCGAATTTTAGAAAGAACTTAATTTCAGTTTCTAAGTTAATTCTGAATGGATATTCTGTTTCTTTTGATCACTCTGTGGTCATAAGAAGAAATAGTGAGATTGTCTGTTCTGGTACATTGGTAGACGATTTGTATATTCTGAATCCTGAGTCTAACACGGTGCAACTAACCGAGAGTAATAACACATCTACGAACACCAATAAGAGAAAGGAACCTTCTAAAATGAATCAATTATACTTGTGGCATCTAAGGCTAGGTCATATTAATTCGAATAGAATTCAAAGGTTGAAAGCTGATGGTCTCATTAGCGGCATAGAAGGAGAGGACCTTCCAACCTGCGAATCCTGTTTGGAGGGTAAAATGACCAAGCGTTCTTTTTCTGGTAAAGGACGTAGAGCTGAACAAGTATTGGATTTGATTCACTCTGATGTATGCGGACCTATGTCTACTCAGGCAAGGGGAGGGTACGAGTATTTCATCACCTTTACTGATGATTACTCAAGGTATGGATATATTTACCTGATGCGCCACAAGAGTGATTCTTTTGACAAGTTCAAGGAATTCAAGGCTCTTGTGGAGAACCTTCGTGGTAAATCCATAAAATGCCTGCGATCTGATCGCGGAGGCGAGTACCTGTCTGGAGAATTCAAGGCATACTTGGCAGAGAATGGGATTGAATCCCAGCTGACCTCACCATATACTCCTCAGCAGAATGGTGTGTCAGAAAGAAGGAATAGGACTCTTATGGAGATGGTGCGATCGATGATGAGTTACTCGGATTTACCTGTTATGTTCTGGGGACTTGCCTTGGAAACAGCGGCGTACATTCTGAATAGGGTTCCGACCAAAACGGTACCAACCACACCCATGGAATTGTGGAGTGGGCGTAAGCCTAACTTGAAACACATTCGGATCTAGGGATGTCCAGCACATGTGTTGCGACAAGGCGCCGATAAGTTAGAACCTAGATCAGAAATACGGCTGTTTGTAGGATACCCGAAAGGAACTAAGGGTGGCATGTTCTATAGTCCTACGGACCAGAAGATCGTTATAAGTACTAACGCTCGGTTCCTAGAGGAAGACTATGTCATGGACCACAAGCCCAAAAGTGACATAATACTTGATGAGTTGAGAGGTAACGAGGAAGACCAGGATACAGCCGAACCAAGTATAGATACACCACTAGAACCTGCACCTAATACTGTCACTGTTAATACACCGGAACGCCGTCGTAGTGGGAGGGTTGTTAAACAACCAGATAGATGGATTGGACTGGGTGAGTCTTCGGACTCTGGACCTGGAGTTCATGAAATCGATCCCTGGACCTATGATGATGCAGTACAAGATATAGATGCGCCTTCTTGGAAGAAAGCAATGAAATCCGAAATAGAATCTATGGATTCTAATAAAGTCTGGGATCTTGTAGAACCACCAAGCGGCGTGAAGCCAATTGGGTGTAAATGGGTCTACAAGAGAAAGAGAGGATCTGACGGAAAGGTTGAAACCTTTAAAGCTCGGCTTGTTGCGAAAGGATATACTCAGAAAGAGGGAATCGATTATGAGGAGACCTTCTCGCCGGTAGCCAAGATAAAGTCGATCCGGATTCTCTTATCCATAGCAGCTCATATGGATTATGAGGTGTGGCAAATGGATGTCAAGACAGCTTTCCTTAATGGAAGTCTTGACGAGACGATTTATATGAAACAACCAGAAGGATTCATTGCTAAGGGGCGAGATCATCTAGTGTGCAAGCTTAATCGATCCATTTATGGATTGAAACAAGCCTCGAGATCGTGGAACCTGCGGTTTGACGAAGTAGTCCAATCTTTTGGATTCAGTCAAAGCATGGACGAATCATGCGTGTATTGGAAACGTGATGGGAAGAAGGTGGTGTTTCTCGTGCTTTATGTAGACGACATTCTTCTCATTGGCAACAGCGTGAAAATGTTATCAGACATAAAGGGATGGTTGTCTAGACAATTCGATTTGGGAGAAGTCGGACATGTTCTAGGGATCAAAGTTATAAGGGATCGCCGGAATAGAGCATTGTGTCTTTCCCAGCAATCTTACATAGACACGATTCTAGCTCGTTTTAACATGCAAGATTCCAAGAAGGGTGATCTGCCCTTCAGTAAAGGAACTTATCTTTCTAAGGAAATGTGTCCTCAGACACAAAAGGAGAAAGATGACATGAAAGCGGTTCCCTACGCTTCGGCTGTGGGAAGCTTAATGTATGCAATGTTATGTACGAGGCCTGATATCTGCTATGCAGTTGGCGTAGTAGCGAGATATCAGAGTAACCCTGGAAAGGCTCATTGGACTGCCGTAAAGAGCATTTTCAAGTATTTGCGAAATACTAAAGATTATGTTCTGAGTTACGGAGCAGACAATCTGATTCCTTTGGGTTACACAGATTCGGATTTCCAAGCTGATAAGGACCGGCGTAAGTCGACATCAGGCTATGTGTACACTTTGGGAGGTGGAGCCGTATCATGGAAGAGTGTCAAGCAAAAGTGCATTTCGGACTCAACCATGGAAGCTGAATATGTTGCAGCCTCAGAGGCAGCGAAAGAGTCAGTTTGGTTCCTTAATTTCCTCCAGGACTTAGATGTGATTCCGAGTTTGCCCAAGGCTATGACAATTTATTGTGAAAATAGCGGTGCAGTGGCAAACAGTAAGGAACCACGGTCCCATAGTGCTACAAATCACATAGAGCGCAAGTACCACCTGATTCGAGACATCGTCAAGAGGGGCGATGCGATAGTCACCAAGATAGCTTCGGAAGACAACCTAGCGGACCCTTTCACCAAGATACTTCCTAAGGAAGTATATTACAAGCACTTGGAGGGTTTGGGAGTCAGAAGTTTGGAGGATAAGACTAGACCTTAGTATAAGTGGGAGATTGATGGAGTAGTATACTTAATGTCTAGATTTGAGTATTCTGAACTCTGTATGCACTTTCATTTACCTATTAATTACAGACATTCATTTGCTTTTAATTATTGTTAATTAAATACATGCAAATTATAGTCCTGGATTTTATACGTTGTAGTTAGTATGGTGTTGCATGGGCACACAGAAGATCATACTATCGGTTACTCGTATTTAATCGAACAGTTGCTCACGACCTAGATGGACACGGACCAATCCATCGGTATAGTCGTTGTGTGAGAGAGAAAATAATTTATCTTAATTATTTTATCACACTTGTACACTTGGTGTATTGAGCGGATCGCTTGAGACTTATCAATTAGGATTGCTCAGTGATAATTTATTTAAGTCTCGGAGTATTTTATTCTTAATCCCTGAAACAATTGCGGGTGTGTATATTTAATATAAGTGACTTTGATTTTCCAAAGGAATTAACCGATTTAATTATTGGGTTAATTACCGGTTAAGTTGGGTCACTATATTTTATATATGACATGCCGTGAATTCTTGAAGGGACAGTGTATCCCGGAAGGGTTGATAATATCCCCGAGATGAGCTCATAAGGATTTATTATGTAAACCTCGCGAGTGGATTTGTTCCGCATAATAAATAAGGTTGAGTGGTACTATTCTCGGATATAAGAGATGAATAAATTTATTAAGCAATAAATAAATTTTATTCATGGATATTTAAATCTTAAATACACGGAATACATAATACTAAGTTGGAGAAATATTATTTGATATAATATAGATAAATATTGGGAGTGCAATTTTATTTATATAGTGGAAAATAAATAAAATTAATATTGATAAGAATTAATGGATTTGGGTTGGACCCAATTTAATTTTCAATATTAGAAGCCCAATATTTAATCTCCTTTTGATCCCCCTCGTAGCCTATAAAAGCACTACATGGTCTTCACTTTTTCATAACACATAAGATACGCCAATCATAAAGTCTTGAAGAGTGAAGAGGATCCATAGGAGTTCGATAGCTCGTCGCCCACCCGACGTTCGAACGGAGTGCAAGGAATACGCGGGAAGATCATGAGGTCGTCGATTTCGTTTCTCCGAACAACGAATCGTAGGTACAATATCTAAACCCCCTTGATAATTGTTCGATTTGTTTTTATCGAGAATACCATAGGATGAAGATCCGAAGATCGAAGCCCGGATTAGACGAACGATCACGCGGTGGTGGCGAAGCCACCGGAACGCGGATCGCCCGGCTAGGGTTTCGGCCGTGGGGCATGGGGGCGAACCCTCGGCTGGGCCGAGGGTGTGCGATCGATCGCGGGATCGATCGCTAGGGCACGGGCTGGTGCCGTGCCCTACCCCGCCGTGAAGGCGGGGGCCTCCTGGTGGTGGCGGGTCGCCGGACCCGCCGCGGGGGCTGTCGGACAGCCCCACCCCGATCGATCGCCGGCGCGCGATCGATCATCTCGATCGTACGAACCCCGGCTCGTGGGGGTTCGGGTGGGGGCGGATTGCGCGCCTTCGGGCGCGTGGTCTCCAAAGCCCGGACTCCGGCGGATGAGTCGGAGTTCGTGTGATCTCCGGCGAAGGGTTCGTTCGGGTTATCGGTTCCGCAATTTTGATAACCCGGGATATCGAATTCCAACAATTGGTATCAGAGCGTGGTTTACGTTCGCGGTATTTTCGATAAAATTGTTCTACCTTGCAGGGTTTCCGACTATTATGGCTTGATGATTATTCGTTTAATTATTTTGTCATGTGATTGTTGGTTTTATTAAACTCTCGGACATGTCGAGATTCGTTTTTTTTTTTGTGGTGAATGCTTGTAATAGTAAAAATTCGGGGGTTGACCGAATTTAAGATTTATTATTACGTTCATTGTTTTTCCGGAAAATGTATAGGGTCGATTTCGTGTATAGAATCGATACCGGAATTGTAATTTAGATTTTGTAAATTTATTTTGCGATTGGATCGACGAATCGTAGACCGCCGGAGAAGACGAAGTGACGAGGAGACGAAGGACCGGGATCGATCAATCCCCATGATCGATCCCGAGGGGATCGATCGACCCGCGGCCCTAGGCGGGCTGTCCGAGGGAGTCCCGGCCACGCCGGCCACCAGTGGTGGTGGCGCGTGGGCTGGGCGGCGGCGGCGTGCCCTAGGCGGCGGTCGAACGTGGTGGGGGTGGCTTGGGGTCTCCCAACCCGGGCTACTCCTACCGGAAATATACTTTCCTATTTTAATTCGGTTTTTCCTATTTTGATTATTTCTTTATGGAATATTCAAGAAATAGAAAAAGAATTAATTTAGTACTAAATTTATTTTTCCTATTTGATTATTCCTACTCATGGGAATATTCATGGATTAGGAATAAAATAAATTTGGAAAAGTATAATAGTCCTAATTATTTTATTTCTTTATTTCATTATGGATATCATCTAGAATATTCCAAGAATATCTTGGATAGATTATTCTAAAGATTTAATGAAGTGGAAAAAGAAAATAAATAAAATATTAATAATATTTAATTTTATTTTTGATATATTCAATTGACTTAATTTTCGAATTAAGTAACTTTTGGATTAATTGAAAATAAATAGATTTAAATATTGGAAATTAATATCCTCGTCACATGGAGCATTCAAGAAACGAAGACTGAAGACTAGAAGATGCGTACGGGGATGTGATGAAGCCATAATAGTCGGAAAATAATATTCTAGTATTATTTTGACTATGTGATAATACTATGTACTTTATTACATGTATGCATGCTATATGTGTTTATTTTATGCACTAGATAGCGTATCCCTTTATTGTAAAAAGCTAAGTGGGAGAGGGTATGGAAACATACCCATGGTCTCCATTGCTGCTCTCTTGGTGACTTTTATAAACTTTTAAAGTTTATATAGATAAGTCATTAGAGGAGAGTTCTTGTAATTCCTTTTATGAGAAACATTGATTAAGTTTATCAAACAATGCCTAATTTGTCTTTCCAAAGCTGATTTCAAGTCGACTCATTCTCGCCCCGGGGAGTGGAATGGAGCCAGAGCCACTTGGTCATGTAGAGGACACAAATTAGAGACTTTCGTGCCATTCTTTGATAGATGGGTCGTTTGTCTGCTCGGCTCCCTCATTTATGAGAGATAAGGTCGTTCGCATGGTGAATCACTGGTTAGAAACTTCGAGTTTCACTTATGATTCTCCACGTTTTGATTTATGAGATTAAATGGATCAAGTAATTGGGAGTCAATTATAAAAGTCTCTTAGCGTAGTAAACGTCCACACCACGTGGCTTGCTATGCTGACGGACTTTGGATTAATTGATGTAGACAGTTGTAAGTAATTATGAAGAGTTGTGAAGTTATCGTAAACGTCCACACCACGTGGCTTGCGGTGATGTAGCAATTCCAAGTAATTTATTTTGGTACTGAGTAATGGTTTACACTTAGATACGCGTTATAGTATTCCTCCCCACGAGGTTACGCTATAATTGATGTATGACCAAAGAAAATCTAATTGCTAAATCATTTGGGTGGGTAAACGTCCACACCACGTGGCTTGCCTTACCTGATGGGATTTTAGATGTGATTAGTGATTTAATGATATTATTTGAGGGAGATAATATCGGATATTAAATTGTTTGTTTGTTTTATGTGCTTATAGGTTAAGAATGACTGTGACCCCACTTTGTGATATACTTAAGGATGAAAACTCACTGGTTCCATATAGTACTGATTGGAAAGGAAATCTGGACATTGTTCAGACTGTCGAGCCTTCTATATCCACTGTTATACCAACTCATGAGGACATTTGGAATGACCTCAGAATGATGTTGAAACATAGTGTGGAAGCCGGACAAGAAGTGATTGACATACTTTATAAATTCAGTCCTCTTGAGGAGTCATTTAAAAACGATTCCAAAAGAGCGTAACTTATAAGTATGGTCAGAGAGTCACAAGCTCTTGTGGCTGAAATGGAAGTGCAAGCAAAGAAGCCTAGTGGTTCCAAACCACGGATTGGGAAGAGCAAGCCGCAAGGCAAGTGCTAAATGCAAGCAGTCTGAGCACTGGAGGTCTGATTGTCCTCTCATCAAAGGTACGAAATTTTCCTTAGTCACTGAAACATTGTCAGCGGTGATATCTACCAGCACCTGGTGTGTAGATACGGGTGCCACTGACCATGTCTGCAATTCATTGCAGGGGTTCCAGGAAACCCGGAGACTTAGAGAGGGAGAGATCGTAGTCTACATGGGCAATGCCGCGAAGGTGGCGGCTGTTGCAGTGGGAGACGTTCACTTACGTTTTAGTAGTGATAGGGTTTTAGTTTTGCAAAATTGTCTTTATGTACCGAATTTTAGAAAGAACTTAATTTCAGTTTCTAAGTTAATTCTGAATGGATATTCTGTTTCTTTTGATCACTCTGTGGTCATAAGAAGAAATAGTGAGATTGTCTGTTCTGGTACATTGGTAGACGATTTGTATATTCTGAATCCTGAGTCTAACACGGTGCAACTAACCGAGAGTAATAACACATCTACGAACACCAATAAGAGAAAGGAACCTTCTAAAATGAATCAATTATACTTGTGGCATCTAAGGCTAGGTCATATTAATTCGAATAGAATTCAAAGGTTGAAAGCTGATGGTCTCATTAGCGGCATAGAAGGAGAGGACCTTCCAACCTGCGAATCCTGTTTGGAGGGTAAAATGACCAAGCGTTCTTTTTCTGGTAAAGGACGTAGAGCTGAACAAGTATTGGATTTGATTCACTCTGATGTATGCGGACCTATGTCTACTCAGGCAAGGGGAGGGTACGAGTATTTCATCACCTTTACTGATGATTACTCAAGGTATGGATATATTTACCTGATGCGCCACAAGAGTGATTCTTTTGACAAGTTCAAGGAATTCAAGGCTCTTGTGGAGAACCTTCGTGGTAAATCCATAAAATGCCTGTGATCTGATCGCGGAGGCGAGTACCTGTCTGGAGAATTCAAGGCATACTTGGCAGAGAATGGGATTGAATCCCAGCTGACCTCACCATATACTCCTCAGCAGAATGGTGTGTCAGAAAGAAGGAATAGGACTCTTATGGAGATGGTGCGATCGATGATGAGTTACTCGGATTTACCTGTTATGTTCTGGGGACTTGCCTTGGAAACAGCGGCGTACATTCTGAATAGGGTTCCGACCAAAACGGTACCAACCACACCCATGGAATTGTGGAGTGGGCGTAAGCCTAACTTGAAACACATTCGGATCTAGGGATGTCCAGCACATGTGTTGCGACAAGGCGCCGATAAGTTAGAACCTAGATCAGAAATACGGCTGTTTGTAGGATACCCGAAAGGAACTAAGGGTGGCATGTTCTATAGTCCTACGGACCAGAAGATCGTTATAAGTACTAACGCTCGGTTCCTAGAGGAAGACTATGTCATGGACCACAAGCCCAAAAGTGACATAATACTTGATGAGTTGAGAGGTAACGAGGAAGACCTGGATACAGCCGAACCAAGTATAGATACACCACTAGAACCTGCACCTAATACTGTCACTGTTAATACACCGGAACGCCGTCGTAGTGGGAGGGTTGTTAAACAACCAGATAGATGGGTTGGACTGGGTGAGTCTTCGGACTCTGGACCTGGAGTTCATGAAATCGATCCCTGGACCTATGATGATGCAGTACAAGATATAGATGCGCCTTCTTGGAAGAAAGCAATGAAATCCGAAATAGAATCTATGGATTCTAATAAAGTCTGGGATCTTGTAGAACCACCAAGCGGCGTGAAGCCAATTGGGTGTAAATGGGTCTACAAGAGAAAGAGAGGATCTGACGGAAAGGTTGAAACCTTTAAAGCTCGGCTTGTTGCGAAAGGATATACTCAGAAAGAGGGAATCGATTATGAGGAGACCTTCTCGCCGGTAGCCAAGATAAAGTCGATCCGGATTCTCTTATCCATAGCAGCTCATATGGATTATGAGGTGTGGCAAATGGATGTCAAGACAGCTTTCCTTAATGGAAGTCTTGACGAGACGATTTATATGAAACAACCAGAAGGATTCATTTCTAAGGGGCGAGATCATCTAGTGTGCAAGCTTAATCGATCCATTTATGGATTGAAACAAGCCTCGAGATCGTGGAACCTGCGGTTTGACGAAGTAGTCCAATCTTTTGGATTCAGTCAAAGCATGGACGAATCATGCGTGTATTGGAAACGTGATGGGAAGAAGGTGGTGTTTCTCGTGCTTTATGTAGACGACATTCTTCTCATTGGCAACAGCGTGAAAATGTTATCAGACATAAAGGGATGGTTGTCTAGACAATTCGATTTGGGAGAAGTCGGACATGTTCTAGGGATCAAAGTTATAAGGGATCGCCGGAATAGAGCATTGTGTCTTTCCCAGCAATCTTACATAGACACGATTCTAGCTCGTTTTAACATGCAAGATTCCAAGAAGGGTGATCTGCCCTTCAGTAAAGGAACTTATCTTTCTAAGGAAATGTGTCCTCAGACACAAAAGGAGAAAGATGACATGAAAGCGGTTCCCTACGCTTCGGCTGTGGGAAGCTTAATGTATGCAATGTTATGTACGAGGCCTGATATCTGCTATGCAGTTGGCGTAGTAGCGAGATATCAGAGTAACCCTGGAAAGGCTCATTGGACTGCCGTAAAGAGCATTTTCAAGTATTTGCGAAATACTAAAGATTATGTTCTGAGTTACGGAGCAGACAATCTGATTCCTTTGGGTTACACAGATTCGGATTTCCAAGCTGATAAGGACCGGCGTAAGTCGACATCAGGCTATGTGTACACTTTGGGAGGTGGAGCCGTATCATGGAAGAGTGTCAAGCAAAAGTGCATTTCGGACTCAACCATGGAAGCTGAATATGTTGCAGCCTCAGAGGCAGCGAAAGAGTCAGTTTGGTTCCTTAATTTCCTCCAGGACTTAGATGTGATTCCGAGTTTGCCCAAGGCTATGACAATTTATTGTGAAAATAGCGGTGCAGTGGCAAACAGTAAGGAACCACGGTCCCATAGTGCTACAAAACACATAGAGCGCAAGTACCACCTGATTCGAGACATCGTCAAGAGGGGCGATGCGATAGTCACCAAGATAGCTTCGGAAGACAACCTAGCGGACCCTTTCACCAAGATACTTCCTAAGGAAGTATATTACAAGCACTTGGAGGGTTTGGGAGTCAGAAGTTTGGAGGATAAGACTAGACCTTAGTATAAGTGGGAGATTGATGGAGTAGTATACTTAATGTCTAGATTTGAGTATTCTGAACTCTGTATGCACTTTCATTTACCTATTAATTACAGACATTCATTTGCTTTTAATTATTGTTAATTAAATACATGCAAATTATAGTCCTGGATTTTATACGTTGTAGTTAGTATGGTGTTGCATGGGCACACAGAAGATCATACTATCGGTTACTCGTATTTAATCGAACAGTTGCTCACGACCTAGATGGACACGGACCAATCCATCGGTATAGTCGTTGTGTGAGAGAGAAAATAATTTATCTTAATTATTTTATCACACTTGTACACTTGGTGTATTGAGCGGATCGCTTGAGACTTATCAATTAGGATTGCTCTGTGATAATTGATTTAAGTCTCGGAGTATTTTATTCTTAATCCCTGAAACAATTGCGGGTGTGTATATTTAATATAAGTGACTTTGATTTTCCAAAGGAATTAACCGATTTAATTATTGGGTTAATTACCGGTTAAGTTGGGTCACTATATTTTATATATGACATGCCGTGAATTCTTGAAGGGACAGTGTATCCCGGAAGGGTTGATAATATCCCCGAGATGAGCTCATAAGGATTTATTATGTAAACCTCGCGAGTGGATTTGTTCCGCATAATAAATAAGGTTGAGTGGTACTATTCTCGGATATAAGAGATGAATAAATTTATTAAGCAATAAATAAATTTTATTCATGGATATTTAAATCTTAAATACACGGAATAAATAATACTAAGTTGGAGAAATATTATTTGATATAATATAGATAAATATTGGGAGTGCAATTTTATTTATATAGTGGAAAATAAATAAAATTAATATTGATAAGAATTAATGGATTTGGGTTGGACCCAATTTAATTTTCAATATTAGAAGCCCAATATTTAATCTCCTTTTGATCCCCCTCGTAGCCTATAAAAGCACTACATGGTCTTCACTTTTTCATAACACATAAGATACGCCAATCATAAAGTCTTGAAGAGTGAAGAGGATCCATAGGAGTTCGATAGCTCGTCGCCCACCCGACGTTCGAACGGAGTGCAAGGAATACGCGGGAAGATCACGAGGTCGTCGATTTCGTTTCTCCGAACAACGAATCGTAGGTACAATATCTAAACCCCCTTGATAATTGTTCGATTTGTTTTTATCGAGAATACCATAGGATGAAGATCCGAAGATCGAAGCCCGGATTAGACGAACGATCACGCGGTGGTGGCGAAGCCACCGGACCGCGGATCGCCCGGCTAGGGTTTCGGCCGTGGGGCATGGGGGCGAACCCTCGGCTGGGCCGAGGGTGTGCGATCGATCGCGGGATCGATCGCTAGGGCACGGGCTGGTGCCGTGCCCTACCCCGCCGTGAAGGCGGGGGCCTCCTGGTGGTGGCGGGTCGCCGGACCCGCCGCGGGGGCTGTCGAACAGCCCCACCCCGATCGATCGCCGGCGCGCGATCGATCATCTCGATCGTACGAACCCCGGCTCGCGGGGGTTCGGGTGGGGGCGGATTGCGCGCCTTCGGGCGCGTGGTCTCCAAAGCCCGGACTCCGGCGGATGAGTCGGAGTTCGTGTGATCTCCGGCGAAGGGTTCGTTCGGGTTATCGGTTCCGCAATTATGATAACCCGGGATATCGAATTCCAACAATTGGTATCAGAGCGTGGTTTACGTTCGCGGTATTTTCGATAAAATTGTTCTACCTTGTAGGGTTTCCGACTATTATGGCTTGATGATTATTCGTTTAATTATTTTGTCATGTGATTGTTGGTTTTATTAAACTCTCGGACATGTCGAGATTCGTTTTTTTTTTTTGTGTGAATGCTTGTAATAGTAAAAATTCGGGGGTTGACCGAATTTAGGATTTATTATTACGTTCATTGTTTTTCCGGAAAATGTATAGGGTCGATTTCGTGTATAGAATCGATACCGGAATTGTAATTTAGATTTTGTAAATTTATTTTGCGATTGGATCGACGAATCGTAGACCGCCGGAGAAGACGAAGTGACGAGGAGACGAAGGACCGGGATCGATCAATCCCCATGATCGATCCCGAGGGGATCGATCGACCCGCGGCCCTAGGCGGGCTGTCCGTGGGAGTCCCGGCCACGCCGGCCACCAGTGGTGGTGGCGCGTGGGCTGGGCGGCGGCGGCGTGCCCTAGGCGGCGGTCGAACGTGGTGGGGGTGGCTTGGGGTCTCCCAACCCGGGCTACTCCTACCGGAAATATACTTTCCTATTTTAATTCGGTTTTTCCTATTTTGATTATTTCTTTATGGAATATTCAAGAAATAGAAAAAGAATTAATTTAGTACTAAATTTATTTTTCCTATTTGATTATTCCTACTCATGGGAATATTCATGGATTAGGAATAAAATAAATTTGGAAAAGTATACTAGTCCTAATTATTTTATTTCTTTATTTCATTATGGATATCATCTAGAATATTCCAAGAATATCTTGGATAGATTATTCTAAAGATTTAATGAAGTGGAAAAAGAAAATAAATAAAATATTAATAATATTTAATTTTATTTTTGATATATTCAATTGACTTAATTTTCGAATTAAGTAACTTTTGGATTAATTGAAAATAAATAGATTTAAATATTGGAAATTAATATCCTCATCACATGGAGCATTCAAGAAACGAAGACTGAAGACTAGAAGATGCGTACGGGGATGTGATGAAGCCATAATAGTCGGAAAATAATATTCTAGTATTATTTTGACTATGTGATAATACTATGTACTTTATTACATGTATGCATGCTATATGTGTTTATTTTATGCACTAGATAGCGTATCCCTTTATTGTAAAAAGCTAAGTGGGAGAGGGTATGGAAACATACCCATGGTCTCCATTGCTGCTCTCTTGGTGACTTTTATAAACTTTTAAAGTTTATATAGATAAGTCATTAGAGGAGAGTTCTTGTAATTCCTTTTATGAGAAACATTGATTAAGTTTATCAAACAATGCCTAATTTGTCTTTCCAAAGCTGATTTCAAGTCGACTCATTCTCGCCCCGGGGAGTGGAATGGAGCCAGAGCCACTTGGTCATGTAGAGGACACAAATTAGAGACTTTTGTGCCATTCTTTGATAGATGGGTCGTTTGTCTGCTCGGCTCCCTCATTTATGAGAGATAAGGTCGTTCGCATGGTGAATCACTGGTTAGAAACTTCGAGTTTCACTTATGATTCTCCACGTTTTGATTTATGAGATTAAATGGATCAAGTAATTGGGAGTCAATTATAAAAGTCTCTTAGCGTAGTAAACGTCCACACCACGTGGCTTGCTATGCTGACGGACTTTGGATTAATTGATGTAGACAGTTGTAAGTAATTATGAAGAGTTGTGAAGTTATCGTAAACGTCCACACCACGTGGCTTGCGGTGATGTAGCAATTCCAAGTAATTTATTTTGGTACTGAGTAATGGTTTACACTTAGATACGCGTTATAGTATTCCTCCCCACGAGGTTACGCTATAATTGATGTATGACCAAAGAAAATCTAATTGCTAAATCATTTGGGTGGGTAAACGTCCACACCACGTGGCTTGCCTTACCTGATGGGATTTTAGATGTGATTAGTGATTTAATGATATTATTTGAGGGAGATAATATCGGATATTAAATTGTTTGTTTGTTTTATGTGCTTATAGGTTAAGAATGACTGTGACCCCACTTTGTGATATACTTAAGGATGAAAACTCACTGGTTCCATATAGTACTGATTGGAAAGGAAATCTGGACATTGTTCAGACTGTCGAGCCTTCTATATCCACTGTTATACCAACTCATGAGGACATTTGGAATGACCTCAGAATGATGTTGAAACATAGTGTGGAAGCCGGACAAGAAGTGATTGACATACTTTATAAATTCAGTCCTCTTGAGGAGTCATTTAAAAACGATTCCAAAAGAGCGTAACTTATAAGTATGGTCAGAGAGTCACAAGCTCTTGTGGCTGAAATGGAAGTGCAAGCAAAGAAGCCCAGTGGTTCCAAACCACGGATTGGGAAGAGCAAGCCGCAAGGCAAGTGCTAAATGCAAGCAGTCTGAGCACTGGAGGTCTGATTGTCCTCTCATCAAAGGTACGAAATTTTCCTTAGTCACTGAAACATTGTCAGCGGTGATATCTACCAGCACCTGGTGTGTAGATACGGGTGCCACTGACCATGTCTGCAATTCATTGCAGGGGTTCCAGGAAACCCGGAGACTTAGAGAGGGAGAGATCGTAGTCTACATGGGCAATGCCGCGAAGGTGGCGGCTGTTGCAGTGGGAGACGTTCACTTACGTTTTAGTAGTGATAGGGTTTTAGTTTTGCAAAATTGTCTTTATGTACCGAATTTTAGAAAGAACTTAATTTCAGTTTCTAAGTTAATTCTGAATGGATATTCTGTTTCTTTTGATCACTCTGTGGTCATAAGAAGAAATAGTGAGATTGTCTGTTCTGGTACATTGGTAGACGATTTGTATATTCTGAATCCTGAGTCTAACACGGTGCAACTAACCGAGAGTAATAACACATCTACGAACACCAATAAGAGAAAGGAACCTTCTAAAATGAATCAATTATACTTGTGGCATATAAGGCTAGGTCATATTAATTCGAATAGAATTCAAAGGTTGAAAGCTGATGGTCTCATTAGCGGCATAGAAGGAGAGGACCTTCCAACCTGTGAATCCTGTTTGGAGGGTAAAATGACCAAGCGTTCTTTTTCTGGTAAAGGACGTAGAGCTGAACAAGTATTGGATTTGATTCACTCTGATGTATGCGGACCTATGTCTACTCAGGCAAGGGGAGGGTACGAGTATTTCATCACCTTTACTGATGATTACTCAAGGTATGGATATATTTACCTGATGCGCCACAAGAGTGATTCTTTTGACAAGTTCAAGGAATTCAAGGCTCTTGTGGAGAACCTTCGTGGTAAATCCATAAAATGCCTGCGATCCGATCGCGGAGGCGAGTACCTGTCTGGAGAATTCAAGGCATACTTGGCAGAGAATGGGATTGAATCCCAGCTGACCTCACCATATACTCCTCAGCAGAATGGTGTGTCAGAAAGAAGGAATAGGACTCTTATGGAGATGGTGCGATCGATGATGAGTTACTCGGATTTACCTGTTATGTTCTGGGGACTTGCCTTGGAAACAGCGGCGTACATTCTGAATAGGGTTCCGACCAAAACGGTACCAACCACAACCATGGAATTGTGGAGTGGGCGTAAGCCTAACTTGAAACACATTCGGATCTGGGGATGTCCAGCACATGTGTTGCGACAAGGCGCCGATAAGTTAGAACCTAGATCAGAAATACGGCTGTTTGTAGGATACCCGAAAGGAACTAAGGGTGGCATGTTCTATAGTCCTACGGACCAGAAGATCGTTATAAGTACTAACGCTCGGTTCCTAGAGGAAGACTATGTCATGGACCACAAGCCCAAAAGTGACATAATACTTGATGAGTTGAGAGGTAACGAGGAAGACCTGGATACAGCCGAACCAAGTATAGATACACCACTAGAACCTGCACCTAATACTGTCACTGTTAATACACCGGAACGCCGTCGTAGTGGGAGGGTTGTTAAACAACCAGATAGATGGATTGGACTGGGTGAGTCTTCGGACTCTGGACCTGGAGTTCATGAAATCGATCCCTGGACCTATGATGATGCAGTACAAGATATAGATGCGCCTTCTTGGAAGAAAGCAATGAAATCCGAAATAGAATCTATGGATTCTAATAAAGTCTGGGATCTTGTAGAACCACCAAGCGGCGTGAAGCCAATTGGGTGTAAATGGGTCTACAAGAGAAAGAGAGGATCTGACGGAAAGGTTGAAACCTTTAAAGCTCGGCTTGTTGCGAAAGGATATACTCAGAAAGAGGGAATCGATTATGAGGAGACCTTCTCGCCGGTAGCCAAGATAAAGTCGATCTGGATTCTCTTATCCATAGCAGCTCATATGGATTATGAGGTGTGGCAAATGGATGTCAAGACAGCTTTCCTTAATGTAAGTCTTGACGAGACGATTTATATGAAACAACCAGAAGGATTCATTGCTAAGGGGCGAGATCATCTAGTGTGCAAGCTTAATCGATCCATTTATGGATTGAAACAAGCCTCGAGATCGTGGAACCTGCGGTTTGACGAAGTAGTCCAATCTTTTGGATTCAGTCAAAGCATGGACGAATCATGCGTGTATTGGAAACGTGATGGGAAGAAGGTGGTGTTTCTCGTGCTTTATGTAGACGACATTCTTCTCATTGGCAACAGCGTGAAAATGTTATCAGACATAAAGGGATGGTTGTCTAGACAATTCGATTTGGGAGAAGTCGGACATGTTCTAGGGATCAAAGTTATAAGGGATCGCCGGAATAGAGCATTGTGTCTTTCCCAGCAATCTTACATAGACACGATTCTAGCTCGTTTTAACATGCAAGATTCCAAGAAGGGTGATCTGCCCTTCAGTAAAGGAACTTATCTTTCTAAGGAAATGTGTCCTCAGACACAAAAGGAGAAAGATGACATGAAAGCGGTTCCCTACGCTTCGGTTGTGGGAAGCTTAATGTATGCAATGTTATGTACGAGGCCTGATATCTGCTATGCAGTTGGCGTAGTAGCGAGATATCAGAGTAACCCTGGAAAGGCTCATTGGACTGCCGTAAAGAGCATTTTCAAGTATTTGCGAAATACTAAAGATTATGTTCTGAGTTACGGAGCAGACAATCTGATTCCTTTGGGTTACACAGATTCGGATTTCCAAGCTGATAAGGACCGGCGTAAGTCGACATCAGGCTATGTGTACACTTTGCGAGGTGGAGCCGTATCATGGAAGAGTGTTAAGCAAAAGTGCATTTCGGACTCAACCATGGAAGCTGAATATGTTGCAGCCTCAGAGGCAGCGAAAGAGTCAGTTTGGTTCCTTAATTTCCTCCAGGACTTAGATGTGATTCCGAGTTTGCCCAAGGCTATGACAATTTATTGTGACAATAGCGGTGCAGTGGCAAACAGTAAGGAACCACGGT
Source organism: Euphrasia confusa (assembly GCA_954870475.1). Taxonomy (NCBI): domain Eukaryota; kingdom Viridiplantae; phylum Streptophyta; class Magnoliopsida; order Lamiales; family Orobanchaceae; genus Euphrasia; species Euphrasia confusa. The sequence continues at coordinate 17,139,934 of OX940957.1, read as the reverse complement.
CCCATAGTGCTACAAAACACATAGAGCGCAAGTACCACCTGATTCGAGACATCGTCAAGAGGGGCGATGCGATAGTCACCAAGATAGATTCGGAAGACAACCTAGCGGACCCTTTCACCAAGATACTTCCTAAGGAAGTATATTACAAGCACTTGGAGGGTTTGGGAGTCAGAAGTTTGGAGGATAAGACTAGACCTTAGTATAAGTGGGAGATTGATGGAGTAGTATACTTAATGTCTAGATTTGAGTATTCTGAACTCTGTATGCACTTTCATTTACCTATTAATTACAGACATTCATTTGCTTTTAATTATTGTTAATTAAATACATGCAAATTATAGTCCTGGATTTTATACGTTGTAGTTAGTATGGTGTTGCATGGGCACACAGAAGATCATACTATCGGTTACTCGTATTTAATCGAACAGTTGCTCACGACCTAGATGGACACGGACCAATCCATCGGTATAGTCGTTGTGTGAGAGAGAAAATAATTTATCTTAATTATTTTATCACACTTGTACACTTGGTGTATTGAGCGGATCGCTTGAGACTTATCAATTAGGATTGCTCTGTGATAATTGATTTAAGTCTCGGAGTATTTTATTCTTAATCCCTGAAACAATTGCGGGTGTGTATATTTAATATAAGTGACTTTGATTTTCCAAAGGAATTAACCGATTTAATTATTGGGTTAATTACCGGTTAAGTTGGGTTACTATATTTTATATATGACATGCCGTGAATTCTTGAAGGGACAGTGTATCCCGGAAGGGTTGATAATATCCCCGAGATGAGCTCATAAGGATTTATTATGTAAACCTCGCTAGTGGATTTGTTCCACATAATAAATAAGGTTGAGTGGTACTATTCTCGGATATAAGAGATGAATAAATTTATTAAGCAATAAATAAATTTTATTCATGGATATTTAAATCTTAAATACACGGAATAAATAATACTAAGTTGGAGAAATATTATTTGATATAATATAGATAAATATTGGGAGTGCAATTTTATTTATATAGTGGAAAATAAATAAAATTAATATTGATAAGAATTAATGGATTTGGGTTGGACCCAATTTAATTTTCAATATTAGAAGCCCAATATTTAATCTCCTTTTGATCCCCCTCGTAGCCTATAAAAGCACTACATGGTCTTCACTTTTTCATAACACATAAGATACGCCAATCATAAAGTCTTGAAGAGTGAAGAGGATCCATAGGAGTTCGATAGCTCGTCGCCCACCCGACGTTCGAACGGAGTGCAAGGAATACGCGGGAAGATCACGAGGTCGTCGATTTCGTTTCTCCGAACAACGAATCGTAGGTACAATATCTAAACCCCCTTGATAATTGTTCGATTTGTTTTTATCGAGAATACCGTAGGATGAAGATCCGAAGATCGAAGCCCGGATTAGACGAACGATCACGCGGTGGTGGCGAAGCCACCGGACCGCGGATCGCCCGGCTAGGGTTTCGGCCGTGGGGCATGGGGGCGAACCCTCGGCTGGGCCGAGGGTGTGCGATCGATCGCGGGATCGATCGCTAGGGCACGGGCTGGTGCCGTGCCCTACCCCGCCGTGAAGGCGGGGGCCTCTTGGTGGTGGCGGGTCGCCGGACCCGCCGCGGGGGCTGTCGAACAGCCCCACCCCGATCGATCGCCGGCGCGCGATCGATCATCTCGATCGTACGAACCCCGGCTCGCGGGGGTTCGGGTGGGGGCGGATTGCGCGCCTTCGGGCGCGTGGTCTACAAAGCCCGGACTCCAGCGGATGAGTCGGCGTTCGTGTGATCTCCGGCGAAGGGTTCGTTCGGGTTATCGGTTCCGCAATTTTGATAACCCGGGATATCGAATTCCAACAGAGTTGTCAAATTGCGGAACGACAATTCCAATCGACTCCCGGTTGCCGGAACATCCCGCCACGAACCACCGCGAAGCCGGACTCAACCAAACAAGCCGCCGCGGGGATAGCCCGCGGCTTTCCGGTCGAGCCCTCGCGTGGGGCTCGCGGCTGTCCTTGGCAGCCGCCTAGGGCTGCCCTTGGCAGCCCGCCGGGCATGTCCGAACCCTCGCGGACAGCCCCATCTCGAACCCTAGCGGCAGCCGAGCCACCGCCGTTCGAACGAGGCGCGCGCACGTCACCGGACGTGCGCTAGGGTTCAGCCCGCTTGGCACGCCCCAGCTGCCCCCCGGCTGATCAAGCTCCAGCCACGGTCGAACCCGTGGCTCACGATCAGCCCAGCTCCCGCCAGCCACCGCCGCGCGAGCGGCGGTCCAGCCGCGCGAGCGGCTGGCTCTCCGCGCGAGCGGAGACAGCCCCGCGCGAGCGGCGCTAAGCGTCCAGCCGGCGTGCTCACGGGGATCCACCCTTTGCCGTGGATTCCTAGCCGCGGCGGTCCGGGGATCCTCGATCCCCATCGCCCGACACATCCTCGGTTTGGATCTCCGTCCCTCGGATCTTGGTTCACGATATTTTTAGGATAATTAAACGATAAAATCATAAAGAGGGTTTTACGATTTACCTCGTTCTCGTTGTTCGGAGAAACGTAGAACTCAATTTGATGACCTTTGAGATCTTCCCACGTATTCCTTGCACTAGCCCGGACGTCGTGTGGGCGACGATCTACCGAACTCCATGGATCCTCCTCTCTACTTTCTCTCTCTTGAATTGTGATCTTCAAGTTATGAACTTATGAGAATAGAGAAGACCATGTAGTGCTTTTATAGGCTACGTAGGGGATCTTAAGGAGGTGGAATATTGGGCTTCCAATATTGAAGATTAAATTGAGCCCAATGCTCAAGTCCATTAATCCTTATCAATATTAATTAATTCTATTTTCCACTATATAAAATTAATTGCACTCCCAATATTAAACCATATTATATCAAATAATATTTCTCCGGTAGTATTATTTATTCCGTGTATTTAAGATATAAATATCCATGAATAAAATTAATTTATTGCTAATTAATTTATTCATCTCTTATTTCCGAGACTAGTACCATTCAACCTTAATTATTATGCGGAACGAATCCACCTGCAGGGTTTACATAATAATTCCTTATGAACTCATCTCGGGGATATTATCAACCCTTCCGGGATACACTTTCCCGTCAAGTATTCACGGCATGTCATATATAAAATATAGTGACCCAACTTAACCGGTAATTAACCCAATAATTAAATCGTTTAATTCCTTTGGTAAATCAAAGTCATTTATATTAAATATACACACCCGCAATAGTTTCGGGGATTAAGAATAAAATACACTGAGACTCGAATCGATTATCGCCGGCAATCCTAATCGATGAATCTCAACGATCCGCCCAATACACCAAGTGTACAAGTGTGATAAAATAATTAAGATAAATTATTTTCTCTCTCACACAACGACTATACCGATGGATTGGTCCGTGTCCATCTAGGTCGTGAGCAACTGTTCGATTAAATACGAGTAACCGATAGTATGATCTTCTGTGCGCCCATGCTTGCACCATACTAACTACAACGTATAAAATCCAGGACTATGATTTGCATATATTTAATTATAAATAATTAAACGCAAATAATTGTTTATTTAATTAAATAGATTAATGGCAATGGATCGTGAGTTTCTGTCACTTAAATCTAGACATTAAGTACACAACTCCAACAATCTCCCACTTGTACTAAGGTCTAGTCATTTCCTCCAAACTCCCGACTCCCATACTCATCACGTGCTTAAGTTGTACTTCCAAGAAGTACTATGTGAATGAGCACTCTAGGTTGCCGCTCTGAAGTTATCTTGGTGACTACAGCGTCGTCTCCCTCGACGATGACTCGTATCAGGTGGTACTTGCACTATGTGTTATCTTACACTTATGGACTTGTGATTTCTTACCATTTGCCATTGCACCGCTATTTACATAACCTTTGGCAAATTAAGAATCACATCTAAGTCCCAGAGATTATCCCGGAGTTATACCAAAACTTCCGCTGCCTCTGAGGCCGCTATTTGGTTACCTATGGCAGAGTCCGAAAAGCATCGTGCTTATCACTCTTCCATGTAAAAACTCTTTCTCCTTCGATAGTGAAACACATAGCCTGATATCGACTTACACCGGTCCTTATTCGATTAGAAATCTAAGAGAATGTAATCCAAAGGAAATGCTCGTCTGCTTCGTAGTCTAGAACAGTACTTCGAAAGTACTTTTACAGCAGTCGAATATTCCTTTCCAGGATTACCTTGATATCCTCCCACTATGCTAACCGCATAGCCGATATCAGGTTCTTGTTTTCAACAATGCATTTATTAAGCTTTCCACACTCAAAGTGTAGGAAACTGCTTTCATTGCTTCTATCTCCTTTTGTGTTCCAAAACACATATCCTTAGATAGATGCATTCCGTCTCTGAAAGGTAACGAACCTTTCTCGGAATCATGCATGTTTAAAACGAACCATAATCATTTATGTAAGATGTCCAGGAGAAGTACAATGTTCTTTCTAGAGATCCATGATCTCAAGAGCATGTCCAACTTCTTCCTTTATCTTTCATAATGATTTATCTAGAACAACCATCATTTTATGTCTGATAACATCTTTACATTGTTGCCAATGATAAGAGTGTCATCTACACAAAACCTCCGAGAAACACCACCTTGTTTTCCATCACGTTTCCAATACACACGATTTGTCTATGCTTTTGATGAATCCATAAAATGGACTATCTCATCAATTTGCAAGTACCACGAACTCAATGCTTTGTTTCAATCCATAAATGGATCAACTAAGCTTGTACTCTAAATGATCTCGCCTCTTAGCAATAATCCTTATTGCTTTCCAAGAAGGCACATTTAGATCTAGTACTGCCTTCATGCAGATCTAGGGATCGATTTCATGTATACTAGGTCCAGAGTGCGAAGACTCTCCTAGTCTTATGAATATCTCCGGTTGTCCCACAACCTCCCACTACAATGGCGTTCCGGTGTATAAACAGTGATAACAGTAGGTGCAGTTAGTGGTGTACCGCTACTCGGTTCGGCTGGTTCTAAGTCTTAATCTTTCTCTCTCATTTCAAAGTATTACGTCACCTTGGGCTTGTGGTTCATCAAATAGTCTTTCTCTAAGAACCGGGCGTTAGAACTTATAACATCCTTCTGGTTCATAGTACTATTGAACACACATCTTTTGTTCTTCTAGGATATTCTACAACCGCATTTGAATGCGTCGTTGTTTCCAGACATATCCATAGAACATAGGTAGTTCCGTATAACTCATGATTTTACTATTTCTATAAGAGTTCCATTTCTTGTTTACGACACACCATTTCTACACAACAGTGTATGGTGTAGTCTTTTGGGATCAAATCCCAATCTCTGATCAGTATGCCATACATTCCTCAGATAGGTACTTGCCTCCGCGATCAAATCGCAGGCTACAAATGGATATACCTCGATGGTTCTCCACAATTGCTTAGTTTCCATTGACTTGTCAAAACACTTGCTTTTGTGGCACATCAGATATTCTAATCCATTTCTCGAGTAATCATCAAATGAAGTACTCGTACCTTATTGTCTGAGTAGACATAGGTCTGCATACATCAGAGTCAATCAATTCTTATACTTGTCCGGATCTTACATCTTATATCCATAAAGGATTGCTTAGTCATATTATCTTCCAAATTAGATTCTTAGGTCGGAAGGTCCACTCCTTCAACTTAATTGATCAAATATCAATTTTCGACCTTTGAACTTCTTATTTGAATAAACATGACTCAGCATAAGAATCCACAAGTATAATTGATAAAGAAATCTCTTATTAGTAAAACGAGTTTCATACTACGGTTCGTTGCATCGTGGTGGACTCGGGATTCATCATTTATATATTACTAGCTAATGTACCAAAATAGATAATATCATTATTTCTTCTTATAACCATCAAATGATTAAAAGAAATAAAATATCCATTTATTAGAAATCTAGAACAAAGTTCTTTCTAATTTGAAAGGTACAAAAAAGCAATAACCCAAAATGAAATCCTATAAAATGTCCTCCACTGCAACTGCTGCCTCCTCTACAGCATTGCCCATGTAGACTACGATTTTTTTCTTCTCTAAGTCGTCGGGTTTCCTGGAACCCTTGCATTAAAAATGCACATACCGTCAGTGGTTCCATATCTACACACCAGGTTCCGGTAGATAATACCACTGACTATGTTTTATGACTAAAGAAAATTTCGTACTTTCTTTGAGAGGATAATCAGACTTCCAGTACCCAGACTGTTTGCATCGAGAACACTTGCCTCATGGCTTTCTCGTCCCATCTCGTGGTCTAAGACACTTAGGACCACTGGGTTTCTTTGCTTGCTTTTCCTTTCCCCGATTTTGCCCTTAGGTTCAAAACCTTTGGCATTGGCTACAAGAGCTTGCGATTTCCGTTTCAACTCGTCCAAAAGGTCAATCATCTCAGAAACGTTTTTAAGCATTTGCTTGAATGAATGGCCTTTATGAGTATCCTCATCGCCTCTTGTCTAACCACTACGTCATGTCTAAACATCTCCTTGAGTTTGAACATGATATCAAAATCAGTCCTTTCCTCATTAGTTAAGACATTTGTAGGCTCGGGAGGACAAAGTTCACTGAGTACAAACTTGTACTCTTTAACAGTCTGGGCAATGTCTAGATCTCTATTCCAATCAATACATTTAGGGACCAATGAGTTTAAATTCCTCAAGTATCACATAAAGTGGGTTCAAAGCCATATCCTAATCTATGAGCATATATAACAACAAACAATCGATTTAATTTCCGATATTATCTCCCTCAAATAATATCATTAAACCACTAATCACATCTAAAATCCCATCAGGTAAGGCAAGCCACGTTGTGTGGACGTTTACCTACCCAAATGATTTAGCAATTAGATTTGCTTCGGTCGTACATCAAATTATAGCGGAACTTCGTTGGGAAGAATACTATAAAGCGTACCTAAGTGTAAACCATTACTCAGTACTAAGGTGAGTCGTTTGGAACCGCAACATCACCGCAAGCCACGTTGTGTGGACGTTTACGATAACTCACAATCCTTCACAACTCCCTATAACTGTCTACATCAATTAATCCAAAATCCGTCGATATAGCAAGCCACGTTGTGTGGACGTTTACTACACCAAGAGACTTTTATAATTGACTCCCAATTACTTGATTCATTTAATCTTGTAAATCAAGACGCGGAGAATCATAAGTGAAACTCGAAGTTTCTTACCAGTGATTCACCATGCGAACGACCCTATCTCTCATAAATGAGGGAGCCGAGCAGACAATCGATCCACCTTTAAAAGGATGGTACGAAGGTCTCTAATTTGTGTCCTCGACATGACCATGTGGCTTTGGCTCCATTCACTCCCCGGGGTGAGAATGAGTCGACTTGAAATCAGTTTTGGAAAGACAAATTAGGCATTGTTTGATAAACTTAATCAATGTTTCTCGTAAGAGGAATTACAAGAATTCTCCTCCAATGGCTTATCTATATGAACTTCGAAAGTTCATAAAAGTCACCAAGAGAACAGCAATGGAGACCATGGATATGTTTCCATACCCTCTCTCACTTAGCTTTTTACAATAAAGGGATACGCTATCTAATGCATAATTAAATACACATAAGCATGCATAAATGAAATAAAGCACATAGAATATTATCACATAATCAAAATAATTACTAGAATATTATTTTCCGACTATTATGGCTTTATCGCATCCCCGTACGCATCTTCTAGTCTTCAGTCTTCGTTCTTGAATGCTCCATGTGACGGGAATATTAATTCCAATATTTAAATCTATTTATTTTTAATAGATCCAAAAGATACTTAATTAATAATAATTAAGTCAATCGAATAAATCAAAAATAAAATTAAATATCATTAATATTTTTATTTATTTTATTTTCCCTTTCTATTTCATTAAATCTCTAGAATAATCTATCCAAGACCCACTTGGAATATTCTAGAAGATTTCCATAATGAAATAAGGAAATAAAATAATTTAGGACTCCTAGTCCTTCCAAATTAATTCCTTTCCTAATCCATTAAAAATTCCATAAAGGAATAATTAAATAAGGAAAAATTAATTTAGGACTCCTAAACTTTCCAAATTAATTATTTTCCTAATCCATTAAAAATTCCATAAATGAATAATTAAATAGGAAAAATAAATTAATTATAAATTTATTCTTTTTCCTAATCTATGAAAATTCCCAAGAATAGGAATAATCAATAAGGAAAAATAAATTTATTCTAAATTTATTCTTTTCCTATTCCATGAGAATTCCCAAAAATAGGAATACTCAAAATAGGAAAACCGAATAATTTAGGAAAGTTGGATCTTGGTAGGAGAGCACGGGTTGGGGATCCCCGCACCCCCCCACCATCGATCGCCGGTCGAGAGGGCACGCCACCGCCGCCGCCGCCCAGCCGGCGCACCACCTCCCATGGTGGCATCGCGCTCGGCCGAGAGGCTCGAAGGGCAGCCCCCTCCCCTCGATCGATTGATCATACGGGATCGATCATGGGGATGATCGATCCGAAGTCCTCCCTCTCATCGTCTCCTCCGTCACACTTTTCCGGGCGTCGTTTCGGAATCGATCCAACATAAATAAATTACAAATTTATTACAACGCTATCCGGTATCGATTCTCTACACGAAAACGACCTCAAATTTTCCGGAAAAATTAAGAACAAGCATTCACCACACAAGAACAAATAACATCACCGAGAGTTTAATAATCAAGAGAAATATTATGACATTAATTAACAATAATTAAATCTAGCCATAATAATCGGAAACCCTGCAAGGTAGAACAATTTATCGAAAAATACCATGAACTAAAACAAATTCTCTGATACCAATTGTTGGAAATCGATATCCCGGAATTAATAAATTAATTAAAATTAATTATCTAATTAATTCCGACCGAAATCCTTTGGAGATCGAATATCCGGAGTTGTCAAATTGCGGAACGACAATTCCAATCGACTCCCGGTTGCCGGAACATCCCGCCACGAACCACCGCGAAGCCGGACTCAACCAAACAAGCCGCCGCGGGGATAGCCCGCAGCTGTCCGGTCGAGCCCTCGCGTGGGGCTCGCGGCTGTCCTTGGCAGCCGCCTAGGGCTGCCCTTGGCAGCCCGCCGGGCATGTCCGAACCCTCGCGGACAGCCCCATCTCAAACCCTAGCGGCAGCCGAGCCACCGCCGTTCGAACGAGGCGCGCGCACGTCACCGGACGTGCGCTAGGGTTCAGCCCGCTTGGCACGCCCCAGCTGCCCCCCGGCTGAACGAGCTCCAGCCACGGTCGAACCCGTGGCTCACGATCAGCCCAGCTCCCGCCAGCCACCGCCGCGCGAGCGGCTGCCTCTCCGCGCGAGCGGAGACAGCCCCGCGCGAGCGGCGCTAGGCGTCCAGCCGGCGTGCTCACGGGGATCCACCCTTTGCCGTGGATTCCTAGCCGCGGCGGTCAGGGGATCCTCGATCCCCATCGCCCGACACATCCTCGGTTTGGATCTCCGTCCCTCGGATCTTGGTTCACGATATTTTTAGGATAATTAAACGATAAAATCATAAAGAGGGTTTTACGATTTACCTCGTTCTCGTTGTTCGGAGAAACGTAGAACTCAATTTGATGACCTTTGAGATCTTCCCACGTATTCCTTGCACTAGCCCGGACGTCGTGTGGGCGACGATCTACCGAACTCCATGGATCCTCCTCTCTACTTTCTCTCTCTTGAATTGTGATCTTCAAGTTATGAACTTATGAGAATAGAGAAGACCATGTAGTGCTTTTATAGGCTACGTAGGGGATCTTAAGGAGGTGGAATATTGGGCTTCCAATATTGAAGATTAAATTGAGCCCAATGCTCAAGTCCATTCATCCTTATCAATATTAATTAATTCTATTTTCCACTATATAAAATTAATTGCACTCCCAATATTAAACCATATTATATCAAATAATATTTCTCCGGTAGTATTATTTATTCCGTGTATTTAAGATATAAATATCCATGAATAAAATTAATTTATTGCTAATTAATTTATTCATCTCTTATTTCCGAGACTAGTACCATTCAACCTTAATTATTATGCGGAACGAATCCACCTGCAGGGTTTACATAATAATTCCTTATGAACTCATCTCGAGGATATTATCAACCCTTCCGGGATACACTTTCCCGTCAAGTATTCACGGCATGTCATATATAAAATATAGTGACCCAACTTAACCGGTAATTAACCCAATAATTAAATCGGTTAATTCCTTTGGTAAATCAAAGTCACTTATATTAAATATACACACCCGCAATAGTTTCGGGGATAAAGAATAAAATACACTGAGACTCGAATCGATTATCGCCGGCAATCCTAATCGATGAATCTCAACGATCCGCCTAATACACCAAGTGTACAAGTGTGATAAAATAATTAAGATAAATTATTTTCTCTCTCACACAACGACTATACCGATGGATTGGTCCGTGTCCATCTAGGTCGTGAGCAACTGTTCGATTAAATACGAGTAACCGATAGTATGATCTTCTGTGCGCCCATGCTTGCACCATACTAACTACAACGTATAAAATCCAGGACTATGATTTGCATATATTTAATTATAAATAATTAAACGCAAATAATTGTTTATTTAATTAAATAGATTAATGGAAATGGATCGTGAGTTTCTGTCACTTAAATCTAGACATTAAGTACACAACTCCAACACGTAAGTGTATGGCGCGGCCCTTTGGGATTGAATCCCAATCTTTGATTATGCTATGTGTTATTTAGATAGGTGATGGCCTCCGCGACCGAGTCGCAGGTTCCTAATGGATATACTTTAATGGTTCCCCATAATAGCTTTGTGTCCATTGACTAGTCAAAAACACTTTACTTTTATGGCACATCAAGTACTCTAATCCATCATTGAGTAGTCTTACTCGTACCCTTCTAATTACACACACTCTGCATATCTAATCATTCCTAATACTTGTCTGAATTCTATCCTTTATCCAGAAAGGTTTTCTTAGATGTATTATCCTCCAAATTCAATCCTTAGGTCGGAAGGTCCATTCCTTCAACTATAATTGATCAAATCAATTTCGACCATTTGAATCTTATTTGAAAATACTGATAAGTATTAGAATTCACAAGTATAATGATTTAATAAGAAATATATCTAAGAAGTAAATCAAGTTATAGAACGGCTCGTTGCATTGTGGTAGACTTAGGATCTATCATTCATATATTGCTATCTAATGTACCAGAATAGATAATACCATTATTTCTTATCAAAATCATCCAATGATTAAAGAAATAAAATATCCATTCATAAATAATAGAAATCCAGAACAAAACGTTCTTTCTAAAATAAAGGGTACATAACGCAATAATCTTGAAATGAAATCATATTTAACTACTAAAGCAGATAAATGTCTTCCACCGCAACAGCTGCCTCCTCCACAGCTTTTTCCCGTGTAGACTCGAACTCTCCTTCTCTAAGTCGCCGGGTTTTCTGGAACCCCTGCATTCAAAAATGCACATACCGTCAGTGGTTCCATATCTACACACCAGAATTCTGTTAGATAATACCGCTGACTATGTTTTTACGACTAAAGAAAAATTCGTACCTCTGAGAGGACATTCAGACTTCCAGTGTCCAGACTTGTTGCATCGGAAGCACTTGCCCCTTGGCTTTGCAGCCCCCACTCGTGGTACAGTTTTCTTGACATCACTGGGTTTCCAGACTTGCTTCCTCCTCTTGCCCCTACCTCCGACAGGCTTCAAGCTTTTGGACTTGGTAGCTACAAGCGCTTGAGACTTGCCCTTCTTGTAGATCCCCTCTGCCGCCTTCAGTTCAGTCAGGAGTTGCGCAAGAGAATAAGATAGTTTACCCATATTATAGCTCATGCGAAACTGCTCAAAACTAGGGGTCAGAGACTGGAGTATGATGTCGACTTGCGTCTCCCCATCAATTTGAGCTCCTAGGATCTCAAGCTCATTCAACAAACCCATCATCTTAAGAATGTGCTCCCCTACGGGCGTCCCTTCAGACTGAGTAGTTGTCATGAGGACTCTCATGGCTTCTTGCCTTGCCGCACGATCTTGCTCCCCAAACATCTCCTTGAGGTTAAACATCATATCATAGGCAGTGTCCATCGACTCATGTTGGGTTTGGAGTACATTTGACATGGAAGCCAAAATATAACACCTAGCCATTTCATCAGCCTTTTTCCACTTCCGATATGCCAGTTTTTCCTCATCAGTTGAGGCAGCCGTGGGCTCAGCAGGGCACACTTCATGGAGTACAAACTTGTACTCCTCCGAAGTCAGGACAATGTCTAAATTTCTCTTCCAATCAATATAATTGGGGCCAGTGAGCTTATGCTCCTTGAGTATCATAGAAAGTGGATTCATAGCTATTCTCTAAACCTATAAGCACATTTAAACAAACAATTAATTTAATATCCGATATTATCTCCCTCAAATAATATCATTAAATCACTAATCACATCTAAAATCCCATCAAATAAGGCATACGATAGTGTGGACGTTTACCCATCCAAATGATTTAGCAATTAGATTTGCTTTGGTCGTACATCACTATAGCGTCACTTCGATGGGAAGAATACTATAGAGCGTACTAAGTGTAAACCATTACTCAGTATCCAAGAAGATTGTTTGGGACTCGCATATCACCGCAAGCCACGATAGTGTGGACGTTTACGCTAACACACGATCCTTCACTTTCTTCTATAACTGTCTACATCAATCAATCCAAAATCCCATTTAATGTAGCAAGCCACGATAGTGTGGACGTTTACTACACCAAAAGACTTTTACAATTGACATCCAATTACTTGAAGCATTCGATTTCGTAAATCAAGACGCGGAGAATCATAAGTGAAACTCGAAGTTTCTAACCAGTGATTCACCATGCAAACAACCCTATCTCTCATTAGATGAGGGAGTCGAGCAGACAATCGATCCACCTTCAAAAGATGGTACGAATGTCTCTAATTTGTGTCATCCACATGACCAAGTGGCTTAGGCTCCATTCCACTCCCCGGGGCGAGAATGAGTCGACTTGAAGTCAGTTTCAGAAAGACAAATTAGGCATTGTTTGATAAACTTAATCAATGTTTCTTGTAAAAAGGAATTACAAGAATTCTCCTACAATGACACATCTATACGAACTTCAAAAGTCCATAAGAGTCACCAAGAGAACAGTAATGGAGACCATGGGAATGTTTCCATCCCCTCTCCCACTTAGCTTTTTATAACAAAGGGATACGCTATCTAATGCATAATTAAACACATAAGCTTGCATGCAAGCAATAAATCACATAGCACATAGTCAAAATAAGCTAGAAAATTATTTTCCGACTATCATGGCTTTATTCCATCTCCGTATGCGTCTTCTAGTCTTCAGTCTTCGTTCTTGAATGCTCCATGTGACGAGAATATTAATCTCAATATTTAAATCTATTTATTTTTAATAAATCCAAAAGATACTTAATTCGAAAATTAAGTCAATCGAATAAATCAAAAATAAAATTAAATATTATTAATATTTTTATTTATTTATTTTCCTATCTAATTCTATTAAATCTCTAGAATAATCTATCCAAGTAAAACATGGAATATTCTAGAAGACTTACATAATAGAATAAGGAAATAAAATAAATTAGGACTCTTCTACTTTCCAAGATTAATTAATTTCCATCACTATGAAAATTCCCATAAAATAGGAATAATCAATTAGGAAATAAATCAATCCTAAATTAACTTTTATTCCTTTCCACTTCTATTAAATCTCTAGGATCCTATTCCAAGTAGAACTCGGAATACTTTAGAAGACTTCCATAATAGAATAAGGAATAAAATTAATTCCAATTAATTCTTTTCCTAATCCATGAGAATTCCCAAAAATAGGAAAACTCAATTAGGAAAACCGAATCAATTTAGGAAAGCGAATCTAGGTAGGAGTAGCACGAGATCACGAGGACCCCGCGCCCCCACCTTGATCGCCGGCCGGGGAGGAGCGCCGCCGCCACCTCAGCCCACGCGCCACCACCTTTGGTGGCCGGCGTGGCCGAGGGTTCCCGCGGGCAGCCCCCTCGCCCCCTTTGATCGATCCTCACGGGATCGATCCTCGTGATCGATCCCCGGTCCTCCCTCTCATCTTCTCCTTCGTCACATTAGTTCTCCGGCGGTCGTCTCGGCATCGATCCAACGTAAATAAATTACAAGAAATAAATTTACAATTCCGGTATCGATTCTATACATGAAATCGACCCTATACACTTTCCGGAAAACATAGAACAATAATAATAAATCTAAATTCGGTCAACCCCCGAATTTTTACAATTACAAGCATTCATCCACACAAAACGAATCTCGACATGTCCTAGAGTTTAATAACGAATAATCATGGTAATTAAGTAGCAATTAATTAAACGAATAATTAACAATTAATTAAACCATGATAGTCGAAATCCCTGCAAGGTAGAACACAATTGAACACATACATGAACACGAAACCAAACGCTCTGATATCAATTGCTGGAATTCGATATCCCGGGCTATCAAAAATTGCGGAAACCGATAACCCGACCGAAATCCCGTCGCCGGAAACCAATCGCAAACACCGAACGAGCCGGAGCACGACCGAGGCGTCACCGCGGGTGAACCCGCGGTTAAACCCTAGTCGCGCCCCCGCCGGGGCTCGCGATCACCGTGCATGGGGATCGCATGGGGCTGCTCCGGCAGCCACCGGGTGGCGGTGAGTCCGGCGACTTCACCGCCGTCGCCACCAGGAGGGGCGGTCAGCCCCGCTGACCACCTCGGCAAAGCCGCGGCTTGCCCAGCGATCGAGCCTAGCTCGATCGCACGCCCCGGCGTCCAGCCGGGGCCTCCCTCCTTGCACGCCGCCGTCGAGGGGCGGGGATCCGCCACGGCACCAGCCCGTGGCATCCCCAGCGATCAACTCCCGTCGATCGCTCGCCCCGGCGTCCAGCCGGGGCTCCCTTCGTCGCGCGGTCCCGGCGGTCGAACCCTAGGGTTCGGCCGCCCCTTCTCGATCCCGACGGGGATCGCGACGATCCCCGTATCCCGGTCTCGACGTTTCCCCGATCTTGTGTTCATATACATATCACAATTAAATCATATGATCATAGAGGGGGTTTATGATTATGTACCTCGATTCGTTGTGCGGAGAAACGAAATCAAACGTTGATGACCTTTTGGATCTTCCCACGTATTCCTTGCACTCCGTTCGAACGTCGGGTGGGCGACGATCTATCGAACTCCTATGGATCTCCTTTAACTCTCTAGAATATCAAGTATGATAATCTTGTCTTATTCAAGTTATGAATTATGAAGGCCATGTAGTGCTTTTATAGGCTACGTAGGGGATCTAAAGGAGGTGGAATATTGGGCTTCCAATATTGAAGATTAAATTGAGCCCAATGCTCAAGTCCATTAATCCTTATCAATATTAATTAATTTATTTTCCACTATATAAATTAATTGCACTCCCAATATTAAATCATATTATATCAAATAATATTTCTCCGGTAGTATTATTTATTCCGTGTATTTAAGATTTAAATATCCATGAATAAAATTAATTTATTGCTAATTAATTTATTCATCTCTTTAATCCGAGACTAGTACCATTCAACCTTAATTATTGTGCGGAACGAATCCACTCATGAGGTTTACACAATAATTCCTTATGAACTCATCTCGGGGATATTATCAACCCTTACGGGATACACTGTCCGGTCAATTATTCACGGCATGTCATATATGAAATATAGTGACCCAACTTAGCCGGTAATCAACCCAATAATTAAATCAGTTAATTCCTTTGGTAAATCAAAGTCACTTATATTAAATATACACACCCGCAATAATATCGGGGATTAAGAATAAAATACAATGAGACTCGAATCGATTATCGCCGGCAATCCTAATCGATGAATCTCAACGATCCGCTCAATACACCAAGTGTACAAGTGTGATAAAATAATTAAGACTAATTATTTTCTCTCTCACACAACGACTATACCGATGGATTGGTCCGTGTCCATCTAGGTCGTGAGCTACTGTTTGATTAAATACGAGTAACCGATAGTATGATCTTCTGTGTGACGTCGCACACCATACTAACTACAACGTATATAATCCAGGACTATGATTTGCATATATTTAATTAATAATAATTAAAAGCAAACAATTGTTCATTAATTTAATAGATTAAATGCTATGACCGGGAGTTTACCGTTACTTAAATCTAGACATTAAGTACACAACTCCAACAGCGTCGACCATCCTTCTCCACTTTAACTGTCCAGACCCGTTCGAAAGCATCTACCAAAGCGACATCCTGTCCATCGAGCTCCGGAAACCTCTGAGAAAAAGACAAAGGAAGAGGCAGCTTAGTTTTCATCGACCGATTCCTAATCCGAGAAGAAAAACAGGTTATTTGATTCGGGTACACATCTCTGTTCCAAGTGAAAGCCATGATATGAAGTCAACTCCAGATTAGAAGAGCCTTTAAAAGACGTAAAATTCAGAATTAAATGAAGTCTCAACCACCAACAGAAAGTCAGAATACTATTTCCAAGACGAGTCAACCGAGAAAGACCACCATAAACTTCAGGGAAATCAGAGTTGAAAACTCTAATTTTCCTGGGGGCCTATGTTGTACCCGAGAAAACGTTCACCGACACGTGTCACGAATCAAAGGGCCACGTCATCAAGAGAGAAAGTCAGCCAAGACAGTCATAAAGACCCTCAAGGGCATATCTAAGAAGAGGATGAGGAGCTCGGACAATAGAGATCGCACGGTAGAATCAGACTCCTCTCACAGGGAGATCGCCTGGGGAGACTCCTGGGATACCAGTCAATGGGCTGGGACCTCACGGGGAAAGTGGCAAATTGAGCACTAAGGGAAATTAGTGGGTATTTAATGCATCATATTAGTGGACTATGTTGGAGTTGTTTACTTAATGTCTAGATTTAAGTAACGGTAAACTCCCCGTCATAGCATTTAATCTATTAAATTAACGAACAATTGTTTTGCTTTTAATTATTTATTAATTAAATATATGCAAACCATAGTTCTGGATTTTATACGTTGTAGTTAGTATGGTGTGCATGGGCACACAGAAGATCATACTATCGGTTACTCGTATTTAATCGAACAGTTGCTCACGACCTAGATGGATACGAACTAATCCATCGGTATAGTCGTTGTGTGAGAGAGAAAATAATTTATCTTAATTATTTTATCACACTTGTACACTTAGTGTATTGAGCGGATCGTTGAGATTCATCGATTAGGATTGCCGGCGATAATCGATTCGAGTCTCAGTGTATTTTATTCTTAATCCCCGATATTATTGCGGGTGTGTATATTTGGTATAAGTGACTTTGATTTACCAAAGGAATTAACCGATTTAATTATTGGGTTAATTACCGGTCAAGTTGGGTCGCTATATTTTATATATGGCATGCCGTGAATAATTGACCGGACAGTGTATCCCGGAAGGGTTGATAATATCCCCGAGATGAGCTCAAAAGGATTTATTATGTAAACCTCGCGAGTGGATTTAATTCCGCATAATAAATAAGGTTGAGTGGTACTAGTCTCGGATAAAAGAGATGAATAAATTTATTAAGCAATAAATAAATTTTATTCATGGATATTTCTATCTTAAATACACGGAATAAATAATACTACCGGAGAAATATTATTTGGATATAATATGGTTTAATATTGGGAGTGCAATTAATTTATATAGTGGAAAATAAATTAATTAATATTGATAAGGATTAATGGACTTGGGCAGTGGGCTCAATTTAATCATCAATATTGGAATCCCAATATTCCACCTCATTTAGATCCCCTACGTAGCCTATAAAAGCACTACATGGCCTTCATAAATCATAAGAAAAGATTATCATACTTGATATTCTAGAGAGTTGAAGGAGATCCATAGGAGTTCGATAGATCGTCGCCCACCCGACGTTCGAACGGAGTGCAAGGAATACGTGGGAAGATTCAAAGGTCATCTTGATTTCGTTTCTCCGAACAACGAATCGAAAGGTACAATATCTAAACACCCTAATAATTGTTCGATTTTGGATTTATCGAGAATACCGTAGAACGCAAGATCCGAGGATCGAACCCGGATTAGACGAACGACCACGCGGTGGTGGCGAAGCCACCGGACCGCGTGGACCGCACGCCTAGGGTTCGGCGCGCAGAAGGAGAACCCTCGGCCGAGGGGGCGATCGCTGGGAGCGATCGCCGATGGTGGCGGGCTGGTGCCGCCACCTCCCCACCTCGACGGTGGGGGCTCCTCCACGGCGAGCAGCAGGTCGCCGGACCTGCTGCCGGGGGCTGCCGGATGCATCCCCATCGAACGTGATGTTCGATCACGTGAGCAACGGCTCGCGGGGGTTCGGCCGGGGGCGGGCTACGCGTCTTCGGGCGCGTAGTCTCCGATGGTCGGACTCCGGCGGATGAGTCGGCGTTCATGTGATCTCCGGCGATGGGTTTTTGATCGGGCTATTGTTTCCGCAAATTTTAATAGCCCGGGATATCGAATTCCAACAATTGGTATCAGAGCGTGGTTTACGTTCGCGGTATTTTCGATAAAATTGTTCTACCTTGCAGGGTTTCCGACTATTATGGCTTAATTTATTATTCGTTTAATTTATTATGTCATGATTGTTGTTTTATTAAACTCTCGGACATGTCGAGATTCGTTTTTGGTGGTGAATGCTTGTAATAGTAAAAATTCGGGGGTTGACCGAATTTAGGATTTATTATTACGTTCTACGTTTTTCCGGAAATTGTATAGGGTCGATTTCATGTATAGAATCGATACCGGAATTGTAATTTAGATTTTGTAATTTATTTTGCGTTGGATCGATGCCGAAACGACCGCCGGTGAAGACACGTGACGAAGGAGATGATCGAGAGGGAGAGGACAAGGATCGACCATCCCCATGGTCGATCCCGAGGATGATCGACCCACGCCCAAAGGGGCTGCCCGCGGGAGCTCCGGCCACGCCGGCCACCAAGGGAGGTGGCGCGTGGGCTGGACGGCGGCGGCTTGATGGCGGCGGTCGAGGGTGGCGCGGGGATCCCCACCCCGTGCTATCCCGGTCCGTTGATTCTCTTTCCTAATTGATTCGGGTTTTTCCTATTTTAGAATTCCTATTTTTGGGAACTCTCATGGATTAGGAAAAGAATCAATTTGGAATTGATTAGGATTCCTAAATTGATTATTTCTATTTTATGGAAATATTCATGGATTAGGAATCTAATTAATTTGGAAAGTAGAAGAGTCCTAAATTATTTTATTTCCTTATTTCATTATGGAAATCATCTAGAATATTCCAAGTGGGTCTTGGATAGATTATTCTAGAGATTTAATGAAGTAGAAAGGGAAGATAAAATAAATAAAAATATTAATAATATTTAATTTTATTTTTGATTTATTCGATTGACTTAATTATTATTAATTAAGTATCTTTTGGATTTATTAAAAATAAATAGATTTAAATATTGGAGATTAATATTCTCGTCACATGGAGCATTCAAGAAACGAAGACTAAAGACTAGAAGATGCGTACGGAGATGGAGTAAAGCCATAATAGTCGGAAAATAATATTCTAGTAATTATTTTGACTATGTGATAATACTATGTGTTTACTGCTTGTATGCATGCTATATGTGTTTACTTTTATGCACTAGTATAGCGTATCCCTTTATTGTAAAAAGCTAAGTGGGAGAGGGTATGGAAACATACCCATGGTCTCCATTGCTGCTCTCTTGGTGACTTTTATAAACTTCTGAAGTTTATATAGATAGGTCATTGGAGGAGAGTTCTTGTAATTCCTCTTACGAGAAACATTGATTAAGTTCATCAAACAATGCCTAATTTGTCTTTCCAAAACTGATTTCAAGTCGACTCATTCTTACCCCGGGGAGTGGAATGGAGCCAGAGCCACTGGGTCATGTCGAGGACACAAATTAGAGACCTTCGTACCATTCTTTTATAGATGGATCGATTGTCTGCTCGGCTCCCTCATTTATGAGAGATAGGGCTGTTCGCATGGTGAGTCACTGGTTAGAAACTTCGAGTTTCACTTATGATTCTCCACGTCTTGGTTTACAAGATCGAATGGATCAAGTAATTGGATTTCAATTGTATAAGTCTTTTGGTGTAGTAAACGTCCACACTATCGTGGCTTGCTATACTGAATGGGACTTTAGATCAATTGATGTAGACAGTTATGGAAGGGAGTGAAGGATTCGTGTGTCATCGTAAACGTCCACACTATCGTGGCTTGCGGTAATGCGCGAGTCTCAAACAAACTTCTTAGTGCTGAGCAATGGTTAACACTTAGGTACGCTTCATAGTATTCCTCCCATCGAGGTAACGCTATTGATGATGTACGACCGAAGGAAATCTAATTACTAAATCATTTGGGTGGGTAAACGTCCACACTATCGTGGCTTGCCTTACCTGATGGGATTTTAGATGTGATTAGTGATTTAATGATATTATTTAAGGGAGATAATATCGGATATTAAATTGTTTGTTTGTTTTATGTGCTTATAGGTTAGGAATGACTGTGACCCCACTTTGTGATATACTTAAAGATGAAAACTCACTGGTTCCATATAGTACTGATTGGAAAAGAAATCTGGACACTGTCCAAACTGTCAAGCCTTCTGAATCCACTGATGACCCAACTCATGAGGACATTTGGAATGACCTCAGAATGATGTTGAAACATAGCGTGGAAGCCGGACAAGAAGTGGTTAACATACTTTATAAATTCAGCCCTCTTAAAGAGTCATTTAAAAACGACTCCAAAAGAACTGAACTTATATGTATGGTCAGAAAATCACAAGCTCTTGTGGCTAAGATGGAAGTGCAAGCAAAGAAACCCAGTGGTTCAAAACCACGGAGTGGGAAAAGCAAGCCGCGAGGCAAGTGCTATCGATGCAAGCAGTTTGGGCACTGGAGGTCTGATTGTCCTCTCATCAAAGGTACGAAATTTTCCTTAGTCACTGAAACATTATCAGTGGTGTTATCTACCAGCACCTGGTGTGTAGATACGGGGGCCACTGATCATGTCTGCAATTCATTGCAGGGGTTCCAGGAAACCCGGAGACTTAGAGAGGGAGAGATCGTGGTCTACATGGGCAATGCTGCGAGGGTGGCGGCTGTTGCAGTGGGAGACGTACACTTACGCTTTAGTAGTGATAGGGTTTTAGTTTTACATAATTGTCTTTATGTACCCAATTTTAGAAAGAATTTAATTTCGGTTTCTAAACTTATAATGAATGGGTATTCTGTTTCTTTTGACCACTCTGTGATCATAAGAAGAAACAGTCAGATTATCTGTTCTGGTACATTGGTGGACGATTTGTATGTACTAAATCCTGAGTCTAACACGATGCAACTAACCGAGAGTAATAACACATCTACGAACACCAATAAGAGAAAGGAACCTTCTAAAATGAACCAATTATACTTGTGGCACCTAAGGCTAGGTCATATTAACTCAAATAGAATTCAAAGGTTGAAAGCTGATGGTCTCATCAGCGGTGTTGAAGGAGAGGACCTTCCAACTTGCGAATCCTGTTTAGAGGGAAAAATGACCAAGCGTTCTTTTTCTGGTAAAGGACGGAGGGCTGAACAAGTATTGGATTCACTCTGATGTATGCGGACCTATGTCTACTCAGGCAAGGGGAGGGTACGAGTATTTCATCACTTTCACTGATGATTACTCAAGGTATGGATTTGTATACTTGATGCGCCGCAAGAGCGAATCCTTTGACAAGTTCAAGGAATTCAAGGCTTTTGTGGAGAACCTTCAAAGTAAATCCATTAAATGCCTGCGATCGGATCGCGGAGGCGAGTACCTGTCTGGAGAATTCAAGGCATACTTGGCAGAGAATGAGATTGATTCCCAAATGACATCACCATATACTCCTCAGCAGAATGGTGTATCGGAAAGAAGGAATAGGACTCTTATGGAGATGGTGCGTTCGATGATGAGTTACTCGGACTTACCTACAATGTTCTGGGGACATGCCTTGGAAACAGCAGCGCACATTCTAAACTTGGTTCCATCCAAAACGGTTCCTTCAACACCCATGGAACGATGGAGCGGGCGCAAGCCTAGCTTGAGACACGTTCGGATCTGGGGGTGCCCTGCACATGTGTTGAAGGTAGGTGCCGATAAATTATAACCTCGTACTGAAGTGTGGTTGTTTATAGGATATCCTAGAGGAACTAAGGGTGGCATGTTCTATAGTCCTACGGACCAGAAGATCGTTATAAGTACTAACGCTCGGTTCTTAGAAGAAGACTATGTCATGGACCACAAGCCCAAAAGTGACATAATACTTGATGAGTTGAGAGGTAACAAGGAAGACTTAGATACAGCCGAACCGAGTATAGATACACCACTAGAATCTGCACCTGACACTGTCACTGTTAATACACCGGAACGCCGTCGTAGTGGGAGGGTTGTTAAGCAACCAGACCGATGGATTGGACTGGGTGAGTCTTCGGACTCTGGACCTGGAGTTCATGAAATCGATCCCTGGACCTATGACGATGCGGTACAAGATATAGATGCGCCTTCTTGGAAGAAAGCGATGAAATCCGAAATAGAATCTATGGATTCTAATAAAGTCTGGGATCTTGTAGAACCACCAAGCGGCGTAAAGCCAATTGGGTGTAAATGGGTCTACAAGAGAAAGAGAGGATCTGACGGAAAGGTTGAAACCTTTAAAGCTCGGCTTGTTGCGAAAGGATATACTCAGAAAGAGGGAATCGATTATGAGGAGACCTTCTCGCCGGTAGCCAAGATAAAGTCGATCCGGATTCTCTTATCCATAGCAGCTCATATGGATTATGAGGTGTGGCAAATGGATGTCAAGACAGCTTTCCTAAATGGAAGTCTTGACGAGACGATTTATATGAAACAACCAGAAGGATTCATTGCTAAGGGGCGAGATCATCTAGTGTGCAAGCTTAATCGATCCATTTATGGATTGAAACAAGCCTCGAGATCGTGGAACTTGCGGTTTGACGAAGTAGTCCAATCTTTTGGATTCAGTCAAAGCATGGACGAATCGTGTGTGTATTGGAAACGTGATGGGAAGAAGGTGGTGTTTCTCGTGCTTTATGTAGACGACATTCTTCTCATTGGCAACAGTGTGAAAATGTTATCAGACATAAAGGGATGGTTGTCTAGACAATTCGATATGAAAGATTTGGGAGATGTTGGACATGTTCTAGGGATCAAGGTTATAAGGGATCGCCATAATAGAACATTGTACTTATCTCAGCAATCTTACATAGACACGATTCTGGCTCGTTTTAACATGCAAGATTCCAAGAAAGGTGAACTGCCCTTCAGTAAAGGAACTTATCTTTCTAAGGAGATGTGTCCTCAGACACAAAAGGAGAAAGATGAAATGAAATCAGTTCCCTACGCTTCGGCTGTGGGAAGCTTGATGTATGCAATGTTATGTACGAGGCCTGATATCTGCTATGCAGTTGGCGTAGTAGCGAGATATCAGAGTAACCCTGGAAAGGCTCATTGGACTGCCGTAAAGAGCATTTTCAAGTATTTGCGAAATACTAGGGATTATGTTCTAAGTTACGGGGCAGACAATCTGATTCCTTTGGGTTATACGGATTCGGATTTCCAAGCTGATAAGGACCGGCGAAAGTCGACATCAGGCTATGTGTACACTTTAGGAGGTGGAGCCGTATCATGGAGGAGTGTAAAGCAAAAGTGCATTTCAGACTCTACCATGGAAGCTGAATATGTTGCAGCCTCAGAGGCAGCGAAAGAGTCAGTTTGGTTCCTTAATTTCCTCCAGGACTTAGATATGATTCCGAGTTTGCCCAGAGCTATGACAATTTATTGTGACAATAGCGGTGCAGTGGCAAACAGTAAGGAACCACGGTCCCATAGTGCTACGAAACACATAGAGCGCAAGTACCACCTGATTCGAGTCATCGTCAAGAGGGGCGATGCGATAGTCACCAAGATAGCTTCATAGGACAACCTAGCGGACCCTTTCACCAAGATACTTCCTAAGGAAGTATATTTCAAGCACTTGGAGGGTTTGGGAGTCAGAAGTTTGGAAGATAAGACTAGACCTTAGTATAAGTGGGAGATTGTTGGAGTAGTATACTTAATGTCTAGATTTGAGTATTATGAACTCCTTGTACACTTTCATTTACCTATTAAATACGAACATTCATTTGCTTTTAATTATTGTTAATTAAATATATGCAAATCATAGTCCTGGATTTTATACGTTGTAGTTAGTATGGTGTGTCGGGCCCGGCCCGCCGTGGCACCAACCCACGGCCGAACCCCCAGCGATCGACTTCACGTCGATCGCTTGCCCCGGCGTCCAGCCGGGGCTTCCCTCACGCCCGCGCGCCGGCGGTCGAACCCTAGGGTTCGGCCGCCCCTTGTTCGATCCCGACGGGGATCGCGAGATCCCCGTATCCCGGTCTCGACGTTCCCGGATCGTCTTGTTCATGTACATATCACGATTAAAACAATCACATAATCAAAGAGGGGGTTTCTCGATTATTACCTCGATTCGTTGTACGGAGAAACGAATCTTGTTGACGACCTTGCGATCTTCCTACGTATTCCTCGCACTTCTTCCGAACGTCGTGTGGGCGACGATCTATCGGATTCCTATGGATCTTCCTCACTCTCAAGACTTTATGATTGGCGTAACTTAGGTTATTATTCTCTCTTGAAAAGTGAAGACCATGTAGTGCTTATATAGGCTACGTAGGGGATCATAAGGAGATTAAATATTGGGCTTCTAAATATTGAAGATTAAATTGGGTCCAACCCAAATCCATTAATCCTTATCAATATTAAATTTTATTTATTTTCCACTATATAAATAAAATTGCACTCCCAATATTAATCCATATTATATCAAATAATATTTCTCCGATTAGTATTATTTATTCCGTGTATTTAAGATTTAAATATCCATGAATAAATTTATTTATTGCTCAATAAATAATATTCATATCTTATATCCGAGACTAGTACCGTTCAACCTTTATTATTGTGCGGAACGAATCCACTCATGAGGTTTACACAATAATTCCTTATGAACTCATCTCGGGGATATTATCAACTCTTCCGGGATACACTTTCCCGTCAAGTATTCACGGCATGTCGTATATAAAATATAGCGACCCAATTTTACCGGTAATTAACCCAATAATTAAATCGGTTAATTCCTTTGGAAAATCAAAGTCTCTAATATTAAATATACACACCCGCAATAGTATCGGGGATTAAGAATAAAATACTCCGAGATTTAAATTGATTATCCAAGGCAATCATAATCAATAAATCTCAAGCTGATCCGCCCAATACACCAAGTGTACAAGTGTGATAAAATAATTAAGATAAATTATTTTCTCTCTCACACAACGACTATACCGATGGATTGGTCCGTGTCCATCTAGGTCGTGAGCAACTGTTCGACTAAATACGAGTAACCGATAGTATGATCTTCTGTGTGCCCATGCACACCATACTAACTACAACGTATAAAATCCAGGACTATATTTTGCATAATTAATAATAATTAAATGCAAATAATTGTTTATTAATTAAATAGGTTAAATGCTATGACGGGGAGTTTACCGATGCTTAAATCTAGACATTAAGTACACAACTCCAACAATCTCCCACTTGTACTAAGGGCTAGTCAATTCCTCCAAACTCCCGACTCCCATACTCATCACGTGCTTAAGTTATACTTCCCAGAAGTATTATGTGAATGAGCAATCTAGGTTGTCGCTCTGAAGTTATCTTGGTGACTACTGCGTCGTCTCCCTTGACGATGACTCGTATCAGGTGGTACTGGCTCTATGCGTTATCATCACTTTTCGAACTTATGACTTCTTCCAGTTCTCCATGCACCGCTATGTATATAGCCTTTGGTGAACCAAGAGTCATATCCAAGTTCAGAGGTCATTCTGGAACCTAACCAAAACTTCCGCTGCCTCTGAGGCTGCTATTCGGTTTATGATAGAGTCCGAGAAGCATCACGCTTATCACTCTTTCATCCTTAGGTTCCACCTCCTTTTAAAAAATTGAACACATAGCCTGATATCGACTTACACTGGTCCTTCTCTGATTTTGGATCTGAGAAACTGTAATCCAAGAAGATTTCGTTTTGCTAGTAATTCAGTACTTCCAAGTACTTTACAGCATTCGAATATTTCTTATCTAGATTACTTTGATATCCTCCCACTACGCTAACCGCATAGTTGATATCAAGTTCTGGTTTTTAAACATTGCATCTACAAAGCTCTCCACACAAGAAGTGTAGGTAGAATTGTGCATGTTTAAAACAAACCATAATCGTATAAGATATCTTAAGGGAAATCCAATTTCATCTTAATCTTATATCTCGATTTATTCAGACAACCTCTATTTTATGTCTGATAACACTTTTACATTGTTGCCAACGATGAAGTGTTGTCTACACAAAATTCCGAGAAACACCACCTTTGTTTCCATTACGTCTCTAACACACCTTTCTTGCGAATCTATGCAGACCTAGGGATCGATTTCATGTATACTGGATCCAGAGTTCAAAACTCCTCCAGTCTTATGGACATCTCTGGTTGCTTAACAACCTCCCACTGCAATGGCGTTCCGGTGCATAACAGTAACAACATTAGGTGCAGTTAGTGGTGTACTACTACTCGGTCAGGCTGGTTCTCAGTCTTTCCCTTTCCTCATTTTAAAGTACTTTGTCAATTAGGGCATTGTAGTTCATCTAATAATTTTCCTCTAAGAACCGGGCGAGGACACCCTTCTGGTTCGTAGTACTATTGAACATACAATTACTTGTTCTTCTAGGATATTCTACAACCACATAGAGTGTGCCGTTGTATCCAGGAATATCCATAGAACATAGGTAGTTTCGAACAAACTTGTTCCTTTACCATTAGAATCCCATTTCTCATTCCTGACACACCATGTCTACACATCAGTGTATGGTGCAGTCGATTGAGACTTAATCTCAATCTTTGATTTATGCTATGTGTTATTTAGATAGGTGATAGCCTCCGCGAACAGGTCGCAGGCTACAAATGGATATACTTTGAAGGATCCCCATAATGGCTTTGTGTTGAAAACACTTTGTCTTTATGGCACATCAAGTAGTCCAATCCATTTTTCGAGTATTCTTGAAAGAACGACTCGTACCTTCTCTAATTACACATACGGCATTAATCATAAATCATTCTCAATACTTGTCCGAATTCCATCCTTTATCCAGAAAGGTTGACTTAGTTGTATCATCTTTCAAGATCGATTCTTAGGTCGGGAGGTCCATTCCTCCAACTATAATTGATCAAATCAATTTCGTCCTTTTGAATCCCTTTTGAATAGATATTACCAAGTTCAAGAATTCACAAGTATAATGATTGATAAGAGAAAAACATCTAATAAGTAAAACAAGTTATATATAACGGTTTGTTGCATCGTGGTAGACTAAGGATTCATCATTCATATATTGCTATCCAATGTACCAGAATAGATATCACCATTATTTCTTATCCAAACCATCAAATGATTAAAGAAATAAAATATCCATTAATAATAAAGAAAACCAGAACAAAAGTTCCTTTTTCAAAATAAAGGGGTACATAAAGCAATAACTGAAATGAAAACTTAAAAACAGATAAATGTCTTCCACTGCAACCGCTGCTACCCCAACAGCTTTGCCCATGTAGACTCGAACTCTTCTTCTCTAAGTCGCCGGGTTTTCTGGAACCCCTGCATTTTAAAGTAATGCACATACCGTCAGTGGTTCCATATCTACACACCATAATTCTGGTAGATAATACCGCTGACTATGTTTTTACGACTAAAGAAAAATTCGTACCTCTGAGAGGACATTCAGACTTCCAGTGTCCAGACTTGTTGCATCGGAAGCACTTGCCCTTTGGCTCACTAGCCCCCACTCGTGGTCCATTCCTCTTGGCACCACTGGGTTTTATGGCTTGCTTCCTTTTCTTGCCCCTACCTCCAATAGCTTTCAAGCTTTTGGACTTGGTAGTCACAAGCGCTTGAGACTTGCCCTTCTTGTAGATCCCCTCTGCCGCCTTCAGTTCAGTCAGGAGTTGCGCAAGGCTATAAGACAGTTTACCCATATTATAGCTCATACGAAACTACTCAAAACTAGGGGTCAGAGACTGGAGTATGATGTCGACTTGCGTCTCAGCATCAATCATAGCTCCTAGGACCTCCAATTCATTCAACAGACTCATCATCTTGAGAATGTGCTCCTCAACGGGCGTTCCTTCAGACTGAGTAGTTGACATGAGGACTCTCATGGCTTCTTGCCTCCCCGCACGGTCATGATGCCCAAACATCTCCTTGAGGTTAAATAACATATCCTCGGCAGTGTCCATCGACTGATGCTGGGTTTGGAGCACATTTGACATGGAAGCCAAAATATAGCACCTAGCCATTTCATCAGCCTTTTTCCACTTCCGATATGCTTCTTTTTCCCCATCAGTTGAGGCGGCCGTGGGTTCAGCAGGGCATTGCTCATAGAGTGCAAACTTGTACTCTTCAGCAGTCAGGACAATGTCCAAATTTCTCTTCCAATAAATGTAATTGGGACCAGTGAGTTTATGTTCCTTGAGTATCATAGAAAGTGGATTCATAGCTATTCTCTAAACCTATAAGCACATGTAAACAAACAATCAATTTAATGTCCGATATTATCTCCCTCAAATAATATCATTAAATTACTAATTGCGTCTAAAATCCCATCAGGTAAAGCAAGCCACGTGGTGTGGACGTTTACCCACCCAAATGATTTAGCAATTAGTTTTTCTTTGGTCATACATCAATCATAGCGTAACTTCGTGGGGAAGAATACTATAACGCGTATCTAAGTGTAAACCATTACTCAGCACTAAAGTACATCGCTTGGAATTGCTACGTCACCGCAAGCCACGTGGTGTGGACGTTTACGATAATTTCACAACTATTCACAATTACTTATAACTGTCTACATCAATTAATCCAAAATCCGTCAGCATAGCAAGCCACGTGGTGTGGACGTTTACTACACCAAGAGACTTTTATAATTGACTCCCAATTACAAGATCCATTTGATTTCGTAAATCAAGACTCGGAGAATCATAAGTGAAACTCGAAGTTTCTAACCAGTGATTCACCATGCGAGCGACCCTATCTCTCATGAATGAGGGAGCCGAGCAGACAATCGACCCACCTATCAAAGAATGGCACGAAAGTCTCTAATTTGTGTCCTCTACATGACCAAGTGGCTCTGGCTCCATTCCACTCCCCGGGGTGAGAATGAGTCGACTTGAAGTCAGTTTCAGAAAGACAAATTAGGCATTGTTTGATAAACTTGATCAATGTTTCTTGTAAGAGGAATTACAAGTTCTCCTCCAATGACTTGTCTATATGAACTTCGAAAGTCCATAAAAGTCACCAAGAGAACAGTGATGGAGACCATGGGAATGTTTCCATCCCCTCTCCCACTTAGCTTTTTATGATAAAGGGATACGCTATCTAGTGCATAAAAATAAACACATATAGCATGCATGAAAGCAATAAAGCACATAGATCACATAGTCAAAAAATAATGCTAGAGAAATTATTTTTTCCCGACTATCATGGCTTTATCTTCACATGCATCTTCTAGTCTTCAGTCTTCGTTTCTTGAATGCTCCTTGTGACGAGAATATTAATCTCCAGTATTTAAATCTATTTATTTTCAATTAATCCAAAAGTTACTTAATTCGAAAATTAAGTCAATCGAATATATCAAAAATAAAATTAAATATCATTAATATTTTTATTTATTTATTTTCCTATCTAGTTCTATTAAATCTCTAGAATAATCTATCCAAGTAAAAATTGGAATATTCTAGAAGATATCTATAATAGAACAAGGAAATAAAATAAATTAGGACTCTTATGCTTTCCAAGATTAATTAATTTCCATTACTATGAAAATTCCCATAAAATAGGAATAGTCAATTAGGAAATAAATCAATCCTAAATTAACTTTTATTCCTTTCCAATTCTATTAAATCTCTAGGATCCTATTCCAAGTAGAACTCGGAATACTCTAGGAGATTTCCATAATAGAATAAGGAATAAAATTAATTCCAATTAATTCTTTTCCTAATCCATAAGAATTCCCAAAAATAGGAAAACTTAAATAGGAAAAACGAACCAATTAGGAAAGTAGTATCTTGGTAGGAGTAGCACGAGATCACGAGGACCCCGCGCCCCCCCACCTTGATCGCCGGCCGGGAGCACCACCTCCGCCGTCCCCAGCCCACGCGCCACCACCACCGGTGGCCGGCGTGGCCGAGGATCATCGCGGACAGCCCCCGCGATCGATCACCATGGGGTCGATCACAAGATCGATCCCGAGCCCTAGTTTTCCCTCTCATCTTCTCCTTCGTCACACGCGTTCTCCGGCGGTCGTCTCGACATCGAACCAACGTAAATAAATTACAATAATTTAAATTACAATTCCGGTATCGATTCTACATGAAATCGACCCTATACATTTTCCGGAAAAAAAAGAACGTAATAATAAATCCTAAATTCGGTCAACCCCCGAATTTTTACTATTACAAACATTCAACCACACAAAAACGAATCTCGACATGTCCGAGAGTTTAATCATGATAATTAATTAAAAAAAATTAATTAAATCCAACCATGATAGCCGGAAATCCTGCAAGGTAGAACAATAATCGAACATATACATGAACACGAAACCAAACGCTCTGATACCAATTGTTGGGATTCGATGTCCCGGGCTATCAAAAAAAATTGCGGAACCGATAACCCGACCGAAAACCCGTCGCCGGAGTTCGCAAGAACACCGACTCATCCGCAGGAGTCCGACCTTTGGAGACTACGCGTCCGAAGACACGCAGCCCGCCCCCAGTCGAAGTCTCCCGCGAGTCGGAAATCACGAACGCGAACCACATGCGAAGAACCGGGCTCGACAAGAGTGTCGCCGCGGGATGAACCTGCGGCTAAACCCTAGCCGAACCCCATCGCGGCTGGGGTTCGCGATCGCCGTGCATGGCGATCGCTGGGCTGCTCCGGCAGCCCCGGGCGGTGAGTTCGGCGACTCACCGCCATCACCGACAGGAGGGGGGACCACCAGTCGCGGCGCGAAGCCGCGACAATCCCCGGCGATCGAGCTAGGGCTCGATCGCCCCAGCCGCGGCGTCCAGCCGCGGCCCTCTCTCCTTGCGCGCACCACCGGCGAAGGGAGGCCGGGGGGTTCGACCCGCCGTGGCACCAGCCCACGGCCGAACCCCCAGCGATCGACTTCACGTCGATCGCTTGCCCCGGCGTCCAGCCGGGGCTTCCCTCACGCCCGCGCGCCGGCGGTCGAACCCTAGGGTTCGGCCGCCCCTTGTTCGATCCCGACGGGGATCGCGAGATCCCCGTATCCCGGTCTCGACGTTCCCGGATCGTCTTGTTCATGTACATATCACGATTAAAACAAGCACATAATCAAAGAGGGGGTTTCTCGATTATTACCTCGATTCGTTGTACGGAGAAACGAATCTTGTTGACGACCTTGCGATCTTCCTACGTATTCCTCGCACTTCGTCCGAACGTCGTGTGGGCGACGATCTATCGGATTCCTATGGATCTTCCTCACTCTCAAGACTTTATGATTGGCGTAACTTAGGTTATTATTCTCTCTTGAAAAGTGAAGACCATGTAGTGCTTATATAGGCTACGTAGGGGATCATAAGGAGATTAAATATTGGGCTTCTAAATATTGAAGATTAAATTGGGTCCAACCCAAATCCATTAATCCTTATCAATATTAAATTTTATTTATTTTCCACTATATAAATAAAATTGCACTCCCAATATTAATCCATATTATATCAAATAATATTTCTCCGATTAGTATTATTTATTCCGTGTATTTAAGATTTAAATATCCATGAATAAATTTATTTATTGCTCAATAAATAATATTCATATCTTATATCCGAGACTAGTACCGTTCAACCTTTATTATTGTGCGGAACGAATCCACTCATGAGGTTTACACAATAATTCCTTATGAACTCATCTCGGGGATATTATCAACCCTTCCGGGATACACTTTCCCGTCAAGTATTCACGGCATGTCGTATATAAAATTTTACCGGTAATTAACCCAATAATTAAATCGGTTAATTCCTTTGGAAAATCAAAGTCTCTAATATTAAATATACACACCCGCAATAGTATCGGGGATTAAGAATAAAATACTCCGAGATTTAAATTGATTATCCAAGGCAATCCTAATCAATAAATCTCAAGCTGATCCGCCCAATACACCAAGTGTACAAGTGTGATAAAATAATTAAGATAAATTATTTTCTCTCTCACACAACGACTATACCGATGGATTGGTCCGTGTCCATCTAGGTCGTGAGCAACTGTTCGACTAAATATGAGTAACCGATAGTATGATCTTCTGTGTGCCCATGCACACCATACTAACTACAACGTATAAAATCCAGGACTATATTTTGCATAATTAATAATAATTAAATGCAAATAATTGTTTATTAATTAAATAGGTTAAATGCTATGACGGGGAGTTTACCGATGCTTAAATCTAGACATTAAGTACACAACTCCAATAGAATGGAGCCAGAGCCACTTGGTCATGTGGATGACACAAATTAGAGACATTCGTACCATCCTTTTAAAGGTGGATCGATTGTCTGCTCGGCTCCCTCATCTAATGAGAGATAGGGTTGTTCGCATGGTGAATCACTGGTTAGATACTTCGAGTTTCACTTATGATTCTCCGTGTCTTGATTTACGAAAATCGAATGGATCTTGTAACTGGGAGTCAATTATAAAAGTCTCTTAGTGTAGTAAACGTCCACACAACGTGGCTTGCTATACTGACGGATTTTGGATTAATTGATGTAGACAGTTGTAAGGAATTGTGAAGAGTTGTGAAGTTATCGTAAACGTCCACACAACGTGGCTTGCGGTGATGTAGCAATTCCAAACGATTTCCTTTGGTACTGAGTAATGGTTTACACTTAGATACGCCTTATAGTATTCCTCCCAACGAGGTTCCGCTATAAGTGATGTATGACCAAAGAAAATCTAATTGCTAAATCATTTGGGTGGGTAAACGTCCACACACTGTGGCTTGCCTTACCTGAAGGGATTTTAGATGTGATTAGTAATTTAATGATATTATTTGAGGGAGATAATATCGGATATTAAATTGATTGTTTGTCTAAATGTGCTTATAGGTTTAGAGAATAGCTATGAACCCACTTTCTGTGATACTCAAGGAATTCAACACACTGGTTCCACACTGTGTTGAGTGGAATGAAAAGTTAGACATTGCTCAGACTGTAAAAGAGTACAAAGATGTACTCAGTGAAACTTGTCCTCCTAGACCTACTATTGTCTCATCTGATGAGGAGATAGCTGACTTTGAAAAGTGGGATAGTGCTCTTGCACTAGCCGCCAATCATGATGTCATGCTTAAACTCAAGTTGATGTTCAGACAAAATGTAAAGGCTAGAAAAGAGGCGATGAGGATACTCATAAAAATCAGTTGCTTCGAGGAAACGCTTGAACACGTTTTCGAGATGCTAGATCTTTTGGATGAGTTGAAACAATCGCAAGCTCTTACAGCCAAGGCCAAAGGTTTCGGACCTAAGGGTTTACATAAGGAAAAGGAGAAGAAGACAAGGGAGTCTAGTGGTCCTAAAAGACTTGGGCCACAAGGTGGGATAAGGAAGCCTTCTGGCAAATATTCCCAAGGAAAGCAGTCTGAGTACTGGGGGTCTAAAACTTGTCCTCTCAGAGGTACGAATTTTTCTTTAGTCGTAAAAACATAGTCAGCGGTATTATCTACCAGAAATCTGGTGTGTAGATATGGAACCACTGACGGTATGTGCATTTTGAATGCAGGGGTTCCAGAAAACCCGGCGACTTAGAGAAGAAGAGTTCGAGTCTACTCGGGCAAAAGCTGTAGGGGAGGCAGCTGTTGCGGTGGAAGACATTTATCTGCTTTAGTAGTTAAATAGGATTTCATTTCAAGATTATTGCATTATGTACCCTTTATTTTAGAAAGAACGTTTTGTTCTGGATTTCTATTATTTATGA
The DNA here is from genome assembly GCA_954870475.1 of Euphrasia confusa. NCBI lineage: Eukaryota > Viridiplantae > Streptophyta > Magnoliopsida > Lamiales > Orobanchaceae > Euphrasia > Euphrasia confusa. The sequence goes on along the minus strand of OX940957.1, from coordinate 17,105,613 downwards.
ATGGATATTTTATTTCTTTAATCATTGGATGATTTTGAAATAATGGGTATTATCTATTTTGGTACATTAGAAAGCAATATATGAATGATAGATCCTAAGTCTACCACGATGCAACGAACCGTGCTATAACTTGTTTTACTTGTTAGGTATATTTCTTTATTAAGTCATTATACTTGTGAATTCTTGTACTTAGTAGTATTTTCAAATAAGATTCAAATGGTCGAAATTGATCTAATCAATTATAGTTGAAGGAATGGACCTTCCGACCTGAGAATTGAATTTGGAGGATAATACATCTAAGCAAACCTTTCTGGATAAAGGATAGAATTCGGACAAGTGTTGGAAATGATTAGATATGCAGACGTATGTGTAAATTAGAAAGGTGCGAGTAGTTCCTTCAAAGAATACTCGGTGATGGATTAGAATACTTAATGTGCCATAAAAGCAAAAGTGTTTTGACTAGTCAATGGACACAAAGCTATTATGGGGAACCATTAAAGTATATCCATAAGGAGCCTGCGACTCGGTCGCGGAGGCCATCACCTATCTAAATAACACATAGCATAATCAAAGATTGGGATTCAATCCCAAAGTGCCGCGCCATACACTTACGTGTAGAGATGATGCGTTGTAAATAAGAAATGGAAATCTGACAGTAAAAGAACAAGTTGTTCGGAACTACCTATGTTCTATGGATATTCCTGGGTACAACGGCATATTCAATATGGTTGTAGGATATCCTAGATGAACGAAGTATTGTGTGTTCTATAGTACTATGGACCAGAGGGACGTCTATCGTCCGGTTCATGGAGAAAGACTATTAGATGAACCACAAAGCCTGAACTAAATTAATACCTTGGAATGAGAAAAAGGACAAAGGACTAGGAACCAGCCGAACCGAGTATAAGTACACCACATACTGCACCTATTGTTATTACTGTTATACACCGGGACGCCATTGCAGTGGGAGGTTGTTAAGAAACCAGAGATATTCATAAGACTAGAGGAGTTCGGACTCTGGATCTAGTAGACATGAAATCGATCCCTAGTTCTGCATAAGGGCGGTACTGGATCTAAATGTGCCTGCTTAGAACAATAAGGTTTATTGTTAAGAGGCTAGATCATTTAGAGTACATAGCCTAGTAAATCCATTCATGGATTGTGACAAAGCTATAAATCGTGGAACTTGCGAATTGATGAAATAGTCCATTTAATGGATTCATCAAAGGGCAAAGACGATGGGTGTATTGGAGACGTAATGGAAACAAGGTGGTGTTTCTCGGAGATTTTATGTAGATAAAATTTTATCATTGGCAACAATGTAAAGACGTTGTCAGACACAAAATAATGGTTGTCTAAATGAATCGGGATATAAGATTAAGTAGAAGTTAGAGCATGTTCTTGAGATCTCATGATCTAGGGAAAAGAACATTGTACTTCTCCTAGATATCTTATACGATTATGGTTTGTTTTAACATGCATAATTCTGAGAAAGGTCGTTGCCTTTCAGAGACAGAATATGTATATCTATCTAAGGTTATGTGTCTTGAACACATTAAGGAGATAGATGATACAAAGCAGTTTCCTACACTTGTGTGGAAAGCTTAAATGCAATGTTGAAAAACAAGGACCTGATATCAACTATGCGGTTTGCGTAGTGGGAGGATATCAAAGTAATCTGGACAAGAGATTCTCGGATGTTGTAATGGTACTTGTGAAAGTACTGATTATGCAAGACGAAATCTTCTTAGATTACATATTCTCAGATCTCAGAAATCAGAGAAGGACCAGTGAAAGTCGATATCAGGCTATGTGTTCACTTTTGGAAGAGGTGGAACCTTTAATATGAAAAGAGTGATAAGCAGGATGCTTCTCAGACTCTCTCATAACCGAATAAGCAGCCTCAGAGGCAGCGGAAGTTTTGGTTAGGTTCTGGGATAACCTCTAAGACTTGGATATGACTCTTGGTTTACCAAAGGCTATTTCATAGCGGTGCATGGTAAACCGGAAGAAGTCATAAGTCTAAAAGTGATGACAACACATAGTGCAAGTACCACCTGATAACGAGTCATCGTCGAGGGAGACGACGTAGTAGTCACCAAGATAACTTCAGAGCGGCAACCTAGAGTGCTCATTCACATAGTACTTCTCGGAAGTACACTTTAAGCACGTGATGAGTATGGGAACCGGGAGTTTGGAGGAAATGACTAGACCTTAGTACAAGTGGGAGATTGTTGGAGTTGTGTACTTAATGTCTAGATTTAAGTAACGGTAAACTCCCCGTCATAGCATTTAATCTATTAAATTAACGAACAATTGTTTTGCTTTTAATTATTTATTAATTAAATATATGCAAACCATAGTTCTGGATTTTATACGTTGTAGTTAGTATGGTGTGCATGGGCACACAGAAGATCATACTATCGGTTACTCGTATTTAATCGAACAGTTGCTCACGACCTAGATGGATACGAACTAATCCATCGGTATAGTCGTTGTGTGAGAGAGAAAATAATTTATCTTAATTATTTTATCACACTTGTACACTTAGTGTATTGAGCGGATCGTTGAGATTCATCGATTAGGATTGCCGGCGATAATCGATTCGAGTCTCAGTGTATTTTATTCTTAATCCCCGATATTATTGCGGGTGTGTATATTTGGTATAAGTGACTTTGATTTACCAAAGGAATTAACCGATTTAATTATTGGGTTAATTACCGGTTAAGTTGGGTCACTATATTTTATATATGGCATGCCGTGAATAATTGACCGGACAGTGTATCCCGTAAGGGTTGATAATATCCCCGAGATGAGTTCATAAGGAATTATTGTGTAAACCTCATGAGTGGATTCGTTCCGCACAATAATTAAGGTTGAATGGTACTAGTCTCGGATTAAAGAGATGAATAAATTAATTAGCAATAAATTAATTTTATTCATGGATATTTAAATCTTAAATACACGGAATAAATAATACTACCGGAGAAATATTATTTGATATAATATGGTTTAATATTGGGAGTGCAATTAATTTATATAGTGGAAAATAAATTAATTAATATTGATAAGGATTAATGGACTTGAGCATTGGGCTCAATTTAATCTTCAATATTGGAAGCCCAATATTCCACCTCCTTTAGATCCCCTACGTAGCCTATAAAAGCACTACATGGCCTTCATAAATAAAAAGACAAGATTATCATACTTGATATTCTAGAGAGTTGAAGGAGATCCATAGGAGTTCGATAGATCGTCGCCCACCCGACGTTCGAACGGAGTGCAAGGAATACGTGGGAAGATCCAAAAGGTCTTCAACTTGATTTCGTTTCTCCGCACAACGAATCAAAAGGTACAATCATAAACTCCTTCGTGTGAATTTATGTGATTTAATTGTGATACATACATGAACACACGATCCGGAAAAACAACGAAACCGGGGACGGGGATAGACCGAGCGGTGGTGGTCGAAGACCACCGGACCGCCGGCGGTCTAGGGATCCTCGCCGGGATCGAGAGCAACCCTCGGCTGGGAGCCGAGGGGTGGCGGTCGAGCCCTAGGGCTTCGACCGCCGGCGCGCATCGAAGGAAAGCCGCGGCTGGACGCCGCGGCGAGGGCGATCGAGCCCTAGCTCGATCGCCGGGGGGACTGCCGCGGGCTGGCGCCGCGGCTGGTGGCTCCCCCCACCTCCGGTGATGGCGGTGAGTCGCCGGACTCACCGCCCGGGGCTGCCGGAGCAGCCCAGCGATCGGCGCACGATCGCGAGCCCCGGCGGGGGCTCGGCTAGGGTTTCGGCCGCGAGTTTATCCCTCGGCGATGCTCGGGTCGAGCCCAGCTCCGTTTGGTGGTTCGCGTATTTCCGGCGACGGGATTTCGGTCGGGGTTATCGGTTCCGCAATTTTTGATACCCCGGGATATCGATTTCCAGCAGACTAGAGGTCCAATAAGAAGCCGATATGTGGGCATTAGGTGGCATAATTAAGCCATGCATATAGCATTATAAATAGAGGGTATGAGAGAGAGTAAATGGACATGCAAAGCTTGATTTTAATCATGTACTCTAAGTATGGATATTTGAATAAAGAGGAGCCTTGAGCTTCCATTTCCAGTACTTATGATTTCTGCATTTAGCTTAATCCTCTTGCTTTCTTACCTATAACAAATTTACATTTTGTGTTGTTTACCAAAACCCTCAATTACCAGCAAATACTACCGACAAGTACAAAAACAACCAAAACAGCATTGTTTCGATCTATTAGATAAAAATAAATATCTTAACCGAAACAACTAAGTCTCAATTAAACAACATTAAATCAATCAATTCAACAAACATATGCTTTAGGTGATTATAATCATTGACAATTAATCAATTTCAGAACTTACGCTATGATACCACTATTAGAGATCGTGCATGTATATGCAGCGAAAACAAAAATTTTATGAAAAACCGTTTTTCATTAATATAAACATTTTAAATTATATTTATTTTATTTTATTGAAAATCATATTTTCAATATTACATTCATTAATTGATTTAATTTAAATCTATTAGAATAAATAATCACCATTTAATTTAATTATCAAATAATTAAATATTTAATTCATGCATCACATACTACATAAATTAAATATAGCGCAATTAAATTTATCAAATAAATTAATTATAGCAAAATTATATTTATCATATAAATTAATTACTTCTAGCGCAATTATGTTAATCATATTAATATATTACACTAAATAATTAATTACGTAAACATGTGCACATAATTAATTTGCTACATTATTTAATTCTAATCAATTAGTTTATGAAAACATTCGCACATAATCTATGATAATCATATTATTTAATTCTAATGACAATTAAGATAATCATATTATTTAATTCTAATCAATTTGAATTTAATTGACATTTTAAATTAATCACAATTAATTTTCTTTTATCAATTAAAAATCCCATAGTGCAATCATTAACAGTACATAGCGCAAACATTTAAGGCAAACAATTAAATATGAATTTAATCGTAAGTACCTCAGGGATTCATCGGACGAAACTAGGTTCGTCGGAAGTCGCCCGGATGCGACGCGGGGACGACACGGGTCGTGTGCGGGGAGAGCCGAGCGGGTGGCGGGGCTCTCGGCTGGACTCGTGTGTCACGGCTGGAGCGCACGGGCACGACTCGGGTTGTGCTCGGGCGTTCCTTCGGCGTCTCTCGTCTAATCAGGTTTCACCTCGTATAGGTAATTCAACTTACGTATTGCACTAGAAATACGTAAGGGAGAATATGACGGGAAAGACGAGCCGGAAAAACGGTGCCGGAATCAGATTCCGGCGAGGGGAGGCGGCTACCGGCGGCGGCACTAGGTGGCGGCGGGCGGCGACTCCGGTTGTCGGCGGTCCTCCGAGGGAGGCGACCGAGGGGGCGGACGAGAGGGAGAGGAGGAGAGGAGAGAAAGTGAGGCTAGGGTTTTTGAGCTCTTCACTTGGTGTGTCTTTCCTCTAGCCAAGAGGCTCCTTTTATAGGTGAGGAAAAGACCTTGTTGGGCTTAAACCCTAATGGATCGGATCCATTAACCCTAGCCGACCCAATTCATTAGCCGCCATTACGTTTCTCCAAAATTGACAATCAATTTAATCTCCGAAAAATATAACAATTATATTTTCGTTCTTGTTTTAATTTTCTCATCAATATGAGATAATAATAAAAATTTTCAATTTCACAAAATCGGAAAGCCCATTTCAGGGGTTCTGCTAAATCGGGAAATTTTTCAAAATAGAAAGTGTACACCACCGTGTCCATTTACTTTAGCTCAGTATTATTTCCAACTCATAATCACAATTATGAATCTCGGATTCAATCATATTGACCTCCGACTATATGTACTTAATTAACAGTTAATTAATATATGATCGTATTCAAGGATCGGTTTACACGAGAATGTGACCCTCAATGGTCCAGGTGTATAACTAGGCGTGGGCTCACAACATATTGTGATTCGAACAACATATTGTTCTTATTTCAACTACTCCCAAGAGTTTTAGATTAATAATCATATTATTTAATCTCCGAACAAGTCGGTGCCCAACGAATCAGTGACGAGCGTCTAGCAGCCACGCTTCACTAATTCCCTAGATACAAATGAAGTGCCTGCAAGAACCTTGTAATATAGTTAGCGTATAGTACGATCCCTCCGATACATATGTCCCGATCAAACTAGAGATATTGGTTAATCGAGATCTCTTGTTGAGTTTGATAACTGTGCGTACGTTCTAGGTTTCGTAAAATCCAGTCGTGATTGATTCAGAGAAACACATTTCTCTAATCACCTCAATATTCAACTCTGGCCAGAGATTCCGGGACTACGAACCATTAGAAAACACATGACATCCATGATCTATATCAAGCGATCAGATCCCCTACTTCCATGCACAGACTTCACATCATATTTCGAACTGCACGAACATTGTCTCCTTTTTTGACTTACTCCCTTTCCAGGGAATCAAAGACATGTCACGATACAGCTAGTCCTCTGATGAAGTCACGGTGATGTCTGGGTCTTAAGGATTAATTGTCTACAACTATATTATGGAATTCTCTACTCGATCAGTGGTAAGCACTTAGAGATTCCAGGGAGAGGGGGTTCAGTGAACTCATCAACAGTGAGCACCCACTCAAGTATGTCGATGTCCCAACACCGAGGCTCGAGATTAGCCCACATACACTAAGTGCTAGTCTCAAGGGGGAAAGGCCGGGTATCCTTGTTATTGGCGTAACCCATCGACTAGGAACTGAGTTTGACCAGTTACGTTGCGTTAACAGAATTATCTCTCGGTTTCCACAAAACCGAATTCATACAACATGTGTAACTGTACAGGACTATATATATGATTCAACATTGGGAGTAGATATAGTATATTCCATTAATATAAGTTTCATTAATTAACGAAATAAACCGTTTATATAACGGAATACGGTTAACCGCTCGGCTAACCGTTGGCTCGCCGGTCACCTATTCCAACAAATTGATGGATTATGATATCTTTTTTCCTGAAGTGTGATTCCGTATCTTCTCGTAGTGCTCCTTGATAATCTTCATGGTGGGATATTTTTCTTGTGGATTTCTTCAGTAATGGCTTATAGGCAGGGGGTCTCTCGGGATGAATCTTCTTTTGGGTGTCTTTTGAAAGGGCTTCAGAGTTATTTCAGAGAGTTGGAGAGGAGGTTGCAATATTCTTGTTTCAGACTTTTATACCTGCATGGGATAAAAACTCTTTTCGTGATATTTACTTGTTAATATTCCTGTAGTGGACTTTTATAATCCTTAGGATATACGAAAAATTTTCTTTTCTGTTTGAAAAAAGTTTATTCAGGGTTCCATACTTAGATGTCCTTGAGAAATTTTTTATTGGTCTTCTAAGACCTGTTATTTTCTTTTCCAGTGTACATGGAATGCCTATTATGGATGCCGATCTAATTTTGGTCTTTAATTGATTAAATGAAATCGAAAAATAAAATGAAAATATTCGAATTTCAAAAGGTTACCTTTTTCAGGTGTTTCTGGCCCGTGGCCTGACGGTTTCAGAAGGAGTTATTAGGGTTTGAGATAGTGGGGCGGTATTTGAGTGTTTGTTTTCTCGGTAACGGCCCCTTTTCTCTCCCCATACGCAACTGATGCGTCTCATCAGTTTCTCTATCAATATTTTTTATCTCAAAATTTGAAATCATATTCACAAGTTCAGCAAACACCGTTTTGGGTAAGCACGAATTTTTTCACGATTTTTCTTCAAGTTTTTTACTTGAAAATTTTGTGTTTGTTTTTTTTTTCTTTTTCTGTAAATCGAAATATGCCGCGACTGGCGAAAGGCACTCGAGGGAGGCACAAACCTCCCGAGGCCGCTCATGTTGTTTTCAACAAAATGTATAAAGCTTTCATGGAGAACGCCGTACGTGAACTCCCGTCGTCGGAGATGCCAGATTCGTCCACTGAAGGGCCTTATCATCCAGTTTTGAGGAAACCGGTCCCAGTGTGGCCCGACGTGAATCATCAAGATTGGGGTGCTCACGGCCGGAAAAGTATGATAGACCCTACTACTCTCCTCGCAAAATGGGAAAAATGTCGGATCCCTTATAATGTTCACCTGTATGAGCCATTGCCTGGGGAATCGGCGTGCTATCCGCCGCCAGGGATGGTGGCTGTTGGCGAGGACGCACTGGACGTTGGGATGAGGTTTCCACTGCACCCCTCAATTTTTGGACTTCTCAACCACTGGGGAATAGCCCCTCACCAACTCCATCCTAACGGATGGGGCCAACTCTACGGTGTACTCACCGCGTTGGGCCAGGTGGGGCTTTCTCGACCCATAACTAGTGAGGAATTTCATCAGTTCTTCAGCCCAGTTGTCGTCAACGCTACATCCCGGAGAGATTATGTTGGAAATCGACATCCCAGGATCGTCGAGAAACACAAAAAAAAACTCCGGTCGAAATCTCGGTCGCCGAAAACCCGCCTCGAACCACCACAAGGCCCGACCATACCAAAACCCTAACCGCGGGCGAACCCACGGCTGTTGATCGAGCCCACACGGGGAATTTGCGGCTATTCCCAGCAGCCACGCGGGGCTGATCGTAGCAGCCCGCAGCAACCCGCAGCGAGTCGCTTGACTCGCTGCTGCTGGGCACTGCTAGGTCGCTACGGGTCCGCTGCGGGAAAACCCACAGCACCCAGCGAAACTCTCGCAGCAACCCGCAGCGAGTCGCCTGACTCGCAGCTGCGAGGCGCTGCGAGCTGCTGCGGGAAAACCCGCATCATGCAGCTGATACCATCCGACGGGGTCCCCTCGACCGCCGGCGGTCCGGTGGTCCTCGACCACCACCGCCCGGTAGATCCTCGTCATGGGATCGTCCCTCGGATCTTGGTTCTCGGTATTTTTACGATAATTAATATCTTAAAACCATAGAGGGGGTTTCATGATTTTACCTTGTTCTCGTTTGCCAGAAAATCGAGATCTAGTTGATGACCTTGAGATCTTCCCACGTATTCCTTGCACTAGGTTGAACGTCGGGGTGGACGACGATCCTCCAAGCATCCATGGATCTCCTTCTCTCTTTTTACTTTTTCTCTCTATAATATTCAAGTATGAATTCCATGTTATGAAAGAAGAGAAGATCATAGGGGTGATTTTATAGGCTGCGTAGGGGACCTTAAGAAAGTAGAATATTGGACTTCCTATAAATTAATTAAATTGAGCTCAAGCTCAAATTTATTAATTAATCCATAAATTATATTTAACTCCACTATATAAATATAATTGCACTCTCAATATTAAACAATGTTATATCAAATAATAATCTTCCGGAGTATTATTTATTCTTCATGTTTAAGATAGAAATGTCCATGAATAAATTATATTTATTGGTAATTAATTTATTCATCTCTTGTAATTTCGAGAATAGTACCACTCAACTTTATTATCATGCGGATTATAATCCACTTGCAAGTTTTAAATTATAATTCTTATAAGCTCATCTTGGGGACATTATCAACCATTATCGGGACACGCTTTCCCGTCAAGAATTCACAGCATCTCATACATTTAATACAGTGACCCAATTTGCAGGTAATTGTCCAAATATATCTAATTAGACAATTCCATTGGTTAGTCAAAGTCACTAATATTAAATGGACACACCTGCAATAATATCAGGGATTAAGAATAAAATACACTGAGATTTAATTCGATAATACAATACAGTTCTAATTGAATAATCTCAAGCAGGTCCACTCAATACACCAAGTGTACAAGTATAATAAATTAATTAAGTCAAATTATTTCCTCTTATTATACAACGACTATACCGATGGATTTGTCCCTGTCCATCTAGGTCGTGAGTGACTGTTCGATTATATATGAGTAACCGATAGTATGATCTTCCGTGTGACGTCGCACACCATACTAACTACAACGTATATAATCTAGGACTATGGTTTGCACATATTTAATTAAATATAATTAAATGCAAATACTTGTTTATTATTAAATAAGATAAATGCTTTCTACGGAGTTCACATGTTACTTAAATCTAGACATTAAGTATACAATTCCATCAATTTCTCACTTATACTAAAGTTTAGTCGCTCTCTCCCAAACATCTGAACCCTGATAAGACGTTGTAGTGCGTCGAAAATCAATTAAAAATAACTGAACTTATTGCTGAAGCAATTCGTCCGAGTCGATCTCACGAGGAACACTACTATCAGCAAGTACAAATGTTTTTATGTTTGCAACGAGGGAAAGAAAAGAGATATAGCATAATGCATTTTGGTTGGTTTTGTTTTAAACTAAAATTAACTAAGAATATATTAATAAACTAAAAATAAGCTAAAAATAATCAAGAAGCAATTAATGAAAATTAACGAGGTGTAATTAATAAAAAGAATGACTAGGGCTTCGGGTTCATCAAGCATAAACTTCGGGTTGTCAATTTACGAAGTACGAATCAAAACTAAAACATCTGTCGCCGGTAGATTTTAGGGTGTTCGATTATCCTATGTTTTGTAATTGCTCCTAAGCCTCATACAAAAGTTTAAAATTCATGTTGACATTTTATCGAACACCTTTGATGCTTTGTAAATCTTAAATCCTAATTTATGCTTGAATTCCCCTAGCCCTAGTGTTATGTTTAACTAATCATAATTCGATTAAGAAAATAAACAACGTTGAAGGAATTCATAATTGAGATAAATAAATTAAACAAGAAAATAAGAACAAGCAACGAATGAAAAAGAAAATAAACTTACTAATTAATCAAGTGCTGAAATCAATAAGAACAATCGGAAGCTAACCCCGATTTTTGTCCGTGAATCGAAAGCATGAAAAACAAAGATGAAATCCTAGGATGTCGAGTCTCAAGTCTTCTCCAAAACATGCGGAAAATAAAAGTGAAAAAGAGTAGTGTTTGGAATAGGCCAAACCCTATTCTTATATAAGAAATTTCGTGGGTCAACAAAAGTCAAAGCTAGGGAGTCTTGTCGGGCTGGCTTGGTCATGGTCGCGAGCGGGCGCCTGGAGGGCAGGCGGGCGCTTGGATGGCTGGGCCATGTAGAGGACTCCAAGAGCTTTCCGTAAAGGTATAGATCATCTCGATAGTTTGTCGGTCAAATCACTTTTACCGTTTTCAACTCGTTTTCTCGCTCCTCTCGCACAAATCTCGTCAACTAGCCTAAACACTCAACAAAACATCAAACCACACCAAAAACAAGAAGAAGAAACAAATAAACGACTCAAAACGACTCAACTCACACACAAATAAATAACGAGAAATGACACAAAAACATATAAATCAAACCCCATACCATCCACGTGCCTAGTGAACGCTTTCGCTTGCAGGGCCTTAGTGAACGAGTACTCTAGGTTGTTCCCTGACGCTATCTAGGTAACGACTATATCGCCTTGCGATATCTCGAATCAGGTGGTACTTGCTCTATGTGTTATCTCACACTATGGACTCGTGGTTCCTTTGAGTTTGTCACTGCACCGCTATTGTTACAATAGCATTGGGCAAATCAAGGTACCACATCTAAGTCCTGGAGGAATCTCCGGAGTCACACCGATCCCTTATTTGCCTCAAAGGCCGCTACCTATTCAGGTTCCGTGGTAGAGTCCGTAATGCATTGCTTTACACTCTTCCATGTGAGATCTCTATTTCTTAGTGTGAACACATAGCCTGACTTCGACTTTCAACTTTTCCTTTGCTATTAGAAATCCGAATATATGTAACCCACAGGAAATAAGCTGACTGCTCCGTATCTCAGAACATAGTATCTAGTCCTTCGCAGGTACTTAAAATGTTCTTCACAGCAGTCCATTGTTCCTTTCCGGGGTTACTTTGATATCTGGCTACTATGCTCCCCGCATTATGATTTTTAAAGTCTATGAATTTTTTTTAATTTTATCCTAAAAATATAAAAAAAAATCATTTTTTTAAATTTCTTGTAATAACATGAGATTTCTAGTTATTTTTATTTCAATTGACTAATTTATTATTGAAAATAATAAAATTATATAATTTAGACAATTAAAAAAAATCAAAAAAATAATTAATTTTTTAAATGTTAAAATAAATAATTTAATTTAAATTTAAATTTAAATTTTAGAGACCGTGAGTATAATGCTTATCAATCTTTTTCAGTTATTAAAATACTAAGTATTCATGTTTTTTTTGGATGATTTAAAATGAAGGAATAATAAATACTGTAACCATATAGAATGGTGTTCTAGACTAATATTCCGTAATTTAGAATATTTCATATTTCATACTCTTCTAATGTTCCTTAGTGAACATGGGTTGGACTAAATATTACAGTATTAGACTTGAGCAGCCTATGAAGTGATTCATGGAATAACTTAATAAATAAATTATATCTATCTATACATTTTGTTTTTCTTAAAATTTATTGATTCCAAATTAGAAAGAAAATTAAAGGTTTTAATTGTTCGTAAAAATATAAAATTTATTCTTTTATTGTTCGTAAAGTATTGTTCAAAACTTTAAATATCTATAAAAAAATTATATATGTATCCTCTTTAGAGTGGTATTTAACCTCCTTTTTAAATGAGTATTTAATGATGTTGTGCTTTTAACAATCTGTTCTTTCCTAGCAACAACGAAAACTATAAAATTATAAATCAAAATAAAAAAGAAAGAATAATCACTATTTATACTGTAATCTTTAGATTAAATTAAACTATGTGTTGTATTTTAAAGTGTTTACTGAAAGAAGAGAGGCTTGGATATTTATTGAATCGCGTAGCACGCTTTCCTTAAAGAGTATTTCGACCCTATAAGCCTGGGTATCACGAAATCCCTCGCAGGATAAGACAATAACGACACTCGCGTCTTAGGCTTAGAACACGAGCAACTTATGGAATTTTATGTATTATTTGTTGCTTCAAAGCTCTTAATTTCGTAGGAGATGTTGTGTGTTTTCAGAAAATGAATTTCACTCCCTTATATAGGTTTTAGACACCCCTTCCTTTGAACATAAGCACCCTTTAGTTGAATAGGTACCTTTTAGTGAACACACCCTTTCACTAAGCACCTATTCATGTTGTTTTGCATGGCTATTCATGCAATTACGAATTTGCATACAATATATGATATTAAGTCATTACTTAGCCATGCAAACCATGCAACCACGAGATTAAACTCGACATGCATCAACATGCTTATTCAAAGTATTAATCCGTATCAATTTTATATGAACGTGTACTCCACACTTCTCCAAATTCATATTCTATTGACTAGGATTAATCCAAAGCCTTGAATGATTCCAATCACATTAAACGGACAATGATTTCACTTAAATCATCAACATTCCTCCCCCATTTAAGTGTAATCCTTGAATCATACAAATTCAACAAATAAAACCAAACTAGTGCATAAAATGAAAATGTCTTGAAGATTGAATTTTCATCTTAGTGAATTATACTTTACAAAATATTCGAGAATCACGGTGTCTTAAAGATTGAACCGTTCAACCCATCTGAATACATGAAGACAAAACACACACAAGTTTATTACAATTCCATAAGGAAAACCGACACAAAATAGGCCTTGTGTCCCTATCCATTCATGAGCGTATATAGAGCTTAGCCACAACTCTTGAAGTTGCCACACTTCCCACTCACATAGGTGAATCTCTTCTTCGTGCACCTGCACAATGCACTTTGTCAAAAGACTCATTAAGAATTAAATTCAACCTTAACATGCAGGTTCAAACACATACCTTTGGGATAATTTCCATGTGTTTCAATCTCAAATATAGGCTTTCCAATTGAATTCTGGTTCTAATGTAATTAGAAATGAATTTGGTATCCCATATTTGAAGATTCAGAGAGGCTTAAGACCCATCCCAGTTACCGACTTTGCTACCAAGTCCCTCGCTAATCCCTTGGTCAAATGATCAGCGAGATTATGTTGTGATCTCACAAAATCTATTGAGATTACTCCATGAGTGATCAGCTCACGGATCGCGCTATGTCTAACGCCCAAGTGCCTTGACTTGCCATTGTATACTTGACTGTATGCCTTCGCCAAAGTGGCTGCACTGTCACAATGAATAGAAAACGCCGAAATAGGCTTTGGCCACAAAGGAATTTCATACACCAAATTCCTTAGCCATTCAGCTTCTTTACCAGCTGCCGCGAGTGCTATAAATTCCGATTCCATAGTGGAACTCGTAATACAAGTTTGCTTCTTTGAAGCCCAACTTATAGCACCGCCTCCGAGTAAGAAAACCCAACCAGTAGTAGAGGAATGATCCTCTATATTGGTTATCCAACTCGCATCAGAATACCCTTCTAGTACCGAAGGATATCCGACATACGTCAAACCAAGGTCTTTGGTTCCCTTTAAGTATTTCAATACACGCCTAACAGCCTGCCAATGATGCGTGCTAGGATTACTTGTGTATCTACTTAGTTTGCCCACTGCAAATGCAATGTCCGGTCTTGTGCTAGTCATAGCATACATAAGACATCCGATTACCTTGGAGTATTCCAGCTAGGACACCGCAACACCCGTATTAGGCATAAGTTTCACATTTGGATCATAAGGAGTGCTAACTGGAGAATAGTCATCGCAATGAAATTTCTTCAACACTTTCTCAATGTAATGAGATTGTGTTAAAGTAATAGCATTGTTCTCACGTTTGATTTTTATTCCCAAAATCACATCCGCCTCCCCCATATCCTTCATGTCAAAGCTTGATGATAGAAATGCCTTAGTAAGGTCCACTTGTCTTTGGTCAGTACCAAAGATAAGCATATCATCAACATATAGACAAATGATGACTCCTTTACCAAAGTCATCGAATTTGCTATAAACACACTTGTCCGATTGATTTAATTTAAATCCATTCGACAAGATTACTTCATCAAATTTTTGATGCCACTGCTTAGGTGCTTGTTTCAATCCATACAAAGATTTGACGAGTTTACATACTTTATGCTCATTACCAGGCATAACGAACCCTTCGGGTTGTTTCATGTAAATCTCTTCCTCTAACTCACCGTTAAGGAATGCCGTTTTTACATCCATTTGATGGATCACTAGATTATTTATTGCAGCCAAGGCTATCAATAATCTAATCGTAGTTATTCTCGCAACAGGGGCATAAGTATCGAAATAATCAATGCCTTCCTTTTGCCTAAAGCCTTGAATAACCAATCGGGCTTTATATTTGTCGATTGAACCATCGACCTTCATCTTCTTCTTGAAGATCCACTTGCATCCTAATGGTTTACAACCGTTAGGTAAATCAGCAAGCACCCAAGTGTTGTTTCCCATAATGGAATCCATCTCATCATTGATGGCTTCTTTCCAAAATGCAACATCTTGCGATTTCATGACTTCCTTGTAAGTTTTAGGCTCATCATCAATATGATAGCAATACGAGTATTGGAAGCCAACTTCGTCTCTTGATCCTTCAACCAGAAAGGTCTGGAAATCAGGACCGAACGATTTCTTAGTCCTTATCCTCGTGCCTCGACGAGGTTCAAGCGACTCAGGCTGAGGCAAGGTTAAATCCGAACTTTCAGCCACCTTAGGCACCAGATCCTTGGGCCTAATCATTGATGAAAATCGAGTTTCATCAAATATGGCGTCCCTCGACTCTATGATTGAATGAATTGCAACTGAATCATTTGGTTCAATCACATAGAATCGATATGCCTTGGAATGCACAGCATATCCAACAAAGATGCAATCAATGCCTCTTTCTCCCAAATTTTTCCTTTTGGGATCCGGTAGTCTTACGACTGCCCGACAGCCCCAAACCTTTAGGTAATTAAGGTTAGGCTTCTTTTTGTACCAAAGTTCATAGGGAGTAACCTTGTTCCTTTTGTTAGGAACCCTATTTAATAAATAGCAAGCCGTTAACACGGCTTCTCCCCAGAATCCACTATTCAAACCCGAATAGGATAACATGGAATTCACCATTTCCTTTAGTACACGATTCTTCCTTTCGGATATACCGTTTTGTTGAGGAGTATAGGGCGCAGTTATTTCATGAATAATACCACATGATTCAAACAAAACAGGATCATAATATTCGCCTCCCCTATCGGTTCTCAACTTTTTAATCATGCATTCTTGTTGTAGTTCAACTTCAGTTTTAAATACCTTAAACTTTTCTAGCGCTTCATCTTTAGTACTTAGCAGAAATACATAGCAAAATCTAGAATAATCATCTATGAAAGTTACTAAGTATTTCTTATTTCCTAACGAAGGTGTAGCATGGAAATCACATAAGTCGCTATGCACAAGTTCAAGCATACTAGATTCACGTTGAACATCTTTAAATGGCTGCCTAACAATTTTAGTTAGCATGCATGTATTACACTTATCTTCTTCTAAGTTAATGGCAGGAATTAAATCAAGTTTAGACATTTCAACCATACGCTTATAATGAACATGTCCTAGTCTAGCATGCCAAAGTAATGAATCATTAACATTAGAAGAAATCATAAGCACCGAATCAGAATTTTTATTTATAATATTCAACATGAACATCCCATTACATTGATATCCAAAGCCGACAAACACACCGTTCTTAGTCAATACATATTTATTAGATTCATACACTTGTTTATATCCGTACTTGGATAAAACACTACCGGATACAAGGTTTTTTCTTATTCCGGGTACATGTAATACATCTAATAATACTAAGGACTTTCCGGAACTAAATTCCAACAACACTTCTCCGCGACCAAGAATAGGGGCAGTTGACTCGTTTCCCATGTAAAGCACTGATCCATCTTCAACCGGTTCATACTTCTGAAACCAATGACGATCTTTGCATACATGCTTGGTTGCACCCGAGTCAATCCACCATGCCACCGAATCATCCTGCATATAAAATGCTTCAGAAACTATAGGCACATAATTTATATCAACAACTAAATTATGAGTCTTAGTCTCACCTTGATTGGTGTTCGGACCCTGGTCATTAGACCTTTGTCCCGAGCGATTGTTCATCGTTCCCTTCTTATTCTTGTTTGCACGACAATCACTTTTAAAGTGACCCGTTTTTCCGCATATCCAGCAAGCGCCCTTAGGCTTCTTACTCCCAGCATTGTTGCTGTTGTTGTTGTTGTTGTTGTTGTTGTTGTTATAGGGACGCTTTATCCCTCGGTTCTTATACGAACTCTCCCCTGCTTCCATCATATTGATAGTTGCAGACCTTATAGGTTCCTTGTCCTTGGGTTTTTCACCCTCTTGCGCCCTTAGAGATTCCTCTATGCGCAAGTGACTACCGAGTTGCACTAAAGACAACTCTTCCTTTTTATGCTTCAGGGTGTGTTTGAAGTCTTTCCACGACGGCGGTAATTTGTCTATAATACTAGACACCGAGATGGACTCATCCATATTCATATTATGTTGGGAAAATTGACCCAATATCCGCAGCAATTCATTATATTGCTCCATTACCGGCCTTCCGTCGCACATTTTGTAATTCATAAAATTACCAACCAGGAACTTCTTACTAGAAGCGTCCTCATCAATGTACTTGGATTCAAGACTATCCCATAGTTCTTTAGCAGATTCAACGTTTTGATATATGTCGAAAAGAGAGTCAGACATACCGTTTAATATATGCCCACGACATATATAGTCGTCGTTTTCCCATTTGCACCTTTTCCGAGTTTCCTCCGTTGTTTCGTTATCCTTTGCTTCCGGTTGTGGAGTGCTCAGCACGTACACCACCTTCAATGTAGTTAGCATGAAATGCATCTTCTTTTGCCACCTTCTAAAGTCCACGCCTTCAAATTTCTCCAACTTGCCGAACTTGTTGGTCATTTCTCGAACCGCATCCATCTTTCAGTATATGGAAATACTCTTTAAGAATGTTGTATTTTAAAGTGTTTACTGAAAGAAGAGAGGCTTGGATATTTATTGAATCGCGTAGCACGCTTTCCTTAAAGAGTATTTCGACCTTATAAGCCTGGGTATCACGAAATCCCTCGCAGGATAAGACAATAACGACACTCGCGTCTTAGGCTTAGAACACGAGCAACTTATGGAATTTTATGTATTATTTGTTGCTTCAAAGCTCTTAATTTCGTAGGAGATGTTGTGTGTTTTCAGAAAATGAATTTCACTCCCTTATATAGGTTTTAGACACCCCTTCCTTTGAACATAAGCACCCTTTAGTTGAATAGGTACCTTTTAGTGAACACACCCTTTCACTAAGCACCTATTCATGTTGTTTTGCATGGCTATTCATGCAATTACGAATTTGCATACAATATATGATATTAAGTCATTAGTTAGCCATGCAAACCATGCAACCACGAGATTAAACTCGACATGCATCAACATGCTTATTCAAAGTATTAATCCGTATCAATTTTATATGAACGTGTACTCCACACTTCTCCAAATTCATATTCTATTGACTAGGATTAATCCAAAGCCTTGAATGATTCCAATCACATTAAACGGACAATGATTTCACTTAAATCATCAACACTATGCTGTATAGAATTATTTATACTGTAATCTCTAGATTAAATTAAACTAGGATGTATAGAATGGTGTTCTAGAATAATCTAACTAATATTCCATAATTTAGAATATTTCATACTCTTCTAATTTTCACGGGATGATGGGATTGGTCTATACATTTTTTTTGAAATTTACATTTTTTTTCTTAATTTAAACGAACAAGTATATTTATTTATTTATTTATTTATTTTCATGGTTAAAATTAAAATTATAAAAATTTATGTAAATGAATAAAAAAAATGATATTTTAATTTTTTTTTATTCATATTAATTAATAAAAAAAATCTTTTTATAAATCTATATAAATCAATATGTAAATTCAGTGAATGTCTTGAATTTTATAAATGAAAGTATATAAAATTTCTATAATTAAAAAAAATCTGAATTCAAATATCTCTTTTTATATACAAATAATATAGAAATTAAATTCAAATAAAATTAAATTAGGAGACTATGCACTCCGCTTTGTATATACAGAAAAAATAAAGAGCGCACACGTCGACGTTTGACACTGAAGATACAGGACACGCGTCCGTCGCATGCGCAACCACCTGGGCGCGACCGTCACTCCTTCACGTGTACATTTACTTATTGATGAAGTTGTTGAATCTATTCTTTTTTTGCAATAACAAAACGAAAGAAAAGGAAGGAGAAATAATAAATCAAAAGATGAGGGATGAAAACGCAAACAATATGAAAATAGAAGGGCTCGCGCCGATACCTTTCCAAGACTTGAACAAACACCCCATGATGGAAATTTTGGTTTCAGTAGCGTCCTCCAGGTTTCCGGGTTTTCGATTTTCGCCCACCGACGAGGAGCTCATTCACTACTACCTCACCAAGAAGCTCCAGGGCTCCCACGACTCCGTCCTGCAGGTCATTCCGGTCGTCGATATCTGTCAACACGAGCCTTGGGATCTGCCAGGTTTAATTTATTCGATTAATTCTAGCTTTTTTTTTTGTTCTACATACTGCACGAATACACGAATACCAACATGATCGAAATAAGGAAAGTTAATAATTATGTGACAAATATGGTATTTAATTATATGTCAATAACACGCTCAATATATATTGTCTATTCTACTCGTGAACTTATTGTGTTATCTATGTATCGACTGTGGCAGTTTTTAGTCTATAACATCTGAAAAGGTTTTCTCGATGATTTGAGCACGATTAATTCAAAATCAATTTTAAGTAGAATTGTTTGAAAATATTATAAATTGATGCAAACAAATTATATAGCCGAAGCCGTGGTTCAATCGGACAACGAGTGGTTCTTCTTTTCCCCTCTCGGAAGGAAGTATCCGAACGGGTCTCAGAGCAAACGGGCGACCCAGTACGGTTACTGGAAGGCGACTGGGAAAGAACGCATCGTGAAATCAGGCTCAAATGTAATCGGCACGAAGAGGACATTGGTGTTCCACACTGGCCGAGCTCCAAGAGGGATACGAACGGAGTGGATAATGCACGAGTATTCCACAAAAGACAAACTCGATGTGAGTAGTAGTAGTTTATATAGTATGTTCTTATTATATATGTTTCGTCTTAATTGTGTGTTGATCATATATATAGGATGGTATGGTGGTTTGCCGCCTTCGAAAGAATCGGGATTTCAAACTAAATAATGACGACACGAATACACAATTACCGGAGGAGCTCATCACACTCGAGTTAGGGCTCAGATTAGGGCGGGCGGGCGACAATGTAGCCGATACCTACACTGGTTCCGACTCTGACTCCGACTCCGATAAAACGGCCGACAAGTTCTCGCACAGACAAAGGGGATTGCTTCGCCGACATAATAAGGGATGACATCATAAAGCTCGATAGATCTATGCCGCCTTTTGTTGAAACCGAAGCATGTTTATGTTTTTGTTTCTGTTCACTCTCATCCTAATAATGTGCTTTGGTGGCATAATCAAAACATGTGTACTTTCAAGGTTTTTTCAAGTGTCAAGTGATTTCATATATGTTTCATGTAATGAATATTATGACTACATCATGTTAATTAATTTTATTGTGATCGATTTGTGACATTTATTTTCTCCTTTATTCTTTGTATGTGTTTGTCTTTTTTGTTTTATATTTTATTCGACATCTAATTTATATTTCGAGAGCTGTGAGCGATTTAATTTCAATAAAAACAACAACAATTTAATTTCAATAAAAACAACAAGTGGTATTAGAGCTTTGTTTGAGAGTTTTTGGCTTTGATATCACAACAAGTCGAAAATAACTGACTGTGAATTTTGAAAAACATAAAAAACTTGATCGGCTGAAAAACATAAAAAACAAGATCGGCTTAACTTATTCAGGTGATTAATGTTATATTACTTTTAACAAATTATACCAAAAATGATGTTAAATTCACTTGAACTAGGCAAGAACGTGTGCAACACTTTGTCCGGTGCGACGTGACGAAGGAGACCGACGTGGAGAACGCGACCAATGCTGCGGTTCTAAGTACGGGAAGCTAGACATCATGTTCAACAACGCCGGGATTTCCGGAGCAGTCGAGCCAAACATTCTCGACGTTGATGTGTCCGAATTCGAACAGGTGACACATACGTAGTGTGCAATAAATATTACTTCATTTTGTCTCAACTAATTATGTAATTAAAAAAAAAATGATGTATTCACCTTTTCATTTAAAAAAATATCATTTTACATTTATGTTGTATAGTTTTGAAATCTGAATTGGAATAAAATGATTTTCTTATAAAAATAATAATAATAATTTTATAAATTATTAAATATTTTTTAAAAAAAATATTTATAATATTCTAAAATTAACTAGATTGTATATCTAAAATCATTGATTTATTCTTTTTTATTTAACTTATTTTAAAATGAACTTAATCGAGATGAACTGAATTAAAACACTGAAATTAAGTCCTAAAGAACATGACTCACTCAATGTGAAATACATAATTGTGAAATACATTTAACTTATCTAAAATCTACGAAGTCTAGGAAGAGTTTGATTGACTTTTTATTATTGATTTTCACGGATTTTCATAGACTTTACATAATTGTGAAATACATTTTTTAATTGATTTACTTGAATTATACTTTTACATATAAAGAAATTCAATGTGTTTTAAAAAAATCCAAATTGTTTAGAAAATAAAATAAAAAAAATTCACTAATTTAAAAATAAAAAAATATAATTATTCAACATTATTATTCCTATTTTTATTTACATATTGTTATACGTCGGCCTCATTTTTCACATACCATTAGCAATCAATAATCGTTGTATGAATTAGCTTACATTTTTTTGTTTTGATGTGAATAGAATTCATGATATATATATATATATATATATATATATATATATATATATATATATATATATATATAGGTAGTTCTACAGTGCAGTTAATGTACCGTACCTATATTAAATCTAGACCCTACAATATTTATATTTTACTTTTATTATTTTAAAAAATAAATTAAATTTTTGTTATTTAATTTTAATAATTGTAATTAGTGTAGACTGCAATACAAAGAATTAATCATTGCGTTAAATAATTTATTTCATTTTTAAAAAATACTGATAAAATTATTATTTTTCATTTAAATTATTTACTAATTAAAATTATTTTTTATTATATAATTAATATTTTATAATATTAAATATTTTTTTAACAAAACAAATTAAAAATATTTAATGTTATTTATTTAATTTTATAAAAATGTATGATACCCAGTACTTAATTTATTTTTGAGTTGAAAATATTTAATTTAATTAAAATATAAAAAATATGAAAAATTATATTATGTATCTGAGTGCACACATTTTAATAAAATGTACCGTACATTGAAAATGATAAAATGCACTGTAGAATTCTCATATATATATATATATATATATATATATATATATATATATATATATATATCATACAAAAAATATACGTATTATTTTTTGATTATTTTATTTATTAATGTTTTTTTAACTTTATTGTGTTTATTTATATATTTTTTAAATTTTATTATTTTTTTAATAATTAATTAATAATTTTATTTTATCTATTTAATGTTTATTAATTTTATTTATATAGTTTTTAAGTTTTATTGATATTTTAATAATTAATTTGTCAATTAAAATTGAAATCCTTTGAAATCTCATTTATATGGGAAAGGTTTTAAATAATGGATTTCTATTATATTTTTAGGATGAAATCAATAAAATTCATTGACTTTTCAAATCTTTTAAAATCAATTGAGTTTTGAATATTTAATAGATTTTTTAAAATCTGAATTGAATAACTCCGAATTTTAATAGATTAATACCCTGGATTTTAAAAGTCCAAAAAATTCCTACAGAGTCTTAAACGAATACACCCCTTAAAGTGTCTCAGAGCATCTCCAACCGATACCAAAAACTTATTTTGGAGTAGGTGAGATGCTCCAATCGATACCAAAACATAAACTTATTATAGGTTTTATGGTGGGACCCACATAAAAAATACTTAGATTTACGTTTACCTTAAACTCAAACCAAAAACTATTTATTATTTATAAAATGATCCTTTTATTTTACAAATTAATAAAAAAAACTATTAACCTTTTATTTTAATTTTTTATTTAATATATTTTGTAATATAATTTTTTTTATTAATTATATCATTAATAATTAAAATAAAATTTTTATTTTAAAAATAAAAATAAATATTTATAAATAAATATTAAAAAATTTATGTTTGCGCAATTTTATTTATTTAATTAATATTTTATTTTCTATCTTTTATATTTATTATTATTAGAAATTTTAAATTGAAAATAATATTTATTAAATTTTTTAAATTTAATGTCAAAAGTTACGAGGTTAAATGATAAATTTGTAAAGATATTGGTTATTTATAAAAATAGTATAAAAAATTGTATAAGAAGAATAATTTGAAAATATTCTTTTAAGTTTGAGTATTGGAGTAAAAATCCTGTAAACTTAAAATAAAACTTATTTTTGAGTTTATGTTTTTGTGTACGGTTAGAGATGACCTCACAATAACTAATATATTTCAAAAAAAAATCTTTTTTTTTTCAATTCATAATATATTTATTTTTCACTTTTATTTTTACTTTTAAACTTTATTCACAAGTCACAATTATTTTCCATTCTTAATTTAAATTTAAAATTAATTTTTTTGGTCAAAAATTTAAAATGTAATGGTATTTTTTTTTTTTATTCTTTCGTCTAGAGTGAGATGTGTAACTTTACTGAGAGGAAAGAGGAAATGAATAATAAACACGAATACAATTGAATACCAAATATTTGAAAGATGGAGACATGAGTATATAATAAAAGAAATAAAGAGAGCCATATAATAAAAAAAAAAAAGAGGGAGCCACCTGGATGTCGACATGGGAGATATGGGACACGCGTCGGCCGCATGCGCAACCACGTGCGCACGACCGTCCCTTCCGTGGACATTTACTTTAAAAGAGAATCTGTTCTTTCCTTGCATTTTGCAACCAGAAACGAAACGAAGGAACCAGAAAAATAATAAATCAAAAGATGAGGGACGACTCAGCAAACAAGATGAAAATAGAAGGGCTGGGGCCGATAACTTTCCGGCACATGAACAACAATCCGAAGATGGAAATGTCCGTTTCAGAAGCGTCCTCCAGGTTTCCGGGTTTTCGATTTTCGCCCACCGACGTGGAACTCATTCACTACTACCTCACCAAGAAGCTCCAGGGCTTCGACGAGTCCGTCCAGGTCATCCCCGTCGTCGATATATGTCGACACGAGCCTTGGGATCTACCAGGTTAATTTGTTTTCGATTTATCTTTTTTTTTGTTTCACATACTGCACGAATACGAACACGAATCAAATATGAAATATTGAAGTTCGGTTAATAATACGTTCAATTTACGAGCAACAAGTCAGTTTTGTCGTCTGTACTTGTGAATTTATGTGTCGTAATTGTGCAAATCTAAAATTTCATCGAAGTATATATACAGTTTTGTTGAATTTTGGGCAAGTAAAAAATTTGATTTGGTTGATTTGGTTTAAAAAATTTCATCTAGGTATGTTAAAATTTAGATATTTGAACATATATACTTATATTTACTCTCTATTTTTTTGTTTTACATTTACATTTTCATTTACAATTATATATTTAGCTGAAGCCGTTTTTCAATCGGACAACGAGTGGTTCTTCTTCTCCCCTCGCGGAAGGAAGTATCCGAACGGGTCTCAAAGCAAACGGGCAACTCAGTACGGTTACTGGAAGGCGACTGGGAAAGAACGCGTCGTGAAATCAGGCTCAAATGTAATCGGCACGAAGAGGACCTTGGTGTTCCACACTGGCCGAGCACCGAGAGGCATACGAACCGAGTGGATAATGCACGAGTATTCCACAAAAGAAAAACCCGAGGTGAGTTACGTTAATTCGTACATATACTACTTTTTCTGTTTCATAAAAGTCGATCTGCACACTTCTTTTGTAGTTTGATTACTAGACGATTATGTTCTTAATTATATTGTTGATGATATATATAGGATGCTATGGTAGTTTGCCGCCTTCGAAAGAATCGGGATTTCAAACTAAATCATGACGACGACACAAATATAGCCGATTGTTCGGCTCCGAGGGATAGTGAAAACGACACGCTCGAATTAGGGCTCGAATTAGCCGACAAGGTAGCCGATACCTACACTCATTCTATAGAGCCGATAGACACCGGCTCCGACTCTGAAGACGATAAAAAGGCCGACGAGTTCTCTCACCACGAGTCGTCGAGCTTCAAAAAGGTTTGTTGTTCGAGTTTTATATAAGTTTTTTCATTCATCCGACTAATTTGATCGAACGCTTTGTGATGATTCGATTGACAGTTTCAAAATTAGGATTCTTCTTCAATCACGTACGTGTCTTCCATTGCAGAGTCGCTTCTCCGAAGAAGAGGATTGCTTCGCCGAAATAATGAAGGATGATATCATAAAGCTCGATAAATCCATGCCGCCTTTTGTAGGAACCGCAAATCGCCGAGTCAGGTTGCCGAGGCAGAGGTCAAAACCAAAGCCGCCTTTTCGGTCGCATCGATTCGACACGGGGGATATTTTGATTCCGGTCGAGAGCCCGGGAAGGAAAACAAAACATCCTGCCATGTTTATGTTTTTGGTTCTGTTCACTCTCATCCTAATGTACATTGCTGCTACTAATAATGGGGTTGGTGGCATTACCAAAACATGTGTACTTAGAAGGGTTTGAAGTGTCAAAAGTGGTTTCACATCTTTCATGTAATAAATATTATGGCTACATCATGTTAATTAATATGCATTTTAATTTCTTCTTTATTAATTCTTTGTATATGACCACATATTGCTGTATGTGATATTACTCTTTAACAAATTATACCAAAAATGATGCTAAATTAAGTTGAACTAATTAGTAGGTACGAGTTGGGTGGATGAAAGAATGCATGAAAAAAATGAAAGATTTAGGATGGCGAAGGATAAGGGTCGGGTTAAAGATCAAACAACTTCCTAACTTGTCCTATGTATGCGACGAGTATCTAGTACGCGTGTACTCGGCGAAGAAGATCAGAAAGAGTGTCACATTACCGTTTTTTAGAAGGTACATAATTTTTTTTTGGTTTTTGGTTGTATTATATTTGTTGTTATATGAGTAACATCGACTCGTCGTGTGATATTTAGGCTCGAAGGTAAGGTGGCGTTGATAACCGGTGGCGCTAGCGGCATAGGCGAGTTGACCACCAGGCTATTCGCGAAACACGGAGCGAAAGTAGTGATCGCAGACGTTCAAGACGAGCTATGCAAGAACGTGTGCAACGACTTGGCCTTGTCTTCGGCCACTTTTGTCCGTTGCGATGTGAGGAGTGAGCCGACGTCGAGAATGCGACCAACACCGCAAACATTGTCGACGTCGATGTGTCCGAATTCGAAAAGGTGAATGTCTTTACGTACACTTTCTTTTTTTTTAATGTCCAATACTACCTCCGTTCCAAGTTTATATGCACTGATAATAAGAAAAAATTAAAACTTTTTTTATTTTTCGATCAAAAAGTAAAGGTCAAAAAGTAAAAGGTAAAATGTATTTTTAAGTTAAAAAGTAAAGTAATTGTGCGTAAACTCTAAAGAGTAAATAAAAAGTAGGGGTAAAATTTTATTTTAAAACTAGTCACAACTGCCTTTGCGATGCACGGAAATATAAATAATGTAAGAAATATTTAATGTAATTTTTGTGGTAAAAAAAAACGATATTTAAGTTCAGTTTAATTTAATTTTAAAATATTGAAATGATAATAATAAAAATAATAAAATAATACAAAAATTAAAAAATAAATAAATAAACCGAACTTAATGGATCTTAACTGAATTGAATAAGACTGAACTAAAGTAAAATGAAGAAGTTCAGTTTAATTTAATTTTAAAATATTGAAATGATAATAATAAAAATAATAAAATAATACAAAAATTAAAAAATAAATAAATAAACCGAACTTAATGGATCTTAACTGAATTGAATAAGACTGAACTAAAGTAAAATGAAGCGAACTGAGAATAACAGAAGCGCTTAATGAGTTTGAAGTAAACCGTAAAATGAAGTCGAACTGAGAATAACAGAAGCTTAATGAGTCTGAAGTAATACGAAGCAAACTGAGAATAACTACAAAACAACTTTAATTCAGTTCAATTTAGTTTAAATCCATTAAGGCATGTTCTTTCTGAAACTGTCTGAACTGAATTGAATTTAATAAGTTTCAACTGAATTAAACTGAAATTAAGTTCAATTTAATTTAATTTTAAAATAATTAAATAATAATAATAATATTATTAAATTAAATGACTGAATTAATGTAAATTTAATAATTATTAACAGAACTGAACATAATATGTAAATTCAAAATTTGAGTAAATTTAAACTAAATGAAATGAGAATAAGTCTAAATGATCTATATTGAATTTAATTTTATTCATAAATGATTGAAGTAAACTGCATTTAATAGGTTAACTAAAGTGAATTTAATAATTTTAAATTGTTAAAATAATTCTTTTGTTTATATTTTAACAATATTCTTACTAAATTAATTTCGTTAGAATTATAAACACAAAAAACTTGAAAATGATTTTCAATAATATTTTCTAATTTGTCCTTTAAATCATATAACTCGTGTAAATTATGAATGGTGAATAGTTGAGTAGTTAAAAAACATAAATTGTTAATTTTTTTTTTGTATTTTAACTATCTATCTAGTTATTTATTTTTAAATTCAAGTTTTAAAAATTTATAAACTATTCTAAGAAAATTAAATTAATAAATAATTATTTTTTTTATGTTTGAAACTATATTTCATTCTCAAGGAATATATGGTCTCAATATATAAAACATTTATTACTTATTAAAAATATGTTCTTTAATACTCAAAATGGCTTCACTAAACCAAATTAAACTTAATAGTTCTTAAATTTAACTGAACTTAACTTAAGGAGTATTAAAAGAACAGGTTCTTGTTAAATTTCAAATGGGGGTGTTCAAGTGCGGTCCCACGCCTAGCGCACACAAACGAGAGCGGGAGCCCGAATATACAATAGAGAGCCTCATTCTAACTCAAAACCATATGGTACTAAGTAGGAGAACTCCCTAGGCTTATATCATAGACTCCCCTCTCACAATTATTCGATGTGGGTGTTGGTATTACGTAGCTATTACAGTGCTTGTTTCTGGATTAGAATCAGTACTACTGAGACTTTACACTTTTCCAGAAACTAAATAAAAATAAAGAAATGAAGAAGATGAGAAACACTCGAACAGATCTTCAACTCCGGTGGTACGTCAGAACTGGACACGAACTTCGATCAGATTGCGGGTAGTCGAGGCGCTTTCGCTATCCGCAAGACAAATACGTCCCGTGTTTGCTACGGTTTTCAGACGTAATGTCCCCAAAGATACAACGACTTTCAGTTGTTCTTCTCTGAAGCAACCAGAGCAGAACTTCTTTCGAACGAGAAAAAGTGAGGAGTATGAACTGTATGATATGCTGGGAAATTCTTTTGCGTTTTTTTTCTCTGTGTATGTTATGCAGCCTAAGACACTCTATTTATAGGCGTCCACATGCATGTGAAGGGTCAACAAAGGCATTCATTCGGGTGAGTAATGCAGCCTCATTACCACCTTGTAACGTTCAGCCTCATTACACCATTGTAACGTTAGGAATGAACCTGGTCATCTGACCTTTGAGGATTTTCGAAATTCAAAATAATATTAATATAATTATATTATATAATATTATTTTCTAATCAGGCCTTAAGCCTTTTTGTGTTCAACCAAACCAGCCCACTTCACGTAGGCCCAATCAACAAAAATAGTTCAGCCCGTCAGCAAAACTATTACGATGGCCAGGCCCAGAAGCCCCAAGGAGCCCAAGGAAGCCCAAGTCCAGCCCAAAGTCCAATTGCCAAGATCCAAGTCCAAGTCCAAGTCCAAGTCCAAGTCCAAGTCCAAGTCCAAGGACGAGGCGAGTCGAGTCGGGTCGGGACGGGACGGGACGGGACGAGCCGAGCCGAGCCGAGCCGAGCCGAGCACGAGCACGGGCACGGGCACGAGCACGGGCACGAGCCGAGCCGAGCCGAGCGGACGGACGGACGGACGCGCGTGTGGCGATTGCCATGTACCTTAACGGTCCATGGTCTTACTCACTTGTTGAACACATTAATCCTCCAATCACTTATTAAGTGTAATAACTTTATTACATCTTTCAATGTGGGATGTAATAACTATTACACATTTCAATGTAATAAAGTCTTACACTTTATTACATATTCAATTAAATGCCTTTTTAATTGGCTATCTTTAACAATTTATTTCTCACTCACCGAAAATCGGTTTTTGACGAAATAAAATTCTATAATTATCTACGAACGACGTAGAAAATTATCGTACAATTTATTCCCCAATCGGAATTAAATTTATAGCCAGTCAACTCAGTCAAACATTGGATAAAACCAATTTTGACTTAAGATTTTCCAACAATCCCCCACATGAGTGGAAATCAATGCATGCATGTATGCAGACTCTTCGTTCAATTCCCCAAAAGAATCTATCGCTTCCGGAAAGGTAGTTTGCGGCTTTGAAC
Organism: Euphrasia confusa; assembly: GCA_954870475.1. Lineage (NCBI taxonomy): Eukaryota > Viridiplantae > Streptophyta > Magnoliopsida > Lamiales > Orobanchaceae > Euphrasia > Euphrasia confusa. Next base: position 17,075,928 of record OX940957.1, on the reverse strand, counting down.
CTTCCGTAGTGAACAACATCGGAAGTACAGGAGGCCTAGTGGACACGATGCCTTGAACTATTCCCCCACAACGTACAACGAGTCAATGCTATTCACGCAATAAATTCCGTTCAATTTCCCGTTCTATGTTGTGTCCGTTTTGGCCATGGACAACACTTTGGATTCATAAATGTATACATTTGAAGCGGCCCTCACTTCACATTTATATAGGTGACCTCCCATTCTAAGTATCCTGACTTACTTAACCTTTTCAAGGTAGGGATTCATTAAAAGTCTCCTCGAGAACTTAACCTTTTACCACACGTCAGGAAACTGCACTTGAATTGCCTTTAGGGATGAGTACAAGTGCTCGATTGAACTTTCATAACTTAGTTTTCCCTTTGAACCAAGTTCATGGGATCTCCATTCATCAAGGTAGGGTTACCGTTATGATCGTTCGATGGATTGTGGTTTTTCAAACCCATTCCCTCTAGCAACACGCCCAATTGATCTCGATTCATTCCTTTTGTCAAAGGATCAGCCAGATTTTCCTTAGATTTTACGTACTCTAAGGAAATTACTCCATTTGAGATCAGTTGTCGAACAGTATTATGTCTCCGACGAATATGTCGAGACTTACCGTTATACATAATGCTCTGTGCTCTCCCTATAGCTGCTTGGCTATCACAGTGAATCATCACGGGAGACACAGGCTTTTTCCAACATGGAATATCTTCCAAAAAGTGACGAAGCCACTCTGCTTCTTCACCAGCTTTATCTAAAGCTATAAACTCAGATTCCATGGTGGATCTGGCTATACACGTTTGTTTCGTTGACTTCCACGAAACTGCTCCGCCCCCGATACATAAGACGTAACCACTAGTGGAATGTGAACTTTTAGAATCAGATATCCAACTAGCATCACAATATCCATCAAGTACATTTGGATATCTCGTATAGTATAGCCCATACTCTCGGGTGTATTTTAAATACTTTAAAACCCGATTCAAAGCATTCCAGTGTTCAACACCTGGATTGCTCGTATACCTGCTCAATTTATTCACAGGATAGGCCAAGTCTGGACGTGTACAATTTGTTAAGTACATCAGACTGCCTATAACTTGAGAATACTCTAACTGAGCTACAGGTTCAGCCTTATTGACAGTAAGATTTATACTTAAGTCAATCGGCGTCCTACTCGTAGGACCATCATGGGCATTGAATTTCTTTAACACTTTCTCAACATAATGAGATTGTGATAAGACAATTCCATTTGGGGTTCTTTTAATTTTAATCCCGAGAATTAAATCAGCAACACCCAAATCTTTCATGTCAAAATTTCTTTTTAACATTGCTTTAGTATTCATGATTAATTCACGAGTACTACCCATGATTAACATGTCGTCTACATATAGACAGACTATGACAAACGAGTCAGATGTACCTTTAATGTACACACATTTGTCACACTCGTTGATTTTATATCCATTTGATATCATAATGTTATCAAATTTCAAATGCCATTGTTTAGGAGCTTGCTTAAGTCCGTACAATGACCTTATCAATTTGCACACCTTTTTCTCTTGTCCAGGTGCTACAAATCCCTCGGGTTGTTCCATATAAATTTCTTCTTCCAATTCACCGTTCAGAAACGCAGTTTTCACATCCATCTGATGAATATCGAGATTGTGCAAAGCAGCAATCGCAATAAGCACCCGAATAGACGATATTCTGGTTACAGGTGAATATGTATCAAAGAAATCATATCCTTCTCTTTGTTTAAACCCTTTGGCTACCAAACGAGCTTTAAACTTATCGACCGTTCCATCTGCTTTATACTTTTTCTTTAGGATCCATTTACATCCTAAAGGTTTACAACCCGGTGGAAGATCAACCAACTTCCACGTGTGATTTTGCAGAATAGACTCCATTTCGCTATTAATAGCTTCTTCCCAGAGCGGTGCATCTGGACTGGATAGAGCTTCCCCGTAGGACTTTGGCTCGTCATCCAATAAATACGTAATAAAATCAGGTCCAAACGACTTAGCCGTTTTTATCCTTTTACCACGTCTAGGTTCAATAACCTCTTCGTCTACCTGATCGTCACCAACAGGTGTTGTGTCGACATCAGGTTCATAAGTTCTTTTATTAGAACTTGATTCTTCTCTTTCTTTACAAGGAAAGATATTTTCGAAAAATGAAGCATTTCTCGATTCAATCGTGGTACCTTTATGCACGTCTGGATTATCAGACTTGTGTACCAAAAATCGGTAAGCCATACTATTGTATGCATATTCGATAAAAATGCAATCGACCGTCTTTGGTCCGATTCTCATTTGCTTTGGTTCAGGAACAGACACCTTAGCCAAACACCCCCACACTTTAAGATATTTATAAGACGGCTTACGATTTTTCCACAATTCGTACGGCGTCTCATTTTTACCTTTAAGTGGTATTTTATTTAAAATGTGGTTAGCTGTCAAAATAGCTTCCCCCCACATGTTCTGAGGTAAACCCGAATTTATCAACATGGCGTTCATCATCTCTTTAAGAGTTCTGTTTTTTCGTTCAGCAACACCATTTGATTGTGGTGAATAAGGAGCCGTCGTTTGATGAATTATCCCATTTTCAGAACATAATTTCTCAAACGGAGCTACATATTCTCCACCTCTATCACTTCAGATTATTTTAATTTGTTTACCAAGTTGATTTTCAACCTCAGCTTTATACTTGGTAAAAGCCTCTAAGGCTTCGTCTTTGCTACTTAATAAATATAAGTAACAATATCTAGTACAATCATCAATAAACGTGATGAAGTACTTTTTTCCACCTCTTGTTTGTACAAATTTCAAATCGCATATATCAGTATGGATTAAACCAAGAGGTTCAGTACACCTTTCAATTGAGGGAAAAGGTAACTTAGCCATTTTGGCTTCAACACAAATTTCACATTTCTTTTGTGTATCAATTTTTGAAGTTGGTAATAATTCCAAATTCATCAATCTTTTAATCGCATTTAGATTTACATGTCCTAATCTAATATGCCACAATTCAGAACACTCAAGCAAGTAAACCGAAACAGAATCAATTTTATTAATGCTCGAGGCAGTAGGGGTTACACGGCGCACAGCCATTACATTCATCTTGAACAGTCCATTGTCGAGATAGCCCCGACCAAGGAAAGTTCCAAACTTAGTCAAAATAAACTTCTTAGCATCAAATAAAAGTTTAAAACCATGCTCAACTAGGAGAGACCCAGAGACTAAGTTCTTGCGGATGTCCGGGACATGCAGCACATCCTTCAACAGCAGCTCCTTTCCAGAGGTGAGCTTCAGGGTCACGTTCCCAACTCCAGCAACAGCAGACGAGGAAGAGTTCCCCATGTGGAGCTTTCGGCCAGTCGAAGGAGCATAAGTAGAAAATGCATCCTTATCAGAGCAGACATGGCGAGTGGCTCCAGTGTCAATGAACCACTCCTTGGGATTACCAACCAAGTTGGCTTCAAACACCATTGCTGACATATCCATTTCAGTCAGCTCCTGCCCAGAGGTTTCAACAAGGTTAGCAGATTGCTTCCCTTTCCCCTTGTACTTTGCAATAGGCTGTTTAGGCTTCTTGCAATCTTTAGCCATGTGGCCTGTTATTCCACAGTTGTGGCATTTGCCCATGAACTTCCAGACCTTGGTGGCAGGCTCTTTCCCTTTAGAGGTATTCTGAGGAGTAGGCAGCTTCCTTTTGGGTTGCTCCATCAGATTCACACGAGGCTCCTCAGGCACACTCCCAGGATTAAATCTCTTACGATTTTCCTCTTCAATACGAAGCTTGACAACCAGCTTGTCAATAGTCATTTCCTTGGTCTTATGCTTGAGATAGTTTTGATAAGCCCTCCAACTCGGGGGTAACTTCTCAATAGCAGCAGCCACCAGAAAAGACTCGCTGATTTTCATGCCTTCATTCTCAAGGTCATGCAAGATCAGCTGGAAGTGTTGGAATTGAGATACGACCGACTTAGAGTCGACCATCTTAAAATCCAAAAACTTCCCGACGACGAACTTCTTAGTTCCGGCGTCCTCAGTTTTGTACTTCTTCTCCAAAGAATCCCAGAGTGCTTTGGCAGAAGTCATGTTCCCATACACATTGTACAGGTCATTACTCAGACCGTTCAAAACGGTATTCCGGCACAGGTAATCACCCTGGCCCCATGCTTCATAAGCCGCACGCTTATTAGCATCAGTTTCATTCTCATCCATGGCCAGAGGCTCATCCTTGAGATACTTTGCCAAACCCAACGTGGTCTGGTAAAACATCATCTTTTGTTGCCACCTTTTGAAGTCAGTCCCATTGAACTTCTCAGGTTTCTCAGCATGAACCACCGATGAAGGCATGATTGGAATGTTCATGTTCAACGGTGGAACAGTGCTAGATTGGCCGTTTTTCTCAGCACCAGTATTGACTTCGGTTGTCATTTTTTAGTACGGTTCTTTGTCTTGCGTTGTTGGTATTACGTAGCTATTACAGTGCTTGTTTCTGGATTAGAATCAGTACTACTGAGACTTTACACTTTTCCAGAAACTAAATAAAAATAAAGAAATGAAGAAGATGAGAAACACTCGAACAGATCTTCAACTCCGGTGGTACGTCAGAACTGGACACGAACTTCGATCAGATTGCGGGTAGTCGAGGCGCTTTCGCTATCCGCAAGACAAATACGTCCCGTGTTTGCTACGGTTTCAGACGTAATGTCCCCAAAGATACAACGACTTTCAGTTGTTCTTCTCTGAAGCAACCAGAGCAGAACTTCTTTCGAACGAGAAAAAGTGAGGAGTATGAACTGTATGATATGCTGGGAAATTCTTTTGCGTTTTTTTTCTCTGTGTATGTTATGCAGCCTAAGACACTCTATTTATAGGCGTCCACATGCATGTGAAGGGTCAACAAAGGCATTCATTCGGGTGAGTAATGCAGCCTCATTACCACCTTGTAACGTTCAGCCTCATTACACCATTGTAACGTTAGGAATGAACCTGGTCATCTGACCTTTGAGGATTTTCGAAATTCAAAATAATATTAATATAATTATATTATATAATATTATTTTCTAATCAGGCCTTAAGCCTTTTTGTGTTCAACCAAACCAGCCCACTTCACGTAGGCCCAATCAACAAAAATAGTTCAGCCCGTCAGCAAAACTATTACGATGGCCAGGCCCAGAAGCCCCAAGGAGCCCAAGGAAGCCCAAAGTCCAATTGCCAAGATTCAAGTCCAAGTCCAAGGCCAAAGCCAAGGACGAGGCGAGTCGGGTCGGGTCGGGACGGGACGAGCCGAGCCGAGCCGAGCCGAGCCGAGCACGAGCACGAGCACGAGCACGGGCACGGGCACGGGCACGGGCACGGGCACGAGCCGAGCCGAGCCGAGCGGACGGACGGACGGACGCGCGTGTGGCGATTGCCATGTACCTTAACGGTCCATGGTCTTACTCACTTGTTGAACACATTAATCCTCCAATCACTTATTAAGTGTAATAACTTTATTACATCTTTCAATGTGGGATGTAATAACTATTACACATTTCAATGTAATAAAGTCTTACACTTTATTACATATTCAATTAAATGCCTTTTTAATTGGCTATCTTTAACAATTTATTTCTCACTCACCGAAAATCGGTTTTTGACGAAATAAAATTCTATAATTATCTACGAACGACGTAGAAAATTATCGTACAATTTATTCCCCAATCGGAATTAAATTTATAGCCAGTCAACTCAGTCAAACATTGGATAAAACCAATTTTGACTTAAGATTTTCCAACAGTGGGACAACTCACAAGTGGCCTTCAACACACCCCCTCCACTCCACTTGTGAGTCCTAGTCAAAGGGTGGTCAAACCACTCACAAACAGGATCGAGCTCCCGCTCTGATACCATGTTAAATTTCAAATGGGGGTGTTCAGGGGGTGTTCAAGTGCGGTCCCACGCCTAGCGCACACAAACGAGAGCGGGAGCTTGAATATGCACTAGAGAGCCTCAATCTATCTCAAAACCATATGGTACTAAGTAGGAGAACTCCCTAGGCTTATATCATAGACTCCCCTCTCACAATTATTCGATGTGGGACAACTCACAAGTGGCCTTCAACAGTTCTAAATCATTATCGGACATGCTCTTTTGGACTGAAACTGACTGAATTGAACTTAATAGATCTGAACGGAACTAAACTGAAATTAAGTTCAATTTAATTTAATTTTAAAATATTGAAATGATAATAATAAAAATAATGAAAATACAAATTTAAAAAAATAAATTAATAAACTGAACTTAATGTATCTGAACTTAACTTAACTTAACTTAATTTATCTGAACTACTTAACTTAATGAATTTGAACTAAAGTAAATTGAAGCTGATAATTATTCAAAAACAGTTTTACTTAAGTTCAATTTAGTTCAAATCGATTAATGACCTATTCTTTTGGACTGAAACTGTCTGAACTAAACTGAACTGAATTTAATATGTTTCAACCGAATTATATGACTAATTGATGTAACTTCATAATTATTAATTGAACTGAACTTAATAGGTCAAAATTGTATCAAATGAGTTTAAACTGAACTGAAATTAGAATAAAATCTAAACACGTATATAAAATTTAATTTTAATCCTAGATGACTTAATTGAACTGCACTCTTTATAGATCTGAATTAAGTTGAATTGAACTTAATATGTTTGAAAATAATCTTAATAAATTTAGACTAAATTGAAATTAATAATTTTAAATTGTTAAAATAATTCTTTTGTTTGTATTTCAACCATCTTCTTACTTAATCAATTTTCTTTAGAATTATACACACACAAAAAAACTTGAAAATATTTTTTAATAATATTTTCTTATGTTTTCATTTATCTTTTAAATCATATCACCTGTGTACATTATGAATGGTGAATAATTGAGTAATTAAAAAATTAAATTGTTAAACAATTATTTTATTTGTATTTAAACTATCTCTCTAGTCCATCGTTTTTTTTTTTAATTCAAGTTTTAGTAGTTTATAAACTATTCTAAGAAAATTAAATTGATAAATAATTTTTTTTGTGTTTATAACTATATCTCATTCTAATATACTGTCACAAAATATAAAATATTTATTACTTATTAAAGACAGGTTCTTTAATACTCAAAATAATTGTACTAAAATGAATTAAACTTAATAGATATAAATGAACTAAACTTAACATAATGAGTCTGAAATAAAGGAAAATGAGAATAAGTCTAAAAAAAAAGGTTCTAAATCATTATCAACATTACGGACCTGTCTTTTGAACTGAAACATACAGAATTGAATTAAATTGAATTGAACTTAATAAGCTAAGTCTGAACTGAACTAAATTGAAATTAATTTCAATTTAAATTAATTTTAAAATTTTGAAATGATAATAATAAAAATAATGAAATAATACAAAAATTAAAAATTAAAAATTAAAAAATAAACTGAACTTAATGAATCTGAACTGAACTTAACTTAATGATTGTGGACGGAAGTAAACTTAAGCGAACTGATTAAAACTCCAAAACAACTTTACTTCGTTTAGTTTAGTATTGATCCATTAAGAACTGAAATTAAGTTCAATTTAATTTCATTTTAAAATATTGAAATAATAATAATAAATAATAATATTTAATTAAATGACTGAATTGATGTAAACTGAATAGTTATGAACTGTGAACTGAACTGAACTTTATAGGTCAAAACTGAACTGAATGAGTCTAAAGTGAACAAAAATAAGATTAAGTATAAAATAACCGGTCCTAAGTTAACTTTCAAATCCAGTGAGTTAGTTCTGTTCAGTTATTTAATTTGTTTAATTTTTATTATTATAATTATTATTTAAATATTTTAAAATAAATTAGATTGAACTTCATTTCAGTTCAGTTCGATTCAATTCAGTTCAGTTCATTTAAGACATATGAAGTTCAGTTCATATCATTTTGGCCTATTAAGTTTAGTTCAGTTCAGTTGAGACTTATTAAGTTCAGTTTGATTCATCTTTTGAATCATATAACACGTTTAAATTGTGAATATTGAATAGTTGAATAGTATCATTCATCTTTTGGATCATATAACTCGTAAGTGTAAATTATAAATGGTGAATATAGTTGAATAGTTAAAAAAATAAATTGTTAAATAACAATTTTGTTTGTATTTCAACTATCTCTCTAGTTAAGTTTTCTTTAAATTCATATTTTAGAAGTTTATGAACTCTTCCAAAACATTAAATTGATAAATAATTAACTTTTTGTGTTTGAAACTATATTTAATTTTGATAAAAATACTTTCTAAATATATAAAAAAATATTTATTAAAGACATGTTCTTTAAGACTCAAAATGTTTGAGCTGAACTGAAGTAAATGCATGCGTAAATAAAGCGAACCGAAAATAAGTCTAAAAGAACATGTTTTAAATAATTATCAACATTACAGACCTACTCTTTTGGACTGAAATAACTAACTGAATTAAACGAACTAAAATTAACTTTATAAATCTGAACTGAACTAAATTGAAATTAAGTTCAATTTTATTTAATTTTAAAATATTAAAATAATAATTAGAAAAATAATGAAATAATATAAAAATTAAAAATTAAATGAATAAACGAACTTAATGGATTTGAAATGAACTAAAGTTAATTTATCTGAACTGTACTAAACTTAATTTAATAGGTTTGAATTGAATTGACCTAAATTAAGTTCAATTTTATTTTAATTTAAAATATTGAAATAAAAATGGAATTAAATGACTGAATTAATGTAAACTTAATAGTTATGAACGGAACTGAACTTAAGAGGTCAAAACTGAACTGAATGAGTCTAAACTGAACTGAAATGAGAGTAAGTCTAAAAAACCAGTCCTAAGTTAATTTCAGTTCAAATCGATTGAGTTATGTTCAGTTATTTAATTTTTTTTTATTTTGTTTATTTTTTTATTATTATTATTTAAATATTTTAAAATTAAATTAGATTAAATTGAACTAAACCGAAATTAAGTTTAATTTAATTTAATTTTAAAATATTAAAATGATAATAAGAAAAATAATGAAATAATACAAAAATTAAAAATTAAATGAATAAACCAACTTAATGGATTTGAAATGGACTAAATTTAATTTTTTTGAAAATAACTAAACTTAATGAGTCTGAACGGAAGTAAACTAAGAATAAGTCCAAAATAGCTTTACTTCACTTCAGTACTAATCAATTAAGAACTTGTTCTTTTGACTGAAACTATCTAAATTGAACTGAACTAAATTTAACAGATTTGAATTGAATTGAATTGAATTGAAATTAAGTTTGATTTAATTTTATTTTAAAATATTGTAATAATAATAATAAAATAATAATATTTAATTAAATAACTGAATTGATGTAAACTTAATAGTTATGAACTGAACTTAATATGTCAAAACAGGAGTGAATGAGTCTAAACTGAACTGAAATGAGAATAAGTCTAAAAGAACTGGTCCTAAGTTAATTTCAGTTTAAATCCGTTGAGTTCAGTTCTGTTCAGTTTAAATATTTTAAAATTAAATTAGACTGAACTTAATTGCATTTCAGTTCGATTCAATTCAGTTCAGTTCATTTATGACCTATGAAGTTCGTTTCATATCATTCCGGTTCAAACCTATTAAGTTCATTTCACTTAGTTGAGACCTATTAAGTTCAGCTTAATTTATCTTTTGAATTATATAACCCGTTAAAATTATAAATAGTGAATAATTGAAAATTTAATTATTCATCTTTTGAATCATATAACTCTTGTAAATAATGAATGGTGAATATATTTGAATAGTTAAAAAAATAAAAAATTAATTATTAAAGACATGTTCTATAAGACTCAAAATGGCGAAACTGAACTTAATGTGTTCGAAATAAAGCGAACAAAAAATAAGTCTAAATCATTATCAATATTACATACTTGCTCTTTTGGACGGAAACATCTAAATGAATTAATAGGTCTCATTTTAGTTCAGTTGAAACCTATTAAGTTCAGTTTGATTCATCTTTTGAATCATATAACCCGAATAAATTATGAATAGTGAATAGTTGAATAGTTAATTATTCATCTTTTGAATCATATAACTCCTGTAAATTAGAATTGTGAATATAGTTGAATAGTTAAAAAATTAAATTGTTAAATAATTATTTTGTTTATATTTCAACTATCTTCATAGTCAAGTTTTCTTTAAATTCAAATTTTAGAAGTTTATGAACTATTTCAAAAAAATTAAATTGATAAATAATTAATTTTTTTTGTTTGAAACTATATTTAATTTTTAATAAAAATAGTTCTAAATATATATAAAAAAATTACTTATTAAATACATTGTTCTTTAAGACTCAAAATGAGAACTTAATTCGTCTGAAATAAAACGAAATGAAAATAAGTCTAAAAGAACATGTTATAAATCATTATCAATATCACGAACCTGCGCTTTTGGACTGAAACAACTAACTGAATTAAACTGAAATGAAATGAACTTAATAAATCTGAACTGAAGTAGACTGAAATTAAGTTCAATTTAATTTAATTTTAAAATATTAAAATGATAATAAGAAAAATAATGATATAATACTAAAAATAAAATTTAAATGAATAAACAGAACTTTATGGATCTGAAATGAAGTAAATTTAATTTATCTGAACTGAACTTAATGAGTCTGAACTTAAGTAAATTGAGAATAAGTCCAAAATAGCTTTACTTCAAATCAATTAAGAACTTGTTCTTTGGACTGAAACTATTTGACCTAAAATGAACTGAATTTAATAAGTTTGAATTGAATTAAATTGAACTGAAATTAAATTCAATTTAATTTTATTTTAAAATGTTGAAATAATAATATTAAACTATATGACTTAATTGATTTAAACTTAATAGTTATGAATTGAACTTAATATGTGAAAATTGAATTGAATGAGTCTAAACTGAACTCAAATGAGAATAAGTCTAAAAGAACAGGTCAAAACTGAATTGAATGAGTCTAAACTAAACTAAAATATATGCAAATTCTTTAGCAATAAATTGGCAAAAAAAAAAAAAAAAAAAAATAAGCAAATTTATATTACAATTAAATAGATACCAAATTATTAATTAATGAATATTAATCTAACAAAAACCCGAAATTAGTTTAATATATGGAATTTTATAAATATTAATGTTTAAAAATACTTTTCTACAATAATTTAGAAAGATTGATGCACTGTTACGGTAGAATTTGGTCAAATATATTGATTAAATGAAAAACAAAAAAAAAAGATTTATTTAGCAATCAAATGAGATAATTAATTAATCAATTAATTAATTACTCAAATCAAAGATTATAAGAAGAATTAAACATTAAAAATAAAATTACTTCATATTAATATATTGATCAAATGAATCTGCGAAAAATAAATAAATTTATATAATGATCAAATGAGATAATTAATCAATTAAATAATTAATTAATAAAATTATTCAATTTGAAATTTACAATAACAATATAGGTATATAATATGGAAATGAGAATACTTATAGATAATTAAGAATCCCAAAATTATGGGACAAACTAAAAGGATTATGAATTTATGAGTTTTATTATTTCAACTAATTTTTTTAGACCTCTAACAATCGAAAGAGAGAAATAAGTATGGGAAATAGATTAATTATTCAATTAACATAATGAATTGTTTAATCAATATTTATTTTCATTCTTATTATAAATCTTTTTAATTTTTTTTATTTTTTCTCTATTATAAGACTTACATAAAAAATAAGAGAGAGTATTGATTATAATATTTATTTTTATTCTTATTACAATTACTTATTATATAATTACTCCAATATATATGCTGAATTTATAGATAATAATTATATAGAAAAAACTGAAAAATATAAATAAAAAAAACGTTTACTACACCTGCACAAAAGAAAAATGGTGAGTCAAAGAATAAATGAAATATATAGTGAGTATAAATAGTATTTAAATTACCATCTATCTAATCCAAAAATATGAAAATATTTATATAAACCGTGTTAAATTTTTTTGAATGATTCTAATATATTTATCAACTTATTTTTATTTAAAAAAATTTATTTTTTTTAATAATTATACTTAATATATTTTCTTTATGAATAGATTATGGAACCGTGTTACTATAATTCAATTTATTATATACGGAGTACCATATATAATTTGATTCACATCTTAAATGTATTATGAAAATTTTGAAATTTGAAGGACAGTTATGGAAGAGAAAATTATGGACCAATTATACTGTGGGTAAAAATCTTTATACTAAAATATTAGAGTTAATAAATATATATTTGACCAATTATAAAGCTCTTACTAAATAAGATTACCATTTACACAATAGTAAAATAAATGTAAATTAGCATAGTTAATTAATAGGTAAGAAAGTATATTAAATAAAATTTGGATTTATATATTAAATAGATAATTGAAATTTAAAATATAAATTTATATTAAGTAAATTTTGTTTTTTATTTTAGTTTATGATGGATTTTCGAGAAATTAAGTTAGTGCTCAAATATATTGTATATGTACATAAGTGAGAAAATAAATAATAAAATATTTTAATTTATTATTTATATATTATTTATTTATAATCAATTAATTAATTAAAAGTAAAAATAATTGTTGTAATATTTAATAAGTCATAATTTTTTTATAATAATATTATTAATGATAATATTATTATTGACATTATTATTATGTAAGTACGATGGAAAAAACAAATAAATAAAAGGTTTATTATTAATAAAATGAAATAAATAAATTTATATCTTGTAATTCAAAGTATACTTTATTTAAAAAAAAAATGAACTACAAATTGAAATCATAAATGCCGTGAAAAAAAAATTAAACAATTTCAAACTTAAATTAAATTTGTAAAATAAAGAAAAATTAATTAAATGAGAAAACCACGCGCACTTTGAAAGAAAATCGAGAAAACCAGCTGCTAAAATTTGTAAAATAAAGAAAAATTAATTAAATGAGAAAACCACGCGCACTTTGAAAGAAAATCGAGAAAACCAGCTGCTAGTATTCCAAAAATTTCTAACAATATTCTAAAAATTGCCGTGTATTGAGAAACTTGTACTCCGAAGTAAATATGGGTCATGACTCATGTCTTGTTATTGCTATTGTTGCACAATAAGAAAAAATATGATAAAATTATAATTATAAATAAATTTAAAAAACTTAAAATTCCACTTGCATAAAATAAATAAAATAATAATAAAGAGCTTAAAATAATTACACACAAAAAGAATATATATATATATATATATAAATATATATATATATATATATATATATATATATATATATATATATATATATATATATATATATATATATATATATATATATATATATAAGAATAGGATTGTTACAATTCATTGTAACCCCGTGCTCTCTAATAATCTGTCAACAATAAACACATAACAATATTTTCATTGATTCGATCATGTTATTTGTTGGTCTGGAATATAATGTTCGGACAAATAAATAAAACAGAATATAAAAAAAATTATTTATAGATAAAAATATATAAAAACCTAATACTAATATATTAATATTTCTAGAAATTCACGTTATAAAACTTGCCTCCATAGATAAAAACACTCTACAATATAAATTATAAGAAAATACCTAATGATAGAAAATACCTAAAGATCCATGCTCGGTACTGAAAAGAAAAAGAAACTAAAAGAAAAAGAAACAAATTATTAGAACTGTGTCTGAATGAATATGGAAATGGTCCAACGGAAACCACGGCAAGATGAAGATCCCGACGTAGGGCAAGTGGCGAGACACATGAGTCCGCTCAGAAGCAACAATTGCGGGTTCCGAGAGCACATGCACACATGCCTTGTACCTAAACCACGGCAAGATGAAGATCCCGACGTAGGGCAAGTGGCGAGACACATGAGTCCGCTCAGAAGCAACAATTGCGGGTTCCGAGAGCACATGCACACATGCCTTGTACCTAAATTGGTTTTGAATTGAGAAAAAATAAAAACAAAAATCAAAATTAAGAGAAGTAGAAAGAAATTGAAACATGAAAGAAAATAATGAGTCATTCAAGTGGAGCCTCCGCCGGCAAGAAGCTGCGACGCGGTGCCGATAGGCAAAACATGGGATGCGTTGTGAGTGAAGAAGAAAGTTATTAGACCTAAAACTATAAGCACTACAAGAAAATATCCCTTTAGAGACAAAATTATTATAGACAAACTTTAGTTTTATCTCTAAAAGTTATTATGGGTGACTAAAAATAATTACTCTGTCACTTAAAGGTTCTCACAGTAATTTAAATTGGTGCTATGTTTGCGTGACAAAATAAAAATATAATTGTGACAAAATATTTTTTATGCTCATTCTTTTTAATCTCAAAATAAAATTTAGTCACAATTATTCAATTTGTAAAAAAAAAAAAAAAACTACCTATAAACCACGATATTATATTTTTCTTTAGTGGGCCGAGAGATACTGCACGTATATCATTTAAACTCTGCCTTCCAATTCCAACAAAACCTCATTCTCCAACAGATCGATTAACTTGAACGCATCTATAAAAATATTGGGCATGACGGCATGGCATCACATCAACGGCAACCTCCACTGCAATTCGCACCACAACAACATTCAGATCATCACCATCCGGTCCGCAACCAACTCGAAAATTAGGTATAATTAATTTCTGAAGAGTTCTTAGTTTGAAATTAATTGGTTTATTTTAGGGTTAATTCTCGATTGAATTTCATTGATGTTTTAATAATTTGTAATTAATTTGTGCTATGCAAGAAAATAATTGAAGTCTCTCGAAATCTAATTCCAAACTCGTAGAAAAGTCAATATACGAAAGCTTCAACAGTAAGTCAATAATTGGTTTTGTTTTTTTTTTTGGATTTCAGGGTTTATGAATAAAAAAGATTGAAAGATAATGTATGTGACAAAGTTATGCAAAGACGTTGAAGGATGAAGACTTGGACAGATACAAAAATAATGAAGACCGTGTCCGTGATGATGATGATGATTAGAATATATAAAAGTTTTGTTATTGTGTCATATTTGTACAGTACGCGTATGCAATGTAGTATGAATTTGAACATTGGAATGATAACTACAGTATATATTTTATTCAAGTTATTGTTTACAATAATTTATTGGTTATTTTATTTAAATTAATGTTTATAATTTAATTAAATCAAACTAATGAATTCTAATAATAACAGTATATATAAATTAATATGGTTTGAAATAAACAAATTATTAAAAAATATGTCAAATATAGTATTTTTTGTTAATTGACAACTATTTTTTGTGTCAAAATATAATTGTATAGGTGACCAAAATAAATTCTCACATTTACCATTTAGCGACATATTTTACATTTTGTCATTAAAAATTATTTGTAACGCACTATAGGTGACAAACTTGGTGACAAAATTATTTTGTCTCTTATTTGAACAAGTGACGAAATAGGTAGAATTAGAAACAAAATGAGTTTGTCACTGAATTAGTTTTTTCTTGTAGTGAAGAAATAAGCATTGAACAATTTAATCCATATATAAATATATATATACGCACAAAATTAAAAAATAAAATAAAATTACTTACAGTAAAAAATACAAACACATCAGTCTAAGAAGAAACAATAATTAAATTCAAAATTTACGGGTGCTCACTAATTTAATTATGAAAAACGAAAAAAATTGAAGATAAATTTTCGATGAACTTTCATCTATGAACAAACACTCTCATTCATGGAGTATAAATAGTATTCAAATTACCATATATAATTCGTTAATTTAGAAATATATTTTCAAATATGAAAGATGAGAAAATTTATAAAAACTTAACTTTTCAAAAACTTAAAAAGTAGTAAAAATAAATAAATAAATATGGTAAATAAAATAATTATTCAATTATCACCAATTAATAATAAAATGTTTAATAAATCAAGATTCTGTGTCATTGATTACAATTCAATTCGACACTACTATGGAAATAACTTATATTTAATATTTAATATTTATTACCATTTATTCAATAAATCATATAATTTTATTCTATATTTTAAATTGATATATATGGTAAAATAAGTAATTGAATTGAGAATTAAGTAACAATAATCGGTCAAGCATGAAATATGTCAGAAATTGAATATTTTACGAAATATGTCATTATTATTTAAATCATTTAATTAAAAGTCACGTCATCATTAATATTGGTAAAAAAAGTCACATAACAAAAAATTAACCAATCAAAGCTTTGTCTGTGCAACGTAGTGTGAATATGCTCATTTTTTGTAATGTATTTTTTTGTGTTCACATTGTCATCACCAAAGTCTGGATTTATATATTAAATAGAGGAAAAATGGAAAATTTTCTTTTCTTTTTAGGGTGTTTATAATTATGAGATAATTTATTTTTTGTTCCATAATTGTAGTCTTTTTCGATTTAGTCTCACATACATCCGTTTTTTCAATTTAGTCTCAAATATGTCGAATTTAGTTTCAATTTAGTCCTTTTTTGACAAAGTGCCCATGAATGCTGACTCAGCGCCACGTGTCAGCATCCCATTGGTCAACGACTTTAAAAAAAACGAAAAAAGTCGTTCACCAATGAGATGCTGACACGTGGCGCTGAGTCATCATCTATAAGCACATTTCGGCGAAAATTAAAATTTTCGTACAAAAAGAACTAAAATGAAACTAAAATCGAAATATTTGTGACTAAATTGAGAAAACAGATCATGTGGGACTAAATTGAAAAAAACCTACATTTATGGGATCAAATTTATTTTTTATTTCTATAATTATTTAGAATATCAAAAGAAAAATGTATATAATTAATTGAGAAAAATAGTATACTTTTACAACCAAAAGAAAAATAATTACTTTTATTTTTTCAATTTAAAATAAAATTATACTCAACTTTTCACCTAATTTTTGTTTTTTTATTATTCACACAATTACTATTAGTAAAATTTTACTGTCAATTTTTCCATAAATACACAATTACTCTTAATTTACGTGTCACTCAGAATATACATCAAAATATTTACGTGATAGAAAGAGTACTATATTGACAGGTGATCAGAGTCGACCTCGTCGGGGCCTTCATCGGCACGAAGCACGCAGCCCAAGTGATGATCCCTAATCGAGGAGGCAGCATAATCTCGACGGCCAGCGTGTGCTCGGCCATAGGCGGCGCATGTCCGCATGCGTACACGAGCGCAAAGCACGGGCTCACCAGACTCACCGCCGGGGACTGCTACAATCAAGCCTGGGGATGCACGATGCATCCCCAACGATCGCCGTGTGCGATCGCGAGACCCTCGTGGGGCTCGGCTAGGGCAGCCGCGGGTTTATCCCGCGGCGGTGTTCTCGGTCGGGCCCGGTTCGCGTAGGTGGATCGCGTGTTCTCCGACGAACGGGATTTCGGTTGGGGTCGTGTATTCCGCAATTTCTGAAGACCCCGGGATATCGATTTCCAACACTTCTTGCATTCCATATCTCACATGCTCCTCTCTTCTCTAGTATCTCCTCACATTTAATGTGCTTAGTTATCATCTCTTCCCTATTCTATCGCCTCTTTCCTATCTCCCTAGCATGTGTTCCTCTCCCCTTCCATAACTTCCATCCCATGTGATAGTATAATGAGCTATTCTATAATAGAGGTGTAGATGAGGAGTAAATAGATGTTTGTCGGAGAATATTTTCACCTCATCTCCTCTACCATCCCATGTGCTCCTCTCCTCCTCCCTATCTCCCTCCCATGTGCTTTGAAGAGATGATAAGATAATTCCTAAATTACTTAGATTCGATAAGATTTACTTGTCGGTAGCATTCGGCCTATAAATACATATAAATACCGTCTCATTCTATGATCATTTCACACTAAAAATTTAGAAACCAAAATACAGAGTCCCTCCATTTCTTCTCCTCTCCATTTCTCCTCCTTCAATACACAATAGTATCTATATATGTTTACATATACAAATATATATATACACTTCCCCCTATCTATCTATAAGATCAAGCCCACCGAAATACCTTTTCACTTCAACCTTCAATGAGTCGAAACCACGTATGAACTCCAGCAATCCCATATTCATGAACCCGAAACTCCCCTCCGAACGACCCTGATACTTCTCTCCAGTCCAACAGCCCCAAGCACATACACCCTCTTGTTCAAGACCATCCCTGAACCCGAACCACTGCTCGAACACCAACTGAACCATCGACCCCAGGACGTCGAACTTTTCGACTAAGCTAAGACCTTCCAATCAGCCCGTAAGTGGACCAAATCATTTCCGTAAATCCGCTCGACCACCCCGTACTTATTGACCCCCATGAATTGAAACCTATTCATTAGCCTCGACACGATCAACCTCACGCCGAGGTCGAATCGCCCCACTCACTGTTTCTTCACCTCGAAATATTGTCCAGTATCCGAACCCTTGATTCCGGTTGGAGACCCGCCACCGTCCCCGTTGAACCCATGGTTAACCTCCGTGATTTCCATAGTCAGAATTACCAACAATAATCCTCCTCCACAACGTCAAAGCCTCTGTCCTGTTAAGTATCCCATATCAGTTGGATAAAGATTCTAAAGCTAAAATATAAGTTGGATAACCTTATCACCTTAATAAGACCTTTTAAGGTGTTACTGGCCAAACTTTGACATGGTATCAAAGCAGGCCCAACACGATAATGGAGCTCTAGCCGATGAAATTTTCGGCTTGCCCAAAGATGGCACTATGTCCACTAGTAGAGCCGACAAAATCGAGCCTACTCGTGAGGGGACGTGTTAAGTATCCCACATCGATTGGATAAAAATCCTAAAGCTCAAATATAAGTTGGATAACCTTATCACCTTAATAAGGCCTTTTAAGGTGTTACTGGCCCAACTTTGACATGTCCAAATCGCCGATTATCACCACCCATCATCGTCCGATCCTTCCTGGCGTGTGTTGTCGTTGCGAGATCGAAACCATCGCCCTCTTCAACGATGTCGCCATTACCGACCTCTTTCAAAGCCCTTGCCTATTAAGCTTTCAACCATCAAAACTCTCTCGCCTACAGGAAGAAGGAAAATGAGAGCCATGAACCCATTTTTTTTATCGTCATCGTTTCCCCTCTCTTGTTCTTTGTACAAAATAAAAGTGAAATTGAAATTGGAGAATTTCTCTCATTCCGTTCCCTTTCCCCAAAGAAATAATGTGCCGCTTAACCCAAGTCTTACTCCTAAGTCTCCTAAGCCCACTTTCACTCAAGCCCTTTTAATTCCCAGGCCCAATGTCTTGAATCCACAAAGCCCATTTTATCCCAAGGCCCATTTAAGCCTATACATTCTTACCATACTTATATATATACACATACTTGTACATATATTCTGATAATAATAATAATAATAATAATAATAATAATAATAGTAAAGAGACTCGCAACGGTTCACTTGATCTCAGGACATAAGATCATGTACGTTAAGGATTTCGACATGCGCCCACAAGGTAGGGTTTTTCTTATCTCTTTTAATGTTTTAAATTCAAATATTTCTTACGTGAATTGTTTATGAGGTGATTGAACGATATTAAGATGATAAAACTTGTGATCCCATGAGGGGGCAGTGATCAAACTAAGGGTCATCGGGGAAAGCCCGTCGTGTTTTATGTGCACACCAAATTTCAAGTAATGTTCGAACGATATCAAGTTAATAAAACCTGTGCTCCCTTGAGGGGTCAGTGATCGAATTAAGGGTTATCGGGGAGCCCGTCGTGTTTTATGTGTGCACCAAATTTCAAGTAACGTTCAAGTTATCGTTAATGCTCTCTCTTCATGAATATGTTTATGTTTGACTTGTTTGGTTTATTAACATTAGACCTGATATAGAATATGTCTACTGAGTCGTTGAGCTCACTCCTTCAACACATTTTTTTAGGTACGACTGAGGATGTCCACGTAGGAGACGACGGGACAATGGAATAAATTTATAAAAGAATACTATGTTTATTTATTATATATTGACCGCTGGAATATATGAAGAATTATGATGATTTATGATAAGAATGTTGGTGTGCTGATACACCTTGAAGTGATTATGAAATGATTTTGAATTGATCCGGTCTGATATGACACAGATAAATATGAAAAGTTTTTTCTAAAAATTAAGTTTTGTAGCGCCTCGAGTTTTACAAAAATAAAATATTGGTTTTTTACTATTACAAAGTAAATTATAGTATTTATTTTAAAGTTGCGAAAGGCGGGGCGTTACAAGTTTAATGAATATGAACTAGACTATTTTAGTTACTGTACTATTTTTATAGGAGAAATTAAAATGAAAAAAAAAAGATTTTCGGATACATTTATGGAAACTAAGACTAAGGATTTTTTACGAATCAAGCCTAAAGTAATCACATTTTTAACAATTTTTTATCCTAAATTCATCACAATTTTTACTTTTTTCCACTACTAAAAACAGAGCCATAGACATCACTTCATTTAAATCATCTCCAAATGCGCCCGATGTCAGTGTATATATTTTAATCGGTTTAAAAACAACTAATTTAAATCTGAATAAAATTATCATTTTTAAATAAAATCGATTTAAATGAAATCGTTTTTTAAAACAATTAAATCACTTTTATTGTCTAACCGATTTAATTGATACTTCAAAAAATCCGTACTCTAAGTGATCGGTTATAAATGTAACCCGATTTGACTGTGATAAAAAAAAAATTAAAAATTTTCTAAGTTAAGATGTCCCTCTATATGTTTCATCCACTCAAACACTCTCGGGCATTCCAATCTTTTCACTTCAAGCTCAGGTCAGGTATGCTTCGTCTCTCTTCCACTCACAATCTCTCATAACTCAGTAACTCAACCCTAACAATTTCGGTCTGTGTATTACCTTCGTTCTCCATTCACTCTGAAGCCCTAATTTCTAAAAATCCATTTCCAGCGCCGTCGCCAAAATCGTCGTCTCTCTCGATCTCCTCCAGCCTGAAGACCCGACCCCGCTGACGAGCCTCCGGCGCCGGATCCGAGGGCGGAGAGGAAGCGCCTACGAGAATTGAAGAAGGGGGTCTGAGGAATCTACTCGCTAGAGAGCAATTGATGATCTCCTCTCTCAGGTAACCCCTAATTGTACTTGGTGTTAGTATTTTTTTGGGGGATTTATAGTAGGCTTTTGTAAAAGGGATTTTCAGCTTCCCCAATTTATTTTTTCTTTGGAAGCCGAGTAGATTGATTTTAGTGGGTTTTTTACCGTAGGTTTTTGTTTTTAATTAGAAGCTGAGTGAGCTGATTTTTTTACTGTGTTTTATTTTGAACCTATAGGTTGAAGCACAAGAACCCATGATCAGGGATATTTCAAGTTTATGCGATATAGCCGAAGCATTATGCAGTGCAGAAGAGGACATACTGAAGCAGCAATTTACTGATTTACCAATTTAGGAACCATCCCCCCACGAGCTCATGGCAGCATTAGGTAATCAATAATACTTCATTGATATATAACAATAGTTTGATGTTTTCTTTTTCTTCTGGTTGGACAAAAAGTCAAAAACTAGCAAATTAGGAAAATCTGTATAATCTCTGCAGTTGTTCAATTTGTATCTTGTGTGTATTCAACTGTAGTGTAACTAAAGTTTGTGATCTATCGGTTTTTATTTGTAGAATTGCTTGTTTTAGATTTGTTTTTAGGAGAACTACTACTGAGTACTGAGATTCGTTGCTAGATCATGTGATCTCATGTATGGTTGGATTAGTGGTGGTGGTCGGTAAAGTTTATTGATGATCTGTTTTACTTGGTGTGTACTCTTGCATGAGGTCTGTGAGATGAATTCTCCCGAGAAGCCGGGAATATTATGGTATGGTAATCGTGTTCCCAGTTTGTTTGATATTTTTATCTAACCATATGTCTTGAAATGTTAGCTTATGCATGTCGTTTCTCCACTGTTTTCGCAAACTTGAAAATTAGTTGTTGATATAGTTTCTTTAATATTAGAGGTATTTTTCATGAATTTTCCTTTGTACCATGTTCACACCGTTGCATTGAATGATCCGGACGGTTGCTTGTTTATATAAAGCATACAGCTCTTGTTGTTGGTTACTTGGTTATACAAATCATGACTCAGTTAGTTATAACCGATTCACGGGGCTTGCAGACTTATAGTATTCTTGGGGGTACTTGGACAAGTCCGGGGATTTTGAGTTTCTGACTTGTAGTCATATTGTGGTTTCTGACTTATGTTTTTTAGCAGCCTTGAATCTATAAAGATGAGTTCATCATGCATTAAATTTAATAAAACGATGAAAAATTATACGTGTTTAAAAAAAGGTGATTGATTACCTTGTTTGGAGCTTTTATCACAAGCAAATCTTGAGTTCAAATGCAGAAGCAATGTAATAAGTCCATATTTACATTCGCAACTCGAATGTCGGAGATACGAATGGGACTGTCCAGCTAGGATGCATAAATTGATTTATTTTTTTTATGTTTTCTCTTAAAAGGAAAAGTAGCACTGGAAGGGAAAGTAGATCGCAAATTCGACATGAAGCCCCCACCATGGAAACACTGATGAGTACAGAAAATTGTGCCGGGAAAGAACAAATAAATCCATGGTCAAGAATAGACAAATTCAGGTCATATGATATGCACACTTCACATTTCCTTGTACCTCTCTTTAATTGTGTATTTTCTTTTTCTTTTGGCGTATTATGTTAAAATGTTGTTAAGTCATTTTGCCTTGATGTTTATCAGATGCGCAATAATGATCGTGGTGTGCACATGAGGCCTATGCCTGGAATGATGGGACTGATTACGTCCACATCTAAGGTAGTTCCTTGCAGTTGTTCCTTAAGTGAAATTGTCGCATATTATTCATATTCATTTCAATTTTGTCCTAGATGTCTAGAAATTTCTTGAGAAATCTAGTTGAACTGTCAAATCGAAAAAGTTAACCTACAGAGTATGTCAGCCAAGAGAGTTCTTCGTATAAATTAATACGAGAATTTGTAAATTTTCAAATTCATTGTAATTCATATGTTGTGCCTGAGTATCTTGTTTATATGTCCTATAGGCTACTTGTTGTGTTTTGTTGCAAATTATCATTTCCAGCAGATATGTTCTATATATATATAGTGCTTGGTTAATTTCGGTTTATTCATGTGTTGTAGATGAGTATCTTGGTATATGTTGAGTAACCTGCCAACTACATATGTTCTATGGAATACTAGCTTGTTGTGTTTTGTTGCAAATCACCATTTCTTGCAGTACTTCTTAATGTATGTCCACTTAATGCAGCAGATATTCCGTTGTGTACGCAGCTATCCATACTTCAAGCGGCTGTTGGAACTGCCATTGGCGCGTTCTGGACATGTTTTGGATATTTATCGACTATTGTACCGTTTATTTTCGATCATGTTTTGGTTCGTGTTTGATCAAATGCCTTGGATATTAGTTAATATTGACAATGGTTAGGATGTTATTGAAGCAAATATTATTGTATTAATATTTTTATTAATATAATATTTTATATATTTTGGCGTGATTTTAGTGTAAGGACATCGTTCCTAAGAGTAAAATGATTTATCTACTTGTAAAAGACATCACTTTTTGTTAATTAAATAAAATTTACAATTATTATATAAATCGGGTAATACATGATTTAACTGTTATACTAGATTTTAAATCGAGTAATACCCGATTTAAATGTTATACTAGACCGATGTGTAAGGGACGTGAAATCTATACTAGGCATATTTCAGACATCGGGTTTCTGTACTCACAACGAAATCGGTTAATACTCGATTTCCTATGTGCCCAATTATATCGATTTTCCCAATTAAAACTGATTTAAATATTACTATCGATATCGGTTAATAACCGATTACTGAAATAATTAAAACCGATTTAAATGAATTTACAGATATCGGTTGATAACCGATGTCTGAAATATGGCTAGTATAGACATCGGCTCCATACACATCGGTCGCCTAACTCATTTAAATCGGGTAATACCCGATTTGTATGGCAGTTTTTTTAGTAGTGTTCTAAAAAAAATTAAGTATAAAGTTTAGGTTCACCTTCGTTGCAAAAGCTGACTCCGCCCCTGTCGGTGGGTGCTGCACATCATGATCATGGGCATCAGCATGTATGTGTTTGGCCGTGGATCGAATGGTGACTTACGGGTCCGTAAATGAAGTTTGATGGTTCCTATTTTGGTTTAAGAATAATATAATTATATTGGTAATATAATTATACTTCTTTTGAGATTTAGAGTTATTAGGACATGTTCTTTTGTACTTAATTTCAGTCTATTTCAGTTCAGTTCATATCGCTTCCAAAATAAATTAATATAAAATAAATAAAAAGTAATTTGAATCAATAATTTTAAATATACAATCTAGTTGATATCACAATATTATTAATATTTTTTAAAAAAATATTTAATGATTTATAATAATTATTATTATTTTTATAAAAAAATCAGTCTATTTCCGTTCAAATCACTTCCGTTCAGTTAAGATCGTTCAGTTTAGTTCAGTCAGTTTCAGTCCAAAAGAACAAGTCTTAATTCTAATAGTTTCAAATTTGATAGTTTTTCTACCCTATAAATTGAGGTTATCCGGTGGACGAAAATCATAGAGTGCATATAGTGAATTATTGTAAACTTCAACGATGTAGTGGATTTCTCCTTTTTCCCGTGATTTTCCATTGTTTTGAGTTTCCACGTAAAATTTATGTGTTTATCTTTTTCGTATATCTTTTTATTCGTCATCTCATATGTATATTTCGAGAGTTGTGAGCGATTTAGTTTCAATATCGCAACAAGTGGTATCAGAGCCTTTGAGGTTATTGTGCGTTAATATCACAACAATTGGTATCAGAGCATCGTAAAAAGTTAACACAAAAAGCTATAAACACACGATTAAAACTCGATTTTAAAAATACTCGAGAATTAATAAAGTTCAATAACACTGTTTGATATTACGTATTCTAAGTGTTCAAGAACGATAAAACTATTTTATTCAATAACTCTAGCTAACTATCTAACATTACGTGGGCTTTATTGAATGCAAAGAATAACAAGATAATTATAATTTGAACTTAAAATAGGCGATCATTGGCTTCTAAGTATCATAATGACATGGTAGCCACATCAATTACACATAAATAATCCTCAATTATACATAAATAATCCGAACCGTTAAATGTTTTTGAAATATCAATTCAGATCTCCAGCATTAGTTTCCGCAAAAAATGTTACTTTGAGGTGCTCGATCGTAGAAACCTTTATTTCTTAGATCAATTCAGATCTCCAGCATTAGTTTCCGCAAAAAATGTTACTTTGAGGTGCTCGATCGTAGAAACCTTTATTTCTTAGATCGAGCATTTTTTAGTATTTGTTTTAAAAGAAAATTTCACCAGGCACTGAAAAGCACGATTCAAGGACATCCAACAGTTCAAATCATTAGAATTATAAACGATCGAGTAATATATCGTTTTTCCTAATTACTTATAACACTCATACAACTTGATATCCATCTTGAGACGAAAATAAAAGTCACCCTCGAACTCATCGGTTGTTATAGTGCAAATCCCCCTGGTCATGAAGAAATCCCCCGTCCCCCCGACGACGGAAAAGTCGCGGGTCTTTGCCGCCATGATGTCGGCCCCCATTATGTTCAAAGTCCCGTGTTGCTCGGTCGAGTTGAACACCAAGGTGAACGCGAACCATGCATTGAAATTGTGCTTCCCGTTGTAGAAATAGAACCCTTGGGCTCGTGCGATGGGCTCTGAAAGGAGGTAGCCCTCTTTCGACACTGGGTCGTTGAAAACCACCATCTTGCCGAAGTGAGTGGCGGGGCTAAGGGCTGAGTCATTGGTGATGGAGGCTGACGTGGCATTTTCCCGATCGGTGTTGTTGAATAGGATGTCTTGGTAGTAGAGTACAAATTCTTTGCAGGGCTTGAGTGATTTGGATTGGGCAGGTGGTGGTAAGTAAGATAGGATGATGAAGATGGAGAAAAAGATGATCGTGAGAACCGAATTTTTTGGAAGATTAATAATCTTCATTGTTTTTTGTTTTACTTGTGAGTATTGTAGTAAGATTTATCACGACGATATTTATAGAAGTGAAAAAGATTCTTTAGGTATGTTTTAAATTGTTAGTTCGTTTATAATTAATTCACGAGCATACTAATAATTATATTTTATACCTACAATTAACATATTCATTAGACATAATAAAATAGTATTTCTTAATGTTCATTTTTCATGTGACATCTTCAAAAGTGGGAATAGTTTTGATTGACGGATTTCTCCAACCTAGCTAATTATTAGTAATTACTCTCTTCATCCCTAACACTCTGTCTAATTAAATTTACGCGTAGAACATCACTCGTGCGTAATGAATGATCAAAAAAATTTAATAAAAAATTAATTTATTTCCGTATCAAACATCACTCGTGCGTAGACAATGATCAAAAAAATTTAATAAAAAAATTTTAAATCGAAAGTTTCATAGGTAGCTTGATTTCTTCATTTCTTGTCATTAATTGTGTGTACCATGACCATGAGGAGGAATGGAGGATCAACTTTTTTTAATCAAAATTCAAAAGCATATATTTGAAAATACACTAGTGTAGACTGTGTAGTACGTTGTAGTTATTAAATATATTTAAATATTTGTATAAACAAATACATCATCATATACTACATGGTTAGATATTTATATAAATAGTAATACTCCATATAGTCCATACCTCTTGGCACTAATTATAAAATTTATGAATTAATTACTATTAATTTCATTAATCCAACTGTAAGAATACTATTAGTATTTCTTTCCTGTTTCCTCTCTTAATTCATTTATACTTCATTCACGAGCATACTAATAATTATATTTTATACTACTATCAAATAACTACAACTGTCAACTAACATTTTCATTTGACATAATAAAATATATTATTTCTTAATATTCATTTTTCATGTGACATTTTCAAAAGTGGGAATAATTTTGACAGATTTTTCCAACCTAGCTAGCTAATTATTAGTAATTACTCCATCCCTAACACTCTGTTTAATTAAATTTACGTGTAAATTAAGAAAAAAATTATTTTTTGTGTTAAATAATATAAAATAGCAATATAATAGTAACTAATGAGTAAGTATTTCATAATTTATTTAATTTGCTCTATTCCTAGTTTGACATATGTATTTTGTCATTACTTAGGAGTATATAACAATTTAGTCAGATATATATGGATTAATTTCCTCCGAGATCTCTTTCTATTTCTTGTTTTGAATCTTTTGATAGTGACATTCATGTGGAAGTGGTTACGGTACGATTGATTTTTGATTTTGAGCTTTTATTTTTCTTTTTTAAGCGCATAAAAAAAAGTGTACATAAAAAAGATACTACCTCACTGTGTTTGTCAACTTGTTTTAATCATTTAGAAAGAAGCTCACAAACAACTCAATTAAAGAGTAAAGACCAAGGGATTATTTAATAAACAAATCATAATTGTAAATCAAATATATAAAAATTATTCCATCCTTGGCAATATTAATAATCATAATTGCAATGCATCTTTGATTTTTATTTTATTTTATTTTTTGCTTATCTTAAAAATGGCCGCATATTCGAATCATTTTTCTATTCATATAAATAATCTCAACTCAGTGGGATAGAACAATTGGCAATGTGTTGGCTCTATTATAGTCTTAAGCAATTCATATACTTTTTGTTTAGTTTGATATTTTATAAACTCCTAAAGAACTAACTTTAATTATAACTAATTTCATGTTTAACATATTAAACCCTCACTAAAGTAAATAAACTCATTAATAAGAGTTTTTTTTTTCTTTCTATTTTTTACACAGATAAATAACTCATCAATCCACCATCAATAAATCGATCTAAAAATAATACATTAATACCCAATCAATTATTTCCTCACCATATGCCTACCGTTGAGTTTTTTCATGTGCCCAACCCCAAATCGTAAAAAAAGTCTTTGATTCGTGCATATATGAGTGTGAGAATATTTTTCAGCCGATCGACCCCTTCGACTACATGTCAAAATCAAGCTTCCGAATGCCTTAGGCCAATTTTGAGTCGTTAGCTCTTCATGATGTGATGTGCAATGGTTTATTAAGTTTATTTATTATTTTTAATTAGGTTATTATTTGGGCTTTTGAGTATTATGGGCTTGTGGAATTTAATTAGAGTTTTAACTATTATAAGTACGTTTTTAGTTTCTAGGTTAAGTTATCTTTTGGATCATTGGAATTTGAAGTCTTCGGACTTGGGACGGAAGTGTGCTTCTTTGGTTACTTATTTCTTCTTTTAATAAATTTATATTTTATTTTTGTGTTCGTCCCTTTGATCTCTAAGAAATTGGTCCGACCTGCCGGATCTACCATGACGAGAAGCGAGACTCAATTGAGCGTTGTGAAGTTAGAGAAAGGGATGGAAAACTTGGTTGTCACGATGAAAAAGATGGACGCCCTCCAAGCAGGATTAGATGAAGTGCAAGCCATGCTAAAAAAATTGCCGCCAGAAAAAGGAATAGAAACAAAAGACTCGTCGGAGTCTAAACCTGAAGGTGCTCGCCAAAATCCAGCCAACCATCAAGATCGTGTAGCACCAACAAGGAGTTCAACCAGACAGGAAGTACCATGTATCAGTGGACAACATAGAGATTTGAAGGCATCAGTTACAAGGAGTCATGAAGTCCATGAAGCGAAACTCCAGAAGCTAGAAATTCCTATTGAGGTGCCTTCTCTGTCACACGAAGAACTCAAAGAGAAAACCCTAACTATTGAGGTGCCTTCTCTGTCACACGAAGAACTCAAAGAGAAGACCGACAATTTTAGATCAAATGCATTAATTGGTGAAGGGTCTTCCGAAAGAGTATACTTTGCTCAATTGAACGGTGGAAGTGAGGTTAATGTCAAGAAAATTGATGTATCAATAGGGCTTGATCCAAATAATGAGTTTTTGACCCAAGTTTCCATGGTATCTAATCTAAAGCATGCAAATTATGTTGATGTGTTTGGTTACTATGTAGAAGGCAGTCTACGAGTATTGACTTTTGACTTTGCGACCATGAGATCTCTACATGACATTAGGAAATTCTTGGCTGCTCGATCATATTCCTGCCTTGAGGACAAGGCATTTTTTTAGGGGGAGAGAGTTGATGTGATGCGCAATAGTTTATTAAGTTTATTTTTTATTTTTAATTAGGTTATTATTTGGGCTTTTGTGTATTATGGGTTTGTGGGATTTAATTAGGTTGTTATCTATTATAAGTACGTCTTTAGTTTCTAGGTTAAATTATCTTTTGGATCATTGAAAATTGGAGTTTTCGGACTTGGGACGGAAGTGTGCTTCCGTTGGTTAAATTACTTATTTCTTCTTTTAATAAATTTATATTTTATTCTGTGTTCGTCCTGTTGGGATATGTCCTTCGATCCTACGTGTGCAATCGATAAAGTCATAAGGTCGTCTATGGATGTTAAATGATTATTTGATAATATTAATTGTTGGGAACAATATAATATTGATCAATTAAATCATACCTACAGGGTCACACACGAGCTCGATATTGATATACATTGCTTGATAAATATATTGATTTAGAATCAATATTTACGTGGATTTAATACACATGCATGGGATGCATGGCTTGCATGGATGCATGTCACATAGTGTGACATGGCATGCCACACAAGCAAGTGGGACCACATACAATGCATAGTGGCATGTGTATGTGGCATGACCTTTCACCTCCTTTGTAACCCCTTTTGCATGTTAATGGTGCATTATGATGCCCATTATGTTGTAGGTTACAAAGGGGAGTAATGTGGTGAATAATGAGGTTATAATATGGATGAAAATCAGATTTTCATCACATATAACCTTAACCCACGAAATTCACACCAAAGAGAGAGAGGAGAAAGTGTTCTTGGAGAACCGACTCGATCAAGCAAAGTGTTCGTCATCCGGGTTCGTGTGCAACACGTAGAGGCCGGGCCATTTGTGCGGCTTCAACATCCGGGCGATCCAAAGGCGTGACGGGGTCATTCCAAAGGTGTACAATTCGTGGCTGATCCATTAAGGTGGTTCAATCGACTCAACACCACCTTAACCAATTTCAACGATCACCAAAAGTAAGTAATCGTTGAACCTATAAATATATATATATTGGATGTGTATATATATATATATATATAAATATATGTGTGTCTATACATATTTGTGTGCACTAAGATCATGGCATAGTAGATCTATCGCTTTACACGCTTCCGCACACACGGTATATCGATCGGATCGGTATACCGGTACCTTCAATTGGTATCAGAGCCTAGGGCTCGTGCACACTTTTGTGTTGGACACAATATGTTTAAAATCAACATAATTGGCATAATTGTTTTATGTGATTATGTGATTATGTGTTTAGATATAAGGCCGGCCACCGTTAGTGGTCGGGTGAATGAAATTGTCGTTTTTTACGTACGATTGGCCATAGTTTTGGAGGGCTGCGTCCCTTGGAATCTTTTGTAATAGATAGGTTTTTTCTATTCAAAAATGTATTGTTCAATGTGTAAGCAATGGATTGAATCCATGGATCGACATTGGATATCGGCTCTCCGACGAAAACGAGAAGAAACGAAGCAAAACGAAGCAAAACGGGCAAACCGGGGCTGCTGGAGCCAAACGGCGGGCGCCGTTGTAGCTCTGGCGGTCGCCGTTTTGATTCGGCGGGCGTCGTTTTGGAAACAGGCGACCGCCGAAAGCCCTGATTCTTGGCAGATTTTTTCCAAACCCTTTTGGCGGGCGCCGTTTTGGAAACGGCGACCGCCGGTGGTGTTCGACGACCGCCGTTTGTGAAACGACGGCGCCGTTCGTGGTTTTTTGGGTACGGAATAGATTTGATCAAAATCGGAGGGCACGGAACTAAAACGGCGGGCGAGAACAAGTCCAGAAGATGTTCAAGGCTTTTGTTATTACTTTAAGTCTTTTCGTTTGAGAGTTGTGAGGTTCTACGGGCCTTTCGATTTCGTATTTATATGCTTTGCTAGTTATAGGTTGTTTTATGTTATAAATGTTCAACTTACATATAAACAAACCTATGCATGCAAGTTCCCAAAAAATAATGAGTATAATGTCTTGTCCAAAACATCACACCCCTAAAGCCCTCGATCATAAGTTGGTGGGTCCGCCTAAGCGGGGTACTACTTGTTATCTTGGGATAAGTGAGAGTAAGGGTTAGACCTTTACACGTGAATTTGGTTTTCTCATCGATAGATCCACTGCAGGCGTGGCTATCGAGACATGAGATGAGAATGAGATTCTCGTCGACCGAGAGTGATATTAGATATCATTGACATGGGTATGTCTACCTCTCTTGAAATACTTAAGTGCGGACTCAGTCGGCTTAAATATTTACAAGATGAGGATCTCGGGATCGTTTTGTTCTAAGGGACAATGATATTGGATATCAATTGAACAAAATGAAATAAATAAGTACAATTGTTAGACAACCTTATTTGTTTACCGCTTTGTGGATGTTTACATACTTTATTTATCTTACTTTTGTAGTTTATCATGTCAAATATCAACTCAATTCAAGTTTCGTTCAATTCTTGATTGTGAAAAATTGAACAACATAAATTTTCTTGATTAACAACGTAATTTGAGGATGGTCCTCAAATACGAAGACAAGGAAACCTCAAATACGAAGACAAGGAAAATGTGTTAAATAACCACATCCTAAGATATCATTGAACAACTCAATAGCATGTTCGGGGAATATGCTAAGATTGAAAAGTTCTGAATAACCAGGGTCATCGCTTCAGCTAGGCTGGAAAAGAGAAACCTATAGGGACCACATGTACAACAAATAATTGGATTATTTGTTTTAAGTGTTCTCCTAAATTTTTCTAAGATGATGAGTCGTCAATTAAAAAGGACCCTGAGAGAGATATTCTTATGATAAGGGATGAGGTATTCAAAAGAGCATGGGCAAAAATGCTACTAGGGTTCCTAGGGAATCTGAATGCGTCTACTGCAAAAGTGTAGGACACTAATTGCAAACAAGTAAAAGTTCATATTTTATTCAATTTCAAAACAAATGCCTAATTTGTCTTTCATTTGATGGATTATAAGGTTAGGATTATTTACACCTCGGGGAGTGATTAAATCCAAAACCACTTAAGTTCATCAATGACACAAATTAGAGACTTTCGAGCCATTGGATGGCGTGAATCGATTGTTTGGTTGGCTCCCTCATATTTTATGAGAGATAGGGCTTCAATTGCATGATAATATCGCTGGTTAGAAAACTTCGATTTTTCACTTACGATTTATCACGTTTTGACATTGAGATAATTTTGAATGGGAAATTTGAATGAGACTCAATTATTGGGAATAATTGAATTTGCCCAAAGTTCAAAGAAGATTTGAAGAACGGGGTTGCTTCATCTTCAAGTACTAATGATATAGACATTAAACTTCACAAATTCTACTTCTTGGGTATTGGATGCCAAATGTGGTTCTCACAATTTTATGTGGAGGAACTACATAGAAGTATAAGTTTGGTGAATAGAGATCTACGGGCAAGAAATGGAGCGAAGGTCGCTGCATTAGCCGTATAATCATATGATGTTGTTTTTCCTTAGGGCCTTGTTTTAGTATTATAACTATGTAATTTCGTACCTTCAATAAACAATGAATATTGGTTCAGTATTAGATACTGATGGATTAGTTTTTTCACTATGAAATAGTTTGGTAACTATTTTAATTGTGAATTATTCTTTGTTTTGGTACGATTATTATATTGTTTATGTATAGTTTAAACTTGACAAATCATATATATCATTAAGACCAAAGGCCAAATCGAATAAGTATCGATGAGACATAACTGAAACATTGTTGATAAGATCAAATCAAAATCTAAACATGTAACGAAGCTTCTTTTAGAAGGAATTTTAGAATCATTTGACTTGGAGTCATTTGATACATGTGAATGATGTGTGATTGAAAAGATAACAATGTCATCTTTCTTGGAGAAAGGAGAACATGTGAGTAATTAGGGATGATCCATACTGATGTATGTGGAACCTATTAGTTCACAAGCACATGAAGGTTATGTTTCGGAAAAGAGAAAACAAAATATATTAGATATAGTTCGACCATTCGATGAGAGGTCTAAATGAACTACTGGTCTCTTTTGGGATCACACAATTCTAGACTTCAACTTATACACTGAATAGGACGCTGTCAAAAGCTGTTGATAAGACACCATACTAGGTATGGAAAGGGAGGGTCCCTAAATTGTTTTCATCAAGATTTGAGGTTCTAAAAGCTTCTCTGACGAGATTTATCTCTATAGAGCTTGAACTCAAATGGGATAAAAGTTTCCTTATGGTATGTCCATATGAAACTCGAGGGTACAAATTCTACGATCTATCTGAGAACAATTTTCTGTTGCTCGAGATGGTGATTTTCTTGAAAAGAGATATCTTTCCTAGAAAGTCAGTGGGAGCTCGGTTATCTTGAACGAGGTTCAAGTGGAACAACCAATGATGAATACTCAAGACTGGGTTGAGAGTATTCCTATTGTTTTGGAAACCATACCAGCTCTTGTAGGTCCAGAAGGCATATATCTCTTTTTGTCAGATACTTAGGTATTGTGATCTATGAGAGATATGAAGTCATGCTTTTGGAAAGCGATGAACCTTCGAACTATATCCAAGCAATGACGAGTGCAACTACTAAAATTGGCATGATGCCATGAAATCTGAGATGATATCAATATCTGATAATCAAATTTGGAACTTGATATATTTGCATCACGGGGTTAGACCCAATGAATGCTAATAGATCTTTAAGATCTAAACAGACAGATGGAAAACCTAGGGTTTTCAAAGCAAGGTTGATGGTAAAAGTTTTATTCACGAGGTGGATTATGGAAAAACTTTCAACAGTTGCTTTGATTAAATCATTCAGATTATCTTAGCCATTGCTACTCATCTTGATAATGAGTTATGGTAATATTGGATGTTAAAACTAACTTCTTGAATTGGATTCTAGAAGAGAATGTGTTTTGACACAACCAAAGAGTTTTATCGATCCTAATAAGGCTGAGAAATTATGCAATCTTATAATTCCATTTATGGAATAAAGCAAAGCATATCAGAGTAGCAATCTTCAGTTCAATGAATCCATACTGGGTTTTGGATTTCAGAGGAACTCGGAAGAGTCTTGTTTTACAAGAAGAACAGTGGGAGGTACGTTGTATACATTGTGTTGTATGTCGATGACATACTCCTTATTGGAAACAATGTTTCTATGCTTAATTCTATTAAAGAATAGCTTGGAAATTGTTTTTCAATAAAGGATCTTGGAGAAGCACAGTACATATTGGGCATCAAGATCTGTCGGAACAGATCGAAAAGGATGTTTGGACTTAGTAAAGCGACCTGTATTGATAAGGTGCTTGATAAGTTCAGAATGAAAGACGCCAGAAAGGGTCTCATTCCAATGAGTCATGGCACATCTCTTAGCAAGATGCAAGGCCCTACGGGACTTTATGAGCAAAAGAGGATGGAAAACATTCCTTATGCTTTGTCAATAGGGTCTATAATGTATGCCATGATATGTACACGACCGGACGTATCGTATGCTTTGAGCATGACGAGTCAGTTTCAAGGAAATCCAGGTGAGGCGCGTTAGACTGCGACCAAGAATATTCTTATGTACCTTAGATGGACAAATGAATTTTGTTGTCTTTGGAAGACAAAAAGAGTTGATATTAACAAGCTGTTTGAATGCTAACTTCAAAACAAACTAAGATAATTTCCGATTTTAATCTGGTTATATCTTTTGTCTGGTTAGAGGTGATATTTGCTGGAATAGTTCCATGCAATGCAATATAGCTGATTAAACTACAAAAGCTGAGCACAGTATTGCATTGGATGCAGTAATGTTGGCAGTTAGGATTTGAAAGTTCTTGAATGAACTAGGTGGCGTAACTAGCTCAGCCCATCCGATAGTTCTCTATTTATAGTAGAATTATCGCGCAAGCCAATGAGCTAGGAAGCACCACAAGTCTAAAACTGGTGCTCAGGAAGTTCCACATTATCTGGGAGATAGTTTTGTGGAGACATCGAGATAATAAAGTTGCAACTTTTGGTAAGGTTGCAAACCCGCTTTCTAAACCTCTCCGGCAGTTTAAGCTTGAGGCTTCACGACTGCAATAGAGATCAGACATCTTAGAGATGGGTTGTGATTTCTATTACTGTATTAGATACTTTTGGAGATTTGATAAACATTCACTCATATGTATAATACATATTTCTTCATATAAATATGGTTTAATTTATATGAATTGTCCAAATGATTAAGTAATATCGATTGGGTTATGAGGTCGACTTACCGCATAATGAAGTCCCAATGGTTGAACTGATATACTTGAATCATATGCTTGTTCCTAGTTCGTATAATCGAGTACGGACAAACCGATAATACAAAGAACTAGATTGTAATGTGTACTATAGCGCCGCTTCATGGGCTAGTGATGTGGGACATCAAGTACAATTACATAGATATTAGCTGGGAGCTAATGATCGAACAGACCCGACTGGAATAGTATTTAAGATTTCGAGTCATA
This sequence comes from Euphrasia confusa, assembly GCA_954870475.1. NCBI lineage: Eukaryota > Viridiplantae > Streptophyta > Magnoliopsida > Lamiales > Orobanchaceae > Euphrasia > Euphrasia confusa. Next base: position 17,040,195 of record OX940957.1, on the reverse strand, counting down.
GTACTATTTCATTGACTGTCGAGCAATTTCCTCTGACCTGAGTAGTCCAGAGTGATTCCATTGTGAAATGGTGTACTTTGATACAAGTAAACGCCTTTCGTAAAAGGAGGTTATAAAACTTGTTATTAGGTATATCAGGAAGCAAGTGGGAGAGCTTGGATTGACAAGATGGGATTGTCCTTCATTTTAATGGGATATATGTCTTACCGACCACTTGGAGAGTCGAGACTGTGGAAAATACGTGGCCACGTCCAGATTCGTATCATAGTGATAAATCTTGTTTTACAGTCTGTCTCAAAGTCCAAGAAAGGTTTGAACCGATTGAGGATGACTCGAGTCTTGCCTCAAGTTCAAACTTAGACATAAAAGTGACAACAGGAAATTGGCAGCACACTGGCTCTGAAGGCCAAGTGGGAGATTGTTGGGATATGTCCTTCGATCCTACGTGTGCAATCGATAAAGTCATAAGGTCGTCTATGGATGTTAAATGATTATTTGATAATATTAATTGTTGGGAACAATATAATATTGATCAATTAAATCATACCTACAGGGTCACACACGAGCTCGATATTGATATACATTGCTTGATAAATATATTGATTTAGAATCAATATTTACGTGGATTTAATACACATGCATGGGATGCATGGCTTGCATGGATGCATGTCACATAGTGTGACATGGCATGCCACACAAGCAAGTGGGACCACATACAATGCATAGTGGCATGTGTATGTGGCATGACCTTTCACCTCCTTTGTAACCCCTTTTGCATGTTAATGGTGCATTATGATGCCCATTATGTTGTAGGTTACAAAGGGGAGTAATGTGGTGAATAATGAGGTTATAATATGGATGAAAATCAGATTTTCATCACATATAACCTTAACCCACGAAATTCACACCAAAGAGAGAGAGGAGAAAGTGTTCTTGGAGAACCGACTCGATCAAGCAAAGTGTTCGTCATCCGGGTTCGTGTGCAACACGTAGAGGCCGGGCCATTTGTGCGGCTTCAACATCCGGGCGATCCAAAGGCGTGACGGGGTCATTCCAAAGGTGTACAATTCGTGGCTGATCCATTAAGGTGGTTCAATCGACTCAACACCACCTTAACCAATTTCAACGATCACCAAAAGTAAGTAATCGTTGAACCTATAAATATATATATATTGGATGTGTATATATATATATATATATAAATATATGTGTGTCTATACATATTTGTGTGCACTAAGATCATGGCATAGTAGATCTATCGCTTTACACGCTTCCGCACACACGGTATATCGATCGGATCGGTATACCGGTACCTTCACGTCCCTTTGATCTCTAACACTTGATCCCTTTCTTTTTTCGAGTCATCTTTTCCGGGCTCTTTAAACTTTGCAGTAATTTCTCTAATGATCAATTTGGGTGTAACTAATTAGTCAAGATTTTGATATTATTTGGCTAAATTCTGTCAAAGTTAGGTCAATAACACCTTAAAAGGCCTTGTTAAGGTATTAAGGTTGTCCAACTTATATGTGAGCTTTAGGACCTTTTTTTCAACCGATGTGGGATACTTAACACGCCCCCTCACGAGTAGGCTCGGTTTTGTCGACTCTACTCGTGGACTTAGTGCCATCTTTGGGCAAGCCGAAAATTTCATCGGCTGGGGCTCCATCATCGTGTTGGGCCCGCTCTGATACCATGTTAAAGTTAAGTCAATAACACCTTAAAAGGCTTTTTAAGGTGTTATTAGCTCAACTTTAACAAACTTAGAATGCTAACTCATCGAAAACTTCACCAAACTATTCTTTATTTTGACTAACTTCACGTTTAGTTAATTTGTGAAATTGTTTTGTAGGTATTTGACTGAGGACTGGCATATGCTATGCCCTGTAGCCATGGAAGGCTGTCCTACAACATAGGAAGCATCGAAGGGTAACATGTAGAAGACGGTTATGGCTTCGACCAGCCTGGCGAAGAGGAAGACTATGACATATTGTATTGGAGGAAGAGTTGCACTAACTATGTACGTTCATGTTGAGGGAAGTGCTCCATTAAACTAATAAATTAAAAGGTGAATTATGCATGTTCTTTTGATATAATTAAATTGGTTGAACTGAAATGAATAAGTTTGAATTGAATGAGTATGAGCTGAAATGAATGAGTTTGACTTAAAATGAACCGAAATAAAATTACGTTTAATAGAATTTTTGTAAAAAATATTAAATTATTAATCAAATATTTCAATATTGTTGTAATATAAATATTTTTATAATTTTTTTATTTTTCATTTATTCAATTTTATATAACTTTCAAAATATAATTTATATAAATATATTTTTCAATTTTACAATACTAAAATATAATTTATATACATTTATTTTTTAATTTTAATATTTGGTGTAGTAAAATTATAAACCAATAATAAATCTATACACAAATAAAATTGAATATATTTATAACTTGCTTAGGTTATATACAGAATTATTTTCATATACCTTACACAAATGAAGATGAAGACAACAAAATACTAAGAAAGTGGAGTTTATGGAATTAAATGATTTAAATATTAAAATTTTTTAAGTTTTATGATTTCTTATATATAATGACATTTGTTTTTACACGTAAATAATTTTTATCTTACATCTATGTTCTGGATTGTCCGAAGTGGTTCGAAAGTATATGTTTCAAGTTTTGTTGACACTTTTCTCCATCAAGTTTGAATACAAATTAAGATTTATTATTTTAAAATTAACTTTATAATATTGTAATGCATGTCACTAAAAGTATAAAACTAAAATTTTCGTTGGGTGTTATTTTTTTCTAAAATGTTGTATGCTCCTAATTCATGAGTTTACTCATAAAAATATTTCAATTAGTTAATATTAGATTTCTGAGAAATATAAACTCTAATATTTTTTAATAACACATTTACACGTATTTAATTATTATAAAAATAAAATTAATAATTTTATTTATACATTTAATTTATTAATAATCGTATGTATTTATGGATACCTAATAATTTCTTAAAACTTTAAAATAATTTTATATAATTCTAAATATTTAAATATTTTTTGTTATTAATCTTATCTATATATGGATAATATTAAGTATATATATGGAAAATTAGATATGTAAATAAAAAATGTTTATAATATTTTATACAACCAAATTTATGATAAATCATTATAACAACAATTTTCTAATTTACATTATAAAAAATCATAAAAATAAAAAATAAAGTATAAATATGGTAATTAGTGAATAATTAATTTATTCTTTCTTGATGAACAAGACATAAACCTATCTTACATAAAGAAATCTCCCCAAATAACAATTTTATTATTCTCATCTCTCTTTCTAATCTATTATTCTCATTCAATGTCTCTTAAGTTTATAATACGTTATCACCACGATGTCATAGAAAAGTTCAACCGCGTTCTTCATTAAATATTTATCGAAGTTCTACTCATCCAAGATCCGAAGTTCCAATCACCAAGTATTCAACATTAGACAAGAATTTATATTTATATTTAATAATAGTTATACATATATCTATTTTTTCGTCCATTCTTCATAAATTACTCATGTTGAATCAATTAAATTTCAAATGTTCCTGAAAAACGTTATAATCTGATATTCTTGAAGTAATATCAAATTAATATAGCTCATGTTGAAATAATTAAATTTCAAACGTTACTGAAAAATATTATAATTTGATATTTCTAAAGTAATATCAAATTAAGTATGCCTACTAAACAAATTAAATTTTTAATGTTCCAACATTGTGATATCATATTCTTGAAAAAATATCAAAATAAAATATTTCTGAAGAACATCGTGATATGATATTCATGCAGAATTATCAATATGAGTTATAGTATGTATATGTGTAGTGGCCAAAAGTAAATTCACAAGTGAATCAGAGTATTAGAAAACATTATAATTTGATATTCATGAAGTAAAATCAAATCAATTATTCTTAATATATCAATTAAAGTAAATATTCTTGAAGAACATCAGGATATGATATTTCCGCAAAAATCAACTCAAATTGCTTCTGGCGTAGCAATTAAAATTTAAATAATAAAAAATATTATTGAAAGAATATTTTTATTGATTGATCCGAAGAAGCAAAGTTCAAACATTAAATATGTTGGAGTTGTGTACTTAATGTCTAGATTTAAGTAACGGAAACTCACGATCCATTGCCACTAATCTATTTAATTAAATAAACAATTATTTGCGTTTAATTATTTATAATTAAATATATGCAAATTATAGTCCTAGATTATATACGTTGTAGTTAGTATGGTGTGCGACGTCACACAGAAGATCATACTATCCGTTACTCGTATTTAATCGAACAGTTGCTCACGACCTAGATGGACACGAACCAATCCATCGGTATAGTCGTTGTGTGAGAGAGAAAATAATCTGTCTTGATTATTTTATCACACTTGTACACTTGGTGTATTGGGCGGATCTGCTTGAGATTTATCGATTAGGATTGCCGGCGATAATCGATTTAAGTCTCTGAGTATTTTATTCTTAATCCCCGATACTATTGCGGGTGTGTATATTTAATATAAGTGACTTTGATTTACCAAAGGAATTAACCGATTTAATTATTGGGTTAATTACCGGTTAAGTTGGGTCACTATATTTTATATATGGCATGCCGTGAATATTTGACGGGAAAGTGTATCCCGTAAGGGTTGATAATATCCCCGAGATGAGTTCATAAGGAATTATTATGTAAACCCTGCAGGTGGATTCGTTCCGCATAATAATTAAGGTTGAATGGTACTAGTCTCGGAAATAAGAGATGAATAAATTAATTAGCAATAAATTAATTTTATTCATGGATATTTAAATCTTAAATACACGGAATAAATAATACTACCGGAGAAATATTATTTGATATAATATGGTGAATATTGGGAGTGCAATTATATTTATTTAGTGGAGTTAATCATATAATTAATAATAGTAAGGATTAATAGATTTGGGCTTGGGCTCAATTTAATCACTATTATTGGAAGCCCAATATTCCACCTCCTTAAGATCCCCTACGTAGCCTATAAAAGCACTACATGGTCTTCTCTATTCTCATAACTTGAAGATCACAATTCTAGAGAGAGAGAGTAGAGAGGAGGATCCATGGAGTTCGGTAGATCGTCGCCCACACGACGTCCAAGCTAGTGCAAGGAATACGTCGGAAGATCTCAAAGGTCGTCAAATTGAGTTCTTCGTTTTTCCGAACAACGAGAACGAGGTAAATCGTAAATCCCTCTTTATGATTCTATCGTTTAATTATCGTGAAAATATCATGAACAAAGATCCGAGGACGAACCCCGGAACGAGGATACACCGCGCGGTGGTGGTCGAAGACCACCGGACCGGCTGCGTGATCCCCGTGGGGATCGAACCAAGCGAACCCCGGCTGGACGTCGGGGACGCGTGCATGGGAGCCCTCGGCCGAAGCCGAGGGGGCGATCGATGCCCTAGGGCACGATCGTCGGGCGGGCGGCTGGTGCGCCCGCAGCGGCTCGTCATCGAGCCGCACCTCCACGGCGGGTAGCAGGTCGCCGGACCTGTTGCCGGGGGCTGCCGGGAGCAGCCCCAGCGATCGCATCATGCGATCGCGAGCCCCACGTACGGGGCTCGGCTGGACGCGCGTGGGTTCGCCCACGGCCGCGTGTTCGGTTGAGCTTCGGGCTTCGTGGCGTGCTCGCGATCAAACTCCGGCGAAGGGTTTTTCGATTGGGTTGTCGGTTCCGCAATTTTGACAATCCGGATATTCGATCTCCAAAGGATTTCGGTAGGAATTAATTAGATAATTTATTTATTTAAATTTATTAATTCCGGGATATCGATTTCCAACAATTGGTATCAGAGCGATGATTTTAGTTCATGGTATTTTTCGATAAATTGTTCTACCTTGCAGGGTTTCCGATTATTATGGCTAGATTTAATTTTTATTAATTAATGTCATAATAATGTTCTTGATTATTAAACTCTCGGTGATGTTATTTGTTCTTGTGTGGTGAATTCTTGTTCTTAATTTTTCTTGAAATTGTTTGAGGTCGTTTTCATGTAGAGAATCGATACCGGATAGCGTAGTAATAAATTTGTGATTTATTTTACGTTGGATCGATTCCGAAACGACGACCGGAAAGGTGTGACGTAGGAGACGATGAGAGGGAGGGCTCCGGGATCGACCAATCCCCATGGACGATCCCATGGATCGATCGATCGCATGGGGAGGGCGCATCGCGCCTCTCGGCCGCGGTGTCACCGGCATTGGTGGCTCGTGGTTGGGCGGTGGCGGCGGTGGTGCTCCTCCTCGGCTAGTGGTCGATGGGAGGGGCGCGGGGATTCTCACCCCGTGCTTCTCCCGACGAAGATTTACTTTCCTAAATTATTCGGTTTTCCTATTTTGAGTATTCCTATTTTTGGGAATTCCCATGGAATAGGAAAAAAATAAATTTAGAATAAATTTATTTTTCCTTATGATTATTCCTATTCTTGGGAATTTTCATGGATTAAGAAAGGGAATAAATTTATAATTAATTTATTTTTCCTATTTAATTATTCCTTTATGGAATTTTAATGGATTAGAAAAATAATTAATTTGGAAAGTTTAGGAGTCCTAAATTAATTTTTCCTTATTTAATTATTCCTCTATTGAATTTTTAATGGATTAGGAAAGGAATTAATTTGGAAGGACTAGGAGTCCTAAATTACTTATTTCCTTATTTCATTATGGAAATCTTCTAGAATATTCCAAGTGGGTCTTGGATAGGATTCTAGAGATTTAATGGAATTAAAAAAGGAAAATAAAAATAATAAAAATATTAATAATATTTAATTTTATTTTTGATTTATTCGATTGACTTAATTTTCGAATTAAGTAACTTTTGGATTTATTAAAAATAAATAGATTTAAATATTGGAATTAATATTCCCGTCACATGGAGCATTCAAGAACGAAGACTGGAGACTAGAAGATGCGTACGGAGATGCGATAAAGCCATAATAGTCGGAAAATAATATTCTAGTATTATTTTGATTATGTGATAATATTCTATGTGCTTTATTTCATGTATGCATGCTTATGTGTATTTAATTATGCATTAGATAGCGTATCCCTTTATTGTAAAAAGCTAAGTGGGAGAGGGTATGGAAACATATCCATGGTCTCCATTGCTGTTCTCTTGGTGACTTTTATGAACTTTCGAAGTTCATATAGATAAGCCATTGGAGGAGAATTCTTGTAATTCCTTTTACAAGAAACATTGATTAAGTTTATCAAACAATGCCTAATTTGTCTTTCTGAAACTGATTTCAAGTCGACTCATTCTCACCCCGGGGAGTGGAATGGAGCCAAAGCCACTTGGTCATGTCGAGGACACAAATTAATTAGAGACATTCGTACCATTCTTTTGAAGGTGGATCGATTGTCTGCTCGGCTCCCTCATTTATGAGAGATAGGGTTGTTCGCATGGTGAATCACTGGTTAGAAACTTCGAGTTTCACTTATCATTCTCCGCGTCCTGATTTACAAAAATCTAATGGATCAAGTAATTGGATTTCAATTATATAAATCTTTTGGTATAGTAAACGTCCACACGAACGTGGCTTGCTATACTGAATGGGATTTTGGAATAATTGATGTAGACAGTTATAGGGAATTGTGAAGGATTGCGAGTTATCGTAAACGTCCACACGAACGTGGCTTGCGGTGACGTAGCGATTCCAAACGATTCACCTTAGATACTGAGTAATGGTTTACACTTAGGTACGCTTTATAGTATTCTTCCCAACGAAGTATATGAAGGATAATATCGAAGGTTGCCTCCCTAAAACGCAATAAGGTGACCAGGAGATGTGTTCGGCCGAAGCACATGAGCAAACTCAGTCGGAGTAAGTGGAAGCGCGGGCGAGCAGAAATGACGTGTTCGGTCCGTCGGAATTCATGTAATTGCTTTTGGGCCCTAAACGTAAGGGATGGGCCTAAAAGAGGATATATTGGTGGGCTCGGCCCACTAACCTACTTTAGTAACCCTAATTGGTATTCTCTATAAATAGTAGGTGTAATATTTTATTAAGGACATCTATACATTTTCCCAAAAATTCCTAGAGAGCAATATTGCCTTGTTCACTACTCAATCCCCAAAATATCCATTCTTAGTTGATTATTGGAGAACACAATTTTTCCACCATCAACAATTGGCGCTAGAAGGAGGGGGATCCTCGGGCGTTGAGTAGATACTGAACGAGTAGTAGCATGAACCATCCGAGCAGCACAATGGGTTTTCAAACAACGGCCGGAGCATCGGGCCTCACCTCGGCAGACAAGGGGAAGGGGCCCGAGAAGTCTAACGATGTCAGGGCAAGGGAGATGGAGATGTCCCATATAGAGAGAGACCAGCTCGACCACATTGAGATGTTGAGGGCCGAGCAAAGGGATATAAGGGCAGAAGAAAGGATCCTCCAGGAGAAGAAGAGAGAAGCCATTAGGAACCCACGTTCCAGGGAGGGTCTGCCCGACCTGAACCTTGAATGTCTCCAAACCCCCGAAGACATCAAGAAGACTATACAATTGCTACAAGAGAAGTCAGCCCGGTTGGAAAGGGCAAACAAAAATTTGGGCCAAGGACCCTTAGTAAGGGATCTAGACGGGGAGTTCCAAAACGAAGAATTTGAGGAAGAACAAGAAACGCGCAGAGTCTCCCCGAGGCGACCCCGGAAGAAAGGTCGAAGATCGGGATTAGTTCGGCAAGACGAATATGACGGCGACTCTAGTGAATCGCAAAAATCAGAGGGAAGTTATGAAGAATGGGACGATCAGAGAGAGATCAGAGCACTCCAACAGCCGGGGAGACGTGTTCGGCGACCGAGGAGGCGTAAGGGAGATCGCCCAGACGAGAGCATCATTAGAAGGCTAGAGGAAATGGAGAAGCAGATCGCCTTGCAGAAGGGCGAGGGACCCCGGAAGATCGTCCTGACAGATCCTCTGTCCCGCCGTCTATCAAGCGAGAGAACTCAGGCAGACATCGCCCCGATGATGAATACGATATACGATGGGAAGGCGGACCCGGAGGTTCATTTGAGTAAATACAATATTTATATGGTCGGGCGAGGCGCCAGCGACGCAACTAAATGTAGACTTTTTCCCCTCACCTTGGGGGATACGACACACAAGTCTTCCGAGTCGATCTGTGGAAAGTTTTGAGGAACTGGGAGATCTGTTCGTTACTTACTTCGCTGCCAAAATTCAGCGCCCAGAAAGCAGGCAGAGGCTTATGGGGATCAAACAGGGGAATGAAGAGACGGATGAGCAGTATCTCGACCGAATAGAAAAGATAATTTCCCACGGAGAGCCTATTATAGATGATGTGCTCATACATGCTGTGGTCGGAGGATTGAAACCCAGCTCAGAACTGTTCAAACCCATGATGCGGGAGTACCCAAAAACGTATGCTGAGTTCCGCCGGCGGGCCGTGGAGGAGATCGTGCAGCAGCGGATCTACGAACAGAGGATGAAGGAAATCGAAGGTCAGACCAAGAAGGAGAAACCTAACTTCGAGAGAGGATTGGGTTAAGAAGAACACCGGCCCCAGAAATTTCAATGGCCCGAGAAGAGAGCATCATATCGAGCCAGGAGAGAATGGAGTGTTTCATGGAAAGACGGCGAGAAAGATTCTGGAAATTTTTCGGGACAATAACGTGTTCGCCCTGATGCCACCGCCACCCCTCGTCGGGCCGCCTGAAAGAAGGAACCCGAACAAGTGGTGTGAGTTTCATGAAGACATTGGGCACCCCACGGATGAATGTAGGCAGTTGCTCGATCAGCTAAGGCAACTATTCAGAGAAGGAAGGCTGGAACAGCTGCTGAGGAGACCGGGGAGAGGAAGAGGCCGACGGGGTAACGGCCATCACAACCGACCATATGCGCCTCACAATCAGAGATTACCTGAACCCCAGAGACTGCAGATCGAACAGCCTCCACCGCCTCCGCCGGTCGAAGTACGAGGAAATAGAGATCTGCCGCCGATGAGAGAAGGCGAGAGAATTAACATGATCGGCGGCATAGCCCCCGGAACCCGGAAATCAAAAAGGCAGAAGAAGGCCGAGCTGCGGATGTGGGAGGGCATCAATGCCGTAATACCAATGAAAGAGTCGGGCATCGCCAAGGGCATCATAATACAGTTCACCGACCAGGATCGAGCGGGGGTCAGATACCCGAAGATGGAGTCGCTGGTCGTGATGGCCAGGATTCAAGGCGTCGAGGTAGCTCGTATCCTGATTGACAATGGTGCCCGTTGCAACATTCTGTTCAAGAGAACATTCGACCAGCTGGGAGACATGGCGGAATACCTAAAGTCATATGAAGGCTCGCTAAGGGGTTTCGGCGACGTTGAGGTGAAGCCCTATGGAAAGAACTGTTGGAATTCGATATCCCGGGCTATTAAAATTTGCGGAAACAATAACCCGAACGAAAACCTTCGCCAGAGATCACATGAACACCGACTCATCCGCCGGAGTCCGGCCTTCGGAGACCACGCGCCTGAAGACACGCGGCCCGCCCCCGCCCGAACCCCCGCGAGCCGGGGTTCACGCGATCGAACATCGCGTTCGATGGGGCTGCATCCGGCAGCCCCCGGCAGCAGGTCCGGCGACCTGCTGCCCGCCGTGGAGGAGCCCCCACCGTCGAGGTGGGGAGGTGACGGCATCAGCCCGCCACCGCCGGCGATCGCGCCCCATGGCAGCGATCGCCCCCTCGGCCGAAGCCGAGGGTTCTCCTTCGCGCGCCGAACCCTAGGCGTGCGATGCCACGCGGTCCGGTGGCTTCGCCACCACCGCGTGATCGTTCGTTTAATCCGGGTTCGATCTTCGGATCTTGCGTTCTACGGTATTCTCGATAAATCCGAAATCGAACAATTATCAAGGGCGTTTAGATATTGTACCTTTCGATTCGTTGTTCGGAGAAACGAAATCAAGATGACCTTTGAATCTTCCCACGTATTCCTTGCACTCCGTTCGAACGTCGGGTGGGCGACAATCTATCGAACTCCTATGGATCTCCTTCAACTCTCTAGAATATCAAGTATGATAATCTTGTCTTATGATTTATGAAGGCCATGTAGTGCTTTTATAGGCTACGTAGGGGATCTAAAGGAGGTGGAATATTGGGCTTCTAATATTGAAGATTAAATTGAGCCCAATGCTCAAGTCCATTAATCCTTATCAATATTAATTAATTTATTTTCCACTATATAAATTAATTGCACTCCCAATATTAAACCATATTATATCCAAATAATATTTCTCCGGTAGTATTATTTATTCCGTGTATTTAAGATATAAATATCCATGAATAAAATTTATTTATTGCTTAATAAATTTATTCATCTCTTTTATCCGAGACTAGTACCACTCAACCTTATTTATTATGCGGAATTAAATCCACTCGCGAGGTTTACATAATAAATCCTTATGAGCTCATCTCGGGGATATTATCAACCCTTCCGGGATACACTGTCCCGTCAAGAATTCACGGCATGCCATATATAAAATATAGTGACCCAACTCAACCGGTAATTAACCCAATAATTAAATCGGTCAATTCCTTTGGAAAATTAAAGTCACATATATTGAATATACACACCCGCAATTGTATCGGGGATTAAGAATAAAATACACTGAGTCTCAAATCAATTATCGCCGAGCAAACCTAATTGATGAGTCTCAATCGATCCGCTCAATACACCAAGTGTACAAGTGTGATAAAATAATTAAGATAAATTATTTTCTCTCTCACACAACGACTATACCGATGGATTGGTCCGTGTCCATCTAGGTCGTGAGCAACTGTTCGATTAAAATACGAGTAACCGATAGTATGATCTTCTGTGCGCCCATGCTTGCACCATACTAACTACAACGTATAAAATCCAGGACTATAATTTACATGTATTTAATTAACAATAATTAAAAGCAAATGAATGTTTGTATTTAATAGGTAAATTAAAGTGTACAAGGAGTTCAGAATACTCAAATCTAGACATTAAGTATACTACTCCAACAATCTCCCACTTATACTAAGGTCTAGTCTTATCTTCCAAACTTCTGACTCCCAAACCCTCCAAGTGCTTGAAATATACTTCCTTAGGAAGTATCTTGGTGAAAGGGTCCGCTAGGTTGTCCTCCGAAGTTATCTTGGTGACTATCGCATCGCCCCTCTTGACGATGTCTCGAATCAGGTGGTACTTGCGCTCTATGTGTTTCGTAGCACTATGGGACCGTGGTTCCTTACTGTTTGCCACTGCACCGCTATTATCACAATAAATTGTCATAGCCTTGGGCAAACTCGGAATCACATCTAAGTCCTGGAGGAAATTAAGGAACCAAACTGACTCTTTCGCTGCCTCTGAGGCTGCAACATATTCAGCTTCCACGGTAGAGTCTGAAATGCACTTTTGCTTAACACTCTTCCATGATACGGCTCCACCTCCCAAAGTGTACACATAGCCTGATGTCGACTTTCGCCGGTCCTTATCAGCTTGGAAATCCGAATCTGTGTAACCCAGAGGAATCAGATTGTCTGCTCCGTAACTCAGAACATAATCCTTAGTATTTCGCAAATACTTGAAAATGCTCTTTACGGCAGTCCAATGAGCCTCTCCAGGATTACTCTGATATCTTGCTACTACGCCTAACTGCATAGCAGATATCAGGCCTCGTACATAACATTGCATACATCAAGCTTCCCACAGCCGAAGCGTAGGGAACTGCTTTCATTTTATCTTTCTCCTTCTGTGTCCGAGGACACATCTCTTTAGAAAATTAAGTTCCTTTACTGAAGGGTAGTTCACCCTTCTTGGAATCTTGCATGTTAAAACGAGCCAGAATCGTGTCTATGTAAGATTGCTGGGAAAGGCATAATGTTCTATTCCGGCGATCCCTTATAACCTTGATCCCTAGAACATGTCCGACTTCTCCCAAATCTTTCATATCGAATTGTCTAGACAACCATCCCTTTATGTCTGATAACATCTTTACATTGTTGCCAATGAGAAGAATGTCATCTACATAAAGCACGAGAAACACCACCTTCTTTCCATCACGTTTCCAATACACACACGATTCGTCCATGCTTTGACTGAATCCAAAAGATTGGACTACTTCGTCAAACCGCAGGTTCCACGATCTCGAGGCTTGTTTCAATCCATAAATAGATCGATTAAGCTTGCACACTAGATGATCTCGCCCCTTAGCAATGAATCCTTCTGGTTGTTTCATATAAATCGTCTCGTCAAGACTTCCATTTAGGAAAGCTGTCTTGACATCCATTTGCCACACCTCATAATCCATATGAGCTGCTATGGATAAGAGAATCCGGATCGACTTTATCTTGGCTACCGGCGAGAAGGTCTCCTCATAATCGATTCCCTCTTTCTGAGTATATCCTTTCGCAACAAGCCGAGCTTTAAAGGTTTCAACCTTTCCGTCAGATCCTCTCTTTCTCTTGTAGACCCATTTACACCCAATTGGCTTTACGCCGCTTGGTGGTTCTACAAGATCCCAGACTTTATTTGAATCCATAGATTCAATTTCGGATTTCATCGCTTTCTTCCAAGAAGGCGCATCCATATCTTGTACCGCCTCATCATAGGTCCAAGGATCGATTTCATGAACTCCAGGTCCAGGGTCCGAAGACTCACCCAGTCCAATCCATCGGTCTGGTTGTTTAAAAACCCTCCCACTACGACGGCGTTCCGGTGTATTAACAGTGATAGTAGGTGCAGGTTCTAGTGGTGTATTGCTACTCGGTTCGGCTGTATCTAAGTCTTCGTTGTTACCTCTCAACTCATCAAGTATTATGTCACTCTTAGGCTTGTGGTCCATGACATAGTCTTCCTCTAAGAACCGAGCGTTAGTACTTATAACGATCTTCTGGTCCGTAGGACTATAGAACATGCCACCTTTAGTTCCTTTCGGGTATCCTACAAACAGCCGTAATTCTGATCTAGGTTCTAACTTATCGGCACCTTGTCGCAACACATGTGCCGGACAACCCCAGATCCGAATGTGTCTCAAGTTAGGCTTGCGCCCACTCCACAATTCCATGGGTGTGGTTGGTACCGTTTTGGTTGGAACCCTATTCAAAATGTACGCCGCTGTTTCCAAGGCATGTCCCAGAACATAATAGGTAAGTCCGAGTAACTCATCATTGATCGCACCATTTCCATAAGAGTCCTATTCCTTCTTTCTGACACACCATTCTGCTGAGGAGTATATGGTGAAGTCAGTTGGGATTCAATCCCATTCTCTGCCATGTATGCCTTGAATTCTCCAGACAGGTACTCGCCTCCGCGATCAGATCGCAGGCATTTAATGGATTTATTTTGAAGGTTCTCCACAACAGCCTTGAACTCCTTGAACTTGTCAAAGGATTCGCTCTTGCGGCGCATCAAATATACAAATCCATATCTTGAGTAATCATCAGTGAAAGTGATGAAATACTCGTACCCTCCCCTTGCCTGAGCAGACATAGGTCCGCATACATCAGAGTGAATCAAATCCAATACTTGTTCAGCTCTACGTCCTTTACCAGAAAAAGAACGCTTGGTCATTTTACCCTCTAAACAGGATTCGCAGGTTGGAAGGTCCTCTCCTTCAACATTGCTGATTAATCCATCAGCTTTCAACCGTTGAAGCCTATTCGAGTTTATATGACCTAGCCTTAGATGCCACAAGTATAATTGATTCATTTTAGAAGGTTCCTTTCTCTTATTGGTGTTCGTAGATGTGTTATTACTCTCGGTTAGTTGCATCGTGTTAGACTCGGGATTTAGCACATACAGATCGTCTACCAATGTACCAGAACAGATAATCTCACTATTTCTTCTTATGATCACAGAGTGGTCAAAAGAAACAGAATATCCATTCATAATAAGTTTAGAAACCGAAATTAAATTCTTTCTAAAGTTGGGTACATAAAGACAATTATGTAAAACTAAAACCCTATCACTACTAAAGCGTAAGTGAACGTCTCCCACTGCAACAGCCGCCACCCTCGCGGCATTGCCCATGTAGACCACGATCTCTCCCTCTCTAAGTCTCCGGGTTTCCTGGAACCCCTGCAATGAATTGCAGACATGATCAGTGGCCCCCGTATCAACACACCAGGTGCTGGTAGATAACACCACTGACAATGTTTCAGTGACTAAGGAAAATTTCGTACCTTTGATGAGAGGACAATCAGACTTCCAGTTCCCAGACTGCTTGCATCGATAGCACTTGCCTCGCGGCTTGCTCTTCCCAATCCGTGGTTTGGAACCACTGGGCTTCTTTGCTTGCACTTCTTCCTTGGCCATAAGAGCTTGTGATTTTCTGATCACACTTATGATTTTCATCCTCAAGTCATCGTTTTTAAGCGATTCCTCTAGCGGGCGAAATACAATGAGTATGTCAATCACCTCTTCAGCGGTATCCACGCTATGTCTCAACATCATATTGAGGTCATTCTTAATGTCCTCATCAGTTGGGACAACAGCAGATATAGAAGGCTCAACAGTCTGGACAATGTCCAGATTTCGTTCCCAACCATTACTATATGGAACCAGTGAGTTTTCATCTTTAAGTATATCACAAAGTGGGGTCACAGTCATTCCTAACCTATAAGCACACATAAAATAAACAAACAATTTAATATCCGATATTATCTCCCTCAAATAATATCATTAAATCACTAATTACATCTAAAGTCCCATCAGGTAAGGCAAGCCACGGTGTGTGGACGTTTACCCACCTAAATGACTTAGCAATTAGATTTCCTTTGGTCATACTTCTCTTATAGCGGAACCTCGGTGGGAGGAATACTACAAGGCGTATCTAAGTGTAAACCATTACTCAGCACCAAAGTAAATCGTTTGGAATTGCTACATCACCGCAAGCCACGTTGTGTGGACGTTTACGATAACTTCACAACTCTTCACAATTTCTTACAACTGTCTACATCAATTAATCCAAAACCCGTCAGTATAGCAAGCCACGTTGTGTGGACGTTTACTACACTAAGAGATCTTTATAATTGACTCCTAATTACTTGATCCATTAGATTTCGTAAATCAGGACGCGGAGAATCATAAGTGAAACTCGAAGTTTCTAACCAGTGATTCACCATGCGAACAGCCCTATCTCTCATAAATGAGGGAGCCGAGCAGACAATCGACCCACCCTTAAAAGAATGGTACGAAGGTCTCTAATTTGTGTCCTCAACATGACCAAGTGGCTTTGGCTCCATTCCACTCCCCGGGGTAAGAATGAGTCGACTTGAAATCAGTTTTGGAAAGACAAATTAGGCATTGTTTGATGAACTTAATCAATGTTTCTCGTAAGAGGAATTACAAGAACTCTCCTCCAATGACCCGTCTATATAAACTTCAAAAGTTTATAAAAGTCACCAAGAGAGCAGCAATGGAGACCATGGGTATGTTTCCATACCCTCTCCCACTTAGCTTTTTACAATAAAGGGATACGCTATCTAGTGCATAAAAGTAAACACATATAGCATGCATACATGTAATAAAGCACATAATATTATCACATAGTCAAAATAATTACTAGAATATTATTTTCCGACTATTATGGCTTTTACTCCATCTCCGTACGCATCTTCTAGTCTTTAGTCTTTGTTCTTGAATGCTCCATGTGACGAGAATATTAATTTCCAATATTTAAATCTATTTATTTTTAATAAATCCAAAAGATACTTAATTAATAATAATTAAGTCAATCGAATAAATCAAAAATAAAATTAAATATTATTAATATTTTTATTTATTTTATCTTCCCTTTCTACTTCATTAAATCTCTAGAATAATCTATCCAAGACCCACTTGGAATATTCTAGATGATTTCCATAATGAAATAAGGAAATAAAATAATTTAGGACTCTTCTACTTTCCAAATTAATTAGATTCCTAATCCATGAATATTTCCATAAAATAGAAATAATCAATTAGGAATCCTAATTAATTCCAAATTGATTCTTTTCCTAATCCATGAGAGTTCCCAAAAATAGGAATTCTCAAATAGGAAAAACCCGAACCAATTAGGAAAGTAAATCTCCGGACCGGGATAGCACGGAGTGGGGATCCCCGTGCCACCATAGACCGCCGCCTATGCCGCCGCCGCCCAGCCCACGCGCCACCACCACTGGTGGCCGGCGTGACCGGAACTCCCGCGGCAGCCTCCTTCGGCCGAGGGTCGATCGATCCTCATGGATCGACCATGGGGATGGTCGATCCTTGTCCTCACCCTCACGATCATCTCCTTCGTCACGCGTCTTCTCCGGCGGTCGTTTCGGCATCGATCCAACACAAAATAAATTACAAAATTGATTTTACACTATCCGGTATCGATTCTATACATGAAATCGACCCTATACAATTTCCGGAAAAACGTAGAACGTAATAATAAATCCTAAATTCGGTCAACCCCCGAATTTTTACTATTACAAGCATTCACCACCAAAAACGAATCTCGACATGTCCGAGAGTTTAATCAAACCAACAATCATGACAAAATAAATTAACAAAAATTAATTAAGCCATAATAGTCGGAAACCCTGCAAGGTAGAACAATTTTATCGAAAATACCGCGAACGTAAACCACGCTCTGATACCAATTGTTGGAATTCGATATCCCGGGCTATTAAAATTTGCGGAAACAATAACCCGAACGAAAACCTTCGCCGGAGATCACATGAACACCGACTCATCCGCCGGAGTCCGGCCTTCGGAGACCACGCGCCCGAAGACACGCAGCCCGCCCCCAGCCGAACCCCCGCGAGCCGGGGTTCACGCGATCGAACATCGGGTTCGATGGGGCTGCATCCGGCAGCCCCCGGCAGCAGGTCCGGCGACCTGCTGCCCGCCGTGGAGGAGCCCCCACCGTCGAGGTGGGGAGGTGACGGCACCAGCCCGCCACCGCCGGCGATCGCGCCCCATGGCAGCGATCGCCCCCTCGGCCGAAGCCGAGGGTTCTCCTTCGCGCGCCGAACCCTAGGCATGCGATGCCACGCGGTCCGGTGGCTTCGCCACCACCGCGTGATCGTTCGTCTAATCCGGGTTCGATCTTCGGATCTTGCGTTCTACGGTATTCTCGATAAATCCAAAATCGAACAATTATCAAGGGCGTTTAGATATTGTACCTTTCGATTCGTTGTTCGGAGAAACGAAATCAAGATGACCTTTGAATCTTCCCACGTATTCCTTGCACTCCGTTCGAACGTCGGGTGGGCGACGATCTATCGAACTCCTATGGATCTCCTTCAACTCTCTAGAATATCAAGTATGATAATCTTGTCTTATGATTTATGAAGGCCATGTAGTGCTTTTATAGGCTACGTAGGGGATCTAAAGGAGGTGGAATATTGGGCTTCTAATATTGAAGATTAAATTGAGCCCAATGCTCAAGTCCATTAATCCTTATCAATATTAATTAATTTATTTTCCACTATATAAATTAATTGCACTCCCAATATTAAACCATATTATCTCCAAATAATATTTCTCCGGTAGTATTATTTATTCCGTGTATTTAAGATATAAATATCCATGAATAAAATTTATTTATTGCTTAATAAATTTATTCATCTCTTTTATCCGAGACTAGTACCACTCAACCTTATTTATTATGCGGAATTAAATCCACTCGCGAGGTTTACATAATAAATCCTTATGAGCTCATTTCGGGGATATTATCAACCCTTCCGGGATACACTGTCCCGTCAAGAATTCACGGCATGCCATATATAAAATATAGTGACCCAACTCAACCGGTAATTAACCCAATAATTAAATCGGTCAATTCCTTTGGAAAATCAAAGTCACATATATTGAATATACACACCCGCAATTGTATCGGGGATTAAGAATAAAATACACTGAGTCTCAAATCAATTATCGCCAAGCAAACCTAATTGATGAGTCTCAATCGATCCGCTCAATACACCAAGTGTACAAGTGTGATAAAATAATTAAGATAAATTATTTTCTTTCTCACACAACGACTATACCGATGGATTGGTCCGTGTCCATCTAGGTCGTGAGCAACTGTTCGATTAAATACGAGTAACCGATAGTATGATCTTCTGTGCGCCCATGCTTGCACCATACTAACTACAACGTATAAAATCCAGGACTATAATTTGCATGTATTTAATTAACAATAATTAAAAGCAAATGAATGTTTGTATTTAATAGGTAAATGAAAGTGTACAAGGAGTTCAGAATACTCAAATCTAGACATTAAGTATACTACTCCAACAAGATCAAGTTGGCCGTGGAGCTCGTCGACTACCAGGACGCTGCCATTCGTATCACTCGAACTACTGAGTTCGTCGTGGTCGATATAGAGAATGTCTATAACGCTTTCTTAGGTAGACCATTTCTGGAGGCATTCGAGGCTGTGGCCTCGTCCCACTATTATTGTATTAAGTTCCCTACCCTGAACGGATCCGTTGGGACCGTGAAGGGAGACCAATATATGGCAAAGAAATGTTTTGATTATGACTTATGTTCGGATGAGAGTTTGGCGAAGATCGCACAAGGAATTAACTGCGGTCCCCGAGCTGAGGACGCAAGGAGATTCATCGAAGAAGGTCGGGTCGAAGTCAAAGAGATCGATCCTACGAAAGAGATGGAGATCGAAGAAAGCGATTACCTGGCCACTCTCTGGCAGGAAGGAGAGGTTGGACAAGCAAATTCGGTCATTGCAGAAGGGGAAAAGATCCAAGAGATCGAGGACGACGTGGAACCTCGCATAGGCGAGGAGAATGAAGAGATCGCTGATCCCCGGGGCCCATCCCAATGCTCAGCAGTGGACGATCTAGAAAGTGTGTGTTTAGACCCCATCCGACCGGAGACTGTAGTACTGGTCGGGTCAAGGCTGCCCGAGGAAGTCAAGCGGGAGCTAGTCGAATGCTTGCGGAGAAACATGGACGTATTCGCCTGGTCACACAAGGACATGACGGGAATTGACCCGAAACACGCATGCCATCACCTCAAGATTGATCCTATGAGAAAGCCCGTGGCGCAGAAACGGCGCAGGATGGGTCCAGAAAAATACGAGGCTTTGGCCGTGGAGGTAAAGAAGTTGATAGATAACGACCTGGTGATAGAGGCTTGAGGAGAACCTCAATGGTTGTCCAACTCGGTGCTCGTGAGAAAGACGGGGAATGCATGGAGGTTGTGCGTGGATTTTACAGACCTGAACCGAGCATGCCCAAAAGACCACTTCCCCATGCCCCACATCGACCACCTCGTTGACAACACTTCTGGCTATGCGGTGCTCTCCAAGTGTGATTGCTATGCAGGCTACCATCAAATCCCAATGGCCTCGGAGGATATCGAGCATACCTCCTTCTACACGGAAAAGACGGTACTGAGTTGGAAGCGGATGCCATTCGGGTTAAGAAATGCAGGGGCCACGTATCAACGTTTGGTGAATAAGATGTTTGCCGAACAAATTGGCGAAACCATGGAGGTGTATGTGGACGACCTCATTATCAAAAGCAAAATACTGGAAGACCACGTGAGGGATGTGGAGACCACGTGTGAGATTTTGAGGAAGTACAACATGAAGTTGAACCCGAAGAAGTGCCACTTCGGGGTCTTTGAAACAAAATTCCTGGGACACATCGTGAGTACCAGGGGGATCGAGGCGAACCCGAGCAAGATACAAGCGATAGTCGACTTAAGGGAGCCCCGGTGTTTGAAGGACGTTCAACGCCTGACCGGTTGCTTGGCCGCGCTGAGCCGATTCATACCCCGACTAGGGGACAAAAGCCGACCATTCTTTCAAGCCATAAAGAATCATAAGTTCAAGTGGAAGAAGGATAGCCAGGAGGCCTTCGATAGGTTGAAATTTCATTTACAGGATCCGCAGATCCTCTCGAAACCGGTCAGAGGGGAAAAATTGTTCCTTTACCTAGCGGCGTCCGAACATGCTGTTGGAATTCGATATCCCGGGCTATTAAAATTTGCGGAAACAATAACCCGACCGAAAACCTTCGCCGGAGATCACATGAACATCGACTCATCCGCCGGAGTCCGGCCTTCGGAGACCACGCGCCCGAAGACGCGTAGCCCGCCCCAGGCCGAACCCCCGCGAGCCGGGGTTCACGCGATCGAACATCGCGTTCGATGGGGCTGCATCCGGCAGCCCCGGGCAGCAGGTCCGGCGACCTGCTGCTCGCCGTGGAGGAGCCCCACCCGTCGAGGTGGGGAGGTGACGGCACCAGCCCGCCACCGCCGGCGATCGCGCCCAGCGATCGCCTCCTCGGCCGAGGCCGAGGGTTCTCCGTCGCGCGCCGAACCCTAGGCGTGCGATGCCACGCGGTCCGGTGGCTTCGCCACCACCGCGTGGTCGTTCGTCTAATCCGGGTTCGATCTTCGGATATTGCGTTCTACGGTATTCTCGATAAATCCAAAATCGAACAATTATCAAGGGCGTTTAGATATTGTACCTTTCGATTCGTTGTTCGGAGAAACGAAATCAAGATGACCTTTGAATCTTCCCACATATTCCTTGCACTCCGTTCGAACGTCGGGTGGGCGACGATCTATCGAACTCCTATGGATCTCCTTCAACTCTCTAGAATATCAAGTGTGATAATCTTGTCTTATGATTTATGAAGGCCATGTAGTGCTTTTATAGGCTACGTAGGGGATCTAAAGGAGGTGGAATATTGGGCTTCTAATATTGAACATTAAATTGAGCCCAATGCTCAAGTCCATTAATCCTTATCAATATTAATTAATTTATTTTCCACTATATAAATTAATTGCACTCCCAATATTAAACCATATTATATCCAAATAATATTTCTCCGGTAGTATTATTTATTCCGTGTATTTAAGATATAAATATCCATGAATAAAATTTATTTATTGCTTAATAAATTTATTCATCTCTTTTATCCGAGACTAGTACCACTCAACCTTATTTATTATGCGGAACAAATCCACTCGCGAGGTTTACATAATAAATCCTTATGAGCTCATCTCGGGGATATTATCAACCCTTCCGGGATACACTGTCCCGTCATGAATTCACGGCATGCCATATATAAAATATAGTGACCCAACTCAACCGGAAATTGACCCAATAATTAAACCGGTCAAATCCTTTGGAAAATCAAAGTCACATATATTAAATATACACACCCGCAATTGTATCGGGGATTAAGAATATAATACACTGAGTCTCAAATCAATTATCAACGAGCAAACCTAATTGATGAGTCTCAATCGATCCGCTCAATACACCAAGTGTACAAGTGTGATAAAATAATTAAGATAAATTATTTTCTCTCTCACACAACGACTATACCGATGGATTGGTCCGTGTCCATCTAGGTCGTGAGCAACTGTTCGATTAAATACGAGTAACCGATAGTATGATCTTCTGTGCGCCCATGCTTGCACCATACTAACTACATGTATAAAATCCAGGACTATAATTTGCATATATTTAATTAACAATAATTAAAAGCAAATGAATGTTCATTATTAATAGGTAAATGAAAGTGTACAAGGAGTTCAGAATACTCAAATCTAGACATTAAGTATACTACTCCAGCAATCTCCCACTTATACTAAGGTCTAGTCTTATCTTCCAAACTTCTGACTCCCAAACCCTCCAAGTGCTTAACATATACTTCCTTAGGAAGTATCTTGGTGAAAGGGTCCGCTAGGTTGTCCTCCGAAGTTATCTTGGTGACTATGGCATCGCCCCTCTTGACAATGTCTCGAATCAGGTGGTACTTGCGCTCTATGTGTTTCGTAGCACTATGGGACCGTGGTTCCTTAATTTTTGCCACTGCACCGCTATTATCACAATAAATTGTCATAGCCTTGGGGAAACTCGGAATCACATCTAGGTCCTGGAGGAAATTAAGGAACCAAACTGACTCTTTCGCTGCCTCTGAGGCTGCAACATATTCAGCTTCCATGGTAGAGTCTGAAATGCACTTTTGCTTAACACTCTTCCATGATACGGCTCCACCTCCCAAAGTGTACACATAGCCTGATGTCGACTTTCGCCGGTCCTTATCAGCTTGGAAATCCGAATCCGTATAACCCAAAGGAATCAGATTGTCTGCTCCGTAACTCAGAACATAATCCCTAGTATTTCGCAAATACTTGAAAATGCTCTTTACGGCAGTCCAATGAGCCTTTCCAGGGTTACTCTGATATCTCGCTACTACGCCAACTGCATAGCAGATATCAGGCCTCGTGCATAACATTGCATACATTAAGCTTCCCACAGCCGAAGCGTAGGGAACTGCTTTCATTTCATCTTTCTCCTTTTGTGTCCGAGGACACATCTCCTTAGAAAGATAAGTTCCTTTACTGAAGGGCAGTTCACCCTTCTTGGAATCTTGCATGTTAAAACGAGCCAGAATCGTGTCTATGTAAGATTGCTGGGATAGGTACAATGTTCTATTCCGGCGATCCCTTATAACCTTGATCCCTAGAACATGTCCGACTTCTCCCAAATCTTTCATATCGAATTGTCTAGACAACCATCCCTTTATGTCTGATAACATTTTCACACTGTTGCCAATGAGAAGAATGTCGTCTACATAAAGCACGAGAAACACCACCTTCTTTCCATCACGTTTCCAATACACACACGATTCGTCCATGCTTTGACTGAATCCAAAAGATTGGACCACTTCGTCAAACCGCAGGTTCCACGATCTCGAGGCTTGTTTCAATCCATAAATGGATCGATTAAGCTTGCACACTAGATGATCTCGCCCCTTAGCAATGAATCCTTCTGGTTGTTTCATATAAATCGTCTCGTCAAGACTTCCATTTAGGAAAGCTGTCTTGACATCCATTTGCCACACCTCATAATCCATATGAGCTGCTATGGATAAGAGAATCCGGATCGACTTTATCTTGGCTACCGGCGAGAAGGTCTCCTCATAATCGATTCCCTCTTTCTGAGTATATCCTTTCGCAACAAGCCGAGCTTTAAAGGTTTCAACCTTTCCGTCAGATCCTCTCTTTCTCTTGTAGACCCATTGTTGGAGTTGTGTACTTAATGTCTAGATTTAAGTATCGGAAAACTCCCGGTCATGGAATTTAACCTATTTAATTAATAAACAATTATTTGCAATTAATTATTATTAATTAATATATGCAAATCATAGTCCTGGATTTTATACGTTGTAGTTAGTATGGTGTTGCATGGGCACACAGAAGATCATACTATCGGTTACTCGTATTTAATCGAACAGTTGCTCACGACCTAGATGGACACGGACCAATCCATCGGTATAGTCGTTGTGTGAGAGAGAAAATAATTTATCTTAATTATTTTATCACACTTGTACACTTGGTGTATTGGGCGGATCGCTTGAGATTTATTGATTAGGATTACCTTGGATAATCAATTTAATCTCAGAGTATTTTATTCTTAATCCCCGATATTATTGCGGGTGTGTATGTTTAATATAAGTGACTTTGATTTTCCAAAGGAATTAACCGATTTAATTATTGGGTTAATTACCGGTTAAGTTGGGTCACTATGTTTTATATATGGCATGCCGTGAATTCTTGAAGGGACAGTGTATCCCGTAAGGGTTGATAATATCCCTGAGATGAGTTCATAAGGAATTATTATGTAAACCCTGCAGGTGGATTTAATCCGCATAATAATTAAGGTTGAACGGTACTATTCTCGGATACAAGAAATGAATAATATTTATTGAGCAATAAATAAATTTATTCATGGATATTTAAATCTTAAATACACGGAATAAATAATACTAATCGGAGAAATATTATTTGATATAATATGGATTAATATTGGGAGTGCAATTTTATTTATATAGTGGAAAATAAATGAAATTTAATATTGATAAGGATTAATGGATTTGGGTTGGACCCAATTTAATCTTCAATATTTAGAAGCCCAATATTTATTCTCCTTATGATCCCCTACGTAGCCTATATAAGCACTACATGGTCTTCACTTTTCATAACCTAAGTTACGCCAATCATAAAGTCTTGAGAGTGAGGAAGATCCATAGGAATCCGATAGATCGTCGCCCACACGACGTTCGGACGAAGTGCGAGGAATACGTAGGAAGATCGCAAGGTCATCAACGCGTTAATTCGTTTCTCCGTACAACGAATCGAAGGTAATAAATCATAAACCCTCTTTTATGATTTTGTGTGAATTGATTGTAGCGTATACATGAACACACGATCCGGATAAACGTACGAACTTCGGGGACGGGGATTCGAGATCCCCGGCGAAGGTCGAGAAAACCCTCGATGGGATCGAGGGTGGCGGCCGAACCCTAGGGTTCGACCGCCGGCGCGCGGATGAAGGGATGAGCCCCGGCTGGACGCCGGGGCATGGGGTCGACCTCGGGTCGACCGCCGAGGTTCGCCGTGGGCTGGTGCCACGGCGGGAGAACCCCAGCCCCTTCACCGGCGGCGTCGCGTGGAGAAACCCTCGGCTGGAGCCGAGGGGCGATCGAGCCCGTGAGCTCGATCGCGGGTATGCTACGGGGTCGCCCGTAGCTGCCTCGTACGTGTTACGGGTTCGCCCGTAGCGGGCGTACGGGGCTGACCCCTCCGCGAGCAGCGGGTTCATGAACCCGCTGCGGGGCTGCTACGAGTAGCCCCGGGGATGCCTCGTGCATCCCCAGCGATCATCATGGAGATGATCGCGAGCCCCGTGCGGGGGCTCGGCTGGGTGCTCGCGGCCTTCGGGCCTCGCTGGCTACTTGGTCGGGCCCCGGCTCGTGCGGTGGTTCGCGTTCGGATCTCCGGTGATGAAGGATTTCGTTCGGGTTATTATTTTCCGCAAATTTTAATATCCCGGGATATCGATTTCCAACAATTGGTATCAGAGCGTTTGGTTTCGTGTTCATGTATATGCTCGATTATTGTTCTACCTTGCAGGATTTCCGGCTATCATGGTTGGATTTAATTATTGTTTTCTTTAATTAATTATCATGATTAAACTCTCGGACATGTCGAGATTCGTTTTGTGTGGATGAATGTTTGTAATAGTAAAAAATTCGGGGGTTGACCGAATTTAGGATTTATTATTACGTTCTTTATTTTTCCGGAAAATGTATAGGGTCGATTTCATGTATAGAATCGATACCGGATAATTGTAATTTAATTCTTGTAATTTTAATTACGTTGGTTCGATGTTGAGACGATCGCCGGAAGACGAAGAAGGTGTGACGAAGAAGACAATGGACGAAGGGGCCGATCATCCCCATGATCGACCCCATGGATCGATCGCCGGCATAGGGGCTGTCCGTGGGAGCTTCCGGCCACGCCGGCCACCAGTGGTGGTGGCGCGTGGGCTGGGGGCGGCGGCGGTGCTCCTCCCGGGCGGCGGTCGATGGTGTGGGTGGTGCGGGGACTCCCAACCCGCGCTACTCCTACCATAATCCGACTTTCCTAAATTAATTCGAATTTCCTATTTGAGTATCTTCCTTTTAGGAAACTCTCATAGATTAGGGAGAGAATTAATTGAATTAATTTTATTCCTATGTGCTTTATTTCCTTCATGGAGATATTCATGGATTTGGAATTTAATTAATTTAGTATTAATTTATTTCCTATTTGATTATTCCTATTCTTGGGAATTTTCATTAGATGGAAATAAATTGATAATGGAAAGTAGAAGAGTCCTAAATTTATTTTTATTTCCTTATTCTATTATAGAAGTCTTCTAGAATATTCCGAGTTTTACTTGGATAGATTATTCTAAAAGATTTAATAGAATTAGATGGGAAATTAAATAAATAAAAATATTAATAATATTTAATTTTATTTTTGATATATTCGATTGACTTAATTTTCGAATTAAGTAACTTTTGGATTAATTGAAAATAAATAGATTTAAATATTAGAGATTAATATTCTCGTCACATGGAGCATTCAAGAACGAAGACTGAAGACTAGAAGATGCGTACGGAGATGGGATAAAGCCATGATAGTCGGAAAATAATTTTCTAGCATTATTTTGACTATGTTATGCTATGTGCTTTATTGCTTGTATGCATGCTATATGTGTTTATTTTATGCACTAGATAGCGTATCCCTATTATTATAAAAAGCTAAGTGGGAGAGGGGATGGAAACATTCCCATGGTCTCCATTACTGTTCTCTTGGTGACTCTTATGGACTTTCGAAGTTCGTATAGACGAGTCATTGGAGGAGAATTCTTGTAATTTCTTTTACAAGAAACATTAATCGAGTTTATCAAACAATGCCTAATTTGTCTTTCTGAAACTGACTTCAAGTCGACTCATTCTCACCCCGGGGAGTGGAATGGAGCCAAAGCCACTTGGTCATGTGGATGACACAAATTAGAGACCTTCGTGCCATTCTTTGATAGGTGGGTCGATTGTCTGCTCGGCTCCCTCATTTATGAGAGATAGGGTCGCTCGCATGGCGAATCACTGGTTAGAAACTTCGAGTTTCACTTATGATTCTCCGAGTCTTGATTTACAAAATCTAATGGATCTTGTAATTGGGAGTCAATTATTAAAGTCTCTTAGTATAGTAAACGTCCACACCACGTGGCTTGCTATACTAACGGATTTTGGATTAATTGATGTAGACAGTTATAAGTGATTGTGAAGAGTTGTGAAGTTTTCGTAAACGTCCACACCACGTGGCTTGCGGTGATGTAGCAATTCCAAACAATTTACTTTAGTGCTGAGTAATGGTTTACACTTAGATACGCGTTATAGTATTCTTCCCCACGAAGTTACGCTATAATCGATGTATGACCAAAGAAAATCTAATTGCTAAATCATTTGGGTGGGTAAACGTCCACACCACGTGGCTTGCCTTACCTGATGGGATTTTAGATGTGATTAGTGATTTAATGATGTTATTCCAGGGAGATAACGTCGGATATTAAATTAATTGTTTGTTTAAATGTGCTTATAGGATTAGAGAATTGCTATGAACCCACTTTCGTTGATACTTGAGGAAATTAACGCACTGGTTCCATACTGTATTGAATGGAAAGAAGAGTTAGACATTGCTCAGACTGCAAAAGAGTACAAAGACGTACTCAGTGAAACTTGTCCTCCTGGACTCACCATTAACTCAACTGAGGAGGAGATTTTTGACTTTGAAAAGTGGGGTAGTGCTCGTGCATTAGCCGCTAATCATGATGTCATGCTCAAACTCAAGTTGCTGTTTGGACATGATGGGGAGGCTAGAAAAGAGGCGATGAGGATACTCATAAAGATCTGTTACTTCGATGAAACACTTGATCATGTTTTTGAGATGATGGATCTTTTAGACGAGTTGAAACAATCGCAAGCTCTTATAGCCAAAGCCAAAGGTTTCGGACCTAAAGGCAAGGGAAAGGAGAGGAAGACAAGGGGGTCCGGTGGTCCTAAGGGACTTGGACCAAAGGGTGGGATAAAGAAGCCTTCTGGCAAATATCCCCAAGGGAAGCAGTCTGAGTACTGGGGGTCTACGTCTTGCCCTCTCAAAGGTACGAATTTTTTCTTTAGTCGTAAAACATAGTCAGCGGTGTTATCTACCAGAATTCTGGTGTGTAGATATGGAACCACTGATGGTATGTGCATTCTAAATGCAGGGGTTCCAGAAAACCCGGCGACTTAGATAAGAAGAGTTCAAGTCCACATGGGCAAAGCTGTTGAGGAAGCAGCGGTTGCAGTGGAAGACATTTATCTATCTTTTTGATAGTTATAGGATTTCATTTCAAGTTTATTGCTTTGTACCTTTTATTTTAGAAAGAACTTTTGTTCTGGATTTCTATTATTAATGGATATTTTATTTCTTTAATCATTTGATGGTTTAGACAAGAAATAATGGCGATATCTATTCTGGTACATTAGATAGCAATATATGAATGATGAATCCTTAGTCTACCACGATGCAACAAACCGTTATATATATAAACTTGCTTTACTTATTAGATGTATTTCTTTATCAATCATTATACTTGTGAATTCTTGAACTTAGTAGTATTTATTCAAAAGGGGATTCAAAAGGTCGAAATTGATTTATTCAATTATAGTTGGAGGAATGGACCTCCCGACCTAAGAATAAAATTTTGGAAGAAGATACAACTAAGTTAACCTTTCTGGATAAAGGATGGAGTTCGGACGAGTATTGAGAATGATCAAAGATGATATATGCAGACATATGTGTAATTAGAAAGGTGTAAGTAGTTTCTTTTTTAAGGAACACTTGAAGATGGATTAGAATGCTTGATGTGCCATAAAAGCAAAGTGTTTCAACACAAAGCTATTATGGGGAACCTTCAAAGTAAATCCGTTGAAAGGCTGCGACCTGTTCGCGGAGGCCACTACCTATCTAAAGAGCGCATAGCATAAATCAAGGATTGAGATTAAGGTCTCAAACGAATGCACCATACACTGATGTGTAGACATGGTGTGTCAGGAATAAGAAATGGAATTCTAATAGTAAAAGGACAAGTTTGTTCGGAACTACCTATGTTCTATGGATTTTCTGGATACAACAACATATTGAATATGGTTGTAGAATATCCTAGATGAACAAGTAATTGTGTGTTCAATAGTACCACGGACCAGAAGGGTGTCTTCGCCCGGTTCTTGAAGAAGACTATTAGATGAACTACAAATGCCCTAACGAACAAGGTACTTTATAATGAGGAAAGAGAAGACTGAGAACCAGCCTAACCGAGTATTAGTACACCACTAACTGCACCTAATGTTATTACTGTTATACACCGGAATGCCATTGCAGTGGGAGGTTGTTAATCAACCGGAGATGTTCATAAGACTGGAGGAGTTTTGAACTCTGGATCTAGTAGACATGAAATCGATCCCTAGTTCTGCATAAGGAGCAGTACTAATCTAAATGTGCCTACTTGGATAGCAATAAGTATTATTGTTAAGAGGCAAGATCATTTAGAAGTACAAGATTAGTGAATCCATTTATGGATTGTCACAAAGCTGTAAATTGTGGAACTTGCGAATTGATGAGATAGTCCATTTGATGGATTCGTCAAAAGGCATAGACAAGGAAAGGTGTATTAGAGACGTAATAGAAACAAGGGTGGTGTTTCTCGGAAATTTTGTGTAGATAACACTTCATCGTTGGCCACAATGTAAAAGTGTTGTCAGACATAAAATAGAGGTTGTCTAAATAAATTGAGATATAAGATTAAGATGAAATTGTATCATGTTCTTAGAAATCTTTCGATCTCTAGATAAGAACACTTGCACTTCTCTTAAGATATCTTATACGATTATGGTTTGTTTTAAACATGCACAATTCTGAGAAAGGTTATTGCCTTTCGAGAACAGAATGCATCTATCTAAGGTATGTGTCTTGAACACATAAAGGAGATAGATATAGACAAAGCAGTTACCTACACTTCGAGTGTAGAGAGCTTTGTAGATGCAATGTTGAAAAACAAGAACCTGATATCAACTATGCGGTTAGCGTAGTGGGAAGATATCAAAGTAATCTGAATAAGAGATATTCGAATGCTGTAAAAGTACATGGAAGTACTGGATTACTGAGCAAGACGAAATCTTCTTAGATCACAGTTTCTCAGATCCAAAGTCAGAGAAAGACCAGTGTAAGTCGATATCAGGCTGTGTGTTCACTTTTAAAAGAGGTGGAACCTAAGGATGAAAGAGTGATAAGCGTGATGCTTCTCGGACTCTATCATAAACCAATAGCAGCCTCAGAGGCAGCGGAAGTTTTGGTTAAGTTCCGGAATGACCTCTGAACTTGGATATGATTCTTGGTTCACCAAAGGCTATGTTCATAGCGGTGCATGGAGAACTGGAAGAAGTCATAAGTTCAAAAGGTGATGATAACACATAGAGCCAGTACCACCTGATACGAATCATCGTCAGAGAGACGACGCAGTAGTCACCAAGATAACTTCAGATCGGCGACCTAGATTGCTCGTTCACATAATACTTCTGGGAAGTATAACTTAAGCACGTGATGAGTATGGAAGTCGGGAGTTTGGAGGAAATGACTAGACCTTAGTACAAGTGGGAGATTGTTGGAGTTGTGTACTTAATGTCTAGATTTAAGTATCGGAAAACTCCCGGTCATGGCATTTAACCTATTTAATTAATAAACAATTATTTGCAATTAATTATTATTAATTAATATATGCAAATCATAGTCCTGGATTTTATACGTTGTAGTTAGTATGGTGTTGCATGGGCACACAGAAGATCATACTATCGGTTACTCGTATTTAATCGAACAGTTGCTCACGACCTAGATGGACACGGACCAATCCATCGGTATAGTCGTTGTGTGAGAGAAAATAATTTATCTTAATTATTTTATCACACTTGTACACTTGGTGTATTGGGCGGATCGCTTGAGATTTATTGATTAGGATTGCCTTGGATAATCAATTTAATCTCAGAGTATTTTATTCTTAATCCCCGATATTATTGCGGGTGTGTATGTTTAATATAAGTGACTTTGATTTTCCAAAGGAATTAACCGATTTAATTATTGGGTTAATTACCGGTTAAGTTGGGTCACTATGTTTTATATATGGCATGCCGTGAATTCTTGAAGGGACAGTGTATCCCGTAAGGGTTGATAATATCCCCGAGATGAGTTCATAAGGAATTATTATGTAAACCCTGCAGGTGGATTTAATCCGCATAATAATTAAGGTTGAACGGTACTATTCTCGGATACAAGAAATGAATAATATTTATTGAGCAATAAATAAATTTATTCATGGATATTTAAATCTTAAATACACGGAATAAATAATACTAATCGGAGAAATATTATTTGATATAATATGGATTAATATTGGGAGTGCAATTTTATTTATATAGTGGAAAATAAATGAAATTTAATATTGATAAGGATTAATGGATTTGGGTTGGACCCAATTTAATCTTCAATATTTAGAAGCCCAATATTTATTCTCCTTATGATCCCCTACGTAGCCTATATAAGCACTACATGGTCTTCACTTTTCATAACCTAAGTTACGCCAATCATAAAGTCTTGAGAGTGAGGAAGATCCATAGGAATCCGATAGATCGTCGCCCACACGACGTTCGGACGAAGTGCGAGGAATACGTAGGAAGATCGCAAGGTCATCAACGCGTTAATTCGTTTCTCCGTACAACGAATCGAAGGTAATAAATCATAAACCCTCTTTTATGATTTTGTGTGAATTGATTGTAGCGTATACATGAACACACGATCCGGATAAACGTACGAACTTCGGGGACGGGGATTCGAGATCCCCGGCGAAGGTCGAGAAAACCCTCGATGGGATCGAGGGTGGCGGCCGAACCCTAGGGTTCGACCGCCGGCGCGCGGATGAAGGGATGAGCCCCGGCTGGACGCCGGGGCATGGGGTCGACCTCGGGTCGACCGCCGGGGTTCGCCGTGGGCTGGTGCCACGGCGGGAGAACCCCAGCCCCTTCACCGGCGGCGTCGCGTGGAGAAACCCTCGGCTGGAGCCGAGGGGCGATCGAGCCCGTGAGCTCGATCGCGGGTATGCTACGGGGTCGCCCGTAGCTGCCTCGTACGTGTTACGGGTTCGCCCGTAGCGGGCGTACGGGGCTGACCCCTCCGCGAGCAGCGGGTTCATGAACCCGCTGCGGGGCTGCTACGAGTAGCCCCGGGGATGCCTCGTGCTTCCCCAGCGATCATCATGGAGATGATCGCGAGCCCCGTGCGGGGGCTCGGCTGGGTGCTCGCGGCCTTCGGGCCTCGCTGGGTACTTGGTCGGGCCCCGGCTCGTGCGGTGGTTCGCGTTCGGATCTCCGGTGATGAAGGATTTCGTTCGGGTTATTATTTTCCGCAAATTTTAATAGCCCGGGATATCGATTTCCAACACCCATTTACACCCAATTGGCTTTACGCCGCTTGGTGGTTCTACAAGATCCCAGACTTTATTTGAATACATAGATTCAATTTCGGATTTCATCGCTTTCTTCCAAGAAGGCGCATCTATATCTTGTACCGCCTCATCATAGGTCCAGGGATCGATTTCATGAACTCCAGGTCCAGAGTCCGAAGACTCACCCAGCCCAATCCATCGGTCTGGTTGCTTAACAACCCTCCCACTACGACGGCGTTCCGGTGTATTAACAGTGATAGTAGGTGCAGGTTCTAGTGGTGTATTTGTTGGAGTTGTGTACTTAATGTCTAGATTTAAGTAACGGAAACTCACGATCCATTGCCATTAATCTATTTAATTAAATAAACAATTATTTGCGTTTAATTATTTATAATTAAATATATGCAAATTATAGTCCTAGATTATATACGTTGTAGTTAGTATGGTGTGCGACGTCACACAGAAGATCATACTATCGGTTACTCGTATTTAATCGAACAGTTGCTCACGACCTAGATGGACACGGACCAATCCATCGGTATAGTCGTTGTGTGAGAGAGAAAATAATCTGTCTTGATTATTTTATCACACTTGTACACTTGGTGTATTGAGCGGATCTGCTTGAGATTTATCGATTAGGATTGCCGGCGATAATCGATTCAAGTCTCAGTGTATTTTATTCTTAATCCCCGATATTATTGCGGGTGTGTATATTTAATATAAGTGACTTTGATTTACCAAAGGAATTAACCGATTTAATTATTGGGTTAATTACCGGTTAAGTTGGGTCACTATATTTTATATATGACATGCCGTGAATACTTGACGGGAAAGTGTATCCCGTAAGGGTTGATAATATCCCCGAGATGAGTTCATAAGGAATTATTATGTAAACCCTGCAGGTGGATTCGTTCCGCATAATAATTAAGGTTGAATGGTACTAGTCTCGGAAATAAGAGATGAATAAATTAATTAGCAATAAATTAATTTTATTCATGGATATTTAAATCTTAAATACACGGAATAAATAATACTACCGGAGAAATATTATTTGATATAATATGGTGAATATTGGGAGTGCAATTATATTTATATAGTGGAATTAATCATATAATTAATAATAGTAAGGATTAATAGATTTGGGCTTGGGCTCAATTTAATCACTATTATTGGAAGCCCAATATTCCACCTCCTTAAGATCCCTTACGTAGCCTATAAAAGCACTACATGGTCTTCACAATTAGACAATATTTATATAGTGAATATTAATAGTGGAATTATCTACCGGAACCTGGTATGTAGATATGGAACCACTGACGGTATGTGCATTTTAAATGCAAGGGTTCCAGGAAACCCGACGACTTAGAGAAGAAAAGATCGTAGTCTACATGGGCAATGCTGTGGAGGAGGCAGCAGTTGCAGTGGAGGACATTTTATAGGATTTCATTTTGAGTTATTGCTTTTATGTACCTTTCATATTAGAAAGAACTTTGTTCTGGATTTCTAAATAAATGGATATTTTATTTCTTTTAATCATTTGATGGTTATAAGAAGAAATAAGGATATTATCTATTTTGGTACATTAGCTAGCAATATATAAATGATGAATCCTGAGTCCACCACGATACAACGAACCGTAGTATGAAACTCGTTTTACTAATAAGAGATTTCTTTATCAATTATACTTGTGGATTCTTATGCTGAGTCATGTTTATTCAAATAAGAAGTTCAATGGTCGAAAATTGATTTTTGATCAATTAAGTTGAAGGAGTGGACCTTCCGACCTATGAATCTAATTTGGAGGATAACATAACTAAGCAATCCTTTATGGATATAAGATATAAGATCCGGACAAGTATAAGAATTGATTGACTCTGATGTATGCAGACCTATGTCTACTCAGACAATAAGGTACGAGTACTTCATTTGATGATTACTCGAGAAATGGATTAGAATACCTGATGTGCCACAAAAGCAAGTGTTTTGACAAGTCAATGGACACTAAGCAATTGTGGAGAACCATCAAGGTATATCCATTTGTAGCCTGCGATTTGATTGCGGAGGCAAGTACCTGTCTGAGGAATGCATGGCATACTGATCAGAGATTGGGACTTGATCCCAAATGACTACACCATGCACTGTTGTGTAGAAATGGTGTGTCGTAAACAAGAAATGGAACTCTTATAGAAATAGTAAAATTATGAGTTATACGGAACTACCTATGTTCTATGGATATGTCTGGAAACAACGGGGCATTCAAATGCGGTTGTAGAATATCCTAGAAGAACAAAAGATGTGTGTTCAATAGTACTATGAACCAGAAGGACGTTATAAGATCTAACGCCCGGTTCTTAGAGAAAGACTATATGATGAACCACAAGCCCAAGGTGACGTAATACTTTGAAATGAGAGAGAAAGATTAAGACTTAGAACCAGCCGAACCGAGTAGCGGTACACCACTAACTGCACCTACTGTTATCACTGTTTATACACCGGAACGCCATTGTAGTGGGAGGTTGTGGGACAACCGTAGATATTCATAAGACTAGGAGAGTCTTCGGACTCTGGACCTAGTATACATGAAATCGATCCCTGGATCTACATGAAGGCCGTACTAGATCTAAATGTGCCTTCTTGGAGAGCAATAAGGATTATTTCTAAGAGGCGAGATCATTTAGAGTACAAGCTTAGTTGATCCATTTATGGATTGAAACAAAGCATTGAGTTCGTGGTACTTGCAAATTGACGAGATAGTCCATTTATGGATTCATCAAAAGCATAGACGAATCGTGTGTATTGGAAACGTGATGGAAAACAAGGTGGTGTTTCTCGGAGGTTTTATGAAGATGACACTTTTATCATTGGCAACAATGTAAAGATGTTATCAGACATAAAATGATGGTTGTCTAGATGAATCATTATGAAAGATAAAGGAAGAAGTTGGAGCATGTTCTTAAGATCTTGGATCTCTAGAAAAGAACATTGTACTTCTCCTGGACATCTTACATATATATGATTATGGTTCGTTTTGACATGCAAGATTCCGAGAAAGGTGCGTTACCTTTCAGAGACGGAATGCATCTATCTAAGGATATGTGTTTTGGAACACAAAAGGAGATAGAAGCAATGAAAGCAGTTTCTTACACTTTGAGTGTGGAAAGCTTAATAAATGTATTGTTGAAAACAAGAACCTGATATCGGCTATGCGGTTAGCATAGTGGGAGGATATCAAGGTAATCCTGGAAAGGAATATTCGACTGCTGTAAAAGTACTTTCGAAGTACTGTTCTAGACTACGAAGCAGACGAACATTTCCTTTGGATTACATTCTCTTAGATTTCTAATCGAATGAGGACCGGTGTAAGTCGATATCAGGCTATGTGTTTCACTATTGAAGGAGAAGGAGTTTTAACATGGAAGAGTGATAAGCATGATGCTTTTCGGACTCTGCCATGGGTAACCAAATAGCGGCCTGAGAGGCAGCGGAAGTTTTGGTATAACTTCGGGATAATCTCTGGGACTTAGATGTGATTCTTAATTTGCCAAAGGCTATGTAAATAGCGGTGCAATGGCAAATGATAAGAAATCACAAGTCCATGAGTGTAAGATAACACATAGTGCAAGTACCACCAGATACGAGTCATCGTCGAGGGAGACGACGCTGTAGTCACCAAGATAACTTCAGAGCGGCAACCTAGAGTGCTCATTCACATAGTACTTCTTGGAAGTACAACTTAAGCACGTGATGAGTATGGGAGTCGGGAGTCGGGAGTTTGGAGGAAATGACTAGACCTTAGTACAAGTGGGAGATTGTTGGAGTTGTGTACTTAATGTGTAGATTTAAGTAACGGAAACTCACGATCCATTGCCATTAATCTATTTAATTAAATAAACAATTATTTGCGTTTAATTATTTATAATTAAATATATGCAAATTATAGTCCTGGATTTTATACGTTGTAGTTAGTATGGTGCAAGCATGGGCGCACAGAAGATCATACTATCGGTTACTCGTATTTAATCGAACAGTTGCTCACGACCTAGATGGACACGGACCAATCCATCGGTATAGTCGTTGTGTGAGAGAGAAAATAATCTATCTTGATTATTTTATCACACTTGTACACTTGGTGTATTGAGCGGATCGTTGAGATTCATCGATTAGGATTGCCGGCGATAATCGATTCGAGTCTCAGTGTATTTTATTCTTAATCCCCGATACTATTGCGGGTGTGTATATTTAATATAAGTAACTTTGATTTACCAAAGGAATTAACCGATTTAATTATTGGGTTAATTACCGGTTAAGTTGGGTCACTATATTTTATATATGGCATGCCGTGAATACTTGACGGGAAAGTGTATCCCGTAAGGGTTGATAATATCCCCGAGATGAGTTCATAAGGAATTATTATGTAAACCCTGCAGGTGGATTCGTTCCGCATAATAATTAAGGTTGAATGGTACTAGTCTCGGAAATAAGAGATGAATAAATTAATTAGCAATAAATTAATTTTATTCATTGATATTTATATCTTAAATACACGGAATAAATAATACTACCAGAGAAATATTATTTGATATAATATGGTGAATATTGGGAGTGCAATTATATTTATTTAGTGGAGTTAATCATATAATTAATAATAGTAAGGATTAATAGATTTGGGCTTGGGCTCAATTTAATCACTATTATTGGAAGCCCAATATTCCACCTCCTTAAGATCCCCTACGTAGCCTATAAAATCACTACATGGTCTTCTCTATTCTCATAACTTGATGAACACAATTCTAGAGAGAGAAAGTAGAGAGGAGGATCCATGGAGTTCGGTAGATCGTCGCCCACACGACGTCCGGGCTAGTGCAAGGAATACGTCGGAATATCTCAAGGTCGTCAAATTGAGTTCTTCGTTTTTCCGAACAACGAGAACGAGGTAAATCGTAAAACCCTCTTTATGATTTTATCGTTTAATTATCGTGAAAATATCATGAACCAAGATCCGAGGGACGAACCCCGTGGACGAGGATCGACCTCGCGGTGGTGATTGAAGATCACCGGACCGCGGAGGCCGAGAGATCCCCGGCGGGGATCGCACGCAACGAGAACCCTCGGCTGGTCGCCGAGGGTGGCGGTCGAGCCCTAGGGCTTCGACCGCCGGTGCACGTCGAAGGGCCCCGGCTGGACGCCGGGGCGGGCGATCGACTTCGGTCGATCGCCGGGGGCAGCCGCGGGCTGGAGCCGCGGCAGGCGCCCCCTCCTCCGATCGACGGCGGCGGTGAGTCGCCGGACTCACCGCCGGGGGGCTGCTACGAGCAGCCCCGGGGGATGCTCGATGCATCCCCAGCGATTGCCGTGTGCAATCGCGAGCCCCATACGGGGCTCGGCTAGGGCTAGTCGCGGGTTTATCCCGCGGCGGTGTTGCTTTGGTCGGGCCCGGTTCGTGTGATGGTTCGCGGTGGTTTCCGGCGAAAGGATTTCGATTGGGTTGTCGGTTCCGCAATTTTGACAATCCGGATATTCGAAGGATTTCGGTCGGAATTAATTAGATAATTTATTTATTTAAATTTATTAATTCCGGGATATCGATTTCCAACATAAGTTAGGGTCGTTCGGCATTGGATAAAGCCGAGATCAGTAGGATCGAGTTGATCGATCGAGGAGAGAACTGGATGGGACCTATCCTGAATTATTTGCGAACAGGTGAAGTGCCCGAAGATAAAGTCGAAGCTAGACAACTCCGAATACGCGCGTCTCGATATGCGTTGATCGGAGAAGCACTATATAGGAGAAGTTTAACCATGCCGTTGCTACGATGCATAACTCCTGCCGAAGGGAGGAGGGTGTTCGGAGAAATTCATGACGGCGTGTGCGGGAACCATGCTGGCGGGCAATCCCTGGCACACAAGACCATCAGGCAAGGTTACTACTGGCCAACCTTGCGACGAGATGCGATTGAATATGCAAAAAGATGCCATCGATGCCAAATAACGGAGCCGATCACAAGGACCCAACCTGAATATTTGAATTCCATATATAGCCCTTGGCTGTTCGCGACCTGGGGAATCGATTTGATCGGACCTCTCCCGACAGGGCCAGGCGGAGTCAAATACGCAGTAGTGGCTGTAGATTATTTCTCCAAATGGGCGGAGGCTGAGCCACTCAACAAAATCGATCAGCCCCAAATTATCCGATTCATATGGAAAAATATCGTATGTCGGTTCGGGCTGCCGCACACCATCTCCTCGGACAATGGAAAACAGTTCGACGGGCTGGAGATCATGAAGTTTTATGACAAGTGGAAGATAAGGAAAGTGTTCTCCACCCCATATCACCCCCCAACGAACGGGCAAGTGGAGGCCGTGAACAAAATCCTGAAGCATACCCTAAAAGCTAGGATTGAAGAAAGGCAGGGAAGATGGGTTGCCGAACTGCCCGATGTGCTGTGGGCTTACCGGACGACGAGCAAGGTAGCCACAGGAGAAACACCCTTCGCCCTTGCTTTTGGATGCGAAGCAGTTGTGCCTTCCGAAGTAGAGGTACCCACCCACCGGACGACACAAGATCTGACCGACCAGAATGATCAGACGATGCGAGTGGAACTGGATTTATTAGAAGAAAGGAGGATCAATTCGGTATACCGAAACGCGGCAGCTAAACAAAGGGCCGAGAAGTATTTCAATTCAAAAGTAAGGGTAAGAAAATTCAAACAGGGCGATCTGGTGTTGAAGGAAATCCTGGGAGCCAACCCAGGGGCCTTAGGACCGACATGGGAAGGACCATTTCGAGTGAGGAAAGTCCTACAGAATGGATCATATGAGTTGGAACACCTTAATGGAGTAGCCGACCAATATTTCTGGAACTCCGTGCACCTCAGAAAATACAATCAGTAAGTCTCGACATTGTATCGTGATTGTTTTGCATCTAATAAAATGAAAATTTCGGGAGTCTCTCATAACCTCACGATAAAATAAAAAGGTGGTAGAGCTAAGCTCCCCCATGCGCCCAATACGACCGAACACGGGCCAGGCGCCCCTCGTGTCCGGGAGATTTAAAATAAAAAAGGGGTAAGAGTCACGACTCCCCCAGCGCCCGATACGGCCAAGCACGGGCCAGGCGCCCCTCGAGTCCGGGAGATTTAAAATAAAAAAGGGGTAAGAGTCACGACTCCCCCAGCGCCCGATACGACCGAGCACGGGCCAGGCGCCCCTCGAGTCCGGGAGGGTTAAGATAAAAAAGGGGTAAGAGTCACGACTCCCCCAGTGCCCGATACGACCGAGCACGGGCCAGGCGCCCCTCGAATCCGGGAGATTTAAAATTTATCAAATTTCACCAAACACTGGGGCATTTTTGGGCGAGCAACGTCCCGCCCAAAGATAAGATAAACGATTCTCTAGAGGTAAACAAAAGCGATTTATTACATGAAATAAATAATTATTCCGAACACAGACTGGGGCATTTTCGGCGAAGAGTGAGCACCTTCGCCGAAAATCCCTAACAAGACAAGGAAAACGAACACGTCAGGGCCTCGCCTAAACTGGACCGGGAGCGTCACCAGTTGATTGTTAGCATCGAACACCGCAATGGCCCACCCGCTGCTGACATTATACCGGACACGAACGGTGTTGGTAGCCTGAAGCCCGAACTGGCGGACGAAACCTCTCCACCACGGACCCTCGAACAAATACTGCCCCGACGGCGCGAAACGCACATAATCCACCGATCACCGTTCACGTCCGCCAACAGAAGGAATCGGGGGAGCGCGGACTCCTGGTCCAGGTCGGCGGTAAAGTCGACGGGCAGGGGCAGCCTGATCGTATAGCGAAGGTCATCAAATGGGAACTCGAACCATTTAGACCTGCTCGAATCAACGTGGATGCGCACCATGGGGTTGTTCGCCCGCCACAGAACTCGGTAGGTGGGTAGATCAACAGGAACATGAGACTATTGGAAAAGAATGCCAAGAGTAAGGGATTATATATTAGGGCCGAATGGAATCCTGGAAAGAATAATTCCCGCATAGAAAGACGTGCACAATAAGGGACAAATCGCACATGCTTTATCCATGCAAAGTCACATCATCACGTGAAGGTTTAGCAAAACGACAAGACCAGACGCAGAACTGGCAGAAAAAAGAATCCGCAGGGGCCGGATGTCTATTTCCCGAGCAGAGGATGCGAACGAAGGGGGGAAGTGTTCGGACGCGATATGGACGAACATAGTATGATCGATGAACGGCATCTGAAGCTTGGTCGGGCAAACGGTCTAGCACATCCGAAGGAAGAACGCATTAACGAGCAAAAATTAATAGTTGGGTAACCCGAAAAACAAATCAATACGAACACACAAAAACACACCAAAACGAAGGGAGTATCAAACACCAAGATACGAAGGATCACATAAATGCGCCAACCAAGCCATTAACTGTTTCAAGTATTCAAGAATACGGCCTCAAAATAAAATATAAATATGCAAAGGCAAATCCCATTGGCATCAAAACAGAACGCCCCGTCAGTCCAGAATGACGAACAGAACAAAAGCGGTCAGGCAACCAGGAGAAAGCCCCTCTCATCATATACGCGAATGGAAAAACCTTCATCTTCGATCCACAAGAAGCGAACGACCAGCCCATGACGAAGCCCCTTCTCGCGAACGAAACGCCTCCACGCAGGACCCCCTAGGGCGAGCTGCCGCCGGTGGCGTAAGAGCCCGAACGACCAGGGATTACCGAGGGAATCCCGAACAGCCACGAAATGTACCAAAGGTGAGCGGGCAGCCCGCCGGAATGCGGCGGGTAAGGGGAACCGGCGGATATGCCACCTCCCGTTGAATTTTTGATCGACGTAACTGTAGTCTTCCTGGACGACGAGGCGAATCATGGTTACCTGAGGAAAACAAAAATAGTGACAAATCCACAAAGGGTCGAACAACTCAAACCAACGCAAATATCCACTGAAAGAGCATACATTCCACAATCAAATTAAAGTTAAGGATAGCCAATCGGCATAATCCCAAAAACATAGATACGTAAACATTATTCGGAAATCATGGACGGATTGTTTACACATACAAGCAACACAATATAAGAGTTCATTCAAACAGGCTGGAGTTCACTCGTCCTCGACATTGATCGGATTTTCCACCACCTCTTCCTCTTCGGCCGCTACCAACTTTCCTTTATCGGGCCACCAAGACAGATCGATCCCGTGAACCTCCACCAGGTCCAGAACAGGTAAGAGAAAGTTGGGGTGCAAGTTGGACCGAAGACGGCGTTCACGAAGATCGTCGAGGAGCAAGGCATAAGGCAGGCCTGCACGGGCATGGCGGCGGATGCAGTCAAAGTGGCTCAGATAGTATGAATAATCACTGTTTTGATCAGGATCCTGCAGAGGGTCGGCCTCCCGGTCCATTTTCGCTTTCTCCATCGCCTCAGTCCGGCGGTTCAGCTCCCCGACCAGGAGATCCAGGGTCCTGCGATTCTCTTCGGCCAATCGCACCCTCTCCGTCATCTCCATGAGCCGATCCTGCTCGGACGCCATCACTGACTTCAGCTTATCCAGCTCCTCCCGATGCGTGTCCCTTTCCCTACTCGCTCCCGCGGCGCTCGACTCCGCCTCAATCACCTTGGACCGCAGGGCCACCTCGGCTTCCTGGTATTGATCCACCAAGGATCGGAGACTAACAACCTCGAGCTCCAGCTCGGCCAATCTGTCCGCCGCAGCATCGGGAGTAGTAGCGGGATGATTCCGAGTCTTGCTCAGGGTGACCAAGAGCATAAGCACCCTCGAGGCCATTATAATGGCCATCTGCTCGGCGTGGTCGGGCTGTTGGGCAGCGAGCTCAGCCGGGATGGTCCAGGCGCGAGGGAAGCACTCCATCGCCTCTCGCATCATGGGGGGCAAGGTCGAGAAGTCGTTAGGGCGAGCAGCCAAAAATTGAGCAAGGCTAGTAGATAAGTTCGCGCGAGGGCCACCCAGGCTAAAAGGCGAAATAAAAAGAATTAGGAAGGAAAGAAAACATGTACAAAAAATCCACTAAGGACGTACCGAGCAATTTCCTCCTCGTCAACGGTGGCAACGTTGCTGTAAGGATGGGTCTCAGGGACCTCCGACACCGGCTCCTTACCACGACGGCGCATGGAAGCCCGAGGGTTCGAAGGACCCACGGGCTCCGAGGCGAGGACCGAAGTGGCGGGGGCCGAGCCAGCCCCTCCCACCAGAGGAACCGAGGAAGCCTCGGAATTGCCCGACCGAGCAGGTCGAGTAAGTTGGACAGGAGGCACCGCAGGAGGATTGGCGGCGGTCGCGGCGGCCGCAGCTTCGGCAGTCCGGCGAGCACGATCAGCAATGGCAGCCAAACGAGCACGAGCATTGTTACCGGCCATCTCGGGCGGAGGATCAGGAGAGGTGGGAAATCTGACAACTAGAAGAATACAAACGGTTAAATAATCTAAGCGAGAAAAAAGAGAAGTAAAACACGGGCCACCACTCACGAGGATGCTGGTCCCGAACATGACGGGGAATAGTAATAAAACGAGACGATCGAACATTGGCCCTAGTGAACACGTTCTCTATCAACAACTGGGCGTCAGGGAGGGAGCGAACACGCTCATAAACAGCAGCAAAGTCCCAGCTAAGTTCGGAAATAGGTGGGGTTGGAGGACCTGCCGAACAACAAACGCCCGAACAGAAAGGAGTCACAAATAAAAACAAAAGAAAGCCTAGGGAAAAGGAGTGCACAAGGAAAGGACTTAACGGTAATATTGTCGAGCAAACGATTTCGAGACAGGGAACGCCTCAGAACCCCAAGCGCCATCCACAAAGAACCAATCGGCCCACCAGCCCGTCAACTTATTGGGTAGCTTTTCGAGAAGTTTGCTCGGAGCTCGCAAGTAGTGATCCCCGCCTCTGAAATGATTGATGATGAGAAGGAAGGAAATTTCGGGAACGGAAAGATGGCGATAGAGGCCATAATGGCCGAACAAAATGTTCAGATTGACGAGCAAAGACCAGGAGTTCGCATGCAGTTGCATGGGCGCAATACCCCACGTTTGCAACACAGCGGCTAGAGAGTCGTGGATGGGAAATCGGAGTCCCGCCTCCATCATCGTGCCGGTGACGGCGACCATACCCGGAGGGGGGCAATTCGCTTGCTCATCAGGAGTCGGGCAGTAAATGTGGACGTCCGAAGGAATCCCCCACACCGACCTCATGGATTGCAGCTCGTCCTCAGTCAAGATGGTTGAACTTCGATTGCTAGCATAAAACCCCGCTTGATCGGGATCGGGGCGAGCACCAAATCGCGTGCGCTCCACAAAGACGTAGGGATTTTCGTGGAGATAATGGGTAAAGATGAACGGGGGGAGAGGGCCCCGAATCTCGCCCATCATGTCGATGAACCGACGGTAGCAGTCGGAGACTCCCCCAGCGAAAAGTTCTAACTTCTCTTCTTCGGAAAACCCGACTATAGGAGCCTGCTCGCCCTCAGACGGAGAAGAAGCCGAAGTATCGGAGCGCGAGGAATCGTTAGGGGTGGGCGTTTGGTCCCAAGATCCCGATCTCGTCCCGATCCCGTTCTTAAATGGGACGGGACAGGACAGGATTGAAATATAAAAAGTGTTAATCCCGTCCCGTCCCGATCCCGGATTAAAATAATAGAATGGGACCGGGATTAGTTAAATAAATTCCGAAACATCCCGTCCCGTCCCG
Organism: Euphrasia confusa; assembly: GCA_954870475.1. Taxonomy (NCBI): domain Eukaryota; kingdom Viridiplantae; phylum Streptophyta; class Magnoliopsida; order Lamiales; family Orobanchaceae; genus Euphrasia; species Euphrasia confusa. The sequence goes on along the minus strand of OX940957.1, from coordinate 16,995,541 downwards.
TTATATATTTATATATATTAAAAATATATATTTTTAATTATTTATAATATATTATTATATTTAATTATACATAATTTGTAAAAAATAAAATTTACTACTATACTAAAATTTAAACAAAATCAAACAACCTATAATTTTTATAAAAAGATAATAATAAGTTTTATAATATGTAATTAAATTAAGTGTATAAAATTTTTTTTAATAGTATATAATATTTTTTTATTGAAATTAATTAAATTAAACGGGATCCCGTTTCGATCCCGATCCCGTCCCAATTTTTTTAGGGATCCCGAACTCACCGGATCAACTTTTAAAAAGTGTGATCCCGTCCCGGTCCCGTCCCGTTAAAAATTTTATGGGACAAGACCGGGATCAAGTAAATCCCGTCCCATCCCGGCCCATGCCCACCCCTAGGAATCGTCATCCACGGAGGCATCAGAGAGGGTAGCAGAACTATCGTGGTCGCTCATTCTCACTCGTTCGAAAGATGGTAAAGCGAAAATTTATAAAGAACCGAAAATCCTACCGCTAAACACCCTCGAAAAAAAATTATAAATAGAGTAGCAAGAGAAACCTACGTGTTGGGTCGAGGACAAGGCCGAGCACCGTTAGCAATAGCCGAGCAAAGGAGTCAGAATGGTCGGAAATCGGTAGCTTGGGAGCGGATAGTGTAAAATGAGGAATATCAGGAACTATTTATAGAGATGAAAGGCGGCAAAATTCAAAATTTGAATTTGAAAAGACGGTTGACAGAAACCGAAGCGTCACTTCGGATAGAAACCAATCGGGAAGCGACATGTGGCAATAACCGCCGTACCGCATTTAATGGCCTGCCGTAACAGCCGAACCAGGATATATGCTCGGGCCATCTAACGACCGTCCGCATACCGAGACCGACCTCTTCTTCCGAACAGAACGATCTCGGGGGGCATTTGTTATGCGACGAATTTCCGACTACGTCCCGAGCATAGGGCTTCCCCTTGTTCGCCCTTTAGAGAGTAGCGAGCTGAATATGAAGGATAATATCGAAGGTTGCCTCCCTAAACGCAATAAGGTGACCAGGAGATGTGTTCGGCCGAAGCACATGAGCAAACTCAGTCGGAGTAAGTGGAAGCGCGGGCGAGCAGAAATGACGTGTTCGGTCCGTCGGAATTCATGTAATTGCTTTTGGGCCCTAAACGTAAGGGATGGGCCTAAAAGAGGATATATTGGTGGGCTCGGCCCACTAACCTACTTTAGTAACCCTAATTCGTATTCTCTATAAATAGTAGGTGTAATATTTTATTAAGGACATCTATACATTTTCCCAAAAATTCCTAGAGAGCAATATTGCCTTGTTCACTACTCAATCCCCAAAATATCCATTCTTAGTTGATTATTGGAGAACACAATTTTTCCACCATCAACAGTAAACGTCCACACGAACGTGGCTTGCTATACTGAATGGGATTTTGGAATAATTGATGTAGACAGTTATAGGAAATTGTGAAGGATTGCGAGTTATCGTAAACGTCCACACGAACGTGGCTTGCGGTGACGTAGCGATTCCAAACGATTCACCTTAGATACTGAGTAATGGTTTACACTTAGGTACGCTTTATAATATTCTTCCCAACGAAGTAACGCTATAATTGATGTACGACCGAAGCAAATCTAATTGCTAAATCATTTGGGTGGGTAAACGTCCACACAAACGTGGCTTGCTTTACCTGATGGGATTTTAGATGTGATTAGTGGTTTAATGATATTATTTGAGGGAGATAATATCGGAGATTAAATCGATTGTTTGTTGTTATACGTGCTCATAGATTAGGAAATGGCTTTGAACCCATTTTCTGTGATACTTGAGGAATTTAACTCATTGGTCCCTGAATGTATTGATTGGAATAGAGATCTAGACATTGTCCAGACTGTTAAAGAGTACAAGTTTGTACTCAGTGAGCTTTGTCCTCCCGAGCCTATTAATGTCTCAACTGATGAGGAAAGGACTGGTTTTAAGAAGTGGGAAAATGCTTATGCAATAACCACTGATTATGAGATCATGTTCAAACTCAAGTTGGTGTTTAGACATGACATAGGCGGCTAGACAAGAAGCGATGAGGATACTCATAAAGGCCAGTCGCTTCGAAGAAACGCTTAAACACGTTTTGTTGGAAATCGATATCCCGGAATTAATAAATTTAATTTAAAATTAATTAAATAAATTATCTAATTAATTCCGACCGAAATCCTTTGGAGATCGAATATCCGGATTGTCTAAATTGCGGAACCGACAACCCAATCGAAATTCTTTCGCCGGAAAACAACCACGAACACCACCGCGCGAGCCGGGGCACGACCGAGCACACAACGCACCCGAAGGCACGCCGTGCGTCCAGCCGAGCCCCCGCGAGGTTGGGGCTCGCGATCACGCCGATCGCCGGGTTGCGCACGGCAACCCCACGGCGAGTCCGGCGACTCGCCGTGTAACGCCCCGATTTTCATAAGGTAAAATAAAGCGGAAGCATTTAAAGAAAAATATTTATTTTGAAATAAAAATCAATTCAATACGGGAGTTACGTAAAATAACCGTTTTTAAAACCAAGGTTTAAACCAAAGAAATAGAAATAGTCACCCAAGATGTGAAAATAGTTCAAAAACCAAGTTTAAAAGTCGTCACACCAAAGAAGTAGTAAAACATAACAAGTGCCCAATAAACGATGAATAAAGCAAGTAAAGTCACTCCGTGCCCTCCTCGTCACGCCCGTCATAGCCTCCATTCGTACCTAAAAACATGGTGTTGATTCGGGGTGAGCTCAACGTGCTCAGTAGGACCAATATTTCATCTCAAATCAACATAAACAATCAAGATAGGACATATAACCGGCATAGCATGAATAAATAAACATATAAGCATTTCTTTGGCATGTATTAAACAACCCTTGTGCGGAACAAGTCCGATGACAACTGCTGGTCACAGACCCTTAAGAGGATCACAGGCTATTTAATAATTATTTCAACCCTGACGCGGAACAAGTCCGATGACAACTGATGGTCACAGAACCTTAAGAGGTTCACAGGCTAAAATACTATGTTCAACCCTTACGCGGAACAAGTCCGATGACAACTGATGGTCACAGAACCTTAAGAGGTTCACAGGCTAAATTCATGTGGTTGAACCCTTACGCGGAACAAGTCCGATGACAACTGAATGGTCACAGAACCTTAAGAGGTTCACAGGCTAAATTCATGTGGTTGAACCCTTACGCGGAACAAGTCCGATGACAACTGAATGGTCACAGAACCTTAAGAGGTTCACAGGCTAAACCAATACACATTTATCAACTCATACAATACAATCACATATCACATGCTTGAACATATATGTTAAAAAGACATGAAAGAAAACCCCTACCTGATAAAAGTGCCGTACAAGTATAACCTTAACCGAGAGAAAGACTCCTAACTCCTCGTCACCTCGGCCCCTAACAGATGGTACCCATAATTAGAACATACAGTCTGTTCTCTTAAGCTTTAAATTTTCTATTTCAACTTTAAGTAATTTTGTTAATGTATTATTAAGACTAAATTTGTTTACTGTCCAGATTAACCTCTCAATTTTCTAATCTAAAGAGATAAAAGGGCTGACACTAATATTCATGAACAGTACCATAATTTAAATGGAATTTGACTTAATGGAATGCATCATATGTGAACCAAATTCTATTTCAATTAACTTACAAGTAACATTAGCCTTATTTATTCTCAAATAATTACTCTTAGCCGCGTACAGTAGCTATGAAGGATTATAAATATATACTCTCTGAAGTCTAAGTTAAAAGCTAGCTATTAAAATATAATTATATACTACAACTTCAAAGACCAATAAGAAAGTAGGTTCACCACATCCATATGTATAAAAGTCCAACTATGTAAGTACCTATAAATAGAGAAGGTTGAATCTATTTATTTACTGACCCTACGTTTTCAATATATGCCTTTTACATTGTTTAGTTTTCTAAGTGTCTGTACATGATTTAGATACGGAAAGGAAAATAGTAATTAGGGTAGCTAAATTTCAAAGTGATTACCTATTCGACATCCGACTGAACATGAATAATCCAAACAACACTAAGAATTTAGGAAAAGTACCTGCTGGTGCGTGGCTACAAATAAAAAAAAGGCGACTGCTATATTGATGGGATGACTTGCTGAAATTCTCCGAACCCTTACGTATGAACTCCTAGCGAAAATATTCTGGATGTTTTATTTTTTTACTCTTGTGTTGAGATTCAATACCTTTTCCTATCAACGCTACTAATATTCTGTTATGAGGGAGAGTCCAAGATTTTTAGGGATGAGGGTAGTCGGTTCCTAGAGATTAGGAGATTGCGGAGACCAAACGCGTTAACGCTATTTTGTTAGGAAAATTAATTTAATTTAATTAACATTCTTTTAAATTTCTTATTTCTTTTATCATCTAATATTATTATTATTATTATTATTATTTATTTTTATTATTATTATTATTATTATTATTATTAGTATTAGTATTAGTATTTCTTTACGCGAACATTACAATACTACCCTCCTTCAAAAAAATTTCGTCCTCGAAATTCAAAATCGTACCTGATAAGAAATTTGGGTACTTAGCATAGAATTCTTCCTCATTCTCCCATGTGGCTTCACTCTTGTTATGACGCTTCCATTGTACTTTGACGAGAGTTACGTCTTTGTTCCTCAGGTGATGAACTTTTCGGTCTAAGATCGCTTCGGGAATTTCTTCGTAAGTCAAATCTTTTCTGACGTCCAGTTCCTCATAACTCACAATATGACTTGGATCATGCACGTATTTCCTCAGCATTGATACGTGAAATACGTTATGTACACCCGACATGTTTGGAGGCAACGCCAATTCATAAGCAACGTCTCCGATTCTTTTGAGAATCTCAAAGGGTCCGATAAAACGTGGTTTTAACTTCCCTTTTTCTCCGAATCGTATTATTCCTCTGACTGGAGCTACTTTCAAGAATACATTATCTCCAACCTCAAAATGTAACTCCTTTCTCCTCCGATCTGCATATGATTTTTGTCTGTCCTGAGCCATCTTAATTCGACTTCGAATCGTTTCAACATGCTCAACTGTTTGTTGAATCAACTCAGGTCCCAAAATTTTCTTTTCGCCCACCTCACTCCAATAAAGTGGAGATCTACACTTTCTCCCATACAAAGCCTCGTACGGAGCCATGCCAATCGTAGCCTGGAAACTATTGTTGTAAGCAAACTCGACTAGCGGTAGAAGCGTCTCCCATTGAGTTCCCAGATCAAGCACACATGTTCGTAACATGTCCTCCAATATCTGAATTGTCCTCTCAGACTGACCGTCTGTCTGTGGGTGATATGCTGTACTGAACTTGAGCTTCGTTCCCAAAGCATTCTGTAAGCTCTTCCAAAAATTAGAGGTGAACCTCGTGTCTCTGTCCGACACTATGGAAACCGGAACTCCGTGCAATTTAACAATTTCACGAATATAGACTTGAGCATACTGTTCCATGGTAAAAGTCATCTTGATTGGTAAGAAGTGAGCTGACTTCGTTAATCGATCGACTATAACCCACACTGCTTTATTACCTCGCGCGGACGGCGGTAAACCCAAAACAAAATCCATCGTGATGTGTTCCCATTTCCACTCTGGTATCTCCATCGGTTGTAGTAGCCCTGACGGTCGTTGGTGTTCGGCTTTCACCTGTTGACATACCAAACATCGCTCAACGAATTGGGCAATGTCTCTTTTCATTGCTCGCCACCAAAACATTGTTCGTAGATCCCGATACATCTTAGTTCCACCGGGATGTGCGGTATATGACGTACAATGAGCTTCAGTCATCAACTCTTTTCTCATCTCATCGTCTTTAGGTATGCACAGTCTTCCCTCGTACATCAAAACATCATCGTTTGCGATCATGAAACCCTTGATGGTTCCCTTCAGAACTCTGTCTCTCATTTTTCTCAAGAAACCATCTTGATGTTGAACACTTTTGACTCTATCCCTCAACGTCGGTTGTATGGTCAAAACTGACAGAGTCGCATTGGTACTGCTTGGCGGCACAACTACTTCAATTCTCATATTCTCAAAGTCTTTCGCCAAAGATTCTTTATCTGAAAGTAAGCATGCTACTTTTCCCTTTCGGCTCAAGGCATCCGCAACCACATTAGCCTTTCCTGGATGGTAGCTAATCGTGATGTCGTAATCATTCACCAATTCTAACCATCTTCGTTGTCTCATGTTCAATTCCTTCTGAGTGAATATATATTTGAGACTCTTATGGTCAGTAAAGATCTCGCATTTGCCTCCGTACAGGTAGTGCCTCCAAATCTTAAGCGCGTGAACTACAGCAGCTAGTTCGAGATCGTGTGTGGGGTAGTTCGTCTCATGAGGCCTCAGTTGTCTTGATGCATATGCGATAACCTTGCCTTCTTGCATCAGAACACACCCTAGCCCAAGTTTCGACGCGTCACTATAGATCACAAAATCCTTTGTCGGGTCCGGAATCGTCAAAACAGGAGCTGTGGTCAACCTTTTCTTCATTTCTGCAAAACTCTCTTCACACTTCTCATTCCAGACAAACTTCTCTCCTTTCCTGGTCAAACGAGTCATGGGTGTTGATATCTTAGAGAAATCTTCGATGAACCTTCTGTAATACCCAGCTAGACCCAAAAAGCTACGAACTTCACTTGCACTCTTAGGAGTAGCCCATTCTTTAACAGCCTCCACTTTACTCGGATCCACTTCGATACCCTTTGCGGTAACAATGTGTCCCAAAAATACAACGCGTTCTATCCAAAATTCACACTTAGTAAATTTCGCATACAACTTCTCTGCACGAAGTATCTCTAGTACAGCGCGTAAATGTCCCTCGTGTTCCTCTGGACTTTTCGAATAAATCAGGATGTCGTCAATGAACACTATGACAAACTGATCCAAGAAGGGATGAAAAACACTATTCATCAAGTTCATGAAAACAGCTGGCGCATTGCTCAAACCAAATGGCATGACTACAAACTCGTAATGTCCGTATCGTGTTCTGAATGCCGTTCTGGGTGTGTCGCTCTCCTTAATTCTCAACTGGTGGTAACCTGACCTTAAATCGATCTTAGAGAAAGTAGTCGCTCCTCGCAGTTGGTCAAACAGATCCTCGATCCTCGGTAACGGGTACTTGTTCTTGATAGTGAGTCGATTCAGTTCTCGATAATCGATACACATTCGAAGTGATCCGTCCTTCTTCTTCACAAACAGAACAGGTGCTCCCCATGGCGATACGCTCGGTCGAATATAGCCCATATCTAACAACTCTTGAATTTGTGCTTTCAGTTCCTCTAACTCTTTTGGTGCCATACGATAAGGTGCTTTCGACACAGGTGTTGCTCCTGGAACCAAATCGATCGTAAACTCTACATTTCGTTTAGGAGGTAATCCCGACAAATCTGTTGGAAATACGTCCAAAAATTCATTCACAACTGGTACGTCATCTGCTGTCACGTCTGGAACCGGTTGGTTGACTAAATTTACGAGGAAACCTTGGCACTTGTCCTTCTGTAGTAACTTCACAGCTTTCATCGCGGATATCACTTGAGGTACCGTCTTCGTCTTTGCTCCGCAGAATGTGATCTCACCTCCTTCAGGAAGTTTAAAGGTGATCTCCCGTTCACGACACTTGATTTTTGTTTGGTGCTTAGTGAGCCAGTCCATGCCCAGAATGAGATCAAAGTCTTTCATATCGATCACGTATACATCAGCAGTAAATATTCTTCCTCCAACATTGACATCCATCTCCTTATCCATTTCATTCGTGGCGATCACACCTCCCGAGGGTAAACTAACCTCTAACGAGTCATCTATTCTAGTACTATGTTCCCTTGTCAAGTTATGAAACTTTCTAGATATGAATGAATGTGAAGCACCCGTATCAAATAGAACAAAAGCAGGAACTCCAGAAACGGGTAACATACCTGTCATAACCCCATTATCTTTCTCAGCATCATCACGACCCATCGCATACATGCGAGCCTGTCCTCCGGTACGCTGTCCACCTCCATTTTGTCTCGGTGCCTGAGGAGCATTCGGTCCCTGATTGTTGCGGGGGCAATCGCGTGCCGCGTTGCCTGGCTCGTGGCATCTGTAACACTTATTCTGGCCTCGCATGCAACCTCCGAAGTGTTGTTTCCCGCATTCACGGCACCAGGGCTTGTTGTTCCCTCCATTGAAGTTGTTATTTCCTCCATTGAAATTGTTGTTCCCTCCATTAAAGTTGTTTCTTCCATTGAAATTGTTGTTTCCCGACCTCATCTGCTTGTTGCTGTAGTTGTTGCTACTGGTATTGCCTCCGTTCCATTTGCGCTTCTCAGTCTCCACTGCGGCTTTCGGTTTCACCTCATCTCCCTTCAGTCCAGCCTCGACTTTGTGAGCCCTTTTGACCAGCTCGTAATATCCCAAGTCTCCCTGTGCTGCCAAGATACCTGCAAGTTGGGGCCGCAGTCCTCTCTCAAATCTTGAAGCCCTCTTTGCATCATCGTCCACCAGATGTGGGGCAAACCTGCTCAGCTCGTCGAATTTTCTCTCGTACTCAGTCGTCGTCATTGTTCCCTGCTTCAGATTGAGGAATTTTGTCTCCTTCTCGTTACGATAGGACTGTGGGAAATACTGATTCATGATCTCTTTCTTGAATGAATCCCAAGTCATAGCTTTCTGCTCATCTTCGGTTAGACCTCGCCAGAACCCTTCCCACCAGTGATCTGCATGTTCCACCAACTGGAAGGTGGCACAAGCTATCTTTGAAGCGTCTCCACATTGAATGGTGCGGAAAATGCGTTCTAGTGAACGTAACCATTCTTCAACCTTTGCAGGACCATCTCGCCCATTGTAGGTTGGTGGCCGATGACGGCGAAACCGATCCACTACGCGCTCGTGATCCGTCGTATTTCCTCCTCCGTTAGCCTGCATGGTCTGGAGAAAGTGATTGAAAGCCATGCCCATGGCTTCAGCAGTAGCTCGATTCATTACTGGTTGCTCCTGTCCGTTACCGGCCATTTCTTTCTGCCATAAAAGTATTTAGCTTTTCAGTTAAATATTATGCTCATTGAAATGGATCCATTAAATATTCCAATATAAAGAACATATTGACGTATATAAGCACTCAGATAAAACAATATCACACTTCAAGGAATATCAATTGATCGCATTCATGTTAACCAAAAAATCGTACCACATGTCGTATTTTCAACTGAACATAACGTCTAAAGGTACAATACGGTAAACTGAAAAATCCACAATTCAAATCTAGTCACGCCGTGGGCACTGACGAGCCTGGTGACCCCGCTGACGGCACCTATAGCAAAAACGAAGTCCTAACAAGCATTGTCTATCATGGTGTCTCCCACACCTATTGCATCTAGGCTGTATTTCTTCAATTTCTGGTTCCCCAAGAAACATCCAGTGGTAGCAAAGGCTTCGAGTAAACTCATCATAGAGAAAACGTGACGTCCCTGGCGTTCGGTAGCTGTAATAAAACTCTCTGGAGAATCTCTTCATCATCGGTGGCATAGAGTTCATACATCTTTGAGCTCCCTCTCGATGGCTAATGTCGTAATAGCCCAATTCTCGTAGTTCTCTCCACATCTCGTGCATCTTAAGTACATGTTCTTGAAGCGTGTGGCCACTATCTTTCACGTAATTGCGGTACTCCTGAATCTTACGTCGTACTAAATCGTCTGGCCTCATGTTCGTTCTAATATAAGTCCTCCTAGTGTGTGTCATAAAAGCACCCAACATATACATAAACATAAACATGAACATAACATACAATCCTGAGTTCATAAACGTGAAAACTGAATTCATACCTTTGGAGAGCTCGACGAGGAATGACGAAGGCAGCCGTAGTGACAAAATATTTTCTTTTTCTTTTGAAAACTCGTTTTTTTTTTTTTTTGTAAAGTCTACAGAATCAAAACTGGTGCTCTGATACCACCTTGTAACGCCCCGATTTTCATAAGGTAAAATAAAGCGGAAGCATTTAAAGAAAAATATTTATTTTGAAATAAAAATCAATTCAATACGGGAGTTACACCCAAGATGTGAAAATAGTTCAAAAACCAAGTTTAAAAGTCGTCACACCAAAGAAGTAGTAAAACATAACAAGTGCCCAATAAACGATGAATAAAGCAAGTAAAGTCACTCCGTGCCCTCCTCGTCACGCCCGTCATAGCCTCCATTCGTACCTAAAAACATGGTGTTGATTCGGGGTGAGCTCAACGTGCTCAGTAGGACCAATATTTCATCTCAAATCAACATAAACAATCAAGATAGGACATATAACCGGCATAGCATGAATAAATAAACATATAAGCATTTCTTTGGCATGTATTAAACAACCCTTGTGCGGAACAAGTCCGATGACAACTGCTGGTCACAGACCCTTAAGAGGATCACAGGCTATTTAATAATTATTTCAACCCTGACGCGGAACAAGTCCGATGACAACTGATGGTCACAGAACCTTAAGAGGTTCACAGGCTAAAATACTATGTTCAACCCTTACGCGGAACAAGTCCGATGACAACTGATGGTCACAGAACCTTAAGAGGTTCACAGGCTAAATTCATGTGGTTGAACCCTTACGCGGAACAAGTCCGATGACAACTGAATGGTCACAGAACCTTAAGAGGTTCACAGGCTAAATTCATGTGGTTGAACCCTTACGCGGAACAAGTCCGATGACAACTGAATGGTCACAGAACCTTAAGAGGTTCACAGGCTAAACCAATACACATTTATCAACTCATACAATACAATCACATATCACATGCTTGAACATATATGTTAAAAAGACATGAAAGAAAACCCCTACCTGATAAAAGTGCCGTACAAGTATAACCTTAACCGAGAGAAAGACTCCTAACTCCTCGTCACCTCGGCCCCTAACAGATGGTACCCATAATTAGAACATACAGTCTGTTCTCTTAAGCTTTAAATTTTCTATTTCAACTTTAAGTAATTTTGTTAATGTATTATTAAGACTAAATTTGTTTACTGTCCAGATTAACCTCTCAATTTTCTAATCTAAAGAGATAAAAGGGCTGACACTAATATTCATGAACAGTACCATAATTTAAATGGAATTTGACTTAATGGAATGCATCATATGTGAACCAAATTCTATTTCAATTAACTTACAAGTAACATTAGCCTTATTTATTCTCAAATAATTACTCTTAGCCGCGTACAGTAGCTATGAAGGATTATAAATATATACTCTCTGAAGTCTAAGTTAAAAGCTAGCTATTAAAATATAATTATATACTACAACTTCAAAGACCAATAAGAAAGTAGGTTCACCACATCCATATGTATAAAAGTCCAACTATGTAAGTACCTATAAATAGAGAAGGTTGAATCTATTTATTTACTGACCCTACGTTTTCAATATATGCCTTTTACATTGTTTAGTTTTCTAAGTGTCTGTACATGATTTAGATACGGAAAGGAAAATAGTAATTAGGGTAGCTAAATTTCAAAGTGATTACCTATTCGACATCCGACTGAACATGAATAATCCAAACAACACTAAGAATTTAGGAAAAGTACCTGCTGGTGCGTGGCTACAAATAAAAAAAAGGCGACTGCTATATTGATGGGATGACTTGCTGAAATTCTCCGAACCCTTACGTATGAACTCCTAGCGAAAATATTCTGGATGTTTTATTTTTTTACTCTTGTGTTGAGATTCAATACCTTTTCCTATCAACGCTACTAATATTCTGTTATGAGGGAGAGTCCAAGATTTTTAGGGATGAGGGTAGTCGGTTCCTAGAGATTAGGAGATTGCGGAGACCAAACGCGTTAACGCTATTTTGTTAGGAAAATTAATTTAATTTAATTAACATTCTTTTAAATTTCTTATTTCTTTTATCATCTAATATTATTATTATTATTATTATTTATTTTTATTATTATTATTATTATTATTATTATTATTATTATTATTAGTATTAGTATTTCTTTACGCGAACATTACACGCCGTCCGCGGAGGAGGGGGCTGCTCGCCGTGCGAGCAGCAGCGGCACCAGCCCGCTGCCCATGCGATCGAGCACGCGCTCGATCGCATCCCCGGCGTCCAGCCGGGGTCCTTCATGCGTCGCCGGCGGTCGAAGCCCTAGGGCTCGACCGCCACCCTCGGCGTCTAGCCGAGGGTTCGTCCTCTCGATCCCGGCGAGGATCTCTCGACCTCCCGCGGTCTGGTGATCCTCGATCACCACCGCGAGTTCGATAAAATCATAAAGAGGGTTTTACGATTTACCTCGTTCTCGTTGTTCAGAAAAACGAAGAACTCAATTTGACGACCTTGAGATCTTCCGACGTATTCCTTGCACTAGCCCGGACGTCGTGTGGGCGACGATCTACCGAACTCCATGGATCCTCCTCTCTACTTTCTCTCTCTAGAATTGTGATCTTCAAGTTATGAACTTATATGAGAGAATAGAGAAGACCATGTAGTGCTTTTATAGGCTACGTAGGGGATCTTAAGGAGGTGGAATATTGGGCTTCCAATATTGAAGATTAAATTGAGCCCAATGCTCAAGTCCATTAATCCTTATCAATATTAATTAATTCTATTTTCCACTATATAAAATTAATTGCACTCCCAATATTATACCATATTATATCAAATAATATTTCTCCGGTAGTATTATTTATTCCGTTTATTTAAGATATAAATATCCATGAATAAAATTAATTTATTGTTAATTAATTTATTCATCTCTTATATCCGAGACTAGTACCATTCAACCTTAATTATTATGCGGAACGAATCCACCTGCAGGGTTTACATAATAATTCCTTATGAACTCATCTCGGGGATATTATCAACCCTTACGGGATACACTTTCCCGTCAAGTATTCACGGCATGTCATATATAAAATATAGTGACCCAACTTAACCGGTAATTAACCCAATAAATCGGTTAATTCCTTTGGTAAATCAAAGTCACTTATATTAAATATACACATCCGCAATAATATCGGGGATTAAGAATAAAATACACAGAGACTTAAATCGATTATCGCCGGCAATCCTAATCGATAAATCTCAAGCAGATCCGCTCAATACACCAAGTGTACAAGTGTGATAAAATAATTAAGACAAATTATTTTCTCTCTCACACAACGACTATACCGATGGATTGGTCCGTGTCCATCTAGGTCGTGAGCAACTGTTCGATTAAATACGAGTAACCGATAGTATGATCTTCTGTGTGGCGTCGCACACCATACTAACTACAACGTATAGAATCCAGGACTATGATTTGCATATATTTAATTACAAATAATCAAACGCAAATAATTGTTTATTTAATTAAATAGATTAATGGCAATGGATCGTGAGTTTCCGTTACTTAAATCTAGACATTAAGTACACAACTCCAACAATCTCCCACTTGTACTAAGGTCTAGTCATTTCCTCCAAACTCCCGACTCCCATACTCATCACGTGCTTAACTTGTACTTCCAAGAAGTATTATGTGAATGAGCACTCTAGGTTGCCGCTCTGAAGTTATCTTGGTGACTACAGCGTCGTCTCCCTCGACGATGACTCGTATCAGGTGGTACTTGCACTATGTGTTATCTTACACTTATGGACTTGTGATTTCTTACCATTTGCCATTGCACCGCTATTTACATAGCCTTTGGCAAATTAAGAATCACATCTAAGTCCCAGAGATTATCCCGGAGTTATACCAAAACTTCCGCTGCCTCTGAGGCCGCTATTTGGTTACCCATGGCAGAGTCCGAAAAGCATCGTGCTTATCACTCTTCCATGTTAAAACTCCTTCTCCTTCAATAGTGAAACACATAGCCTGATATCGACTTACACCGGTCCTCATTCGATTAGAAATCTAAGAGAATGTAATCCAAAGGAAATGTTCGTCTGCTCCGTAATCCAGAACATAGTTTCTAGTACTTCGAAAGTACTCAAAATGTTCATTACAGCAGTCGAGTATACCTTTCCAGGATTACCTTGATATCCTCCCACTACGCTAACCGCCTAGCCGATATCAGGTTCTCGTTTTCAACATTGCATTTATTAAGCTTTCCACACTCAAAGTGTAGGAAACTGCTTTCATTGCTTCTATCTCCTTTTGTGTTCCCAAAACACATATCCTTAGATAGATGCATTCTGTCTCTGAAAGGTAACGCACCTTTCTCGGAATCTTGCATGTTAAAACGAACCATAATCATATATATGTAAGATGTCCAGGAGAAGTACAATGTTCTTTTCTTGAGATCCTAGATCTTAAGAACATGCTCTAACTTCTTCTTCATCTCATATATCGATTTTTCTAGACAACCATCATTTTATGTCTGACAACATCTTTATATTGTTACCAATGATAAAATGTCATCTACATAAAACCTCCGAGAAACACCACCTTGTTTCCATCACGGTTCCCATACACACGATTCGTCTATGCTTTTGATGAATCCATAAAATGGACTATCTCATCAATTTGCAAGTACCACGAACTTAATGCTTTGTTTCAATCCATAAATGGATCAACTAAGCTTGTACTCTAAATGATCTCGCCTCTTAGCAATAATCCTTATTGCTTTCCAAGAAGGCACATTTAGATCTAGTACGGCCTTCATGTAGATCCAGGGATCGATTTCATGTATACTAGGTCCAGAGTTCGAAAACTCTCCTAGTCTTATGAATGTCTCCGGTTGTCCCACAACCTCCCACTACAATGGCATTCCGGTGTATAAACAGTGATAACAGTAGGTGCAGTTAGTGGTGTACCGCTACTCGGTTCGGCTGGTTCTAAGTCTTAATCTTTCTCTCTCATTTCAAAGTATCATGTCACTTTGGGCTTGTGGTTCATCATATAGTCTTTCTCTAAGAACCGGGCGTTAGAACTTATAACGTCCTTCTGGTTCATAGTACTATTGAACACGCATCTTTTGTTCTTCTAGGATATTCTACAACCGCATTTGAATGCCCCGTTGTTTCCAGACATATCCATAGAACATAGGTAGTTCCGTATAACTCATCTTTTACTATCTCTATAAGAGTTCCATTTCTTATTATCGACACACCATTTCTACACAACAGTGTATGGTGTAGTCATTTGGGATCAAATCTCAATCTCTGATCAGTATGCCATGCATTCCTCAGACAGGTACTTGCCTCCGCGATCAAATCGCAGGCTACAAATGGATATACCTTGATGGCTCTCCACAATTGCTTAGTGTCCATTGACTTGTCAAAACACTTGCTTTTGTGGTACATCAGGTATTCTAATCCATTTCTCGAGTAATCATCAAATGAAGTACTCGTACCTTATTGTCTGAGTAGACGTAGGTCTGCATACATCAGAGTTAATCAATTCTTATACTTGTTCGGATCTTACATCTTATATCCATAAAGGATTGCTTAGTCATATTATCTTCCAAATTAGATTCTTAGGTCGGAAGGTCCACTCCTTCAACTTAATTGATCAAAATATCAATTTTCGACCTTTGAACTTCTTATTTGAATAAACATGACTCATCATAAGAATCCACAAGTATAATTGATATAATAAAGAAATCTCTTATTAGTAAAACGAGTTTCATACTACGGTTCGTTGCATCGTGGTGGACTCAGGATTCATGATTTATATATTGCTAGCTAATGTACCAAAATAGATAATATCATTATTTCTTCTTATAACCATCAAATGATTAAAAGAAATAAAATATCCATTTATTAAATTTCAGAAATCCAGAACAGAGTTCTTTCTAAAATTAAAGGTACATAAAAGCAATAACTCAAAATGAAATCCTATAAAATGTCCTCCACTGCAACTGCTGCCTCCTCTACAGCATTGCCCATGTAGACTACGATTTCTTCTTTTCTAAGTCGTCGGGTTTCCTGGAACCCTTGCATTTGAAATGCACATACCGTCAGTGGTTCCATATCTACACACCAGGTTCCGGTAGATAATACCACTGACTATGTTTTATGACTAAAGAAAAATTTCGTACTTTCTTTGAGAGGATAATCAGACTTCCAGTACCCAGACTATTTGCATCGAGAACACTTGCCTCTTGGCTTTCTCGTCCCATCTCGTGGTCCAAGAAACTTAGGACCACTGGGTTTCTATGCTTGCTTTTCCTATCCCCCGATTTTCCCTTTAGGTTCGAAACCTTTGGCATTGGCTACAAGAGCTTGCGATTTCCGTTTCAACTCGTCCAAAAGGTCAATCATCTCAAAAACGTGTTTAAGCGTTTCCTCGAATGAATGGCCTTTATGAGTATCCTCATCGCCTCTTGTCTAGCCACTACTTCATGTCTAAACATCTCCTTGAGTTTGAACATGATATCAAAATCAGTCCTTCCCTCATCAGTTAAGACATTTGTAGGCTCGGGAGGACAAAGCTCACTGAGTACAAACTTGTACTCTCTAACAGTCTGGACAATGTCTAGATCTCTATTCCAATCAATACTTTTGGGACCAGTGAGTTTAAAATCCTTACGTATCACAGAAAGTGGGTTCAAAGCCATATCCTAATCTATGAGCACATATAACAACAAACAATCGATTTAATCTCCGATATTATCTCCCTCAAATAATATCATTAAACCACTAATCACATCTAAAATCCCATCAGATATGGCAAGCCACGATAGTGTGGACGTTTACCTACCCAAATGATTTAGCAATTAGATTTGTTTCGGTCGTACATCATCATTAGCGTTACTTCGATGGGAAGAATACTAAGAAGCGTACCTAAGTGTAAACCATTACTCAGTATCTAAGAAGATTGTTTGGGACACGCATATTCACCGCAAGCCACGATAATGTGGACGTTTACGTTAACATACGCTCCTTTACTCCCTTCTATAACTGTCTACATCAATCGTTCCAAAATCACATTCAATGTAGCAAGCCACGATAGTGTGGACGTTTACTACACCAAAAGACTTTTACAATTGACTCCCAATTACTTGATTCATTTAATCTTGTAAATCAAGACGCGGAGAATCATAAGTGAAACTCGAAGTTTCTAACCAGTGATTCACCATGCGAACAACCCTATCTCTCATAAAATGAGGGTGTCGAGCAGACAATCGATCTAGTCATCAAATGACACGAAAGTCTTTAATTTGTGTCCTCGACATGACCAAGTGGCTTTGGTTCCATTCCACTCCCCGGGGTGAGAATGAGTCGACTTGAAATCAGTTTCAGAAAGACAAATTAGGCATTGTTTGATAAACTTAATCAATGTTTCTTGTAAAAGGATTTACAAGAATTCTCCTTCAATGACTTGTCTATACGAACTTCAAAAGTCCATAAAAGTCACCAAGAGAACAGCAATGGAGACCATGGATATGTTTCCATACCCTCTCCCACTTAGCTTTTTACAATAAAGGGATACGCTATCTAATGCATAATTAAATACACATAAGCATGCATACATGAAATAAAAGCACATAGAATATTATCACATAATCAAAATAATACTAGAATATTATTTTCCGACTATTTTGGCTTTATCGCATCCCCGTATGCTTCTTCTAGTCTTTAGTCTTCGTTCTTGAATGCTCCATGTGACGGGAATATTAATTCCAATATTTAAATCTATTTATTTTTAATAAATCCAAAAGTTACTTAATTCGAAAATTAAGTCAATCGAATAAATCAAAAATAAAATTAAATATTGTTAATATTTTTATTTATTTTATTTTCCCTTTCTACTTCATTAAATCTCTAGAATAATCTATCCAAGACCCACTTGGAATATTCTAGAAGACTTCCATAATGAAATAAGGAAATAAAATAATTTAGGACTCCTAGTCCTTCCAAATTAATTTCTTTCCTAATCCATAAAAAATTCCATAAAGGAATAATTAAATAAGGAAAAATTAATTTAGGACTCCTAAACTTTCCAAATTAATTATTTTCCTAATCCATTAAAAATTCCATAAAGGAATAATTAAATAGGAAAAATAAATTAATTTATAAATTTATTCCTTTTCCTAATCTATGAAAATTCCCAAGAATAGGAATAATCAATAAAGAAAAATAAATTTATTCTAAATTTATTCTTTTCCTATTCCATGAGAATTCCCAAAAATAGGAATACTCAAAATAGGAAAACCGAATAATTTAGGAAAGTTGGATCTTGCCGGGAGAGCACGAGATCACGAGGACCCCGCGCCCCACCACCATCGCCGGCCGAGAGGAGAGCCACCGCCACGGCCCAGCCGATCAGCCGCCGTCGCCGGCGACATCACGGCCGAGAAGGGCGCGGGCAGCCCCCTCCCCCTTCGATCGATCCTTCCTTCGGGGATGATCATGGGGATGATCGATCCCCGGAATCCTCCCTCTCTATCGTCTCCTCCGTCACACTTTTCCGGTCGTCGTTTCGGACTCGATCCAACGTAAAATAAATTACAAATTTATCCGGTATCGATTCTCTACAAAACGACCTCAAACAATTTCCGGAAAAATTAAGAACAAGTATTCACCACACAAGAACGAATATCGACATCACCGAGAGTTTAATAATCAAGAGAAATATTATGACATTAATTAACAATAATTAAATCTAGCCATAATAATCGGAAACCCTGCAAGGTAGAACAATTTATCGAAAAATACCATGAACTAAAACCAACGCTCTGATACCAATTGTTGGAAATCGATATCCCGGAATTAATAAATTTAATTTAAAATTAATTAAATAAATTATCTAATTAATTCCGACCGAAATCCTTTGGAGATCGAATATCCGGATTGTCTAAATTGCGAAACCGACAACCCAATCGAAATTCTTTCGCCGGAAAACAACCAGAAACACCACCGCGCGAGCCGGGGCACGACCGAGCACACAACGCACCCGAAGGCACGCCGTGCGTCCAGCCGAGCCCCCGCGAGGTTGGGGCTCGCGATCACGCCGATCGCCGGGTTGCGCACGGCAACCCCACGGCGAGTCCGGCGACTCGCCGTCCGCGGAGGAGGGGGCTGCTCGCCGTGCGAGCAGCAGCGGCACCAGCCCGCTGCCCATGCGATCGAGCACGCGCTCGATCGCATCCCCGGCGTCCAGCCGGGGTCCTTCATGCGTCGCCGGCGGTCGAAGCCCTAGGGCTCGACCGCCACCCTCGGCGTCCAGCCGAGGGTTCGTCCTCTCGATCCCGGCGAGGATCTCTCGACCTCCCGCGGTCCGGTGATACTCGATCACCACCGCGAGGTCGATCCTCGTCCCCGGGTTCGTACGTCCCTTGGATCTTGGTTCATGATATTCTCACGATAAATAAACGATAAAATCATAAAGAGGGTTTTACGATTTACCTCGTTCTCGTTGTTCGGAAAAACGAAGAACTCAATTTGACGACCTTGAGATCTTCCGATGTATTCCTTGCACTAGCCCGGACGTCGTGTGGGCGACGATCTACCGAACTCCATGGATCCTCCTCTCTACTTTCTCTCTCTAGAATTGTGATCTTCAAGTTATGAACTTATATGAGAGAATAGAGAAGACCATGTAGTGCTTTTATAGGCTATGTAGGGGATCTTAAGGAGGTGGAATATTGGGCTTCCAATATTGAAGATTAAATTGAGCCCAATGCTCAAGTCCATTAATCCTTATCAATATTAATTAATTCTATTTTCCACTATATAAAATTAATTGCACTCCCAATATTATACCATATTATATCAAATAATATTTCTCCGGTAGTATTATTTATTCCGTGTATTTAAGATATAAATATCCATGAATAAAATTAATTTATTGCTAATTAATTTATTCATCTCTTATATCCGAGATTAGTACCATTCAACCTTAATTATTATGCGGAACGAATCCACCTGCAGGGTTTACATAATAATTCCTTATGAACTCATCTTGGGGATATTATCAACCCTTACGGGATACACTTTCCCGTCAAGTATTCACGGCATGTCATATATAAAATATAGTGACCCAACTTAACCGGTAATTAACCCAATAATTAAATCGGTTAATTCCTTTGGTAAATCAAAGTCACTTATATTAAATATACACACCCGCAATAATATCGGGGATTAAGAATAAAATACACAGAGACTTAAATCGATTATCGCCGGCAATCCTAATCGATAAATCTCAAGCAGATCCGCTCAATACACCAAGTGTACAAGTGTGATAAAATAATTAAGACAAATTATTTTCTCTCTCACACAACGACTATACCGATGGATTGGTCCGTGTCCATCTAGGTCGTGAGCAACTGTTCGATTAAATACGAGTAACCGATAGTATGATCTTCTGTGTGGCGTCGCACACCATACTAACTACAACGTATAGAATCCAGGACTATGATTTGCATATATTTAATTACAAATAATCAAACGCAAATGATTGACCTTTTAGACGAGTTGAGACGGAAATCGCAAGCTCATGTAGCTAATGCCAAAGGTTTCGAACCTAAGGGCAAAATCGGGGGAAAGGAAAAGCAAGCAAAGAAACCAAGTGGCCCTAGGACCACGAGATGGGACGAGAAAGCCCGGAGGCAAGTGTTCTCGATGCAAACAGTCTGGGTACTGGAAGTCTGATTATCCTCTCAAAGAAAGTACGAAATTTTCTTTAGTCGTAAAACATAGTCAGTGGTATTATCTACCGGAACCTGGTGTGTAGATTTGGAACCACTGACGGTATGTGCATTTTAAATGCAAGGGTTCCAGGAAACCTGACGACTTGGAAAAGAAGAAATCGTAGTCTACATGGGCAATGCTGTAGAGGAGGCAGCAGTTGCAGTGGAGGACATTTTATAGGATTTCATTTTGAGTTATTGCTTTTATGTACCTTTCATTTTAGAAAGAACTTCGTTCTGGATTTCTAATGAATGGATATTTTATTTCTTTTAATCATTTGATGGTTATAAGAAGAAATAATGATATTATCTATTCTGGTACATTGGCTAGCAATATATAAATGATGAATCCTGAGTCCACCACGATGCAACGAACCGTAGTACATATCTCATTTTACTAATAAGTGATTTCTTTATTAAATGAATAATACTTGGGGATTCTTATGCTAAGTCATGTTTATTCAAATAAGAAGTTCAAAGGTCGAAAATTGATATTTGATCAATTAAGTTGAAGGAGTGGACCTTCCGACCTAAGAATCTAATTTGGAAGATAATATGACTAAGCAATCCTTTATGGATATAAGATGTAAGATCCGGACAAGTATAAGAATTGATTGACTCTGATGTATGCAGACTTATGTCTACTCAGACAATAAGGTACGAGTACTTCATTTGATGATTACTCGAGAAATGGATTAGGATACCTGATGTGCCACAAAAGCAAGTGTTTTGACAAGTCAATAGACACTAAGCAATTGTGGAGAACCATCAAGGTATATCCATTTGTAGCCTGCGATTTGATCGCGGAGGCAAGTACCTGTCTGAGGAATGCTTGGCATACTGATTAGAGATTGAGATTTGATCCCAAATGACTACACCATACACTGTTGTGTAGAAATGGTGTGTCGATAATAAGAAATGGAACTCTTATAGAGATAGTAAAAGATGAGTTATACGGAACTACCTATGTTTTATGGATATGTCTGGAAACAACGGCGCATTCAAATGCGGTTGTAGAATATCCTAGAAGATCAAAAGATGTGTGTTCAATAGTACTATGAACCAAAAGGACGTTATAAGTTCTAACGCCCGGTTCTTAGAGAAAGACTATATGATGAACCACAAGCCCAAAGTGACATGATACTTTGAAATGAGAGAGAAAGATTAAGACTTAGAACCAGCCGAACCGAGTAGCGGTACACCACTAACTGCACCTACTGTTATCACTGTTTATACACCGGAATGCCATTGTAGTGGGAGGTTGTGGGTCAACCAGAGATATTCATAAGACTAGGAGAGTTTTCGGACTCTGGACCTAGTATACATGAAATCGATCCCTAGATCTACATGAAGGCCGTACTAGATCTAAATGTGCCTTCTTGGAGAGCAATAAGGATTATTGCTAAGAGGCGAGATCATTTAGAGTACAAGCTTAGTTGATCCATTTATGGATTGAAACAAAGCATTGAGTTCGTGGTACTTGCAAATTGATGAGATAGTCCATTTTATGGATTCATCAAAAGCATAGACGAATCGTGTGTATTGGAAACGTGATGGAAAACAAGGTGGTGTTTCTCGGAGGTTTTATGTAGATAACATTTTATCATTGGTAACAATGTAAAGATGTTGTCAGACATAAAATGATGGTTGTTTAGAAAAATCGATATATGAGATAAAGAAAAAGTTAGAGCATGTTCTTAAGATCTAGGATCTCAAGAAAAGAACATTGTACTTCTCTAGATATCTTGTACGATTATGGTTCGTTTTAACATGCAAGATTCCGAGAAAGGTTCGTTACCTTTCAGACACGGAATGCATCTATCTAAGGGTATGTGTTTTGGAACACATAAAGGTGATAGAAGCAGTGAAAGCAGTTTCCTACACTTGGAGTGTGGAAAGCTTGATAAATGCAATGTTGAAAAACGAGAACCTGATATCGGCTATGCGGATAGCATAGTGGGAGGATATCAAGGTAATCCTGGAAAGGAATATTCGACTGCTGTAAAAGTACTTTCGAAGTACTGTTCTAGACTACGAAGTAGACGAGCATTTCCTTTGGATTACATTATCTTAGATTTCTAATCAAATGAGGACCGGTGTAAGTCGATATCAGGCTATGTGTTTCACTATTGAAGGAGAAGGAGTTTTAACATGGAAGAGTGATAAGCACGATGCTTTTCGGACTCTGCCATGGGTAACCAAATAGCGGCCTCAGAGGCAGCGGAAGTTTTGGTATAACTCCGGGATAATCTCTGGGACTTAGAGGTGATTCTTAATTTGCCAAAAGGCTATGTGTATAGAGGTGCGATGGCAAATGGTAAGAAATCACAAGTCCATAAGTGTAAGATAACACATAGAGCAAGTACCACCTGATACGAGTCATCGTCGAGGGAGACGACGCTGTAGTCACCAAGATAACTTCAGAGCGGCAACCTAGAGTGCTCATTCACATAGTACTTCTTGGAAGTACAACTTCAGCACGTGATGAGTATGGGAGTCGGGAGTTTGGAGGAAATGACTAGACCTTAGTACAAGTGGGAGATTGTTGGAGTTGTGTACTTAATGTCTAGATTTAAGTAACGGAAACTCACGATCCATTGCCACTAATCTATTTAATTAAATAAACAATTATTTGCGTTTAATTATTTATAATTAAATATATGCAAATTATAGTCCTAGATTATATACGTTGTAGTTAGTATGGTTTGCGACGTCACACAGAAGATCATACTATCGGTTACTCGTATTTAATCGAACAGTTGCTCACGACCTAGATGGACACGGACCAATCCATCGGTATAGTCGTTGTGTGAGAGAGAAAATAATCTGTCTTGATTATTTTATCACACTTGTACACTTGGTGTATTGGGCGGATCTGCTTGAGATTTATCGATTAGGATTGCCGGCGATAATCGATTTCAGTCTCTGAGTATTTTATTCTTAATCCCCGATACTATTGCGGGTGTGTATATTTAATATAAGTGACTTTGATTTACCAAAGGAATTAACCGATTTAATTATTGGGTTAATTACCGGTTAAGTTGGGTCACTATATTTTATATATGGCATGCCGTGAATACTTGACGGGAAAGTGTATCCCGTAAGGGTTGATAATATCCCCGAGATGAGTTCATAAGGAATTATTATGTAAACCCTGCAGGTGGATTCGTTCCGCATAATAATTAAGGTTGAATGGTACTAGTCTCGGAAATAAGAGATGAATAAATTAATTAGCAATAAATTAATTTTATTCATGGATATTTAAATCTTAAATACACGGAATAAATAATACTACCGGAGAAATATTATTTGATATAATATGGTGAATATTGGGAGTGCAATTATATTTATTTAGTGGAGTTAATCATATAATTAATAATAGTAAGGATTAATAGATTTGGGCTTGGGCTCAATTTAATCACTATTATTGGAAGCCCAATATTCCACCTCCTTAAGATCCCCTACGTAGCCTATAAAAGCACTACATGGTCTTCTCTATTCTCATAACTTGAAGATCACAATTCTAGAGAGAGAAAGTAGAGAGGAGGATCCATGGAGTTCGGTAGATCGTCGCCCACACGACGTCCGAGCTAGTGCAAGGAATACGTCGGAAGATCTCAAAGGTCGTCAAATTGAGTTCTTCGTTTTTCCGAACAACGAGAACGAGGTAAATCGTAAATCCCTCTTTATGATTCTATCGTTTAATTATCGTGAAAATATCATGAACAAAGATCCGAGGACGAACCCCGGAACGAGGATACACCGCGCGGTGGTGGTCGAAGACCACCGGACCGGCTGCGTGATCCCCGTAAGGATCGAACCAAGCGAACCCCGGCTGGACGCCGGGGACGCGTGCATGGGAGCCCTCGGCCGAAGCCTAGGGCAAGATCGCCGGGCGGGCGGCTGGTGCGCCCGCAGCGGCTCGTCATCGAGCCGCACCTCCACGGCGGGCAGCAGGTCGCCGGACCTGTTGCCGGGGGCTGCCGGGAGCAGCCCCAGCGATCGCATCATGCGATCGCGAGCCCCACGTACGGGGCTCGGCTGGACGCGCGTGGGTTCGCCCACGGCCGCGTGTTCGGTTGAGCTTCGGGCTTCGTGGCGTGCTCGCGATCAAACTCCGGCGAAGGGTTTTTCGATTGGGTTGTCGGTTCCGCAATTTTGACAATCCGGATATTCGATCTCCAAAGGATTTCAGTAGGAATTAATTAGATAATTTATTTATTTAAATTTATTAATTCCGGGATATCGATTTCCAACAAAATATTGACAATATTGATTATGTAATTGGCAATGGCATGATTGAAAGTATAGATGTATTACTAAAATGATTATAAGTGTGATAGCATAATCACTTATACATTACTTCACTTATACATTACTTCGTGACATTTGTAGAAAATAGCGTCAATACAAATTATGGTGCATGTAATATTATTGAAAGCTCCGGAATAGCTAGTATTAATATTTTATGCATATATTTTAGCAAATCGAGATATATCTTGCAATGAATATCATGCATTATAATGGAATACATTTGCATAACTTATTTTGAATCTGAACGAAACAAAAATCGACATACTAGATTAATTTTGAGACATTGATTCTCAATTCGAGTTTAGTCGAATATTATCTTATTGTTTGTTATACGTAATCTAGACGTGTTATTCCTGAAGAATACACAATTTATTTATGTGTATGTTTCTTGAAAAATTACAATACAAAATATTCTTGAATAATATTTTATGAATAAAGTATTGGATTACTAAGAGGAAAAGGAACACATGCGCAAGACATGGCCAGGAGGATAATAATAATAATAACAATATTGATGCAGTGTCATTTGATACTTATAGAACTTCTGCCCAGAAGCTTGACAGCTTGAGTGTCATTTGATACTTATAGAACTTCTCCCCAGAAGCTTGACAGCTTGAGTGACGAGGATTCTACTGAATCAGACGGATCGTGCTCCGACTGCAAGATAAGTGACCTCATTGCAAACCTGAAGAGTAAAAGCATTGAAGAAAATGTATGCACAAAGCCGACATGTTGCTGGCTAAAGATTAGCTCTTGGGAGGTATAGGAAGTTTTCGCAATAGAAAATGTATGCACAAAGCCGACATGTTGCTGGCTACAGATTATAATTTTAATTTAGTAAAATATTGATTTAAAGGCCATGTAGTGCTTTTATAGGCTACGTGGGGGATCTAAAGGAGGTGGAATATTGGGCTTCCAATATTGAAGATTAAATTGAGCCCAATGCTCAAGTCCATTAATCCTTATCAATATTAATTAATTTATTTCCCACTATATAAATTAATTGCACTCCCAATATTAAACCATATTATATCAAATAATATTTCTCCGGTAGTATTATATATTCCGTGTATTTAAGATTTAAATATCCATGAATAAAATTAATTTATTGTTAATTAATTTATTCATCTCTTGAATTCGAGACTAGTACCATTCAACCTTAATTATTGTGAGCAACGAATCCACTCATGAGGTTTACACAATAATTCCTTATGAACTCATCTCGGGGATATTATCAACCCTTCCGGGATACACTTTCCCGTCAAGTATTCACGGCATGCCATATATAAAATATAGTGACCCAACTCAACCAGTAATTAACCCAATAATTAAATCGGTTAATTCCTTTGGAAAATCAAAGTCACTTATATTAAATATACACACCCGCAATAGTATCGGGGATTAAGAATAAAATACTCTGAGACTTGAATCGATTATCACCGGCAATCCTAATCGATAAATCTCAACGATCCGCTCAATACACCAAGTGTACGAGTGTGATAAAATAATTAAGACAAATTATTTTCTCTCTCACACAACAACTATACCGATGGATTGGTCTGTGTCCATCTAGGTCGTGAGCAACTGTTTGATTAAATACGAGTAACCGATAGTATGATCTTCTGTGTGACGTCGCACACCATACTAACTACAACGTATAGAATCTAGGACTATATTTGCATATATTTAATTAACAATAATTAAACGCAAACAATTGTTTATTAATTTAATAGATTAAATGTTATGACGGGGAGTTTACGGTTACTTAAATCTAGACATTAAGTACACAACTCCAACAATCTCCCACTTGTACTAAGGTCTAGTCATTTCCTCCAAACTCCCGACTCCCATACTCATCACGTGCTTAAAGTGTACTTCCGAGAAGTACTATGTGAATGAGCACTCTAGGTTGCCGCTCTGAAGTTATCTTGGTGACTACTACGTCGTCTCCCTTGACGATGACTCGTATCAGGTGGTACTTGCTCTATGTGTTATCATCACTTTTGACTAATGACTTCTTCCAGTTTACCGTGCACCGCTATTCAATAGCCTTCGGTAAACTAAGAGTCACATCCAAGTCAAGAGGTTATCCTGGAACCTAACCAAAACTTCCGCTGCCTCTGAGGCTGCTTTTCGGTTATGATAGAGTCTGAGAAGCGTCCTGCTTATCACTCTTACATTTCATGGTTCCACCTCTTTCTAAAAGTGAACACATAGCCTGATATCGACTTACACTGGCCCTTCTCTGATTTGAGATCTGAGAATTTGTAATCAAAGAAGATTTCGTCTTGCTTAGTAATCTAGTACTTTGAAGTACTTTTACAGCATTCGAATATCTCTTGTCCAGATTACTTTGATATCCTCCCACTACGCAAACCGCATAGTTGATATCAGGTTCTCGTTTTTCAACATTGCATCCATCAAGCTTTCACTTAAAGCGTAGAAACTGCTTTGACTATATCTATCTCCTTCATGTGTTCGAAACACATACCCTTAGATAGATATATATTCTGTACCTGAAAGGTAACAACCTTTCTCAGAATTATGCATGTTTAAAACAAAACCATAATCGTATAAGATATTCAGGAGAAGTACAATGTTCTTATCCTTAGATCGAAAGATCTCAAGAACACGTTCCAACTTCTACTCAATCTTATATCCCGATTTATTTAGACAACCATTATTTCATATCTGATGACACTTTTACATTGTTGCCAATGATAAAATGTTATCTACACAAAATTCCGAGAAACACCACCTTGTTTCCATTACGTCTCCAATACACTTTTCGTCTATGCCTTTTGATGAATCCATTAGATGGACTATCTCATCAATTCGCAAGTTCCACGATTCATAGCTTTGTTACAATCCATAAATGGATTTACTAAGCTTATACTCTAAATGATCTAGCCTCTTAACAATAAACCTTATTGTTCTCCAAGAAGGCACACTTAGATTAGTACCGTCCTTATGCAGAGCTAGGGATCGATTTCATCTTTACTAGATCCAGAGTCCGAACTCCTCTAGTCTTTATGTGCATCTCTGGTTGTTCAACAACCTCCCACTGCAATGGCGTTCCGGTGTATAACAGTAATAACAGTAGGTGCAGTGTGTGGTGTATTTCTACTCGGTTTGGCTGGTTTTTAGTCTTTGTCCTTTCTCCCGTTGCAAGGCATTGTGTCAGTTCGGGCTCTGTGGTTCGTCTAATAGTCTTTCTTCTAAGAACCGGGCGATAAACGTCCTTCTGGTTCATAGTACTATAGAACACACAGATCTTTGTTCATCTAGGATATCCTACAACCACATTGAATATGTCGTTGTATCCAGGAATGTCCACAGAACATAGGTAGTTCCGAACAACTTGTTCTTTTACTATTAGATTTCCATTTCTTATCTTTGACATACCATTTCTACACGTAAGTGTATGGTGCAGTCATTTTAGGATTCAATCCCAATCTTTGATTATGCTATGTGTTATTCAGATATGTGATGGCCTCCGCGACCCAGTCGCAGGCTCCTAATTGATATACTTTGAAGGTTCCCCATAATAGCTTTGTGTCCATTGACTAGTCAAAACACTTTGCTTTTATGGCACATCAAGTACTCTAATCCATCATCGAGTATTTCTTGAAAGAACTACTCGTACCCTTCTAATTACACCTACGTCTGCATATATCAGTATCTAATCATTCTCAATACTTGTCCGAATTCTACCCTTTATCCAGAAAGGTTTGTTTAGATGTATTACCTTCCAAATTAAATTCTTAGGTCGGAAGGTCCATTCCTTCAACTATAATTGATCAAATCAACTTCGACCATTTGAATCTTATTTGAATAAATACTACTAAGTACAAGAATTCACAAGTATAATGATTTAACAAAGAAATACATCTAATAAGTAAAACAAGTTATAGAACGGTTCGTTGCACCGTGGTAGACTCAGGATTCATCATTCATATATTGCTATCTAATGTACCAGAATAGATAATACCCATTATTTCTTATCAAAATCATCAAATGATTAAAGAAATAAATATCCATTCATAAATAATAGAAATCCAGAACAAAGCGTTCTTTCTAAAATAGAGGGTACATAATGCAATAAACTTGGAATGAAATCCTATTTAACTACTAAAGCAGATAAATGTCTTCCACTGCAACAGCTGCTTCCTCCACAGCTTTGCCCGTGTAGACTCGAACTCTTCTTCTCTAAGTCGCCGGGTTTTCTGGAACCCCTGCATTCAAAATGCACATACCGTCAGTGGTTCCATATCTACACACCAGAATTCTGGTAGATAATACCGCTGACTATGTTTTTACGACTAAAGAAAAATTCGTACCTTTGAGAGGACATTCAGACCTCCAGTGTCCAGACTTGTTGCATCGGAAGCACTTGCCTCTTGGCTTTGCAGCCCCCACTTGTGGTCCATTCCTCTTGGCACCACTGGGTTTCCTGGCTTGCTTCCTCCTCTTGCCCCTACCTCCACCAGGCTTAAAGCCTTTGGACTTGGTAGCTACAAGCGCTTGAGACTTGCCCTTCTTGTAGATCACTTCTGCCGCCTTCAGTTCAGTCAGGAGTTGCGCAAGAGAATAAGATAGTTTACCCATATTATAGCTCATGCGAAACTGCTCAAAACTAGGGGTCAGAGACTGGAGTATGATTTCGACTTGTGTGTCAGCATCAATTTGAGCTCCTAGGATCTCAAGCTCATTCAACAGACTCATCATCTTAAGAACGTGCTCCCCTACGGGCGTTCCTTCAGATTGAGTAGTTGTCATGAGGACTCTCATGGCTTCTTGCCTTGCCGCACGATCTTGCTTCCCAAACATCTCCTTGAGGTTAAACAACATATCATAGGCAGTGTCCATCGACTCATGTTGGGTTTGGAGTACATTTGACATGGAAGCCAAAATATAGCACCTAGCCATTTCATCAGCCTTTTTCCACTTCCGATATGCCAGTTTTTCCTCATCAGTTGAGGCAGCCGTGGGCTCAGCGGGGCATACTTCATGGAGTACAAACTTGTACTCTTCAGAAGTCAGGACAATGTCTAAATTTCTCCTCCAATCGATAAAATTGGGGCCAGTGAGTTTATGCTCCTTGAGTATCACAAAAAGTGGGTTCATAGCTATTCTCTAAACCTATAAGCACATTTAAACAAACAATCAATTTAATATCCGATATTATCTCCCTCAAATAATATCATTAAATTACTAATTACATCTAAAATCCCATCAGGTAAGGCAAGCCACGTTCGTGTGGACGTTTACCCACCCAAATGATTTAGCAATTAGATTTTCTTCGGTCGTACATCATTATAGCGTTACTTCGTTGGGAAGAATACTATAAAGCGTACCTAAGTGTAAACCATTACTCAGTACTAAGGTGAATTGTTTGGAATTGCTACGTCACCGCAAGCCACGTTCATGTGGACGTTTACGATGACTCACAATCCTTCACAATTCCCTATAACTGTCTACATCAACCATTCCAAAATCCCATTCAGTATAGCAAGCCACGTTCATGTGGACATTTATTACACCAAAAGACTTTTACAGTTGACTCCCAATTACTTGATCCATTCGATTTTCGTAAATCAAGACGCGGGGAATCATAAGTGAAAACTCGAAGTTTCTAACCAGTGATTCACCATGCGAACAACCCTATCTCTCATTAGATGAGGGAGCCGAGCAGACAATCGATCCACCTTCAAAAGGATGGTACAAATGTCTCTAATTTGTGTCATCCACATGACCAAGTGGCTTTGGCTCCATTCCACTCCTCGGGGTGAGAATGAGTCGACTTGTAGTCAGTTTCAGAAAGACAAATCAGGCATTGTTTGATAAACTTAATCAATGTATCTCGCAAAAGGAATTACAAGAATTCTCCTCCAATGACACATCTATACGAACTTCAAAAGTTCATAAGAGTCACCAAGAGAACATTAATGGAGACCATGGGAATGTTTCCATCCCCTCTCCCACTTAGCTTTTTATAACAAAGGGATACGCTATCTAGTGCATAAAGTAAACACATATAGCATGCATACAAGCAATAAAGCACATAGTATCACATAGTCAAAATAATGCTAGAGAAATTATTTTCCGACTATCATGGCTTTATTCCATCTCCGTATGCGTCTTCTAGTCTTCAGTCTTCGTTCTTGAATGCTCCATGTGACGAGAATATTAATCCCAATATTTAAATCTATTTATTTTTAATAAATCCTAAAGATACTTAATTCGAAAATTAAGTCAATCGAATAAATCAAAAATAAAATTAAATATTATTAATATTTTTATTTATTTATTTTCCTATTTAATTCCATTAAATCTCTAGAATAATCTATCCAAGTAAAACTTGGAATATTCTAGAAGACTTCTATAATAGAATAAGGAAATAAAATAAATTAGGACTCTTCTACTTTCCAAGATTAATTAATTTCCATTACTTTGAAAATTCCCATAAAATAGGAATAATCAATTAGGAAATAAATCAATCCTAAATTAACTTTTATTCCTTTCCAATTCTATTAAATCTCTAGGATCCTATTCCAAGTAGAACTCGGAATACTCTAGAAGACTTCCATAATAGAATAAGGAAATAAAATTAATTCCAATTAATTCTTTTCCTAATCCATGAGAATTCCCAAAAATAGGAAAACTCAAATAGGAAAACCGAATCAATTAGGAAAGTGAATCTTGGTAGGAGTAGCATGGGTTGGGGATCCCCAAACCACTCCCACCACCGACCACCATCACCGGAGAGGGCACCGCCGCCGCCACCCCAGCCGGCCGGCCACCACCATGCCGGCGGCAGCCCCAGCCGAGGGGCGATCGACCCCTCCCCGTGGCTTCGGTCATGGGGTCGATCATGGGGTTGATCGACCCCCCCGGTTTTTCGTCCTCTTCGTCTTCTTCGTCACACGTGTTCTCCGGCGGTCGTCTCGACATCGATCCAACATAAATAATTACAAGAAATAAATTTACAGTTCCGGTATCGATTCTATACATGAAATCGACCCTATACACTTTCCGGAAAACATAGAACAATAATAATAAATCTA
This sequence comes from Euphrasia confusa, assembly GCA_954870475.1. NCBI lineage: Eukaryota > Viridiplantae > Streptophyta > Magnoliopsida > Lamiales > Orobanchaceae > Euphrasia > Euphrasia confusa. Next base: position 16,963,506 of record OX940957.1, on the reverse strand, counting down.
AATTCGGTCAACCCCCGAATTTTTACTATTACAAGCATTCATCCACACAAAACGAATCTCGACATGTCCGAGAGTTTAATAACGAATAATCATGGTAATTAAATAACAATTAATTAAACAAATAATTAACAATTAATTAACCATGATAGTCGGAATCCCTGCAAGGTAGAACGATAATTGAACACATACATGAACACGAAACCAAACGCTCTGATACCAATTGCTGGAATTCGATATCCCGGGTTATCAAAAATTGCGGAAACCGACAACCCGACCGAAATCCCGTCGCCGGAAACCGATCACGAACACCAACGAACCGGGCTCGACAAGAGTATCACCGCCGCGGGGTAAATCCGCGGCTAGAAACCCTAGCCGAACCCCGCGAGGGTTCGCGATCGCCGTGCATGGCGATCGCCGGGGATGCGCGTGCATCCCCCGGGGCTATTCGGAACAGCCCCCGGCGGTGAGTCCGGCGACTCACCGCCGCCACCATCGAGGGAGGGCGGTGCGCCCAGCGCACCCGCCGCGACTCCAGCCGCGGCAGCCCTAGCGATCGACCTCACGGTCGATCGCATGCCCCGGCGTCCAGCCGGGGCCCCTTCGATTGCACGCCGGCGGTCGTGCCCTAGGCCGACCGCCACCCTCGGCTCCCAGCCGAGGGTTTACCTTGAGCCTCGCCGGGGATCTCGAATCCCCGTCCCCGAAGTTCATCGTTTTTCCGGATCGTGTGTTCATGTACGCGCCACAATTAAATCACATAAAATCACACGAAGGAGTTTATGATTGTACCTTTTGATTCGTTGTGCGGAGAAACGAAATCAAGATGATGACCTTACGATCTTCCCACGTATTCCTTGCACTCCGTTCGAACGTCGGGTGGGCGACGATCTATCGAACTCCTATGGATCTCCTTCAACTCTCTAGAACTATCAAGTATTGATATTCTTGTCTTATGATTTATGAAGGCCATGTAGTGCTTTTATAGGCTACGTAGGGGATCTAAAGGAGGTGGAATATTGGGCTTCCAATATTGAAGATTAAATTGAGCCCAATGCTCAAGTCCATTAATCCTTATCAATATTAATTAATTTATTTTCCACTATATAAATTAATTGCACTCCCAATATTAAACCATATTATATCAAATAATATTTCTCCGGTAGTTATATATTCCGTGTATTTAAGATTTAAATATCCATGAATAAAATTAATTTATTGCTAATTAATTTATTCATCTCTTGAATCCGAGACTAGTACCATTCAACCTTAATTATTGTGCGGAACGAATCCACTCATGAGGTTTACACAATAATTCCTTATGAACTCATCTCGGGGATATTATCAACCCTTCCGGGATACACTTTCCCGTCAAGTATTCACGGCATGCCATATATAAAATATAGTGACCCAACTCAACCTGTAATTAACCCAATAATTAAATCGGTTAATTCCTTTGTAAAATCAAAGTCACTTATATTAAATATACACACCCGCAATAGTATCGGGGATTAAGAATAAAATACTCTGAGACTTGAATCGATTATCGCCGGCAATCCTAATCGATAAATCTCAACGATCCGCTCAATACACCAAGTGTACGAGTGTGATAAAATAATTAAGACAAATTATTTTCTCTCTCACACAACGACTATACCGATGGATTGGTCCGTGTCCATCTAGGTCGTGAGCAACTGTTTGATTAAATACGAGTAACCGATAGTATGGTCTTCTGTGTGACGTCGCACACCATACTAACTACAACGTATAAAATCTAGGACTATATTTGCATATATTTAATTAACAATAATTAAACGCAAACAATTGTTTATTAATTTAATAGATTAAATGCTATGACGAGGAGTTTACGGTTACTTAAATCTAGACATTAAGTACACAACTCTAACAAATCGAACGTCTAAATCCAGAGGAGACTAAGGTTTTTTTACCGGGAACTCGCCGATTTTATTAAGAAGAATTTGTAAGCTTTTGTGTACCTGAGTAAAAAAAGAAGCAGGCAGTCGCAAAGAAGAGAGGAATTGTCAAAGTTTGTTGGTGGCATAGATGAATATAAAGACTCATACCTGAAGGCACTTAACCGGATTCGACTTGAAGCCGGAATCCTGAGCAATTGCAGAGAAAACAGAAAAGAGTAGATTTAGATCTGCTGAAAAGATAATGCAAGTAAATTATAATTTTTTTTAAATATGTAATTAGTACCCAGCTGTAGATGCACGTGTCACATAATTGCAAGACAAATACTAAGATTTTGTTGTGTTTTATTTAATATTGTAATTTACATACAAATAACTACATACATAATACATACAAGTCTATTAGTGTTGAGGGTGAGACATGGCACTTAATCCTTCTCTTTATATATATAAAGATATATATATATATATTGTTGGGATATGTCCTTCGATCCTACGTGTGCAATCGATAAAGTCATAAGGTCGTCTATGGATGTTAAATGATTATTTGATAATATTAAATTGTTGGGAACAATATAATATTGATCAATAAATCATACCTACAGGGTCACACACGGACTCAAAGATGATGTACGATGCTTGTTAATTATATTGATTTAGAATCAATATTTACGTGAATTTATATGCATGCATGGGATGCATTGCATGGCTTGCATGGATGCATGTCACTTAGTGTGACATGGCATGCCACACAAGCAAGAGAGACCACATCTTATGCCATTGTGGCATAGTGATGTGTACTTGACCTTTCATCTCCCCATTACCCACCCATTATGTGATATAATGGTGCATATTCATTATGGGGGTTACAAGAGGGTAATGGAGATGGAAATGAAGGTATTAAGTAGTGAAAATCTGATTTTCACAATCACTTAATCACCACCCACGAAATTCACAAGTAAAAGAGAGAAAAGAGGTTGTTCTTGGAGAATCAACTCGATCAAGCAAGCAAGTCATCATCCGGGTTCGTGTGCAACACGTAGAGGCCGGGCCATTTGTGCGGCTTCAACATCCGGGAGATCTAGACAAGAGGAGTGACGAGGTCATTCACAAGGATAGCTTCGAGAGGCTGATCCATTTGAGGTGGTTCAATCGACTCAACACCACCTCAACGACATCAACGAATCACTTCGTCACCATAAGTAAGTAATCGTTGAACCTTATATATATATATATTGGATGTGTATATATATATGTGTTTATATGTGTTCTTATACACATTAAGTGTGCACTAAGATCATGGCATAGTAGATCTATTGCTTTACACGCGCACACACGGTATATCGATTGGATCGGTATACCGGTACCTACAATTGGTATCAGATCCTAGGGCTCGTGCACACTTTTGTGTTGGACACGAAGGTTAAATCAACATAATTGGATTATTTTTTTAATTGTGATTATGTGATTAGATGTAAGGCCGGCCACCGTTAGTGGTCGGGTAAATGATTTCGTCGTTTTTTAAGTTTCGATTGGCCATAGTCTTTTGAGGGCTGCGTCCCTTGGAATCATTTGTAATAGATAGGTTTTTCTATTATATTTGTATTGTACTACTTGTAAGCGATGGACTTAGTCCATGGTTCGATGGAGGATCTCGGCTCTCTGGCGAAAACGAGAAGAAACGAAGCAAAACGAAGCAAAACGAAGCAAAACGAAGCAAAACGGACGAAACCGGGCTGCTGGAGCCAAACGGCGGGCGTCAATGTAGCTCCAGCGGACGCTGTTTTGTTTCGGCGGGCGCCGTTTTGGAAACGGCGACCGCCGAAAGCCCTTTTTTATTGGCAGATTGTTCCCAGACCTTTCGGCGGGCGCCGTTTTGGAAACGGCGACCGCCGGTGGTGTTCAGCGACCGCTGGTTGTGAAACGGCGGGCGCTGTTCGTGGTTTTATGGGTACGGAATAGATTTGACCAAAATCGGAGGGCACGGAACTAAAACGGAGGGCGAGGACCAGTCCAGAAGATGTTCAAGGCTTTTGTTGTTATTTTAATCTTTTCGTTTGAGAGTTGTGAGGTTCTAGGGGCCTTTCGATTTCGTATTTATTTGCTTTGCTAGTTATAGGATGTTTTATGTTATAAATGTTCAACTTACATATAAACACCTATGCATGCAAGTTCCCAAAATAATGAGTATAATGTCTTGTCCAAAAACATCACACTCATGAAGCCCTCGATCATAAGTTGGTAGATCCGCCTCAGCGGGGTACTACTTGTTATCTTGGGATAAGTGGGAGTAAGGGTTAGACCCTTACACGTGACTTTTGGTTTTCTCATCGATAGATCCACTGCAGGCGTGGCTATCGAGACATGAGATGAGAATGGGATTCTCATCGACCGAGAGTGATATTAGATATCATTGACATGGGTGTGTCTACCTATCTTGAAATACTTAAGTGCGGACTCAGTCGGCTTAAAGATTTGCAAGATGAGGATCTCGGAATCATTTTGTTCTAAGGGACAATGATATTGGATATCAATTGAACAAATGAAATAAATAAGTACAATTGTTAGACAACCTTATTTGTTTACCGCTTTGTGAATGTTTACATACTTTATTTATCTTTCTTTTGTAGTTTATCATGTTAATTTCAACTCGATTCAAGTTTGGTTCAATTCTTGATTATGAAAATTGAACAACATAAATTTTCTTGATTCACAACGTAATTTGAGGATGGTCCTCAAATACGAAGACAATGAAAATGTGTTAGATAACCACATCCTAAGATATCATTTAACAACTCAATAGCATGTTCGGGGAATATGCTAAGATTGAGCGGTTCGGTATGACCAGGGTCATCGCTTTAGCTAGGCTGGAAAAATGGAAATCTATGGGATCACATATGCAACAAATGATTGGATTATTTGTTTCAAGTGACCGCCTAGATTTTTCCTATGATGATTATTTGGCAACCAATTTCATACTTCAATCTCATGATGGTTATAATGCCTTCAGGCTAAATTTTCCATATGAATGGTTTGAAGAAATCGCTTCGTGAGCTCCACGGGATGCTCAAGGCTGCCGAGCCGGCGATAGAGAAGGACCCTAAGAGGGAAATTCTTATGATATACGATAGGGTATTCAAAAGAGCATGGGCAAGAAGGCTACTAGGGTTCCTAGGGAATCTCAATGCGTCTACTGCAAAAGTGTTGGACACTACTTGCAAATTTATAAAAGTTCATATTTTATTCAATTTCAAAACAAATGCCTAATTTGTCTTTCATTTGATGGATTATAAGGTTAGGATTATTTACACCTCGGGGAGTGATTTAATCCAAAACACTTAAGTTCATCAATGACACAAATTAGAGACTTTCGAGCCATTGGATGGCGTGAATCGATTGTCTGGTTGGCTCCCTCATATTTTATGAGAGATAGGGCTTCAATTGCATGATAATATCGCTGGTTAGAAAACTTAAATTTTTCACTTACGATTTATCACGTTTTGACATTGAGATAATTTTGAATGGAAATTTGAATGAGATTCAATTATTGGGAATAATTGAATTTGCCCAAAGTCCAAAGAAGATGTGAAGAACGGGGTTGCTTCATCTTCAAGTATTAATGATATAGACATTAAACTTCACAAATTCTACTTCTTGGGTATTGGATGCCAAATGTGGTTCTCACATTTTATGTGGATGAACTACATAGAAGTATAAGTTTGGTGAATAGAGATGTCGATCTACGGGCAAGAAATGGAGCGAAGGTCGCTGCATTAGCCGTATGATCATATGATGTTGTTTTGCCTTAGGGCCCTGTTTTAGTATTATAACTATGTAATTTCGTACCTTCAATAAACAATGAATATTGGTTCAGTATTAGATACTGATGGATTAGTTTTTCACTATTAAATAGTTTGGTAACTATTTTAATTGTGAATTAATCTTTGTTTTGGTACGATTATTATATTGTTTATGTATACTTTAAACTTGAAAAATCATATATATCATTAAGACCAAAGGCCAAATCGAATAAGTATCGATGAGACATAACTGAAACATTGTTGATTAGATCAAATCAAAATCTAAACATGTAACGAAGCTTCTTTTAGAAGGAATTTTAGAATCATTTGACTTGGAGTCATTTGATACATGTGAATGATGTGTGATTGAAAAGATAACAATGTCATCTTTCTTGGAGAAAGGAGAACATGTGAGTAATTAGGGATGATACATACTGATGTATGTGGAACCTATTAGTTCACAAGCACATGAAGGTTATGTTTCGGAAAAGAGAAAACAAACTATATTAGATATAGTTCGACCATTCGATGAGAGGTCTAAATGAACTACTGGTCTCTTTTGGGAACACACAATTCTTGACTTCAACTTATACACTGAATAGGACGCTGTCAAAAGCTGTTGATAAGACACCATACTAGGTATGGAAAGGGAGGGTCCCTAAATTGTTTTCATCAAAATTTGAGGTTCTAAAAGCTTCCCTGACGAGATTTATCTCTATAGAGCTTGAACTCAAATGGGATAAAAGTTTCTTTATGGTATTCATAAGAAACTCGAGGGTACAACTTCTACGATCTATCTGAGAACAATATTTTGTTGCTCGAGATAGTAATTTTCTTGAAAAGAGTTATCTTTCCTAGAAAGTCAGTGGGAGCTCGGTTGTCTTGAACGAGGTTCAAGTGGAACAACTAATGATGAATTTCAAGACTGGGTTGAGAGTATTCTTATGGTTTTGGAAACCATACCAGCCCTCGTAGGTCCAGAAATGCATAGATCTCTATTATTCAAATACTTAGATATTGTGATCAATGAGAGATATGAATTCATGCTTTTGGAAAGCGATGAACCTTCGACCTATATTCAAGCTATGACGAGTCCAGCTACTTAAAATTGGCATGGTGCCATGAAATCTGAGATGATATCAATATCTGACAATCAAGTTTGGAACTTGATATATTTGCATCACGGGGTTAGACCCAATGAATGCTAATATATCTTTAAGATCTAAACAAACAGATGGAAAACCTAAGGTTTTCAAAGCAAGGTTGATGGTAAAAGTTTTATTCACGAGGTGGATTATGGAAAAACTTTCACCAATTGCTTTGATTAGATCATTCAGATTATCTTAGCCATTACTACTCATCTTGATAATGAGTTATGGTAATATTGGATGTTAAAACTAACTTCTTGAATTGGATTCTAGAAGAGGCTGGATTTTAACACAGCCAAAGAGTTTTATCGATCTTAATAAGGCTGAGAAATTATGCAAGCTTATAGTTCTATTTATGGAATAAAGAATGCATATCAGAGTAGCAATCTTCAGTTCAATGAATCCATACTGGGTTTTGGATTTCAGAGGAACTCGGAAGAGTCTTGTTTTACAAGAAGATCAGTGGGAGTTACGTTGTATTAATTGTGTTGTATGTCGGTGACATACTCCTTATTGGAAACAATGTTTCTATGCTTAATTCTATTAAAGAATGGCTTGGAAATTGTTTTTCAATAAAGGATCTTGGAGAAGCACAGTACATATTGGGCATCAAGATCTGTCGGAACAGATCGAAAAGGATGTTTGGACTTAGTCAAGCGACCTATATTGATAAGGTGCTTGATAGGTTCAGAATGAAAGACGCCAAAAAGGGTCTCATTCCAATGAGTCATGGCACATCTCTTAGCAAGATGCAAGGCCCTACGGGACTTGATGAGCAAAAGAGGATGGAAAACATTCCTTATGCTTCGGCAATAGGGTCTATAATGTATGCCATGATATGTACACGACCGGACGTATCGTATGCTTTGAGCATGACGAGTCAGTTTCAAGGAAATCCAGGTGAGGCGCATTAGACTGCGGCCAAGAATATTCTTATGTACCTTAGATGGACTTAAGAATATTTTGTTGTCTTTGGAAGACAAAAAGAGTTGATATTAACAAGCTGTTTGAATGCTAACTTCAAAACAGACTAAGATAATTTCCGATTTTAATCTGGTTATATCTTTTGTCTGGATAGAGGTGAAATTAGCTGGAATAGTTCCATGCAATGCAATATAGCTAATTAAACTACATAAGCTGAGTACAATACTGCATTGGATGCAGTGACGTTGGTAGTTCAGATTTGAAAGTTCTTCAATGAACTAGGTGGCGTAACTAGCTCGGCCCATCTGATAGTTCTCTATTTATAGTAGATCTATCGCGCAAGCCAATGAGCCTAGGGAGCACTACAAATCTAAAGCTGGTGCTCAGGAAGTTCCACATTATCTGGGAGATAGTTTTGTGGAGACATCGAGATAATAAAGTTGCAACTTTTGGTAAGGTTGCAAACCCGCTTTCTAAACCTCTCCAGCAGTTTAAGCTTGAGGCTTTCACGACTGCAATAGAGATCAGACATCTTAGAGATGGGTTGTGATTTCTATTACTGTATTAGATACTTTTGGAGATTTGGTAGACATTCACTCATATGTATAATACATATTTCTTCATATAAATATGGTTTAATTTATATGAATTGTCCAAATGATTAAGTAATATCGATTGGGTTATGAGGTCGACTTACCGCATAATGAAGTCCCAATGGTTGAACTGATATACTTGAATCATATGCTTGTTCCTAGTTCGTATAATCGAGTACCGATAATACAAAGAACTAGATTGTAATGTGTACTATAGCGCCGCTTCATGGGCTAGTGATGTGGGACATCGAGTACAATTACATAGATATTAGCTGGGAGCTAATGATCGAACAGACCCGACTGGAATAGTATTTAAGATTTCGAGTCATAATACTATTTCATTGACTGTCGAGCAATTTCCTCTGACCTGAGTAGTCCAGAGTGATTCCATTGTGAAATGATGTACTTTGATACAAGTAAACGCCTTTCGTAAAAGGAGGTTATAAAACTTGTTATTGGGTATATCAGGTAGCAAGTGGGAGAGCTTGGATTGACAAGATGGGATTGTCCTCCATTTTATAATGGGATACATGTCTTACCGGCCACTTACGTGGCCACGTCCAGATTCGTATCATAGTGATAAATCTGGTTTTACAGTCTGTCTCAAAGTCCAAGAAAGGTTTGAACCGATTGAGGATGACTCGAGTCTTGCCTCAAGTTCAAACTTAGAGATAAAGTGACAAAAGGAAGTTGGCAGCACACTGGCTCTGAAGGCCAAGTGGGAGATTGTTGGGATATGTCCTTCGATCCTACGTGTGCAATCGATAAAGTCATAAGGTCGTCTATGGATGTTAAATGATTATTTGATAATATTAAATTGTTGGGAACAATATAATATTGATCAATAAATCATACCTACAGGGTCACACACGGACTCAAAGATGATGTACTATGCTTGTTAATTATATTGATTTAGAATCAATATTTACGTGAATTTATATGCATGCATGGGATGCATTGCATGGCTTGCATGGATGCATGTCACTTAGTGTGACATGGCATGCCACACAAGCAAGAGAGACCACATCTTATGCCATTGTGGCATAGTGATGTGTACTTGACCTTTCATCTCCCCATTACCCACCCATTATGTGATATAATGGTGCATATTCATTATGGGGGTTACAAGAGGGTAATGGAGATGGAAATGAAGGTATTAAGTAGTGAAAATCTGATTTTCACAATCACTTAATCACCACCCACGAAATTCACAAGTAAAAGAGAGAAAAGAGGTTGTTCTTGGAGAATCAACTCGATCAAGCAAGCAAGTCATCATCCGGGTTCGTGTGCAACACGTAGAGGCCGGGCCATTTGTGCGGCTTCAACATCCGGGCGATCTAGACAAGAGGAGTAACGAGGTCATTCACAAGGATAGCTTCGAGAGGCTGATCCATTTGAGGTGGTTCAATCGACTCAACACCACCTCAACGACATCAACGAATCACTTCGTCACCATAAGTAAGTAATCGTTGAACCTTATATATATATATTGGATGTGTATATATATATGTGTTTATATGTGTTCTTATACACATTAAGTGTGCACTAAGATCATGGCATAGTAGATCTATTGCTTTACACGCTTCCGCACACACGGTATATCGATTGGATCGATATACCGGTACCTACATATATATATATATATATATATATATATATATATATATATATATATATATATATATATATATATATATATATATATATATATATATATATATATATATATATATATATATATATATATATATATATATATATATATATATATATATATATATATATATATATATATATATACGCGAGAGAAAGAAAAAATAAAATGAGAGAAGATGATTCCAAATGGATAAATGGGCACGATCAGTGGGTGGGAAGAGAATGAAGGAGGAGGATTCCTACTGGTTTTCGAAACGACCTGATGCTTCTTTCTCATACCTTGATAACCCAAGATTTGATGCTCATCTTCAACATTCCGAGCTCTCAAAGGAATCCCCTCAATCACATCCACCCGCCACCCGCCGCCACAATCCTTATCGTCGAGAATCTGTCGTTGATGTTCCACCGTCGAGAAACTTGTTTTTTCTGAGGTAAAGGGGCATAGACGAGTGATAGAGCCGAACACAACTTTTGCAATAATTTTGTTTGTGTTGTTTAATGTTATAAAAGAGTATTTTCGTCATTTAATGTAGAAAATATGGTATTTTTAAGTATGGTATAAAAAAAGTTTTCTTATCTATTAAAGTATTTTAACCCATTCACACTTTTGATAAATCGTATTATATCAAATTAGAAAACAAAATTTAAATATTTATCAACTTTATATATTCTGAATAAATATCATTTTAAAATTTTAAATCACTTATCAATTTCTACATATTATCTGATATACAATTATAAATTCATAAAATTTCTTTTACTCATTATGTAATTAGTTAGCTTATAAACTTATTTAATTTTATGATTTTTTTATGAAAAGTAGTTGTTTGTATATTTATTCAATAGTTATAATTTTATTTAAAAAATATTTTATTTTATTTAATAGTTATTTAATAGTTATAATTTTATTTGAAAAAATATTTTATTTTATTATTACAATTTTATTTATATTTTTAATTTTAATTTTTACTATATATTTTTATATTAAATAAATATATTTTGTGAATTGCACGAGAAGAACATCTAAGTATATATAAAACGAGAAATAAATTTTAAATATAGACCAATCAAAACTCTTAATTTTAATTTATATATTTTAAACTCTTGAAATTAATTAATATTTTTATCTATTTTTTAGATTTGATTAGTTCTTTTATATTTTTTTTAATATCGAATATTTTTAATTAAATAAATTGTAAATTATTTTTACACTCAATTAAATAGATAGATTTCGTGCCCAAACAAAATTACACTTAATTTAAAAAAGTGAAAATTTATATGTAATATTTTTTTTAAAGAGCTTAAAAAAAATTAAAAATCTTAGTATATTATTTTTAGAAATTGTCTCAGGTTGACATATTTTTTTAAAGAATATTTAAGAAAAAAGAAAGTATGATTTTAATAATTAGAAATAAATCTTAATTTTTTTCACTTTATTAAAAAGATAATATATTTTTTAATTACCTTATTAAAAATAACTACCCAATGAATTTTAAAAGATAAAATAAACACATGAATTATTTTTATAATTAAAAAAATTGAATTATTTAACTATAAACAAATTTAAATATTTACTCTTTATCTAAATTTACCTTTTTCTAATATAAAAATTAAAAAAAATACTAAATTTTAATTTTTTAATTAAAAAGCACTCGATTAATTTCTTAAACAATACATATATATTTTTTTTATTCCTTGTAACAGTCACGATCTATAAATGGAATTTTATGGAATGTCTTTTTACAATTTTATCATTTTTATACATATTTATTTATATTATATCACTAATTTTTCAACTAATACTTTATTACTTACATATCAATATTTATTTATTATATTTTTACTTTATATTATATTATAAAGGGAAAATGACATTCAATATTTATTTATTATATTTTTACTTTATATTATAAAAAAGAAAAAATGGAAATTAGGCCTCTACCTTACTTTATATTAATGTTTTTATATGTTTGAAATGTTTTTATATGTTTGAGGATATTTATTTTAACAATTGATTTTTATGGCATTTCCCATGTCTCAAGGAAGCAAACAATATTGTGAGATAAAGAGAAGAGAAAAACAGTTGTCGAATAAAATTCATCAATTGTTAAAACGGCAGCAGTAAAGACAAAACCCCCAACGACGTAAAAATCAAAAATTTCCTCTGCTCCTTTACCAATCGTTGTGTTTCTCTCTTATCTTCTTTCCTACAAATTGAAATTCCCCAATTGCGGAGGATCAGGTATAGGTTAAGGAATAAGATGCGTCTAATATAGGGTCTGGGTAAATTTGGGGAAACGTGGATTTGTTCGACGATTTTTAATGGAATCGGCCGCGTTGTCGGACGCCGGGTCACCGGAACCCTCATCGAACTTTGCATTCGCGTTCAACGATGTCAATTTTTCGGACAGGATTCTCCGGATCGAGGTCGTACCCGGCTTGCCCGGATCCAAACCTGACCCGGACGTCAGCCTCGCTGATTGGGCCAGGAATCGGAAACGTCGCCGCCACGACCAGCTAGCCATTGTTAATGGTATTGCTTATTTTTACTAATTGTGTGACTATATTCGTGTGGGTTTTGCTTATTGTGATTTCATGTGTTGTGCCTGCTTATTGTTTTGGGGGAAAATGAAGTTTTGAAATGGGGGCTGTGAAATGTGTGATTCATGTGTCAGCCGTTGTGAATGCCTTATGAGAGTTGTGGAAAATCGACGTGCTTGGTGAAATTTGAATCTACGAGCATTAGACTTTCAGCTTTTATAGAGGATGAATGCAATTTGATATAGAAATGGCTGAGTGCCCAATATTTATGTGTTATAGTATTATGTTATTATCTCATTTAGGCCGGTCAAGTGTAGATTTGAATCTACTATGTATATTTTTCTTGTCGCTTCGTATGTAATAAATGTAGTGGAACATGTGCTAAAATTTACTTCCATAAAATACGATGCAGATAGTTTGATTTACCCCACTTGCACGTGCTTCGGAAACTGTTCTTCCCTGCCAACTGCCAAGTATAAGATTTCTAACATCATTTGTGTTTTTCGCAATACACAGACCCTACCGAACAGTGTGAAGAACAGGTCTGGAATTGCAATATCCCGGATTTGGAAGATGCAGTTACATATGAGAATCAAGAGAATGAAGCTGTTGCAATGGTCGAGGAGTCACCTTTGGATGCAGAGATTTCGTTGCATCAATCGGGTACTTTGCTTATTCCCTTGCCTTGCTCATAAAATATAGGTATTTAATCAATATCATGCCACACGTTGTAAAAAAATGTTGGTTAATATGGTTAAAAGATTGCATTTATTATTTATGCCCCTATGCCTAAATAATTGTCTACTTTGTTTCCGTAAATTGACCAAAGACCAAGCCATGCTAAACAACCAAAACTATATGACCACTAACCATCCAAGAAAAAAGAAAAAACATTGAAATGCAACAAATTGGAAGGTAAATCATCCTCTTAATTGAAAAAAAAAACTTAGGAAAGACTACCATCATCTATTCTGTCTGTAAGAGATAGAAACAAAGAGGCGTGTAGTGAAGGGTCGAGTCGAGATAGTATTTCATTTAAAAGGATGGACATGCAACAAATTGGAAGGTAAATCATCCTCTTAATTGAAAAAAAAAAACTTAGGAAAGACTACCATCATCTATTCTGTCTGTAAGAGATAGAAACAAAGAGGCGTGTAGTGAAGGGTCGAGTCGAGATAGTATTTCATTTAAAAGGATGGACTAGGATGGGGGAATCCAATGTGTTGGGGTCTTGGGGACTCGCTCTGACTAAAACAAGGGGTAGTTAGTCTAGGTAAATGGAATGGAGTAATATGATCCCAAAATAATTAAATTGTGTATACTTGGAAGTGAAAAATTAATTACATATTGAATATAGTAAAAAGTTTATCTTTGTGGATGTTCGAAATAGAAGATTTTCCATCTTTGTGGGATGAATGCTCTTATCCTAATCTAATTATTCTTATGAATTTATGTTATACAATATAGACTGTCACTTTGAAGAACATGATTCGGAACCAGACAGTTTACAAAATCTAATTTGACAATCATGTAGGTCATGAAGCTACTAAGAGAGATGAAGCACTGTCTAGAATGGATTATTCGGCAATTGAAGTTAAGACAGTACACATAAGCTCTCCAATCTTAGCAGCAAAGAGTCCATTTTTCTTTAAAGTACGTTGTTTAATGGATCCTTATGCTTCTTCGTCTTTTGTTCACTCTAGATTTGACTTACGTGTTCCTATATTCAATCATGTGCTTTTTAGTTGTTCTCAAATGGTATGAAGGAGTCCAAGGAGAGATATGTAACTCTACGAATTCAGGCCTCAGGTAAGCATTGCATTACTGGCGTTGATGTTTTCTAGCGGGTTCAATTTACTCATTATTGCTATGTGTTTATTTTATTTCTCAAACTCCTGCCCCTTTAAAACAAAGACATTCACAGACACATTTTCTTCTGATTTTTTTGGCTTATACGTTATAAAATTATTTTTATGCTCTTATATGTTGGAAAACATGAGAATTTCTTACTGTTTAGTTATAGTTATAATATTAGATGTTTGTAAATTCAATTGGTACGCCAGACTGTGTTTTCAAGGTAGTTAGCTTGCTATAAATGTACATAATATACACACATACAAATACACCAAAATGGTCCTGTACTTACAGTTGTTTTGCAATTTTGGTCATGTTAGTATTCATAATGGCATTACTAGTGCATTGTTGATGGCAATGGGACTGTCCTGCGATTTTAGTCCTGCATGTTTCGATTTTACAGTTTACACAGAATTAGTCCTATAAATCCCAAGACATTGTCCTGATTTTTTTTATGTTTTATACTTTCCAAATTAAGGACTGCACAGCTACAGTTAGAAAATAAGAAATATAACACCTTGTGATTCTAAAGTAGTTTGGCAATTTTTTTCCTAATATTTTGTTTTCACCTGCCAAATTTAATTGTTACATGACTAAAAATATGATGTCGTGAAAAGGCTACAAGACTGAAATTGATAGTATGTGTAAAGGGCAAACTTAGCATAATATCTTCGGTAAGTCCTGTTTGTATGAATATATTAATCAACTGACTACCGTTGTGCGTCCGACTTTGGTTAAACAGAGGAAGCTTCCCTCATGGATCTGCTGAACTTCATGTATAGCAACACTTTACCGAGAACCACCCCAACTGCTTTGCTTGATGTGTTGATGGCTGCTGATAAATTCGAGGTTGCTTCATGCATGAGGCACTGCAGTCGATTATTGCGGAACTTGCCTATGACCTGTGAATCCGCCTTGCTCTATTTGGATCTCCCTTCGACTGTTCTTATGTCAGATACGGTTCAGCCTCTAATGGATGTGGCAAGGCAATATCTTGCTGCACGGTTTAAGGATTTAAACAAGTGAGTAGCCTGTTTATCAATCTAAATACCTTTTTTTCCCTTCAAATTTTATGGGTTTCACTGAAAGAATGATGCCCCAATGAGTTTGTTTGCATATAATTCCCAAATTACATAGCACGAATTTAATTTGCTGTCTGTGTTGGATTTTAAATATATAGCCATCCTTTTTATTTGATTTTGAGGTGCTTTTTCTATTTAGTGTATTATATAGGGAATGTTATTAAGAGACAGTGAAGTGTTTCGGAAGAAAACACAAATGAGCTTTTTGAATGAGACAATCACCCACCCTTTAATTTATTATACGTGGGAAACAGAATTGAAGATAGGATGCAAAATACAAAGAAGTTCATCTTAAAGCCCACACTCCCCAAGTGTTTTGAATGCTGAAATGAACTCTAGTTCTTTTATGTTTCTCGCCATCACGTCTTTGCAGCCTAAATATTACTGTATTTATTTCTTTGGTATTTGTCCTCAGGTTTCAAGGAGAGGTACTAAACCTGCCCCTACCTGGCATCGAGGCAGTTCTATTCAGCGACGACTTGCAGGTAGCTTCAGAGGATGCCGTCTACGACTTTGTAATGAAGTGGGCCCGCACCCATTACCCAAATCCTGACGAGAGACGTGAGGTACTAAGCACGCGCCTGCTTCGATTCGTCCGCTTCCCGTGCATGACCTGCCGGAAGCTGAAAAAGGTCCTCACTTGCAGCGACATTGACCCTGAAGTCGCTTCCAAAGTAGTCCTCGACGCCCTGTTTTTCAAAGCCGAGGCTCCATACAGACAGCGTACGCTTCTAGCCGAAGAGGCCAACGCCTCCTTCCGCAGGTTCGTCGAGCGCGCCTACAAGTACCGTCCCGTGAAGGTGGTTGAGTTCGAGACGCCACGTCAGCAGTGCGTGGTCTACCTGGACCTGAAGCGGGAAGAATGCGTGCAGCTCTTCCCGGGAGGTCGTGTCTACTCTCAGGCTTTTCACTTGGGCGGGCAGGGGTTCTTCCTGTCGGGCCATTGCAATATGGACCAGCACAACTCGTTTCATTGTTTTGGGCTTTTTCTGGGCATGCAGGAGAAGGGCTCTGTTGCGTTCACGGTCGACTATGAGTTTGCGTCGAGGACGAGGCCTTCGGAGGATTTCGTGAGCAAGTATAAAGGGAGTTACACGTTTACGGGTGGGAAAGCGGTTGGGTATAGGAATCTGTTTGGGGTTCCGTGGACTGCGTTTGTAGCTGATGAAAGCCCTTACTTCATTAACGGTGTTCTCCATCTCAGGGCTGAGCTTACTATTAAGACATGATATAGGTTTCTCCATCTATTATCATCTGATGGTCTTTTCTTTCGGGATGGATATTGTGACGGCTGCTATATGAATGAATTATGTAAATTATATACTTGCGTTTAGATCACAACAAAGATGATACTTCAATGCTTCCATAGCTTTTTGCGTGAAGAAGCTCTCGAGATTCTTGTTACATCTATTGATCCCAAATTAATCATCAGCAGCAAAAGGCAACAATGGCGTGCGATAACAAAGGGGTTTTTCTGTAATTTTCGGTTAGGAATGATAACAATTTTATCATTTGGTAGGAAACCATATCATTCACTCTTCAACCAATTTTAATCATTGCTCAATGGTCTCACTTTGAGAATCCAATTTTAACTACTTTTTTGGGATAATTACAATTTACAACCCCTCCCCTCATGTTTGCGTTAATTACAAAAGGAGCCCAAAACTTACCGTGGGAGGTTGATATTGCCATATTGGTTTATTTTGAAGTGACAACTGTACATTGTCAATTTGTCTTTGAGGGGTTTCCTTTGTAATTTCCAAAAATATAGGGGATTTTCTGTAATTTTCGGTTAGAAATTTCATATGAATACCCTGAAAAATATAGACCTCATGCAATAACAAACAGCAGCAGATCATCTTCAGACAACTCTATACTACATGGAGGTATACAAAATAAATATTTTTTTCTTGGTATTATTATTCCAGTTCTTGAATTTCTACTCTGTTTCAACCGCCTTTGAAAACAACTTTGGCCAATCTGTAGACGACATTCTCCATGACTATGGTTCGAGAATTATGAGCCGCCACACGGACAAGCTCTACAATGCCAGCCTCCCAGAATACTTAGCAGGGATTCAGGTTTCGGTTGTAAAGCTCAGAAGCCGAACCCTATGGAGAAAAGGCGCAAATTTCAGTGATATCATCATCCCACCGAGAACCCTGCCCGTCCCTTACGCGAAAAGAATTCTTATAGTCTACCACAATCTAGGTAACCGATCTTCTTTATACTACACCATATCGGGATACACGTTCTTGAGCCCGGTAGTCGGTTTTATGGTTTATGATGCCAAAGAATTGACGAAAATCGGACTCAACACGAATGGGAACCCCGTATCGATCGAATTTCATGGCCAATCTCTAGCCTATCAGAGGAAAAAATGTGCCAAGTTTGGAGATTACGGTCAGGTTCTTCTCAGTGATGTGAGTTTTCCTAATAGGTGTTACAGCACAAGTTCAGGGCATTTCTCGATAGTAATACCCTTCATTAAGAAGCCAAAGATCTCACCATATTGGGCTGTGGGATTCTTCGGAGGATTTCTAGGGTTGGTGTTAGTGGGATTTGGTGTTGCAGTAGGTATGAGATCTTTAATGAGCAAGAAAAATCATGAAATTGAAACGGGAGCCGATGGAGGAGAATGTCTGGAAACGTATTGGGTTGATAGCAGCAAAATGCCACGAGCTGAGGTTACAAGAACTAAGCCTGCTCTTGAGGGTACCACTTCTCTTCCAAATCCAAAGCTATCTCTGTATGCATAAAATTAATAATAAATCCATGTTCAAAAGTTTAGCAACTGTTTCAAATTTTGATGTTTGATTATTTTGTACATAATCAAATTTTAAATTTTCTGAGATAGATTTTGTTTGTATCTTATGACTGTTATTCGAACAAGATTCGTTGAAATTTGGAATAACTATACTCCAATATGCAGAGAATGCTATTCATATTTGATTCATTCCAATATTACTCGTGTGAGAAGGCTGTTTATACAAAATCATGAGACCAAGTTTGTGTATTCATATGATGTTTACAAGTTTTTAAGTGTTAATCACCATGGCCAGAGTAAATCAACAAATAACAGATTCCAGAAAATAGGATACAGCTCCAACAACTCAAATTAAAAGGAAAAAATGAAAAAGAAATGCTAGAGGAACTCACATCAACTTCAAAAACACACATAGTGCATATGACATTCCATTGGTGTGCATATGACATTCCATTGGTGTGCATTCTTTATAGCTCGTTGTCCCTAAATGTCAGCCAATTTTGCATAACAGTTGTCCAATTTTGCATAACAGTTGTCGAACACCAGTGAGCAAAGTATGTAGTCATCTTTGTCAACTCGTAGTCAACCCGAATAGAGTGGAATCAACACTCAACAGGTTCCTAAGAGCCTATTTATCTACTCAAACCTTTGTTTATGTGCAAAAAACAGAGCACATCAAGGTGATCAAGCTAATAAAAGACCAAACGATTATACAACGCCAAACCATCACAATGATAGCTAAACAAAATAATATCTGCAAAAGACAACAAACCATTCACAAATATAATTCAAAAGCATGATCCTCTTATTACTGTCCGGAGAAAAAACATTTTTTTAGAGCAAACCAAATCCTCATCAAGGAATACATCTCAAATCCAACATAAACCCTTAAGAACGACAAGCAAATACCAATTACCAAACCTCAATCTAGCCTTTCCTTTCCCCACTACACACTGGTCTTCCTAGCAAGCTTAGACCACTCAGTGTGGTACGCCCCCGAGAGGTCAACCCTCTCGTAAGTATGCGCCCCAAAGTAGTCCCTTTGCGCCTGCACAAGGTTCGCCGGAAGCCTCCCGCGCCTATATGTATCAAAATACTGTAAACTAGCAGACATTCCAGGGACGCTTATACCCTTCTGGACAGCCAAACCCACAACCCTCCTCCATGCCGCCTGTCTCTGCACCATCTCCCTAGCAAATTCAGGGTCCACAAGCAAATTCGGCAGCCCCGGGTTCCTCTGATAGGCCTGCTTGATCCTATCCAAGAAAACGGCCCTAATAATACAACCACCTTTCCAAATCCTAGCTAGCTCCCCCAAATTCAAACCCCAACCCTTCTCCATGCTCTTTGCCCTAAGAAGATTCATTCCCTGGGCATAGCTACAAATCTTGGAGGCATAAAGTGCCTGCCTCACATCGTCAATCAGTCTCTTCTTATCGACCTGCCCCACGTTGCCTATCTCCTCCTTTAAACCCTCCTTCCTGAAAATCTCAGAAGCCGCCTCTCTTTCGTCCTTTAAACCGCTCATGTATCGACTGTCTAAGGAGGCAGCGATTGTGGGGGCGGCGATTGAAAGCTCAGCCGCCTGCTGGACAGTCCACTTACCTGTCCCTTTCATCCCAGTCTTATCTAAAATCTTATCAACCAAATGCCCGTTTCCAGTTAATTCATCTTTTACCTTGAAGATATCGGTGGTGATCTCGATCAAGAAACTCTCGAGCTCCCCGCGATTCCATTCCCCGAAAATCTCGGCCAGATCGTCGTTCCCTAACCCTCCGGCGTTTTTCAGCACATCGTAGGCCTCGGATATCAGTTGCATATCACCGTACTCGATCCCGTTGTGGACCATCTTGACGAAGTTGCCCGCCCCGCCCTCGCCGATGTAGGTGACGCAGGGCCCGTCATCGACCTGTGCGGCGACCTTCTCGAGGATGCCGTGGATGTTGAGGTAAGCCCGGTGGGAGCCGCCGGGCATCAGAGAGGGGCCGTTTCGAGCTCCGTCCTCTCCGCCCGAGACACCCATCCCGAGGTAGAGGAGGCCGCTGGCGGAGGCGTCGACTATGCGGCGCTCGGTGTTCTCGTACCACTCGTTCCCGCCGTCGATGATGGTGTCGCCGGGCTCCATGTGGGCGGAGAGGGCGGCGATGGTCTGGTCGACAGGGGCGCCGGCCTTGACGAGGATGATGATGGAGCGGGGCTTCTGGATGGAGAGGACGAAGTCTCTGGGGGTGTAGTGGCCGGAGAGAGGCAGCTGACCCTCGCGGTGAGCGCGATCTAGGGTTTCGTCGACTTTGGAGGTTGTGCGATTGTAGACGGAGATTGGGAATCCTTTCTCAGCGATGTTGAGGGCTAGGTTTTGGCCCATGACGGCGAGGCCGGCTAAGCCGATTTGGGATAGCGCAGCTGACTCCATTTCTTAAACCTTGCGATCTTGAATCTCGGCGACAGCGGAGTGAGCGAGAGAAGAGGAATGAGGAAAGGTTGGTAGAGAGTGAAGGGAGATAAATAGAAGCAACTGGCTGTAGAGAATCACGAAATTACCCTCCATGTGAAAAATCGAATTCTAATGAAAAATTTGAAGAAAAAAATAGTTTTATAATCTTAAATATTTAACGACAGTTTATTTCAAAATTTGATTGATATTTTAATGACATATAGTTTATTTCTAAATTTGATTGATATTAATATCTCACTTTCCTTTTATCGATTTTTTATGAATTTTTCTTGACTTCTTAATTAACATTATTTTTAAAAAATTGCAATCGGTCCCAAATTAGAACATGTCCTTTTAGAATTAATTTTAGTAAATTTCAGTTATGTTTAATTCAATTCACACATTATGTCAGTACATTTCAGTTCAGTTCAAATCAGTTCAAATCGGTTCAGTTCAACTTCGATTAAGTTAATTTCAAAATAAATTAAAATTAATAAATAAATAATAATTTGAATCAATCATGTTAATTTCACAATATTATTAATAATTTTAAAAAAATATTTAATAATTTATAATAATAATTATTATTTTTATAAAAAAGTTAATTTAGTTCAGTTCAACTTCACAATATTATTAATAATTTTTAAAAAATATTTAATAATTTATAATAATAATAATTATTATTTTTATAAAAAAATTAATTTAGTTATTCATCATTTCCAAATGAACAGATAGTATTCTCTATAAGATAAAAATATTAGTATTTTGTATTCAAAAGAAATAAAATACGGAGTAAAAGAGATAACAATATGTTTTGGTATTAAAGAGAGGGTTGAGGGCATATATGTCATTTGAGGGCGAGTAGATAAAATATTAGATGTGGGTCGCGTGGGATTTGGCGGACTGGTCGAGGGAGTGAAAGGGTAATGGCTTGAGCTGTCAGTGAGGGGTTGGAGGTTTGGTTTTTGGGTTTTTCATTTCATATGAAAACAAACTGTATAATAATGTACATACACCATACCAAGCCGATGATCCTCTGTGTCACTCGTACGGCGTCGTTTCCTATATAGGGTTGGTACTTACCGGACGGACTATAAATAATAAGAGTATATGGAAATGAAAAATATTGGGAATTGAGTTTTTATTTATAGATCTAAAAATAAATAAAACAAATTCAAATAAATTCCTCTTATCCTTACAATTATAAATAGGGAAAAATGGCAATAAGGACAATTTTCAACATTTTTTCGGCAATAAGACCAACTTTTAATTTATGTGTCAATTAGGCTTTTTTGTTCCAATTAGGCCAAAAAAATATACATGAAAGGACGAAAATACCCTCTATTTCTAGTCAACCCATCCACCCCCTACCCATGACCCACCCCACCTGCCCTAAATCACACAGACGCAAATTGAAATTCAATCGGGATTCTCCGCACCCCGATATCGCCGTCGTCCTTAAGCAGTTGATGACGATTGTCGCCTGCTGCCACCGCTTCGACATCGCTCACAGGGACATCAAGCCCGACAACATCCTCTTCGATTCGCGAGGGAGGATGAAGCCCGACGACTTCGGATCCGCACCGGAGATCGAGACGCCGAGGAGCTTGACGATGCTGGTGAAGTGGCTCTGGATGACCACGGTCAGTTTCTGATGTACGTCCGACGACGACATCAATTTTCGGAGCTTGCTCTGGTCTTGCCCTCGGCCGCCGCGAGCGGGGCTGCAATGGTGTACAGTACTTATATAGTACATTTTTTTAGTTTTGCAAATTTCATGTGAAGCTAATGTAGTATGTTGTTTCTGATTATGACTGACCATCAATTTGGAATGAGATTCATTGAAATAGACTTTTGAAATATTTGAATCACATGCTCAAAGCTCGTATATTACTTTCGATTAGAGTCGAGTTTTTATTATCATCATGTGCGCAGGCAATTGTCGTGTATTTTGTTTGTTTCAGTGTGAAAATATGATATTTAGTGTGAAAATATGACATAAACATTGTGTTCAGTGTATTTTTTAATCAAATATGGCATTCAGTGTTAAAATATGACATTCAGTGTGTTAAAATATGACATTCAGTGTGTTCAGTGTTAAAATATGACTTTCAGTGTGTTAAAATATGACATTCAGTGTGTTCAGTGTTAAAATATGACATTCAGTGTGTTCAGTGTTAAAATATGTCGTTCAGTGTGTTAAAATATGTCATTCAGTATGTTCAGTGTTAAAATAGGTCATTCAGTGTTAAAATATGACATTCAGTATGTTCAGTGTTAAAATATGACATTCAGTGTTAAAATATGACATTCAGTGTGTTCAGTGTTAAAATATGGCATTCAGTGTTAAAATATGATATTCAGTGTGTTCAGTGTTAAAATATGTCATTCAGTGTTAAAACATGACATTCAGTATGTTCAGTGTTAAAATAGGTCATTCAGTGTTAAAATATGACATTCAGTATGTTAATCCAAACTTCGACCATTTGGAACATATTTAACAAAATGTATCACATGACAATTTCAATTACAAAACAAATATAATCCAAAAAATGATTCATTCGAAACAAATAATCAAGATCATAATTAACATTATGTGTACAATAAAACTTCATTTTCGTCTACATCCTTGTTCGTATGCATCCATCATCTTCTCTTCCCTAACCACATGTTCGTCCAATGTTGTATCACTTAATGAATAAATAAATGAAATGAAGATTAAAAAAAAGTGATCAATTAAGTTATTCTGAGCAGATAATTTAAGCACAAAAGTAGAACATCAATATTTCAAATACTCAACTAACAAGAAAAAATGTGTCTGCTGCATATGTAATGTGATCAATCAACTTCATTTCACTTCAATAAGAAAACTCAGTAACCAAACTCTAGGGAAAAAAAGGCTCAATGATCAAAATTTCGACAAGAAACGCACACACAAGCACAATCGACTACCAGAACCGGGTAAACAATTCCTTGGAACTCACAGTTCTCTTATTTAACCTAAACCCCCAAACGAAGCACCTGCAATGGTTCGGGGACGAAACCTCACGAGCGCCTGCATGAAGCCCGCATCCCCCATCACCTTCTTCGCCTCCGTAAACGAGTTATGAGTAACTGACCAACATTCCGATCGATTTCTCCGACGAGATACAAATGCTCGTAATCCCTCTCAATGTCACCTCCCTCGTCTTCGTCGAGGTTAACGACTTTGGATCCAACACGCGCACCATCTCACGAATCCAAGACGGGGTCGTCTCGCGTACTCGAGAGAGCTGTGAATCCAGTCCTTGAGAGAGCCGTTCCTCGCGTACTCGAAGACGAGGAACGAGTCCGGGCCGTCGGTTAGTCACGTGCCGAGCAGCGTGACCATATGACTGTGCGGCATTTTGTCGAACAGGTTGCGGTCGAGCTCAGAAATGGAGTACGACGCGACGCGCTTGATCGCCTCCCCGGAGACCAACCCCGTCTCAACCTCTGCCTCCTCTCCCCCGACCCCTCCTGCAAGTTCCCCCAGGTCAACCCCGGCTACGCCGCCTGCCTCGACGAAACCCGTCGTGACCTCATCGTCTCCACCGCCGCGAATATGGGAGACGGAGCCTTGGAGGCCGTGGACAACGACGAGTCCGTTGTTGAAGACGTCGGGGCTCGAGATCTGGAAGCTGTTGACGAAGACCTTGTTGTGGGGTGGGTGGGATGGGATCCGTCTCCACCCTGTCTGTTTTCTTCATCAGGGCAAGCACGTCGTTGTCCACGACCTTCATTGTGGCATCGATTTTGGTGGAGATCTCGGACCACTCGGCGGCGGAGATCTCGGTGGACGCGGACTCTGCCCTCGGAACCCGGACGACGGGGGCAGCTTCGTGCAAAACTCGCAGATCTCGACGATGTTC
The DNA here is from genome assembly GCA_954870475.1 of Euphrasia confusa. Lineage (NCBI taxonomy): Eukaryota > Viridiplantae > Streptophyta > Magnoliopsida > Lamiales > Orobanchaceae > Euphrasia > Euphrasia confusa. Next base: position 16,938,886 of record OX940957.1, on the reverse strand, counting down.
ACGCACCACCAGAAGATCGTGGTGATCGACGGCGACTTGTCGGGTGAATGAAATGATCTCAAGCGGATTCGATCTGCGTGGGCTCGGCGGCGGATTTGGGGCTGCACAAATTCACGACGGGGTGATGGAATGACGTGGGTGGGTGGGTAGAAAGAAAAGGGTAATACGGTATTTACACATTTTAGAAGGCCTAAATGACACGCGTAATTTTTCAAAAGCCTTATTGCCGAAAAAATGTTGAAAATTGGCCTTATTGCCATTTTTCCCTTATAAATATTATTGTAATTTTTATAAAATATAAATATATTGTTACTTGATTTTTTTCCTAATATTTAAATATAATTTAATTGAATTTTATTTTTAACTTTTTATAATTGACAACAAAAAATACGGTGTCGAGTCTCTAGCTATAAATAAAACAAATTGAAGAGTATCGCGCTCAAAATCTCCTTTATTGGTACCGATTCTAGCAACACAAAATATTCATCTTCATTTTTATTCTTAGTAGGATAATCTCTAACTAATATCCGACTACAATTTTCTCTAAACTTTTAACTATCAAACATTTATCATTATCACTTAGATAATTAGATGGTTCACCAATTTGTTGACGATAACCAATATCTTTCAACATAATTTGAAGCACACATAACATTTTTCAAATAATCAAGTTATTTCAATTAATAGATACATGAAAATATTAATTAAGTACAATAAATCGGTTGATAAATGAATCTTAATTCTTTTATTTTATATATAATTATTATACCCATTAGATAGCTCGGGGGACCTGGTTCGGGGCGAGTGCACGGACCTTTTCGTCGAGGAGGCCCGAAGTGAAGGATGCCACAGAGGGATGATACCTGATGTACTAGTTTTTGTGTGATTTTTTGTATGTTTTTCTTGTATCGTTTTGCATTTTTTGTGTGTCGTGTCGTGTGATTTCCCTTTAGTTTGGTGCGTTTGACGTGTTTGTGTAGTGTGCAAGGCATAGTAGGTGTTAGAAGCGACATTGGAGGCATTTCCGAGCGAAACGAGGCGACGAGCGGGCAAGGCGCGAAGGACGATGCTGACCACCCAGGCAGGAGGCCGCTTGACCCCCCAAGCGGCCGCTTGGTCCCCGTTTTATGAAGATGTTGACCTCGTTTTTTACCGACGACTTTGTATAAGAACAGGGTCTTGCCCTATTCCAAAACACTTCTCCTTACGCACGTTTTTCAGGCCTTAGAACTCCGTTCCCTAGGAGATATTCGAATTTGTTTTTCTTCGCTTTCAATTCGTGGATCATAATCGGGGATATCTTCCGATTTTTATTCAACACTTGATTAATTAGTAAGTTGTTTCTTTTTCTTTCTAGTGTTCTTAATTTATTCTTGTTGATCTTGTTATTATTTTCTTTCAATTCATGATGATGATCTTTTCAATTCTTAGTTATTATTTTTCACATAAAAGCATGAGTAGCTAAAACGTTGATTAGGGTAGGGAAACTCAATTGTCGATAGTAGAAGTTGAATTTAAGTTTGCTTAAAAAGTGTTCGATTAAATGTCCACTTGTTTTTCAACTAACGTTTGAGGTTGTTAGGCAATTCGTTTTTTTTTTTTTTTTTGGATTAATCGAACCACGTGTGAACCAACCGGAAACGGGCGTTATAGGTGATCTATGCAAACTTTTATCGAACTTTGAAATCGAGAATTGAGAATCCCGATCCCTAATCCTTTTTCTTATTATTTCAAAAACCGTTTTTTACTAATACTCGTATTTTCATTCTATTAGTTAGTTCGTAGTTTAAAACAAAAACCAACCAACTACGCATTATGCTATTTCTTTCTCTTTTCCTCGTTGCAAATAAATAAACACTTGTGCGCGCCGATAGTAGTGTTCCTCGAGACCGACTCGGGCAAGTTGTTTCGGCAACTAGTTCGACTAAAAATTTAATTGATTTTGACGCTACTAAAATGACTTATCAATTTGGCGCCGTTGCCGGGGAACACTTTAGGCATTAGTATTAGTGTTTGAGTGTTTGCAACTTTCTTTCTTTTTCTTTTTCTTTATATTTTTTTTGATATGATTATTATTTCTCCCACCGGTGCGTTTCATGTTTTTGTCAAGTTTTTGTTTAAGCAGTGATGAATTCATACAACAACTATGCGTGGCAGTTTACAAGGCCTCAGACAAGCATATACTATGAGCCTTCACCTTATGAGGAGACATCACAATTTCGTCCGTACTCTCAGTCATACATTCCGGGAAGGCAACCATATTCCAATTGTTATTGGGACCAGCCTCAGGACCAATGGTCTTCTCCAAATTTGACGTACCCGCCACTATATACGATGCAACCTGAGCCTCCATACAAGCCATCATTGGATGACGTTTTTCAAGATTTCATGCAGACGACCCAACAGTTAATGAAATCAAATGAAGCGGCGATCAAAGCGAATGAAGTTGACGTAGCGGAAGCAAGAACACACAAATTAAATCTCGTTGATTCTGAGAATATCCGAGAATTAAAACATCAAGACTTTCGTTGATTCCGAAGAATACCGAAATCTGATAAACAACCTCAACTGAGGAACAAACTTTATTTCATCATAAACAACTGCGTAACACAATGTCAGGAAGAGAATATAAATAGTACTAAAAACCCTAATAAAATAAATAAATAAAATAAAGATAGCTTGGGGAGTAAGATACGATATTTTCCTTATCTACATCATTCTCCCCCTCTAGGAGAAGGTTCGACCGCGAACCTGAAAGATCGAGCACGAAGATGCCGGGATCAAACACCAATCGTCGGCAATCCTTAGGGCACAACGCAAGGGCAGCAGCGACACTTTGACGTGGCGTAGGGACAATGGCTGGAAGAACCGGCGCAGGGGCAATAACTTCAGGAAGCGACGCAAGGTCAGCGACAACGACATCAGGATGCAGCGTAAGAACATGAGCATGATGATATGATGCAGGGGTAATATCATCTCCTTTCAGCGCAAGAGCAAATACATGTTGATGTAGTGCAGAGGTAACGACATCAGAATGATGTAGATAAGGAAAAGATCGTATCTTACTCCCCAAGCTATCTTTATTTTATTTATTTATTTTATTAGGGTTTTTAGTACTATTTATATTCTCTTCCTGACATTGTGTTACGCAGTTGTTTATGATGAAATAAAGTTTGTTCCTCAGTTGAGGTTGTTTATCAGATTTCGGTATTCTTCGGAATCAACGAAAGTCTTGATGTTTTAATTCTCGGATATTCTCAGAATCAACGAGATTTAATTTGTGTGTTCTTGCTTCCGCTACGTCAGTTGATATCAGAGCCGGAACGATGCCTCCCCGTCGCCAGTATGCTCGCGACAATGGACAATGGCGTAGGGACAATGGCTCTGATACCAACTGACGCAGGGAAGCAAATAAACACAATTAAATCTCGTTGATTCTGAGAATATCCGAGAATTAAAACATCAAGACTTTCGTTGATTCCGAAGAATACCGAAATCTGATAAACAACCTCAACTGAGGAACAAACTTTATTTCATCATAAACAACTGGGTAACACAATGTCAGGAAGAGAATATAAATAGTACTAAAAACCCTAATAAAATAAATAAATAAAATAAAGATGGCTTGGGGAGTAAGATACGATCTTTTCCTTATCTACATCAGAAGTGGCGATGACAATAAATGCTGAAGCAAATTTGGCATACCCTCCACCGTATTCGATGCAACCAGAGCCGTCATATAAACCATCTTTGGAGGACACTTTCCAGGATTTCATGCAGATGGCCCAACAAGTCATGAAAGCAGACGAAGCGGCAATGAAAGCGAATGAAGTTCGATAGGCAGAAAGTGTTGAAGCAGAAGCAAGGTCTAAGGTCATAGGAGATATGATCGATAAGATGTGCAATCAAAGCGAGTGGGTACACGAGGAAGAGAATCTCCAAAGTGACTACGACTATGATGAAGTTGAACCGAATGAGGTCGAGGCCAAAGTGGAGCATATGTACGACAATGAACTAATTTTGGAGGAAGATAAGGAAAAAGAGACGATTGAAAGTATGGCGTTGGAGGAGATTACACCAAAAGTGTCACATCAAGACGAAGACCCATTCAAGTTGTCAATTCCCCTCCCTAGAGAACTAGAGCAAGAGACATTGAGTATCAATATAGTAGTCGACAATCATGAGGTAATGCATTTACAAGAAGAGGAGTCATCGATGCTAGATATCTCTCTTGAGTCTTAAAGTTCAAATACCAATGACACAAAAGACGAGGGCAAAGAGGTAGGGGATGTAGTTCTCAAGCATCCATGTATTATCAAATCACCCTCTTCCTCTTCTAGTTGTTTGGTATATAAGAAGTTAATACTTCATGCTTCCTCACTTAAGATGATCGACCTTAAAAATGTTGAGGAGTCGAGAGTTCCTCGTGCTCATCACCCACCCAAACCGCATGATCCAGGTATTTTCAAATCTATTTGTGTCGTGGGTGAGGATAAAACATCTTCGGGTAAGGTTGATTACAATGAGGTTATTTGTTCGTTTGATGCCTACATTGTAAATTGTTTTTACATTTATGCTATTGATCTTTTGGCCGAGATGGTGTTCTTGCAGAAAAGTAGCTCGATATTTTTATTTCTCGGTGTTCAAGCCAAGCAAGAGAAGCATGTTGAAGATAGTGTGGGAATGATTAAGATACTCAAAAGCGATAAAGCAAAAGAATCACCTCCACCAAAATTAGAGATCAAGGGATTTTCGAAGCAATGGAAATATGTCTACATAGATGACGAGGAGCACACCTTACATGCTTCCCGGTACAACGAGATTATGGGCGTACTCCGGGGCCACATTACCCACCATCCCATCTTTGAGAATAGGCCGTAACTTCTTATGGCCTAGGTTTGTGTCTTTTCCTTTTTATTTTGTTGTGTTAGTTGTTTGTGTGTTTTCATTTCTTTGTTTGAGTTACGTGTGAGCATGCTCTTGTTTGATTGATTTTTTTCCCGTGATTTGTCGTGCTGGTTAACCATGTGGACATGGTTTCGTACTAAGTGTGGGGGGGAGGTCTATTGATTTTGATGCATGCTCGGTTTTAGTTATTGTTGTGTCTTTCGTTGTGGTCTTTGTGTGTTTTTGTGTGCTTGTCAATTGCTTTATGACGTTTCTTGAAATCATGGATAAATCTTTGGTGCTTTGATGTTGGATGTGAATGGTTAAGACCCCTTGTGTAGTCACTTTGATGTGATGGTGAGTTCTATGTATGTCGACTTCTCCTTGTCCATTTGCTCTTGTGAGATTTTGAGCCTTTATAGCTTTCTTCTATGTGCGTAATACTTCGTTGTCTATTTGAGCTTCTTTTTCTTTCGTATTCTATATTGTGTGCGCCCGTATGAACTAGAATAAATAGGCCATGATTCGATTGTGTTTGAGACTTGATAATCATAACTTGCTTGATTTTGAAAATGATTGGGATTTGATCGATTAGGTTAGCCATTCGAGCCGCTTTACTTTTGTCCTTGAGCCCGTCGTGGGACACCCTAGATAGCCCCGTTGAGCCTACATTTAGCCTTTCTTTCTTGTCCTAAACGTCGAGGAGGGAGTGGTGTAATTGTTGCGGTGTGCTTAGTTAATGAAGGGTGTTGAGTAGTGTTGTCATTTGCCTTCTTATGTAATAATCGAGACATGTTATAAGTCTCCAAAAAAAAAAACAAAAAAAAAATGAAAAAAAAGAATAGAAAATGAGAAGTACTAGTAGTCTCCAAAAAAAGAGAAAAATTGAGACGTGTTATAAGTCTCCAAAAAAAATTTATAGTGTAGTTTAATAAAGTTAGTATGACTCGCTTGGACATTGCTTTTTGGCTTTGATGTGTTCCTGATGTTTGATTGGAGTTGTCGGGGGTTGTGGTGCGAAATAAAGGAAGTTTGGTTGTGGTGACTCGTGATTGAAGATGTAGTCCACTTTTCCCAAATTATCCCGAATATCCTAAGCCTAGCCCCGTTACACCCAATTTATTGATCGCCCATGATTCTTAAGATGGTAGACCTTGATTTGTGGAGAGCACAATCGAGTAACTTGTTTAGTTTTTGTTCCTAGGCGCATGCGATATTACTTGAAGCTCGTTCATTTTCTATACTTGCTTTGTTCCACATTTTCTTATTTATCTTTGAGTGCACAAGTACGTTTTGATCACTTTTCCTTCTCTTGTGCACACCTTTGAGTGGAACCATTTATACTTCGAGTGTAAAAGAAGAGAGTGAACCTTTGTGAGGGGCTTCGGATTGGTCACTTATGTGAAACTCACTCGATTGTCTTTGTGCTATATATTTGGGGTCGAGGCTATTCACTAGGATTGTTTTGGAGGCACCGGGAATTTGTTTTTGATTTTGGGAGGTTGAATAGGTGATTGGCTCGTTGTGTTCTTTGTATTCTTTGCTTTGGTGATGTTTTGCTCTACTCTTTAAGTTTTCTAGGGACTAGCAAAAGCTAAGAGTGGGGGAATTGATGTACTAGTTTTTGTGTGATTTTTTGTATGTTTTCTTGTATCGTTTTGCATTTTTTGTGTGTCGTGTCGTGTGATTTCCCTTTAGTTTGGTGCGTTTGACGTGTTTGTGTAGTGTGCAAGGCATAGTAGGTGTTAGAAGCGACATTGGAGGCATTTCCGAGCGAAACGAGGCGACGAGCGGGCAAGGCGCGAAGGACGATGCTGACCACCCAGGCAGGCTTGGGGGCCTCTGCAGAGCCTCCTGGAACAAGCACCAAGCGGCCGCTTGACCCCCCAAGCGGCCGCGTTGCTGTGTTGAGCAGACTTCCTGGAATGCGGGGCAAGCGGCCGCTTGACCCCCCAAGCGGCCGCTTGGTCCCAGTTTTATGAAGATGTTGACCGCGTTTTTTACCGACGACTTTGTATAAGAATAGGGTCTTGCCCTATTCCAAAACACTTCTCTTTACGCACGTTTTTCAGACCTTAGAACTCCGTTCCCTAGGAGATTTTCGAATTTGTTTTTCTTCGCTTTCAATTCGTGGATCATAATCGGGGATAGCTTCCGATTTTTATTTAACACTTGATTAATTAGTAAGTTGTTTCTTTTTCTTTCTAGTGTTCTTAATTTATTCTTGTTGATCTTGTTATTATTTTCTTTCAATTCATGATGATGATCTTTTCAATTCTTAGTTATTATTTTTTCACATAAAAGCATGAGTAGCTAAAACGTTGATTAGGGTAGGGAAACTCAATTGTCGATAGTAGAAGTTGAATTTTAGTTTGCTTAAAAAGTGTTCGATTAAATGCCCACTTGTTTTTCAACTAACGTTTGAGGCTGTTAGGCAATTTGTTTTTTTTTTTTTTGGGATTAATCGAACCACGTGTGAACCAACCGGCAACGGCCGTTCTAGTAGTTTGATCGAACACGTGTGAACCAACCGGCAACGGGCGTTCTAGTGTGATTTATGCAAACTTTTATCGAACTTTGAAATCGAGAATTGAGAATCCCGATCCCTAATCCTTTCTCTTATTATTTCAAAAACCGTTTTTTACTAATACTCGTATTTTCATTCTATTAGTTAGTTCGTAGTTTAAAACAAAAACCAACCAACTATGCATTATGCTATTTCTTTCTCTTTTCCTCGTTGCAAATAAATAAACACTTGTGCACGCCGATAGTAGTGTTCCTCGAGACTGACTCGGGCAAGTTGTTTCGGCAACTAGTTCGACTAAAAATTTAATTGATTTTGACGCTACTAAAACGACTTATCAATACCCCATCCCGAACAGAGTCCAATTAATTTCCGCCGAAGACGTGGTGAATCCACCGGGGAGAGAATTCCTTACCCCCGATGACGATGTTTCTTGCTGACTGCCGAGGAAGCGGAGGGCGCGCATTGACGCCCTGAAGACAATTCGGACCGGGCAAGGACAAATCAGTAGGTTGGAGAGAGTCCCTCTGCCACGATGGGCTGCCCGTCGAGAAAGGCGGCGATGTTTTGGGCCGATTCCTATTATGTCTCCATACCAAAAAGGGACAGATCCTAGAGCCTCCAAAAAAGGGAATAATACCATTTTCAGTTCTACTTTGGCTTTCCATTTTTGTTTACAAGAAAGGTTGTTAGTTTAATCCTCAAACCCCCTATTTTGTGACGAGAGAAAGAGAGAGCCTTTGATCCCGATTTTTTCGACTCGTTAACAATAATATACTTAAAATTACTGAATTTGATAAATCTCTTTTTAATTAATAAAATATTATTTTATTAATATATTAATACTTTTTTAAATTAAAAAAAAACTAGTCCTCCTTCCCTTGCGATGCACGTGTATTTAATTAAACTTTTTATTACTCGGAGTAATGCTGTTTCTACTTAAATTTAACGTTTAACATAAACTAATGTTAGATATAGATATTGATAATTGACAAATAAACATTAAGTGGATCATATAATTGAAATATCACAATACAAAAATCACAATGATATTATTCTTCATTATAGACTATAATTTTGTTAATAAAGTCATTCTCAATTAAATATTTAATCGAATAGATATTTTGTGTTAAAAAATAGTTTTGTTAATAAATTAAGTCATTCTCAAATCTAAATGATACGTATATAAAAGTCTATTAATATTAATATTGAAATAATTAAGTACTATTATAAATCAAATTTACAAAATAATTGGTTCAACAACAATGAGTTTAATTCTATTTGAAAATTTCATTAACAATTAAGTAAATAATTAGTCTTTAAAGCTAAAAACACATGTAAGTTAATTATAGTTATAGTTTAAACTTGAATAACCATTTAAACGGTTCAAACATAACCCAAAAAGTATTCAAAATATTAAAATAAATTGTTCGAAAATACCAACTGACAAACTAAGAAAGATTTAAGTACAAATTACAAATTACTTAAACAATGATCATTTTTTCATTGGATTCATGCTATTACTCGATTAATTGTATGTTATCCTGAATTAATATTGATTGATTAATTGTTATATTTATAAAATTTAATTATTTTTTGTTACTAATTACTTTATGAACGAAAATTTAAACGAAACGTTATTAAAAACTAGAATTCTTCAGCCCGTGCGATGCACCGGGATATTTCCTGAAGCGTGCCTTGTTATTCTAAATTTGTAATAATAATTTTTAACAAAAAAAATCTTAATTTAGTATTTTATTTATTAATAAACAATAGTATTTATTATGAGTTTATGGGTAGTTCCTGTGTCCTGTTATTCTAAATTTGTGACAATAACTTTTAACAAAAAAATTCTTAATTTAATATTTTATTTATTAATAAACAATATTTATTTTGAGTTTATGGGTAGTTTCTAAAAGTTTTGGAAAACACGTGTAAAGATGAAATATTGAATTAGATTATTAAAACTCAAAGTGTTAAAAATAATAAAAATTCAAAAAGAAAACAATCAAATAAATAAAATTTGTTACATTTTCATTGCAAATTTCTAAATACTTTTTTGTAAATTACATTAGTGGTCTTATTCGTGAGGTTCCCTTTCTCGTCGCAAAATAATAATTTCAATCTTGCTCTGGTAGTGACTCTTGAAACTGCCACATGCAACTGTCCATTAATAAATACCGGTTCTCAAAAGAATTCTTAAGAGTTACCTGTTATTTGTAATTTAATATAAAAAAAATTAACATATAATTTTATAATTTGGATAGATATGATAAAAAAATAAACTCGAAATATATTTGATATATAAAATTGAATATTATTATTAATAAATATATTGTTTCAAAGTTTCTTTTCGTTCAATTTTTGACTAGAAACTCAACCTGCATTTTAATACGCATCAATATCTATTAAAATGCAAGAGTTTTTCTTCTTCAGAATAGACTGAAAAGAACAAAAATAAAAATAAAATGTAATACATTTATATTGCAAAATTCTGAATACTTCATTCTAAACCACATTAGTGTACCTATTCATGAGGTTTTCATTGTCTTCACAACGTAACAATTTAATTTCTGCTCCGTTACCGACTCTTGAATAGAGGTAGCTATAACTATAAATTATAATTTATTAAATTTGTATACATATTTAATATTGTGTAAGTAAAAACATTGAATTCAAATTATTTATTAAAATTATACACATTTAAGCACATGATGTTTTATAATTATTAAACTCAAACATTAAAAGTTATAAGTGTTTTTAAAAAAAAAATTATAATCATGTTTAAAAAGAAACTTAATTAGTAAAAAAATAAATAATTTAATATTAATAAATGGTGTGATTAGTGTATAATTTTAATTTATTTTATATAAATAATTAATTATTTTAAAATAATTTTATTGACTTGCTATTGATAACACAGCTATATAATTATCTTGTCAAAAATTATAATTATCAAATGTAGTAATAATATTTTAAATAAAAACATTTATATACATTATAACATAAATTTTAAAACTACTCTATTACGTCAGTTTTTTCAACATGTGCAATGCCCAATAGTGCTTTTCTTAATCAATTTGTCGAGGAGAAGATTTTACTGTATTTCTATTATTTCTTTTTATTTTTTTACAACAAAGAGAGGGAATAGAATTGTCAAAATTAATATATTATTATCTATACTGAAATTGCGTGGTAGAGGTATTTATGAAGAAAACACGCTGCCAAGCTTAAGGCAGGGTGATGCGCTACTTCAGTATGCCGCACCACGAAGCCTTATAATTTAGTTTGTTCGTTTCAATTAATTTAAGTGTTTTAATATGTATCTTAAATTATCAGTTTAATATATATATGTGATATATGTATAAGTTGTGCAGCGGAAAGATAAACGTTAGGCAGGACGAACAAACTCACACACACACAAACGAAACGAGAAATAAATAACACACGGAATTAAATCTTTGTATGGGTATTTAAATTATACCCATACGAATGTGCCTTACGGCAAAAATTATATTATTAAAGATCGGCGTCTTTACAAAGGATAATCTCGGATTTACAATCGATTAAACTTAAGGCAATGCGAAGGCATTCCTTCTCGTTTATCGGATCCGGAGATTAGTGAACAATCAAAACTGAAATAAAGTAAATAAATCTATCCTATACTAAATTCCAGATCATCACTTAGTCATACGTAATTCTCTTTGACGAGAAGATAAATGGACGAAGAACTTCCAATGAAGATCTTGCCTACAAAACTGACTAGTGAATAATCTTGAGTACAATTTGTGTTTTCGGATAGATAAAAGTGTTAATGAATGAGCTGAAGTCTCCTGGTATTTATAGGAGGAGCTCTCAACCGAAATCCCTAGTAAAACTAGGTTAAATGTGGTTGAGAGAAGATAGGAACCGCCTTTGACCAGGCTCCTGTCTTTGCCGCACAGCGAGCTGTTCTTCAGGCAGGGCGAACCTTCTTCAATTGACTGGAATGCCTTGCCTCTTGCCAATGCCTTCCAATTCTCTTTGTTTTCAGGTTCTCTATGCCTATCGCTCCTACTCGAGTCTTCTGCTCTTGTTCGTCGTGCGGCATGCCGAAGGTCTTCGTCCTGCCGCATGGATCTGCTAACGTCTTGATTGTCTAAACACGCATGATTCAATTGGAACATCATGCCTAAACATTTCACAACTATAAAGAGTGAAAAACAACAATATAAAGGTGTGAAGAAAGGAGAAAATATGTAAATATGACTAAGGCATTGTTATGCTCAGTAACTCTGCCGCATTACTCTGCCTAGACATATTTACACTAACAAACTCCCCCTTTTTATCTTTCTTCACAAAACATGAGGCAGAGTATAAAGACAAACTCCCCCTCAATGAAAACTCTCTTACTTAGAGGTTTATGAATAAACATTGTTTGAATTAACCTTAGGCATGAGTATGAACTCCCCCTTAGTTAATACCTTCTAAGTTAGAAAAAATAATAACAAACAAACTTTGAAGTTAAAACACACCAATTTTTTAAGGAAATAAAAACTAGAATTTAAATTGTTCAACCAAAAAAAACTTGAAATAAAACAACAAAACAACTTAAATGTTCAACATCCAAATAAACTAAATGAAAGAAACTTTAAAATTCTGATTCTCCATCAGAGTCATCTCCATAATCCACCAGCTTCTGTGTCTCTGCAGCAGCTGCATCTCCATCTTCATTTTCATGTTCTCCTTGCCCTTCAGTCTGCCTCTCTCCATGCTCTTCAGTCTGCCTCTCTCCATGCTCTTCAGTCTGCCTTTCCTGTTCTTTACTCTGCCTCTGCGTAGCTTCTCCCCCTTTTTGTGTAGAAAAACCATGAGTGTCCAGGAAGTAGAAGATGGCATTCTCAATGCCAGTAGCCATATGCCCTGTAATACTCTTGCATAGTTGATCCGCATAGTCCTGAGCAAATTTACGGGCCGTGAGGTAGATATCAGGCAGATCCGAGGAGGAGGTGGCACCACCAGTTTCATACTGCGGCACGGCAGTGGCAGTGGGAATAGCAGTGGGTGCTTCGGTCTTGAACATGTGGTACCCCTTCCACGGCAAGTCATTTGGCTCCTTTGGTGTGAATTTGATAATCGTGCTGCTACGTACCACATTATCGGAGGCAATGGCTTGATATCCTTGATCCTTGAACATCTCCCATATTAGGGACGGAAAACAAAGACTATGGACAGGGTTAAGGTCTTCAATTTGCTTGGCCATCTTTGAGAAAATAAGCTCCCCCAAATTTACTTGTTTACTTGCACCGAGGGAGTAGATGAGCTCGGCAGTGGCGGCATGGACTCGATGATGGTTTGTCGTCGGAGTCCAATTTGATTTTGCAATGGTAAACATAAAAGAGGAGAAAGCACTTAGCTTGGGTACCGGAGGCGGATTTACTGATCCGAGGCCGCCTAAAAGTTGTTGAGCTATGGCAGTGGGATGAGGCTTCAACTGAATAGGGTATTGAACCTCAGCACGATCAAGAAATTTGTTGATGGCAGATGGAGAGAAATCGTACATACGTTGCCGAACATAGACCTTGCCATATCCGTGTGACCCAACCTTTGCAAAGCATGGACGCAGATTCGAGTAAAAATCACGAACCATTTCAACACTAAATCCTCCTGCATAGGATACGGCTTTTCGAAGCTGCATTTGATCAATGAATTGATCAAGTCTTTGATCCATGCAAGTTGTGAAGTCAACACAGCGGTCGGGGATAATTGGCTTTGCGGCATAGTAAGGCCCTAGAGTGGCACGACGACGGGACCAGTAACGCTCGGAGTATGCTCCTAATGCCTCCACATCAGAATTTGCATCCTCAACAGGTGCCGTAAGGAGGGCATCGGAAGCATCCGGGAGTTTACCCTTTTTAGTAGTCGAGGCAGGGTGAACGGTAGTGGCCTCTGGGTCAGCCTTAGATCCGGCACCTTTTAGCTTCTTTCCCCGTGTTGATTTTGAAGGAGAGGTATCCAAATCAATAGGGTTGGATTGAGTGGTCGGTGGCAGGTTCTTGGCCTTGAGTCGAGCTGCCTGAGTCAAGGGCCGATTGGATTTGCGAGTAGGTGGGCCATATTTTGCAGTGGCCTTGCGCTTTTTGCTTTGACCCAAGTCAATGGGTTCTGAATCAGAGTCATGAACTACCTCATGATCATCACCCTCGATATCAGATCCGGAAACAGCAGCATCAGGGATTTGTTGTTCGATGGCAGGGTGAAGGTTTTGTGGACCTGTGGCACCCTGAACGTCCACAGCAGGGTTTGCAAATGTCAGATCTGGGGCAGGCTGGATTTGCGGTGGTGATTCAGTGGTGGCCGTTGAGATGGAGGCAACGAGAAGTCGCTTTTCAGCCTCGGAGGCCTCTTGGAGAGTGATGTTCTCCGGCGTGGCATCGGATCTGATCTCCTGAAGTATCTTCATGAAGGCGGGATCTGTATAAAGCTCGGCAAGAAGTTTGGATGCCATTGATTCGATAGAATAGGGTTTCAATTTCTTGGGGTCGAAAAAAATTTCAAACTTAGTTAATTTGGAGTAGAGATTTAGTAGAAGATGGAGTTTGAATTTCAAAGTATAAGGAGAAAGAGGTTTGAAGTTTTTGAAATTTGAATTTTGAATTTAGGAAAGAGAAAATAGATGTGACATGAGAGAATGACTAGGCTCTTGCAGTGTAATTATTGTTTTTCAATAGCTAGAAAAAAAAACACAAACTGTTCCTTTTACGGCAGGGTGGTGCCGCAGTGCACTGCCTTGTCAATTTTTTTATTTTTTTTTTTAAGAAAAAAAAAATATATTTTTGTTGGTGTGAATTCTTCAAAGATAATAAAAATCCTAGGAAAAGGAAAAAACATCATAATCCTAGGTGTTCTTCGTGCTGCATAGGTAGAGCGTGCCCTTGCGTAGGCATTGATATCAGAAATAAATATTGAGTGTATGAAATACCTAAATCGAATTGTACATGAAATTCTTAACCCTAGTTAGTCTAATTACATGTATGTGGGTTCGTCCATGTTTCCAATGTGATGTTGGTATGTTCTTTTCCTTCGGAAAGTTTTTACACACAATTTTAATTTGATAAAAAAAACATAGGCAGAGCGAAGCTGACATGACATTGCGGCAGCACGAAGCAGAAATGCTTCTAGGGCATGGTGCACATGCACAAAGATCTTCTTAGTATGATGAAGCGATCTGAGCTTAGTGGTTTAGTGAAGATGTCGGCTTTTTGGTTCTCCGTTGGTATGTGATCAAGCTTTAAGAGACGTTTTTCCACTAGGTCACGTATGAAGTGATGCCTAATACTGATGTGCTTGGTTCGCGAGTGTTGAACAGGGTTATGGCTGATGTTAATGGCACTAGTATTGTCACAATAGAGGGTAAGGGTGTTACTCTCCAAATGGTAGTCATCGAGCATGTGTTTGAGCCAAATAAGTTGAGTACTGCAACTCCCTGCGGCAATGTATTCGGATTCGGCAGTGGATAGAGAAATGCAGTTTTGCTTGCGGCTATGCCAAGAGATGATGTTGTTTCCAAGGAAGCAGCATCCTCCACTGGTACTCTTTCGATCATCCAAGTCTCCAGCCCAGTCGGCATCGGAAAATCCAACCAAGTTGGTGTTGGTGTCTTTTGTGTACCAAATGCCTAGCTCGATGGTCGAGGCAACATAACGAATGATGCGTTTGACTGCCTTCAAGTGGTCTTCCTTTGGATCTGCCTGAAACCTAGCACAAAGACAAACACTATACATAATATCTGGTCATGTTGCCGTTAGATAAAGTAAACTTCCTATCATAGACCGATAGAGTGTCTGATCTACTGCGGCAGACCCAGTATCTTGAGCAACCTTGTCCGTTGAGCCCATTGGTGTCTTCATGGCCTTAGCTTCATCAAGATTGAATCTTTTCACAAGATTTCGAGCATAAGTTGATTGAGATATGAACGTTCCAGTAGGTAGTTGTTTGATGTGCAAACCTAAGAAATGGGTTAGTTCACCTACCATGCTCATTTCGAATTTTGATGCCATGGCAGTAGTAAATGATTTTAACATTATATCGCAAGTAGAACCAAAAACAATATCATCTACATATACTTGTGCTATCAAAATTTTGGAAGAATTAAATTTAATGAACAAGGTTTTGTCGGCTGTGCCGCGGGTAAAACCAAAACTTAAGAGAAAGTCGGTTAGGCACCCATACCAAGCTCGAGGAGCTTGTTTTAGGCCATATAGTGCCTTGTGAAGTTTATACACATGGTCTGGAAATTAGGGATCTTCAAAGCCTTTAGGTTGAGCAACAAAGGCTTCTTCGTCAAGTATGCCGTTTAGGAAGGCAGCTTTAACATCCATTTGATGCAGCGTGATGTTAAGGTAGCAAGCGATGGCAATGAGCAGCCTTATGGACTCCATGCGTGCAACTGGTGCAAATGTTTCATCGAAATCGATGCCTTCGATCTGTGTATAACCTTGTGCTACTAGTCGTGCCTTGTTACGCACGATCTGCCCATGTTCATTTGATTTGTTCTTGAAGATCCATTTTGTCCCGATGACATTTTTGTTGTTGGGACGAGGAACGAGTTTCCAGACTTGGTTTCTCTCGAACTCGTTCATTTCCTCTTGCATTGCCATAATCCAAAAATCATCTTTTAATGCTTCTTTGATATTTTTGGGTTCTACCTCAGATAGGTATGCGACAATGCCTATCTCAAAGCATGTAGCTGACATGCTCACATTTCTTGTCATGTTCTTGTAATCAATGGGCGGATGGTTCCTTGTGCGCTTCGGCAGAATTTGGCTTGATGGGTGATTCCTTCGAACATGCCCTGGTGGATCTCGTCGTGGTTCTTCCAATGCCTCTTCTATATCTGATGAATCAGATTCTTGAGGTGTTGTATTGTTATTTGACTGATCCGAGGATGTTTTAGAGGTTCGGGCATCGGCATTGGGAACTGTTGGTAAGGCAGTCGGGTTCGTAGTGCCTTCTGTTGTTCCGGCTGCGGCAGGGTGTTCGAGTAGTTCTTGAATACCGTCTTCTCGAGGTTTCTTGAGAATGCTGAGATCATCGAACTGCACATTCACTGATTCAATAATAGTTTTGGTTAGTGGAATAAATATTCGATAGGCATGACTATTTCTAGAGTATCCAACGAATAATCCTTTGAATGCCTTTGGTTCAAACTTTGTTCTAGCTACTCTATCATTCAAAACATAGCATACAGAGCCAAACACATGAAAATATTTCAAATTTGGTTTTCTATTATTTAAAATTTCATAGGCTGTCTTCGATGTGCCTCGTCGTAGGCTGATGCGATTTAGAATGTGGCATGCGGTGTTGGTTGCTTCTGCCCAAAGAGCTTTGTTGAGATTTTTTGAAATCAACATGACACGGGCCATCTCTTGTAAGGTTCTGTTCTTTCGCTCTGCCACACCGTTTTGTTGAGGCGTGATTGGGGCAGAGAACTCTTGGGCAATGCCTTGTGCATCACAAAACTTGGCAAGTTGTTGATTCTCGAATTCGGTGCCATGATCACTCCTTATTCTTTTAACATTTGTCTCATGGTTTGTTTTGATCCACCTAATGAGTTTAGAAACTTCTCCAAATGTCTCGCTTTTATCATTTAAAAAGCGTACCCATGTGTATCGTGAGAAGTCGTCGACAACTACAAGTACATATCGATTCTTAGAGTGACTTTCTGTCTCAATAGGTCTCATTAGGTCCATATGAAGGAGTTCAAAGCATTGAGATTGCTTTTGGTAAAGATCTGCCTCAGAATTTGCTGATCCTGCGGCAGAGGCAGTTCGCTCTGCGGCAGGGAGAGCTGGATGACTTGTCCGGGTCATTTTTCCTTGTTGACATGGTCCACATACACTTTTCTCGATCTTGGAGAGTGCTGGAAGTCCACGGACGGCATCGAGCTTGATAAGGCGCTCCAAATTCCTAAGGCTCGTATGACCAAGTTTTTGGTGCCATAGGTCTACCTCATTTTGTACTTTTGCGGAGAAGCAAGTTTCTCCAATGGAGTAACAATTGTTTGATGTAGATCTCTCCCCCTTAACGAGTGGTTTTCCTTCACGGTCAAAGACTTCACATGCTTGATGTGTGAATTTGACATGCATGCCATCATCGCATAGTTGGCTTATGCTAATGAGGTTGGTGATTAGCCCTTTAACGTGGAGAACTTGTTGTAGCTTAGGCAGACCTTGTACGTTTAAGGTGCCTCGGCCTACAATTGATCCGCTAGATCCTCCTCCAAAAGTGACTTCACCACCTTGAAATGCTTTATAGTTGACGAGGTGATTACTGTTGCCGGTCATGTGTCGAGAGCACCCACTGTCAAAGTACCATTTGTCATCCTTGGTAGCCTTGAGGGCGGTGAACACAACACTGCATTTTATGTCAATTTTGTTGATGGATGATGTGGCAGGACTAGCATCAGGGAAGGCAGGAGGAACAGGACTTTTGTTATTAGCAGTGGATTTAGCTTTTGGAACCCACATATGTGATGCAACATGTTTAGACTTCTTTATGTAAGTCTCCTTTGTCTTAGTCGCATTTGATTTAGGTCGTGTGCTGTTGACCTTCTTGTTGGTATGCCATGATCCAACGTTTGAATGAAGGTGACGGCCATTCTCCCAATCCTCTTCACGTCTCCAACAATAAGGTCGAATATGACCAGGAATTAAGCAGTAGTGGCATACATATCGTCTCTTCGATTTGTTCTTCAGTTTATGCAGGGGTTGCCTTGTCTTCGTTCTGCCTGCTGCAGCTTGTCCTTGCCTCTGCCTACTACCTTTGCCGTGAGCAGTTATTTTCTTGCTTTCTCTTGTAGTGGATTCTTGTGAAGATGTGAGATTGAAATTGTCTTGTGGACCATCATTTGATTCCTTCACAAAGGAGATTCCTGTTGAAATCTTTCTTGGGGGAAAAACGGCATCTACGGTCTTTTGATAACCGAGGCCTTGTCTTTCAACATTTGAAATACTCATCACGGCATCAAGTTTTGATGTGGCCGTGTTGAGTTTCTCAAAAGTGTTGTTGGCAGCCTCGAGTTTGCCATTTGCTCGTTCAAGCTCATTTTTTAGTTTTTCAACTTCCATGTCTTTTCTTGTGAGTTGAACATCGAACTTCATCAAGCGTCCTTCAAGATCATTCTTTTCAATGAGCATTTGTTCTATGGTTATGGCTTGCTTCTTTAGCTTATCTTCATATGAGGCTTTGTTGGAGGTTAAGACTTCTACCATTTTGTTTTGCCGTTGAAGATCCATGCGTAGCTCATCAAATTTATCTTTTAGTTCAATAAATAGATCAAAAGGAATTGCCTCATCCTCATATTCATTGTCTGAAATGGAGGCAGTGAGACAAACGATCCGTTCTGCCTTGGCTGTGGCAGAGGTAAAGAAGGCAACATGGCTTCGGTCTGCGGCAGGAGCTAGATCGTCATCTTCTGCATCCGAGAGAGAGATGCCATCATAACGAGCAGCCAGTGCGGTTTCGGAGAACTCATGGCATAGTTGTTCCAAATCTTCTGGTTCAATCATGGAGTTAAAGGCAATGCCTCGATCTTTTGATGGGCATTCCGAAGAGTAGTGCCCAAGTCCATGGCATGTATGACAAGTGATCTTAGACCAGTCCTTCGAGGAGTTGGAACCGGAGCTTGATCCAGGGCTTGATTGACGTGTCAAGAGCCGTCTATCTTGATTTGAGGTGGTCTTGGGAGGAAACTTCCTTCGGCGGGGATCGTATGGTTTTCTCAACGACCGAACAAGCATGGCATCCACCTTCTTTGAGAGTAGGGCGTACGTGTCTCCTCCTTCTTCTTGTCCTAGTAGCTCATAGATTTCTTCGTCAGTCAAGTCATTTGTAGAGGAGTTGGTGCTGCTGCCTTGTGAGCTTCTGGAATCCCTGCCATCAGGTTCTGCCACCGTATAGGCAAGATTTTTTCTCACTTTTTCTTTCACGTGACTGGCCATGGGATGCACGATCTTCCTCATTTAGCTCATGGTTCTTGAGGATGCCCATAATAGAGACAAAATCCTCAGAAGTACCAATGGGGCCATCTTCAATCGCTGTAACTTTTGATCGAAACTTCGAATTCATCGATCTCAATAGTTTGCTACATACAGCTTCATTGCTAATGGGAGAGCCTAGATCAGCACATTCATTGACGATAGACATAATTTCGCCAAAGTACTGCCTTGTGGACTCATCCTCACGCATTCGTAAATTCTCAAAACGAGACATGAGCATGCGGGTCTTGGTTTTCTTCACCGTGGTACTTCCTTCACAGTGAAGTTCCAGTTGATCCCATATGCTCTTCGCCGATGCGCATTGTTTGACAATTTTGTACATATCACAATCGATAGACTCAAGGATGGCACACCTTGCCCTATCGTTGGCAGTAGCTGCGGCAACCTCATCGGTAGACCATTTTTCAGGTGCTTTTTCAAGCATTTTACCTTCACCTTCCGGTAACTCCTCCAAAGGAGGTTTCCACCCTCTAAGGACTGAAAGCCAAGCATTGCGGTCAATGGATTTTATCCTTGCCTCAATACGAGTCTTCCAAAATCCATAGTTGGTACCGTCAAGAACAACCGGTGTTCGTACGATATAGGATGGATCTGACATTGTGAGTGTGTAAAATCAGAGGGACCGTTAGCACTAAGTGAGTCTAGTGTCGTCTCTGATACCACTTGAAATTGCGTGGCAGAGGTATTTATGAAGAAAACACGCTGCCAAGCTTAAGGCAGGGTGATGCGCTACTTCAGTATGCCGCACCACGAAGCCTTATAATTTAGTTTGTTCGTTTCAATTAATTTAAGTGTTTTAATATGTATCTTAAATTATCAGTTTAATATATATATGTGATATATGTATAAGTTGTGCAGCGGAAAGATAAACGTTAGGCAGGACGAACAAACTCACACACACACAAACGAAACGAGAAATAAATAACACACGGAATTAAATCTTTGTATGGGTATTTAAATTATACCCATACGAATGTGCCTTACGGCAAAAATTATATTATTAAAGATCAGCGTCTTTACAAAGGATAATCTCGGATTTACAATCGATTAAACTTAAGGCAATGCGAAGGCATTCCTTCTCGTTTATCGGATCCGGAGATTAGTGAACAATCAAAACTGAAATAAAGTAAATAAATCTATCCTATACTAAATTCCAGATCATCACTTAGTCATACGTAATTCTCTTTGACGAGAAGATAAATGGACGAAGAACTTCCAATGAAGATCTTGCCTACAAAACTGACTAGTGAATAATCTTGAGTACAATTTGTGTTTTCGGATAGATAAAAGTGTTAATGAATGAGCTGAAGTCTCCTGGTATTTATAGGAGGAGCTCTCAACCGAAATCCCTAGTAAAACTAGGTTAAATGTGGTTGAGAGAAGATAGGAACCGCCTTTGACCAGGCTCCTGTCTTTGCCGCACAGCGAGCTGTTCTTCAGGCAGGGCGAACCTTCTTCAATTGACTGGAATGCCTTGCCTCTTGCCAATGCCTTCCAATTCTCTTTGTTTTCAGGTTCTCTATGCCTATCGCTCCTACTCGAGTCTTCTGCTCTTGTTCGTCGTGCGGCATGCCGAAGGTCTTCGTCCTGCCGCATGGATCTGCTAACGTCTTGATTGTCTAAACACGCATGATTCAACTGGAACATCATGCCTAAACATTTCACAACTATAAAGAGTGAAAAACAACAATATAAAGGTGTGAAGAAAGGAGAAAATATGTAAATATGACTAAGGCATTGTTATGCTCAGTAACTCTGCCGCATTACTCTGCCTAGACATATTTACACTAACATATACATATATAATTCCTGAATCTCTACATGCCACGTGGACCAATCAGAAAGGTTTAATATTATTGTGTTCACACTGTAAATTATAAAAAAACAATAATATTAATTATAAATTATAAATAAAAATAATAATATTATTATTAAGTAAAAATTTATACATTAATATAATTTTTTGGTATGTTTTAATATTCAGTAAATTTCCACACGGTAATATATAATTCTAATTAATTATATGTTTTTTTATTTCTTTCCGATTGTATAAATATTTTTTTATTCTCATTAAACTCATTCTCTTCATATTTCCAAATTTCAACTGATTCACTCATCTTCCAAAGAAAAACCAGTCGTGTTTCATCAATTTGCCGAGATATTTTATTTTCTCATTCTTCAATATTTCTCCGTATATATATTAGTCGATTTTTTTTTTATATTTTCCAGAATTTCATTTACGTTTTAATTGTTTTATTATGCATTTTTTTCATTTTTTTTCTTACATGTTCTTTTGGAATGAAACCGACTGAACTGAACTGAGTTTAAGCGATATGAACTGAACTGAACTTAAGCGACTGAACTGAATTGGTTTTTTTATAAAAATAATAATAATTTTTATAAAACATTAAATATTTTTTTAAAAAAATATTAATAATATTATGACATTAACTAGATTTGATATTAAAAATTATAGATTGAAATTATTTTATGTTTAATTTATTTTGAAATTAACTGAACTGAAGCAATCTAAAATGAACTGAACTGAACTGAAGGGATCTGAACTGGGCTGAACTGAAGCGATCTGGACTGAACTGAACTGAAGCGATCTGAACTGACTCAACTAAACTGAATTGAATTGAACTTCAATTAATATGTATTAAAACATTAGAACAATTAAGGTCAGTTAGTTTTAGTGTTGAACTGAACTGGTCTAAATTGAACTGAACCGAAGTGAACTAAACTTAATAGGTCTGAAATGAACTTAACTGAACTGAACTGAACTGAGTTTAGAACTGAACTGAACTTAAGCGACTGAACTGAATTGGTTTTTTTATAAAAATAATAATAATTTTTATAAATTATTAAATATTTTTTTTAAAAATATTAATAATATTATGACATTAACTAGATTTGATATTTAAAATTATAGATTGAAATTATTTTTTATTTATTTTATTTTAATTTATTTTGAAATTAACTGAACTGAAACAAACTGAACTGAACTGAAGCGATCTGAACTGGGCTGAACTGAAGCGATCTGGACTGAACTGAACTTGACTGAAATTAAGTTCAAAAGAACATGTCCTAATTTAAATTTGGATTTTTTCCCATAATCAAATTCAATTATAATTTATTAGTAGATTTTTTTTCAATATCTCATAAATTAAATTGGAATTTGTAGCCTACAATTGTTTCTTTTCAGAAATGTTAATCAATTGGAAGATAAATAAATTAATTTTTTCTATTTTACAGTTCTATTTTCGATGAGGTAATTACGTACGGGCCGCAGCCGCGGTGGTTCTCAACCTTGACCTTCCCCCATCACAGCTTAATCGTGATTTGCTACTCTTGCACTCTTTGTTCTATATTTTTTTTTTCACTGTAGGTGAGATCAATATGATGATGTCAAATTCTTAAATATTAAAATTAATCAAATAAATAAAATATCTTCTATAATGAGATTTTATATTTTATGTTTATAATTTTATTATTATTTTTTTGAGAATGAGATATAATTTAACCACAAATAATAATTATTTATCAAATTAATTTAATAAATCACCTTATATACTTATAAAGTTTGAATTATAAAAAAAAAATAGTTGGCTTCTAAAAATAGTAATTCAACAATTTAATTTATAAATCACATGAGTTATATGATTTAAAAGATCAATAAACATGTTGAAAAATTTAGTAACGAGATAATATAAACACAATAAAATCTTTTAAATTGAATAATTGAACTTATTTCTCTCAAAAATTAAAAAAATATTTATTTGTATTTTGATTATTTTATAAGTCGATAATATATAATTTTATTTTATTTTATTGTTAATTTTATAATTTTATTAAATTTTTTGGGAGATCTCGATCTCCCGAATATAAATTATCAGGACGAGACGAAAGTCGTTTGGAAACTTGTCGAACTTGAGATACATGTGAGTACTCATGAATTTATTGAATTACTTGCAATTATTCTACTTGATCTAGCTAGTCAATCGATCACTTTACTCATTGGTTAATGTAGACTGAGACTTCAGCGCAATAACAATATAACTGGATTCATACTAATGGAGAGTTTGAAAATTTTCTTGTTTGAATTATATGGAATATCTTTCTTCAAATACTCTAAGTGGTCCTATTCCGAATTCGTTCGTAGACTTAATTACTTTATAGACTTGATCACTAAGGTACCTAAAATATTAGTTAGATGTGCTAATTTGATGAAAAAAAAATATAGCATTCTCTCATACTCAACTTAGTATTCACAACTTGATACTGAAATTAAATTAAATTTTATTTTTAATTTTTTAATCCAAAATTAAAGCGTAACATGTATATTTAAGTTAAAAGTTTAATAGTTGAGATTTTTTTTAAAGTAGAAATTGTAAAGCTAAAATTATTTTTTAAATAAAAAATAAATCAATTTTTTAAGAGTTAAAATATTATTATTGAATTTATAAAAAATTAAAGTAAAAATAGATGGATGAAAGTATAAATTTCGAAACAAATTATTTATTAATATTACTATAAAACCTGTTGATCGAGATTTTATGTTTTAAATTTTAAAATTTATAAGTTGTATAATATTTTAAAATATGTAACTTTTATATTTTAAAATTTTATAAAATTTGATTAGTTACATAACTATCATATATATTTTGTATAATTTTATTATTGTATGCAAAACTACTAAATTTTTAATGGTTAAAAAAATAAAAATTGGTACTAATATTTTAATTTTTTTAATATAAAAAAATTAGTTAAAAATAGAATTAAAACAAAAGTTACTAATGCGATCAACTTTTCAGAACCATAAATATAAAAATACATGTGAGTAATTTTATTTTAATTACTTAAAATTAATCATTTATTTTACTTGATTTTTTAATAGAATATAGCAATTGCAATAACTCTATGTCCTCCTATATATTTTGCACATTAAAATATCTATTACTTCCTCTATCCCAATTATTTATATTTTTTTTTATAAATTATAAAGAAACAATGCATAAATACTATATAGAACTAGTATTATTTTTAATAAAATTCAATATATATACTTCCAATTGATTTATGATAACTGCAGGTATTTAAACAAAAATCAAATAAATGGATTGATACTTGAAGAGCTTGGAAATCTTAATAAATTAGTTGATTTGGATATTTCCTCAAACGAATTGAGTGGTCCCATTCCAGAGTCGTTGGGAAACTTATTGCGCTTAACAAACATGTGAGTACATATTCATGAATTTATTAACTTGATGCAATTATTCTTATAACATGAAATAATTATTTTTGATTTTTTTTTTGTTTTTACGATGAATTAATTAATTACCAAAACCAACTAACTAATTACTTTAATAATAATTAATTTGATTTGTTAATGCATACATGTATGTAGGATATTAAGCAACAATAATTTAAGTGGACCTGTTCCATCCATCTTCGGAAACTTCTCCTATTTGTGGTACTTGGATCTATCATGTAACAATTTGAATGATTCAATTCCGGAGGAGTTGATAAAATTGACGTTCGTGAATAACTTGTAAGTGATTGTACGTATTCCGATTCAAATTTAAATCGTCTAGTACGTTAATTAATTACCACCAAACTAACTAATATATAATCACTTTGAGCATATTTCTTTTGGTTTTGTTAATGTTGTACATATAGGAAATTAAACAACAATCAATTCAGTGGACATATTCCATCCAGTTTCCAAAACCTCAATATTAATTTGGAGTACTTGGATCTTTCATGGAACAATTTGAAGGGTTCGATTGCGGAGGTTTTGAAAGAATCGTCAAATTTGATGAACTTGTAAGTGCTTGCAATTGTATTCGATTAATTACCAATTAACAAACTAACTAATTACTTTGAGCATATTTAGGTTGATTTTGTTAAATGTTATACATATATATAGGACATTAAACAACAATCATTTAACTGGACATATTCCAAGCTTCGCAAACCTCACTATTTTGAACGCTTTGGATCTTTCATGGAACAATTTGACTGGTTCAATCCCGAATGAGTTGATAAACTTATCATATTTGCAATTCTTGTAAGTGCTTGTATACTATTATAATTTGCGAGTAGCAATAATACTAATATTTTTGTGTTATTGATTAATGTATACGATGAAAATTAATTTTCCCCTTTACATGTTTTTTTTTATTTTATGTAGGAATCTATCGAAGAATGCCTTATCTGGTAAAATTCCTGAATTCCCGGAAAATGTTAAATTCACAAATGAAAGGTATCAGGAAACCTCAAATCATAAATATCAAATATGTATAAAAATAAATTATTATATAAGTATATATAGTAATTATTTGTTCGATGGTTTGCAGCTTTGCGAATAATCCAAATTTGTGCGGGGCCCCATTGTCTAAACAATGCATGTGATTTACCAGATTTGGAGTGCTGCTGTATCAATTTAATAAGTTCATCATATATGATGTTTAAATAATTTGTATGTCGTCGTCTTATTAATTATACTACTGTAATTTTCTTGTTTTTATATATACTCTTAAAAAAATTATATTTTTCAAAAATAAATTTTATTTATGAATAATTAATGAAGAGGTTTTGATTTAAGCTCCGGTCGTGAAACTTCATCTTTCATATGGTTGGTAGCTTATATATAGCAGTATAAAGAAAATCCCCCTTATAACTTGCAAAATTATAAGAATTCCCAATGAAACTTGAGAGAGTAGAAATTAACTCCGATTATCACGTCTTCTGATGTATTTGACAATCGTGTATTTCCCAGTTCTGATTATTTTTTTAGTGTGACTGTTCTGGGTGCATCTGCATTTTTTTTAATGCTTTTTGAATTATCGATTTTGTGTTTGGATTTCTGAAAATTGTAAATTCTCAATTAATAGGGTTCTTGAGAATTAAAAATTTTGAAGTGAAGAACGGAATGATCGATTTGCTATTAATTCAAAAATAATTAAAATTTTATAAGTACATTAATACTCTTCTAGTTCTAAAATAAATGTACACTCACAAACTTCAATGTGGATGTCAATCACACGGAATATTTCTTGCAATATTCCATCCGGCTACCCAGAGGTTGTAAATTATAAACACTTACACCTCATTTTTTGGGTACTGATATGTACAAAAAGAAAAAAAAAATCTGTAATGTGACAAAGAGTAATTAGCCATATAAAAATTTAAGGAGAATTTAGAGAAAAAATAAGATTGATTTTGTGAATTAAAATAAACTATCAATTTTTTGTATAATATTAAAAAAGGTCATTAATGTCTTGTATATATATAATTTAATATATTGATATTTACTGTAATCATAATTTAGGTATGATTATCAAATTTAAAATGTCTTATTTAACCTTTATATTATTTAACCTTTTGAAACTCTCCTTTTATTAATTCATTTAATTTTTGGATAATAACAAAATCCAATTACATTTTGAAGTCTCGAGAAGAACTCCAAACCCCTTTGCCCAAAACTAAAACATCGAAAAAAATCAAAAATCGAAGCGGATCAATATCTTCAGACACTTGACGCATTTGATCAGTATACTGGTCCTTCTCCTTAAATTTTTCGCGACAAAATCATGTTCAATTGAGGTAATTTCCCCTTAATTCGCTTTCGTTCGAGACGCGCTCGGAATTCGTTTTCATCTGTTATGGTTTTAGGTTTCTGTCATGGATTTATTAATGGCGGGGGCTTAATTTGTTTTTACCTGCGTAACTTTGCATAGGTAAGTTTCCGTGAAGAAGATTCATTTTTTTTCAAAAAAAAACAAACAAGAAAATAGTCATTTTTAGAAGAGGTATTATGCTCTGACTCTAATTTTTCAAGATGTATTTTACTCTTTAGAAGGGGTTTTCAGAAGAGGTAGCTAGATGTTTTGCTTTTTCCAGCCTCACTCCTCGGACAGCCCGCATCAATGTATTCATGGACAGAGGTATGCTTGTATCGATCTATTTGTGAGTTTGGTTTTTAGTTTCGTTTAATTAATCTATTTGACAGCTTTTTGCTAGTTTCGTTTCTAATTTTGTGTAATATAATTATCAACTTTCTTCTAATTTTGTTTCTAGTTTCGTTGATTAATCTTAGTTTTGTGTAATATACTCCCACAAGAGCAGGTCAAGAAGTCATATCAGCAGTAGCTGTCGGAGCCATGTTACGACGCCGTTTGCAAATCGACCTCGCATTTTCCTTCTTCTGTTCATCACACTGACCATTACAGAGTATCGATTTAGTCGCCATAGGTCAGAAAAAGAAGACGAAGGGAATACAATTACCAAGATGTGAGACATTTCGGTGAAGGGATTGGTATCCCGCACAACCACACCAAGCCATATGTTCGATCGAAGTGAATGAAGTTTGAGAAGGCTAGCGCCCCATTTTTTTTGGAGTGTTACGGTGTTTTAATTCCGGTGTGTATCATAGTTTATGGGACATGAAACATGTCTTCATTGTTTGTTGTTTTGGGCAGTGAATGGAGTTTGAGAAGGCTAGCGCCCCATTTTTTTTGGACTGTTACAGTGTTTTAATTCCAGTGTGTATCATAGTTTATGGGAAATGCAACATGTCTTCATTGTTCTTTGTTTTGGGCAGCAACTAGTGTACATGAAACTTATTTTTCCCTTGTTTTGATATTTA
This sequence comes from Euphrasia confusa, assembly GCA_954870475.1. Taxonomy (NCBI): domain Eukaryota; kingdom Viridiplantae; phylum Streptophyta; class Magnoliopsida; order Lamiales; family Orobanchaceae; genus Euphrasia; species Euphrasia confusa. The sequence continues at coordinate 16,910,787 of OX940957.1, read as the reverse complement.
ATTTCTCTGTTTGTGTGGTACCAGCGTTCTTAAGCGTATAATAATTTTATTTTTTTATTTTTCAGGTGACCGTTAAGGTCGGAAATATGACAAAAACAAACTACTCATAAACCATAAACCACTTTGAAGATGAATTTCCACTGGGCAATACATACATGAAATACAATCTAGCATTTGTGTTTGAAATAATAAACTGTATTGGTTGCCTAGTATATGCTTTTACACAAAAAAATGGAATAATCATTATTTGTGATGTCTAGATTTGGCGAGGGGTGATTATTATCACTTTAATATTATCACTTTAAATTCTGCCAACATTAACATCATCTCAATGAATTAGTAATGATTCTTCACTTATGCATGGAAACACAATAGTTGATATTGGGGAATGATACAGTTATCGTCTATTAATAAAGCGACTTCAAAGATTCATGGCAAAGACCAAGGTACATTACTATTGTGGAATGATACAGTCATCGTCTATAACTGATAGTTTAAGCATCAATGTAAGGTATGCATCATATATATGTACTGAAGATAAATGTCAAGGACCAAGGAAAGGGCACATGTTTTTAGTCACTATTTTTGAATGATCGACAAGTCTTATTGAGTCTTCTCAACAAGAAGTTACCACTTGGACTTAATCATCCAAATAGAAATTCATGTATAGTTCTCTGAGTATTCTGTATGATGTATACTAAACAAATAGAAGGATATAAGATGGTAAAACACCTTTTACTATATTCAACACAATAATAAAAAAATCTTAGCTGCACATACAAAAACAAGATATCCAATATATTCTATTCCCCAAATAACCTTTCATTCACAAACATCCTCACTGTCTATATAAAAAACAATTGTTACAACCGAACCTCCACCCCCAAGTCCACTCTTATCCTCGCCCCCACGGCGAAGTCCCACGTCAGCACCGTCATCTGCTACGATGGCGCGACGAGCACCCACCTCAAAATCCTCAGCAGCGATCATGACTACGAGGGCACCTCGTACCTCTCCGACGATGAGTACTTGATACTCGCACATGTTCAATCTCAATTCCATATCCGTCGACGAGAAGCCCAAGACCGCACATGACAATTTGAACTACCAACTACAATGCACAATTAGTATTAGTGTATGTATTAGTTACTGTCAGAAATGTTAAACCATTACTTATCATTACCCTATGCACCTTTATGGTCAGGGTTTAACTATTGAGACTAATCCAACCAAGATTTAGTTAGTTTAACTATTAAGCTATTAAACTACTTGTTCGTACACTATTAAACCACTTTATGCATTTAGAACTATCAAATACACTGCACCAAAAAGTATAGTGTATGTAATAGATATAGACCGTAAATACTGTGAACTTTAAATGCAGTGTAATACTGCACCAGAAAAGTACAATGTATAGAATAGATTATTAAGCCAAGATAAATACTGTGAACTTTAAAAACTCTTGATTGTGAACTATTATCCTAGTACAGTGTATATAATAGATTATTAAGCCAAGATAAATATTGCGACTAATATGTGTTATATCTACGGACATATTACAATTATTGTATCATTTAACTTTAAAATCTCTTGCTTGTGAACAATTTTCCTATTTATCGGCTTCTGAACTTCCAAATTAAATTGACATATATTATTTGTTTTTGGATAATGTACGTTCTTTACAAAAGTGTTGGTACATATAAGCTCATCAAAGAAATCTCAAAGATCAAACACAATAATGTCAGTAACAAAACAGCGAGTAAGAATTACCATCCGAGAGGCCAAACACAACTTATTTATTATATTTAGCGATCGTCAAATTTCCAATTGGCTTTGCACCTCCAAAATGGTCTGAGCCGAGTTCCTGAGCTTCTTCGTCAGTAAAATGCAAATTGGTAACCCCCAGCACTCCGTTCCGACCAAGCTGAGCTGGCAGGCTGAGGAAGACGAGGTGAATCTTTCTCTGATCCCTCAGCAATGAAGAGCCAAGCTAGCGACAGAGTAGCCGATAGCCCAAGATGTAGCCTTTCGAGCGAATGACTTCTTTGTGAATCTTTCTTAGTGTTTCCTTCTCGTAGGCAATTTGATTCATCTTTAAGAAGCTGAGAATCGACACTCATCCAACACTGATGCTTTAATTCATAGTGCCACTGAACTATCTCCATGCCTATAAAAGTTGACATCACAGATTAATAATTAACAAACACTACCATCTACAATGCACAAGCATATATAGTGTATTAATAGATTATGTCATAAAAATTAAACCATTACTAATCATCGTCCAATGCATCCCTATGATCAAGAATTAACTATTGGGACTAATATGTGTTATGTCCTAGAATAGGTTATAGTTAGAGTAACTTTTATTTTAAGCTATTTAATAACTTGTTCGTAAACTGATAAACCACTTTATGCCTTTTAAACTACCATCTACACTGCATACGCAACAATAGTGTATGTAATAGATTTTGTTATTAACCTTTTTAATAGCTTATGTGAACAAGCAAATACATACCATCTACACTGCATACGCAACAGTAGTGTATGTAATAGATTTTGTTATTAACCTTTTTAATAGCTTATGTGAACAAGCAAATACAGTGTATGTATTAGTCATCACCCAAGGCACCTTTGTAATCAAGCTTTATCTATTTGTACTAATAGGTGTTATGTATTCGACCAAATTTTGACGAAGTGTAACTATTAAGCTATTACACTACTTGTTCGTAAACTATTAAATCACTTAATTCTTTCAAATCTTTCAACTACACTGCATAAGATAATATCAGTGTAGATAATAGATTATGAAATCATTGAAATGCAAATAAATATTGTGACTAATAGGTGTATGTTCTACAAACAGATTATATATATATATATATATATATATATATATATATATATATATATCTTATAGTTTGGTCAACACATGTAATACTCTCAAACAAATAACTATTCTCTAAACAAGAATGACTAACCATACAATAGCTAGTGAATATTACAAGTTGTTTGAGTATTAAAAGACAACCTTATAAGCTAGGACAAACTAATATATACGTGTTATATCTACGAAGAAATCGTAAGTACTGTATCTTATAGTTTTTAAAACACTTGCTAGTAACCTATCAATCCACTTGATTGATGTTGAACTGCCAACCACACTACCTAGTGCTTTGTGTGCTGCAGAATGTCAAAACACCAACTATTACAGGTAGGTGTCTTCTTAAGCTTCAAGGTCTCCAAGTTGAACTTATATTCCATGAAATTAACCACATTTTTTTAGTGTATATAGCAATAGTCACATGTGGGCAACGTTGACTTTTTTCGTCCGTTCAATACATATGATAAATAGTGTACAAAAATTATGAAAAAAATACTAAAATAAAATATAACTATTATATTTTATTTTAGTATTTTTTTCATAATTTTGTACACTATTTATCATATGTATTGAACGGACAAAAAAAGTCAAATTGACCCTCTGTTACTATTACTTTGGGTGTGAGGGAGTATTTAGTTACAAAAATACTTATTTGTAAATTAATAGTCCAATTTATGCATTTTGAACTATCAACTACACTGCAGACGCAGAAGTAGTGTATGTAATAGATTTTGTCATTAACCTTTTTAATAGCTTCTGTTTTAAAATCCGAAACTCATTTGAGGTGTTTTTTTACTGAGGAGAGGCTTAAGCCTCAATGGTCCAGAACTAGATACTTACATACAATTCATTTGTGTACAATTATAAATAATTAAAAATCCCTAATTCAAGAAAAACCTTGCAACGGATGAAGGTTTACGCCGCTGGTATTCTCTTGGTATTTTTCTGCTCCAAATGCGTTGTCAATTGGGAGAAATATTTCTTCTAAAAACTACGGATCTTGTACCACCGTAGCTTTGGGTTTGGTTTGTTGAGGACAAAAAAACGAGTTAGGTTCTGAGATTCAATTCTAAAAACAAAATATCGCAGAACCCTAATTCTTGAATTCAATTTAAGCAATAAAGAATGAAAATCACATACTGAGAATCATACATTAATATTTAGGTCAAGAGACTATAACAGGTTTTAAGAAATCATACCTAATTCGAATAAAAACTGCCCGTCCGTCTTCAACACCTTCTTCAATTCGATGTATGCCGCAAAAACTAATCAATTTCTGGTTGTGATGGGGAGAGTATGAAGTAATATTTGAGGTTATGATTTGTGATATCCCGTTCGTTTATTTGACAGTTTCTCTACTAAAAAATGTATATTTTGTCCCCTAATTAAGAGATTTATTATAATATTAGTTATATATAATATATTAAATAGATTAAACCATTAAAAGGATAGAATGGGACAAGCCTTCTTTTTTATAATTAAACCAAAGATTAAGATTATGTTATAATTAACAGTAAGTTAATTACCTTTTTCCAAAATGTCCCAAAATTTAACCTTTCTTTTAATCTTAAGTTTTTACATACTTTACTTCATCTTCATCTCTCCCACAATTGGTTCTCAGCAATTATTTAAACGCCTTAAAATATAAAATTTTATCTTAATTTTATTATTTTAATACTTTTATTTACACATACTATTTTTTCGTTAATTAAACAAAAACGTTATCAACAAACTACCGATATTTCCAATAGTAGATGAAACATTGAATTCCCCCAAAATACCAACTCGCTCGCTCATCTCAATTGGAATTTTAGGTCAATGGAAAAGGGCAGCTACAAATGCGCGGCGAACTACAGTCAACTGAGTCCGATCAGTTTCTTGGAGAGATCGGCAGTTGTTTACGGAGACAGAGTTTTTGTGTTTATGGAGATTTGAAATTATTGGAGAATATATTCGACCCATTAATATAAATGTAAAGAAGCCCAACTTCTTTAATAGTTCGAGCTGTTGGATGATGCGACATCTAACATGGTATCAGAGCCTTAAGATAACCCGAGGTCCTGAGTTCGACTCCCGCCATGAGCGACTCTACCCGAATTAATTATCAACTTGTTGGGCCTATCCAAAAATATAAAATCTTCAAAATTTCTTTACAATTTTTAGAATACGAGACCTTATTGGCCACAGGACGAACTGATTTCACAATCTCCAAATGACGAATTCGACCCTATATATCGCTCTCAATTACATTTCCGGCACAACATCCAGCCCCAAGGTCGTCGTCTCTACAGCCATAGTGGAGCCTATCTGAACTCTTTATCTATTGCCGAACCGGAATTTACCGGTTCGGTTTTGACCGATTTTATTTCGGTTCGATTTTCCGACCATCATTTTTCTTGATTCTGGTTTCGGTACGGCTTTAGGACCGATGAACACCCCTAATTATGTCTGATAATTATAACTACTCTTCTCTTCCACACACATTTTCATTTTTCAGGTGTTTCACAATAGTTGATACACAAAAAAAATTCTAATTTTTTCAATTTAAATATTATTTTATTCCTATTTTATTTACTTACTTTTTAAACTCCACTCAGAATGATTACTTTATTATTCAACTTAAAATCTATTTTTATCTTTACTTTTTAATAAAAAAATCAAAAAAATAATACTTTTCTTAATCTCCATTTCCACAAAAGTCTAATAAACTTTAATAAACTTTTGTGAGAAATAGACAGTATAAATTAACAATACAAGTAAAGTAAGCTAGGAACAAGAGCTGAAGATGGGTAAGATGTAAAAGGATGAATCCTTTGCCAATCTCATCATAAAGTCAACTTTTTGAAAAAAAAATAAACAAAAAACTTAGAGTATTGATTTGTAAATCACTTATGGTAAAGGTCATAAATTGATTTATTTATTATAATTATTATAAATTTAATTACCTTTACTCGTATAGATGGTTAATCTAATACTATACAATATTATATATAGATGATGTTTGCTGTGATGTTATCAGAAGTTTAATTACATTGTTTATTACGGGGTATTATAACATGAACTATGGAATGTTTGGGTTGAATTGTTGACTTGGGCTTATAAAAGCGCCAACGAATTAAGAGATGCAAAATTCACCGAGCTAGCAATACACTTCACTAAAATTAGTAAAGATTCAGAAATATATTCATCGATCATTTGATAATATTATGGTCGGAGTCGAGAGGTGGATGACGATTTTGTCAGTGGGGCTAGTTTGCCTGCTTGTCGCACCTCATTATCCGATGAGTACTTACGCAGATCAGTATACTGACGAAGGTTAGTTATCCTAAGAACACGGTTTGTATATTTTTATATAGCATCATAAAGTGGTATATAGTATTCACAATTAATCTCATTCTTAAGCGAGTATTGTTTTAAGGGAGCCCTTAAATGGGTTGAATCTGCCGCCAATGGACATAAACACTCTAATTTTTATATTTTATAAATATAATAATATTTTAATTATTTTTTGATATTTATTACGATTAGTTATAATATATGAAATATATATTGTACAAAATGATCAAAAAAAAATTAATTAAAAATAATATAATTTTTATATTTATATTGAAAAAGTCAATTAAATTGAAAAAATATATTTTAATATATAATAATAAAAAATAAAAATTTTCATTTTAATATATTTATTAAACTTATTGTATTTATAATTATATAAAAAAAATTGATAATTCCGCCCATATAACAAAATCTCCCCGTATAGCATTATCGTTGTTTTAAATATGTTTTTTCCCCATGATTAATTATTTCCGTCTATATGTTTTGTTTGATATATACCCAGGTAAAATCCTGTGGAATATTAAGATCAATTATTGGAACAATTCTCCAAAATTAACCGATTGGACTAACAACTCCGATCATTGCAAGTGGCACGGAATCTCATGTGCAGATCGTGTTGTAACATATATGTAAGAATATTATTTTTCAAAACTCATTATTATGTTCATAATTTATTTGTAAAATTAATGAAGTGATAAATAAAATACGCATGAAGTCGTAATTAAACTAATTAATTTGTTTTCATCAATTTTATTTATTCAGTGATCTCCTCTATGGAGGTTTTGTTAGACGTCGGGTATCTTTACGGTGTGGCATTAGGAAAATCAAGTCCATTTTTTTTTTCAATTGATATATAAACCGGCATGCAGAACCAAGTTCAAAAGTTTTTTTTTTCATTTGATAAATTGGTATGTGGAGGATTTTGTTTTTGCAAGTTGTGATACTCCCTCCCATCCAAATTATAAAAATTGTTTTGACTTTTTTTTTAAATAGATTTAGTTTTGTATTTTTCTGTGCAAATTAATGATAGAATTTCTTAAATTGCCCTCAAAATAATTAAATTTACACAAATAATGATTATTTTAATATTCAATTTAAAGTTTCGATGTACGTAATTAATAAAAAATAAAATAAAAAATGATTTTTTTTTCTTAATAGGTGTGTATGGATGGCAAGGACAATATATTTTGAATTGGAAAGAGTATTATATAATTAGATTTTAAGTCTAATTCATGGTAATTTAATAATGTTATTTTTTGTAAAAAAATATTTAAAAAATTTGTGCAAAATGTTTAAATTACTAATATAATAAGGGATATTTTGGATACATTGTAATTTTTACAGTTTTTTTAAAATTAAGTAATTCATTTTTTCTTAATGATAATAAAAGCAGTTTAATATTATTTTAATTTTATTAATTTAAACAACAGTTATCAAGTATTATTTATTATATAAAGTACTTATTACACTATCATGTAATTATAATCTTTAATTACTTTAATAAATAAATTTTTTATTAAAATTAAACATTAAATTTTAAGTGAAAATTTATTGACCGTAAGTTAAATTATAGTACACATTTATTCAGTATAAATTAAAATACACATTTTTAAATACTTTATATAATAAATAGTTGGGAAAAGTATAAAAAGAAATCTGCACATTTATAAATAAGTGATTTAACACGTTTTGATTGGTGTTGAGATTTTCGCCCAAGTAATTGCGTAATTAAGGCGGTTGGGCGGATCAATACGATGAAGTATTAATGAAGCTACCAATTCCGTAAACTTGTAGTTGTACAGCCGCATTCGTTGACTTGGTCAACTCCTAAATCAGCCACGCCTAAAATCAGTCCTGCGCTTGTTTCTTTTATTCTTGTCCGTTATAATTTCTTTCGACTCTACTCCAAACAGTTAGGAATAGTTTAAAGTTCCAAATTTTAGTTTATTAGTATTCTAATTTGATATATTCACCCATGGTATCACTTTACTCATCGGTGTATGTTGGCAGAGACTTGAGCAATAATAATATATCTGGATTCATCCCTATGGAGCTTGGAAATCTTTCTTTTTTGAAAAATTTGAATCTTAGTTTAAACAATCTAAGTGGTCCTATTCCAAATTCCTTCGGCAACTTAAAAAACTTGACAAACATGTGAGTAATTTTATTTTTCTTGAAATTAGATATTAAATCATTTATATATATATATATATATATATATATATATATATATATATATATATATATATATATTACTCATTATATATTTTGATTTAATCTGATTTATCATTATTGGTTTACGATGACAGGTATTTAAATAAAAATCAAATAAATGGATTGATACCCAATGAGCTCGGAACTCTTTTTAATTTAACTCATTTGGATCTTTCCTCAAATAAATTGAGTGGTCTTATTCTAAAGTCGTTTGGAAACTTGTCGAACTTGAGATACATGTGAGTACTCATGAATTTATTGAATTACTTGCAATTATTCTACTTGATCTAGCTAGGCAATCGATCACTTTACTCATTGGTTAATGTAGACTGAGACTTCAGCGCAATAACAATATAACTGGATTCATACTAATGGAGAGTTTGAAAATTTTCTTGTTTGAATTATATGGAATATCTTTCTTCAAATACTCTAAGTGGTCCTATTCCGAATTCGTTCGTAGACTTAATTACTTTATAGACTTGATCACTAAGGTACCTAAAATATTAGTTAGATGTGCTAATTTGATGAAAAAAAAATATAGCATTCTCTCATACTCAACTTAGTATTCACAACTTGATACTGAAATTAAATTAAATTTTATTTTTAATTTTTTAATCCAAAATTAAAGCGTAACATGTATATTTAAGTTAAAAGTTTAATAGTTGAGATTTTTTTTAAAGTAGAAATTGTAAAGCTAAAATTATTTTTTAAATAAAAAATAAATCAATTTTTTAAGAGTTAAAATATTATTATTGAATTTATAAAAAATTAAAGTAAAAATAGATGGATGAAAGTATAAATTTCGAAACAAATTATTTATTAATATTACTATAAAACCTGTTGATCGAGATTTTATGTTTTAAATTTTAAAATTTATAAGTTGTATAATATTTTAAAATATGTAACTTTTATATTTTAAAATTTTATAAAATTTGATTAGTTACATAACTATCATATATATTTTGTATAATTTTATTATTGTATGCAAAACTACTAAATTTTTAATGGTTAAAAAAATAAAAATTGGTACTAATATTTTAATTTTTTTAATATAAAAAAATTAGTTAAAAATAGAATTAAAACAAAAGTTACTAATGCGATCAACTTTTCAGAACCATAAATATAAAAATACATGTGAGTAATTTTATTTTAATTACTTAAAATTAATCATTTATTTTACTTGATTTTTTAATAGAATATAGCAATTGCAATAACTCTATGTCCTCCTATATATTTTGCACATTAAAATATCTATTACTTCCTCTATCCCAATTATTTATATTTTTTTTTATAAATTATAAAGAAACAATGCATAAATACTATATAGAACTAGTATTATTTTTAATAAAATTCAATATATATACTTCCAATTGATTTATGATAACTGCAGGTATTTAAACAAAAATCAAATAAATGGATTGATACTTGAAAAGCTTGGAAATCTTAATAAATTAGTTGATTTGGATATTTCCTCAAACGAATTGAGTGGTCCCATTCCAGAGTCGTTGGGAAACTTATTGCGCTTAACAAACATGTGAGTACATATTCATGAATTTATTAACTTGATGCAATTATTCTTATAACATGAAATAATTATTTTTGATTTTTTTTTTGTTTTTACGATGAATTAATTAATTACCAAAACCAACTAACTAATTACTTTAATAATAATTAATTTGATTTGTTAATGCATACATGTATGTAGGATATTAAGCAACAATAATTTAAGTGGACCTGTTCCATCCATCTTCGGAAACTTCTCCTATTTGTGGTACTTGGATCTATCATGTAACAATTTGAATGATTCAATTCCGGAGGAGTTGATAAAATTGACGTTCGTGAATAACTTGTAAGTGATTGTACGTATTCCGATTCAAATTTAAATCGTCTAGTACGTTAATTAATTACCACCAAACTAACTAATATATAATCACTTTGAGCATATTTCTTTTGGTTTTGTTAATGTTGTACATATAGGAAATTAAACAACAATCAATTCAGTGGACATATTCCATCCAGTTTCCAAAACCTCAATATTAATTTGGAGTACTTGGATCTTTCATGGAACAATTTGAAGGGTTCGATTGCGGAGGTTTTGAAAGAATCGTCAAATTTGATGAACTTGTAAGTGCTTGCAATTGTATTCGATTAATTACCAATTAACAAACTAACTAATTACTTTGAGCATATTTAGGTTGATTTTGTTAAATGTTATACATATATATAGGACATTAAACAACAATCATTTAACTGGACATATTCCAAGCTTCGCAAACCTCACTATTTTGAACGCTTTGGATCTTTCATGGAACAATTTGACTGGTTCAATCCCGAATGAGTTGATAAACTTATCATATTTGCAATTCTTGTAAGTGCTTGTATACTATTATAATTTGCGAGTAGCAATAATACTAATATTTTTGTGTTATTGATTAATGTATACGATGAAAATTAATTTTCCCCTTTACATGTTTTTTTTTATTTTATGTAGGAATCTATCGAAGAATGCCTTATCTGGTAAAATTCCTGAATTCCCGGAAAATGTTAAATTCACAAATGAAAGGTATCAGGAAACCTCAAATCATAAATATCAAATATGTATAAAAATAAATTATTATATAAGTATATATAGTAATTATTTGTTCGATGGTTTGCAGCTTTGCGAATAATCCAAATTTGTGCGGGGCCCCATTGTCTAAACAATGCATGTGATTTACCAGATTTGGAGTGCTGCTGTATCAATTTAATAAGTTCATCATATATGATGTTTAAATAATTTGTATGTCGTCGTCTTATTAATTATACTACTGTAATTTTCTTGTTTTTATATATACTCTTAAAAAAATTATATTTTTCAAAAATAAATTTTATTTATGAATAATTAATGAAGAGGTTTTGATTTAAGCTCCGGTCGTGAAACTTCATCTTTCATATGGTTGGTAGCTTATATATAGCAGTATAAAGAAAATCCCCCTTATAACTTGCAAAATTATAAGAATTCCCAATGAAACTTGAGAGAGTAGAAATTAACTCCGATTATCACGTCTTCTGATGTATTTGACAATCGTGTATTTCCCAGTTCTGATTATTTTTTTAGTGTGACTGTTCTGGGTGCATGTGCATTTTTTTTAATGCTTTTTGAATTATCGATTTTGTGTTTGGATTTCTGAAAATTGTAAATTCTCAATTAATAGGGTTCTTGAGAATTAAAAATTTTGAAGTGAAGAACGGAATGATCGATTTGCTATTAATTCAAAAATAATTAAAATTTTATAAGTACATTAATACTCTTCTAGTTCTAAAATAAATGTACACTCACAAACTTCAATGTGGATGTCAATCACACGGAATATTTCTTGCAATATTCCATCCGGCTACCCAGAGGTTGTAAATTATAAACACTTACACCTCATTTTTTGGGTACTGATATGTACAAAAAGAAAAAAAAAATCTGTAATGTGACAAAGAGTAATTAGCCATATAAAAATTTAAGGAGAATTTAGAGAAAAAATAAGATTGATTTTGTGAATTAAAATAAACTATCAATTTTTTGTATAATATTAAAAAAGGTCATTAATGTCTTGTATATATATAATTTAATATATTGATATTTACTGTAATCATAATTTAGGTATGATTATCAAATTTAAAATGTCTTATTTAACCTTTATATTATTTAACCTTTTGAAACTCTCCTTTTATTAATTCATTTAATTTTTGGATAATAACAAAATCCAATTACATTTTGAAGTCTCGAGAAGAACTCCAAACCCCTTTGCCCAAAACTAAAACATCGAAAAAAATCAAAAATCGAAGCGGATCAATATCTTCAGACACTTGACGCATTTGATCAGTATACTGGTCCTTCTCCTTAAATTTTTCGCGACAAAATCATGTTCAATTGAGGTAATTTCCCCTTAATTCGCTTTCGTTCGAGACGCGCTCGGAATTCGTTTTCATCTGTTATGGTTTTAGGTTTCTGTCATGGATTTATTAATGGCGGGGGCTTAATTTGTTTTTACCTGCGTAACTTTGCATAGGTAAGTTTCCGTGAAGAAGATTCATTTTTTTTCAAAAAAAAACAAACAAGAAAATAGTCATTTTTAGAAGAGGTATTATGCTCTGACTCTAATTTTTCAAGATGTATTTTACTCTTTAGAAGGGGTTTTCAGAAGAGGTAGCTAGATGTTTTGCTTTTTCCAGCCTCACTCCTCGGACAGCCCGCATCAATGTATTCATGGACAGAGGTATGCTTGTATCGATCTATTTGTGAGTTTGGTTTTTAGTTTCGTTTAATTAATCTATTTGACAGCTTTTTGCTAGTTTCGTTTCTAATTTTGTGTAATATAATTATCAACTTTCTTCTAATTTTGTTTCTAGTTTCGTTGATTAATCTTAGTTTTGTGTAATATACTCCCACAAGAGCAGGTCAAGAAGTCATATCAGCAGTAGCTGTCGGAGCCATGTTACGACGCCGTTTGCAAATCGACCTCGCATTTTCCTTCTTCTGTTCATCACACTGACCATTACAGAGTATCGATTTAGTCGCCATAGGTCAGAAAAAGAAGACGAAGGGAATACAATTACCAAGATGTGAGACATTTCGGTGAAGGGATTGGTATCCCGCACAACCACACCAAGCCATATGTTCGATCGAAGTGAATGAAGTTTGAGAAGGCTAGCGCCCCATTTTTTTTGGAGTGTTACGGTGTTTTAATTCCGGTGTGTATCATAGTTTATGGGACATGAAACATGTCTTCATTGTTTGTTGTTTTGGGCAGTGAATGGAGTTTGAGAAGGCTAGCGCCCCATTTTTTTTGGACTGTTACAGTGTTTTAATTCCAGTGTGTATCATAGTTTATGGGAAATGCAACATGTCTTCATTGTTCTTTGTTTTGGGCAGCAACTAGTGTACATGAAACTTATTTTTCCCTTGTTTTGATATTTAATTTCTCTGTTTGTGTGGTACCAGCGTTCTTAAGCGTATAATAATTTTATTTTTTTATTTTTCAGGTGACCGTTAAGGTCGGAAATATGACAAAAACAAACTACTCATAAACCATAAACCACTTTGAAGATGAATTTCCACTGGGCAATACATACATGAAATACAATCTAGCATTTGTGTTTGAAATAATAAACTGTATTGGTTGCCTAGTATATGCTTTTACACAAAAAAATGGAATAATCATTATTTGTGATGTCTAGATTTGGCGAGGGGTGATTATTATCACTTTAATATTATCACTTTAAATTCTGCCAACATTAACATCATCTCAATGAATTAGTAATGATTCTTCACTTATGCATGGAAACACAATAGTTGATATTGGGGAATGATACAGTTATCGTCTATTAATAAAGCGACTTCAAAGATTCATGGCAAAGACCAAGGTACATTACTATTGTGGAATGATACAGTCATCGTCTATAACTGATAGTTTAAGCATCAATGTAAGGTATGCATCATATATATGTACTGAAGATAAATGTCAAGGACCAAGGAAAGGGCACATGTTTTTAGTCACTATTTTTGAATGATCGACAAGTCTTATTGAGTCTTCTCAACAAGAAGTTACCACTTGGACTTAATCATCCAAATAGAAATTCATGTATAGTTCTCTGAGTATTCTGTATGATGTATACTAAACAAATAGAAGGATATAAGATGGTAAAACACCTTTTACTATATTCAACACAATAATAAAAAAATCTTAGCTGCACATACAAAAACAAGATATCCAATATATTCTATTCCCCAAATAACCTTTCATTCACAAACATCCTCACTGTCTATATAAAAAACAATTGTTACAACCGAACCTCCACCCCCAAGTCCACTCTTATCCTCGCCCCCACGGCGAAGTCCCACGTCAGCACCGTCATCTGCTACGATGGCGCGACGAGCACCCACCTCAAAATCCTCAGCAGCGATCATGACTACGAGGGCACCTCGTACCTCTCCGACGATGAGTACTTGATACTCGCACATGTTCAATCTCAATTCCATATCCGTCGACGAGAAGCCCAAGACCGCACATGACAATTTGAACTACCAACTACAATGCACAATTAGTATTAGTGTATGTATTAGTTACTGTCAGAAATGTTAAACCATTACTTATCATTACCCTATGCACCTTTATGGTCAGGGTTTAACTATTGAGACTAATCCAACCAAGATTTAGTTAGTTTAACTATTAAGCTATTAAACTACTTGTTCGTACACTATTAAACCACTTTATGCATTTAGAACTATCAAATACACTGCACCAAAAAGTATAGTGTATGTAATAGATATAGACCGTAAATACTGTGAACTTTAAATACAGTGTAATACTGCACCAGAAAAGTACAATGTATAGAATAGATTATTAAGCCAAGATAAATACTGTGAACTTTAAAAACTCTTGATTGTGAACTATTATCCTAGTACAGTGTATATAATAGATTATTAAGCCAAGATAAATATTGCGACTAATATGTGTTATATCTACGGACATATTACAATTATTGTATCATTTAACTTTAAAATCTCTTGCTTGTGAACAATTTTCCTATTTATCGGCTTCTGAACTTCCAAATTAAATTGACATATATTATTTGTTTTTGGATAATGTACGTTCTTTACAAAAGTGTTGGTACATATAAGCTCATCAAAGAAATCTCAAAGATCAAACACAATAATGTCAGTAACAAAACAGCGAGTAAGAATTACCATCCGAGAGGCCAAACACAACTTATTTATTATATTTAGCGATCGTCAAATTTCCAATTGGCTTTGCACCTCCAAAATGGTCTGAGCCGAGTTCCTGAGCTTCTTCGTCAGTAAAATGCAAATTGGTAACCCCCAGCACTCCGTTCCGACCAAGCTGAGCTGGCAGGCTGAGGAAGACGAGGTGAATCTTTCTCTGATCCCTCAGCAATGAAGAGCCAAGCTAGCGACAGAGTAGCCGATAGCCCAAGATGTAGCCTTTCGAGCGAATGACTTCTTTGTGAATCTTTCTTAGTGTTTCCTTCTCGTAGGCAATTTGATTCATCTTTAAGAAGCTGAGAATCGACACTCATCCAACACTGATGCTTTAATTCATAGTGCCACTGAACTATCTCCATGCCTATAAAAGTTGACATCACAGATTAATAATTAACAAACACTACCATCTACAATGCACAAGCATATATAGTGTATTAATAGATTATGTCATAAAAATTAAACCATTACTAATCATCGTCCAATGCATCCCTATGATCAAGAATTAACTATTGGGACTAATATGTGTTATGTCCTAGAATAGGTTATAGTTAGAGTAACTTTTATTTTAAGCTATTTAATAACTTGTTCGTAAACTGATAAACCACTTTATGCCTTTTAAACTACCATCTACACTGCATACGCAACAATAGTGTATGTAATAGATTTTGTTATTAACCTTTTTAATAGCTTATGTGAACAAGCAAATACATACCATCTACACTGCATACGCAACAGTAGTGTATGTAATAGATTTTGTTATTAACCTTTTTAATAGCTTATGTGAACAAGCAAATACAGTGTATGTATTAGTCATCACCCAAGGCACCTTTGTAATCAAGCTTTATCTATTTGTACTAATAGGTGTTATGTATTCGACCAAATTTTGACGAAGTGTAACTATTAAGCTATTACACTACTTGTTCGTAAACTATTAAATCACTTAATTCTTTCAAATCTTTCAACTACACTGCATAAGATAATATCAGTGTAGATAATAGATTATGAAATCATTGAAATGCAAATAAATATTGTGACTAATAGGTGTATGTTCTACAAACAGATTATATATATATATATATATATATATATATCTTATAGTTTGGTCAACACATGTAATACTCTCAAACAAATAACTATTCTCTAAACAAGAATGACTAACCATACAATAGCTAGTGAATATTACAAGTTGTTTGAGTATTAAAAGACAACCTTATAAGCTAGGACAAACTAATATATACGTGTTATATCTACGAAGAAATCGTAAGTACTGTATCTTATAGTTTTTAAAACACTTGCTAGTAACCTATCAATCCACTTGATTGATGTTGAACTGCCAACCACACTACCTAGTGCTTTGTGTGCTGCAGAATGTCAAAACACCAACTATTACAGGTAGGTGTCTTCTTAAGCTTCAAGGTCTCCAAGTTGAACTTATATTCCATGAAATTAACCACATTTTTTTAGTGTATATAGCAATAGTCACATGTGGGCAACGTTGACTTTTTTCGTCCGTTCAATACATATGATAAATAGTGTACAAAAATTATGAAAAAAATACTAAAATAAAATATAACTATTATATTTTATTTTAGTATTTTTTTCATAATTTTGTACACTATTTATCATATGTATTGAACGGACAAAAAAAGTCAAATTGACCCTCTGTTACTATTACTTTGGGTGTGAGGGAGTATTTAGTTACAAAAATACTTATTTGTAAATTAATAGTCCAATTTATGCATTTTGAACTATCAACTACACTGCAGACGCAGAAGTAGTGTATGTAATAGATTTTGTCATTAACCTTTTTAATAGCTTCTGTTTTAAAATCCGAAACTCATTTGAGGTGTTTTTTTACTGAGGAGAGGCTTAAGCCTCAATGGTCCAGAACTAGATACTTACATACAATTCATTTGTGTACAATTATAAATAATTAAAAATCCCTAATTCAAGAAAAACCTTGCAACGGATGAAGGTTTACGCCGCTGGTATTCTCTTGGTATTTTTCTGCTCCAAATGCGTTGTCAATTGGGAGAAATATTTCTTCTAAAAACTACGGATCTTGTACCACCGTAGCTTTGGGTTTGGTTTGTTGAGGACAAAAAAACGAGTTAGGTTCTGAGATTCAATTCTAAAAACAAAATATCGCAGAACCCTAATTCTTGAATTCAATTTAAGCAATAAAGAATGAAAATCACATACTGAGAATCATACATTAATATTTAGGTCAAGAGACTATAACAGGTTTTAAGAAATCATACCTAATTCGAATAAAAACTGCCCGTCCGTCTTCAACACCTTCTTCAATTCGATGTATGCCGCAAAAACTAATCAATTTCTGGTTGTGATGGGGAGAGTATGAAGTAATATTTGAGGTTATGATTTGTGATATCCCGTTCGTTTATTTGACAGTTTCTCTACTAAAAAATGTATATTTTGTCCCCTAATTAAGAGATTTATTATAATATTAGTTATATATAATATATTAAATAGATTAAACCATTAAAAGGATAGAATGGGACAAGCCTTCTTTTTTATAATTAAACCAAAGATTAAGATTATGTTATAATTAACAGTAAGTTAATTACCTTTTTCCAAAATGTCCCAAAATTTAACCTTTCTTTTAATCTTAAGTTTTTACATACTTTACTTCATCTTCATCTCTCCCACAATTGGTTCTCAGCAATTATTTAAACGCCTTAAAATATAAAATTTTATCTTAATTTTATTATTTTAATACTTTTATTTACACATACTATTTTTTCGTTAATTAAACAAAAACGTTATCAACAAACTACCGATATTTCCAATAGTAGATGAAACATTGAATTCCCCCAAAATACCAACTCGCTCGCTCATCTCAATTGGAATTTTAGGTCAATGGAAAAGGGCAGCTACAAATGCGCGGCGAACTACAGTCAACTGAGTCCGATCAGTTTCTTGGAGAGATCGGCAGTTGTTTACGGAGACAGAGTTTTTGTGTTTATGGAGATTTGAAATTATTGGAGAATATATTCGACCCATTAATATAAATGTAAAGAAGCCCAACTTCTTTAATAGTTCGAGCTGTTGGATGATGCGACATCTAACATGGTATCAGAGCCTTAAGATAACCCGAGGTCCTGAGTTCGACTCCCGCCATGAGCGACTCTACCCGAATTAATTATCAACTTGTTGGGCCTATCCAAAAATATAAAATCTTCAAAATTTCTTTACAATTTTTAGAATACGAGACCTTATTGGCCACAGGACGAACTGATTTCACAATCTCCAAATGACGAATTCGACCCTATATATCGCTCTCAATTACATTTCCGGCACAACATCCAGCCCCAAGGTCGTCGTCTCTACAGCCATAGTGGAGCCTATCTGAACTCTTTATCTATTGCCGAACCGGAATTTACCGGTTCGGTTTTGACCGATTTTATTTCGGTTCGATTTTCCGACCATCATTTTTCTTGATTCTGGTTTCGGTACGGCTTTAGGACCGATGAACACCCCTAATTATGTCTGATAATTATAACTACTCTTCTCTTCCACACACATTTTCATTTTTCAGGTGTTTCACAATAGTTGATACACAAAAAAAATTCTAATTTTTTCAATTTAAATATTATTTTATTCCTATTTTATTTACTTACTTTTTAAACTCCACTCAGAATGATTACTTTATTATTCAACTTAAAATCTATTTTTATCTTTACTTTTTAATAAAAAAATCAAAAAAATAATACTTTTCTTAATCTCCATTTCCACAAAAGTCTAATAAACTTTAATAAACTTTTGTGAGAAATAGACAGTATAAATTAACAATACAAGTAAAGTAAGCTAGGAACAAGAGCTGAAGATGGGTAAGATGTAAAAGGATGAATCCTTTGCCAATCTCATCATAAAGTCAACTTTTTGAAAAAAAAATAAACAAAAAACTTAGAGTATTGATTTGTAAATCACTTATGGTAAAGGTCATAAATTGATTTATTTATTATAATTATTATAAATTTAATTACCTTTACTCGTATAGATGGTTAATCTAATACTATACAATATTATATATAGATGATGTTTGCTGTGATGTTATCAGAAGTTTAATTACATTGTTTATTACGGGGTATTATAACATGAACTATGGAATGTTTGGGTTGAATTGTTGACTTGGGCTTATAAAAGCGCCAACGAATTAAGAGATGCAAAATTCACCGAGCTAGCAATACACTTCACTAAAATTAGTAAAGATTCAGAAATATATTCATCGATCATTTGATAATATTATGGTCGGAGTCGAGAGGTGGATGACGATTTTGTCAGTGGGGCTAGTTTGCCTGCTTGTCGCACCTCATTATCCGATGAGTACTTACGCAGATCAGTATACTGACGAAGGTTAGTTATCCTAAGAACACGGTTTGTATATTTTTATATAGCATCATAAAGTGGTATATAGTATTCACAATTAATCTCATTCTTAAGCGAGTATTGTTTTAAGGGAGCCCTTAAATGGGTTGAATCTGCCGCCAATGGACATAAACACTCTAATTTTTATATTTTATAAATATAATAATATTTTAATTATTTTTTGATATTTATTACGATTAGTTATAATATATGAAATATATATTGTACAAAATGATCAAAAAAAAATTAATTAAAAATAATATAATTTTTATATTTATATTGAAAAAGTCAATTAAATTGAAAAAATATATTTTAATATATAATAATAAAAAATAAAAATTTTCATTTTAATATATTTATTAAACTTATTGTATTTATAATTATATAAAAAAAATTGATAATTCCGCCCATATAACAAAATCTCCCCGTATAGCATTATCGTTGTTTTAAATATGTTTTTTCCCCATGATTAATTATTTCCGTCTATATGTTTTGTTTGATATATACCCAGGTAAAATCCTGTGGAATATTAAGATCAATTATTGGAACAATTCTCCAAAATTAACCGATTGGACTAACAACTCCGATCATTGCAAGTGGCACGGAATCTCATGTGCAGATCGTGTTGTAACATATATGTAAGAATATTATTTTTCAAAACTCATTATTATGTTCATAATTTATTTGTAAAATTAATGAAGTGATAAATAAAATACGCATGAAGTCGTAATTAAACTAATTAATTTGTTTTCATCAATTTTATTTATTCAGTGATCTCCTCTATGGAGGTTTTGTTAGACGTCGGGTATCTTTACGGTGTGGCATTAGGAAAATCAAGTCCATTTTTTTTTTCAATTGATATATAAACCGGCATGCAGAACCAAGTTCAAAAGTTTTTTTTTTCATTTGATAAATTGGTATGTGGAGGATTTTGTTTTTGCAAGTTGTGATACTCCCTCCCATCCAAATTATAAAAATTGTTTTGACTTTTTTTTTAAATAGATTTAGTTTTGTATTTTTCTGTGCAAATTAATGATAGAATTTCTTAAATTGCACTCAAAATAATTAAATTTACACAAATAATGATTATTTTAATATTCAATTTAAAGTTTCGATGTACGTAATTAATAAAAAATAAAATAAAAAATGATTTTTTTTTCTTAATAGGTGTGTATGGATGGCAAGGACAATATATTTTGAATTGGAAAGAGTATTATATAATTAGATTTTAAGTCTAATTCATGGTAATTTAATAATGTTATTTTTTGTAAAAAAATATTTAAAAAATTTGTGCAAAATGTTTAAATTACTAATATAATAAGGGATATTTTGGATACATTGTAATTTTTACAGTTTTTTTAAAATTAAGTAATTCATTTTTTCTTAATGATAATAAAAGCAGTTTAATATTATTTTAATTTTATTAATTTAAACAACAGTTATCAAGTATTATTTATTATATAAAGTACTTATTACACTATCATGTAATTATAATCTTTAATTACTTTAATAAATAAATTTTTTATTAAAATTAAACATTAAATTTTAAGTGAAAATTTATTGACCGTAAGTTAAATTATAGTACACATTTATTCAGTATAAATTAAAATACACATTTTTAAATACTTTATATAATAAATAGTTGGGAAAAGTATAAAAAGAAATCTGCACATTTATAAATAAGTGATTTAACACGTTTTGATTGGTGTTGAGATTTTCGCCCAAGTAATTGCGTAATTAAGGCGGTTGGGCGGATCAATACGATGAAGTATTAATGAAGCTACCAATTCCGTAAACTTGTAGTTGTACAGCCGCATTCGTTGACTTGGTCAACTCCTAAATCAGCCACGCCTAAAATCAGTCCTGCGCTTGTTTCTTTTATTCTTGTCCGTTATAATTTCTTTCGACTCTACTCCAAACAGTTAGGAATAGTTTAAAGTTCCAAATTTTAGTTTATTAGTATTCTAATTTGATATATTCACCCATGGTATCACTTTACTCATCGGTGTATGTTGGCAGAGACTTGAGCAATAATAATATATCTGGATTCATCCCTATGTAGCTTGGAAATCTTTCTTTTTTGAAAAATTTGAATCTTAGTTTAAACAATCTAAAAGTGGTCCTATTCCAAATTCCTTCGGCAACTTAAAAAACTTGACAAACATGTGAGTAATTTTATTTTTCTTGAAATTAGATATTAAATCATTTATATATATATATATATATATATATATATATATATATATATATTACTCATTATATATTTTGATTTAATCTGATTTATCATTATTGGTTTACGATGACAGGTATTTAAATAAAAATCAAATAAATGGATTGATACCCAATGAGCTCGGAACTCTTTTTAATTTAACTCATTTGGATCTTTCCTCAAATAAATTGAGTGGTCTTATTCTAAAGTCGTTTGGAAACTTGTCGAACTTGAGATACATGTGAGTACTCATGAATTTATTGAATCACTTGCAATTATTCTACTTGATCTAGCTAGGCAATCGATCACTTTACTCATTGGTTAATGTAGACTGAGACTTCAGCGCAATAACAATATAACTGGATTCATACTAATGGAGAGTTTGAAAATTTTCTTGTTTGAATTATATGGAATATCTTTCTTCAAATACTCTAAGTGGTCCTATTCCGAATTCGTTCGTAGACTTAATTACTTTATAGACTTGATCACTAAGGTACCTAAAATATTAGTTAGATGTGCTAATTTGATGAAAAAAAAATATAGCATTCTCTCATACTCAACTTAGTATTCACAACTTGATACTGAAATTAAATTAAATTTTATTTTTAATTTTTTAATCCAAAATTAAAGCGTAACATGTATATTTAAGTTAAAAGTTTAATAGTTGAGATTTTTTTTAAAGTAGAAATTGTAAAGCTAAAATTATTTTTTAAATAAAAAATAAATCAATTTTTTAAGAGTTAAAATATTATTATTGAATTTATAAAAAATTAAAGTAAAAATAGATGGATGAAAGTATAAATTTCGAAACAAATTATTTATTAATATTACTATAAAACCTGTTGATCGAGATTTTATGTTTTAAATTTTAAAATTTATAAGTTGTATAATATTTTAAAATATGTAACTTTTATATTTTAAAATTTTATAAAATTTGATTAGTTACATAACTATCATATATATTTTGTATAATTTTATTATTGTATGCAAAACTACTAAATTTTTAATGGTTAAAAAAATAAAAATTGGTACTAATATTTTAATTTTTTTAATATAAAAAAATTAGTTAAAAATAGAATTAAAACAAAAGTTACTAATGCGATCAACTTTTCAGAACCATAAATATAAAAATACATGTGAGTAATTTTATTTTAATTACTTAAAATTAATCATTTATTTTACTTGATTTTTTAATAGAATATAGCAATTGCAATAACTCTATGTCCTCCTATATATTTTGCACATTAAAATATCTATTACTTCCTCTATCCCAATTATTTATATTTTTTTTTATAAATTATAAAGAAACAATGCATAAATACTATATAGAACTAGTATTATTTTTAATAAAATTCAATATATATACTTCCAATTGATTTATGATAACTGCAGGTATTTAAACAAAAATCAAATAAATGGATTGATACTTGAAGAGCTTGGAAATCTTAATAAATTAGTTGATTTGGATATTTCCTCAAACGAATTGAGTGGTCCCATTCCAGAGTCGTTGGGAAACTTATTGCGCTTAACAAACATGTGAGTACATATTCATGAATTTATTAACTTGATGCAATTATTCTTATAACATGAAATAATTATTTTTGATTTTTTTTTTGTTTTTACGATGAATTAATTAATTACCAAAACCAACTAACTAAGTGGACCTGTTCCATCCATCTTCGGAAACTTCTCCTATTTGTGGTACTTGGATCTATCATGTAACAATTTGAATGATTCAATTCCGGAGGAGTTGATAAAATTGACGTTCGTGAATAACTTGTAAGTGATTGTACGTATTCCGATTCAAATTTAAATCGTCTAGTACGTTAATTAATTACCACCAAACTAACTAATATATAATCACTTTGAGCATATTTCTTTTGGTTTTGTTAATGTTGTACATATAGGAAATTAAACAACAATCAATTCAGTGGACATATTCCATCCAGTTTCCAAAACCTCAATATTAATTTGGAGTACTTGGATCTTTCATGGAACAATTTGAAGGGTTCGATTGCGGAGGTTTTGAAAGAATCGTCAAATTTGATGAACTTGTAAGTGCTTGCAATTGTATTCGATTAATTACCAATTAACAAACTAACTAATTACTTTGAGCATATTTAGGTTGATTTTGTTAAATGTTATACATATATATAGGACATTAAACAACAATCATTTAACTGGACATATTCCAAGCTTCGCAAACCTCACTATTTTGAACGCTTTGGATCTTTCATGGAACAATTTGACTGGTTCAATCCCGAATGAGTT
Source organism: Euphrasia confusa (assembly GCA_954870475.1). Lineage (NCBI taxonomy): Eukaryota > Viridiplantae > Streptophyta > Magnoliopsida > Lamiales > Orobanchaceae > Euphrasia > Euphrasia confusa. The sequence continues at coordinate 16,886,730 of OX940957.1, read as the reverse complement.
GATAAACTTATCATATTTGCAATTCTTGTAAGTGCTTGTATACTATTATAATTTGCGAGTAGCAATAATACTAATATTTTTGTGTTATTGATTAATGTATACGATGAAAATTAATTTTCCCCTTTACATGTTTTTTTTTATTTTATGTAGGAATCTATCGAAGAATGCCTTATCTGGTAAAATTCCTGAATTCCCGGAAAATGTTAAATTCACAAATGAAAGGTATCAGGAAACCTCAAATCATAAATATCAAATATGTATAAAAATAAATTATTATATAAGTATATATAGTAATTATTTGTTCGATGGTTTGCAGCTTTGCGAATAATCCAAATTTGTGCGGGGCCCCATTGTCTAAACAATGCATGTGATTTACCAGATTTGGAGTGCTGCTGTATCAATTTAATAAGTTCATCATATATGATGTTTAAATAATTTGTATGTCGTCGTCTTATTAATTATACTACTGTAATTTTCTTGTTTTTATATATACTCTTAAAAAAATTATATTTTTCAAAAATAAATTTTATTTATGAATAATTAATGAAGAGGTTTTGATTTAAGCTCCGGTCGTGAAACTTCATCTTTCATATGGTTGGTAGCTTATATATAGCAGTATAAAGAAAATCCCCCTTATAACTTGCAAAATTATAAGAATTCCCAATGAAACTTGAGAGAGTAGAAATTAACTCCGATTATCACGTCTTCTGATGTATTTGACAATCGTGTATTTCCCAGTTCTGATTATTTTTTTAGTGTGACTGTTCTGGGTGCATGTGCATTTTTTTTAATGCTTTTTGAATTATCGATTTTGTGTTTGGATTTCTGAAAATTGTAAATTCTCAATTAATAGGGTTCTTGAGAATTAAAAATTTTGAAGTGAAGAACGGAATGATCGATTTGCTATTAATTCAAAAATAATTAAAATTTTATAAGTACATTAATACTCTTCTAGTTCTAAAATAAATGTACACTCACAAACTTCAATGTGGATGTCAATCACACGGAATATTTCTTGCAATATTCCATCCGGCTACCCAGAGGTTGTAAATTATAAACACTTACACCTCATTTTTTGGGTACTGATATGTACAAAAAGAAAAAAAAAATCTGTAATGTGACAAAGAGTAATTAGCCATATAAAAATTTAAGGAGAATTTAGAGAAAAAATAAGATTGATTTTGTGAATTAAAATAAACTATCAATTTTTTGTATAATATTAAAAAAGGTCATTAATGTCTTGTATATATATAATTTAATATATTGATATTTACTGTAATCATAATTTAGGTATGATTATCAAATTTAAAATGTCTTATTTAACCTTTATATTATTTAACCTTTTGAAACTCTCCTTTTATTAATTCATTTAATTTTTGGATAATAACAAAATCCAATTACATTTTGAAGTCTCGAGAAGAACTCCAAACCCCTTTGCCCAAAACTAAAACATCGAAAAAAATCAAAAATCGAAGCGGATCAATATCTTCAGACACTTGACGCATTTGATCAGTATACTGGTCCTTCTCCTTAAATTTTTCGCGACAAAATCATGTTCAATTGAGGTAATTTCCCCTTAATTCGCTTTCGTTCGAGACGCGCTCGGAATTCGTTTTCATCTGTTATGGTTTTAGGTTTCTGTCATGGATTTATTAATGGCGGGGGCTTAATTTGTTTTTACCTGCGTAACTTTGCATAGGTAAGTTTCCGTGAAGAAGATTCATTTTTTTTCAAAAAAAAACAAACAAGAAAATAGTCATTTTTAGAAGAGGTATTATGCTCTGACTCTAATTTTTCAAGATGTATTTTACTCTTTAGAAGGGGTTTTCAGAAGAGGTAGCTAGATGTTTTGCTTTTTCCAGCCTCACTCCTCGGACAGCCCGCATCAATGTATTCATGGACAGAGGTATGCTTGTATCGATCTATTTGTGAGTTTGGTTTTTAGTTTCGTTTAATTAATCTATTTGACAGCTTTTTGCTAGTTTCGTTTCTAATTTTGTGTAATATAATTATCAACTTTCTTCTAATTTTGTTTCTAGTTTCGTTGATTAATCTTAGTTTTGTGTAATATACTCCCACAAGAGCAGGTCAAGAAGTCATATCAGCAGTAGCTGTCGGAGCCATGTTACGACGCCGTTTGCAAATCGACCTCGCATTTTCCTTCTTCTGTTCATCACACTGACCATTACAGAGTATCGATTTAGTCGCCATAGGTCAGAAAAAGAAGACGAAGGGAATACAATTACCAAGATGTGAGACATTTCGGTGAAGGGATTGGTATCCCGCACAACCACACCAAGCCATATGTTCGATCGAAGTGAATGAAGTTTGAGAAGGCTAGCGCCCCATTTTTTTTGGAGTGTTACGGTGTTTTAATTCCGGTGTGTATCATAGTTTATGGGACATGAAACATGTCTTCATTGTTTGTTGTTTTGGGCAGTGAATGGAGTTTGAGAAGGCTAGCGCCCCATTTTTTTTGGACTGTTACAGTGTTTTAATTCCAGTGTGTATCATAGTTTATGGGAAATGCAACATGTCTTCATTGTTCTTTGTTTTGGGCAGCAACTAGTGTACATGAAACTTATTTTTCCCTTGTTTTGATATTTAATTTCTCTGTTTGTGTGGTACCAGCGTTCTTAAGCGTATAATAATTTTATTTTTTTATTTTTCAGGTGACCGTTAAGGTCGGAAATATGACAAAAACAAACTACTCATAAACCATAAACCACTTTGAAGATGAATTTCCACTGGGCAATACATACATGAAATACAATCTAGCATTTGTGTTTGAAATAATAAACTGTATTGGTTGCCTAGTATATGCTTTTACACAAAAAAATGGAATAATCATTATTTGTGATGTCTAGATTTGGCGAGGGGTGATTATTATCACTTTAATATTATCACTTTAAATTCTGCCAACATTAACATCATCTCAATGAATTAGTAATGATTCTTCACTTATGCATGGAAACACAATAGTTGATATTGGGGAATGATACAGTTATCGTCTATTAATAAAGCGACTTCAAAGATTCATGGCAAAGACCAAGGTACATTACTATTGTGGAATGATACAGTCATCGTCTATAACTGATAGTTTAAGCATCAATGTAAGGTATGCATCATATATATGTACTGAAGATAAATGTCAAGGACCAAGGAAAGGGCACATGTTTTTAGTCACTATTTTTGAATGATCGACAAGTCTTATTGAGTCTTCTCAACAAGAAGTTACCACTTGGACTTAATCATCCAAATAGAAATTCATGTATAGTTCTCTGAGTATTCTGTATGATGTATACTAAACAAATAGAAGGATATAAGATGGTAAAACACCTTTTACTATATTCAACACAATAATAAAAAAATCTTAGCTGCACATACAAAAACAAGATATCCAATATATTCTATTCCCCAAATAACCTTTCATTCACAAACATCCTCACTGTCTATATAAAAAACAATTGTTACAACCGAACCTCCACCCCCAAGTCCACTCTTATCCTCGCCCCCACGGCGAAGTCCCACGTCAGCACCGTCATCTGCTACGATGGCGCGACGAGCACCCACCTCAAAATCCTCAGCAGCGATCATGACTACGAGGGCACCTCGTACCTCTCCGACGATGAGTACTTGATACTCGCACATGTTCAATCTCAATTCCATATCCGTCGACGAGAAGCCCAAGACCGCACATGACAATTTGAACTACCAACTACAATGCACAATTAGTATTAGTGTATGTATTAGTTACTGTCAGAAATGTTAAACCATTACTTATCATTACCCTATGCACCTTTATGGTCAGGGTTTAACTATTGAGACTAATCCAACCAAGATTTAGTTAGTTTAACTATTAAGCTATTAAACTACTTGTTCGTACACTATTAAACCACTTTATGCATTTAGAACTATCAAATACACTGCACCAAAAAGTATAGTGTATGTAATAGATATAGACCGTAAATACTGTGAACTTTAAATACAGTGTAATACTGCACCAGAAAAGTACAATGTATAGAATAGATTATTAAGCCAAGATAAATACTGTGAACTTTAAAAACTCTTGATTGTGAACTATTATCCTAGTACAGTGTATATAATAGATTATTAAGCCAAGATAAATATTGCGACTAATATGTGTTATATCTACAGACATATTACAATTATTGTATCATTTAACTTTAAAATCTCTTGCTTGTGAACAATTTTCCTATTTATCGGCTTCTGAACTTCCAAATTAAATTGACATATATTATTTGTTTTTGGATAATGTACGTTCTTTACAAAAGTGTTGGTACATATAAGCTCATCAAAGAAATCTCAAAGATCAAACACAATAATGTCAGTAACAAAACAGCGAGTAAGAATTACCATCCGAGAGGCCAAACACAACTTATTTATTATATTTAGCGATCGTCAAATTTCCAATTGGCTTTGCACCTCCAAAATGGTCTGAGCCGAGTTCCTGAGCTTCTTCGTCAGTAAAATGCAAATTGGTAACCCCCAGCACTCCGTTCCGACCAAGCTGAGCTGGCAGGCTGAGGAAGACGAGGTGAATCTTTCTCTGATCCCTCAGCAATGAAGAGCCAAGCTAGCGACAGAGTAGCCGATAGCCCAAGATGTAGCCTTTCGAGCGAATGACTTCTTTGTGAATCTTTCTTAGTGTTTCCTTCTCGTAGGCAATTTGATTCATCTTTAAGAAGCTGAGAATCGACACTCATCCAACACTGATGCTTTAATTCATAGTGCCACTGAACTATCTCCATGCCTATAAAAGTTGACATCACAGATTAATAATTAACAAACACTACCATCTACAATGCACAAGCATATATAGTGTATTAATAGATTATGTCATAAAAATTAAACCATTACTAATCATCGTCCAATGCATCCCTATGATCAAGAATTAACTATTGGGACTAATATGTGTTATGTCCTAGAATAGGTTATAGTTAGAGTAACTTTTATTTTAAGCTATTTAATAACTTGTTCGTAAACTGATAAACCACTTTATGCCTTTTAAACTACCATCTACACTGCATACGCAACAATAGTGTATGTAATAGATTTTGTTATTAACCTTTTTAATAGCTTATGTGAACAAGCAAATACATACCATCTACACTGCATACGCAACAGTAGTGTATGTAATAGATTTTGTTATTAACCTTTTTAATAGCTTATGTGAACAAGCAAATACAGTGTATGTATTAGTCATCACCCAAGGCACCTTTGTAATCAAGCTTTATCTATTTGTACTAATAGGTGTTATGTATTCGACCAAATTTTGACGAAGTGTAACTATTAAGCTATTACACTACTTGTTCGTAAACTATTAAATCACTTAATTCTTTCAAATCTTTCAACTACACTGCATAAGATAATATCAGTGTAGATAATAGATTATGAAATCATTGAAATGCAAATAAATATTGTGACTAATAGGTGTATGTTCTACAAACAGATTATATATATATATATATATATATATATATATATATCTTATAGTTTGGTCAACACATGTAATACTCTCAAACAAATAACTATTCTCTAAACAAGAATGACTAACCATACAATAGCTAGTGAATATTACAAGTTGTTTGAGTATTAAAAGACAACCTTATAAGCTAGGACAAACTAATATATACGTGTTATATCTACGAAGAAATCGTAAGTACTGTATCTTATAGTTTTTAAAACACTTGCTAGTAACCTATCAATCCACTTGATTGATGTTGAACTGCCAACCACACTACCTAGTGCTTTGTGTGCTGCAGAATGTCAAAACACCAACTATTACAGGTAGGTGTCTTCTTAAGCTTCAAGGTCTCCAAGTTGAACTTATATTCCATGAAATTAACCACATTTTTTTAGTGTATATAGCAATAGTCACATGTGGGCAACGTTGACTTTTTTCGTCCGTTCAATACATATGATAAATAGTGTACAAAAATTATGAAAAAAATACTAAAATAAAATATAACTATTACTAGTATATTTTATTTTAGTATTTTTTTCATAATTTTGTACACTATTTATCATATGTATTGAACGGACAAAAAAAGTCAAATTGACCCTCTGTTACTATTACTTTGGGTGTGAGGGAGTATTTAGTTACAAAAATACTTATTTGTAAATTAATAGTCCAATTTATGCATTTTGAACTATCAACTACACTGCAGACGCAGAAGTAGTGTATGTAATAGATTTTGTCATTAACCTTTTTAATAGCTTCTGTTTTAAAATCCGAAACTCATTTGAGGTGTTTTTTTACTGAGGAGAGGCTTAAGCCTCAATGGTCCAGAACTAGATACTTACATACAATTCATTTGTGTACAATTATAAATAATTAAAAATCCCTAATTCAAGAAAAACCTTGCAACGGATGAAGGTTTACGCCGCTGGTATTCTCTTGGTATTTTTCTGCTCCAAATGCGTTGTCAATTGGGAGAAATATTTCTTCTAAAAACTACGGATCTTGTACCACCGTAGCTTTGGGTTTGGTTTGTTGAGGACAAAAAAACGAGTTAGGTTCTGAGATTCAATTCTAAAAACAAAATATCGCAGAACCCTAATTCTTGAATTCAATTTAAGCAATAAAGAATGAAAATCACATACTGAGAATCATACATTAATATTTAGGTCAAGAGACTATAACAGGTTTTAAGAAATCATACCTAATTCGAATAAAAACTGCCCGTCCGTCTTCAACACCTTCTTCAATTCGATGTATGCCGCAAAAACTAATCAATTTCTGGTTGTGATGGGGAGAGTATGAAGTAATATTTGAGGTTATGATTTGTGATATCCCGTTCGTTTATTTGACAGTTTCTCTACTAAAAAATGTATATTTTGTCCCCTAATTAAGAGATTTATTATAATATTAGTTATATATAATATATTAAATAGATTAAACCATTAAAAGGATAGAATGGGACAAGCCTTCTTTTTTATAATTAAACCAAAGATTAAGATTATGTTATAATTAACAGTAAGTTAATTACCTTTTTCCAAAATGTCCCAAAATTTAACCTTTCTTTTAATCTTAAGTTTTTACATACTTTACTTCATCTTCATCTCTCCCACAATTGGTTCTCAGCAATTATTTAAACGCCTTAAAATATAAAATTTTATCTTAATTTTATTATTTTAATACTTTTATTTACACATACTATTTTTTCGTTAATTAAACAAAAACGTTATCAACAAACTACCGATATTTCCAATAGTAGATGAAACATTGAATTCCCCCAAAATACCAACTCGCTCGCTCATCTCAATTGGAATTTTAGGTCAATGGAAAAGGGCAGCTACAAATGCGCGGCGAACTACAGTCAACTGAGTCCGATCAGTTTCTTGGAGAGATCGGCAGTTGTTTACGGAGACAGAGTTTTTGTGTTTATGGAGATTTGAAATTATTGGAGAATATATTCGACCCATTAATATAAATGTAAAGAAGCCCAACTTCTTTAATAGTTCGAGCTGTTGGATGATGCGACATCTAACATGGTATCAGAGCCTTAAGATAACCCGAGGTCCTGAGTTCGACTCCCGCCATGAGCGACTCTACCCGAATTAATTATCAACTTGTTGGGCCTATCCAAAAATATAAAATCTTCAAAATTTCTTTACAATTTTTAGAATACGAGACCTTATTGGCCACAGGACGAACTGATTTCACAATCTCCAAATGACGAATTCGACCCTATATATCGCTCTCAATTACATTTCCGGCACAACATCCAGCCCCAAGGTCGTCGTCTCTACAGCCATAGTGGAGCCTATCTGAACTCTTTATCTATTGCCGAACCGGAATTTACCGGTTCGGTTTTGACCGATTTTATTTCGGTTCGATTTTCCGACCATCATTTTTCTTGATTCTGGTTTCGGTACGGCTTTAGGACCGATGAACACCCCTAATTATGTCTGATAATTATAACTACTCTTCTCTTCCACACACATTTTCATTTTTCAGGTGTTTCACAATAGTTGATACACAAAAAAAATTCTAATTTTTTCAATTTAAATATTATTTTATTCCTATTTTATTTACTTACTTTTTAAACTCCACTCAGAATGATTACTTTATTATTCAACTTAAAATCTATTTTTATCTTTACTTTTTAATAAAAAAATCAAAAAAATAATACTTTTCTTAATCTCCATTTCCACAAAAGTCTAATAAACTTTAATAAACTTTTGTGAGAAATAGACAGTATAAATTAACAATACAAGTAAAGTAAGCTAGGAACAAGAGCTGAAGATGGGTAAGATGTAAAAGGATGAATCCTTTGCCAATCTCATCATAAAGTCAACTTTTTGAAAAAAAAATAAACAAAAAACTTAGAGTATTGATTTGTAAATCACTTATGGTAAAGGTCATAAATTGATTTATTTATTATAATTATTATAAATTTAATTACCTTTACTCGTATAGATGGTTAATCTAATACTATACAATATTATATATAGATGATGTTTGCTGTGATGTTATCAGAAGTTTAATTACATTGTTTATTACGGGGTATTATAACATGAACTATGGAATGTTTGGGTTGAATTGTTGACTTGGGCTTATAAAAGCGCCAACGAATTAAGAGATGCAAAATTCACCGAGCTAGCAATACACTTCACTAAAATTAGTAAAGATTCAGAAATATATTCATCGATCATTTGATAATATTATGGTCGGAGTCGAGAGGTGGATGACGATTTTGTCAGTGGGGCTAGTTTGCCTGCTTGTCGCACCTCATTATCCGATGAGTACTTACGCAGATCAGTATACTGACGAAGGTTAGTTATCCTAAGAACACGGTTTGTATATTTTTATATAGCATCATAAAGTGGTATATAGTATTCACAATTAATCTCATTCTTAAGCGAGTATTGTTTTAAGGGAGCCCTTAAATGGGTTGAATCTGCCGCCAATGGACATAAACACTCTAATTTTTATATTTTATAAATATAATAATATTTTAATTATTTTTTGATATTTATTACGATTAGTTATAATATATGAAATATATATTGTACAAAATGATCAAAAAAAAATTAATTAAAAATAATATAATTTTTATATTTATATTGAAAAAGTCAATTAAATTGAAAAAATATATTTTAATATATAATAATAAAAAATAAAAATTTTCATTTTAATATATTTATTAAACTTATTGTATTTATAATTATATAAAAAAAATTGATAATTCCGCCCATATAACAAAATCTCCCCGTATAGCATTATCGTTGTTTTAAATATGTTTTTTCCCCATGATTAATTATTTCCGTCTATATGTTTTGTTTGATATATACCCAGGTAAAATCCTGTGGAATATTAAGATCAATTATTGGAACAATTCTCCAAAATTAACCGATTGGACTAACAACTCCGATCATTGCAAGTGGCACGGAATCTCATGTGCAGATCGTGTTGTAACATATATGTAAGAATATTATTTTTCAAAACTCATTATTATGTTCATAATTTATTTGTAAAATTAATGAAGTGATAAATAAAATACGCATGAAGTCGTAATTAAACTAATTAATTTGTTTTCATCAATTTTATTTATTCAGTGATCTCCTCTATGGAGGTTTTGTTAGACGTCGGGTATCTTTACGGTGTGGCATTAGGAAAATCAAGTCCATTTTTTTTTTCAATTGATATATAAACCGGCATGCAGAACCAAGTTCAAAAGTTTTTTTTTTCATTTGATAAATTGGTATGTGGAGGATTTTGTTTTTGCAAGTTGTGATACTCCCTCCCATCCAAATTATAAAAATTGTTTTGACTTTTTTTTTAAATAGATTTAGTTTTGTATTTTTCTGTGCAAATTAATGATAGAATTTCTTAAATTGCCCTCAAAATAATTAAATTTACACAAATAATGATTATTTTAATATTCAATTTAAAGTTTCGATGTACGTAATTAATAAAAAATAAAATAAAAAATGATTTTTTTTTCTTAATAGGTGTGTATGGATGGCAAGGACAATATATTTTGAATTGGAAAGAGTATTATATAATTAGATTTTAAGTCTAATTCATGGTAATTTAATAATGTTATTTTTTGTAAAAAAATATTTAAAAAATTTGTGCAAAATGTTTAAATTACTAATATAATAAGGGATATTTTGGATACATTGTAATTTTTACAGTTTTTTTAAAATTAAGTAATTCATTTTTTCTTAATGATAATAAAAGCAGTTTAATATTATTTTAATTTTATTAATTTAAACAACAGTTATCAAGTATTATTTATTATATAAAGTACTTATTACACTATCATGTAATTATAATCTTTAATTACTTTAATAAATAAATTTTTTATTAAAATTAAACATTAAATTTTAAGTGAAAATTTATTGACCGTAAGTTAAATTATAGTACACATTTATTCAGTATAAATTAAAATACACATTTTTAAATACTTTATATAATAAATAGTTGGGAAAAGTATAAAAAGAAATCTGCACATTTATAAATAAGTGATTTAACACGTTTTGATTGGTGTTGAGATTTTCGCCCAAGTAATTGCGTAATTAAGGCGGTTGGGCGGATCAATACGATGAAGTATTAATGAAGCTACCAATTCCGTAAACTTGTAGTTGTACAGCCGCATTCGTTGACTTGGTCAACTCCTAAATCAGCCACGCCTAAAATCAGTCCTGCGCTTGTTTCTTTTATTCTTGTCCGTTATAATTTCTTTCGACTCTACTCCAAACAGTTAGGAATAGTTTAAAGTTCCAAATTTTAGTTTATTAGTATTCTAATTTGATATATTCACCCATGGTATCACTTTACTCATCGGTGTATGTTGGCAGAGACTTGAGCAATAATAATATATCTGGATTCATCCCTATGTAGCTTGGAAATCTTTCTTTTTTGAAAAATTTGAATCTTAGTTTAAACAATCTAAAAGTGGTCCTATTCCAAATTCCTTCGGCAACTTAAAAAACTTGACAAACATGTGAGTAATTTTATTTTTCTTGAAATTAGATATTAAATCATTTATATATATATATATATATATATATATATATATATATATATATTACTCATTATATATTTTGATTTAATCTGATTTATCATTATTGGTTTACGATGACAGGTATTTAAATAAAAATCAAATAAATGGATTGATACCCAATGAGCTCGGAACTCTTTTTAATTTAACTCATTTGGATCTTTCCTCAAATAAATTGAGTGGTCTTATTCTAAAGTCGTTTGGAAACTTGTCGAACTTGAGATACATGTGAGTACTCATGAATTTATTGAATCACTTGCAATTATTCTACTTGATCTAGCTAGGCAATCGATCACTTTACTCATTGGTTAATGTAGACTGAGACTTCAGCGCAATAACAATATAACTGGATTCATACTAATGGAGAGTTTGAAAATTTTCTTGTTTGAATTATATGGAATATCTTTCTTCAAATACTCTAAGTGGTCCTATTCCGAATTCGTTCGTAGACTTAATTACTTTATAGACTTGATCACTAAGGTACCTAAAATATTAGTTAGATGTGCTAATTTGATGAAAAAAAAATATAGCATTCTCTCATACTCAACTTAGTATTCACAACTTGATACTGAAATTAAATTAAATTTTATTTTTAATTTTTTAATCCAAAATTAAAGCGTAACATGTATATTTAAGTTAAAAGTTTAATAGTTGAGATTTTTTTTAAAGTAGAAATTGTAAAGCTAAAATTATTTTTTAAATAAAAAATAAATCAATTTTTTAAGAGTTAAAATATTATTATTGAATTTATAAAAAATTAAAGTAAAAATAGATGGATGAAAGTATAAATTTCGAAACAAATTATTTATTAATATTACTATAAAACCTGTTGATCGAGATTTTATGTTTTAAATTTTAAAATTTATAAGTTGTATAATATTTTAAAATATGTAACTTTTATATTTTAAAATTTTATAAAATTTGATTAGTTACATAACTATCATATATATTTTGTATAATTTTATTATTGTATGCAAAACTACTAAATTTTTAATGGTTAAAAAAATAAAAATTGGTACTAATATTTTAATTTTTTTAATATAAAAAAATTAGTTAAAAATAGAATTAAAACAAAAGTTACTAATGCGATCAACTTTTCAGAACCATAAATATAAAAATACATGTGAGTAATTTTATTTTAATTACTTAAAATTAATCATTTATTTTACTTGATTTTTTAATAGAATATAGCAATTGCAATAACTCTATGTCCTCCTATATATTTTGCACATTAAAATATCTATTACTTCCTCTATCCCAATTATTTATATTTTTTTTTATAAATTATAAAGAAACAATGCATAAATACTATATAGAACTAGTATTATTTTTAATAAAATTCAATATATATACTTCCAATTGATTTATGATAACTGCAGGTATTTAAACAAAAATCAAATAAATGGATTGATACTTGAAGAGCTTGGAAATCTTAATAAATTAGTTGATTTGGATATTTCCTCAAACGAATTGAGTGGTCCCATTCCAGAGTCGTTGGGAAACTTATTGCGCTTAACAAACATGTGAGTACATATTCATGAATTTATTAACTTGATGCAATTATTCTTATAACATGAAATAATTATTTTTGATTTTTTTTTTGTTTTTACGATGAATTAATTAATTACCAAAACCAACTAACTAAGTGGACCTGTTCCATCCATCTTCGGAAACTTCTCCTATTTGTGGTACTTGGATCTATCATGTAACAATTTGAATGATTCAATTCCGGAGGAGTTGATAAAATTGACGTTCGTGAATAACTTGTAAGTGATTGTACGTATTCCGATTCAAATTTAAATCGTCTAGTACGTTAATTAATTACCACCAAACTAACTAATATATAATCACTTTGAGCATATTTCTTTTGGTTTTGTTAATGTTGTACATATAGGAAATTAAACAACAATCAATTCAGTGGACATATTCCATCCAGTTTCCAAAACCTCAATATTAATTTGGAGTACTTGGATCTTTCATGGAACAATTTGAAGGGTTCGATTGCGGAGGTTTTGAAAGAATCGTCAAATTTGATGAACTTGTAAGTGCTTGCAATTGTATTCGATTAATTACCAATTAACAAACTAACTAATTACTTTGAGCATATTTAGGTTGATTTTGTTAAATGTTATACATATATATAGGACATTAAACAACAATCATTTAACTGGACATATTCCAAGCTTCGCAAACCTCACTATTTTGAACGCTTTGGATCTTTCATGGAACAATTTGACTGGTTCAATCCCGAATGAGTTGATAAACTTATCATATTTGCAATTCTTGTAAGTGCTTGTATACTATTATAATTTGCGAGTAGCAATAATACTAATATTTTTGTGTTATTGATTAATGTATACGATGAAAATTAATTTTCCCCTTTACATGTTTTTTTTTATTTTATGTAGGAATCTATCGAAGAATGCCTTATCTGGTAAAATTCCTGAATTCCCGGAAAATGTTAAATTCACAAATGAAAGGTATCAGGAAACCTCAAATCATAAATATCAAATATGTATAAAAATAAATTATTATATAAGTATATATAGTAATTATTTGTTCGATGGTTTGCAGCTTTGCGAATAATCCAAATTTGTGCGGGGCCCCATTGTCTAAACAATGCATGTGATTTACCAGATTTGGAGTGCTGCTGTATCAATTTAATAAGTTCATCATATATGATGTTTAAATAATTTGTATGTCGTCGTCTTATTAATTATACTACTGTAATTTTCTTGTTTTTATATATACTCTTAAAAAAATTATATTTTTCAAAAATAAATTTTATTTATGAATAATTAATGAAGAGGTTTTGATTTAAGCTCCGGTCGTGAAACTTCATCTTTCATATGGTTGGTAGCTTATATATAGCAGTATAAAGAAAATCCCCCTTATAACTTGCAAAATTATAAGAATTCCCAATGAAACTTGAGAGAGTAGAAATTAACTCCGATTATCACGTCTTCTGATGTATTTGACAATCGTGTATTTCCCAGTTCTGATTATTTTTTTAGTGTGACTGTTCTGGGTGCATGTGCATTTTTTTTAATGCTTTTTGAATTATCGATTTTGTGTTTGGATTTCTGAAAATTGTAAATTCTCAATTAATAGGGTTCTTGAGAATTAAAAATTTTGAAGTGAAGAACGGAATGATCGATTTGCTATTAATTCAAAAATAATTAAAATTTTATAAGTACATTAATACTCTTCTAGTTCTAAAATAAATGTACACTCACAAACTTCAATGTGGATGTCAATCACACGGAATATTTCTTGCAATATTCCATCCGGCTACCCAGAGGTTGTAAATTATAAACACTTACACCTCATTTTTTGGGTACTGATATGTACAAAAAGAAAAAAAAAATCTGTAATGTGACAAAGAGTAATTAGCCATATAAAAATTTAAGGAGAATTTAGAGAAAAAATAAGATTGATTTTGTGAATTAAAATAAACTATCAATTTTTTGTATAATATTAAAAAAGGTCATTAATGTCTTGTATATATATAATTTAATATATTGATATTTACTGTAATCATAATTTAGGTATGATTATCAAATTTAAAATGTCTTATTTAACCTTTATATTATTTAACCTTTTGAAACTCTCCTTTTATTAATTCATTTAATTTTTGGATAATAACAAAATCCAATTACATTTTGAAGTCTCGAGAAGAACTCCAAACCCCTTTGCCCAAAACTAAAACATCGAAAAAAATCAAAAATCGAAGCGGATCAATATCTTCAGACACTTGACGCATTTGATCAGTATACTGGTCCTTCTCCTTAAATTTTTCGCGACAAAATCATGTTCAATTGAGGTAATTTCCCCTTAATTCGCTTTCGTTCGAGACGCGCTCGGAATTCGTTTTCATCTGTTATGGTTTTAGGTTTCTGTCATGGATTTATTAATGGCGGGGGCTTAATTTGTTTTTACCTGCGTAACTTTGCATAGGTAAGTTTCCGTGAAGAAGATTCATTTTTTTTCAAAAAAAAACAAACAAGAAAATAGTCATTTTTAGAAGAGGTATTATGCTCTGACTCTAATTTTTCAAGATGTATTTTACTCTTTAGAAGGGGTTTTCAGAAGAGGTAGCTAGATGTTTTGCTTTTTCCAGCCTCACTCCTCGGACAGCCCGCATCAATGTATTCATGGACAGAGGTATGCTTGTATCGATCTATTTGTGAGTTTGGTTTTTAGTTTCGTTTAATTAATCTATTTGACAGCTTTTTGCTAGTTTCGTTTCTAATTTTGTGTAATATAATTATCAACTTTCTTCTAATTTTGTTTCTAGTTTCGTTGATTAATCTTAGTTTTGTGTAATATACTCCCACAAGAGCAGGTCAAGAAGTCATATCAGCAGTAGCTGTCGGAGCCATGTTACGACGCCGTTTGCAAATCGACCTCGCATTTTCCTTCTTCTGTTCATCACACTGACCATTACAGAGTATCGATTTAGTCGCCATAGGTCAGAAAAAGAAGACGAAGGGAATACAATTACCAAGATGTGAGACATTTCGGTGAAGGGATTGGTATCCCGCACAACCACACCAAGCCATATGTTCGATCGAAGTGAATGAAGTTTGAGAAGGCTAGCGCCCCATTTTTTTTGGAGTGTTACGGTGTTTTAATTCCGGTGTGTATCATAGTTTATGGGACATGAAACATGTCTTCATTGTTTGTTGTTTTGGGCAGTGAATGGAGTTTGAGAAGGCTAGCGCCCCATTTTTTTTGGACTGTTACAGTGTTTTAATTCCAGTGTGTATCATAGTTTATGGGAAATGCAACATGTCTTCATTGTTCTTTGTTTTGGGCAGCAACTAGTGTACATGAAACTTATTTTTCCCTTGTTTTGATATTTAATTTCTCTGTTTGTGTGGTACCAGCGTTCTTAAGCGTATAATAATTTTATTTTTTTATTTTTCAGGTGACCGTTAAGGTCGGAAATATGACAAAAACAAACTACTCATAAACCATAAACCACTTTGAAGATGAATTTCCACTGGGCAATACATACATGAAATACAATCTAGCATTTGTGTTTGAAATAATAAACTGTATTGGTTGCCTAGTATATGCTTTTACACAAAAAAATGGAATAATCATTATTTGTGATGTCTAGATTTGGCGAGGGGTGATTATTATCACTTTAATATTATCACTTTAAATTCTGCCAACATTAACATCATCTCAATGAATTAGTAATGATTCTTCACTTATGCATGGAAACACAATAGTTGATATTGGGGAATGATACAGTTATCGTCTATTAATAAAGCGACTTCAAAGATTCATGGCAAAGACCAAGGTACATTACTATTGTGGAATGATACAGTCATCGTCTATAACTGATAGTTTAAGCATCAATGTAAGGTATGCATCATATATATGTACTGAAGATAAATGTCAAGGACCAAGGAAAGGGCACATGTTTTTAGTCACTATTTTTGAATGATCGACAAGTCTTATTGAGTCTTCTCAACAAGAAGTTACCACTTGGACTTAATCATCCAAATAGAAATTCATGTATAGTTCTCTGAGTATTCTGTATGATGTATACTAAACAAATAGAAGGATATAAGATGGTAAAACACCTTTTACTATATTCAACACAATAATAAAAAAATCTTAGCTGCACATACAAAAACAAGATATCCAATATATTCTATTCCCCAA
The DNA here is from genome assembly GCA_954870475.1 of Euphrasia confusa. Taxonomy (NCBI): domain Eukaryota; kingdom Viridiplantae; phylum Streptophyta; class Magnoliopsida; order Lamiales; family Orobanchaceae; genus Euphrasia; species Euphrasia confusa. The sequence goes on along the minus strand of OX940957.1, from coordinate 16,870,015 downwards.
ATAACCTTTCATTCACAAACATCCTCACTGTCTATATAAAAAACAATTGTTACAACCGAACCTCCACCCCCAAGTCCACTCTTATCCTCGCCCCCACGGCGAAGTCCCACGTCAGCACCGTCATCTGCTACGATGGCGCGACGAGCACCCACCTCAAAATCCTCAGCAGCGATCATGACTACGAGGGCACCTCGTACCTCTCCGACGATGAGTACTTGATACTCGCACATGTTCAATCTCAATTCCATATCCGTCGACGAGAAGCCCAAGACCGCACATGACAATTTGAACTACCAACTACAATGCACAATTAGTATTAGTGTATGTATTAGTTACTGTCAGAAATGTTAAACCATTACTTATCATTACCCTATGCACCTTTATGGTCAGGGTTTAACTATTGAGACTAATCCAACCAAGATTTAGTTAGTTTAACTATTAAGCTATTAAACTACTTGTTCGTACACTATTAAACCACTTTATGCATTTAGAACTATCAAATACACTGCACCAAAAAGTATAGTGTATGTAATAGATATAGACCGTAAATACTGTGAACTTTAAATACAGTGTAATACTGCACCAGAAAAGTACAATGTATAGAATAGATTATTAAGCCAAGATAAATACTGTGAACTTTAAAAACTCTTGATTGTGAACTATTATCCTAGTACAGTGTATATAATAGATTATTAAGCCAAGATAAATATTGCGACTAATATGTGTTATATCTACGGACATATTACAATTATTGTATCATTTAACTTTAAAATCTCTTGCTTGTGAACAATTTTCCTATTTATCGGCTTCTGAACTTCCAAATTAAATTGACATATATTATTTGTTTTTGGATAATGTACGTTCTTTACAAAAGTGTTGGTACATATAAGCTCATCAAAGAAATCTCAAAGATCAAACACAATAATGTCAGTAACAAAACAGCGAGTAAGAATTACCATCCGAGAGGCCAAACACAACTTATTTATTATATTTAGCGATCGTCAAATTTCCAATTGGCTTTGCACCTCCAAAATGGTCTGAGCCGAGTTCCTGAGCTTCTTCGTCAGTAAAATGCAAATTGGTAACCCCCAGCACTCCGTTCCGACCAAGTTGAGCTGGCAGGCTGAGGAAGACGAGGTGAATCTTTCTCTGATCCCTCAGCAATGAAGAGCCAAGCTAGCGACAGAGTAGCCGATAGCCCAAGATGTAGCCGATTCAAAGGTCATCTTGATTTCGTTTCTCCGAACAACGAATCGTAGGTATGATATCTAAACACCCTTGATATTATTCGATTTTAGTTTATTGAAAATACCGTAGAACAAGATCCGAAGATCGAACCCGGAATAGACGGATAATCACGCTGTGGTGGCGAAGCCACCGGACCGCGCGGGATCACCCTCTAGGGTTTGAAGGGGCGCGGAGGAGGCGACCCTCGGCTGGGCCGAGGGCGCGCGGTCGATCACAAGGATCGACCGCCGGGGCGCGGGCTGGAGCCGCACCCCACCCCACCTCGACGGTGGGGACCTCCAGGCGGCGGCGAGTCGCCGGACTCGCCGCGAGGGCTGCCGATGCAGCCCCACCCGATCGCGTGAGACGCGATCATTCGATCGCGTGAACCCCGGCTCGCGGGGGTTCGGCTGGGGGCGGGCCGCGTGCCTTCGGGTGCGTGGTCTCCAAAGGCCGGATTCCGGCGGAAGAGTCGGCGTTCATGTGATCTCCGGCGATGGGTTTTTGATCGGGCTATGGTTTCCGCAAAATTTTAATAGCCCGGGATATCGAATTCCAACAATTGGTATCAGAGCGTGGTTTACGTTCGCGGTATTTTCGATAAAATTGTTCTAACTTGCAGGGTTTCCGACTATTATGGCTTAATTTATTATTCGTTTAATTTATTTTGTCATGAATGTTGGTTTGATTAAACTCTCGGACATGTCGAGATTCGTTTTTGGTGGTGAATGCTTGTAATAGTAAAAATTCGGGGGTTGACCGAATTTAGGATTTATTATTATGTTCTACGTTTTTCCGGAAATTGTATAGGGTCGATTTCATGTATAGAATCGATACCGGATAGTGTAAAATTTATTTTGTAATTTATTTTGCGTTGGATCGATGCCGAAACGACCGCCGGAGAAGACGCGTGACGAAGGAGATGATCGTGAGGGTGAGGACAAGGATCGACCATCCCCATAGTCGATCCCACGAGGATGATCGACCCACGCCCAAAGGGGGCTGCCCGCGGGAGCTTCGGCCACGCCGGCCACCATGGGAGGTGGCGCGTGGGCTGGACGGCGGCGGCTTGAAGGCGGCGGTCGAGGGGTGGCGCGGGGATCCCCACCCCGTGCTATCCCGGTCCGGTGATTTGCTTTCCTAATTGATTTGAGTTTTTCCTAATTGAGTATTCCTTTTTTTGGGAACTCTCATGTATTAGGAAAAGAATCAATTTGGAATTAATTAGGATTCTTAATTGATTATTTCTATTTTATGGAAATATTCATGGATTAGGAATCTAATTAATTTGGAAAGTAGAAGAGTCCTAAATTATTGTATTTCCTTATTTCATTATGGAAATCATCTAGAATATTCCAAGTGGGTCTTGAATAGATTATTCTAGAGATTTAATGAAGTAGAAAGGGAAAATAAAATAAATAAAAATATTAATAATATTTAATTTTATTTTTGATTTATTCGATTGACTTAATTTTCGAATTAAGTATCTTTTGGATTTATTAAAAATAAATAGATTTAAATATTGGAGATTAATATTCTCGTCACTTGGAGCATTCAAGAACGAAGACTAAAGACTAGAAGATGCGTACGGAGATGGAGTAAAGCCATAATAGTCGGAAAATAATATTCTAGTATTATTTTGACTATGTGATAATACTATGTGCTTTATTACTTGTATGCATGCTATATGTGTTTACTTTATGCACTAGATAGCGTATCCCTTTGTTATAAAAAGCTAAGTGGGAGAGGGTATGGAAACATACCCATGGTCTCCATTGCTGCTCTCTTGGTGACTTTTATAAACTTTTGAAGTTTATATAGATAGGTCATTGGAGGAGAGTTCTTGTAATTCCTCTTACGAGAAACATTAATTAAGTTCATCAAACAATGCCTAATTTGTCTTTCCAAAACTGATTTCAAGTCGACTCATTCTTACCCCGGGGAGTGGAATGGAGCCAGAGCCACTTGGTCATGTCAAGGACACAAATTAGAGACCTTCGTACCATTCTTTTGAAGGTGGGTCGATTGTCAGCTCGGCTCCCTCATTTATGAGAGATAGGGATGTTCGCATGGTGAATCACTGGTTAGAAACTTCGAGTTTCACTTATGATTCTCCGCGTCTTGATTTACAAGATCGAATGGATCAAGTAATTGAGAGTCAATTATAAAGATCTCTTAGTGTAGTAAACGTCCACACAACGTGGCTTGCTATACTGACGGATTTTGGATTAATTGATGTAGACACTTGTAAGAAATTGTGAGGAGTTGTGAAGTTGTCGTAAATGACCACACAACGTGGCTTGCGGTGATGTAGCAATTCCAAACGATTTACTTTGGTACTGAGTAATGGTTTACACTTAGATACGCCTTATAGTATTCCTCCCAACGAGGTTCCGCTATAAGTGATGTATGACCAAAGAAAATCTAATTGCTAAGTCGTTTGGGTGGGTAAACGTCCACACACCGTGGCTTGCCTTACCTGATGGGATTTTAGATGTGATTAGTGATTTAATGATATTATTTAAGGGAGATAATATCGGATATTAAATTGTTTGTTTGTTTTATGTACTTATAGGTTAAGAATGACTGTGACCCCACTTTGTGATATACTTAAAGATGAAAACTCACTGGTTCCATATAGTACTGATTGGAAAAGAAATCTGGACATTGTCCAGACTGTCGAGCCTTCTATATCTGCTGTTGTCCCAACTCATGAGGACATTTGGAATGACCTCCGAATGATGTTGAGACATAGTGTGGAAGCCGGACAAGAAGTGATTGACATACTCTATAAATTCAGTCCTCTTAGAGAATCGCTTAAAAACGATTTGAAAAGAGCGGAACTTATAAGTATGGTCAGAAAGTCACAAGCTCTTGTGGCTAAGATGGAAGTGCAAGCAAAGAAGCCCAGTGGTTCCAAACCATGGAATGGGAAAGGCAAGCCGCGAGGCAAGTGCTATCGATGCAAGCAGTCTGGGCACTGGAGGTCTGATTGTCCTCTCATCAAAGGTACGAAATTTTCCTTAGTCATTGAAACATTATCAGTGGTGTTATCTACTAGCACCTGGTGTGTAGATACGGGGGCCACTGATCATGTCTGCAATTCATTGCAGGGGTTCCAGGAAACCCGGAGACTTAGAGAGGGAGAGATCGTTGTCTACATGGGCAATGCCGCGAGGGTGGCGGCTGTTGCAGTGGGAGACGTTCACTTACGCTTTAATAGTGATAGGGTTTTAGTTTTACATAATTGTCTTTATGTACCCCACTTTAGAAAGAATTTAATTTCGGTTTCTAAACTTATTATGAATGGATATTCTGTTTCTTTTGACCACTCTGTGATCATAAGAAGAAATAGTGAGATTATCTGTTCTGGTACATTGGTGGACGATTTGTATGTGCTAAATCCTGAGTCTAACACGATGCAACTAACCGAGAGTAATAACACATCTACGAACACCAATAAGAGAAAAGAACCTTCTAGGATGAATCAATTATACTTGTGGCATCTAAGGCTAGGTCATATAAACTCGAATAGGCTTCAAAGGTTGAAAGCTGATGGTCTAATCAGCGATGTTGAAGGAGAGGACCTTCCGACCTGCGAATCCTGTTTAGAGGGTAAAATGACCAAGCGTTCTTTTTCTGGTAAAGGACGGAGGGCTGAACAAGTATTGGATTTGATTCACTCTGATGTATGCGGACCTATGTCTACTCAGGCAAGGGGAGGGTACGAGTATTTCATCACTTTCACTGATGATTACTCAACGTATGGATTTATTGCTGGAAATCGATATCCCGGGTTATCAAAATTTGCAGAAACCGATAACCCGACCGAAATCCCGTCGCCGGAAACCGATCACGAACACCACGTCGCCGGAGTCCGACGAGAGAATCGCCGCGAGGGCGAAACCCTAGCCGAACTCCACGCGGAGTTCGCGATCGCCGTGCATGGCGATCGCCAGGCTGCATGGGGCAGCCCCCCGGATGGCAGTGAGTCCGGCGACTTCACCGCCGTCGCCTCCAGGAGGGAGGTCAGCCCCGCTGACCTGCCGCGGCTACCAGCCGCGGCTATTCTCGCGATCGCGCACCAACCGCGATCGCTCGCCCCGGCCGAAGCCGGGGGTCCTCCTTTGCACGCCGCCGGGTGAGGCGGCTAGGGGGGTTCACCCGCCGTGGCACCAGCCCACGGCGAACCTCCCCGCGATCGACTTCACGTCGATCGCGTGCCCCGGCGATCCAGCCGGGGCTCCCTCGTTCGCGCGCAACCGGCGGTCGAACCCTAGGGTTCGGCCGCCCCCTTCGATCCCGACGGGGATCGCGACGATCCCCGTATCCCGGTCTCGACGTTTCCCGGATCGTCTTGTTCATGTATACATCACAATTATATCACATAAACATAGAGGGGGTTTATGATTATGTACCTCGATTCGTTGTGCGGAGAAACAAAATCAAACGTTGATGACCTTTCGGATCTTCCCACGTATTCCTTGCACTCCGTTCGAACGTCGGGTGGGCGACGATCTATCGAACTCCTATGGATCTCCTTCAACTCTCTAGAATATCAAGTATGATAATCTTGTCTTATGATTTATGAAGGCCATGTAGTGCTTTTATAGGCTACGTAGGGGATCTAAAGGAGGTGGAATATTGGGCTTCCAATATTGAAGATTAAATTGAGCCCAATGCTCAAGTCCATTAATCCTTATCAATATTAATTAATTTATTTTCCACTATATAAATTAATTGCACTCCCAATATTAAACCATATTATATCAAATAATATTTCTCCGGTAGTATTATTTATTCCGTGTATTTAAGATTTAAATATCCATGAATAAAATTAATTTATTGCTAATTAATTTATTCATCTCTTTAATCCGAGACTAGTACCATTCAACCTTAATTATTGTGCGGAACGAATCCACTCATGAGGTTTACACAATAATTCCTTATGAACTCATCTCGGGGATATTATCAACCCTTACGGGATACACTGTCCGGTCAATTATTCACGGCATGCCATATATAAAATATAGTGACCCAACTTAACCGGTAATTAACCCAATAATTAAATCGGTTAATTCCTTTGGTAAATCAAAGTCACTTATATTAAATATACACACCCGCAATAATATCGGGGATTAAGAATAAAATACACTGAGACTCGAATCGATTATCGCCGGCAATCCTAATCGATGAATCTCAACGATCCGCTCAATACACTAAGTGTACAAGTGTGATAAAATAATTAAGATAAATTATTTTCTCTCTCACACAACGACTATACCGATAGATTAGTTCGTATCCATCTAGGTCGTGAGCAACTGTTCGATTAAACACGAGTAACCGATAGTATGATCTTCTGTGTGCCCATGCACACCATACTAACTACAACGTATAAAATCCAGGACTATATTTTGCATATATTTAATTAATAATAATTAAAAGCAAAACTATCGTTCGTTAATTTAATAGATTAAATGCTATGACGGGGAGTTTACCGTTACTTAAATCTAGACATTAAGTACATAACTCCAACATTTATATATTTGATGCGCCGCAAGAGCGAATCCTTTGACAAGTTCAAGGAGTTCAAGGCTTTTGTGGAGAACCTTCAAAATAAATCCATTAAATGCCTGCGATCTGATCGCGGAGGCGAGTACCTGTCTGGAGAATTCAAGGCATACTTGGCAGAGAATGGGATTGATTCCCAAATGACATCACCATATACTCCCCAGCAGAATGGTGTGTCAGAAAGAAGGAATAGGACTCTTATAGAAATAGTGCGATCGATGATGAGTTACTCGGACTTACCTATTATGTTCTGGGGACATGCCTTGGAAACGGCGGCGTATATCTTGAATAGGGTTCCAACCAAAACGGTACCTACAACACCCATGGAATTGTGGAGTGGGCGCAAGCCTAACTTGAGACACATTCGGATCTGGGGTTGTCCAGCACATGTGTTGAGACAAGGTGCCGATAAGTTAGAACCTAGATCAGAATTACGGCTGTTTGTAGGATACCCGAAAGGAACTAAAGGTGGCATGTTCTATAGTCCTACGGACCAGAAGATCGTTATAAGTACTAACGCTCGGTTCTTAGAGGAAGACTATGTCATGGACCACAAGCCCAAAAGTGACGTAATACTTGATGAGTTGAGAGGTGACAAAGAAGACTTAGATACAGCCGAACCGAGTAGTGATACACCACTAGAACCTGCACCTACTGTCACTGTTAATACACCGGAACGCCGTCGTAGTGGGAGGGTTGTTAAACAACCAGATAGATGGATTGGACTGGGTGAGTCTTCGGACTCTGGACCTGGAGTTCATGAAATCGATCCCTGGACCTATGATGAGGCGGTACAAGATATAGATGCGCCTTCTTGGAAGAAAGCGATGAAATCCGAAATTGAATCTATGGATTCTAATAAAGTCTGGGATCTTGTAGAACCACCAAGTGGCGTAAAGCCAATTGGGTGTAAATGGGTCTACAAGAGAAAGAGAGGATCTGACGGAAAGGTTGAAACCTTTAAAGCTCGGCTTGTTGTGAAAGGATATACTCAGAAAGAGGGAATCGATTATGAGGAGACCTTCTCGCCGGTAGCCAAGATAAAGTTGATCCGGATTCTCTTATCCATAGCAGCTCATATGGATTATGAGGTGTGGCAAATGGATGTCAAGACAGCTTTCCTAAATGGAAGTCTTGACGAGACGATTTATATGAAACAACCAGAAGGATTCATTGCTAAGGGGCGAGATCATCTAGTGTGCAAGCTTAATCGATCCATTTATGGATTGAAACAAGCCTCGAGATCGTGGAACCTGCGGTTTGATGAAGTAGTCCAATCTTTTGGATTCAGTCAAAGCATGGACGAATCGTGTGTGTATTGGAAACGTGATGGGAAGAAGGTGGTGTTTCTCGTGCTTTATGTAGACGACATTCTTCTCATTGGCAACAGTATGAAAATGTTATCAGACATAAAGGGATGGTTGTCTAGACAATTCGATATGAAAGATTTGGGAGAAGTGGGACATGTTCTAGGGATCAAGGTTATAAGGGATCGCCGGAATAGAACATTGTATCTTTCCCAGCAATCTTACATAGACACGATTCTGGCTCGTTTTAACATACAAGATTCCAAAAAGGGTGAACTGCCCTTCAGTAAAGGAACTTATCTTTCTAAGGAGATGTGTCCTCAGACACAGAAGGAGAAAGATGAAATGAAAGCAGTTCCCTACGCTTCGGCTGTGGGAAGCTTAATGTATGCAATGTTATGTACGAGGCCTGATATCTGCTATGCAGTTGGCGTAGTAGCGAGATATCAGAGTAACCCTGGAAAGGCTCATTGGACTACCGTAAAGAGCATTTTCAAGTATTTGCGAAATACTAGGGATTATGTTCTAAGTTACGGGGCAGACAATCTGATTCCTTTGGGTTATACGGATTCGGATTTCCAAGCTGATAAGGACCGACGAAAGTCGACATCAGGCTATGTGTACACTTTGGGAGGTGGAGCCGTATCATGGAGGAGTGTTAAGCAAAAGTGCATTTCGGACTCTACCATGGAAGCTGAATATGTTGCAGCCTCAGAGGCAGCGAAAGAGTCAGTTTGGTTCCTTAATTTCCTCCAGGACTTAGATGTGATTCCGAGTTTGCCCAGAGCTATGACAATTTATTGTGATAATAGCGGTGCAGTGGCAAACAGTAAGGAACCACGGTCCCATAGTGCTACGAAACACATAGAGCGCAAGTACCACCTGATTCGAGTCATCGTCAAGAGGGGCGATGCGATAGTCACCAAGATAGCTTCGGAGGACAACCTAGCGGACCCTTTCACCAAGATACTTCCTAAGGAAGTATATTTCAAGCACTTGGAGGGTTTGGGAGTCAGAAGTTTGGGAGATAAGACTAGACCTTAGTATAAGTGGGAGATTGATGGAGTAGTATACTTAATGTCTAGATTTGAGTACTTTGAACTCCTTGTACACTTTCATTTACCTATTAAATACAAACATTCATTTGCTTTTAATTATTGTTAATCAAATATATGCAAATCATAGTCCTGGATTTTATACGTTGTAGTTAGTATGGTGTGCATGGGCGCACAGAAGATCATACTATCGGTTACTCGTATTTAATCAAACAGATGCTCACGACCTAGATGGACACGGACCAATCCATCGGTATAGTCGTTGTGTGAGAGAGAAAATAATTTATCTTAATTATTTTATCACACTTGTACACTCGGTGTATTGAGCGGATCGATTGAGACTCATCAATTAGGTTTGCTCGGCGATAATTGATTTGAGACTCAGTGTATTTTATTCTTAATCCCCGATACAATTGCGGGTGTGTATATTTAATATAAGTGACTTTGATTTTCCAAAGGAATTGACCGGTTTAATTATTGGGTCAATTACCGGTTAAGTTGGGTCACTATATTTTATATATGGCATGCCGTGAATTCTTGACGGGACAGTGTATCCCGGAAAGGTTGATAATATCCCTGAGATGAGCTCATAAGGATTTATTATGTAAACCTCGCGAGTGGATTTGTTCCGCATAATAAATAAGGTTGAGTGGTAATAGTCTCGGATAAAAGAGATGAATAAATTTATTTAGCAATAAATAAATTTTATTCATGGATATTTATATCTTAAATACACGGAATAAATAATACTACCGGTGAAATATTATTTGGATATAATATGGTTTAATATTGAGAGTGCAATTAATTTATATAGTGGAAAATAAATTAATTAATATTGATAAGGATTAATGGACTTGAGCATTGGGCTCAATTTAATCTTCAATATTGGAAGCCCAATATTCCACCTCCTTTAGATCCCCTACGTAGCCTATAAAAGCACTACATGGCCTTCATAAATCATAAGACAAGATTATCATACTTGATATTCTAGAGAGTTGAAGGAGATCCATAGGAGTTCGATAGATCGTCGCCCACCCGACGTTCGAAGGGAGTGCAAGGAATACGTGGGAAGATTCAAAGGTCATCTTGATTTCGTTTCTCCGAACAACGAATCGTAGGTATGATATCTAAACACCCTTGATATTATTCGATTTTGGTTTATTGAAAATACCGTAGAACAAGATCCGAAGATCGAACCCGGAATAGACGGACGATCACGCGGTGGTGGCGAAGCCACCGGACCGCGCGGGATCACCCGCTAGGGTTTGAAGGGGCGCGGAGGAGGCGACCCTCGGCTGGGCCGAGGGCGCGCGGTCGATCACAAGGATCGACCGCCAGGGCGCGGGCTGGAGCCGCACCCCACCCCACCTCGACGGTGGGGACCTCCAGGCGGCGGCGAGTCGCCGGACTCACCGCGGGGGCTGCCGATGCAGCCCCACCCGATCGCGTGAGACGCGATCATTCGATCGCGTGAACCCCGGCTCGCGGGGGTTCGGCTGGGGGCGGGCCGCGTGCCTTCGGGTGCGTGGTCTCCAAAGGCCGGATTCCGGCGGACGAGTCGGCGTTCATGTGATCTCCGGCGATGGGTTTTTGATCGGGCTATGGTTTCCGCAAATTTTAATAGCCCGGGATATCGAATTCCAACACATCCTCACTGTCTATATAAAAAACAATTGTTACAACCGAACCTCCACCCCCAAGTCCACTCTTATCCTCGCCCCCACGGCGAAGTCCCACGTCAGCACCGTCATCTGCTACGATGGCGCGACGAGCACCCACCTCAAAATCCTCAACAGCGATCATGACTACGAGGGCACCTCGTACCTCTCCGACGATGAGTACTTGATACTCGCACATGTTCAATCTCAATTCCATATCCGTCGACGAGAAGCCCAAGACCGCACATGACAATTTGAACTACCAACTACACTGCACAATTAGTATTAGTGTATGTATTAGTTACTGTCAGAAATGTTAAACCATTACTTATCATTACCATATGCACCTTTATGGTCAGTGTTTAACTATTGAGACTAATCCAACCAAGATTTAGTTAGTTTAACTATTAAGCTATTAAACTACTTGTTCGTACACTATTGAACCACTTTATGCATTTAGAACTATCAAATACACTGCACCAAAAAGTATAGTGTATGTAATAGATCTAGACCGTGAATACTGTGAACTTTAAATACAGTGTAATACTGCACTAGAAAAGTACAATGTATAGAATAGATTATTAAGCCAAGATAAATACTGTGAACTTTAAAAACTCTTGATTGTGAACTATTATCCTAGTACAGTGTATATAATAGATTATTAAGCCAAGATAAATATTGCGACTAATAGGTGTTATATCTACGAACATATTACAATTATTGTATCATTTAACTTTAAAATCTCTTGCTTGTGAACAATTTTCCTATTTATCGGCTTCTGAACTTCCAAATTAAATTGACATATATTATTTGTTTTTGGATAATGTACGTTCTTTACAAAAGTGTTGGTACATATAAGCTCATCAAAGAAATCTCAAAGATCAAACACAATAATGTCAGTAACAAAACAGCGAGTAAGAATTACCATCCGAGAGGCCAAACACAACTTATTTATTATATTTAGCAATCGTCAAATTTCCAATTGGCTTTGCACCTCCAAAATGGTCTGAGCCGAGTTCCTGAGCTTCTTCGTCAGTAAAATGCAAATTGGTAACCCCCAGCACTCCGTTCCGACCAAGCTGAGCTGGCAGGCTGAGGAAGACGAGGTGAATCTTTCTCTGATCCCTCAGCAATGAAGAGCCAAGCTAGCGACAGAGTAGCCGATAGCCCAAGATGTAGCCTTTCGAGCGAATGACTTCATTGAATCTTTCTTAGTGTTTCCTTCTCGTAGGCAATTTGATTCATCTTTAAGAAGCTGAGAATCGACACTCATCCAACACTGATGCTTTAATTCATAGTGCCACTGAACTATTTCCATGCCTATAAAAGTTGACATCACAAATTAGTAATTAACAAACACTACCATCTACAATGCACAAGCATATATAGTGTATTAATAGATTCTGTCATAAAAATTAAACCATTACTAATCATCGTCCAATGCATCCCTATGATCAAGAATTAACTATTGGGACTAATAGGTGTTATGTCCTAGAATAGGTTATAGTTAGAGTAACTTTTATTTTAAGCTATTTAATAACTTGTTCGTAAACTGATAAACCACTTTATGCCTTTTAAACTACTATCTACACTGCATACGCAACAATAGTGTATGTAATAGATTTTGTTATTAACCTTTTTAATAGCTTATGTGAACAAGCAAATACATACCATCTACACTGCATACGCAACAGTAGTGTATGTAATAGATTTTGTTATTAACCTTTTTAATAGCTTATGTGAACAAGCAAATACAGTGTATGTATTAGTCATCACCCAAGGCACCTTTGTAATCAAACTTTATCTATTTGTACTAATAGGTGTTATGTATTCGACCAAATTTTGACGAAGTGTAACTATTAAGCTATTACACTACTTGTTCGTAAACTATTAAATCACTTAATTCATTCAAATCTTTCAACTACACTGCATAAGATAATATCAGTGTAGATAATAGATTATGAAATCATTGAAATGTAAATAAATATTGTGACTAATAGGTGTATGTTCTACAAACAGATTATATATATATATATATATATATATATATATATATATATATATATATATATATATATATATATATATATATATATATATATATATATATATATATATATATATATATATATATATATATATATATATATATATATATAAATATTATATCTTATAGTTTGGACAACACATGTAATACTCTCAAACAAATAACTATTCTCTAAACAAGAATGACTAACCATACAATAGCTAGTGAATATTACAAGTTGTTTGAGTATTAAAAGACAACCTTATAAGCTAGGACAAACTAATATATACGTGTTATATCTACGAAGAAATCGTAAGTACTGTATCTTATAGTTTTTAAAACACTTGCTAGTAACCTATCAATCCACTTGATTGATGTTGAACTGCCAACCACACTACCTAGTGCTTTGTGTGCTGCAGAATGTCAAAACACCAACTATTACAGGTAGTTGTCTTCTTAAGCTTCAAGGTCTCCAAGTTGAACTTATATTCCATGAAATTAACCACTTTTTTTTAGTGTATATAGCAATAGTCACATGTGGTCAACGTTGGCTTTTTTCGTCCGTTCAATACATATGATAAATAGTGTACAAAAATTATGAAAAAAATACTAAAATAAAATATAACTATTATATTTTATTTTAGTATTTTTTTCATAATTTTGTACACTATTTATCATATGTATTGAACGGACAAAAAAAGTCAAATTGACCCTCTGTTACTATTACTTTGGGTGTGAGGGAGTATTTAGTTACAAAAATACTTATTTGTAAATTAATAGTCCAATTTATGCATTTTGAACTATCAACTACACTGCAGACGCAGAAGTAGTGTATGTAATAGATTTTGTCATTAACCTTTTTAATAGCTTCTGTTTTAAAATCCGAAACTCATTTGAGGTGTTTTTTTTACTGAGGAGAGGCTTAAGCCTCAATGGTCCAGAACTAGATACTTACATACAATTCATTTGTGTACAATTATAAATAATTAAAAATCCCTAATTCAAGAAAAACCTTGCAACGGATGAAGGTTTACGCCGCTGGTATTCTCTTGGTATTTTTCTGCTCCAAATGCGTTGTCAATTGGGAGAAATATTTCTTCTAAAAACTACGGATCTTGTACCACCGTAGCTTTGGGTTTGGTTTGTTGAGGACAAAAAAACGAGTTAGGTTCTGAGATTCAATTCTAAAAACAAAATATCGCAGAACCCTAATTCTTGAATTCAATTTAAGCAATAAAGAATGAAAATCACATACTGAGAATCATACATTAATATTTAGGTCAAGAGACTATAACAGGTTTTAAGAAATCATACCTAATTCGAATAAAAACTGCCCGTCCGTCTTCAACACCTTCTTCAATTCGATGTATGCCGCAAAAACTAATCAATTTCTGGTTGTGATGGGGAGAGTATGAAGTAAGATTTGAGGTTATGATTTGTGATATCCCGTTCGTTTATTTGACAGTTTCTCTACTAAAAAATGTATATTTTGTCCCCTAATTAAGAGATTTATTATAATATTAGTTATATATAATATATTAAATAGATTAAACCATTAAAAGGATAGAATGGGACAAACCTTCTTTTTTATAATTAAACCAAAGATTAAGATTATGTTATAATTAACAGTAAGTTAATTACCTTTTTCCAAAATGTCCCATAGATAATAAGTATTAAAATTTATTTTTCATTCCTTAATTTTCTATTATTATTGAATTTATAATAATTTATTGTCAATTTAATTTCTCCACTTACAATACAATTTTATGTGTAATCAATTAACTATTATTTTTTAAAATTATAATTATAAATGATGAATAGTCGTATAATTAATAAAATAAAATTATTGATCAATAATTATTTTATTAGTTTCTTAAATATCTTCATTCTAAACTAATCAATTTTCTAATATTTTTATTGATCTCTTAATATTCTCTATAAATTTTTACATTCATTTATACACCTGCTCTAAATCCGTAAACGGAAGACGTTTTTGGGTATTTGAACTCTCATCTTCTGAGTGTATGGCATTCAAATCAATACATGAAACAATAGTAGATGATATTCCTAACCATTCGGTCAAGTAATGTGTGCAAGTCTTAATGATCATACAAAAACAAAATCCTAAAGACTAATATAAAATCGAAAAAACATATAAAGGAAGGGCGGGCACATCAAGCGCATCCTGCAAATACCTAAAACGCCATATGTGGGGGAGGGCGGCATGAATATGCAAAAAAAGAAAGTAATTGTGGTTAATTAAATATATAACCTCCAAATCTATGTTTCTTCCTTTTATCCCAGCTGTGGAGTTTTAAGAGATATTTACTACATACAAATAAATAAATAAAAGATTATAAAAGAAGGGGATAAAAGTATACTTAACAAATTTCTATGTCTACAAAAAGTCTATAAAACCCAAACACAAATCAAGAAATTTTGTAAAATAGAAATCACCATAAATAAAATCATATACTAAAGGAATTTTAGGTATATTTAAACTTTAGAAATGAAGTGAAAAAATTCTACTGGAACAGTAGGTCCTTTTACCATTTGAGGTTCAGTCGAATTAGAATATAACAATTGCTGAGACAATTGAATGCTTTAAGTACCACCTTGATCTGAAAAATGGAGATTTTCCAAAACAATGAAAAGATGAAAATGTGCAGCACATTGCTTTAATTTCTAATTAATGATACCTATTATCCACCAGATTTTCCAAATACACACACATAAAGGAAACAAACAAATTGGAAACAAACGTCAATTTCTTCATTTCCAGAACCAATCAATTCATAGATTAAAGACTAAATCGGAAGTAAATATCCTGGATCGAAACCCCATGACTAAATTTAACGATACATCGCCTTGGCCGATCAATATATCAAAGTGGAGATAATCCAGTGCACGAAAGTCAGATACAATCGCGAAAACTTAACCAGATGACGCTAGAAACGACACAAAATCAAAGACGTCGATTTTACCTTTCGGAGTCCAAGATTGAACAGAAAGTTTAGATGTTATTGTTGGAGTTGTGTACTTAATGTCTAGATTTAAGTAACGGAAACTCACGATCCATTGCCACTAATCTATTTAATGAATAAACAATTATTTGCGTTTAATTATTTAAAATTAAATATATGCAAATTATAGTCCTGGATTCTATACGTTGTAGTTAGTATGGTGTGTCGGGCCCACACGGAAGATCATACTATCGGTTACTCGTATTTAATCGAAGAGTTGCTCACGACCTAAATGGACACGGACCAATCCATCGGTATAGTCTTTGTGTGAGAGAGAAAATAATTTGTCTTGATTATTTTATCACACTTGTACACTTGGTGTATTGGGCGGATCGTTTGAGATTTATTGATTAGGATTGCCTTGGATAATCGATTTAAATCTCAGTGTATTTTATTCTTAATCCCCGATACTATTGCGGGTGTATATTTGATATAAGTAACTTTGATTTTCCAAAGGAATTGACCGGTTTAATTACCGGTTAAGTTGGGTTGCTATATTTTATATATGACATGCCGTAAATAGTTGACGGGAAAGTGTATCCCTTAAGGGTTGATAATATCCCGAGATGAGTTCATAAGGAATTATTATGTAAACCCTGCAGGTTGATTTATTCCGCATAATAATTAAGGTTGAATGGTACTAGTCTCGGATACAAGAGATGAATAAATTAATTAGCAATAAATTAATTTTATTCATGGATATGTATATCTTAAATACATGGAATAAATAATACTACCGGAGAAATATTATTTGATATAATATGGTTTAATATTGGGAGTGCAATTAATTTATATAGTGGACTAAATACACGGAATAAATAATACTACCGGAGAAATATTATTTGATATAATATGGTTTAATATTGGGAGTGCAATTAATTTATATAGTGGAAAATAAATTAATTAATAATAGTAATGATTAATAGATTTGGGTTTGGGCTCAATTTAATCACTATTATTGGAAGCCTAATATTCCAACTCCTTAAGATCCCCTACGTAGCCTATAAAAGCACTACATGGTCTTCTCTATTCTCTAATCTCATAACTTGAAGATCACAATTCTAGAGAGAGAAAGTAGAGAGGGAGATCCATGGAGTTCGGAAGATCGTTGCACACACGACGTTCGAGCTAGTGCAAGGAATACGTGGGAAGATCTCAAGGTCTTCAAATTAAGTTCTTCGTTTTTCCGAACAACGAGAACGAGGTAAATCGTAAAACCCTCTTTATGATTTTATCGTTTAATTATCGTAAAAATATCATGAACGAAGATCCGAGGGACGAACCCCAGACCGAGGGTCGAACACGTGGTGGTGGTCGATGACCACCGGACCATCGCGATCGACGGATCCCCGGTGGGGATCGCATGAAGAACCCTCGGCTGGACGCCGAGGGTTGGCGATTGAAGCCCTAAGGCTCGATCGCCGGCAGCACGCAAAGAAGGGAGCCCCGGCTGGACGCTGGGGCGAGCGATCGACCTAGGGTCGATCGTTGGGGGCAGCCGCGGGCTGGTGCCGCGGCAGGCGCCCCCTCCCTCCACCGACGGTGGCGGTGAGTCGCCGGACTCACCGCCGGGGGCTGCTACGAGCAGCCCCGGGGGATGCGATGCGCATCCCCGTCGATCACCGTGCGTGATCGCGAGCCCCGTACGGGGGCTCGGCTAGGGCACGCAAGGGGGGGCTTCCCCGCGGATGTGTGTTCGGCCGCGCTCCGGCTCGTATGGTGGTTCGCGGTAGATTCCGGCGAAAGGTTTTTTTGATTGGGTTGTCGGTTCCGCAATTTTGACAATCCGGATATTCGATCTCCAAAGGATTTCGGTCGGAATTAATTAGATAATTTATTTATTTAAATTTATTAATTTCGGGATATCGATTTCCAACAATTGGTATCAGAGCGTTGGTTTTAGTTCATGGTATTTTTCGATAAATTGTTCTACCTGTTGACAAGACGTTGTAGTGCGTCAAAAATCAGATAAAAATAACCGAACTTATTGCCGAAACAATTCGCACGAGTCGATCTCACGAGGAACACTACTATCGGCCGTAAAAATGTTTTTGTGTTTGCAACGAAGAAGAGAGAACGAAGTTTATAGCATAATGCATGATTTGGGTTTGTTTTGTTTTTAAACTAAAAATTAACTAAGAAATAATAATCTAAAATAATAAAGTAACAATGAACAAGAATTAACTATTTGTAATAAATGAGGAAAAGACTAGGGATTGAGTTCATCAAACATAACTTTCGGGTTATAAATTTACGAGCAATAAATCTAAACTAGAACGTCCGTCTCCGGTAGATTCTAACGTATTCGATTGAAACTAATCATGTAATCGCTCCTAAGCCTCATACAATCTTATGAAATTCAATTTGACAATTCATCGAACACCTAATTTGCACAAGTAAAGCTTCAACCCTAATTCATGAATGAATCCCTCTTCCCCTAGTTAAATAATTAGCTACTCATGATTATATGTAGGAAACAAATGATGTTTACGAAATTCATAATCAAATAGAATAAATAAAATAAACAAGAAGACAAAGAGATAAGCAATTGAAACGTATTAAATCTAAAGATGAAAAGGAAAAGCTTACTAAATTACTCGTTCAAATTCGAAACAAGGATCGGTGATAATCCCGATTTTCGTCCACGAATCAAAAGCATGAAAATCAAAAATAAAAACCTAGGATCTCGAGTCTCGAGAGCTCTCCAAAACGTGCGGAAAGTATGAGTGAAAAAGTGTGTCAAAACCTAGATTCAAAATCCAACTAATAGTATGCCAAAAGCGGAAGTCAAACGAGGTCAAATCTGGACGAGGGGACGAAGCGAGCGCCTGGGGCAGGAAGCGACCGCCCGCGCTGGCTGGCAGGCGCCCGCTTGGCAGGGAGGCGGGCGCTTGGTGGAAAAAACTGGTTATCTGAAAATTGGGGCAGGCGGGCGCCTGGGGGTCAGGCGAGCGTCTGGTGGCCGTCTCGGGCGGGCGCCTGGTGGTCAGGCGGGCGCTTGGATAGCTGGGCCATGTAAAGGACTCCAAGGGCTTTCCGTAGAGGTATAGATCGTCTCTGTAGGTGGTCGGAGTTGGGAGACCCAAGCTCTCCAAGTTTTCTGCACAAACACTCCGGGGCAGCTGCGTACTGGGCTGGAAACTCGTGAATTACGGCCATATGACGGGGAACCATGACAGGAAAGTGATAGTACCTTGTAGAACATTTCAATAGCTTTCCGAAAATATATAGATCATGTTTGTACGTGATCGGAGTTGGGAGAACCGACGTGGCCAAGTTTGCAGCGCAATGTCGATAGTTTGTCGGCCAAATCACTTTTACCGTTTTTCAACTAGTTTTTGCTCGTTTTCGCATCGAACACGCTCATACACCTACAAACTCCACAAAACATCAAACCTACCAAGAATCATGAGAATGATGCACAAGAATGACACAAAATGGCATAAACGACACAAAACATCATAGTAAAAGTAGCACAAGAACATGTAAATCAACTCCCCCACACTTAGCTCTTTGCTTGTCCTCAAGCAAACAATCACGGTATACAATACGAACCAAGCATCAACTAAGCTCAAGACAAACAATCAACCATAAGGGAATTCAAGTCATTCACATTCGACAAATCAGAACCAACTAATGAGTGTCCCTCAAGTATTCAAATCCCCATAGTTCAAACCATGACTCTGTTGGAATTCGATATCCCGGGCTATTAAAATTTGCGGAAAACAATAACCCGATCAAAACCATTCGCCGGAGATCACATGAACGCCGACTCATCTGCCGGAGTCCGGCCTTTGGAGACCACGCGCCCGAAGACACGCGGCCCCCGGAAACAGGTCCGGCGACCTGCTGCCCGCCGTGGAGGAGCCCCCACCGTCGAGGTGGGGAGGGGACGGCACCAGCCCGCCCCCGCGATCGATCCTCGTGATCGATCGCAAGCCCGCGGCCCAGCTGCGGGTCTTTCCTCCTCGCGCCCTCAAGCCCTAGCCGGGCGATCCTGTTGGAAATCGACTACCCGGGATGCGTTCGTTCGATCGCTCGAACATCCGAACCATCCCAGTCGACATCCGAAGTCGCTACTTCGTTCGCTCGACAGCCCTAATCCCGAATCACGCCCAGCCATCGCCCCGGAGGACAAACGCGCGATACGGGGCTGGACTGCACAAAAACAGCGCCCGCTGTATGCAGTCCAGCGGTCGCTGGAGAAGCTGCAAACGGCGACCGCCGTTTGCTCTCTGGCGACCGCCGTTCGTCCGCGAACAGCAACGCGACGTTGCTGTTCCGGGCTCGTTTCCGGGTCGTTTTTCCTCATCCGACTACCGTTCCGGAGGTCCTAGACCCCCCCTGTAGTCGAGGAATGCGATCCACGATACCCGGATCCCGATCGTACGTTCAAAGTATGATCAACGAATTATGAGATCGAATAAATAGCGGAAAAAGGAACCGATCTCATACCTTCTCGGTCGATTGTTGAGACCTTAGATGCTTCTAACGTATGCCTCAGATCCCGACTCCAACCGTTGTGTGGGCAACGATCCGCTGGAGTTCTCCCGTCTGTACTCTCTTCACCAACAGCAGCGTTAATATTTCTTTTTCTCTCTTAGAGAAAAATATTAGCGCAAACTAATTTAATTTTACAGAGAAAAATAATAATTGCGTTAACGCAATTGTTTTTCTCAGCAAAATGAAATAGCGGCGAATGTTAGGTTTTAGGAGAGTAAGGGAGGGGGTTTATATAGAGTTACGTTAGGGACCTTAGGACAAATTAATTAAGGGCTAAATTGAAATATTAATTAACTTGGAATACGTAAACGCAATTCCTTAATTAATCGATTTCAATTTTAATTATTATTAACTCCACTATAAAATAATAATTGAATTCCCGAAATTAATTTTAATATTATTTCAACAATAATAATTCCGCCGAAATTACATAAACGACCTTCCCCGTGTTTAAGATATCGTATGTCCACGAATTAATTTTATTACTAATAATTAAATTAATTCGTCACTTATTATCCGAGACTAGTACCACTCAACCTTATTATCATGTGGAACAAATCCACCTGCAGGGTTTACATGATAAACTTTATGAGCTCATCTCGGGGACATCATCAACCCGATAAACGGGACACGGTTTCCTGTCTATAATCTATAGCATGCCGTGTGTACAATTACGATTCCCAATTTACCGAGTATCTCGACTAATCAATTAGTCTCACTCATTGGCAAGTTAAAGAACCGAGAATTGGACACACGCACCTATAATTATATAGGGATTAAGAATTCGTATATCCGTAATTCTGAGGTCTAGTTCGATTACGCCGATTAGTATAAATCGAACGCCCTCCCGTGGTCCTGCTCAATACACCAAGTGTACGAGTGTAACATAATAGTCAAGACCAACTATTTCCCAGTCACACTACGACGTACCGATGGATTGTCCCTGTCCATCTAAGTCGTGAGCTTCTGTTCGATAGTATACGAGTAACCGACAGTATGATCTTCCGCATGTCTCCTCATGCCATACTGTCTACAACGTATATATCTAGGACTATTGCATTCAAGTACAAGATAGACAAAATGCCGACGGTTTGATTAATAGATAATGTAAAACACAGATAAGGAGTTCCATATTGTCACTAAACTAGACATTTAGAATATAACTCCATCAATCT
Source organism: Euphrasia confusa (assembly GCA_954870475.1). Lineage (NCBI taxonomy): Eukaryota > Viridiplantae > Streptophyta > Magnoliopsida > Lamiales > Orobanchaceae > Euphrasia > Euphrasia confusa. The sequence goes on along the minus strand of OX940957.1, from coordinate 16,848,470 downwards.
CCCACTTATACTAAATCTCTAGTTGCCCTCTACCATACATCCGATACCCATCCCCTTCACGTGTCTCTTGAACGCTTCCGCTGGAAGTGCCTTCGTAAAGGGGTCAGCCAGGTTATCCGCTGATGCAATCTTGGTGACAACCGCATCGCCTCTCCTGACGATGTCTCTAATCAGGTGGTACTTGCGATCTATGTGTTTACTCGCATTGTAGGCTCGTGGTTCCTTTGCATTTGCCACTGCACCGCTATTGTCACAATAAATTGTGATAGCTCTAGGCATTTTAGGAACCACATCCAAGTCCATAAGAAAGCTCCGGAGCCACACCGATTCTTTAGCTGCCTCAGAGGCTGCTACATATTCGGCTTCCATGGTAGAGTCCGAAATGCATTTCTGCTTAACACTCTTCCACGAAATTGCTCCACCTCCCAATGTGAACACATAGCCTGATGTAGACTTTCGCTGATCCTTATCAGATTGGAAATCTGAGTCTGTGTAACCAATAGGAATCAACTCGGACGCTTTGTAACTCAGAACATAATTCCTAGTCCTTCGCAGGTACTTAAGTATGTTCTTTACAGCGGTCCAGTGACCCTGTCCAGGGTTACTCTGATATCTAGCTACCATGCCTACGGCATAGCAGATATCAGGCCTCGTGCACAACATCGCATACATTAGACTTCCTACTGCCGAAGCATAAGGAACTGTCTTCATGTAATCTATCTCCTTCTGTGTTTTGGAATTCTGCATGTTGAAACGAGCCAGAATCGTATCAATGTATGAAGCCTGGGACAAGCTCAATGTTCTTTTCTGGCGATCCCGTATAACTTTGATCCCAAGAACATGCCCAACTTGTCCTAAGTCTTTCATATCGAATTGCTTGGACAACCATCCCTTTATGTCTGACAACATCTTCACATTGTTGCCAATTAGAAGGATGTCGTCTACATAAAGCACGAGAAACGCCACACTGTTTCCGTCACATCTCCGGTATACACACGACTCGTCCATGCTTTGAATGAATCCATACGACTGGATAACCTCATCAAACCGCATGTTCCAAGATCTAGAAGCTTGCTTCAATCCATAAATGGATCGGTTTAGCTTACATACTAGATGCTCTTGGCCTTTCTTAATGAAACCTTCTGGCTGTCTCATGTAAATGGTCTCGTCAAGATTCCCATTCAAGAATGCTGTCTTAACGTCCATTTGCCACACCTCATAATCCATATGAGCTGCTATAGACAAAAGAATCCGGATCGACTTTAGCATAGCTACCGGCGAAAAAGTTTCCTCATAATCGATCCCTTCTTTCTGAGTATACCCTTTCGCAACAAGCCTAGCCTTGAAGGTTTCAACCTTCCCGTCAGATCCTCTTTTTCTCTTGTACACCCACTTGCAACCAATGGCTTTTACACCTTTGGGCGGTGCTACAAGATTCCAGACCTGATTTGAATCCATAGATTCAATCTCAGATTTCATCGCTTTTTGCCAAGACTGAGCATCTTGATCTTTAAGCGCCTCGCCGTAGGTCCAGGGATCGGCTTCATGTTCTCCAGGTAACAAGTCCGAAGACTCACCTATAAACATGAACCTATCAGGTTGTCGAACAACCCTCCCACTACGACGACGCTCCGGTGTAACCTCAGTAACCACAGGTGCAGACTGTGGTGGCGTATCACTCGGTTCGGTTGGATCTAAGCCTTGATCGTCCCCTCTCAGTTCGTTTAGTATTATCTCACTCTTGGGCTTGTGGTCCATTATATAATCCTCTTCCAAGAACCGAGCGTTAGTGCTAACAACGATCTTCTGGTCCTGAGGGCTATAAAATAGACCACCTTTCGTTCCTCTAGGATATCCTATAAACAACCGAATATCCGAACGTGACTCTAACTTATCAGCCCCATGTTTCAGCACATGTGCTGGACAACCCCAGATCCGAATGTGTTTCAAGTTTGGCTTACGCCCGGTCCACAATTCCGAGGGCGTCTTAGGGACTGATTTAGAAGGCACTAGGTTCAGGATATACGCCGCTGTTTCCAAGGCATATCCCCACAACGAAACTGGTAGGTCTGAATAACTCATCATAGATCTTACCATTTCCATAAGAGTCCTATTCCTTCTTTCTGCTACACCATTCTGCTGGGGCGTGTATGGTGCAGTCATCTGGGAGTCAATCCCATTCTCTAATAAGTACGCCTTAAACTCTCCCGAGAGGTACTCTCCTCCACGATCAGATCGTAGAGTCTTTATGGTTTTACCATGAAGGTTCTCCACAAGAGCTTTGTACTCCTTGAACTTGTCAAAGCACTCGCTCTTGCGGTGCATCAGGTACACAAAACCATACCTTGAGTAATCATCAGTGAAGGTTACGAAATATTCATAACCTCCTCTCGCTTGGACAAATAAAGGCCCGCACAAATCAGAGTGAATCAATTCCAGTACTTCCTTGGATCTATACCCCTTATCACTAAAGGGTCGCTTGGTCATTTTTCCTTCCAGGCATGATTCGCAGGTTGGAAAGTCCTCATCTTTCACACCACTGAGTATTCCATCAGTTATCAACCTTTGAATCCTACCCAAGTTAATATGACCTAGCCTAAGATGCCATAAGTACTTTTGATTCATCCTAGAAGGCTCCTTTCTCTTATTGGTACTAGATGTGTTATATGACTCTACACTTTGCATCGTGGGATTCAGTATATATAAGTTGCCTATCAATGCACCAGAACAGATATACTCACCATTCTTTTTTATAATAACAGAACTATCAAAAGAAACAGAATATTTATTCAAAACCAATTTAGAAACCGAAACAAGGTTCTTTCTAAAATTCGGTACATAAAGGCAATTATTCAATACCAAAACTTTATTATCAAAGAATAAATGAACATCTCCCACTGCAACTGTTGGAGTTGTGTACTTAATGTCTAGATTTAAGTATCGGTAAACTCCCGGTCATAGCATTTAACCTATTTAATTAATAAACAATTATTTGCATTTAATTATTATTAATTATGCAAACCATAGTTCTGGATTTTATACGTTGTAGTTAGTATGGTGTGTCGGGCCCACACAGAAGATCATACTATCGGTTACTCGTATTTAATCGAACAGTTGCTCACGACCTAGATGGACACGAACTAGTACATCGGTATAGTCGTTGTGTGAGAGAGAAAATAATTTGTCTTAATTATTTTATCACACTTGTACACTTAGTGTATTGGGCGGATCAGCTTGAGATTCATTGATTAGGATTGCCTTGGATAATCAATTTAAATCTCGGAGTATTTTATTCTTAATCCCCGATCCTATTGCGGGTGTGTATATTTAATATTAGAGACTTTGATTTTCCAAAGGAATTAACCGATTTAATTATTGGGTTAATTACCGGTAAAGTTGGGTCGCTATATTTTATATATGACATGCCGTGAATACTTGACGGGAAAGTGTATCCCGTAAGGGTTGATAATATCCCCGAGATGAGTTCATAAGGAATTATTGTGTAAACCTCATGAGTGGATTCGTTCCGCACAATAATAAAGGTTGAACGGTACTAGTCTCGGATATAAGATATGAATATTATTTATTGAGCAATAAATAAATTTATTCATGGATATTTAAATCTTAAATACACGGAATATATAATACTAATCGGAGAAATATTATTTGATATAATATGGAATAATATTGGGAGTGCAATTTTATTTATATAGTGGAAAATAAATAAAATTTAATATTGATAAGAATTAATAGATTTGGGTTGGACCCAATTTAATTTTCAATATTTAGAAGCCCAATATTTATTCTCCTTATGATCCCCTACGTAGCCTATATAAGCACTACATGGTCTTCACTTTCAAGAGAGAATTAATTGACCTACGGAATTCATAAAGTCTTGAGAGTGAGGAAGATCCATAGAGTTCGATAGCTCGTCGCCCACACGACGTTCGAACGGAAGTGCAAGGAATACGCGGGAAGATCACGAGGTCATCAACGATTCGTTTCTCCGTACAACGAATCAAGGTAATAATCGAGAACCCCCTTCTTTGATTATTTGCGTTGAATAATTGTGATATATACATGAACAACGCGATCCGGGAAAACGACGATCATCGCGGACGGGGATTCGAGATCCCCGGCGAAGATCGAAGGGGGCGGTCGAAACCCTAGGGCTCGACCGCCGGTGTACCGCGCGAGGAAGCCCCGGCTGGACGCCGGGGCGTGCGATCGACCTAGGGTCGATCGCCGGGGATGCCACGGGCTGGTGCCGTGGCGGATCCCCGCCACCTTCACGGTGGCGTGCGCGAGGAGGCGCCTCGGCTGGGCCGAGGCGGGCGATCGATCAAGCGATCGATCGCCGGGGGTGAACCGCGGCTGTTGCCGCGGTGGTCAGCCGGGCTGACCGCCCCTCCTGGTGGCGACGGCGGTGAAGTCGCCGGACTCACCGCCACCCGGGGGCTGCCGGAGCAGCCCCAGCGATCGCCATGCACGGCGATCGCGAACCCCAGCCGCGATGGGGTTCGGCTAGGGTTTAGCCGCGGGTTCATCCCGCGGCGACTCTTGTCGAGCCCGGACCTTCGCGTGTGGTTCGCGTTCGTGATTTCCGACTCGCGGGAGAAAATCGGCTGGGGGCGGGCTGCGTGTCTTCGGGCGCGTAGTCTCCAAAGGTCGGACTCCTGCGGATGAGTTGGTGTTCGTGCGAACTCCGGCGACGGGTTTTCGGTCGGGTTATCGGTTCCGCAATTTTGATAGCCCGGGACATCGAATCCCAGCAATTGGTATCAGAGCGTTTGGTTTCGTGTTCATGTATATATTCGATTATTGTTCTACCTTGAAGGATTTCCGGCTATCATGGTTGGATTTAATTAATTGTTTTTTAATTAATTATCATGATTATTAAACTCTCGGACATGTCGAGATTCGTTTTGTGTGGTTGAATGTTTGTAATAGTAAAAATTCGGGGGTTGACCGAATTTAGGATTTATTATTACGTTCTTGTTTTCCGGAAAATGTATAGGGTCGATTTCATGTATAGAATCGATACCGGAATTGTAATTTAATTTTTTTTGTAAATTATTTACGTTGGTTCGATGATGAGACGATCACCGGAAGACGAAGGAGTGACGAAGAGGGAAGGGCTTGGGATCGATCACATGATGGTGATCGACCCATGGCCTAGCCGGCGTGGCTAGGCGGCGGCGGCGCTCCTCCCCGAGTGGCCGGCCGATCCATCTAAGTGGGGATGGTGTGGGGTCTCCCAATCCCATGCTATTCCTACCAAGAAATTACTTTCCTAATTAATTCGGATTTTTCCTATTTGAGTACTTTCCTTTTAGGAAACTCTCATGGATTAGGAAAAGAATTAATTTAAATTAATTTTATTTCTATTGATTTATTTCCTTCATGGAAATATTCATAGATTAGAAATTTAATTAATTTAGTACTAAATTTATTTTTCCTATTTGATTATTCCTACTCATGGGAATATTCATGGATTAGGAATAAAGATAAATTTGGAAAGTAGTAAGTCCTAATTTATTTTATTTCCTTGTTCTATTATAGATGTCTTCTAGAATATTCCAATTTTACTTGGATAGATTATTCTAGAGATTTAATAGAACTAGATAGGAAAATAAATAAATAAAAAATATTAATGATATTTAATTTTATTTTCGATATATTCGATTGACTTAATTTTCGAATTAAGTAACTTTTGGATTAATTGAAAATAAATAGATTTAAATATTGGAAATTAATATCCTCGTCACATGGAGCATTCAAGAAACGAAGACTGAAGACTAGAGGATGCATATGAAGATAAAGCCATGATAGTCGGGAAAAATAATTTCTCTAGCATTATTTTTTACTATGTGATCTATATGCTTTATTGCTTTCATGCATGCTATATGTGTTTATTTTATGCACTAGATAGCGTATCCCTTTATTGTAAAAAGCTAAGTGGGAGAGGGGATGGAAACATTCCCATGGTCTCCATCACTGTTCTCTTGGTGACTTTTATGGACTTTCGAAGTTCATATAGACAAGTCATTGTAGGAGAATTCTTGTAATTCCTCTTACAAGAAACATTGATCAAGTTATCAAACAATGCCTAATTTGTCTTTCTGAAACTGACTTCAAGTCGACTCATTCTCACCCCGGGGAGTGGAATGGAGCCAGAGCCACTTGGTCATGTGGATGACACAAATTAGAGACTTTCGTGCCATTCTTTTATAGGTGGGTCGTTTGTCTGCTCGGCTCCCTCATTTATGAGAGATAGGGTCGCTCGCATGGTGAATCACTGGTTAGAAACTTCGAGTTTCACTTATGATTCTCCGAGTCTTGATTTACGAAATCAAATGAATCTAGTAATTGGGAGTCAATTATAAAAGTCTCTTAGTTGGTAAACGTCCACACCACGTGGCTTGCTATACTGACGGACTTTGGATTAATTGATGTAGACAGTTATAAGTAATTGTGAAGAGTTGTGAAATTGTCGTAAACGTCCACACCACGTGGCTTGCGGTGACGTAGCAATTCCAAGCGATGTACTTTAATGCTGAGTGATGGTTTACACTTAGATACGCGTTGTAGTATTCTTCCCCACGAAGTTACGCTATGATTGATGTATGACCAAAGAAAAACTAATTGCTAAATCATTTGGGTGGGTAAACGTCCACACCACGTGGCTTGCTTTACCTGATGGGATTTTAGACGCAATTAGTAATTTAATGATATTATTTAAGGGAGATAATATCGGACATTAAATTGATTGTTTGTTTACATGTGCTTATAGGTTTAGAGAATAGCTATGAATCCAATTTCTATGATACTCAAGGAGCATAAGCTCACTGGTCCCAATTACATTGATTGGAAGAGAAATTTGGACATTGTCCTGACTGCTGAAGAGTACAAGTTTGTACTCTATGAGCAATGCCCTGCTGAGCCCACGGCCGCCTCAACTGATGAGGAAAAAGAAGCATATCGGAAGTGGAAAAAGGCTGATGAAATGGCTAAGTGCTACATTTTGGCTTCTATGTCAAGTGTGCTCCAAACCCAGCATCAGTCGATGGACACTGCCGAGGATATGTTATTTAACCTCAAGGAGATGTTTGGGCATCAAGACCGTGTGGCAAGGCAAGAAGCCATGAGAATCCTTATGTCGACTACTCAGTCTGAAGGAACGCCCGTTGGGGATCACGTTCTCAAGATGATGAGTCTGTTGAATGAATTGGAGGTCCTAGGAGCTATGATTGATGCTGAGACGCAAGTCGACATCATACTCCAGTCTCTGACCCCTAGTTTTGAGCAGTTTCGTATGAGCTATAATATGGGTAAACTATCTTATAGCCTTGCGCAACTCCTGACTGAACTTCAGGCGGCAGAGGGGATCTACAAGAAGGGCAAGTCTCAAGCGCTTGTGGCTACCAAGTCCAAAAGCTTGAAAGCTATTGGAGGTAAGGGCAATAAAAGGAAGCAAGCCATAAAACCCAGTGGTGCCAAGAGGAATGGACCACGAGTGGGGGCTAGTAAGCCAAAGGGCTTGTGCTTCCGATGCAAGAAGTCTGGACACTGGAAGTCTGAATGTCCTCTCAGAGGTACGAATTTTTCTTTAGTCGTAAAAACATAGTCAGCGGTATTATCTACCAGAATTCTGGTGTGTAGATATGGAACCACTGACGGTATGTGCATTTTTTTAAATGCAGGGGTTCCAGAAAACCTGGCGACTTAGAGAAGAAGAGTTCGAGTCTACATGGGCGAAGCTGTTGGGGTAGCAGCGGTTGCAGTGGAAGACATTTATCTGTTTTAAGTTTTCATTTCAGTTATTGCTTTATGTACCCCTTTATTTTGAAAAAGAACTTCGTTCTGGTTTTCTTTATTATTAATGGATATTTTATTTCTTTAATCATTTGATGGTTTGGATAAGAAATAATGGTGATATCTATTATGGTACATTAGATAAGCAATATGTGAATGATGAATCCTTAGTCTACCACGATGCAACAAACCGTTATGTATAGCTTGTTTTACTTATTAGATATATTTCTCTTATCAATCATTATACTGTACTTGTGAATTCTTAGTAGTATCTATTCAGAAGGGATTCAAAAAGGTCGAAATTGATTTGATCAATTATAGTTGGAGGAATGGACCTCCCGACCTAAGAATCGATCTTGATAGATGATACGACTGAGTTAACCTTTCTGGATAAAGGATGGAATTCGGACAAGTGTAGAAAATGATTTGTGATTAATGCGGTATGTGTAATTAGAGAAGGTACGAGTCGTTCTTCCAAGAATACTCGAAGATGGATTAGACTACTTGTTGTGCCATAAAAGCGGAGTGTTTTCAACACAAAGCCATTATGGGGAACCTTCAAAGTATATCCATTGAAAGCCTGCGACTTGTTCGCGGAGGCTATCACCTATCTAGATAACACATAGCATAAATCAGAGATTGAGATTAAATCTCAAACGACTACACCATACACTGAAGTGTAGACATGGTGTGTCAGGAATAAGAAATGGCATTCTAATAGTAAAAGGACAAGTCTGTTCGGAACTACCTATGTTCTATGGATATTTCTGGATACAACGACACATTCTATGTGGTTGTAGAAAAATCCTAGAAGAACAAGTAATTGTATGTTCAATAGTACTACGAACCAGATGGGTATCCTCACCCGGTTCTTAGAGGAAGACTATTAGATGAACTACAATGCCCTAACTGACATAGTACTTTAAAATGAGGAAAGGAAAGACTGAGAACCAGCCTAACCGAGTAGTAGTACACCACTAACTGCACCTAATGTTATTACTGTTATGCACCGGAACGCCATTGCAGTGGGAGGTTGTTAAGCAACCAGAGATGTTCATAAGACTGGAGGAGTTTTAAACTCTGGATCCAGTATACATGAAATCAATCCATAGGTCTGCGTGGATTTATGAGAAAGGTGTGTTAGAGACGTAATGGAAACAAAGATGGTGTTTCTCGGAATTTTGTGTAGATAACACTTCATCGTTGGCGACAATGTAAAAGTGTTGTCAGACATAAAATAGAGGTTGTCTGAATAAATCGAGATGTAAGATTAAGATGAGGTTGGATCATGTTCTTAGAAATCTTTCGATCTCTAGATAAGAACATTCGTACTTCTCTTTAGATATCTTATACGATTATGGTTTGTTTTTAACATGCACAATTCTGAGAAAGGTTATCGCCTTTCTAGAACAGAATACATCTATCTAAAGGTATGTGTTTTGAACACATGAAGGAGATAGATATACACAAAGCAGGTTCTTACACCTCCAGTGTGGAGAGCTTTGTAGAATGCAATGTTGAAAAACAAGAACCTGATATCAACTATGCGGTTAGCGTAGTGGGAGGATATCAAAGTAATCTGGATAAGAAGTATTCGAATGCTGTAAAGTACTTGGAAGTACTGGATTACTGGCAAAACGAAATCTTCTTAGATTACAGTTTCTCAGATCAAAAATCGGAGAAAAACCAGTGTAAGTCGATATCAGGCTATGTGTTCACTTTTAGAAGAGGTGGAACCTAAAGAATGAAAGAATGATAAGTATAATACTTCTCGGACTCTATCATAAACCGAATAGCGGCCTCAGAGGCAGCGGAAGTTTTGGTTAGGTTCCGGAATGACCTCTGGACTTGGATATGACTCTTGGTTTACCAAAGGCTATTTCATAGCGGTGCATGGTAAACCGAAAGAAGTCATAAGTTCGAAAAGTGATGATAACACATAGAGCCAGTACCACCTGATACGAGTCATCGTCAGTGAGACGAGACAGTAGTCACCAAGATAACTTCAGAGCGGCAACCTAGATTGCTCATTCACATAATACTTTTGGGAAGTATAAATTAAGCACGTGATGAGTATGGGAGTCGGGAGTTTGGAGGAAATGACTAGACCTTAGTACAAGTGGGAGATTGTTGGAGTTGTGTACTTAATGTCTAGATTTAAGTATCGGTAAACTCCCGGTCATAGCATTTAACCTATTTAATTAATAAACAATTATTTGCATTTAATTATTATTAATTATGCAAACCATAGTTCTGGATTTTATACGTTGTAGTTAGTATGGTGTGTCGGGCCCACACAGAAGATCATACTATCGGTTACTCGTATTTAATCGAACAGTTGCTCACGACCTAGATGGACACGAACTAGTACATCGGTATAGTCGTTGTGTGAGAGAGAAAATAATTTGTCTTAATTATTTTATCACACTTGTACACTTAGTGTATTGGGCGGATCAGCTTGAGATTCATTGATTAGGATTGCCTTGGATAATCAATTTAAATCTCGGAGTATTTTATTCTTAATCCCCGATCCTATTGCGGGTGTGTATATTTAATATTAGAGACTTTGATTTTCCAAAGGAATTAACCGATTTAATTATTGGGTTAATTACCGGTAAAGTTGGGTCGCTATATTTTATATATGACATGCCGTGAATACTTGACGGGAAAGTGTATCCCGTAAGGGTTGATAATATCCCCGAGATGAGTTCATAAGGAATTATTGTGTAAACCTCATGAGTGGATTCGTTCCGCACAATAATAAAGGTTGAACGGTACTAGTCTCGGATATAAGATATGAATATTATTTATTGAGCAATAAATAAATTTATTCATGGATATTTAAATCTTAAATACACGGAATATATAATACTAATCGGAGAAATATTATTTGATATAATATGGAATAATATTGGGAGTGCAATTTTATTTATATAGTGGAAAATAAATAAAATTTAATATTGATAAGAATTAATAGATTTGGGTTGGACCCAATTTAATTTTCAATATTTAGAAGCCCAATATTTATTCTCCTTATGATCCCCTACGTAGCCTATATAAGCACTACATGGTCTTCACTTTCAAGAGAGAATTAATTGACCTACGGAATTCATAAAGTCTTGAGAGTGAGGAAGATCCATAGAGTTCGATAGCTCGTCGCCCACACGACGTTCGAACGGAAGTGCAAGGAATACGCGGGAAGATCACGAGGTCATCAACGATTCGTTTCTCCGTACAACGAATCAAGGTAATAATCGAGAACCCCCTTCTTTGATTATTTGCGTTGAATAATTGTGATATATACATGAACAACGCGATCCGGGAAAACGACGATCATCGCGGACGGGGATTCGAGATCCCCGGCGAAGATCGAAGGGGGCGGTCGAAACCCTAGGGCTCGACCGCCGGTGTACCGCGCGAGGAAGCCCCGGCTGGACGCCGGGGCGTGCGATCGACCTAGGGTCGATCGCCGGGGATGCCACGGGCTGGTGCCGTGGCGGATCCCCGCCACCTTCACGGTGGCGTGCGCGAGGAGGCGCCTCGGCTGGGCCGAGGCGGGTGATCGATCAAGCGATCGATCGCCGGGGGTGAACCGCGGCTGTTGCCGCGGTGGTCAGCCGGGCTGACCGCCCCTCCTGGTGGCGACGGCGGTGAAGTCGCCGGACTCACCGCCACCCGGGGGCTGCCGGAGCAGCCCCAGCGATCGCCATGCACGGCGATCGCGAACCCCAGCCGCGATGGGGTTCGGCTAGGGTTTAGCCGCGGGTTCATCCCGCGGCGACTCTTGTCGAGCCCGGACCTTCGCGTGTGGTTCGCGTTCGTGATTTCCGACTCGCGGGAGAAAATCGGCTGGGGGCGGGCTGCGTGTCTTCGGGCGCGTAGTCTCCAAAGGTCGGACTCCTGCGGATGAGTTGGTGTTCGTGCGAACTCCGGCGACGGGTTTTCGGTCGGGTTATCGGTTCCGCAATTTTGATAGCCCGGGACATCGAATCCCAGCAATTGGTATCAGAGCGTTTGGTTTCGTGTTCATGTATATATTCGATTATTGTTCTACCTTGAAGGATTTCCGGCTATCATGGTTGGATTTAATTAATTGTTTTTTAATTAATTATCATGATTATTAAACTCTCGGACATGTCGAGATTCGTTTTGTGTGGTTGAATGTTTGTAATAGTAAAAATTCGGGGGTTGACCGAATTTAGGATTTATTATTACGTTCTTGTTTTCCGGAAAATGTATAGGGTCGATTTCATGTATAGAATCGATACCGGAATTGTAATTTAATTTTTTTTGTAAATTATTTACGTTGGTTCGATGATGAGACGATCACCGGAAGACGAAGGAGTGACGAAGAGGGAAGGGCTTGGGATCGATCACATGATGGTGATCGACCCATGGCCTAGCCGGCGTGGCTAGGCGGCGGCGGCGCTCCTCCCCGAGTGGCCGGCCGATCCATCTAAGTGGGGATGGTGTGGGGTCTCCCAATCCCATGCTATTCCTACCAAGAAATTACTTTCCTAATTAATTCGGATTTTTCCTATTTGAGTACTTTCCTTTTAGGAAACTCTCATGGATTAGGAAAAGAATTAATTTAAATTAATTTTATTTCTATTGATTTATTTCCTTCATGGAAATATTCATAGATTAGAAATTTAATTAATTTAGTACTAAATTTATTTTTCCTATTTGATTATTCCTACTCATGGGAATATTCATGGATTAGGAATAAAGATAAATTTGGAAAGTAGTAAGTCCTAATTTATTTTATTTCCTTGTTCTATTATAGATGTCTTCTAGAATATTCCAATTTTACTTGGATAGATTATTCTAGAGATTTAATAGAACTAGATAGGAAAATAAATAAATAAAAAATATTAATGATATTTAATTTTATTTTCGATATATTCGATTGACTTAATTTTCGAATTAAGTAACTTTTGGATTAATTGAAAATAAATAGATTTAAATATTGGAAATTAATATCCTCGTCACATGGAGCATTCAAGAAACGAAGACTGAAGACTAGAGGATGCATATGAAGATAAAGCCATGATAGTCGGGAAAAATAATTTCTCTAGCATATGAAGATAAAGCCATGATGTCGAATGTCGATGTGTTTAGTTCTTGAATGCTGGACAGGATTTTCGCTGATTTTGATAGCACTCTGATTATCACAATACAACACTAATGGAGCACTCTCAAGAAGATAGTCATTCAACATTTGTTTCAACCAAAGTAGTTGAGTGCAGCAACTTCCAGCTGCAACATACTCCGACTCGGCAGTTGACAGTGCGATGCAATTTTGCTTTCGACTATGCCATGAAACAATATTATTGCCAAGAAAGCAACAACAACCGGAGGTACTCTTTCTTTCGTCCGTATTACTTGCCCAATCTGCATCGGAGAAGTCGAAAAGATTTGATGATGTGTGTTAGCAGTTCCTGAGATGTAGCTGAGAATCCGTTTGACAGCTCGTAGATGAACTTCCTTTGGATCTGCTTGGTACCTGGCACACATACAAACACTAAACATAATGTCAGGGCGAGTTGGAGTTAAATATTGTAAACTTCCAATCATGGAACGAAAGAGTGTTTGATCAACACTTCGACTTTTAGTCGATTTTAATAACCGTTCATAGGTTGCCATATGGGTCGTTGTTGATTCAAATTCATGCTTGCCAGACTTCTCTTCCATATTTTCCGCGGCCTTTCGAGATACAAAGATAGAAGTAGAACTTTCATAGATAAAAATCTCAAGAGTCAGCTTAGGAGAAGAAATCTTCGAAGTAAACGCCAAGTCCTTAAGCGCATCAAATTTAGCTCCGGAGATTTTGGGTGTCGGAGCCTCAGACATAGCTGCCTGCGCAAGAGTGTCCATGACGAAATCCAAAATTTCTCTCTCAGTTGATTCCTCTGATTTTTGTTTGTCATTTTGACAGTTTCCATAGACGTAGAAATTGTTCTTAGCACGATGACACTTCAAAATGCACTTCCCTTCACTATCAAAGACTTTGCAAGAGTCTTTGTCAAAACTGACATTCAGCTGGTCATCGCAAAGTTGACTTATACTTATAAGATTGGCCACTAGTCCTTCAACATGGACAACATTCTTGAGTGGTGGCAATCCTTTGAGATGGAGAGTTCCTTTTCCCAACACGATACCTTTTTCTCCCCCTCCAAACATGACGGGGGTTTCAGTCACAAGTTCGTAATCTTTAAGAAATTTCTTCGTTCCAGTCATGTGGTGGGAACAACCACTATCAAGGTACCAGACTCCTTGCGAGTGTTTCTCAGAAGCGTTTAGCACAACATTGCAGAAAATCAGTTGTCTTGGTAACCAAATTTTTCTTGGAGTGGAGTCAGAAGTAACTTCATTCTTCTTCACTTTTGGCACCCATTTCTTCTTGATTTCAAGATTTTGAGTAGTGCTCTTGATTTTTGGTTTCCAGACTTTTTGATTTTTCACTTTTGGCACCCATTGCTTATTCACTTGCTTCGCTGAGCCATTCTTCTTTTTCACAGCCATAAAGCCACGATTCACATCATCCTTCATTTTGTAACAATACGGCCTAATATGTCCAGGCTTGTTGCAATAGTGGCAAACATTCTTTTTCTTGTGTTTTACTTCCTTTCGTTTGATGTTTTCAACATTAGTAGAGATAGGAGCAAGCATTTTGGGTGTCGACCTTGAAGTTGAGGACTCCGTCAAATTTTTCATCGAAGCATCTTCATGAAACGGAGTTTGAAGTCGGACTCTCTTGGAATATACGTTCATTTTCTCAGTCACTATCCCTCGGTTCACATCATCTCTCAACTTGTAGCAATAAGGGTTGATGTGTCCGGGTTTGTTACAGTAGTGACAAACATACTTCTTCTTGGGCTTAGCTTCTTTTAGCTTTGGCTTTTCAATCTTAGTAGAAGAAGAAGTGGACCTTTCTTTCAGAGAGACATTTGGAGCCAATTTCTTTAGCTTATTCATGAAGACGTCCTCATAAGATAGAGTGTTTCTAGGTTTCTTCATGATAGTCTTTGGAGGCTGATATAACTTGGCATTGAAACATTTTGAGGAGCTAGCTTCAGGAATCTCAACCTTGGACTCTGAAGTCATAATTTTCTTTCCCTCTGCAATCTCCTTTCGCTTAGATGTTTCATTTTCGATTTTTCCATCAGTCTCAACTTTGGAATGTTCATCAGAGGAAGCCTTGACAAACTTCATTTGTTTATTTTCAGGAGTTGAGTATATGGAGTTGAATACTTTTTGGAATCCTAGACCATATCGATTTGGATTCACTAAGGAGGTAGCATTATCAAAAACTGAAGAATTTGTGTTCATCTTCTTCAAAAGCTCATCTGTCATGTGCAATTTAGCTTTCAGGTTGAAGCAATCTTTGACACTCATAGCAAGATCTGTCTGAGTCTGTGTCAAATTCGTTTTTAATTCATCATTCTCAGCATCGGAAGTTTTGAACAAATTTTGAAGCATTTTGACTTCAGCAATTTCCTTTTTCAAGGATGCTTTCAACTTGGAATTTTCAGTATTAGACTTTTCAAATAGTGATCTCAACTCAACTGCTTCCTTGAAGAATTTGTGCTTCTCTTCAAAGAGATCATCAAACTTTTGTTCCAGATTTTTACGAGAAGCTTTCAACTTTAAATTTTCAGAGTTAGACTCTTCAACCAAGTTTCTCAACTCAATAGCTTCTTCGGAGATTTTTTGTTTTGCTTTAGAGAAGTCATCAACACACTCTTTCAAACATTTTAGAGACACTTCGAGTGTTCCTTTCTCAGTGATTACTGCTCCATAGAGTTTTTGGAGTTCTAAATGATTCTCCTTCAATACAAGCATTTCATCAGACACAACTTCATTCTGAAACACAAGTGATGTTGCTTTTTCAATTTCAGATTCAGACTTGGATTCACAATCTGAGAAAATTCCTTCATCACAAAATTCTCTATTTTTGGAGACCATGCAGTTGACAGTCCGCGTGTCCTTCAGTATTTCATCAATTTTGTGATCATCATCAAATGATCCTTTCAATGTTTTATGATACACTTGAAGTGCTCCTTTTTCTGTATTTGCAGTTTCAAGCTCCCTTTGGAGTGCTATGATGCTTTCTTTCAAGTCCAACATTTTCGTAGACTCAACTTCAGCTTGAGGTGTTTTAGGAGCATTCTCTTTTGATTCTGATTCACACTCAGAATCGGTGTTTGAAGTAGATTCATCATTATAAAGATTTTGAAGCTTTGGAAAAACTTCCTTTAGATTCACAATTTCTTTTGAGTCGACTTTTGCATGAGACGTTATAGGAGTAGCCTCTGTCGATTCCGACTCATACTCAGATTCACGATCTGAAGAATTTCTTCCAGAATATGTTTCACTATTTTTGTCGTCTTCATGCTCTCCTATCTGAGGTTTATGAACTAGAGTAGTGAGAGTGCAACTCTTAGATTGGTTGACATGTTTGTGTCCTCCACAAGTTCTCTGGAGAGTATCCCAAGCTTCTTTGGCTGAGGTACAATTTTTGACAAGTCGATACATGTTGAGCTCCAGCCATTCACAGATGAAACGTAAAGCTTTGTTGTTGGCAGTAGAAGCTTCAAGCTCTTCATTAGACCAATGTCGTTCAAGTTTGAGAATTTTGTTGCCTTTAGCATCAATAGTAAATGGGCGTTCCCAGCCTTCTAACACTGATCTCCATGCACGAGAGTCATGTCCTTTAATTCTAGCTGATACTTTGGCTTTCCAATTCGAATAGTTTTGATGAGTAAGCATGATCGGTTGATGTGCGAACATAGGAGACTCCATTGTAGCGGAAAATATGAAGTCAAGATTCGGATCACGTCTTATACGTATGACGTCCCGCTCTGGTACCAAATGAAAATTACGTCTTCGACGTATAATACCAACTTTTCGCGAAGTTGGCCTTAAACTCAAAGTCAGCAGCTTCAGTCGATGAACTCACAGTCAGCAGCTTCAGTCGACGAACTCACAGTCAGCAGCTTCAGTCGACGAACTCACAGTCAGCAGCTTCAGTCGACGAACTCACAGTCAGCAGCTTCAGTCGACGAACTCACAGTCAGCAGCTTCAGTCGAAGAACTCACGCACTCTCTCAACTATCGCTTGCTTGTGTGTATAGTTCAAACTCAATGTAAGTAAAGTACAGTAAAGTGCTGAAGACAAAGTTATGTAATAGTTTTCATTTCATTGATCGACGAAACTAAACTATTACACGGGTAGAGAAAGGTAGACGGAATGATCAAAGGTCGTATCCCAAGTGACGCAGCACTCCAACGAACCAGAGACCTAGTACTACTACACCTAGAGCTAAATCACATAACCCTACTAGTGGTGCACAGCACAAAACAACTACCAAAACTCTAAGGCTCAGCGCCAACAAACAACGACAGCGATACTCGAATATCAGATTTCGTTCTCTCAAAATCGTCAAATGATGAAATGAACATCCATGGGTATTTATAGTAGAGCCGCACATGTGAGAGTGATGACGTGGCACATTCTCATTCGTCGCATGCTTGGCCTATGTCACATTTCCATGGATGACATCATTATTGTAGAACTTGGATTCTTGAATCTTGGAATCTTGAATCTTTGATTCTTGAATCTTCGAATCTTGAATCTTCAATTTCAAAAACAAACTTCAACTTCAATCTTGACTCCATCGATCTCAATTCTTCATCTTCAATTTCTCGTGAAATTCTCTAAGTGTTGAAGCTTCGAATTTCATCGTCTTCACGGTCGTCGATATTGTTGAAGTTGCAAACTTGGAACAATTCTTCATTTCCTTGAACTGAGTACCTGGTGAAAGAAATCACGTTGTAAGTACTTAGTCTTAAAATCAAAGCAAAGGAAACATGAACTACGAAAAATAACATAAGGAACAAAAACCGGCGACTCTAGTCTCCGGAAAAATGACATGGGCATAAGTCGCCGTTTCCATGGTCAGGTACCAAAACCGGCGACCAGAGTCGCTGAAAACCTTGCACGCACCAAAAACGGCGACGCCAGTCGCCGTTTCCACAACACACATAAACGGCGACTCCAGTCGCCGTTTTCTTGTCACACCCAAAACCGGCGACACGAGTCGCCGTTTCCAAAGTTGCAAGGTGAGAGTCCAAAGTTCCATAGACGCTGGTTCCATAGTTCCATACTTCCATAGTTCCATAGTTCCACAGTTCCATAGTTCCATAGTTCCACAGTTCCATAGTTCCACAGTTCCACAGTTCCACAGTTCCATAGTTCCACAGTTCCATAGTTCCACAGTTCCATAGTTCCACAGTTGCACAGTTGCACAGTTGCACAGTTGCACAGTTCCACAGTTCCACAGTTGCACAGTTCCACAGTTGCACAGTTGCACAGTTGCACAGTTCCACAGTTGCACAGTTGCACAGTTCCACAGTTGCACCACAAATGGCGACGCCAGTCGCCGTTTCCATAGTTCACCAAAACCGGAGACTGTAGTCTCCGTTTCCGCAACCCTCACCAAAGCGGCGACTCTTGTCGCCGTTTCCGCACTTCGCCAAAAACGGCGACTCTGATCGCCGTTTCCATGCACGACCAAAAGTGGAGACTCTAGTCTCCATTTTTGTGTAGTCTCCACTTTTGGAGTCTCCACTTTTGCGTAGTCTCCACTTTTGTGAAGTCTCCACTTTTGCGTAGTCTCCGGAAAAGTTGACAGGAGTCTCCGTTTTTGGCGTTCTCTGGAAAAGTTGACAGGAGTCTCCGTTTTTGGCATTCTCTGGAAAAGTTGACAGGAGTCTCCGTTTTTTGGCGTTCTCTGGAAAAGTTGACAGGAGTCTCCGTTTTTGGCATTCTCTGGAAAAGTTGACAGGAGTCTCCGTTTTTGGCGAAAAATGAGTCTCCGGTTTTGGAGACGTGAGTCTCCGCTTTTTCAGCGACTCCAGTCGCTGGTTCCAAAAGCGGAGACTCCAGTCTCTGGATCCATGTTGTAGCTCTTGAAGTGTAGATTCCAAGGAATTTTGAATCAAGTCAATCGGAGCTCGCACGAAGAAGATATGACCAAAATCGACGGACTGCTCATGGTGAAGCCTTGTAGTCGCCGGATCCAAATGTGGCGACTCCAGTCGCCGGATCCAAATGCGGAGTGAAATTACGTCTTCGACGTAGGATACCAACTTTTTCGTGAAGTCGGTCTTAAAACAGTCTTCGTTCGCTCAACCACACTCCGTTAACACACACTCGAAGTAATGTGTATATGATCGAACTCAAAGTAGTTAAGTAGTGAAGACAAGGTTGTATAATAGTTTCATTTCATTGATAAACAAAACTAACTATTACACTTGTGGAGAAAGGTAGACGGAATGATCAAGAGTCGTATCCCAAGTGACGCCGCACTCCAACGAACTAATGATCTAGTACTATATCACCTAGAGCTAAATCGCATAACTCTACTATCGGTGCACAGCACAAAACAACTACCAAAACTCTTAAGGCAGAAGGCCGTAAACAACGAACGTTGATACTTGGATATCGGATTTCGTTCTCTCAAAATCGTCAAATGATGTCTTCAGCTTCCATGGGTTTATATAGGTGAGCCGCACATGTGGAGCAAAGAAATGGAGCATTCTGATTGGCCACATGCTTGGATGATGCAATATTTCCATGGATGACATCACTTTTTGGAATCTTCGATTCTTGAATCTTGGAATCTTGAATCTTCGATTCTTGAATCTTCGAATCTTGAATCTTCGATTTCTTAAACTTCAGACTTCAACACTATCTTGACTCCGTCGATCTCAATACTTCATCTTCAACTTCATTGTGACGAACACTTCGTTGAGGCTTCAGTACTTCATCGTCTTCACGGTCGTCGATATCGTTGAAGTAGTAAACAGCAATGACTCATCATCAACACTTGAAGGTGGATAGGAATCACTTGCACTTGTTGTCGATGATAGGACGTTACACTCTCAGCATCAGAAGATGATCACTGAGAGAATGTGTCACGGCGTGTCATGATGCTAACATGCAAGGTTGTAGCACCATGAAAGAGTGGCGCTAGCGCCAGAGTGATAGGATCACATGACCAAGGTAAGTTGGCGCTAGCGCCGTTTGAAGCAGGTGCTGGGACGAGGTGAGGATGGCGCTAGCGACAGTAGGTGGAGATGCGTGACTTGGGCAAGTTTGCGCTAGCGCCAGGTGGATCAGCTGTAGGAGAGAGATGTGTTGACGCCAGCAAGTTTGAAGAGGATGCCCGACCTTGTCATGTTGGCGCTAGCGCCAACTTGATGATGATGATGGACCTTGGTGAATTGGCGCTAGCGCCAGGTTGCTATGATGGAGTGATGATACTTGTTTGTCTAGACTCCATCGTTCCATATCATCAAGTATAAGTCGTGCATCCATTCACCTCAACACCTGAAAGCAAAAACAAGCAGCAAACACAAGTTGTCGACAAAACTAACATCTACAATCTCCCCCTTTTTGTCACAACTCATGTGAACAAGAGTTAGCAAAGGAGATGCAAGTTAACTCCCCCTCAAGAGATACAATCAATATTGACTAAGCAAAAATAAAAAAAACATTCATTCAACCAAGTAGATCAAAACATAGAAATATGAAAAACCAAAATACTTAGTCGAATATTCAAACCAAAAGCATTCAAAGATGTTCATCAAAAAGGTAAAAAAATGCATGGTAGAAAAAGATCAAAGTCTTATGCATGTAGAGATAAAATAAGAAACTGAAATTGTTCAAGAGTTATTCCAAAACAAGATAATCAAGCATCACGAAGATGCAAAGTCTGAAGCCTTCGGTGATCCAGTTGGAGTAGGCGAGCGCTGAGGTGTAGTAGGTGGTGAAGCATCACCAGACTTAGCATCATCATCATCAATTCTAGTGCCATCACCTTCATCTTCATCAACCTCATCGCTATCCGAATCAGAGTCGTAATCTTTCTCGAGAGTCTCGTAGAAGCCAAACTCATCTTCACCAATTCTGACTCTCTCATCCTCGCTGTCACCTTCGACATCAACATCTTCATCCCTTAACCCGTCAGACGGCATCGCACGCGATACCTCTGGATGTGTAGAACCTTCTTCACCAACCTTTCCCTTTCCTTTTCTTAGCATGTCATGCACCTCATCAGCCATCATCTCACGTACACCCTCATCATCAGTATCAACAACAACATGTTTGGATTTTGATAGATCAGCAATAGCCTCTTTGATTCCATCCTTGATGAGTTGAAATATAAATGTATCACTCAGACCCTTGCCAGATGATCCAGCATTACCCAATCCTCCCCCTTGATGGGTCAGCTGGTGAAGTTGGGTAAAAGCTTCCTTCTGTTCAGCCTGAGCCTCTAACATCTCATTATAGGCAATCGCATGTGCGTTCTGCTTAACTTCCAGCTTTTGGGTTGTTGTGAAGCAACGATGAATAGCAACTGATGGAACGATCGAGCGATAGTTATGCATCGGATGATAAGGGTTCTTGTGAGGTGGCAAACCTGAATGTGGACCAAACTCACGAGGGACAATTTTTTCACGTTTTTCTTCTTTCTTCACCTTCCCAGCTAAGCCTTCAAGTGTGTCTTCCTCGGTGATATCTTCAATGGTGACAGTATCAGACTTGTGTCGCTTAGCACTAGAGGTTTCAAGTTTCGGCGCTGCAGCACGCTTCTTAGATGACTTTGGAGAAGGAGGTGGAGTGACAGGGACAGGAACATCTTCTCTCTTCGCAAACTTAGTCCAAGGAAAGTCAAAAACTCGTTTCTTCAGAAAGGTAGGAGTAATGTTAACATGACAATTTTTCTTTGCCTTCTTTTCTGTTTCAGTCATCGCCTTGAAGCCTTGTTCAAGCAGCATACCGTAGATCAGACATGGATGGGTAAGGTGAAGACGTCTCTCCTCCTCAAGTTCACGCTGTAGAGAGAGAGTAGAGTCTGATGCCTTGGCAATCCGACAGATATCAAAGAAAATGATCTCCCCGAGATCAACCTGTTCGCCGCAACCAAAACGGAAAAGAATATGCATAAGTTTGGGAGAAAGATAATTTTCATCAGGATTAGCAGCTGCCCAGTTCGTCATGCCGAGACGATGAAGTGTGCCATAGAAGGCCGACAACTTCGAGGGCAAAGGTAGAGGTGACTTAGCCTTTCCTTGAGTCAGAAAGGACCCAATTCTCAATGCATCCAATCTATCATCATCAGTAGGTGTAACCCATGAACTTTCAACCTCTAGTCGCCTTAGATAATTGTTAATGTTGAGTGGGCGAAAAACATAGAGTTTGTTTCTAAAAACAAAGCGACCGTACATCCTGCTCTTCGGATCGGCAAACTCAGGAGTCAGGTTTGCATAGAATTTCTGAATGATAGGAATAGAGAAATTGTAGGGTTTGGTCACAGAGTCCAACAAGTGCATAGCCTCTAAGAATTTCACAACTCCAGGTTTCTGATAGTCAGCAGGCCGGATGTTGCGATCCGCTAGAATAGGCAAACCTTCGATGAACGTGAGGCGACGCTCAGCAGTGTAGGTGAAAAAATCTGGTTTGTACGCAGTACCACACTCTTCAACCAAGAGATAGTACTCAGGTTCAGCAGTGGCTCCAGTCGAGCCAGATGTAGTATGTTGCACAGGTGGCTTAGAGCCTAAAGTCAGTGTCTTCTCGCCAACACCGGAGACAGAAGTCTTTTTCTTCTTACTGTCATCAGAGATAGTAGAGCCGGCAGGTTTAGACTTCTTCGCTTCAGTAGACACAGCAGAGATAGTGGGTTTAGATTTCTTAGAATCAGCAGCAACGTCAGACGACGTTGGTTTTCTTGTAGAGGCACCAGAGCCAGAAACAGTCGACTTAACGACATCAGAAACAGCAGGTGTAGAGATAATCTTCTTACCATCCTTGGTCATGATCCCCTCATCGACCATCCTCTCGTATTCAGTAGGGGACACCAGTCCCTTGAAGCAGCGAAGGAAGTTAGAAGGATACTTTGGATCCTTAGTCTTGGGAAGTTCGTTCTTAGTTTTCTTCCCAGCACTTTGCGACACAGAGTGTGCCGGCTTCACAGGTTTGGTCAGATCGACCGAAGGAGATTCAGACTTGGACTTGCTTCCCCTGCTATCCATTTTATCCATATGTTTAGTCAAGGCATGTAGTGCCTTCTTCTTTGAACCAGGAGATGCCTCTCGCCAGGCGGTCGTCAATTCAGCAAGTACTTCCTTATCGAGTTCAGCAATCGTGTTACCTTCAGACGAAGTCATAGCAAGAAATAGTGAAAGTATCGAGAATGAAGATCTAGGAACCTAAGTACGAGATCACTGACGCCTGATGCGTGAAGCTAGAGAAGAGTAGAGAGTCGAACGCTGGATGCGTGAAGAGTCGATCTCAGAGAGCGAAGCTAGCAAGAACACGAATCAAGCACGACGACTATAAGACTTAGAGAGTTTGATTTCAGGTAACCCTAAATCCAAAATTTGAGGTCCTATATATAGGCAAAGTTTGGCCGGCCCGTCCGGAAATAAAAAGACCTGTAAAAGCCCAACTAACAGAACAAAAATCAGCCCATCAGTACAAAAATCGAATTTAAATAATAATAAAAATAATAAAATAATAAAATATTTTTCCGAAAAACGGAAAAAATATTCTAAGTAAAAACGATCAAGTGTCGGTGATCGAAGGTCGCTCGTCTGAAGTGTTGAAGTGTTGATGTTGTAGAAGTTGTGTTGGTGAGTTGATAGCAAGACAAGGTGTTGGTATTGCGTTGAGTGTGAGATAGTAGTGTCAACAGCAGCAGGGGTCACGACCTGCGACACAGTCGCTAGCGACAGAGGGTGCAAGTCATGACAGCACGACGTTGTCGCTAGCGACAGAAAGTGTGAGTCCTGGATCAGCGAAAATTTCGCAGGCGACAAGTTGCGCTGGAGATGGGTATACAATGTCAATGTCAACATGTCATGAGATTTAAGTCCGCCAGGTGCTGCTACACTCGTCTTTTGTCTTTACGTTTGAACTCCACGAGATGCTGTACATGAACTACACGAGTGAATTATCAAAACAACACATCCCGAGTTAGTATTCAAGCGTTCAACACACAGCAAACATTCAAAAACATTTTAGTGGAGATTCAATCGGTGATACCAGGCAGTGAAGAGCAGATATTTTCCCAAAAAAAAAATTTCACTTTTCATCAATCTCCAAAACAAAAATATCACAAAAGGTGAATAAAACTTTGAGGTATAATGAAATAACTCTCGAATTAAAAACCGGTGAAACGGACCGAAGTATGTTGAAATAAGTTTAACTTGTCCTTCGTCGCAATCACAAGGATGCAATCGTGTTTCATCGGAACATATATGGTGAGTTAACACCGCACAAGAGATTTTAATTCATGAGTGTAAGGTGAACTCTTAAGGCACTCCATTTGGGACAAGCGTTACTACATCAGAGGGAAGCCGGCAGACAATGTGATCCGGCGTCCTCTAGATGAGTTGAAGCTTTAAATGATTATGCAACAGATGCTCATTACAGCAATCAGAGGGGAGCAAGGTTCATCCTGCATCTCCGAAGTGTGATGGTTGAGCATCTTAAATTATAGCGTCTATGTGCTACCTTTCGAAGAGGGGAGCCGGCGGACAAAGTGATCCGGCGTCCTCCGTTACTCAGTATTATAGATCAATGCAAATGAGCTTATGGGAGTTATATGCCAAGTTCACATGTATACACTCAGAGGAATAAATTCACTTGGGTCCGAAGACTAAAGCGGCCTCGATCCATGTTCATCTTATTAGATTAATCCACGACGATCCATAGTGCGTATTCAGAAGTAAAGAAAACAATCTTTCAGACTTCAAAATTTTCGTGAACTCTTAGAGAGAACACATGCAGAGAGAATTTCTTAATTTTTTGAATCTCTCAAAGTCAAGAGGTTTGGTGAAGATGTCAGCAATTTGTTTTTCTGTTGAAATATGCTGTAGATTGACTATATCACGATCAACCAAATCTCTAATGAAATGATGTCGAATGTCGATGTGTTTAGTGCGAGAATGCTGAACAGGATTTTCGCTGATTTTGATAGCACTTTGGTTATCACAGTACAGCACCAAAGGAGCACTCTCGATAAGATAATCATTCAACATCTGCTTTAGCCAAAGCAATTGAGTGCAGCAACTCCCGGCTGCAACATACTCAGACTCAGCGGTTGATAGAGCGATGCAATTTTGCTTCCGACTATGCCATGACACTATGTTATTACCAAGGAAGCAGCAGCATCCAGAAGTACTCTTTCGTTCATCATTGTCACTCGCCCAATCCGCGTCAGAGAACCCGACAAGATTTGCTGTAGTGTCACACGCATACCAAAGACCGAGGTCCGAAGTTCCAGAGATGTAGCGGAGTATCCGTTTCACAGCTCGTAGATGGTCCTCCTTAGGATCAGCTTGGTACCTGGCACACATACAAACACTAAACATTATATCAGGGCGAGTAGCAGTTAAATAAAGTAAACTCCCAATCATAGAGCGATAGAGTGTTTGATCAACACTTCGACTCTTAGTTGACATAGATAACCGATCAGTTGTCGCCATGGGAGTGTTGGCGGGCTTAGCATGGTGCATCTCAAACTTCTCAACCATATTCTTAGCATATTTGCTTTGTGAGACGAAGATCCCATTCGGTCGTTGAGATATCTGAAGACCCAAAAATTGATGTAGCTCGCCTTCAAGACTCATCTGAAATGTAGAAGACATAGAATCCGTGAATGCTTTCACAAGCTTAGAGCAAGTAGCACCGAAAACAATGTCGTCGACGTAAATCTGGGCAACGATCATGTGTTTCCCATCACGTTTGATAAAGAGAGTCTTGTCCACTGAGGCGCGTTCAAAACCAAACTTCAGAAGGTAGTCTGTCAGACACCCATACCACGCCCTCGGAGCTTGCTTCAACCCGTATAAAGCTTTGTGAAGCTTGTAAACATGATTTGGCTTCTTAGGGTCCTCGAAACCTTTCGGTTGAGCAACATACACTTCTTCTTCTAGTACTCCATTTAGGAATGCAGCTTTGACATCCATTTGTCTAAGTTTGATGCCGAGATGGCATGCAATAGCAATCAGAAGACGAATAGACTCAATGCGAGCAACTGGAGCAAAAGTTTCATCAAAATCTATCCCTTCAACTTGGGCATAGCCTTGTGCAACGAGACGAGCTTTGTTTCGAACAACTTGGTTATGCTCATCTGTTTTGTTCTTAAAGATCCATTTGGTCCCAACAACATTGATGTTCGAAGTACGGGGAACCAAAGACCAAACATTGTTTCTCGTGAACTCGTTAAGTTCTTCCTGCATAGCCATTATCCAGAAGTCATCCTTCATAGCTTCCTTGTAGTTTTTCGGTTCCGTTTCAGATAGGAAGCAAGAGACTCCGATTTCATGGCACACAGCAGAAGTACAGATGTTATAGAGTTCATCAGGAGAAGAAATTTGTTTCTTTGAGCGTGTAGTTCGCTCGTTCATGTTTCCAATCATCTGAGTCGGAGGGTGGCGTTTTTGAATGTACCCAGGTGCTTCTCTAGGAGCATCAGCTGGGTTGTCAACTTGTTCATTTTCTTCATCATCAGACGATGAAGTATCATTGTTCCGCCGACTAGTCTCTCCAACTTCAGGTAATGTGTTAGGAGTAGGAATATCTGGCATCTCAGTAGTGGGTGTAGATGGAAATGTACGATACTCCAGAATCCCTTCCTTAACCCAATTTTCGTTGGCATCCTTCCCGAGAAAGTCTTGTTCATCAAAGTTGATGTTAACAGTTTCAAGAACTTTCTTAGTTCGGAGATTGTAAGCTCGATAAGCATGACTATTCTGACTATAGCCAACGAAGATACCACGATCGGCTTTGGCTTCAAACTTCTTCAGAGGATCACGATCCTTTAAGATATAACACGTACAGCCAAAAACGCGAAAGTGTGATACAGATGGCTTCTTGCCATTCACAAGCTCATAGGCGGTTGCCGTTGTGCCGGATCGAATGCTAATACGATTCAGAATATATCCAGCGGTAGAGACAGCTTCCGCCCAAAAAGTACGAGCAAGATTTTTCGAGATTAGCATAACACGAGCCATCTCTTGCAGCGTACGGTTCTTACGTTCGGCTATCCCATTCTGTTGAGGTGTTTTAGGAGCCGAGTATTCATGATGAATCCCCTTCATCAGACAATATTCATTGAAGCTAGAATTTTCGAATTCTGTTCCGTGATCACTCCTGATCCTCTTCACCTTAGCTTCATGATTCGTTCTAATCCATTTCACAATACCTTTGAAGGCATTGAAAGTCTCATCCTTAGTGGCAAGAAATCTCGTCCAAGTATAGCGAGTGAAATCATCAACAACCACCAGCACGTACTCTTTCTTGGCAATACTCTTCACTTCCATTGGACCCATGAGATCCATGTGAAGTAGTTCAAAAGGAGCTGAAGTGCTCATCAGTGTTGGTAGTGCAGGATGAGGAGTTCTTGTCAGCTTTCCCTTCTGACAGTCACCACACACTCTTTTCTCGATTTTGGGGAGTTGAGAGATTCCTCGAACTATCTCCCCCTTAACCAGTTTACTCAAGTTTCGAGTGCTAGTGTGTCCAAGGCGTTGATGCCATAAATCGACTTCATCAGGAACAGTCACAGAGAAACAACTATACTCAGTTGTATAACAGTTATTCTTAGCACGCGGACCTTCCATGATGCACTTCCCTTCAGCATCAAAAACTTTGCAAGAGTCTCTATCAAAGCTAACATTCAGCCCTTCATCACAGAGTTGGCTGATGCTAATAAGATTTGCCACGAGTCCCTTCACATGCACAACATTTCGGATTGGTGGCAATCCTTTGATATGTAGTGTTCCCTTCCCCATAACAACGCCTTTAGCTCCCCCTCCGAACACCACGGGAGAACCAGTCATAGGCTCGTATTCTTTTAGAAACTTCTTGGTTCCGGTCATATGACGGGAACAACCACTATCAAAATACCAAATGCCTTTGTTTCCGGAATCGGAGGCATTCAGTGCAACATTGCAAAAAATGAGTTCTCTTGGTCTCCAGGCTGTTGAAGTGGTAGAGTTAAGTCTTACTTCACTCCTCTGGGACTTAGGTACCCATTTCTTCTTCATACCAATGTGTTGTGACTTAGTCTCAGTCACAGGTTTCACATACTTCTCAGCTTTCACTACTGGAGACGTGTGTATCTTCACACTCTTGACAACAACACTCTTCTTCTTAGTCACAACATCATGATTCAAATCATCCCTAAGCTTATAGCAGAAGGGTCGAATGTGTCCAGGTAAATTACAGTAGTGACACACATATTTTCTCTTATGACGAGCTTCGACCTTCTTCGGAGTCTTAACCATATCAGGTTTTGAGTGAGAGAGTTTATCATTTATTTTCACGTTCTGAGATTTATTCAAGTTCTTCAGCAACGTCTTCTCGTATGGCAAGATACCACGAGGATGTTTCACAATGGACTTAGGAAATTGATATGTCTCCGTCTTCAAGTTCGTAGTCGAGACCGACTTTTGAGTTTCAGTTTTCGGAGATGTAGCAACCTTCTTTCCTTCAGCAATTTCCCTTCGTTTCAAACTTTCAGAATCATCTATTTTTATGCTCTTAGTAGAGTCAGTAGAGGCTTTGACAAAAGTCACTTCTTTTGTTTCAGGTGCAGTATAGATAGATTCAAAAACTTTCTGAAAGCCAAGTCCAACACGACCTGGGTTCATGTACGATGCGGCATTGTCAAACACTGAAGAGTTAGTATTCATCTTTCTCAACAATTCATCAGTCATCTGAAGCTTCTCCTTTAGAACATAACGTTCCTTGTCACACATAGCTAGATCAGTTTGAGCTTTCATCAAGGATGACTTCAGCTCATCATTCTCAGCGTCGGTGTTCTTGAAGAGAGTTTGGAGTTTCTTTACTTCTGATGTTTCCTTCTTCAGTAATGCCTTTAGTTTCGAGTTTTCAGAACTCGACTTCTCAAATGATTCTCTCAGTTCGACAACCTCTTTGTAGTATTTGTGTTTTTCTTCAAAGAGAGTATCAAATTTGTTTTTCAGTGTTGTTAGAGAATTGTTCAACCTCTTCTTCTCATCTTCTGTCTTCTCAACCGAGTTTCTCAAACCAACGACCTCATCACTCATCTTGTGTTTCTCATTCGAGAGTTCAGTAATAGATTCTGTCAGAACCTTCAAAAACACTTCGAGTGTGTTATTCTAGGTGATAGCTAAGTCATGTAGACTTATCAATTCAGCATGATTCTCTCTCAGAGTGATTAGCTCATCACACACAACTTCAGCTTGACACACTCCAGGTGTCATCTCTATCTCTTCAGTTTCAGACTCAGATTCACCATCTGAGAAAATATTGTCATCACAAAAATTTCGATTTTCTGAGGCCAGACGGAAAATGTTATCTGCAGTAGCAGTATCCTTCAGAAAGGCATCAAGTTGAAAGTTTTCAACTTCAAAATTAGCAAGGTCAAAACCTTCATCAAACGTGACAACTAGAGCGTTGTCCTCATCTTCATCTGTGTTGTCATCATCAGAACCATCATTTTCAGAGATCACATCTTCATCATCAATCACCACGTAACTCACTGGTAGCTTCTTCTTTCGATGCAGGTTAGGACATTCATTCTTGACATGTCCATACCCCTTGCACTCATAGCACTGCATTTTTGATACATCTTTGCTATTGGAAGTGTATGGTGATAGCTTCGTGCCTTTAAACTTCTTGTCAGATGAATACCCCTGATTTCGATTGTCTGGAGTGTTCGGATATGAGTTAGAACTTTTCTGAAATTTTCGGAAATTTCGTGCTCGGTTCTTTCTCTTAAAATCTTGTTTCACTAGATAGGTGACTATGTCAGTCAGTACAGCAAGCTTGTCTGGGTTGTTTGAATTCATCAACCGTTCAATATCTTCAGCTTCCTCATCATCAGACTCATTCACATCAGCTGAGAAACTACTTTCAGACTTCTCATTTTTCAACCGAGGTTGTTGAGGTTTCGTGCTTCGTGAACTCTTCCCTTTCTCAGAAATTTTCAGTGCGGTCATCGGTTCATAGACGAGTGCCATATCAGGATTACTCCGCACTTTTAGGGTCAAGTCATAGTTTCTTAAGTCAGCCATTAAATCAGCATAGTCCCAGTTTTGGTTTCCATCGTTGCGTGCTTCAATGGTTAGCACCTTGCTCTCGAATCTAGAGCTTACACTTGATAAAACCTTTTCGTAGACCATGATAGCAGGAAAGACTTCTCCCAGTTCAAATGCCTCATTAACATATCTCATCACCTTGTCAAGATAGTCATTTATGTCTTCATCTTCTCTCATGCGAAGTTGATGAAACTGAGCAGTTATAGTTCGGATCTTTGAGCGCTTAACAGCGTGACTACCCTCACATGTCCTCTGTAGCGTCTCCCATGCATCTCTGGCAGATGTGCAATTTTTGACCAGCTGATACATACTGAGGTCCAGCCATTCACAAATAAGAAGAAGAGCTTTGCTATTCGCAGTAGACAAGTCATGCTCTTCTCTAGTCCAACTACGTTCAGGCTTTGGGGTTCTAAGACCATCAGCATCTTCGGTGTAAGGACGCTCCCATCCTTCCAACACAGCCATCCATGCTCTTGAGTCAAATCCCTTGATTCTAGCAGATACTTTCGCTTTCCAGTTAGAGTAGTTCTGATGAGTAAGCATAATCGGTTTCTGAACAAACATAGACGACTCCATTGCAGCGGAAATATGGAGTCAAGTAACGGATCACGTCTTATACGTATGACGTCCCGCTCTGATACCAATTGAAATTACGTCTTCGACGTAGGATACCAACTTTTTCGTGAAGTCGGTCTTAAAACAGTCTTCGTTCGCTCAACCACACTCCGTTAACACACACTCGAAGTAATGTGTATATGATCGAACTCAAAGTAGTTAAGTAGTGAAGACAAGGTTGTATAATAGTTTCATTTCATTGATAAACAAAACTAACTATTACACTTGTGGAGAAAGGTAGACGGAATGATCAAGAGTCGTATCCCAAGTGACGCCGCACTCCAACGAACTAATGATCTAGTACTATATCACCTAGAGCTAAATCGCATAACTCTACTATCGGTGCACAGCACAAAACAACTACCAAAACTCTTAAGGCAGAAGGCCGTAAACAACGAACGTTGATACTTGGATATCGGATTTCGTTCTCTCAAAATCGTCAAATGATGTCTTCAGCTTCCATGGGTTTATATAGGTGAGCCGCACATGTGGAGCAAAGAAATGGAGCATTCTGATTGGCCACATGCTTGGATGATGCAATATTTCCATGGATGACATCACTTTTTGGAATCTTCGATTCTTGAATCTTGGAATCTTGAATCTTCGATTCTTGAATCTTCGAATCTTGAATCTTCGATTTCTTAAACTTCAGACTTCAACACTATCTTGACTCCGTCGATCTCAATACTTCATCTTCAACTTCATTGTGACGAACACTTCGTTGAGGCTTCAGTACTTCATCGTCTTCACGGTCGTCGATATCGTTGAAGTAGTAAACAGCAATGACTCATCATCAACACTTGAAGGTGGATAGGAATCACTTGCACTTGTTGTCGATGATAGGACGTTACACTCTCAGCATCAGAAGATGATCACTGAGAGAATGTGTCACGGCGTGTCATGATGCTAACATGCAAGGTTGTAGCACCATGAAAGAGTGGCGCTAGCGCCAGAGTGATAGGATCACATGACCAAGGTAAGTTGGCGCTAGCGCCGTTTGAAGCAGGTGCTGGGACGAGGTGAGGATGGCGCTAGCGACAGTAGGTGGAGATGCGTGACTTGGGCAAGTTTGCGCTAGCGCCAGGTGGATCAGCTGTAGGAGAGAGATGTGTTGACGCCAGCAAGTTTGAAGAGGATGCCCGACCTTGTCATGTTGGCGCTAGCGCCAACTTGATGATGATGATGGACCTTGGTGAATTGGCGCTAGCGCCAGGTTGCTATGATGGAGTGATGATACTTGTTTGTCTAGACTCCATCGTTCCATATCATCAAGTATAAGTCGTGCATCCATTCACCTCAACACCTGAAAGCAAAAACAAGCAGCAAACACAAGTTGTCGACAAAACTAACATCTACACGGAGACTCCAGTCTCCGGATCCATGTTGTAGCTCTTGAAGTTTAGATTCCAAATAATTTTGAATCAAGTAATTCGGATCTCGCACCAAGGAGATATGCCCAAAATCGACGGACTGCGCATGGTGAAGTCTTGTAGTCGCCGAAACCAAATTGTGGCGACTCCAGTCGCCGGATCCAAATTCGGCGCCTCTAGTCGCCAAATCCATTTTGTATCTCTTGAAGTGTGTATTCCATAGAATTTTGAATCACCGCAATCGGAGCTCTCACGAAGAAGATATGACAATAGTCGACGGACAGCGCACACCTACCCAACCACTCCTTATAGTAGTCCTTACTAATATATGGGTAGTGACAGCAGTAGACATCAGTCACCCTGATTTTTACACACACCCTGCTAGAGTTCTAGTTCCAGTTGGCACTCATGTTGACGTGATGCATTGGACATCACTGATTCCATATCACCATGTTATATGCTATTCATCAATTCATTCAACACCTGAAACAAAACACAAACACCCAAAACATATGTTGTCGCCAAAACCAACATTTACAATCTCCCCCATTTTGGCACAACTCATATGATCAAGAGTTAGCATAAGGAGATATACAAAATCTCAAAAACCAAGCAACCAAAACATATGTTGTTGCCAAAACCAACATCTACAATCTCCCCCTTTTTGGCACAACTCATATGACGAAGAGTTAGCACAAGGAGATACAAAACAATCTCCCCCTCAAGAGATACACACCAAAAATATGACTAAGTTAAAACAAAGGCAATCAATTAATCAACAATGAAGAACTAGCATTGATAAGATATGAAAAACCAAACAAACTTAGTCAAAACATCAATATATTAAGACATATGCATGCAAACGGAATAGTTCAAGAGTTTCAAGAGTTATTCAAAATAGAGAAACCATGCATTACGCAGTCCTTTGCCAGATGAACCAGCATCATCACCTAAACCTCCCCCTTGATGGGTCATCTGGTGAAGATAGGCAAACGTAGTACTGAGTGACACCGGATGCTGCTGCACTCATCTTACGCCATAAAGATTGAACTCCACGAGATGCTGAATATGAACTACAAGAGTACCAAATCAAAACAACACATCCCGAGTTAGTATTCAAGCGTTCAACACACTGCAAACATTCAAACACATTTTAGTGGAGATTCGAGGGGTGATATTAGGCAATGAAGAGCAAATATTTTCCCAGAAAAGAGTCCACTTTTCATCATTTTCCAAAACAAAAATTTCACACTAGGTGATTGTAACTTTGAGTTAATGAAAATCTCTCATATTAAAAACCGGTGAGATGGACCGAAGTATGTTGATAGACATGTTTACTTGTCCTTCGTCACAGTCATAAGGATGCAGTCGTGTTTCGTCGAAACATATTTGATGAGTTTGCACCGCACAAGAGATTTTAATTCATGAATGCAAGGTGAACTTTTACGGCACTCCACTTGGGACTAGCTTTACTACATCAGAGGGGAGCCGGCGGACAAAGTGATCCGGCGTCCTCCAGACGAGTTTTAGCTTTAAATGAAATGCAACAGATGCTCATTACAGCAGTCAGAGGGGAGCAAGGATCATCCTGCATCTCCGAAGTGTGATGGTTGAGCATCTTAAATTAGAGCGTCCATGTACTACCTTTCGAAGAGGGGAGCCGGCGGACAAAGTGATCTGGCGTCCTCCGTTACTTGGTATTATGGATCTATGCAAATGATAGCTATGGGAGTTTAATGCCAAGTTCACATGTTTGCATTCAGCGGAATAAATGCACTTGGGTCCGAAGACTAAAGCGGCCTCGAATCAATGTTTGTCTGACTAGACTAATCCACGACAATTCCGAGTGCGTACTCAGAAGTAAAGAAACTACTCTTTCAGACTTCAAAATTTTTCGTGAACTCTTAGAGAGAACACACGCAGAGAGATTTCCTTAGTTTTTTGAATCTCTCAAAGTCAAGAGGTTTGGTAAAGATGTCAGCAAGCTGTTTTTCTGTTGAAATATGCTGTAGACTGACTATATCACGATCAACCAAATCTCTAATGAAATGATGTCGAATGTCGATGTGTTTAGTTCTTGAATGCTGGACAGGATTTTCGCTGATTTTGATAGCACTCTGATTATCACAATACAACACTAATGGAGCACTCTCAAGAAGATAGTCATTCAACATTTGTTTCAACCAAAGTAGTTGAGTGCAGCAACTTCCAGCTGCAACATACTCCGACTCGGCAGTTGACAGTGCGATGCAATTTTGCTTTCGACTATGCCATGAAACAATATTATTGCCAAGAAAGCAACAACAACCGGAGGTACTCTTTCTTTCGTCCGTATTACTTGCCCAATCTGCATCGGAGAAGTCGAAAAGATTTGATGATGTGTGGCGTGTATACCAGATTCCCAAGTTAGCAGTTCCTGAGATGTAGCTGAGAATCCGTTTGACAGCTCGTAGATGAACTTCCTTTGGATCTGCTTGGTACCTGGCACACATACAAACACTAAACATAATGTCAGGGCGAGTTGGAGTTAAATATTGTAAACTTCCAATCATGGAACGAAAGAGTGTTTGATCAACACTTCGACTTTTAGTCGATTTTAATAACCGTTCATAGGTTGCCATATGGGTCGTTGTTGATTCAAATTCATGCTTGCCAGACTTCTCTTCCATATTTTCCGCGGCCTTTCGAGATACAAAGATAGAAGTAGAACTTTCATAGATAAGAATCTCAAGAGTCAGCTTAGGAGAAGAAATCTTCGAAGTAAACGCCAAGTCCTTAAGCGCATCAAATTTAGCTCCGGAGATTTTGGGTGTCGGAGCC
This sequence comes from Euphrasia confusa, assembly GCA_954870475.1. Taxonomy (NCBI): domain Eukaryota; kingdom Viridiplantae; phylum Streptophyta; class Magnoliopsida; order Lamiales; family Orobanchaceae; genus Euphrasia; species Euphrasia confusa. Next base: position 16,813,683 of record OX940957.1, on the reverse strand, counting down.
TCAGACATAGCTGCCTGCGCAAGAGTGTCCATGACGAAATCCAAAATTTCTCTCTCAGTTGATTCCTCTGATTTTTGTTTGTCATTTTGACAGTTTCCATAGACGTAGAAATTGTTCTTAGCACGATGACACTTCAAAATGCACTTCCCTTCACTATCAAAGACTTTGCAAGAGTCTTTGTCAAAACTGACATTCAGCTGGTCATCGCAAAGTTGACTTATACTTATCAGATTGGCCACTAGTCCTTCAACATGGACAACATTCTTGAGTGGTGGCAATCCTTTGAGATGGAGAGTTCATTTTCCCAACACGATACCTTTTTCTCCCCCTCCAAACATGACGGGGGTTTCAGTCACAAGTTCGTAATCTTTAAGAAATTTCTTCGTTCCAGTCATGTGGTGGGAACAACCACTATCAAGGTACCAGACTCCTTGCGAGTGTTTCTCAGAAGCGTTTAGCACAACATTGCAGAAAATCAGTTGTCTTGGTAACCAAATTTTTCTTGGAGTGGAGTCAGAAGTAACTTCATTCTTCTTCACTTTTGGCACCCATTTCTTCTTGATTTCAAGATTTTGAGTAGTGCTCTTGATTTTTGGTTTCCAGACTTTTTGATTTTTCACTTTTGGCACCCATTGCTTATTGACTTGCTTCGCTGAGCCATTCTTCTTTTTCACAGCCATAAAGCCACGATTCACATCATCCTTCATTTTGTAACAATACGGCCTAATATGTCCAGGCTTGTTGCAATAGTGGCAAACATTCTTTTTCTTGTGTTTTACTTCCTTTCGTTTGATGTTTTCAACATTAGTAGAGATAGGAGCAAGCATTTTGGGTGTCGACCTTGAAGATGAGGACTCCGTCAAATTTTTCATCGAAGCATCTTCATGAAACGGAGTTTGAAGTCGGACTCTCTTGGAATATACGTTCATTTTCTCAGTCACTATCCCTCGGTTCACATCATCTCTCAACTTGTAGCAATAAGGTTTGATGTGTCCGGGTATGTTACAGTAGTGACAAACATACTTCTTCTTGGGCTTAGCTTCTTTTAGCTTTGGCTTTTCAATCTTAGTAGAAGAAGAAGTGGACCTTTCTTTCAGAGAGACATTTGGAGCCAATTTCTTTAGCTTATTCATGAAGACGTCCTCATAAGATAGAGTGTTTCTAGGTTTCTTCATGATAGTCTTTGGAGGCTGATATAACTTGGCATTGAAACATTTTGAGGAGCTAGCTTCAGGAATCTCAACCTTGGACTCTGAAGTCATAATTTTCTTTCCCTCTGCAATCTCCTTTCGCTTAGATGTTTCATTTTCGATTTTTCCATCAGTCTCAACTTTGGAATGTTCATCAGAGGAAGCCTTGACAAACTTCATTTGTTTATTTTCAGGAGTTGAGTATATGGAGTTGAATACTTTTTGGAATCCTAGACCATATCGATTTGGATTCACTAAGGAGGTAGCATTATCAAAAACTGAAGAATTTGTGTTCATCTTCTTCAAAAGCTCATCTGTCATGTGCAATTTAGCTTTCAGGTTGAAGCAATCTTTGACACTCATAGCAAGATCTGTCTGAGTCTGTGTCAAAGTCGTTTTTAATTCATCATTCTCAGCATCGGAAGTTTTGAACAAATTTTGAAGCATTTTGACTTCAGCAATTTCCTTTTTCAAGGATGCTTTCAACTTGGAATTTTCAGTATTAGACTTTTCAAATAGTGATCTCAACTCAACTGCTTCCTTGAAGAATTTGTGCTTCTCTTCAAAGAGATCATCAAACTTTTGTTCCAGATTTTTACGAGAAGCTTTCAACTTTAAATTTTCAGAGTTAGACTCTTCAACCAAGTTTCTCAACTCAATAGCTTCTTCGGAGATTTTTTGTTTTGCTTTAGAGAAGTCATCAACACACTCTTTCAAACATTTTAGAGACACTTCGAGTGTTCCTTTCTCAGTGATTACTGCTCCATAGAGTTTTTGGAGTTCTAAATGATTCTCCTTCAATACAAGCATTTCATCAGACACAACTTCATTCTGAAACACAAGTGATGTTGCTTTTTCAATTTCAGATTCAGACTTGGATTCACAATCTGAGAAAATTCCTTCATCACAAAATTCTCTATTTTTGGAGACCATGCAGTTGACAGTCCGCGTGTCCTTCAGTATTTCATCAATTTTGTGATCATCATCAAATGATCCTTTCAATGTTTTATGATACACTTGAAGTGCTCCTTTTTCTGTATTTGCAGTTTCAAGCTCCCTTTGGAGTGCTATGATGCTTTCTTTCAAGTCCAACATTTTCGTAGACTCAACTTCAGCTTGAGGTGTTTTAGGAGCATTCTCTTTTGATTCTGATTCACACTCAGAATCGGTGTTTGAAGTAGATTCATCATTATAAAGATTTTGAAGCTTTGGAAAAACTTCCTTTAGATTCACAATTTCTTTTGAGTCGACTTTTGCATGAGACGTTATAGGAGTAGCCTCTGTCGATTCCGACTCATACTCAGATTCACGATCTGAAGAATTTCTTCCAGAATATGTTTCACTATTTTTGTCGTCTTCATGCTCTCCTATCTGAGGTTTATGAACTAGAGTAGTGAGAGTGCAACTCTTAGATTGGTTGACATGTTTGTGTCCTCCACAAGTTCTCTGGAGAGTATCCCAAGCTTCTTTGGCTGAGGTACAATTTTTGACAAGTCGATACATGTTGAGCTCCAGCCATTCACAGATGAAACGTAAAGCTTTGTTGTTGGCAGTAGAAGCTTCAAGCTCTTCATTAGACCAATGTCGTTCAAGTTTGAGAATTTTGTTGCCTTTAGCATCAATAGTAAATGGGCGTTCCCAGCCTTCTAACACTGATCTCCATGCACGAGAGTCATGTCCTTTAATTCTAGCTGATACTTTGGCTTTCCAATTCGAATAGTTTTGATGAGTAAGCATGATCGGTTGATGTGCGAACATAGGAGACTCCATTGTAGCGGAAAATATGAAGTCAAGATTCGGATCACGTCTTATACGTATGACGTCCCGCTCTGGTACCAAATGAAAATTACGTCTTCGACGTATGATACCAACTTTTCGCGAAGTTGGCCTTAAACTCAAAGTCAGCAGCTTCAGTCGATGAACTCACAGTCAGCAGCTTCAGTCGACGAACTCACAGTCAGCAGCTTCAGTCGACGAACTCACAGTCAGCAGCTTCAGTCGACGAACTCACAGTCAGCAGCTTCAGTCGACGAACTCACAGTCAGCAGCTTCAGTCGACGAACTCACAGTCAGCAGCTTCAGTCGAAGAACTCACGCACTCTCTCAACTATCGCTTGCTTGTGTGTATAGTTCAAACTCAATGTAAGTAAAGTACAGTAAAGTGCTGAAGACAAAGTTATGTAATAGTTTTCATTTCATTGATCGACGAAACTAAACTATTACACGGGTAGAGAAAGGTAGACGGAATGATCAAAGGTCATATCCCAAGTGACGCAGCACTCCAACGAACCAGAGACCTAGTACTACTACACCTAGAGCTAAATCACATAACCCTACTAGTGGTGCACAGCACAAAACAACTACCAAAACTCTAAGGCTCAGCGCCAACAAACAACGACAGCGATACTCGAATATCAGATTTCGTTCTCTCAAAATCGTCAAATGATGAAATGAACATCCATGGGTATTTATAGTAGAGCCGCACATGTGAGAGTGATGACGTGGCACATTCTCATTCGTCGCATGCTTGGCCTATGTCACATTTCCATGGATGACATCATTATTGTAGAACTTGGATTCTTGAATCTTGGAATCTTGAATCTTTGATTCTTGAATCTTCGAATCTTGAATCTTCAATTTCAAAAACAAACTTCAACTTCAATCTTGACTCCATCGATCTCAATTCTTCATCTTCAATTTCTCGTGAAATTCTCTAAGTGTTGAAGCTTCGAATTTCATCGTCTTCACGGTCGTCGATATTGTTGAAGTTGCAAACTTGGAACAATTCTTCATTTCCTTGAACTGAGTACCTGGTGAAAGAAATCACGTTGTAAGTACTTAGTCTTAAAATCAAAGCAAAGGAAACATGAACTACGAAAAATAACATAAGGAACAAAAACCGGCGACTCTAGTCTCCGGAAAAATGACATGGGCATAAGTCGCCGTTTCCATGGTCAGGTACCAAAACCGACGACCAGAGTCGCTGAAAACCTTGCACGCACCAAAAACGGCGACGCCAGTCGCCGTTTCCACAACACACATAAACGGCGACTCCAGTCGCCGTTTTCTTGTCACACCCAAAACCGGCGACACGAGTCGCCGTTTCCAAAGTTGCAAGGTGAGAGTCCAAAGTTCCATAGACGCTGGTTCCATAGTTCCATACTTCCATAGTTCCATAGTTCCACAGTTCCATAGTTCCATAGTTCCACAGTTCCATAGTTCCACAGTTCCACAGTTCCACAGTTCCACAGTTCCATAGTTCCACAGTTCCATAGTTCCACAGTTCCATAGTTCCACAGTTGCACAGTTGCACAGTTGCACAGTTGCACAGTTGCACAGTTCCACAGTTCCACAGTTGCACAGTTCCACAGTTGCACAGTTGCACAGTTGCACAGTTCCACAGTTGCACAGTTCCACAGTTCCACAGTTCCACAGTTGCACCACAAATGGCGACGCCAGTCGCCGTTTCCATAGTTCACCAAAACCGGAGACTGTAGTCTCCGTTTCCGCAACCCTCACCAAAGCGGCGACTCTTGTCGCCGTTTCCGCACTTCGCCAAAAACGGCGACTCTGATCGCCGTTTCCATGCACGACCAAAAGTGGAGACTCTAGTCTCCATTTTTGTGTAGTCTCCACTTTTGGAGTCTCCACTTTTGCGTAGTCTCCACTTTTGTGAAGTCTCCACTTTTGCGTAGTCTCCGGAAAAGTTGACAGGAGTCTCCGTTTTTGGCGTTCTCTGGAAAAGTTGACAGGAGTCTCCGTTTTTGGCATTCTCTGGAAAAGTTGACAGGAGTCTCCGTTTTTTGGCGTTCTCTGGAAAAGTTGACAGGAGTCTCCGTTTTTGGCATTCTCTGGAAAAGTTGACAGGAGTCTCCGTTTTTGGCGAAAAATGAGTCTCCGGTTTTGGAGACGTGAGTCTCCGCTTTTTCAGCGACTCCAGTCGCTGGTTCCAAAAGCGGCGACTCCAGTCTCTGGATCCATGTTGTAGCTCTTGAAGTGTAGATTCCAAGGAATTTTGAATCAAGTCAATCGGAGCTCGCACGAAGAAGATATGACCAAAATCGACGGACTGCTCATGGTGAAGCCTTGTAGTCGCCGGATCCAAATGTGGCGACTCCAGTCGCCGGATCCAAATGCGGAGACTCCAGTCTCCGGATCCATGTTGTAGCTCTTGAAGTTTAGATTCCAAAGAATTTTGAATCAAGTCAATCGGATCTCGCACCAAGGAGATATGCCCAAAATCGACGGACTGCACATGGTGAAGTCTTGTAGTCGCCGAAACCAAATTGTGGCGACTCCAGTCGCCGGATCCAAATTCGGCGCCTCTAGTCGCCAAATCCATTTTGTATCTCTTGAAGTGTGTATTCCATAGAATTTTGAATCACCGCAATCGGAGCTCTCACGAAGAAGATATGACAATAGTCGACGGACAGCGCACACCTACCCAACCACTCCTTATAGTAGTCCTTACTAATATATGGGTAGTGACAGCAGTAGACATCAGTCACCCTGATTTTTACACACACCCTGCTAGAGTTCTAGTTCCAGTTGGCACTCATGTTGACGTGATGCATTGGACATCACTGATTCCATATCACCATGTTATATGCTATTCATCAATTCATTCAACACCTGAAACAAAACACAAACACCCAAAACATATGTTGTCGCCAAAACCAACATTTACAATTGCGTTAACCCATTGTTTTTCTCAGCAAAATGAAATAGCGGCGAATGTTAGGTTTTAGGAGAGTAAGGGAGGGGGTTTATATAGAGTTACGTTAGGGACCTTAGGACAAATTAATTAAGGGCTAAATTGAAATATTAATTAACTTGGAATACGTAAACGCAATTCCTTAATTAATCGATTTCAATTTTAATTATTATTAACTCCACTATAAAATAATAATTGAATTCCCGAAATTAATTTTAATATTATTTCAACAATAATAATTCCGCCGAAATTACATAAACGACCTTCCCCGTGTTTAAGATATCGTATGTCCACGAATTAATTTTATTACTAATAATTAAATTAATTCGTCACTTATTATCCGAGACTAGTACCACTCAACCTTATTATCATGTGGAACAAATCCACCTGCAGGGTTTACATGATAAACTTTATGAGCTCATCTCGGGGACATCATCAACCCGATAAACGGGACACGGTTTCCTGTCTATAATCTATAGCATGCCGTGTGTACAATTACGATTCCCAATTTACCGAGTATCTCGACTAATCAATTAGTCTCACTCATTGGCAAGTTAAAGAACCGAGAATTGGACACACGCACCTATAATTATATAGGGATTAAGAATTCGTATATCCGTAATTCTGAGGTCTAGTTCGATTACGCCGATTAGTATAAATCGAACGCCCTCCCGTGGTCCTGCTCAATACACCAAGTGTACGAGTGTAACATAATAGTCAAGACCAACTATTTCCCAGTCACACTACGACGTACCGATGGATTGTCCCTGTCCATCTAAGTCGTGAGCTTCTGTTCGATAGTATACGAGTAACCGACAGTATGATCTTCCGCATGTCTCCTCATGCCATACTGTCTACAACGTATATATCTAGGACTATTGCATTCAAGTACAAGATAGACAAAATGCCGACGGTTTGATTAATAGATAATGTAAAACACAGATAAGGAGTTCCATATTGTCACTAAACTAGACATTTAGAATATAACTCCATCAGATCCATGCGGTCCGGTGGTTTCACCACCACCGCGTGATCGTCCGTCTACTCCGGGTTTGAATTTCGGATCTTGTTCTACGGTATTTTCAATAAACAAAATCGAATAATATCAAGGGCGTTTAGATATCATACCTACGATTCGTTGTTCGGAGAAACGAAATCAAGATGACCTTTGAATCTTCCCACGTATTCCTTGCACTCCGTTCGAACGTCGGGTGGGCGACGATCTATCGAACTCCTATGGATCTCCTTCAACTCTCTAGAATATCAAGTATGATAATCTTGTCTTATGATTTATGAAGGCCATGTAGTGCTTTTATAGGCTACGTAGGGGATCTAAAGGAGGTGGAATATTGGGCTTCCAATATTGAAGATTAAATTTAGCCCACTGCTCAAGTCCATTAATCCTTATCAATATTAATTAAATTTATTTTCCACTATATAAATTAATTGCACTCCCAATATTAAACCATATTATATCCAAATAATATTTCTCCGGTAGTATTATTTATTCCGTGTATTTAAGATATAAATATCCATGAATAAAATTTATTTATTGCTTAATAAATTTATTCATCTCTTTTATCCGAGACTAGTACCACTCAACCTTATTTATTATGCGGAATTAAATCCACTCGCGAGGTTTACATAATAAATCCTTATGAGCTCATCTCGGGGATATTATCAACCCTTCCGGGATACACTGTCCCGTCAAGAATTCACGGCATGCAATATATAGAATATAGTGACCCAACTTAACTGGTAATTGACCCAATAATTAAACCGGTCAATTCCTTTGGAAAATCAAAGTCACTTATATTAAATATACACACCCGCAATTGTATCGGGGATTAAGAATAAAATACACTGAGTCTCAAATCAATTATCGACGAGAAAACCTAATTGATGAGTCTCAATCGATCCGCTCAATACACCAAGTGTACAAGTGTGATAAAATAATTAAGATAAATTATTTTCTCTCTCACACAACGACTATACCGATGGATTGGTCCGTGTCCATCTAGGTCGTGAGCATCTGTTCGATTAAATACGAGTAACCGATAGTATGATCTTCTGTACGCCCATGCGCACCATACTAACTACAACGTATAAAATCCAGGACTATAATTTGCATATATTTAATTAACAATAATTAAAATCAAATGAATGTTTGTATTTAATAGGTAAATGAAAGTGTACAAGGAGTTCATAATACTCAAATCTAGACATTAAGTATACTACTCCATCAATCTCCCACTTATACTAAGGTATAGTCTTATCCTCCAAACTTCTGACTCCCAAACCCTCCAAGTGCTTGAAATATACTTCCTTAGGAAGTATCTTGGTGAAAGGGTCCGCTAGGTTGTCCTCCGAAGCTATCTTGGTGACTATCGCATCGCCCCTCTTGACGATGACTCGAATCAGGTGGTACTTGCGCTCTATGTGTTTCGTAGCACTATGGGACCGTGGTTCCTTACTGTTTGCCATTGCACCGCTATTATCACAATAAATTGTCATAGCTCTAGGCAAACTCGGAATCACATCTAAGTCCTGGAGGAAATTAAGGAACCAAACTGACTCTTTCGCTGCCTCTGAGGCTGCAACATATTCAGCTTCCATGGTAGAGTCCGAAATGCACTTTTGCTTAACACTCCTCCATGATACGGCTCCACCTCCCAAAGTGTACACATAGCCTGATGTCGACTTTCGCCGGTCCTTATCAGCTTGGAAATCCGAATCCGTATAACCCAAAGGAATCAGATTGTCTGCCCCGTAACTCAGAACATAATCCCTAGTATTTCGCAAATACTTGAAAATGCTCTTTACGGCAGTCCAATGATCCTTTCCAGGGTTACTCTGATATCTTGCTACTACGCCAACTGCATAGCAGATATCAGGCCTCGTACATAACATTGCATACATTAAGCTTCCCACAGCCGAAGCGTAGGGAACTGCTTTCATTTCATCTTTCTCCTTTTGTGTCCGAGGACACATCTCCTTAGAAAGATAAGTTCCTTTACTGAAGGGTAGTTCACCCTTCTTGGAATCTTGCATGTTAAAACGAGCCAGAATCGTGTCTATGTAAGATTGCTGGGAAAGATACAATGTTCTATTCCGGCGATCCCTTATAACCTTGATCCCTAGAACATGTCCCACTTCTCCCAAATCTTTCATATCGAATTGTCTAGACAACCATCCCTTTATGTCTGATAACATTTTCACACTGTTGCCAATGAGAAGAATGTCATCTACATAAAGCACGAGAAACACCACCTTCTTTCCATCACGTTTCCAATACACACACGATTCGTCCATGCTTTGACTGAATCCAAAAGATTGGACTACTTCGTCAAATCGCAGGTTCCACGATCTCGAGGCTTGTTTCAATCCATAAATGGATCGATTAAGCTTGCACACTAGATGATCTCGCCCCTTAGCAATGAATCCTTCTGGTTGTTTCATATAAATCGTCTCGTCAAGACTTCCATTTAGGAAAGCTATCTTGACATCCATTTGCCACACCTCATAGTCCATATGAGCTGCTATGGATAAGAGAATCCGGATCGACTTTATCTTGGCTACCGGCGAGAAGGTCTCCTCATAATCGATTCCCTCTTTCTGAGTATATCCTTTCGCAACAAGCCGAGCTTTAAAGGTTTCAACCTTTCCGTCAGATCCTCTCTTTCTCTTGTAGACCCATTTACACCCAATTGGCTTCACGCCGCTTGGTGGTTCTACAAGATCCCAGACTTTATTAGAATCCATAGATTCAATTTCGGATTTCATCGCTTTCTTCCAAGAAGGCGCATCTATATCTTGTACCGCCTCATCGCAGGTCCAGGGATCGATTTCATGAACTCCAGGTACAGAGTCCGAAGACTCACCCAGTCCAATCCATCTTTCTGGTTGTTTAACAACCCTCCCACTACGACGGCGTTCCGGTGTATTAAAAGTGACAGTAGGTGCAGGTTCTAGTGGTGTATCACTACTCGGTTCAGCTGTATCTAGGTCTTCCTCGTTACCTCTCAACTCATCAAGTATTATGTCACTCTTGGGCTTGTGGTCCATGACATAGTCTTCCTCTAAGAACCGAGCGTTAGTACTTATAACGATCTTCTGGTCCGTAGGACTATAGAACATGCCACCTTTAGTTCCTTTCGGGTATCCTACAAAGAGCCGTAATTCTGATCTAGGTTCTAACTTATCGGCCCCTTGTCTCAACACATGTGCTGGACAACCCCAGATCCGAATGTGTCCCAAGTTAGGCTTACGCCCACTCCACAATTCCATGGGTGTTGTTGGTACCGTTTTGGTTGGAACCCTATTCAAGATATACGCCGCTGTTTCCAAGGCATGTCCCCAGAACATAATAGGTAAGTCCGAGTAACTCATCATCGATCGCACCATCTCCATAAGAGTCCTATTCCTTCTTTATGACACACCATTCTGCTGGGGAGTATATGGTGAAGTCAGTTGGGATTCAATCCCATTCTCTGCCAAGTAAGCCTTGAATTCTCCAGACAGGTACTCGCCTCCGCGATCAGATCGCAGGCACTTTATGGATTTACCACGAAGGTTCTCCACAAGAGCCTTGAATTCTTTGAACTTGCCAAAAGATTCGCTCTTGCGGCTCATCAGGTATACATATCCATATCTTGAGTAATCATCAGTGAAAGTGATGAAGTACTCGTACCCTCCCCTTGCCTGAGTAGACATAGGTCCGCATACATCAGAGTGAATCAAATACAATACTTGTTCAGCCCTTCGTCCTTTACCAGAAAAAGGACGCTTGGTCATTTTTCCCTCTAAACAGGATTCGCAAGTTGGAAGGTCCACCCCTTCAACACCGCTGATAAGACCATCAGCTTTCAACCTTTGAATTCTATTTGAGTTAATATGACCTAGCCTTAGATGCCACAAGTATAATTGATTCATCTTAGAAGGTTCCTTTCTCTTATTGGTGTTCATAGATGTGTTATTACTCTCGGTTAGTTGCATCGTGTTAGACTCAGGATTTAGTGAAGGTACCGGTATACCGATCCGATCGATATACCGTGTGTGCGGAAGCGTGTAAAGCAATAGATCTACTATGCCATGATCTTAGTGCACACAAATATGTATAGACACACATATATTTATATATATATATACATCCAATATATATATATATAGAGAGAGAGATATCAACGAGATCTTACTTTTGGTGACGAAGTGATTCGTTGATGTCGTTGAGGTGGTGTTGAGTCGATTGAACCACCTCAAATGGATCAGCCTCTTGAAGCTCTCCTTGTGAATGACCTCGTCACTCCTTTAGATCGTCCGGATGTGGAAGCCGCACAATTGGCCCGGCCTCTACGTGTTGCACACGAACCCGGATAATGAACACCTTGCTTGCTTGAGAATGAATCTCCAAGATCATCTCTTTTCTCTCTATTTGAGTGAAATTTCGTGGCTGATCCTATTGTATGATGAAAATCTGATTTTCATCCATATAAGTGCATCATTATGCATACCATTACACCCCTTTGTAACCTACAACATAATGGGCATCATAATGCACCATAATCATGCAAAGGGGTTACAAAGGAGGTGAAAGGTCATGCCACATACACATGCCACTATGCATTGTATGTGGTCCCACTTGCTTGTGTGGCATGCCATGTCACACTATGTGACATGCATCCATGCAAGCCATGCATCCCATGCATGTTAATTAATTCCACGTAAATATTGATTCTAAATCAATATATTTATCAAGCATTGTACATCATCTTTGAGTCCGTGTGTGACCCTGTAGGTATGATTTATTGATCAATATTATATTGTTCCCAACAATATAATATTATCAAATAATCATTTAACATCCATAGAAGACCTTATGACTTCATCGATTGCACACGTAGGATCGAAGGACATATACCAACAATCTCCCACTTGGCCTTCAGAGCCAGTGTGCTGCCAACTTCCTGTTGTCACTTTATGTCTAAGTTTGAACTTGAGGCAAGACTCGAGTCATCCTCAATCGGTTCAAACCTTTCTTGGACTTTGAGACAGACTGTAAAACCAGATTTATCACTATGATACGAATCTGGACGTGGCCACGTATTTTCCACAGTCTCGACTCTCCAAGTGGCCGGTAAGACATGTATCCCATTATAAAATGGAGGACAATCCCATCTTGTCAATCCAAGCTCTCCCACTTGCTTCCTGATATACCCAATAACAAGTTTTATAACCTCCTTTTACGAAAGGCGTTTACTTGTATCAAAGTACATCATTTCACAATGGAATCACTCTGGACTACTCAGGTCAGAGGAAATTGCTCGACAGTCAATGAAATAGTATTATGACTCGAAATCTTAAATACTATTCCAGTCGGGTCTGTTCGATCATTAGCTCCCAGCTAATATCTATGTAATTGTACTTGATGTCCCACATCACTAGCCCATGAAGCGGCGCTATAGTACACATTACAATCTAGTTCTTTGTATTATCGGTTTGTCCGTACTCGATTATACGAACCAGGAACAGCTATATGATTCAATTATATCAGTTCAACCATTGGGACTTCATTATGCGGTAAGTCGACCTCATAACCCAATTGATATAACTTAATCATTTGGACAATTCATATAAATTAAACCATATTTATATGAAGAATTATGTATTATACATATGAGTGAATGCTTACCAAATCTCCAAAAGTATCTAATACAGTAATAGAAATCACAACCCATCTCTAAGATGTCTGATATCTATTGCAGTCGTGAAAGTCTCAAGCTTAAACTGCTGGAGAGGTTTAGAAAGCGGGTTTGCAACCTTATCAAAAGTTGCAACTTTATTATCTCGATGTCTCCACAAAATTATCTCCCAGATAATGTGGAACTTCCTGAGCACCAGTTTTAGACTTGTGGTGCTTCCTAGCTCATTGGCTTGCGCGATAACTCTACTATAAATAGAGAACTATCGGATGGGCTGAGCTAGTTATGCCACCTAGTTCATTCAAGAACTTTCAAATCCTAACTATCAACATTACTGCATCCAATGCAATAATGTGCTCAGCTTTTGTAGTTTAATCAGCTATATTGCATTGCATGGAACTATTCCAGCAAATATCACCTCTAACCAGACAAAAGATATAACCAGATTAAAATCGGAAATTATCTTAGTCTGTTTTGAAGTTAGCATTCAATCAGGTTGTTAATATCAACTCTTTTTGTCTTCCAAAGACAACAAAATATTCTTTAGTCCATCTAAGGTACATAAGAATATTCTTGGTCGCAGTCTAACGCGCCTCACCTGGATTTCCTTGAAACTGACTCGTCATGCTCAAAGCATACGATACGTCCGGTCGTGTACATATCATGGCGTACATTATAGACCCCATTGCCGAAGCATAAGGAATGTTTTCCATCCTCTTTTGCTCATCAAGTCCCTGTAGGGCCTTGAATCTTGCTAAGAGATGTGCCATGAGTAATTGGAATGAGACCCTTTTTGGCGTCTTTCATTCTGAACTTATCAAGTACCTTATCAATATAGGTCACTTGACTAAGCCCAAACATCATTTTCGATCTGTTCCGACAGATCTTGATGCCCAATATGTACTGTGCTTCTCCAAGATCCTTCATTGAAAAACAATTCCCAAGCCATTCTTTAATAGAATTAAGCATAGAAACAGTGTTTCAAATAAGGAGTATGTCACCGACATACAACACAATTAATACAACGTAACTCCCACTGATCTTCTTGTATAAAAAGACTATTCCGAGTTCCTCTGAAATCCAAATCCCGGTATGGATTCATTGAACTGAAGATTGCTACTCCGATATGCATTCTTTATTCCATAAATAGAACTATAAGCTTGCATAATTTCTCAGCCTTATTAAGATCGATAAAACTCTTTGGCTGTGTTAAAACACAGCCTCTTCTAGAATCCAATTCAAGAAGTTAGTTTTAACATCTAATATTACCATAACTCATTATCAAGATGAGTAGTAATGGCTAAGATAATCTGAATGATTTAATCAAAGCAATTGGTGAAAGTTTTTCATAATCCACCTCGTGAATAAAACTTTTACCATCAACCTTGCTTTGAAAACCCTAGGTTTTCCATCTGTCTGTTTAGATCTTAAAGATCTATTAGCATTCATTGGGTCTAACCCCGTGATGCAAATATATCAAGTTCCAAACTTGATTATCAGATATTGATATCATCTCAGATTTCATGGCACCATGCCAATTTTCAGTAGCTGGACTCGTCATAGCTTGGAATTAGGTCGAAGGTTCACCGCTTTCCAAAAGCATGAATTCATATCTCTCATTGGTCACAATATCTAAGTATTTGAATAATAGAGATAGATTTATGCCTTTCGGACCTACGAGGGCTGGTATGGCTTTCAAAACCATAAGAATACTCTCAACCCAGTCTTGAGTATTCATCATTGGTTGTTTCACTTGAACCTCGTTCAAAACAACCGAGCTCCCACTGAATTTCTAGGAAAGATAACTCTTTTCAAGAAAATCACTATCTCGAGCAACAAAATATTGTTCTCAGATAGATCGTAGAAGTTGTACCCTCGAGTTTCTTATGGATACCATAAAGAAACTTTTATCCCATTTGAGTTCAAGCTCTATAGAGATAAATCTCGTCAGAGAAGCTTTTAGAACCTCAAATTTTGATGAAAACAATTTAGGGACCCTCCCTTTCCATACCTAGTATGATGTCTTATCAACAGCTTTTGACAGCGTCCTATTCAGTGTATAAGTTGAAGTCAAGAATTGTGTGTTCCCAAAAGAGACCAGTAGTTCATTTAGACCTCTCATCGAATGGTCGAACTATATCTAATATAGTTTGTTTTCTCTTTTCCGAAACATAACCTTCATGTGCTTGTGAACTGATAGGTTCCACATACATCAGTATGGATCATCCCTAATTACTCACATGTTCTCCTTTCTCCAAGAAAGATGAAATTGTTATCTTTTCAATCACACATCATTCACATGTATCAAATGACTCCAAGTCAAATGATTCTAAAATTCCTTCTAAAAGAAGCTTCGTTACATGTTTAGATTTTGATTTGATCTAATCAACAATGTTTCAGTTATGTCTCATCGATACTTATTCGATTTGGCCTTTGGTCTTAATGATATATATGATTTGTCAAGTTTAAAGTATACATAAACAATATAATAATCGTACCAAAACAAAGAATAATTCACAATTAAAATAGTTACCAAACTATTTAATAGTGAAAAACTAATCCATCAGTATCTAATACTGAACCAATATTCATTGTTTATTGAAGGTACGAAATTACATAGTTATAATACTAAAACAAGGCCCTAAGGAAAAACAACATCATATGATCATACGGCTAATGCAGCGACCTTCGCTCCATTTCTTGCCTGTAGATCGACATCTCTATTCACCAAACTTATACTTCTATGTAGTTCCTCCACATAAAAAAATGTGAGAACCACATTTGGCATCCAATACCCAAGAAGTAGAATTTGTGAAGTTTAATGTCTATATCATTAATACATGAAGATGAAGCAACCCCGTTCTTCACATCTTCTTTGAACTTTGGGCAAATTCAATTATTCCCAATAATTGAGTCTCATTCAAATTTCCCATTCAAAATTATCTCAATGTCAAAACGTGATAAATCGTAAGTGAAAAATCGAAGTTTTCTAACCAGCGATATTATCATGCAATTGAAGCCCTATCTCTCATAAAATATGAGGGAGCCAACCAGACAATCGATTCACGCCATCCAATGGCTCGAAAGTCTCTAATTTGTGTCATTGATGAACTTAATTGTTTTTGGATTAAATCACTCCCCGAGGTGTAAATAATCCTAACCTTATAATCCATCAAATGAAAGACAAATTAGGCATTTGTTTTGAAATTGAATAAAATATGAACTTTTATAAGTTTGCAAGTAGTGTCCAACACTTTTGCAGTAGACGCATTGAGATTCCCTATGAACCCTAGTAGCCTTCTTGCCCATGCTCTTTTGAATACCCTATCCTATATCATAAGAATTTCCCTCTTAGGGTCCTTCTCTATCGCCGGCTCAGCAGCCTTGAGCATCCCGTGGAGCTCACGAAGCGATTTCTTCAAACCATTCATATGGAAAATTTAGCCTAAAAGCATTATAACCATCATGAGATTGAAGTATGAAATCGGTTGCCAAATAATCATCATAGGAAAAATCTAGGCGGTCACTTGAAACAAATAATCCAATCATTTGTTGCACATGTGATCCCATAGATTTCCATTTTTCCAGCCTAGCTGAAGCGATGACCCTGGTCACACCGAACCGCTCAATCATTGCATATTCTCCGAACATGATATTGAGTTGTTCAATGATATCTTAGGATGTGGTTATCTAACACATTTTCCTTGTCTTCGTATTTGAGGACCATCCTCAAATTACGTTGTGAATCAAGAAAATTTGTTCAATTTTTCATAATCAAGAATTGAACCAAACTTGAATTGAGTTGATATTTGACATGATAAACTATAAAAGAAAGATAACTAAAGTATGTAAACATCCACAAAGCGGTAAACAAATAAGGTTGTCTAACAATTGTACTTATTTATTTCATTTTGTTCAATTGATATCCAATATCATTGTCCCTTAGAACAAAACGATTCCGAGATCCTCATCTTGCAAATCTTTAAGCCGACTGAGTCCGCACTTAAGTATTTCAAGATAGGTAGACACACCCATGTCAATGATATCTAATATCACTCTCGGTCGATGAGAATCCCATTCTCATCTCATGTCTCGATAGCCACGCCTGCAGTGGATCTATCGATGAGAAAACCAAAGTCACGTGTAAGGGTCTAACCCTTACTCCCACTTATCCCAAGATAACAAGTAGTACCCCGCTGAGGCGGACCTACCAACTTATGATCGAGGGCTTCATGAGTGTGATGTTTTTGGACAAGACATTATACTCATTATTTTGGGAACTTGCATGCATAGGTGTTTATATGTAAGTTGAACATTTATAACATAAAACATCCTATAACTAGCAAAGCAAATAAATACGAAATCGAAAGGCCCCTAGAACCTCACAACTCTCAAACGAAAAGATTAAAATAACAACAAAAGCCTTGAACATCTTCTGGACTGGTCCTCGCCCTCCGTTTTAGTTCCGTGCCCTCCGATTTTGGTCAAATCTATTCCGTACCCATAAAACCACGAACAGCGCCCGCCGTTTCACAACCAGCGGACGCTGAACACCACCGGCGGTCGCCGTTTCCAAAACGGCGCCCGCCGAAAGGTCCGGGAACAATCTGCCAAGAAAAAGGGCTTTCGGCGGTCGCCGTTTCCGAAACGGCGCCCGCCTTAACAAAACAGCGCCCGCTGGAGCTACAACGGCGCCCGCCGTTTGGCTCCAGCAGCCCGGTTTCGTCCGTTTTGCTTCGTTTTGCTTCGTTTCTTCTCGTTTTCGCCAGAGAGCCGAGATCCTCCATCGAACCATGGACTAAGTCCATCGCTTACAAGTAGTACAATACAAATATAATAGAAAAACCTATCTATTACAAATGATTCCAAGGGACGCAGCCCTCAAAAGACTATGGCCAATCGAAACGTAAAAAACGACGAATTCATTCACCCGACCACTAACGGTGGCCGGCCTTACATCTAATCACATAATCACAATTAAACAATTAATCCAATAATGTTGATTAAACTTCTTGTGTCCAACACAAAAGTGTGCACGAGCCCTAGGCTCTGATACCAATTGAAGGTACCGGTATACCGATCCGATCGATATACCGTGTGTGCGGAAGCGTGTAAAGCAATAGATCTACTATGCCATGATCTTAGTGCACACAAATATGTATAGACACACATATATTTATATATATATATACATCCAATATATATATATATATAGAGAGAGATATCAACGAGATCTTACTTTTGGTGACGAAGTGATTCGTTGATGTCGTTGAGGTGGTGTTGAGTCGATTGAACCACCTCAAATGGATCAGCCTCTTGAAGCTCTCCTTGTGAATGACCTCGTCACTCCTTTAGATCGTCCGGATGTGGAAGCCGCACAATTGGCCCGGCCTCTACGTGTTGCACACGAACCCGGATAATGAACACCTTGCTTGCTTGAGAATGAATCTCCAAGATCATCTCTTTTCTCTCTATTTGAGTGAAATTTCGTGGCTGATCCTATTGTATGATGAAAATCTGATTTTCATCCATATAAGTGCATCATTATGCATACCATTACACCCCTTTGTAACCTACAACATAATGGGCATCATAATGCACCATAATCATGCAAAGGGGTTACAAAGGAGGTGAAAGGTCATGCCACATACACATGCCACTATGCATTGTATGTGGTCCCACTTGCTTGTGTGGCATGCCATGTCACACTATGTGACATGCATCCATGCAAGCCATGCATCCCATGCATGTTAATTAATTCCACGTAAATATTGATTCTAAATCAATATATTTATCAAGCATTGTACATCATCTTTGAGTCCGTGTGTGACCCTGTAGGTATGATTTATTGATCAATATTATATTGTTCCCAACAATATAATATTATCAAATAATCATTTAACATCCATAGACGACCTTATGACTTCATCGATTGCACACGTAGGATCGAAGGACATATCCCAACATTTAGTACATACAAATCGTCCACCAATGTACCAGAACAGATAATCTCACTGTTTCTTCTTATGATCACAGAGTGGTCAAAAGAAACAGAATATCCATTCATAATAAGTTTAGAAACCGAAATTAAATTCTTTCTAAAATTGGGTACATAAAGACAATTATGTAAAACTAAAACCCTATCACTACTAAAGCGTAAGTGAACGTCTCCCACTGCAACAGCCGCCACCCTTGCGGCATTGCCCATGTAGACTACGATCTCTCCCTCTCTAAGTCTCCGGGTTTCCTGGAACCCCTGCAATGAATTGCAGACATGATCAGTGGCCCCCGTATCTACACACCAGGTGCTGGTAGATAACACCACTGACAATGTTTCAGTGACTAAGGAAAATTTCGTACCTTTGATGAGAGGACAATCAGACCTCCAGTGCCCAGACTGCTTGCATCGATAGCACTTGCCTCGCGGCTTGCTCTTCCCACTCCGTGGTTTGGAACCACTGGGATTCTTTGCTTGCACTTCCATCTTAGCCACAAGAGCTTGTGACTCTCTGACCATACTTATAAGTTCCGCTCTTTTCAAATCGTTTTTAAGCGATTCTCTTAGAGGACTGAATTTATAGAGTATGTCAATCACTTCTTGTCCGGCTTCCACGCTATGCCTCAACATCATTCTGAGGTCATTCGAAATGTCCTCATGAGTTGGGTCATTAGTGGATTCAGAAGGCTCAACAGTCTGGACAGTGTCCAGATTTCTTTTCCAATCAGTACTATATGGAACCAGTGAGTTTTCATCTTTAAGTATATCACAAAGTGGGGTCACAGTCATTCTTAACCTATAAGCACATAAAACAAACAAACAATTTAATATCCGATATTATCTCCCTTAAATAATATCATTAAATCACTAATCACATCTAAAATCCCATCAGGTAAGGCAAGCCACGTGGTGTGGACGTTTACCCACCCAAACGACTTAGTAATTAGATTTTCTTTGGTCATACATCACTTATAGCGGAACCTCGTGGGGAGGAATACTATAAGGTGTATCTAAGTGTAAACCATTACTCAGCACCAAAGTAAATCGCTTGGAATTGCTACATCACCGCAAGCCACGTGGTGTGGACGTTTACGACAACTTCACAACTCTTCACAATTTCTTACAACTGTCTACATCAATTAATCCAAAACCCGTCGGTATAGCAAGCCACGGGGTGTGGACATTTACTACACCAAGAGATCTTTATAATTGACTCCCAATTACTTGATCCATTCAATCTTGTAAATCAAGACGCGGAGAATCATAAGTGAAACTCGAAGTTTCTAACCAGTGATTCACCATGCGAACAGCCCTATCTCTCATAAATGAGGGAGCCGAGCAGACAATCGATCCATCTTCAAAAGAATGGTACGAAGGTCTCTAATTTGTGTCCTCGACATGACCAAGTGGCTCTGGCTCCATTCCACTCCCCGGGGTAAGAATGAGTCGACTTGAAATCAGTTTTGGAAAGACAAATTAGGCATTGTTTGATGAACTTAATCAATGTTTCTCGTAAGAGGAATTACAAGAACTCTCCTCCAATGACCTATCTATATAAACTTCAAAAGTTTATAAAAGTCACCAAGAGAGCAGTAATGGAGACCATGGGTATGTTTCCATACCCTCTCCCACTTAGCTTTTTACAATAAAGGGATACGCTATCTAGTGCATAAAAGTAAACACATATAGCATGCATACAAGCAGTAATGCACATAGTATTATCACATAGTCAAAATAATTACTAGAATATTATTTTCCGACTATTATGGCTTTACTCCATCTCCGTACGCATCTTCTAGTCTTTAGTCTTCGTTCTTGAATGCTCCATGTGACGAGAATATTAATTTCCAATATTTAAATCTATTTATTTTTAATAAATCCAAAAGATACTTAATTAATAATAATTAAGTCAATCGAATAAATCTTAAATAAAATTAAATATTATTAATATTTTTATTTATTTTAATTTCCCTTTCTACTTCATTAAATCTCTTTAATAATCTATCCAAGACCCACTTGGAATATTCTAGATGATTTCCATAATGAAATAAGGAAATGAAATAATTTAGGACTCTTCTACTTTCCAAATTAATTAGATTCCTAATCCATGAATATTTCCATAAAATAGAAATAATCAATTTAGGAATCCTAATCAATTCCAAATTGGTTCTTTACCTAATCCACGAGAGTTCCCAAAAATAGGAATTCTCAAATAGGAAAAACCCGAACCAATTAGGAAAGTAAATCTCCGGACCGGGATAGCACGGGGTGGGATCCCCGTGCCACCATCGACCGCCGCCTATGCCGCCGCCGCCCAGCCCACGCGCCACCACCACTGGTGGCCGGCGTGGCCGGAACTCCCGCGGGCAGCCTCCTTCGGCCGAGGGTCGATCGATCCTCATGGATCGACCATGGGGATGGTCGATCCTTGTCCTCACCCTCACGATCATCTCCTTCGTCACGCGTCTTCTCCGGCGGTCGTTTCGGCATCGATCCAACACAAAATAAATTACAAAATAAATTTTACACTATCCGGTATCGATTCTATACATGAAATCGACCCTATACAATTTCCGGAAAAAGGTAGAACGTAATAATAAATCCTAAATTCGGTCAACCCCGAATTTTTACTATTACAAGCATTCACCACCAAAAACGAATCTCGACATGTCCGAGAGTTTAACAAACCAACAATCATGACAAAATAAATTAAACGAATAATAAATTAAGCCATAATAGTCGGAAACCCTGCAAGGTAGAACAATTTTATCGAAAATACCGCGAACGTAAACCACGCTCTGATACCAATTGTTGGAATTCGATATCCCGGGCTATTAAAATTTGCGGAAAACAATAACCCGATCAAAACCATTCGCCGGAGATCACATGAACGCCGACTCATCCGCCGGAGTCCGGCCTTTGGAGACCACGCGCCCGAAGACACGCGGCCCGCCCCCAGCCGAACCCCCGCGAGCCGGGGTTCGTGCGATCATATGATCGCGTCGATCATCGCGATCAATGGGGCTGCATCCGGCAGCCCCCGGCAACAGGTCCGGCGACCTACTGCCCGCCGTGGAGGAGCCCCCACCGTCGAGGTAGGGAGGGGACGGCACCAGCCCGCCCCCGCGATCGATCCTCGTGATCGATCGCAAGCCCGCGGCCCAGCCGCGGGTCTTTCCTCCTCGCGCCCTCAAGCCCTAGCCGGGCGATCCATGCGGTCCGGTGGTTTCACCACCACCGCGTGATCGTCCGTCTACTCCGGGTTTGAATTTCGGATCTTGTTCTACGGTATTTTCAATAAACAAAATCGAATAATATCAAGGGCGTTTAGATATCATACCTACGATTCGTTGTTCGGAGAAACGAAATCAAGATGACCTTTGAATCTTCCCACGTATTCCTTGCACTCCGTTCGAACGTCGGGTGGGCGACGATCTATCGAACTCCTATGGATCTCCTTCAACTCTCTAGAATATCAAGTATGATAATCTTGTCTTATGATTTATGAAGGCCATGTAGTGCTTTTATAGGCTACGTAGGGGATCTAAAGGAGGTGGAATATTGGGCTTCCAATATTGAAGATTAAATTGAGCCCACTGCTCAAGTCAATTAATCCTTATCAATATTAATTAAATTTATTTTCCACTATATAAATTAATTGCACTCCCAATATTAAACCATATTATATCCAAATAATATTTCTCCGGTAGTATTATTTATTCCGTGTATTTAAGATATAAATATCCATGAATAAAATTTATTTATTGCTTAATAAATTTATTCATCTCTTTTATCCGAGACTAGTACCACTCAACCTTATTTATTATGCGGAATTAAATCCACTCGCGAGGTTTACATAATAAATCCTTATGAGCTCATCTCTGGGATATTTTCAACCCTTCCGGGATACACTGTCCCGTCAAGAATTCACGGCATGCCATATATAGAATATAGTGACCCAACTTAACCGGTAATTGACCCAATAATTAAACCGGTCAATTCCTTTGGAAAATCAAAGTCACTTATATTAAATATACACACCCGCAATTGTATCGGGGATTAAGAATAAAATACACTGAGTCTCAAATCAATTATCGACGAGCAAACCTAATTGATGAGTCTCAATCGATCCGCTCAATACACCAAGTGTACAAGTGTGATAAAATAATTAAGATAAATTATTTTCTCTCACACAACGACTATACCGATGGATTGGTCCGTGTCCATCTAGGTCGTGAGCATCTGTTCGATTAAATACGAGTAACCGATAGTATGATCTTCTGTACGCCCATGCGCACCATACTAACTACAACGTATAAAATCCAGGACTATAATTTGCATATATTTAATTAACAATAATTAAAAGCAAATGAATGTTTGTATTTAATAGGTAAATGAAAGTGTACAAGGAGTTCATAATACTCAAATCTAGACATTAAGTATACTACTCCATCAGACTCCACTCCACCAATATTAACAACGAGCACAAGTAAACAAAGCCACATAAATCTCTAGCCAAGTTAATCAAGTGAGACAATATTCACTAGGTGTAAACAGTCGAGGGTCACTCGAGTATCCTAGCGTGGTTTCCCATACTCATCGTTCTCGTATAAGCAGTGTGGCTGCTCTACTAATATTAATACATTTACTACTATTATTATTTTATTATTATTTTTTTTGTGTTTTTTTTGCTTTTTTTTGTTTTTTTTATTTTTTTTATTTTTCCTCTCGGCAACGGGATTTTTCGAACCATTTATTTTTTTCTTACTAGCTCGGCTGCCGGCCCTTTTTTTTCACATACGCAACTAAAAATTTTCGAACGTCTTCTGTTTTTGCGTCCGGTTGCGAATAATACCTATATATAACTAAGCCACACTACTAATAAGAGAGACGATCAAAGTAGAATCCTCGTGTATAACTCGGCCAAACAATCAATAAACTCTATCCACTTAATACTCGTGCCTAACCGATGTCATGAGAAACACAGCTCTCCCTATGTAGCAAATCCTAAGTGTAGGACCCACAATTAATCAACTCGTTATTATCATTCTGATGAAGCCCTGAATTCAATTATGTGCAAACCGAAGCCTATATTGCCTAGAACATGCTTCTAACAACTATACCGCAATTGGGCTAAATGGGGAGGGTGATCAACACGACAAAACATACCAAAAGACACAAACATAAGCGACGTTTGAAGACTACTATAACCCCAACAAACCTCGCGAAACAACGGGTAACACTAAGAACATTCAAAGCTAACCCCCACACTTGAAAAACACATTGTCCTCAATGTAAAACACATAATCAAACAAATCTCAGGCAAGGGAGAAACAAAACATGTCCAAACGAAAAAAAACAAACTAAAAAAAAACATAATATACAAAACAAGCTTAAAAAGAGGAAGAGTAAGAAGGTGCAAACAGTGATGTCGACTCCTTCAGTCTTCTAAATCCAGCCCGTATGAAATCGTGGGAAGGCCCCCACGTGGCGCTCATTTTGGTAGCCGAAAGAGCAACACGGTACGTGGATTAGCCTCCACGCGGCGCTTGTTTAATGTCTCGAGCTTGACTCATCTTCCATCAATAAGGAGCCTCAATGGGGCTCATCATTTCAGGTGTCATATCTTCTATATAAACGTATTTCCATTGTTTTGATAACCCCTTCAGCTCTAATTTTGGTGGAGGTGATTCATTTTCATCTTCACTCTCGAGTACGTCGATCACCCCCACACTATCTTTTACACGCACGTCTTGCTTGACTTCAACACCAAGAAATATCGAGCTACTTTTCTGCAAAAACACCATCTCGCCCAAGAGATCAATAACATAAATGTAAAGACAATTTACAATGTAGGCATCAAAAGAATTAATAACTTCTATGTAATCAACCTTACCAAAAGATGTTTTATCTCCACCCAAAGCAAAGTTAAATCTGAAAATACCTGGATCGTGCGGCTTTGGTGGGTGAAGAGCACGTCTCACCTTTGACTCCTCAACATACATAAGGTCGTTCATGTCGATTGAGGGAGGAAGGTGTCTGGAATTCTTACACACCAAATCACTCGGAGAGGAAGGAGATGATTCTATCATACATGAATGCTCGGGAAACATATCATCTACCTCTTCATCATCGTCACTTGAGGCATAAATATTTGAACATTCGGACTCAAGAGATGTATCTAGCATTGAGAGCTCCCCGTCTTCATTATCAACCACTATATTGATGATCATTGTTTCTTGCTCTAGTTGTCTAGGGGGTGAAATGGACAACTTGTATGGTTCTTCGTCTCGATGCGACACTTTTGGTGTAATCTCCTCCAACACGATACTCTCAATCGTATTTTCCTCATCATCTTCCTCTAAATTTATTTCATTGTCGTATATATGCTCCACTTTGGCCTCGACCTCATTCGGTTCAACTTCATCATAGTCGTAGTCACTTTGGAGATTCTCTTCCTCGTGTACCCACTCGCTTTGATTGCACATCTTATCGATCATATCTCCTATGACCTTAGACCTTGCTTCCGCTTCGATACTCTCTGCCAATCTAACTTCATTCGCCTTTATTGATGCTTCGTTTGTTTTCATGACTCGTTCGGCCATCTGCATGAAATCCTGGAAAGTGTCCTCCAAAGATGGCTTATATGAAGGCTTTGGTTGCGTCGAATACGGTGGAGGGTATGCCAAATTTGCTTCAGCATTTCTGGTCATTGCCACTTCATTCTCTTTGATCGACGCTTCATTTGATTTCATTATCTGGTTGGCCGTGTGCATGAAATCTTGAAAAACGTCATCCAACAATGGCTTTTATGGAGGCTCAGGTTGCATAGAATAATTAGGAGGGTACACCATGTTCTGAGGAGGCCATTGTTGTTGAGGCCATTGTTGGTGAGGTGGATCAAAATGATAGCTCGATTGAGTATCCCACTCCGGATTGTATGCCTGAGACTGAGAGCCAAAATGTGTTGTCGCGTCATATTGGGAAAGCTCGTAGTAAGTGCTCGTCTGAGGCCTTGTGAACTCCCACGGATAGTTGTTATATGTATTCATCACTGCTAACACAAACACTTGACAAAAACATTAAACGCACCGGTGGGAAAAATAACACTTTTATCAAAAAAAAGAAAAAGAAAAAGAAAGTTGCAAACACTCAAACACTAATACTAGTGCCTAAAGTGTTCCCCGGCAACGGCGCCAATTTGATTAAGTCGTTTTTGTAGCGTCACAAATCAAATAAAATAATCGAACTAGTTGCTAAAGCAACTCGCCCGAGTCGATCTCTCGAGGAACACTACTATCGGCGTAAAAGCGTTTATTCGTTTGCAACTAAGTAAAGAAGAGAAATAGCATAATGCTCGAGTTGGTTTTTGGTTTTGGATTAAATCTAAAAATTAACTAGAGTATTGAAAAGACGAATAAGCAAGTAAAAGCGAGAAAAGTGATTTTTAAATGAATTGGGAAAGAACTAGGGTTTCGGGAATCGCGATTCTATACTTCGAACTAGAATTA
The DNA here is from genome assembly GCA_954870475.1 of Euphrasia confusa. Classification (NCBI taxonomy): domain Eukaryota; kingdom Viridiplantae; phylum Streptophyta; class Magnoliopsida; order Lamiales; family Orobanchaceae; genus Euphrasia; species Euphrasia confusa. The sequence continues at coordinate 16,787,572 of OX940957.1, read as the reverse complement.
GAATTTACTATATTGTGTTAACGCGTCCGTTACCGGTTGGCTTCAACGTAATATCGAAACTCTAAATCGAGCCCTAGTTAGAGAATCTTTCAACCCTAACCCTAGGTATTAAATTAGCTACTCATTATTTTGGTTGAAAAGAAATTAAAATTTTGAAAATAGGAATTCATGACGAGTTTTGAAAAGTAAAAATAACTAAGCGATAGATCAAACTAGAAAACGAAGAACAAACAAATCGAAAGAAGAAATAAAAGCTTACTAGAATTAATATCCAAGAACAAGCATAGGCACCCGTCGGAGGCTAATCCAACTTTTGCCGAGATTCGATTACAAGAAAAATCCAAGATGCAAAGCGTGAATTCGAAACCTAGAAACCATCAGTTCCAACGTTCTCTCCAAAAAGTGCCGAGAAATAAAGTCTGAAATCAAATAATCGAACTAGTTGCTAAAGCAACTCGCCCGAGTCGATCTCTCGAGGAACACTACTATCGGCGTAAAAGCGTTTATTCGTTTGCAACTAAGTAAAGAAGAGAAATAGCATAATGCTCGAGTTGGTTTTTGGTTTTGGATTAAATCTAAAAATTAACTAGAGTATTGAAAAGACGAATAAGCAAGTAAAAGCGAGAAAAGTGATTTTTAAATGAATTGGGAAAGAACTAGGGTTTCGGGAATCGCGATTATATACTTCGAACTAGAATTAGAATTTACTATATTGTGTTAACGCGTCCGTTACCGGTTGGCTTCAACGTAATATCGAAACTCTAAATCGAGCCCTAGTTAGAGAATCTTTCAACCCTAACCCTAGGTATTAAATTAGCTACTCATTATTTTGGTTGAAAAGAAATTAAAATTTTGAAAATAAGAATTCATGACGAGTTTTGAAAAGTAAAAATAACTAAGCGATAGATCAAACTAGAAAACGAAGAACAAACAAATCGAAAGAAGAAATAAAAGCTTACTAGAATTAATATCCAAGAACAAGCATAGGCACCCGTCGGAGGCTAATCCAACTTTTGCCGAGATTTGATTACAAGAAAAATCCAAGATGCAAAGCGTGAATTCGAAACCTAGAAACTATCAGTTCCAACGTTCTCTCCAAAAAGTGCCGAGAAATAAAGTCTGAAAAAAGGTACGTAAACCATAGGTTCAAAAACCTATTAAATAGTCTCGAAAACTCGGAGGTCAAATCGCGGTCAAGGCTGGAAAAGGAGGGCAAGCGACCGCCTAGGGCAGGGGCGATCGCCCGCGTCACGGGGCAAGCGACCGCTTGCCAAGGAGGCGATCGCCTGGTGCTGAATTCTGCTTCTCTGAAGACGGGGGCAAGCGACCGCCTGGCAAGGGGGCGATCGCCCGCGGCAGTGAGGAGGCGACCGCTTGCCAAGGAAGCGGTCGCTTGGTGCGTTTTTCTGAGCCTCTGAATTTGAAGGCAAGCGAGCTCCTGGAGGTGATGCGGTCGCCTGCGTCCTGTGGCAACCGGGCGCCTAAGTTGATGCGATCGCCTAGTGCTGGGACTGCGGCTGGACTCTTTTTCGACTCGTTTATGCTCGTTTCTTCAACTTTTTCGGCACACTCAAGCCCGAATACCTGCACACTCAACAAATGCATCACACATACCAAAGCCACGAAGAATACACAAATTGTTGGAGTAGTATACTTAATGTCTAGATTTGAGTATTATAAACTCCTTGTACACTTTCATTTACCTATTAAATACAGACATTCATTTGCTTTTAATTGTTGTTAATTAAATATATGCAAATTATAGTCCTGGATTTTATACGTTGTAGTTAGTATGGTGTGCGACGTCACACAGAAGATCATACTATCGGTTACTCGTATTTAGTCGAACAGATGCTCACGGCCTAGATGGACACGGACCAATCCATCGGTATAGTCGTTGTGTGAGAGAGAAAATAATTTGTCTTAATTATTTTATCACACTTGTACACTTGGTGTATTGAGCGGATCGATTGAGACTCATCAATTAGGTTTGCTCGGCGATAATTGATTTGAGACTCAGTGTATTTTATTCTCAATCCCCGATACAATTGCGGGTGTGTATATTTAATATAAGTGACTTTGATTTACCAAAGGAATTGACCGGTTTAATTATTGGGTCAATTACCGGTTAAGTTGGGTCACTATATTTTATATATGGCATGCCGTGAATTCTTGACGGGACAGTGTATCCCGGAAGGGTTGATAATATCCCCGAGATGAGCTCATAAGGATTTATTATGTAAACCTCGCGAGTGGATTTAATTCCGCATAATAAATAAGGTTGAGTGGTACTAGTCTCGGATAAAAGAGATGAATAAATTTATTAAGCAATAAATAAATTTTATTCATGGATATTTATATCTTAAATACACGGAATAAATAATACTACCGGAGAAATATTATTTGGATATAATATTGTTTAATATTGGGAGTGCAATTAATTTATATAGTGGAAAATAAATTAATTAATATTGATAAGGATTAATGGACTTGGGCAGTGGGCTCAATTTAATCATCAATATTGCAAGCCCAATATTCCACCTCCTTTAGATCCCCTACGTAGCCTATAAAAGCACTACATGGCCTTCATAAATCATAAGACAAGATTATCATACTTGATATTCTAGAGAGTTGAAGGAGATCCATAGGAGTTCGATAGATCGTCGCCCACCCGACGTTCGAACGGAGTGCAAGGAATACGTGGGAAGATTCAAAGGTCATCTTGATTCCGTTTCTCCGAACAACGAATCGAAAGGTATGATATCCTAACACCCTCGATATTATTCGATTTTGATTTATCGAGAATACCGTAGAACAAAGATCCGAAGATCGAAACCCGGAATAAATGGACGAACGCGTGGTGGTGGCGAAGCCACCGGACCACGGCGTCCGCCCGCTAGGGTTTCGGCAGGGCGACGGGGGCCGAACCCTCGGCTTGACCAAGGGTGTGCGATCGACCGCGAGGGGTCGATCGCTGGGCACGGGCTGGTGCCGTGCCCAACCCCGCCGTGAAGGCGGGGGCCTCCAAGGCAGCGGCGAGTCGCCGGACTCGCCGCGGGGGCTGCTGGGAGCAGCCCCACCCCAACCGATCGCCGGCGTGCGATCGGCGATCGTATGAACCCCGCGTCGCGGGGGTTCGGCCGGGGTCGGGCTACGCGTCTTCGGGCGTGTGGTCTCCGAAGGTTGGACTCCGGCGGATGAGTCGGTGTTCATGAGATCTCCGGCGAAGGTTTTTCGTTCGGGTTATTGTTTTCCGCAATTTTAATAGCCCGGGATATCGAATTTCAACAACTGGTATCAGAACAGATAATCAAGAGGATGAGGGCAAGGATCGACCATCCCCATGGTCGATCCACGAGGACGATCGACCCTCGGCCGAAGGAGGCCGTCCGCGGGAGTTCCGGCCACGCCGGCCACCGGTGGTGGTGGCGCGTGGGCTGGGCGGCGGCGGCATAGGCGGCGGTCGATGGTGGCACGGGGATCCCCACCCCGTGCTATCCCGGTCCGGTAATTCTCTTTCCTAATTGGTTCGGGTTTTTCCTATTTGAGAATTCCTATTTTTGGGAACTCTCATGGATTAGGAAAATAATCAATTTGGAATTAATTAGGATTCCTAATTGATTATTTATATTTTATGGAAATATTCATGGATTAGGAATCTAATTAATTTAGAAAGTAGAAGAGTCCTAAATTATTTTATTTCCTTATTTCATTATGGAAATCATCTAGAATATTCCAAGTGGGACTTGGATAGATTATTCTAGAGATTTAATGAAGTAGAAAGGGAAATTAAAATAAATAAAAATATTAATAATATTTAATTTTATTTTTGATTTATTCGATTGACTTAATTATCCTTAATTAAGTATCTTTTGGATTTATTTAAAATAAATAGATTTAAATATTGGAGATTAATATTCTCGTCACATGGAGCATTCAAGAACGAAGACTAAAGACTAGAAGATGCGTACGGAGATGGAGTAAAGCCATAATAGTCGGAAAATAATATTCTAGTAATTATTTTGACTATGTGATAATACTATGTGCTTTATTACATGTATGCATGCTATATGTGTTTACTTTTATGCACTAGATAGCGTATCCCTTTATTGTAAAAAGCTAAGTGGGAGAGGGTATGGAAACATACCCATGGTCTCCATTGCTGCTCTCTTGGTGACTTTTATAAACTTTTGAAGTTTATATAGATAGGTCATTGGAGGAGAGTTCTTGTAATTCCTCTTACGAGAAACATTGATTGAGTTCATCAAACAATGCCTAATTTGTCTTTCCTGTTGGAGTTGTGTACTTAATGTCTAGATTTAAGTATCGGTAAACTCCCGGTCATAGCATTTAACCTATTTAATTAATAAACAATTATTTGCATGTAATTATTATTAATTATGCAAACCATAGTTCTGGATTTTATACGTTGTAGTTAGTATGGTGTGTCGGGCCCACACAGAAGATCATACTATCGGTTACTCGTATTTAATCGAACAGTTGCTCACGACCTAGATGGACACGAACTAGTCCATCGGTATAGTCGTTGTGTGAGAGAGAAAATAATTTGTCTTAATTATTTTATCACACTTGTACACTTAGTGTATTGGGCGGATCAGCTTGAGATTTATTGATTAGGATTGCCTTGGATAATCAATTTAAATCTCGGAGTATTTTATTCTTAATCCCCGATCCTATTGCGGGTGTGTATATTTAATATTAGAGACTTTGATTTTCCAAAGGAATTAACCGATTTAATTATTGGGTTAATTACCGGTAAAGTTGGGTCGCTATATTTTATATATGACATGCCGTGAATACTTGACGGGAAAGTGTATCCCGGAAGGGTTGATAATATCCCCGAGATGAGTTCATAAGGAATTATTGTGTAAACCTCATGAGTGGATTCGTTCCGCACAATAATAAAGGTTGAACGGTACTAGTCTCGGATATAAGATATGAATATTATTTATTGAGCAATAAATAAATTTATTCATGGATATTTAAATCTTAAATACACGGAATATATAATACTAATCGGAGAAATATTATTTGATATAATATGGAATAATATTGGGAGTGCAATTTTATTTATATAGTGGAAAATAAATAAAATTTAATATTGATAAGAATTAATAGATTTGGGTTGAACCCAATTTAATTTTCAATATTTAGAAGCCCAATATTTATTCTCCTTATGATCCCCTACGTAGCCTATATAAGCACTACATGGTCTTCACTTTCAAGAGAGAATTAATTGACCTACGGAATTCATAAAGTCTTGAGAGTGAGGAAGATCCATAGAGTTCGATAGCTCGTCGCCCACACGACGTTCGAACGGAAGTGCAAGGAATACGCGGGAAGATCACGAGGTCATCAACGATTCGTTTCTCCGTACAACGAATCAAGGTAATAATCGAGAACCCCCTTCTTTGATTATTTGTGCGTTTGAATAATTGTGATATATACATGAACAACGCGATCCGGGAAAACGACGATCATCGCGGACGGGGATTCGAGATCCCCGACGAAGATCGAAGGGGGCGGTCGAAACCCTAGGGCTCGACCGCCGGTGTACCGCGCGAGGAAGCCCCGGCTGGACGCCGGGGCGTGCGATCGACCTAGGGTCGATCGCCGGGGATGCCACGGGCTGGTGCCGTGGCGGATCCCCGCCACCTCCACGGTGGCGTGCGCGAGGAGGCGCCTCGGCTGGGCCGAGGCGGTCGATCGATCAAGCGATCGATCGCGGGGGTGAACCGCGGTTGTTGCCGCGGTGGTCAGCCGGGCTGACCGCCCCTCCTGGTGGCGACGGCGGTGAAGTCGCCGGACTCACCGCCACCCGGGGGCTGCCGGAGCAGCCCCAGCGATCGCCATGCACGGCGATCGCGAACCCCAGCCGCGATGGGGTTCGGATAGGGTTTAGCCGCGGGTTCATCCCGCGGCGACTCTTGTCGAGCCCGGATCTTCGCGTGTGGTTCGCGATCGTGATTTCCGACTCGCGGGAGAAAATCGGCTGGGGGCGGGCTGCGTGTCTTTGGGCGCGTAGTCTCCAATGGTCGGACTCTTGCGGATGAGTTGGTGTTCGTGCGAATTCCGGCGACGGGTTTTTCGGTCGGGTTATCGGTTCCGCAATTTTGACAGCCCGGGACATCGAATCCCAGCAATTGGTATCAGAGCGTTTGGTTTCGTGTTCATGTATATATTCGATTATTGTTCTACCTTGCAGGATTTCCGGCTATCATGGTTGGATTTAATTAATTGTTTTTTAATTAATTATCATGATTATTAAACTCTCGGACATGTCGAGATTCGTTTTGTGTGGTTGAATGTTTGTAATAGTAAAAATTCGGGGGTTGACCGAATTTAGGATTTATTATTACGTTCTTGTTTTCCGGAAAATGTATAGGGTCGATTTCATGTATAGAATCGATACCGGAATTGTAATTTAATTTTTTTTGTAAATTATTTACGTTGGTTCGATGATGAGACGATCACCGGAAGACGAAGGAGTGACGAAGAGGGAAGGGCTTGGGATCGATCACATGATGGTGATCGACCCATGGCCTAGCCGGCGTGGCTAGGCGGCGGCGGCGCTCCTCCCCGAGTGGCCGGCCGATCCATCTAAGTGGGGATGGTGTGGGGTCTCCCAATCCCATGCTATTCCTACCAAGAAATTACTTTCCTAATTAATTCGGATTTTTCCTATTTGAGTACTTTCCTTTTAGGAAACTCTCATGGATTAGGAAAAGAATTAATTTAAATTAATTTTATTTCTATTGATTTATTTCCTTCATGGAAATATTCATAGATTAGAAATTTAATTAATTTAGTACTAAATTTATTTTTCCTATTTGATTATTCCTACTCATGGGAATATTCATGGATTAGGAATAAAGATAAACTTGGAAAGTAGTAAGTCCTAATTTATTTTATTTCCTTATTCTATTATAGATGTCTTCTAGAATATTCCAATTTGACTTGGATAGATTATTCTAGAGATTTAATAGAACTAGATAGGAAAATAAATAAATAAAAATATTAATGATATTTAATTTTATTTTCGATATATTCGATTGACTTAATTTTCGAATTAAGTAACTTTTGGATTAATTGAAAATAAATAGATTTAAATATTGGAAATTAATATCCTCGTCACATGGAGCATTCAAGAAACGAAGACTGAAGACTAGAGGATGCATATGAAGATAAAGCCATGATAGTCGGGAAAAAAAAATATAATTCTCTAGCATTATTTTGACTATGTGATCTATGTGCTTTATTGCTTTCATGCATGCTATATGTGTTTATTTTATGCACTAGATAGCGTATCCCTTTATTGTAAAAAGCTAAGTGGGAGAGGGGATGGAAACATTCCCATGGTCTCCATCACTGTTCTCTTGGTGACTTTTATGGACTTTCGAAGTTCATATAGACAAGTCATTGTAGGAGAATTCTTGTAATTCCTCTTACAAGAAACATTGATCAAGTTATCAAACAATGCCTAATTTGTCTTTCTGAAACTGACTTCAAGTCGACTCATTCTCACCCCGGGGAGTGGAATGGAGCCAGAGCCACTTGATCATGTGGATGACACAAATTAGAGACTTTCGTGCCATTCTTTTATAGGTGGGTCGTTTGTCTGCTCGGCTCCCTCATTTATGAGAGATAGGGTCGCTCGCATGGTGAATCACTGGTTAGAAACTTCGAGTTTCACTTATGATTCTCCGAGTCTTGATTTACGAAATCAAATGGATCTAGTAATTGGGAGTCAATTATAAAAGTCTCTTAGTTGGTAAACGTCCACACCACGTGGCTTGCTATACTGACGGACTTTGGATTAATTGATGTAGACAGTTATAAGTAATTGTGAAGAGTTGTGAAATTGTCGTAAACGTCCACACCACGTGGCTTGCGGTGACGTAGCAATTCCAAGCGATGTACTTTAGTGCTGAGTGATGGTTTACACTTAGATACGCGTCATAGTATTCTTCCCCACGAAGTTACGCTATGATCGATGTATGACCAAAGAAAAACTAATTGCTAAATCATTTGGGTGGGTAAACGTCCACACCACGTGGCTTGCTTTACCTGATGGGATTTTAGACGCAATTAGTAATTTAATGATATTGTTTAAGGGAGATAATATCGGACATTAAATTGATTGTTTGTTTACATGTGCTTATAGGTTTAGAGAATAGCTATGAATCCACTTTCTATGATACTCAAGGATCATAAACTCACTGGTCCCAATTACATTGATTGGAAGAGAAATTTGGACATTGTCCTGACTGCTGAAGAGTACAAATTTGCACTCTATGAGCAATGCCCTGCTGAACCCACGGCCGCCTCAACTGATGAGGAAAATGAAGCATATCGGAAGTGGAAAAAGGCTGATGAAATGGCTAGGTGCTATATTTTGGCTTCCATGTAAAATGTGCTCCAAACCCAGCATCAGTCGATGGACACTGCCGAGGATATGTTATTTAACCTCAAGGAGATGTTTGGGCATCATGACCGTGCGGGGAGGCAAGAAGCCATGAGAGTCCTTATGTCAAATACTCAGTCTGAAGGAACGCCCGTTGAGGAGCACGTTCTCAAGATGATGGGTCTGTTGAATGAATTGGAGGTCCTAGGAGCTATGATTGATGCTGATACGCAAGTCGACATCATACTCCAGTCTCTGACCCCTAGTTTTGAGCAGTTTCGTATGAGCTATAACATGGGTAAACTATCTTATAGCCTTGCGCAACTCCTGACTGAACTGAAGGCGGCAGAGGGGATCTACAAGAAGGGCAAGTCTCAAGCGCTTGTGGCTACCAAGTCCAAAAGCTTGAAAGCTATTGGAGGTAAGGGCAAGAAAAGGAAGCAAGCCATAAAACCCAGTGGTGCCAAGAGGAATGGACCACGAGTGGGGGCTAGTAAGCCAAAGGGCTTGTGCTTCCGATGCAAGAAGTCTGGACACTGGAAGTCTGAATGTCCTCTCAGAGGTACGAATTTTTCTTTAGTCGTAAAAACATAGTCAGCGGTATTATCTACCAGAATTCTGGTGTGTAGATATGGAACCACTGACGGTATGTGCATTTCTTTAAATGCAGGGGTTCCAGAAAACCCGGCGACTTAGAGAAGAAGAGTTCGAGTCTACATGGGCGAAGCTGTTGGGGTAGCAGCGGTTGCAGTGGAAGACATTTATCTGTTTTAAGTTTTCATTTCAGTTATTGCTTTATGTACCCCTTTATTTTGAAAAAGAACTTCGTTCTGGTTTTCTTTATTATTAATGGATATTTTATTTCTTTAATCATTTGATGGTTTGGATAAGAAATAATGGTGATATCTATTATGGTACATTAGATAAGCAATATGTGAATGATGAATCCTTAGTCTACCACGATGCAACAAAACCGTAATATATAACTTGTTTTACTTATTAGATATATTTCTCTTATCAATCATTATACTTGTGAATTCTTAAACTTGGTAGTATCTATTCAAAAGGGATTCAAAAAGGTCGAAATTGATTTGATCAATTATAGTTGGAGGAATGGACCTCCCGACCTAAGAATCGATCTTGATAGATGATGCGACTGAGTTAACCTTTCTGGATAAAAGGATGGAATTCGGACAAGTGTAGAAAATGATTTGTGATTAATGCGGCATGTGTAATTAGAGAAGGTGCGAGTCGTTCTTCCAAGAATACTCGAAGATGGATTAGACTACTTGTTGTGCCATAAAAGCGGAGTGTTTTCAACACAAAGCCATTATGGGGAACCTTCAAAGTATATCCATTGAAAGCCTGCGACTTGTTCGCGGAGGCTATCACCTATCTAGATAACACATAGCATAAATCAGAGATTGAGATTAAATCTCAAACGACTACACCATACACTGAAGTGTAGACATGGTGTGTCAGGAATAAGAAATGGGATTCTAATAGTAAAAGGACAAGTCTGTTCGGAACTACCTATGTTCTATGGATATTTCTGGATACAACGACACATTCTATGTGGTTGTAGAAAAATCCTAGAAGAACAAGTAATTGTATGTTCAATAGTACTACGAACCAGATGGGTATCCTCACCCGGTTCTTAGAGGAAGACTATTAGATGAACTACAATGCCCTAACTGACATAGTACTTTAAAATGAGGAAAGGAAAGACTGAGAACCAGCCTAACCGAGTAGTAGTACACCACTAACTGCACCTAATGTTATTACTGTTATGCACCGGAACGCCATTGCAGTGGGAGGTTGTTAAGCAACCAGAGATGTTCATAAGACTGGAGGAGTTTTATACTCTGGATCCAGTATACATGAAATCGATCCCTAGGTCTGCGTGGATTTGAGAAAGGTGTGTTAGAGACGTAATGGAAACAAAGATGGTGTTTCTCGGAATTTTGTGTAGATAACGCTTCATCGTTGGCGACAATGTAAAAGTGTTGTCAGACATAAAATAGAGGTTGTCTGAATAAATCGAGATGTAAGATTAAGATGAGGTTGGATCATGTTCTTAGAAATCTTTCGATCTCTAGATAAGAACATTCGTACTTCTCTTTAGATATCTTATACGATTATGGTTTGTTTTTAACATGCACAATTCTGAGAAAGGTTATTGCCTTTCTAGAACAGAATACATCTATCTAAAGGTATGTGTTTTGAACACATGAAGGAGATAGATATACACAAAGCAGGTTCTTACACCTCCAGTGTGGAGAGCTTTGTAGATGCAATGTTGAAAAACAAGAACCTGATATCAACTATGCGGTTAGCGTAGTGGGAGGATATCAAAGTAATCTGGATAAGAAGTATTCGAATGCTGTAAAGTACTTGGAAGTACTGGATTACTGGCAAAACGAAATCTTCTTAGATTACAGTTTCTCAGATCAAAAATCGGAGAAAAACCAGTGTAAGTCGATATCAGGCTATGTGTTCACTTTTAGAAGAGGTGGAACCTAAAGAATGAAAGAATGATAAGTATAATACTTCTCGGACTCTATCATAAACCGAATAGCGGCCTCAGAGGCAGCGGAAGTTTTGGTTAGGTTCCGGAATGACCTCTGGACTTGGATATGACTCTTGGTTTACCAAAGGCTATTTCATAGCGGTGCATGGTAAACCGAAAGAAGTCATAAGTTCGAAAAGTGATGATAACACATAGAGCCAGTACCACCTGATACGAGTCATCGTCAGTGAGACGAGACAGTAGTCACCAAGATAACTTCAGAGCGGCAACCTAGATTGCTCATTCACATAATACTTTTGGGAAGTATAAATTAAGCACGTGATGAGTATGGGAGTCGGGAGTTTGGAGGAAATGACTAGACCTTAGTACAAGTGGGAGATTGTTGGAGTTGTGTACTTAATGTCTAGATTTAAGTATCGGTAAACTCCCGGTCATAGCATTTAACCTATTTAATTAATAAACAATTATTTGCATGTAATTATTATTAATTATGCAAACCATAGTTCTGGATTTTATACGTTGTAGTTAGTATGGTGTGTCGGGCCCACACAGAAGATCATACTATCGGTTACTCGTATTTAATCGAACAGTTGCTCACGACCTAGATGGACACGAACTAGTCCATCGGTATAGTCGTTGTGTGAGAGAGAAAATAATTTGTCTTAATTATTTTATCACACTTGTACACTTAGTGTATTGGGCGGATCAGCTTGAGATTTATTGATTAGGATTGCCTTGGATAATCAATTTAAATCTCGGAGTATTTTATTCTTAATCCCCGATCCTATTGCGGGTGTGTATATTTAATATTAGAGACTTTGATTTTCCAAAGGAATTAACCGATTTAATTATTGTGTTAATTACCGGTAAAGTTGGGTCGCTATATTTTATATATGACATGCCGTGAATACTTGACGGGAAAGTGTATCCCGGAAGGGTTGATAATATCCCCGAGATGAGTTCATAAGGAATTATTGTGTAAACCTCATGAGTGGATTCGTTCCGCACAATAATAAAGGTTGAACGGTACTAGTCTCGGATATAAGATATGAATATTATTTATTGAGCAATAAATAAATTTATTCATGGATATTTAAATCTTAAATACACGGAATATATAATACTAATCGGAGAAATATTATTTGATATAATATGGAATAATATTGGGAGTGCAATTTTATTTATATAGTGGAAAATAAATAAAATTTAATATTGATAAGAATTAATAGATTTGGGTTGGAACCAATTTAATTTTCAATATTTAGAAGCCCAATATTTATTCTCCTTATGATCCCCTACGTAGCCTATATAAGCACTACATGGTCTTCACTTTCAAGAGAGAATTAATTGACCTACGGAATTCATAAAGTCTTGAGAGTGAGGAAGATCCATAGAGTTCGATAGCTCGTCGCCCACACGACGTTCGAATGGAAGTGCAAGGAATACGCGGGAAGATCACGAGGTCATCAACGATTCGTTTCTCCGTACAACGAATCAAGGTAATAATCGAGAACTCCCTTCTTTGATTATTTGTGCGTTTGAATAATTGTGATATATACATGAACAACGCGATCCGGGAAAACGACGATCATCGCGGACGGGGATTCGAGATCCCCGGCGAAGATCGAAGGGGGCGGTCGAAACCCTAGGGCTCGACCGCCGGTGTACCGCGCGAGGAAGCCCCGGCTGGACGCCGGGGCGTGCGATCGACCTAGGGTCGATCGTCGGGGATGCCACGGGCTGGTGCCGTGGCGGATCCCCGCAACCTCCACGGTGGCGTGCGCGAGGAGGCGCCTCGGCTGGGCCGAGGCGGGCGATCGATCAAGCGATCGATCGCCGGGGGTGAACCGCGGCTGTTGCCGCGGTGGTCAGCCGGGCTGACCGCCCCTCCTGGTGGCGACGGCGGTGAAGTCGCCGGACTCACCGCCACCCAGGGGCTGAGCAGCCCCAGCGATCGCCATGCACGGCGATCGCGAACCCCAGCCGCGATGGGGTTCGGCTAGGGTTTAGCCGCGGGTTCATCCCGCGGCGACTCTTGTCGAGCCCGGATCTTTGCGTGTGGTTCGCGATCGTGATTTCCGACTCGCGGGAGAAAATAGGCTGGGGGCGGGCTGCGTGTCTTTGGGCGCGTAGTCTCCAAAGGTCGGACTCTTGCGGATGAGTTGGTGTTCGTGCGAATTCCGGCGACGGGTTTTTCGGTCGGGTTATCGGTTCCACAATTTTGACAGCCCGGGACATCGAATCCCAGCATTTCCCAAACTGATTTCAAGTCGACTCATTCTTACCCCGGGGAGTGGAATGGAGCCAGAGCCACTTGGTCATGTCGAGGACACAAATTAGAGACCTTCGTACCATTCTTTTGAAGATGGATCGATTGTCTGCTCGGCTCCCTCATTTATGAGAGATAGGGTTGTTCGCATGGTGAATCACTGGTTAGAAACTTCGAGTTTCACTTATGATTCTCCACGTCTTGATTTACAAGATCGAATGGATCAAGTAATTGGATTTCAATTGTATAAGTCTTTTGGTATAGTAAACGTCCACACTATCGTGGATTGCTATACTGAATGGGACTTTAGATCGATTGATGTAGACAGTTATAGAAGGGAGTGAAGGATTCGTGTGTCATCGTAAACGTCCACACTATCGTGGCTTGCGGTGATGCGCGAGTCTCAAACAAACTTCTTAGTACTGAGCGATGGTTAACACTTAGGTACGCTTCATAGTATTCCTCCCATCGAGGTAACGCTATTGATGATGTACGACCGAAGGAAATCTAATTGCTAAGTCATTTGGGTGGGTAAACGTCCACACTATCGTGGCTTGCCTTACCTGATGGGATTTTAGATGTGATTAGTGATTTAATGATATTATTTAAGGGAGATAATATCGGATATTAAATTGTTTGTTTGTTTTATGTGCTTATAGGTTAGGAATGATTGTGACCCCACTTTGTGATATACTTAAAGATGAAAACTCACTGGTTCCATATAGTACTGATTGGAAAAGAAATCTAGACACTGTCCAGACTGTTGAGCCTTCTATGTCTACTATTGTACCAACTCATGAGGACATTTGGAATGACCTCAGAATGATGATGAAACATAGTGTAGAAGCCGGACAAGAAGTGATTGACATACTTTATAAATTCAGTCCTCTTGAGGAATCGCTTAAAAACGATTTCAAAAGAGCCGAACTTATAAGTATGGTCAGAAAGTCACAAGCTCTTGTGGCTAAAATGGAAGTGCAAGCAAAGAAGCCCAGTGGTTCCAAACCACGGAGTGGGAAGAGCAAGCCGCGAGGCAAGTGCTATCGATGCAAGCAGTTTGGGCACAGGAGGTCTGATTGTCCTCTCATCAAAGGTACGAAATTTTCCTTAGTCACTGAAACATTATCAGTGGTGTTATCTACCAGCACCTGGTGTGTAGATACGGGGGCCACTGATCATGTCTGCAATTCATTGCAGGGGTTCCAGGAAACCCGGAGACTTAGAGAGGGAGAGATCGTGGTCTACATGGGCAATGCCGCGAGGGTAGCGGCTGTTGCAGTGGGAGACGTTCACTTACGCTTTAGTAGTGATAGGGTTTTAGTTTTACATAATTGTCTTTATGTACCCAACTTTAGAAAGAATTTAATTTCGGTTTCTAAACTTATTATGAATGGGTATTCTGTTTCTTTTGACCACTCTGTGATCATAAGAAGAAACAGTGAGATTATCTGTTCTGGTACATTGGTGGACGATTTGTATGTACTAAATCCTGAGTCTAACACGATGCAACTAACCGAGAGTAATAACACATCTACGAACACCAATAAGAGAAAGGAACCTTCTAAGATGAATCAATTATACTTGTGGCATCTAAGGCTAGGTCATATTAACTCAAATAGAATTCAAAGGTTGAAAGCTGATGGTCTCATCAGCGGTGTTGAAGGAGAGGACCTTCCAACTTGCGAATCCTGTTTGGAGGGAAAAATGACTAAGCGTTCTTTTTCTGGTAAAGGACGGAGAGCTGAACAAGTATTGGATTTGATTCACTCTGATGTATGCGGACCTATGTC
Organism: Euphrasia confusa; assembly: GCA_954870475.1. NCBI lineage: Eukaryota > Viridiplantae > Streptophyta > Magnoliopsida > Lamiales > Orobanchaceae > Euphrasia > Euphrasia confusa. Next base: position 16,772,558 of record OX940957.1, on the reverse strand, counting down.
TACTCAGGCAAAGGGAGGGTACGAGTATTTCATCACTTTCACTGATGATTACTCAAGGTATGGATTTGTATACTTGATGCGCCGCAAGAGCGAATCCTTTGACAAGTTCAAGGAGTTCAAGGCTTTTGTGGAGAACCTTCAAAGTAAATCCATTAAATGCCTGCGATCTGATCGCGGAAGCGAGTACCTGTCTGGAGAATTCAAGGCATACTTGGCAGAGAATGGGATTGATTCCCAAATGACATCACCTTATACTCCCCAGCAGAATGGTGTGTCAGAAAGAAGGAATAGGACTCTTATGGAAATGGTGCGATCAATGATGAGTTACTCGGACTTACCTGTTATGTTCTGGGGATATGCCTTGGAAACGGCAGCGCATATTCTAAACTTGGTTCCATCTAAAACGGTTCCTTCAACACCCATGGAACGATGGAGCGGGCGGAAGCCTAGCTTGAGACACGTTCGGATCTGGGGGTGCCCTGCACATGTGTTGAAGGTAGGTGCCGATAAATTAGAACCTCGTACTGAAGTGCGGTTGTTTATAGGATATCCTACAGGAACTAAGGGTGGCATGTTCTATAGTCCTACGGACCAGAAGATCGTTATAAGTACTAACGCTCGGTTCTTAGAAGAAGACTATGTCATGGACCACAAGCCCAAAAGTGACATAATGCTTGATGAGTTGAGAGGTAACGATAAGGACCTAGATACAGCCGAACCGAGTAGTGATACACCACTAGAACCTGCACCTACTATCACTGTTAATACACCGGAACGCCGTCGTAGTGGGAGGGTTGTTAAACAACCAGATAGATGGATTGGACTGGGTGAGTCTTCGGACTCTGGACCTGGAGTTCATGAAATCGGTCCCTGGACCTATGATGATGCGGTACAAGATATAGATGCGCCTTCTTGGAAGAAAGCGATGAAATCCGAAATAGAATCTATGGATTCTAATAAAGTCTGGGATCCTGTAGAACCACCAAGCGGCGTAAAGCCAATTGGGTGTAAATGGGTCTACAAGAGAAAGAGAGGATCTGACGGAAAGGTTGAAACCTTTAAAGCTCGGCTTGTTGCGAAAGGATATACTCAGAAAGAGGGAATCGATTATGAGGAGACCTTCTCGCCGGTAGCCAAGATAAAGTCGATCCGGATTCTCTTATCCATAGCAGCTCATATGGATTATGAGGTGTGGCAAATGGATGTCAAGACAGCTTTCCTTAATGGAAGTCTTGACGAGACGATTTATATGAAACAACCAGAAGGATTCATTGCTAAGGGGCGAGATAATCTAGTGTGCAAGCTTAATCGATCCATTTATGGATTGAAACAAGCCTCGAGATCGTGGAACCTGCGGTTTGACGAAGTAGTCCAATTTTTTTGGATTCAGTCAAAGCATGGACGAATCGTGTGTGTATTGGAAACGTGATGGGAAGAAGGTGGTGTTTCTCGTGCTTTATGTAGACGACATTCTTCTCATTGGCAACAGTGTGAAAATGTTATCAGACATAAAGGGATGGTTGTCTAGACAATTCGATATGAAAGATTTGGGAGAAGTCGGGCATGTTCTAGGGATCAAGGTTATAAGGGATCGCCGGAATAGAACATTGTACCTATCCCAACAATCTTACATAGACACGATTCTGGCTCGTTTTAACATGCAAAATTCCAAGAAGGGTGAACTGCCCTTCAGTAAAGGAACTTATCTTTCTAAGGAGATGTGTCCTCAGACACAAAAGGAGAAAGATGAAATGAAAGCAGTTCCCTACGCTTCGGCTGTGGGAAGCTTGATGTATGCAATGTTATGCACGAGGCCTGATATCTGCTATGCAGTTGGCGTAGTAGCGAGATATCAGAGTAACCCTGGAAAGGCTCATTGGTCTGCTGTAAAGAGCATTTTCAAGTATTTGCGAAATACTAGGGATTATGTTCTGAGTTACGGAGCAGACAATCTGATTCCTTTGGGTTATACGGATTCGGATTTCCAAGCTGATAAGGACCGGTGTAAGTCGTGATCAGGCTATGTGTTTCACTATTAAAGGAGGAGGAGTTTTTAACATGGAAGAGAGATAAGCACGATGCTTTTCGGACTCTCCCATGGGTAACCAAATAGCGGCCTCAGAGGCAGCGGAAGATTTGGAATGGCTCCGGTATTACCTCTGGGACTTAGATGTGATTCTTAGTTTACCAAAGGCTATGTAAATAGCGGTGCAGTGGCAAACTTTAAGAGATCACGAGTCCATAAGTGTAAGATAACACATAGGGCAAGTACCACCTGATACGAGTCATCGTCAGAGGGACGATGCAGTAGTCACCAAGATAGCTTCAGAGCGGCAACCTAGATTGCTCATTCACTTGGTACTTCTTGGAAGTACAGTTTAAGCACGTGATTAGTATGGGAGTCGGGAGTTTGGAAGATATGACTAGACCTTAGTATAAGTAAGAGATTGTTGGAGTAGTATACTTAATGTCTAGATTTGAGTATTATAAACTCCTTGTACACTTTCATTTACCTATTAAATACAGACATTCATTTGCTTTTAATTGTTGTTAATTAAATATATGCATATTATAGTCCTGGATTTTATACGTTGTAGTTAGTATGGTGTGCGACGTCACACAGAAGATCATACTATCGGTTACTCGTATTTAGTCGAACAGATGCTCACGGCCTAGATGGACACGGACCAATCCATCGGTATAGTCGTTGTGTGAGAGAGAAAATAATTTGTCTTAATTATTTTATCACACTTGTACACTTGGTGTATTGAGCGGATCGATTGAGACTCATAAATTAGGTTTGCTCGGCGATAATTGATTTGAGACTCAGTGTATTTTATTCTTAATCCCCGATACAATTGCGGGTGTGTATATTTAATATAAGTGACTTTGATTTACCAAAGGAATTGACCGGTTTAATTATTGGGTCAATTACCGGTTAAGTTGGGTCACTATATTTGCTGGGATTCGATGTCCCGGGCTATTCAAAATTGCGGAACCGATAACCCGACCGAAAACCCGTCGCCGGAGTTCGCACGAACACCGACTCATCCGCAGGAGTCCGAAAGTGGATTCATAGCTATTCTCTAAACCTATAAGCACATGTAAACAAACAATCAATTTAATGTCCGATATTATCTCCCTCAAATAATATCATTAAATTACTAATTGCGTCTAAAATCCCATCAGGTAAAGCAAGCCACGTGGTGTGGACGTTTACCCACCCAAATGATTTAGCAATTAGTTTTTCTTTGGTCATACATCGATCATAGCGTAACTTCGTGGGGAAGAATACTATGACGCGTATCTAAGTGTAAACCATCACTCAGCACTAAAGTATATCGCTTGGAATTGCTACGTCACCGCAAGCCACGTGGTGTGGACGTTTACGACAATTTCACAACTCTTCACAATTACTTATAACTGTCTACATCAATTAATCCAAAGTCCGTCAGTATAGCAAGCCACGTGGTGTGGACGTTTACCAACTAAGAGACTTTTATATTTGACTCCCAATTACTAGATCCATTTGATTTCGTAAATCAAGACTCGGAGAATCATAAGTGAAACTCGAAGTTTCTAACCAGTGATTCACCATGCGAGCGACCCTATCTCTCATAAATGAGGGAGCCGAGCAGACAAACGACCCACCTATAAAAGAATGGCACGAAAGTCTCTAATTTGTGTCATCCACATGACCAAGTGGCTTTGGCTCCATTCCACTCCCCGGGGTGAGAATGAGTCGACTTGAAGTCAGTTTCAGAAAGACAAATTAGGCATTGTTTGATAACTTGATCAATGTTTCTTGTAAGAGGAATTACAAGAATTCTCCTACAATGACTTGTCTATATGAACTTCGAAAGTCCATAAAAGTCACCAAGAGAACAGTGATGGAGACCATGGGAATGTTTCCATCCCCTCTCCCACTTAGCTTTTTACAATAAAGGGATACGCTATCTAGTGCATAAAAAATAAACACATATAGCATGCATGAAAGCAATAAAGCACATAGATCACATAGTCAAAATAATGCTAGAGAAATTATTTTTCCCGACTATCATGGCTTTATCTTCATATGCATCTTCTAGTCTTCAGTCTTCGTTTCTTGAATGCTCCATGTGACGAGAATATTAATCTCTAATATTTAAATCTATTTATTCTCAATTAATCCAAAAGTTACTTAATTCGAAAATTAAGTCAATCGAATATATCAAAAATAAAATTAAATATTATTAATATTTTTATTTATTTATTTTCCTATCTAGTTCTATTAAATCTCTAGAATAATCTATCCAAATAAAATTTGGAATATTCTAGAAGACATCTATAATAGAACAAGGAAATAAAATAAATTAGGACTCTTCTACTTTCCAAGATTAATTAATTTCCATTACTATGAAAATTTCCATAGGAATAATCAATTAGGAAATAAATCAATCCTAAATTAACTCTTATTCCTTTCCAATTCTATTAAATCTCTAGGATCCTATTCCAAGTAGAACTCGGAATACTCTAGAAGATTTCCATAATAGAATAAGGAATAAAATTAATTCCAATTAATTCTTTTCCTAATCCATAAGAATTCCCAAAAATAGGAAAACTTAAATAGGAAAACCGAACAATTTAGGAAAGTAGTATCTTGGTAGGAGCAGCACGAGATCACGAGGATCCCGCGCCCCCTACCATCGATCGTCGGCCGGGGAGGAGCGCCGCCGCCACCTCAGCCCACGCGCCACCACCACCGGTGGCCGGCGTGGCCAAGGAAACCCGCGGGCAGCCCCCTCCGCCCCTTCGATCGATCCTCATGGGATCGATCCTCGTGATCGATCCCCGGTCCTCCCTCTCATCTTCTCCTTCGTCACACGCGTCCTCCGGCGGTCGTCTCAACATCGAACCAACGTAAATAAATTACAATTCCGGTATCGATTCTATACATGAAATCGACCCTATACATTTTCCGGAAAAACAAGAACGTAATAATAAATCCTAAATTCGGTCAACCCCCGAATTTTTACTATTACAAACATTCAACCACACAAAACGAATCTCGACATGTCCGAGAGTTTAATAATCATGATAATTAATTAAGCAATAATTAAATCAACCATGATAGCCGGAAATCCTGCAAGGTAGAACAATAATCGAATATATACATGAACACGAAACCAAACGCTCTGATACCAATTGCTGGGATTCGATGTCCCGGGCTATTCAAAATTGCGGAACCGATAACCCGACCGAAAACCCGTCGCCAGAGTTCGCACGAACACCGACTCATCCGCAGGAGTCCGACCTTTGGAGACTACGCGCCCGAAGACACGCAGCCCGCCCCCAGTCGATTTTCTCCCACGAGTCGGAAATCACGAACGCGAACCACACGCGAAGATCCGGGCTCGACAAGAGTCGCCGCGGGATGAACCCGCGGCTAAACCCTAGCCGAACCCCATCCGCGGGGTTCGCGATCGCCGTGCATGGCGATCGCTGGGGCTGTTCGGAATAGCCCCCTGGCGGTGAGTCCGGCAACTCACCGCCGCCATCCGACGGGAAGGGGGACCACCAGTCGCGGCGCGAAGCCGCGACGGTCCCCGGCGATCGAACTAGGGTTCGATCACCTCAGCCGCGGCGTCCAACCGCGGCCTTCTCCCCTTGCGCGCACCACCAGCGGAGGGAGGCCGGGGGGTTCGATCCGCCGTGGCACCAGCCCACGACCGAACCCCCAGCGATCGACTTCACGTCGATCGCTCGCCCCGGCGTCCAGCCGGGGCTCCCCTCACGCCCGCGCGCCGGCGGTCGAACCCTAGGGTTCGGCCGCCCCTTGTTCGATCCCGACGGGGATCGCGAGATCCCCGTATCCCGGTCTCGACGTTCCCGGATCGTCTTGTTCATGTACATATTACGATTAACAAGTACAAATAATCATAGAAGGGGGTTCTCGATTATTACCTCGATTCGTTGTACGGAGAAACGAATTCGGTTGACGACCTTGCGATCTTCCTACGTATTCCTCGCACCTCGTCCGAACGTCGTGTGGGCGACGATCTATCGGATTCCTATGGATCTTCCTCACTCTCCAAGACTTTATGATTGGCGTAACGTAGGTTGTGAAAAGTGAAGACCATGTAGTGCTTATATAGGCTACGTAGGGGATCATAAGGAGAATAAATATTGGGCTTCTAAATATTGAAAATTAAATTGGGTCCAACCCAAATCTATTAATTCTTATATATCAATATTAAATTTTATTTATTTTCCACTATATAAATAAAATTGCACTCCCAATATTATTCCATATTATATCAAATAATATTTCTCCGATTAGTATTATATATTCCGTGTATTTAAGATTTAAATATCCATGAATAAATTTATTTATTGCTCAATAAATAATATTCATATCTTATATCCGAGACTAGTACCGTTCAACCTTTATTATTGTGCGGAACGAATCCACTCATGAGGTTTACACAATAATTCCTTATGAACTCATCTCGGGGATATTATCAACCCTTCCGAGATACACTTTCCCGTCAAGTATTCACGGCATGTCATATATAAAATATAGCGACCCAACTTTACCGGTAATTAACCCAATAATTAAATCGGTTAATTCCTTTGGAAAATCAAAGTCTCTAATATTAAATATACACACCCGCAATAGGATCGGGGATTAAGAATAAAATACTCCGAGATTTAAATTGATTATCCAAGGCAATCCTAATCAATAAATCTCAAGCTGATCCGCCCAATACACCAAGTGTACAAGTGTGATAAAATAATTAAGACAAATTATTTTCTCTCTCACACAACGACTATACCGATGAACTAGTTCGTGTCCATCTAGGTCGTGAGCAACTGTTTGATTAAATACGAGTGACCGATAGTATGATCTTCTGTGTGGGCCCGACACACCATACTAACTACAACGTATAAAATCCAGAACTATATTTTGCATAATTAATTAAATGCAAATAATTGTTTATTAATTAAATAGGTTAAATGCTATGACCGGGAGTTTACCGATACTTAAATCTAGACATTAAGTACACAACTCCAACAATATTTTATATATGGCATGCCGTGAATTCTTGACGGGACAGTGTATCCCGGAAGGGTTGATAATATCCCCGAGATGAGCTCATAAGGATTTATTATGTAAACCTCGCGAGTGGATTTAATTCCACATAATAAATAAGGTTGAGTGGTACTAGTCTCGGATAAAAGAGATGAATAAATTTATTAAGCAATAAATAAATTTTATTCATGGATATTTATATCTTAAATACACGGAATAAATAATACTACCGGAGAAATATTATTTGGATATAATATGGTTTAATATTGGGAGTGCAATTAATTTATATAGTGGAAAATAAATAAATTAATATCGATAAGGATTAATGGACTTGGGCAGTGGGCTCAATTTAATCATCAATATTGGAAGCCCAATATTCCACCTCCTTTAGATCCCCTACGTAGCCTATAAAAGCACTACATGGCCTTGATAAATCATAAGACAAGATTATCATACTTGATATTCTAGAGAGTTGAAGGAGATCCATAGGAGTTCGATAGATCGTCGCCCACCCGACGTTCGAACGGAGTGCAAGGAATACGTGGGAAGATTCAAAGGTCATCTTGATTCCGTTTCTCCGAACAACGAATCGAAAGGTATGATATCCTAACACCCTCGATATTATTCGGTTTTGATTTATCGAGAATACCGTAGAACAAAGATCCGAAGATCGAAACCCGGAATAGATGGACGAACGCGTGGTGGTGGCGAAGCCACCGGACCACGGCGTCCGCCCGCTAGGGTTTCGGCGGGGCGACGGGGGCCGAACCCTCGGCTTGACCGAGGGTGTGCGATCGACCGCGAGGGGTCGATCGCTGGGCACGGGCTGGTGCCGTGCCCAACCCCGCCGTGAAGGCGGGGGCCTCCAAGGCAGCGGCGAGTCGCCGGACTCGCCGCGGGGGCTGCTGGGAGCAGCCCCACCCCAACCGATCGCCGGCGTGCGATCGGCGATCGTATGAACCCCGCGTCGCGGGGGTTCGGCCGGGGGCGGGCTACGCGTCTTCGGGCGTGTGGTCTCCGAAGGTTGGACTCCGGCGGATGAGTCGGTGTTCATGAGATCTCCGGCGAAGGTTTTTCGTTCGGGTTATTGTTTTCCGCAATTTTAATAGCCCGGAATATCGAATTCCAACACAAATAATCAACTAAACACGACACAACTCACACACAAAAGACACGGAAAATCGACACAAAATCACCAACATCAACTCCCCCACACTTAGCTTCTTGCTTGTCCTCAAGCAAGCAATCATAAAAGCAAGAAGTACGTCCCAAACACATGCATGCCAATCACTAACTCGAATTCTCAAAACTACAAATAAATCCTCGATGCGTACGGAAAAAGGTAAAGTAAACAACCATCGTCCCACAATGACTTAGAGTAATAAAAATTACATAAGCATCATCACAAGTCACAATTTCAAGTTACCTCACAAGGATTCACTCTTTCTTCTTTAACTCTCGAGAATAGGTCACTCATAAGCACACACAAGCGAAAGATCAAGAAATAAACTTGTGTATTAAACAAAGGGAAGCACGAAAGGATCAACGAAGAGCCTCAAATAACATCAAATGCACCTAAGGACACCAACTAAATACATGCTCAAATTGCACTCTCCACTAATCAAGGTCTACTATCTTAAGAATCATGAGTGATCGACAAAAATGGGTGTAACGGGGCTCGGCTAAAGGTATTCGGGAATATTTGGGAAAGAGTGGACTAACTCGTACAAGCACGTACCTCCAACACAATCAAATGTCCGTCTAACGCACAACACCCCCTTCCACACCAAATACAACAAACGAACTCATCAAAGCCACATCAAATATCCGAGCAATTAACTAGTACCATTATTCGACTCTTTTTGTTATTTTTTTTTTTTTTTTTTAGAGACTTATAACATGTCTAGACTCTTTTCTATTTTTTTTGGGAGACTAAACTTGTCTCATTTTTCGTTTTTCTCTTTTTTTTTTTTTTTGGAGACTTATAACACGTCTCGACTTATTACAAAACACATCGTATCGACACCTTATATCCCCAAATACAAGACCTCCCTTCTCTCGTTCACGAAATATAGGTCAACAAGGAAAGGCTAAACGTAGGCTCAACGGGGCTACTAGAGTGTCCCACGACGGGCTCGGGGTCAAAACATCGAAAAGCGGCTAAAAAGGCTATCCTAGTCGATCAATACCCAATCATTTCCAAAATCAAGCAATTTATGACGTACAAGTCTCAAGTAACAACCTAAACATGCTTTAGCTATCTCTAGTCCATACAGGTGCATAAGATGTAGAACAAAGAACATGAGAAGCTCAAGATATCAACGAGAAGTGTCACACAAAAAAGAACGCTATAATGGCTCAAATTCTCTCAAGGTCATATGGAAAGTGAAACGATGACATGCAAATATCTCAAGGTGACATTACGACATCTAAACACGAGTTCAACAATCATTCACATACCGACCTCTAGCATCAAAAATCCATTGTACTCCAAGAATCGAGATAACACAACTAACATGCATGGGGGACATAACAACTATGCTTTCATGAAAATCATATCTCAACAAAATAGGGGGGCTGTCACATTCCGACACCAAACATGTAAAAGAAACACAAATACGGCAAGATAACACATAGAAAAAGCAAGAAAAGGAAGAAGAGAAAGCAAACCCCCCCCCCCCCCCCCCACACTTGGGCTGATCCATGTCCTCGTGGATATAGTACCCTCCTAGGAGAGCACGCGTCCCAAGAAAATCGTCCTCGCGGGTGTCCAAATGTGACGGGGTGGACAAACCTACACACCAAAACTCAAACAACCACGGAAAGCAAAACAGACAAAGAAAACCAAAATAAAGAAGGAAACACGACTCAAAGCAAGAAATAAAAGACTCTATGTACATACCGCGACCGTACGAAGGTACGGTCGATCCTCATGGCTCGGGTGGTGGGTACTGTGGCCCTCGGAACATGGCCATCATCTGAGCGTACTAGGAGACGTGGTAGGCGTGCTCGGTGTCCTCACGGGCCTGCCGGCGGGCATTCTCGGCCACATAGTAATCATGATGAGTGGCCTGCTGAGCCTCGATCCAGTCGAGCCGACCATTTAAATGGTCATACTGAAGAGTGGCTTGGGCCTCCATCCGGGTGAACCGTTCATCAATGTAGGTCCGAGTAGTTCCCGAGGTCGTCCGAAAATCCTCCCGCATATCATACTCGATCTCCCTCCTACTAGTCTCCGCGTCCTCGAAACTAGTCTGCATATCTTGGAACTGATTTATTATGTCGTTGAACCCGGCAGTGTATGACGAGTAGGTCGGATAGGGAATCAGATCTCCATACCCCGAGACATATCCTGGCTGTGGTAGCTGAGACGGTGGCTGGACCGGTGGTGCAGTGCTCGTCGACGCGGCATTCCTCGGAGCTGACCCTATGCGTACGGAGTGAGGGAGGAATTGCCCTTTCTTGTCGAGGAGGTGAGAGCCGTTGAGCTCTTGTAGATCAATTGCTCGGGGATTCGTCACATAGTCCGGCGGAAGCGTGCTTGGGTCATTCATGTCGAGGATGCCCGACGAGTGCGCGAGTCCCGTGGCAAAGAAGAAGAAGGAGGCGTGGTGGGCTCCGCGCCGAACTGTCCCCATCAGCTGATCCAACACATAGTCGACCGGGGAAGAGGCATGGCCCTTGTATGCGCGCTCCAGGAGAAAGAGCTCCGATTTGTTCACCTTATTGCCTTCATCTTTCCCCGAGAGATTGTATGCCATGAAACGGTGTACTAGGAGGAGCGCGGGGTCGGCTATCTGTACGCTCTTCCCGGTGTGACTGGGTACCGAGGTAATAGCTTCCCATGTCGCGTTTTTGTCGATTTTTTCGGGGATGTCCTTCTGGACTCCGTCCCAAGGGAAAACGAAGATGCTTGCGAATGTCTTCGGACTGAAGTCGACCTCATTGCCCAAGAGTCGACAAGTGTAGAATCTCCCGTTCGAATGCCGCTCTAGGGTACAAAGCATCTCAAGACCTAGGGATGGCGAATAACCAAGGTCCAACTGTGCGATGTCCAAGATTCCCAACAACTTTAAGTACTTCTCCACGTCATCACGGAGGCCCAGTTTTCGGACCAAATCCCAGTCGTACGGGCGGGGGAACTCAAAAGTATGCTTACGGAAGGCCTCGAGACGTCGGCCTTCCTTGTGTGCGTAGATGGGAAAATCGGCGCCGTATTCGTCCCGGAGATCAACCCGACGATTAGCCGGAGGTGGCTGTGGTTGCGGGGACGGCTGCCGCGTAGGGGTGGAATGCCTTGGAGGGGTATTTTGTCTCTCCTCGTCGTCGTGGTCCGGGGATGCGTTGGAGGGGCCCGCGCCGGTTCGAGCCCTTTTGGATGCCGGGGCTTTCTTCCTACTACGAGTGTTCACCATAATGTCCAAGAGTCGAGGAGTTACCGGGATTGCCGGAAGTAGTTCACGGGGCTGCCGTGAATGAGACGGGGCTCGGGGCGACTGCCGAAGCTCGGAAGCGGTGGATGACGGGGCTGCTGAACCTTACACGGGGTTATCGGAATCGAACTTTTAAATAATACGGGTCGGGAGCACTGGAATTTCACGGGATTGCCGGAAATTGAGAGCCGAAGTCGAGAATTTTACCGGGATTGCCGGAGTGAGTTCACGGGAGTGCCGTGAATGAGACGGGAAACGGAAGTCGGAACCGGAGACTGCCGTGAGTAGTGTACGGCCGGCGGTGACGGTCTGGACGGCTGAGCGGTGGTCGTCGGCGAGCTCGGAACAGGGAGTTTGGCGGCGGGCCGATGGTGGTTCCGGGAGGCGTTGCTGCTTGCCCGGGGTGGTTCGGCTGGGTGGAGACGGCGGCTGAGCTCGGTGTTAGTGGACGGGGCAGCGGGTTGACGGGACTCGGCCGGAGATGGTGGTGAGAGACGGCGGCGGTCCTGCTGATCTGAGACGTCGACGGCGGTGTAGAGGTCTCGGAGCGAGCTGGAAACTCGACGGCGGCTGAGCGCGCGGCGGGGCGGTAGGGCGGCTAGGGTGGTCGGGTTGGAGAAGATGAATGGAGGTGGTGGTGAATTCAAGCTGCAAAGACAAAGACAAATGAAAACCGAAAGTGAGATGGCGGCTAACGAAAATTAGGGCAACCCCCTTTTCAATTTCCAAAATAATAAAAATTAATTTATTAAAATATTTTTTTTTATTTTTTTTTTTTAGTAAAGAGAGGCGGGCTCCTCGTCACCAAGCGCCCGCTAGGGCTAAAATTCAGCTCTCAGAAGTGAGCACCAGGCGAGCGCTCATATGGAGAGCGGGCGCTCGCGACTCCGGGCAGGCGAGCGCCTCATGGCCAAGCGATCGCTTGGCCTGATTTTCCGAGCCTCAGAAGTTGGAGGGAAGCGAGCGCTCCCAAGGAAGGCGGGCGCTTGCTGCAGGGGTCAGGCGGTCTCCCGACACCCAGGCGGGCGCCTGGCATAAAAAAACTCCGAATTTTTCCGATTGTCGTGCAATCCTCTCGAACTCCTTCTCCTGTCACGTATAGACCTGAAATTTCTCCTTTTACGTCGTGAGCTTGACATATCGTGGGTAGGCCCCCACGCGGCGCTCATTTGGGAACCGAAAGAGCGACACGGTCCGTGGACTAGTCTCCACGCGACGCTCGTTTAGAGTCTCGAGCGCGACTAATGAGCTCTATTCATAAGCGACGTTCTCGAGTAGAATCAACTCTACTCCAAACTTAATTTTGTCTCCCTCACTATAAGGCTCGATATACGGCTTTACTCGGTGGCCATTGACTTGAAATGCCTCTTTCGTCTTTGGATTGTAGAGCTTAACAACTCCATACGGGAACACCTCCATTATCTCATAGGGCCCACTCCATCTTGATTTGAGTTTTCCGGGGAACAACCGGAGTCTCGAGTTGAATAGAAGTACTTTCATCCCGGCGGTTAGCTCCTTATTCTTAATTCTCTTGTCATGAGTCGCCTTCACCTTTTCCTTATAGATACGAGAATTCTCGTAGGCCTCATTGCGCATCTCATCAAGCTCGGACAACTCCAAAGCTCGGGCTCCTCCGCCCTCCATTAAATCCATGTTGGTAGCCTTGATTGCCCAATAAGCTCGATGCTCGATTTCTACCGGCAAGTGGCAATGTTTACCAAAGACGAGGCGGTAGGGACTCATTCCGATAACCGTCTTGTACGCGGTCCGATAAGCCCAAAGAGCCGAGTTAAGCCTCTCCGACCAATCCTTGCGGGACGTTTTCACGGTCTTCTCGAGAATTTCTTTCACTTGACGGTTGCTCGTCTCAGCTTGACCGGAAGTCTGTGGGTGATATGCCGTGGCTATTTTGTGGTTGATGCCATTCTTGATCATCAACTTCTCGAAGAGTTTGTTGCAAAAATGTTTCCCGCCACCGCTGATAATGGCCTTCGGGAAGCCGAACCTAGAAAGAATATTTGTAACGCCCCAATTTTCGTAACTCATAATAAAAGATATTTTATCAGAAAATAATTCCGTATTTAGAGGCGCTACTCACATTGTAGGAGTTTGTTACGTGAAGTTGTTTTGGATTTATGAACGTTTAAGGTTTGATTTATTCGTTAATTTTGACTTGTGTGGGAACTAGTCATCTGTGTGGGAACTAGTCATCAGTCCAAGAAGGACTTTTAAGCCCACAGTATTTTCTTAGGATTGTGGGTTTAATTGACGTTGATTAATTTTGTTTAATCAATCTATAATAATTATTCCATGGAATTTATTTATATTATAATTTAGATTTGGTATTATGTTTTATTATTTATTAGTGGTAATGGTCTTCTTAATTAAATAGTAGTTTCGCGCCATATCGGGGCTTCTAAAAAGACTAATTAAATAATTTTAAATAATTAATTAATTATTTTATTTTATTCTTTACGCATGGACATTACAATATTCTCTTGCACAAACTTGAGAACAACTTTAGCATCGCAAGTCCTAGTGGGGATTGCTTCAACCCACTTGGACAAATAATCAACACCCAATAATATATACTCAAAACCAAAAGACACGGGGAAAGGTCCCATAAAGTCAATACCCCAAACATCAAAAATTTCAACCGCTAAGTTGATATTTAAAGGCATTTCATCTCGCTTACCAATATTCCCCATGCGTTGGCACCGGTCACAAGACTTGCAATAATCGATTGCATCTTTGAAAAGAGAAGGCCAGAACAAACCTGATTGGAGGACCTTATGGGCGGTTTTATGACCCCCAAAGTGACCTCCACTCTCGTCGTGGTGGCAACACTTTAGTACATCAGCTTGTTCCTCCTCCGGAAGACAACGACGAATCACCTCATCCTTCTCGAATTTGTAGAGATAAGGGTCCGACCAAAAGTACTCCTGAGACAAATGCTCGAACCTCGCATTTTCTTGAGAAGTCATCCCTACTCTTAGAGCTCCTGCAACCAAAAAGTTCACAATATCCGCGTACCAAGGTACCGAAGTCATAGCCATAGCAAGCTCATAGGGAAAAGAATCGGGGATCGAACCATCAATGCTATCACCTAAAATCTCGGGGGGTGGCTCTAGCCTAGACAAGTGATCGGCTACTACATTCTCACACCCCTTCCTATCCTTGATCTCTACATCGAACTCTTGAAGCAAAAGGATCCACCTAATCAACCTCGGTTTGGCTTGAGCCTTAGCTAGCAAGTTTCGTAGGGCTTGGTGATCACTATGGACGATGACTTTAGAACCTATGATATAGGACCTAAACTTATCCAAGGAAAACACTACGGCTAACAACTCTTTCTCGGTGGTGGTGTAGTTGGTTTGGGCACTATTCAAGGTCACACTAGCGTAATATATAACCCTAAGCAACTTATCTACTTTCTGACCAAGAACCGCTCCTACCGCTGAGTTAGATGCATCACACATAATCTCAAAGGGCAACTCCCAATTCGGTGCTACAACTACCGGGGCTGAGGTAAGCTTCTCCTTAAGTGTATTAAAGGCTACTAGACACGACTCATCGAACTTAAACTCAACGTCTTGCCCTAGCAAATGACACAAAGGTTGGCTAATCTTAGAGAAATCCTTAATGAACCTCCTATAAAACTCGGCGTGACCAATGATGCTACGGATGCCCTTAACATTAATGGGAGGGGGTAATCGCTCAATAACCTCAATCTTAGCTCTATCAACCTCTATCCCCCGACTAGACACCATATGTCCCAGCACTATCCCACTCGTAACCATGAAATGACTCTTCTCCCAACTCAAGGTAAGACTACTCTCGATACATCTCTTAAGAACCCTATCAAGCTTACCCAAGCAATCATTAAACGAAGAGCCAAAAACAGAAAAATCATCCATAAAAACTTCCATGAAGTTACCTATCATCTCGGAGAAGATGGACATCATACACCTCTGGAAAGTCCTCGGTGCATTGCACAAACCGAAGGGCATCCTTCTCCAAGCATAGGTACCAATGGGACATGTGAAAGTCGTCATCTCCTGGTCCTCCGGTGCTATCGCCACTTGGTAGTAACCTGACAAGCCATCAAGAAAACAATAAAATGCATGTCCTGACAATTTATCAAGTAATTGATCAATAAAGGGAAGAGGGAAATGGTCCTTTCGGGTGGCGGCATTTAACTTCCGATAGTCAATGCACATTCGCCACCCAGTAGTGATGCAAGTCGGAAGAAGCTCTCCTTTCTGGTTCTCCACCACGGTGATGCCTCCTTTCTTCGGGACCACATGAACCGGACTCACCCATCGGCTATCGGCAACGGCATAGATCAACCCCTCATCTAGGAGCTATTAGAGTTGTGTACTTAATGTCTAGATTTAAGTAACGGTAAACTCCCGGTCATAGCATTTAATCTATTAAATTAATAAACAATTGTTTGCGTTTAATTATTTATAATTAAATATATGCAAATCATAGTCCTAGATTTTATACGTTGTAGTTAGTATGGTGTGTCGGGCCCACACAGAAGATCATACTATCGGTTACTCGTATTTAATCAAACAGTGGCTCACGACCTAGATGGACACGGACCAATCCATCGGTATAGTCGTTGTGTGAGAGAGAAAATAATTTGTCTTAATTATTTTATCACACTTGTACACTTGGTGTATTGAGCGGATCGTTGAGATTCATCGATTAGGATTGCCGGCGATAATTGATTCGAGTCTCAGTGTATTTAATTCTTAATCCCCGATATTATTGCGGGTGTGTATATTTAATATAAGTGACTTTGATTTACCAAAGGAATTAACCGATTTAATTATTGGGTTGATTACCGGTTAAGTTGGGTCACTATATTTCATTTATGACATGCCGTGAATAATTGACCGGAAAGTGTATCCCGTAAGGGTTGATAATATCCCCGAGATGAGTTCATAAGGAATTATTGTGTAAACCTCATGAGTGGATTCGTTCCGCACAATAATTAAGGTTGAATGGTACTAGTCTCGGATTAAAGAGATGAATAAATTAATTAGCAATAAATTAATTTTATTCATAGATATTTAAATCATAAATACACGGAATAAATAATACTACCGGAGAAATATTATTTGATATAATATGGTTTAATATTGGGAGTGCAATTAATTTATATAGTGGAAAATAAATTAATTAATATTGATAAGGATTAATGGACTTGAGCATTGGGCTCAATTTAATCTTCAATATTGGAAGCCCAATATTCCACCTCCTTTAGATCCCCTACGTAGCCTATAAAAGCACTACATGGCCTTCATAATTCATAACTTGAATAAGACAAGATTATCATACTTGATATTCTAGAGA
The DNA here is from genome assembly GCA_954870475.1 of Euphrasia confusa. Classification (NCBI taxonomy): domain Eukaryota; kingdom Viridiplantae; phylum Streptophyta; class Magnoliopsida; order Lamiales; family Orobanchaceae; genus Euphrasia; species Euphrasia confusa. The sequence continues at coordinate 16,755,689 of OX940957.1, read as the reverse complement.
GTTGAAGGGGATCCATAGGAGTTCGATAGATCGTCGCCCACCCGACGTTCGAACGGAGTGCAAGGAATACGTGGGAAGATTCAAAGGTCTTCATCTTGATTTCGTTTCTCCGCACAACGAATTAAAAGGTATGATCATAAAACTCCTTGTGTGATTTCAAGTGAATTGAATTGTGATATGTACATGAACACAAGATCCGGAAAACGACGATCTTCGGGGACGGGGATTCGAGATCCCCGGCGAAGGATCGAACGAACCCTCGGCTGGGAGCCGGGGGGTGGCGGTCGAGCCCTACGGCTTCGACCGCCGGTGCGCATCGAAGGAAAGCCGCGGCTGGACGCCGCGGCTGGGGGCGATCGAGCCCTAGCTCGATCGCCGGGGGGGACTGCTGCGGGCTGGCGCCGCGGTTGGTGGTGCCCCCTGTTGGAAATCGACTATCCGGGACACACCGTTCGAACCCTCGAACATCCGGACGTGCCCAATCGACTCCAGGAGTTCACCTCCGAACAGCCATGGCCACCCGCCAAGCAGATCGCGCATCCGCCACAGCCAAAGCCGCGGCTCGCAATCTGCCCGGAGCAAGCGGCCGCCTGCCCACCAGGCGAGCGCTCGCGCAGCACCGCAAGCGAGCGCTTGCTGCCCAGGCGAGCGCCTGCTGCCTGACGCGAGCGGGCGCTTGCCCCTCAAGCGGGCGCTTGCCTGCTTCGAACAGCAGCGCGATGCTGCTGTTCCGGGCCGTTTCCGATCCGTTTTTCTCCGTCCAGCCACCGATCCGGCGGTTCTCAACCGCCCAGAGGCTGGAGAAAAACTATTCTTAACCCCGATTACCAATCGATGGTCCGTTGTATAATTACGTACGAGATCGAATCGAAACAATGCGGAAGAGGGTTTCGATTCCATACCTTTGTCGCGTGATTCGGAGAAGCCGAATTGACAGAGACCTCGAGACTTCTAGCGTATGTCCTAGCCCTCTTACTCCAGCCGATGTGTGGGCATCGATCCGCTTGGAGCTCCCCGTCTCTTCCCTTCTCAACCACCGTGAATATATTTCTCTGTCTCAGAAATATATTTGCGCTAACAAATTAATTTCCACAGAGAACTTCTGTCTCAGAAATATAATTGCGCAAGCAATTAATTTCTACAGAATGTTTCTTGCGCTAATCTGAATTAATTAGGCAGAAAAGATAATTGCGCTAACAATTAATTTTCTCTGCAGAATTAATAATAGCGGCGAAACGTAGGTTACAGAGAGAGGGGGGGAGGGATTTATATAGGCTACACTAGAGGACCTCTAGGCAATTAATTAATTAGGCTTAAATTGTAATTTAATTAACTTGGTGTCCCAAAAGGAAAACCTTAATTAAATTCCACAATTTTATTTATAATTAATTCCACTATAAAATTATAAATGATTTCCCAATTAATTAATTCAAATTATTCCGTCAATAATTTTTCCAACGTATTACATATGTGACATTTCCCCGTGTTTAAGATATCGCATGTCCAAAAATTAATTTTAATTACTAATAATTAAATTAATTCATTTCTTATGATCCGAGATTAGTACCACTCATCCTTATTATCATGTGGAACGAATCCACCTGCAGGGTTTACATGATAAACTTTATGAGCTCATCTCGGGGACATCATCAACCCAGTAAATGGGACACGGTTTCCTGTCTATAATCTACAGCATGCCGTGTGTACAATTCCGATTCCCAATATACCGAGGATCTCGACTAATCAATTAGTCTCACTCATTGGCACATCAAAGAACCGAGCATTGGACACACGCACCTATAATTATATAGGGATTAAGAACTCACATATCCGTAATATCTGAGGTCTAGTTCGATTACTCCGATTAGTATAAATCGAACGCCCTCCCGTGGTCCTGCTCAATACACCAAGTGTACGAGTGTAACATGATAGTCAAGACCGACTATCTACCAGTCACACTACGACGTACCGATGGATTGTCCCTGTCCATCTAAGTCGTGAGCTACTGTTCGATAGTATACGAGTAACCGATAGTATGATCTTCCGCGTGTCTCCTCACGCCATACTATCTACAACGTATATATCTAGGACTGTTGCATTAAATGCAATCATGCTTGAATCATACATAGATTAAGGCATAGATAAGGAGTTCCGTATTTGCACTAAACTAGACATTTAGAATACAACTCCATCAATCTCCCACTTATACTAAAAGTCTAGTCGCCCACTCCCAAACATCAGATTCCCATAACCACATCACGCCTATCCAACGCTTTCGCTGGAAGAGCCTCTGTGAACGGGTTTTACCAGGCAATCCTCTCGATGCTATCTAGGTGACAACTGCATCGTCTTACTAGACGATCTCTCGAATCAGGTGGTACTTGCGCTCTACGTGTTATCTCCCACTGTGGACTTGTGGCATTTCAAGTTTGCCAATACCGCTATTCAAAATAGCTTTGGGTGAACTAGAAACCACATCTAAGTCCCTTAGGAAGTTCTGGAGCCACACTGACCTTTTAACTGCCTCAGAGGCCGTTATCCTTTCAGTTTCCATGGTAGAGTCCGTAATGCATTGCTGCTTTACATTCTTCCATGTGACTGCTCCACTTCACAGTGAGAACACATAGCCTGACTTCGACTTTCGACTGTCCCTGTTTGATTTGGAAATCCAATTCTATGTAATCCAAAGGAAACAACTTGACTGCTTTGTAACTCAGAACATAAATCATGGTCCTCTGCAGGAGCCTAAACATGTTCTTTACATCAGTCGAGTGATCCTTTCCAGGATTACTATGATATCTCACCACCATGCCCACGGCATAGCAGATATCAGTCTCGTGCATAGCATTACATACATTAAGCTTCCCACCATTAAGGTGCAGGGAACTGCTTACTCTTCATCTATCTCCTTTATTGTGTCAGACACAAAACTTTAGATAGATGAATTCCACATCTAAAAGGTGAAGACCTTTCTTGGAATTCTGTATGTTGCAACGAGTAAGAATTGTGTTTACGTATGAGACTCGAGATAAGTTCTATGTTCTTTTCTGGCGATCATTTATAACTTTGATCCCAAGAACATTCCCGACATCTCCTAAGTCTCTTACATTGAATTACTCGGGCAACCATCCCTTTATGTCCGATAACATCTTTCATATTGTTGCCAATTTAGAAGGATGTTGTCTACATAAAGAATGAGAAAACACCACATCTTTTCTGTCACTTCTTTATTACACACAGGACCTAAACATGCCTTGAATGAATACATGAAATGGATTTTCTCATAGGTCCGCATGTGTCCAAGATCTTGAAGCTTCCTTCAATCCAAAGATCGATTAAGCTTTCTTTACAAAATGCTCTCGGCTCTCTTTGATGAATCCCTCTGATTGTCCCATACAGATGGTCCCGTCAAGACTTCCATTTAGGAAATCCGTCTTGACTTCCATCTTTGAATCCAAAGATTCAATCTCAGATTTCATCGCCTTTGCCAAGACTGAGCATCTTGATCTTTCAGCGTCTCGTCATAGGTCCAGGGTTCGGCTTCATGTTCTCCAGGTAATAAGTCCGAAGGCTCACCTATAAACATGAACCTATCGGGTTGTCTAACAACCCTCCCACTACGACGACGCTCCGGTGTATCTTTAGTGACTAAAGATTATAGTAGTGAACTACTCAGTTAGGCTGGTTCTAAGTCTTTATCAGTCCCTCTAAGCACATTAAGTATTACTCTACTCTTGGGCTTGTGATCTTGTGTATATATAGTCCATGTCTAAGAACCGAACGTTGATTCAATCAACGAACATCTGGTCCTTTGGACTATATTACATATCTCAATTCGTTTTCTTAGGGTATCCTATAACCAGCCGAATATCTGTACAAGTTTCCAAAGGAATCAAGTTCAGGATAAACGCCGCTGTTTCCAAGCCATATCCCAAAAACGAATTAGGTAACTCCGAATAACTTATTGTCTACTTTCCCATATCTATAAGAGTCCTATTCCTTCTTTACGACACATTATTTTGTCGAGGCATAAATAGTGTAGTCTGTTGGGAGTTAATCCAATTTCTTGATAAGTATGCCTTACTCCTCAAAGAGGTCTGCATATATCAGAGCGAATCAACTCTAGTACTTTCTTGGATCTTTTCCCTTTAACCATAAAGGATTGCTCGGTCATTAAAACTTCCAAGTATGATTCGAAGGTTGGAAAGTCCTTTCCTTCAACCTAGCTGAGTAGTCCATCAGCTTTCACCCTTTGAATCGTACTCAAGTACATTTGATTCATCCTAGAAGGATCTTTACTCTTATTGGGGTTCGACAATGTGTTGTTAGCTCCGGTATGTTGCATCGTGGAAGAACACGGATTCAGTATTAAATTGTCTATCAATGTACCAGAATAGATAATATCCCCGTTTCCTACTCTGATAGGTATAAAACTATCAGAAGAAACGGAATATCCATTCTAAGCCAATTTAGAAATCCGAAATGAAAATTCTTTCTAAATACCGGCACATAAAGACAATTTATTAGAACTAAAACCCTACCGTTAAAACATTTAACATCTCCCACTGCAACGGCTGTTATCTTAACAGTATTGCCCATGTAGGTTATAACTTCTTCCTTTCTAAGTCTCCGGGTTTCCTGGAACCCCCGCATTAAGTGCAGACATGATTAGTGGTTCCCGTATCCACTCACCAGGTACTGGTAGATACTACCACTAAACTGTTGGGATATGTCCTTCGATCCTACGTGTGCAATCGATAAAGTCATAAGGTCGTCTATGGATGTTTAAATGATTATTCGATAATATTAATTGTTGGGAACAATATAATATTGATCGATAAATCATACCTACAGGGTCACACACGAGTCGGAATTACGTTGCTTGTCATATTGATTTAGAATCAATACGTATGGATTTTCACATGCATGGGATGCATGGCTTGCATGGATGCATGTCACATGGTGTGACATGGCATGCCACACAAGCAAGGGGACCACATCCATGCCAATTGGCATGGTGATGTGGAAATGACCCTTTACCTCCCCATTAACCACCATTATTGGTGCATTATGATGCACATAATGGGGGGGTTACAAGGAGAGGTTAATTGTGGTGAATAAAGAGATGAAAACATGGTTTTTCATACCACTTTATGATCAGCCACGAAAATCAACACAACAAGAGAGAAAAGAGTGAGAGAATCACTCAAGAACAAGTAAGCAAGTTCAATTCCGGGTTCGTGTGCAACACGTAGAGGCCGGGCCATTTGTGCGGCTTCAACATCCGGGCGATCTAGACAAGAGGAGTGACGAGGTCATTCACAAGGAGAGCTTCGAGAGGCTGATCCATTTGAGGTGGTTCAATCGACTCAACACCACCTCAACGACATCAACAAATCACTTCGTCACCAAAAGTAAGATTTCGTTGATTTCTCTATATATATATATATTGGATGTATATATATATAAATATATGTGTGTCTATACATATTTGTGTGCACTAAGATCATAGCATAGTAGATCTATTGCTTTACACGCTTCCGCACACACGGTATATCGATTGGATCGGTATACCAGTACCTTCAATTGGTATCAGAGCCTAGGGCTCGTGCACACTTTTGTGTTGGACACGAAGGTTAAATCAACATAATTGGATTTTTGGTTTAATTGTGATTATGTGATTAGATGTAAGGCCGGCCACCGTTAGTGGTCGGGTGAATGATTTCGTCGTTTTTTACGTTTCGATTGGCCATAGTCTTTTGAGGGCTGCGTCCCTTAGAATCATTTGTAATAGATAGGTTTTTCTATTATATTTGTATTGTACTACTTGTAAGCGATGGACTTAGTCCATGGTTCGATGGAGGATCTCGGCTCTCTGGCGAAAACGAGAAGAAACGAAGCAAAACGAAGCAAAACGAAGCAAAACGGACGAAACCGGGCTGCTGGAGCCAAACGGCGGGCGCCGTTGTAGCTCCAGCGGGCGCTGTTTTGTTTCGGCGGGCGCCGTTTTGGAAACGGCGACCGCCGAAAGCCCTTTTTCTTGGCAGATTGTTCCCGGACCTTTCGGCGGGCGCCGTTTTGGAAACGGCGACCGCCGGTGGTGTTCAGCGACCGCTGGTTGTGAAACGGCGGGCGCTGTTCGTGGTTTTATGGGTACGGAATAGATTTGACCAAAATCGGAGGGCACGGAACTAAAACGGAGGGCGAGGACCAGTCCAGAAGATGTTCAAGGCTTTTGTTGTTATTTTAATCTTTTCGTTTGAGAGTTGTGAGGTTCTAGGGGCCTTTCGATTTCGTATTTATTTGCTTTGCTAGTTATAGGATGTTTTATGTTATAAATGTTCAACTTACATATAAACACCTATGCATGCAAGTTCCCAAAATAATGAGTATAATGTCTTGTCCAAAAACATCACACTCATGAAGCCCTCGATCATAAGTTGGTAGGTCCGCCTCAGCGGGGTACTACTTGTTATCTTGGGATAAGTGGGAGTAAGGGTTAGACCCTTACACGTGAGTTTGGTTTTCTCATCGATAGATCCACTGCAGGCGTGGCTATCGAGACATGAGATGAGAATGGGACTCTCATCGACCGAGAGTGATATTAGATATCATTGACATGGGTGTGTCTACCTATCTTGAAATACTTAAGTGCGGACTCAGTCGGCTTAAAGATTTGCAAGATGAGGATCTCGGAATCGTTTTGTTCTAAGGGACAATGATATTGGATATCAATTGAACAAAATGAAATAAATAAGTACAATTGTTAGACAACCTTATTTGTTTACCGCTTTGTGGATGTTTACATACTTTAGTTATCTTTCTTTTATAGTTTATCATGTCAAATATCAACTCAATTCAAGTTTGGTTCAATTCTTGATTATGAAAAATTGAACAAATTTTCTTGATTCACAACGTAATTTGAGGATGGTCCTCAAATACGAAGACAAGGAAAATGTGTTAGATAACCACATCCTAAGATATCATTGAACAACTCAATATCATGTTCGGAGAATATGCAATGATTGAGCGGTTCGGTGTGACCAGGGTCATCGCTTCAGCTAGGCTGGAAAAATGGAAATCTATGGGATCACATGTGCAACAAATGATTGGATTATTTGTTTCAAGTGACCGCCTAGATTTTTCCTATGATGATTATTTGGCAACCGATTTCATACTTCAATCTCATGATGGTTATAATGCTTTTAGGCTAAATTTTCCATATGAATGGTTTGAAGAAATCGCTTCGTGAGCTCCACGGGATGCTCAAGGCTGCTGAGTCGGCGATAGAGAAGGACCCTAAGAGGGAAATTCTTATGATATAGGATAGGGTATTCAAAAGAGCATGGGCAAGAAGGCTACTAGGGTTCCTAGGGAATCTCAATGCGTCTACTGCAAAAGTGTTGGACACTACTTGCAAACTTATAAAAGTTCATATTTTATTCAATTTCAAAACAAATGCCTAATTTGTCTTTCATTTGATGGATTATAAGGTTATGATTATTTACACCTCGGGGAGTGATTTAATCCAAAACACTTAAGTTCATCAATGACACAAATTAGAGACTTTTGAGCCATTGGATGGCGTGAATCGATTGTCTGGTTGACTCCCTCATATTTTATGAGAGATAGGGCTTCAATTGCATGATAATATCGCTGGTTAGAAAAATTCGATTTTTCACTTACGATTTATCACGTTTTGACATTGAGATAATTTTGAATGGGAAATTTGAATGAGACTCAATTATTGGGAATAATTGTATTTGCCCAAAGTTCAAAGAAGATGTGAAGAACGGGGTTGCTTCATCTTCAAGTATTAATGATATAGACATTAAACTTCACAAATTCTACTTCTTGGGTATTGGATACCAAATGTAGTTATCACATTTGTATGTGGAGGAACTACATAGAAGTATAAGTTTGGTAAGTAGAGATGTCAATCTACGGGCGAGAAATGGAGCGAAGGTCGCTGCATTAGCCGTATGATCATATGATGTTGTTTTGCCTTAGGGCCTTGTTTTAGTATTATAACTATGTAATTTCGTACCTTCAATAAACAATGAATATTGGTTCAGTATTGGATACTGATGGATTAGTTTTTCACTATGAAATAGTTTGGTAACTATTTTAATTGTGATATATTCTTTGTTTTGGTACGATTATTATATTGTTTATGTATACTTTGACTTGACAAATCATATATAACATTAACACCAAAGGCCGAATCGAATAGATCTTAATGAGACATAAATATAACATTGTTGATCATGTCAAATCAACATCTAAACATGTAACGAAGCTTCTTTTAGAATGCATTCTAGAATCATTTGACTTGGAGTCATTTGATACATGTAAATGATGTGTGATGGACAAGATAACAATGTCATCTTTCTTGGAGAAAGGAGAACATGTGAGTGATTAATTAGGGATGATCCATATTGATGTATGTGGAACCTATCAGTTCATAAGCACATGAATGTTATGTTTCAGAAAAGAGAAAACAAACTATATTAGATATAGTTCGACCATTCGATAAGAGGTCTGAATGAACTACTGGTCTCTTTTGGGAACACACAATTCTTGACTTCAACCTATACACTGAATAGGACACCGTCAAAAGCTGTTGATAAGACACCATACGAGGTATGGAAAGGGAAGGTCCCTAACTTGTCTTACATCAAGGTTTGGGGATGTGAAGCTTATGTGAAGAGAAATATCTCTACAAAGCTTGAATCCAAATCGGATAAATGTTTCTTTGTTGGTTATCCAAAAGAAACACGAGGGTACCACTTTTACAACCAATCCGAGAACAAAGTCTTTGTTGCTCGAGATGGTGTATTTCTTGAAAAGGTATATCTTTCCAAGAAAGTAAGTGGGAGCTCAGTTGAATTGAACGGAGTTCAAGAAGACTTGAACGAGGTTCAAGAAGAACAAACTGAGATGGAGACTCAAGACTTGGTTGAGAGTACTCCAGTGGTTTTAGAAACCACACCTAACCCTCGAAGGTCCGGAAGGATTAGATCTCAACTTGACAGATACTTAGGTATTCTGACAAATGAGAACTATGAAATCATGCTTTTAGAAAGCAATGAACCTTCGACCTATATCCAAGCTATGACGAGTCCAGATTCCGAGAAATGGCAGGGTGCCATGAAATCCGAAATGGAATCAATGTCTGAAAATCAAGTTTGGAACTTGGTCGATTTGCCTAAAGGGGCTAGGCCCATTGGATGCAAATGGATTTACAAGATAAAAACAGACATGAATAGAAAACCTAGTGTTTTCAAAGCAAGGTTGGTGGCAAAAGGATATAAACAAATTCACGGGGTGGATTATGATGAAACCTTTTCACCAGTTGCTATGATTAAATCCATTCGGATTCTCTTAGCCATTGCTGCTCATTATGATTATGAGATATGGCAAATGGACGTTAAAACCGCCTTCTTGAATGGGATTCTAGTAGAGGATGTGTTTATGACACAACTAGAGAGTTTTATCGATCCTAATCAGGCTGAGAGAGTATGCAAGCTTATTAGATCCATCTATGGATTAAAGCAAGCATCTCGGAGCTGGAATCTTCGGTTCGATGAATCCATACAACAGTTTGTATTTCAAAAGAACATGGAAGACTCTTGTGTTTACAAGAAAGTCAGTGGGAGTTACGTTGTATTAATTGTGTTGTATGTCGGTGACATACTCCTTATTGGAAACAATGTTTCTATGCTTAATTCTATTAAAGAATGGCTTGGAAATTGTTTTTCAATGAAGGATCTTGGAGAAGCACAGTACATATTGGGCATCAAGATCTGTCGAAACAGATCGAAAAGGATGTTTGGACTTAGTAAAGCGACCTATATTGATAAGGTGCTTGATAAGTTCAGAATGAAAGACGCCAGAACGGGTCTCATTCCAATGAGTCATGGCACATCACTTAGCAAGATGCAAGGCCTTACAGTACTTGATGAGCAAAAGAGGATGTAAAACATTCCTTATGCTTCGGCAATAGGGTCTATAATGTACGCCATGATATGTACACGACTGGACGTATTGTATGCTTTGAGCATGACGATTCGGTTTCAAGGAAACCCAGGTGAGACGCATTAGACTGCGGCCAAGAGTATTCTTATGTACCTTAGATGGACTAAAGAATATTTTGTTGTCTTTGGAAGACAAAAAGAGTTGATATTAACAAGCAGTTTGACTGCTAACTTCAAAACAGACTAAGATAATTTCCGATTTTAATCTGGTTATATCTTTTGTCTGGTTAGAGGTGAAATTTGCTGGAATAGTTACATGCAATGCAATATAGCTGATTAAACTACAGAAGTTGAGCACAGTATTGCATTGGATGCAGTAATGTTGGCAGTTAAGATTTGAAAGTTCTTGAATGAACTAGGTGCCGTAACTAGCTTAGCTCATCCGATAATTCTCTATTTATAGTAGAGTTATCGCGCAAGCCAATGAGCTAGGAAGCACCACAAGTCTAAAACTGGTGCTCAGGAAGTTCCACATTATCTGGGAGATAGTTTTGTGGAGACATCGAGATAATAAAGTTGCAACTTTTGGTAAGGTTGCAAACCCGTTTTCTAAACCTCTCCAGCAGTTTAAGCTTGAGGCTTTCACAACTGCAATAGAGATCAAACATCTTAGAGATGGGTTATGATCTCTATTACTGTATTAGATACTTTTGGAGATTTGGTAAACATTCACTCATATGTATAATACATGTTTCTTCATATAAATATGGTTTAATTTATATGAATTGTCCAAATAATTAAGTGATATCAATTGGGTTATGAGGTCGACTTACCGCATAATGAAGTCCCAATGGTTGAACTGATATACTTAAATCATATAGTTGTTCCTGGTTCGTATAATCGAGTACGGACAAACCGATAATACAATGAACTAGTTTGTAATGTGTACTATAGCGCCGCTTCATGGGCTAGTGATGTGGGACATCAAGTACAATTACATAGATATTAGCTGGGAGCTAATGATCGAACAGACCCGACTGGAATAGTATTTAAGATTTCGAGTCATAATACTATTTCATTGACTGTCGAGCAATTTCCTCTGACCTGAGTAGTCCAGAGTAATTCCATTGTGAAATGGTGTACTTTGATACAAGTAAACGCCTTTCGTAAAAGGAGGTTATAAAACTTGTTATTGGGTATATCAGGAAGCAAGTGGGAGAGCTTGGACTAACAAGATGGGATTGTCCTCCATTTTTATAATGGGATACATGTCTTACCGGCCACTTGGAGAGTCGAAACTGTGGAAAATACGTGGCCACGTCCAGATTCGTATCATAGTGATAAATCTGGTTTTACAGTCTGTCTCAAAGTCCAAGAAAGGTTTGAACCGATTGAGGATGACTCAAGTCTTGCCTCAAGTTCAAACTTAGACATAAAGTGACAACAGGAAGTTGACAGCACACTGGCTCTGAAGGCCAAGTGGGAGATTGTTGGGATATGTCCTTCGATCCTACGTGTGCAATCGATAAAGTCATAAGGTCGTCTATGGATGTTTAAATGATTATTCGATAATATTAATTGTTGGGAACAATATAATATTGATCGATAAATCATACCTACAGGGTCACACACGAGTCGGAATTACGTTGCTTGTCATATTGATTTAGAATCAATACGTATGGATTTTCACATGCATGGGATGCATGGCTTGCATGGATGCATGTCACATGGTGTGACATGGCATGCCACACAAGCAAGGGGACCACATCCATGCCAATTGGCATGGTGATGTGGAAATGACCCTTTACCTCCCCATTAACCACCATTATTGGTGCATTATGATGCACATAATGGGGGGGTTACAAGGAGAGGTTAATTGTGGTGAATAAAGAGATGAAAACATGGTTTTTCATACCACTTTATGATCAGCCACGAAAATCAACACAACAAGAGAGAAAAGAGTGAGAGAATCACTCAAGAACAAGTAAGCAAGTTCAATTCCGGGTTCGTGTGCAACACGTAGAGGCCGGGCCATTTGTGCGGCTTCAACATCCGGGCGATCTAGACAAGAGGAGTGACGAGGTCATTCACAAGGAGAGCTTCGAGAGGCTGATCCATTTGAGGTGGTTCAATCGACTCAACACCACCTCAACGACATCAACAAATCACTTCGTCACCAAAAGTAAGATTTCGTTGATTTCTCTATATATATATATATTGGATGTATATATATATAAATATATGTGTGTCTATACATATTTGTGTGCACTAAGATCATAGCATAGTAGATCTATTGCTTTACACGCTTCCGCACACACGGTATATCGATTGGATCGGTATACCGGTACCTTCATAAACATGTTTCGGTGACTAAGGAAGAGTCAACTTCTTGTTGCTTGAGAGGACAATTAAAACTTCCAGTATCCAAACTGCTTACAACGGAAGCACTTGCCCCTTGGGCTTGCTTGTCCCGTTCCGTGGTCCAGATATATTAGGCCCACTGGGTTTCCGTATTTGCTTCTTCTTCCTTTTGCCGCCCGAAGGCCTAGGAAGAGTCAATTTCTCAGCCATAAGTGTTTTGAGGACCCTTAAAGATTCTCTCAGCCGCTAGAAGTTCAATCAGGAGCTCCGCCAATGAGTAAGACCCCTTATTCATATTAAAGTTCAGGCGGAACTGCTCAAAACTTCTCGGCAGAGACTGGAGCACAAAATCAACCTGGGTTACCCCATTGATAATTGTTCCCAGAATCTCTATCTCATTAAGATAGCCCATCATTCTAAGAACGTGATCCCTTACGGGCGTTCTTTCTGACATGATGGCCGTCATGAGTTGCCTCATTTCACTTTGCCCGGCTGTCCTGTCCTGATAACCAAAAACTTCTTGAGGTTAAGCATCATATCATAGGTAATGGTCATGGCATGATCCGATGTCGCAGCACTTTTGACATGAAGGTCATAATGTTGCTCTGCGTCATCTCATAGCCTTGATCCATTTCCAATGAGCTTCCTTTCCTCAGTAGTGGAAGCATCATTTGGTTCAGCAGGTCAATTGACTTGGAGTACATATTTGTACTCCTCCGCAATTAGGATAATGTCCAAGTTTCTTCTTTAATCCATACAAACAGGTTCAGTGAGTTTGTTGACTTTTAATGGGAATAATACCATATGAAACAAACAATGAGTTTAATTCGATATCATTTCCCTCAAATAATATCTTTAAACTACCAATCATTTCCAAAATCCCATCAGACTAGCATGCCACGTTCTTGTGGACGTATACTAATCCAAACGATTTTATAATTGGATTTTTACTTCGGTCTTACATCATTATAGCAGTGACTCCGATGGGGAGGATACTATAAAGCGTACCTAAGTGTGTACCATTTCTCAGTACTAAGTCCACCGCTCGGGAACTACATGTCCACCGCAAGCCACGTTCTTGTGGACGTTTACGTTGACATGCGGTCCTCCACGACTTTCTATAACTGTCGAGCCTCAATTAATCCCAAAGTTCCGTTTCCATTTAGCAAGCCACGTTCTTGTGGACGTTTACTAAAACAAACAACTTTATTAATTGAATCTCACTTATTTAAATGTCATAGAATCTTAATTAACCCAAAGTACCATTTCCATTTAGCAAGCCACGTTCTTGTGGACGTTTACTAAAACAAACAACTTTGTTAATTGAATCTTACATTTATTAAATTTCACAATTTTATTAATCAAAGCTTGATATCTCGTAAGTGAAACTCGAAGTTTCTAACCAGCGATCAATCATGCAATTGAGCCCTATCTCTCACTAGGTGAGGGAGCCAATCAGACAATCGATCTAGTCATCGAATGACTCGAAAGTCTCTAATCTGTGTCATCGACATAACCAAGCGCTTTGGCTCCATTCCACTCCCCGGGGTGAGAATGAGTCGAGTTGAAATTAGTCTTTGAAAGACAGATTAGGCATTGCTTTTGAGAAATATAATTGTTCAATTTTTATAAGTGGAATTTTAATTCGAATTTTGATCCAGTGATATCCGTGTATCGACTTTATCCGATAGGGAGGATGACACTAAAGCCAACTCGTAAGTTAATACACATCACATTCAAAACAGAGAATGGAGACCGCGGGATTGTTTCCAATCCCTCTCCCACTTAGTATTTTACGATAAGGGATAACATGCATAAACAATTAAGCATAATAATAAAGCACGTAAAACAAGCAAAAAGCAATTAACGTGGTCCCGATTATTATGGCCTTAAGTGTTCTCCAATGCACGTCTCTTGGATCTCGTTGCTTGTCTCGGTCTCGGTCCACCACCGACTCGCTCGAGGGTCAAGAGACGAACTCCTCCCACTGGAGTCTCGTCTCGAGCCTCGTTGAGTCGTCCGTGGGGTCGAACGAACCCCAGCCCCGCTGCTGCCCGTCACGAACACGGGGTGTGTTCGATGGCTGCCCGTTGCCGGTTCGTCTCCTCGACTCTCGTTTCTCCGGGTTTCGATCTCGTCTCGATCCACCAAAAATAGCAAGAAAAATTACAAGAATAAATCTACTAAATCCGGCATCGATCCTATACAGGGTGATCGATCCTATACATGCCCGGAAAAACAACGGAAATAAATAAATAAACCTAACGACTCAACCCGTCGTTTTTATCTATTACAAACAAGCAACATTTCCAAAACAAAACAATCTCGACAAGCCCGAGAGTTTAACAAACCACAACAAAAATTATCATACAACATCCCATAATGTTGGCCATAATAATCGGGTTCAACCTGCAAGGTAAATCGTACGAACTATACAACAAACCGATAACCGTCTCTGATACCAATTGTTGGAAATCGACTATCCGGGACACACCGTTCGAACCCTCGAACATCCGGACGTGCCCAATCGACTCCAGGAGTTCACCTCCGAACAGCCATGGCCACCCGCCAAGCAGATCGCGCATCCGCCACAGCCAAAGCCGCGGCTCGCAATCTGCCCGGAGCAAGCGGCCGCCTGCCCACCAGGCGAGCGCTCGCGCAGCACCGCAAGCGAGCGCTTGCTGCCCAGGCGAGCGCCTGCTGCCTGACGCGAGCGGGCGCTTGCCCCTCAAGCGGGCGCTTGCCTGCTTCGAACAGCAGCGCGATGCTGCTGTTCCGGGCCGTTTCCGATCCGTTTTTCTCCGTCCAGCCACCGATCCGGCGGTTCTCAACCGCACAGAGGCTGGAGAAAAACTATTCTTAACCCCGATTACCAATCGATGGTCCGTTGTATAATTACGTACGAGATCGAATCGAAACAATGCGGAAGAGGGTTTCGATTCCATACCTTTGTCGCGTGATTCGGAGAAGCCGAATTGACAGAGACCTCGAGACTTCTAGCGTATGTCCTAGCCCTCTTACTCCAGCCGATGTGTGGGCATCGATCCGCTTGGAGCTCCCCGTCTCTTCCCTTCTCAACCACCGTGAATATATTTCTCTGTCTCAGAAATATATTTGCGCTAACAAATTAATTTCCACAGAGAACTTCTGCCTCAGAAATATAATTGCGCAAGCAATTAATTTCTACAGAATGTTTCTTGCGCTAATCTGAATTAATTAGGCAGAAAAGATAATTGCGCTAACAATTAATTTTCTCTGCAGAATTAATAATAGCGGCGAAACGTAGGTTACAGAGAGAGGGGGGGGAGGGATTTATATAGGCTACACTAGAGGACCTCTAGGCAATTAATTAATTAGGCTTAAATTGTAATTTAATTAACTTGGTGTCCCAAAAGGAAAACCTTAATTAAATTCCACAATTTTATTTATAATTAATTCCACTATAAAATTATAAATGATTTCCCAATTAATTAATTCAAATTATTCCGTCAATAATTTTTCCACCGTATTACATATGTGACATTTCCCCGTGTTTAAGATATCGCATGTCCAAAAATTAATTTTAATTACTAATAATTAAATTAATTCATTTCTTATGATCCGAGATTAGTACCACTCATCCTTATTATCATGTGGAACGAATCCACCTGCAGGGTTTACATGATAAACTTTATGAGCTCATCTCGGGGACATCATCAACCCAGTAAATGGGACACGGTTTCCTGTCTATAATCTACAGCATGCCGTGTGTACAATTCCGATTCCCAATATACCGAGGATCTCGACTAATCAATTAGTCTCAATCATTGGCACATCAAAGAACCGAGCATTGGACACACGCACCTATAATTATATAGGGATTAAGAACTCACATATCC
Source organism: Euphrasia confusa (assembly GCA_954870475.1). Lineage (NCBI taxonomy): Eukaryota > Viridiplantae > Streptophyta > Magnoliopsida > Lamiales > Orobanchaceae > Euphrasia > Euphrasia confusa. The sequence goes on along the minus strand of OX940957.1, from coordinate 16,739,473 downwards.
GTAATATCTGAGGTCTAGTTCGATTACTCCGATTAGTATAAATCGAACGCCCTCCCGTGGTCCTGCTCAATACACCAAGTGTACGAGTGTAACATGATAGTCAAGACCGACTATCTACCAGTCACACTACGACGTACCGATGGATTGTCCCTGTCCATCTAAGTCGTGAGCTACTGTTCGATAGTATACGAGTAACCGATAGTATGATCTTCCGCGTGTCTCCTCACGCCATACTATCTACAACGTATATATCTAGGACTGTTGCATTAAATGCAATCATGCTTGAATCATACATAGATTAAGGCATAGATAAGGAGTTCCGTATTTGCACTAAACTAGACATTTAGAATACAACTCCATCACCCCCCGCCTCCGGTGATGGCGGTGAGTCGCCGGACTCACCGCCCGGGGCTGCCGGAGCAGCCCCAGCGATCGGCGCACGATCGCGAGCCCCCGGCGGGGGCTCGGCTAGGGTTTCGGCCGCGGGTTCATCCCGCGGCGATGCTCGGGTCGAGCCCGGCTCCGTTTGGTGGTTCGCGTGTTTCCGGCGATGGGATTTTGGTCGGGGTTATCGGTCCCGCAATTTTTTGATACCCCGGGATATCGATTTCCAGCAATTAGTATCAGAGCGTTTGGTTTCGTGTTCATGTATGTGTTCAATTGTGTTCTACCTTGCAGGGATTCCGACTATCATGGTTTAATTAATTGTTAATTATTCGTTTAATTAATTTCTATTTAATTTTACCATGATTATTCGTTATTAAACTCTCGGACATGTCGAGATTCGTTTTGTGTGGATGAATGCTTGTAATAGTAAAAATTCGGGGGTTGACCGAATTTAGATTTATTATTATTGTTCTATGTTTTCCGGAAAGTGTATAGGGTCGATTTCATGTATAGAATTGATACCGGAATTGTAAATTTATTTCTTGTAATTTATTTACGTTGGATTGATGCCGAGACGACCGCCCGGGGGGGGGGGGGGGGGGGGGGGTCGATCATCCCCATGATCGATCCCCATGAGGAACGATCGACCCCACGCCAAGGGGCTGCCCGCTAGGTTTTCCGGCCACGCCGGCCACCGGTGGTGGTGGCGCGTGGCTAAGGGGCGGAGATGGTGGTGGTCGGCGGTGGGGGTGGTGTGGGGATCCCCAACCCATGCTACTCCTACCAACTACCAAGATTCACTTTCCTAATTGATTCGGTTTTTCCTATTTGATTTTTCCTATTTTTGGGAATTCTCATGGATTAGGAAAAGAATTAATTGGAATTAATTTTATTTCCTTATTCTATTATGGAAGTCTTCTAGAGTATTCCGAGTTCTACTTGGAATAGGATCCTAGAGATTTAATAGAATTGGAAAGGAATAAAAGTTAATTTGGGATTGATTTATTTCCTAATTGATTATTCCTATTTTATGGGAATTTTCATAGTAATGGAAATTAATTAATCATGGAAAGTAGAAGAGTCCTAATTTATTTTATTTCCTTATTCTATTATAGAAGTCTTCTAGAATATTCCAAGTTTGACTTGGATAGATTATTATAGAGATTTAATAGAATTAGATAGGAAAATAAATAAATAAAAATATTAATAATATTTAATTTTATTTTTTTGATTTATTCGATTGACTTAATTTTCGAATTAAGTATCTTTTGGATTTATTAAAAATAAATAGATTTAAATATTGGGATTAATATTCTCGTCACATGGAGCATTCAAAAACGAAGACTGAAGACTAGAAGACGCATACAGAGATGGAATAAAGCCATGATAGTCGGAAAATAATTTTTCTAGCATTATTTTGACTATGTGCTATGTGCTTTATTGCTTGTATGCATGCTTATGTGTTTAATTATGCATTAGATAGCGTATCCCTTTGTTGTAAAAAGCTAAGTGGGAGAGGGGATGGAAACATTCCCATGGTCTCCATTACTGTTCTCTTGGTGACTCTTATGGACTTTTGAAGTTCGTATAGATGTGTCATTGGAGGAGAATTCTTGTAATTCCTTTTACAAGAGACATTGATTAAGTTTATCAAACAATGTCTAATTTGTCTTTCTGAAACTGACTTCAAGTCGACTCATTCTCACCCCGGGGAGTGGAATGGAGCCAGAGCCACTTGGTCATGTGGATGACACAAATTAGAGACATTCGTACCATCCTTTTGAAGGTGGGTCGATTGTCTGGTCGGCTCCCTCATCTAATGAGAGATAAGGTTGTTCGCATGGTGAATCACTGGTTAGAAACTTCGAGTTTCACTTATGATTCTCCGCGTCTTGATTTACGAAAATCGAATGGATCAAGTAATTGGGAGTCAACTGTAAAAATATTTTGGTGTAGTAAACGTCCACACGAACGTGGCTTGCTACACTGAATGGGATTTTGGAATAGTTGATGTAGACAGTTATAGGGAATTGTGAAGAACTGTGAGTTGTCGTAAACGTCCACACGAACGTGGCTTGCGGTAACGTAGCAATTCCAAATGATTCACCTTAGTACTGAGTAATGGTTTACACTTAGGTACGCTTTATAGTATTCTTCCCAACGAAGTAACGCTATAATGATGTACGACCAAAGCGAATCTAATTGCTAAATCATTTGGGTGGGTAAACGTCCACACGAACGTGGCTTGCCTTACCTGATGGGATTTTAGATGTAATTAGTAATTTAATGATATTATTTGAGGGAGATAATATCGAATATTAAATTGATTGTTTGTTTAAATGTGCTTATAGGTTTAGAGAATAGCTATGAATCCACTTTCTATGATACTCAAGGAGCATAAACTCACTGGCCCCAATTACATTGATTGGAAGAGAAATTTAGACATTGTCTTGACTTCTGAGGAGTACATGTTTGTACTCCATGAAGTATGCCCTGCTGAGCCCACGGCTGCCTCAACTAATGAGGAAAAAGAAGCATATCGGAAGTGGAAAAAGGCTGATGAAATGGCTAGGTGTTATATTTTGGCTTCAATGTCGAATGTACTCCAAACCCAACATGAGTCAATAGCCACTGCCTATGATATGTTATTTAACCTCAAGGAAATGTTTGGGGAGCAAGATCGTGCGGCAAGGCAAGAAGCCATGAGAGTCCTCATGACAACTACTCAGTCTGAAGGAACGCCCGTAGGGGAGCACGTTCTCAAGATGATGAGTCTGTTGAATGAGCTTGAGATCCTAGGAGCTCAAATTGACGGGGAGACGCAAGTCGACATCATACTCCAGTCTCTGACCCCTAGTTTTGAGCAGTTTTGCATGAGCTATAATATGGGTAAACTATCTTATTCTCTTGCGCAACTCCTGACTGAACTGAAGGCGGCAGAGGGGATCTACAAGAAGGGCAAGTCTCAAGCGCTTGTAGCTACCAAGTCCAAAGGCTTGAAGCCTGTCGGAGGTAGGGGCAAGAGGAGGAAGCAAGCCTGGAAACCCAGTGGTGTCAAGAAGACTGTACAACGTGTGGGGGCTGCAAAGCCAAGGGGCAAGTGCTTCCGATGCAACAAGTCTGGACACTGGAAGTCTGAATGTCCTCTCAGAGGTACGAATTTTTCTTTAGTCGTAAAAACATAGTCAGCGGTATTATCTACCAGAAATTCTGGTGTGTAGATATGGAACCACTGACGGTATGTGCATTTTGAATGCAGGGGTTCCAGAAAACCCGGCGACTTAGAGAAGAAGATTTCGATTCTACACGGGCAAAAGCTGTAGATGAGGCAGCTGTTGCGGTGGAAGACATTTATCTGCTTTAGTAGTTAAATAGGATTTCATTTCAAGAATATTGCATTATGTACCTTTTATTTTAGAAAGAACGTTTTGTTCTGGATTTCTATTATTAATGAATGGATATTTTATTTCTTTAATCATTGGATGATTTTGATAAGAAATAATGGCATTATCTATTCTGGTACATTAGATAGCAATATATGAATGATAGATCCTAAGTCTACCACGATGCAACGAACCATTCTATAACTTGTTTTACTTGATTAGATATTTCTTTATTAAATCATTATACTTATGAATTCTTGTACTTTCAAACGGTCGAAATTGATTTGATCAATTATAGTTGAAGGAATGGACCTTCCGACCTAAGGATTGAATTTGGAGGATAATACATCTAAGCAAAACCTTTCTGGATAAAGGATAGAATTCGGACAAGTATTAGAAATGATTAGATATGCAGACGTATGTGTAATAAGAAAGGTACGAGTAATTCTGTCAAGAATACTCGATGATGGATTAGAATACTTAATGTGCCATAAAAGCAAAGTGTTTTGACTAGTCAATGGACACAAAAGCTATTATGGGGAACCATCAAAGTATATCCATTGGGAGCCTGCGACTTAGTCGTGGAGGCCATCACCTATCTGAATAACACATAGCATAATCAAAGATTGGGACTCAATCCCAAAAAGGCCGCGCCATACACTTATGTGTAGAGATGGTGCGGGAATCTAAAAGTAAAAGAGAACGAGTTGTTCGGAACTACCTATGTTCTATGGATATTCCTGGATACAACGGCATATTAAATATGGTTGTAGGATATCCTAGATGAACGAAGTATTGTGTGTTCTATAGTACTATAAACCAGAAGGACGTCTATCGTCCGGTTCATAGAGGAAGACTATTAGATGAACCACAAAGCCTGAATTAAAGTAATACCTTGGAATGAGAAGAAAAGACAAAAGACTGGGAACCAGCCAAACCGAGTAGAAATACACCACACACTACACCTATTGTTAATACTGTTATACACCGGGACGCCATTGTAGTGGGAGGTTGTTGGAACAACCAGAAATGTTCATAAAGACTAGAGGAGTTCGGACTCTGGATCTAGTAGAGATGAAATCGATCCCTAGCTCTGCATAAGGGCAGTACTAGATCTAAATGAGCCTTCTTGGAGAACAATAAGGTTTATTGTTAAGAGGCTAGATCATTTAGAGTACAAGCTTAGTAAATCCATTTATGGATAGTAACAAAGCTATAAATCGTGGAACTTGCGAATTGATGAGATAGTCCATTTGATGGATTCATCAAAAGGCAAAGAAGATAAGTGTATTAGAGACATAATGGAAACAAGGTGGTGTTTCTCGTAGATTCTATGTAGATAACATTTTATCATTGGCAACAATGTAAAGATATTGTCAGACATAAAATAATGGTTGTCTAAAAGAATCAGAATATAAGATTGAGTAGAAGTTAGAGCATGTTCTTGAGATCTTATGATCTAGGGAAAAGAACATTGTACTTCTCCTAGATATCTTATACGATTATGGTTTTATTTAACATGCATAATTCTGAGAAAGGTTGTTGCCTTTCAGAGACAGAATATGTATATCTATCTAAGGTCATGTGTTTCGTGCACATAAAGGAGATAGATGATACAAAGAAGTTTCCTACACCTTGTGTGGAAAGCTTAAATGCAATGTTGAAAAACAAGAACCCGATATCAACTATGCGGTTTGCGTAGTGGGAGGATATCAAAGTAATCTGGACAAGAAATTTTCGGATGTTGTGAGCAAGACGAAATCTTCTTGGATTACATATTCTCAGATCTCAAATCAGAGAAGGACCAGTGTAAGTCGATATCAGACTATGTGTTCACTTTTGGAGAGGTGGAACCTTAGAATGAAAGAGTGATAAGCAGGATGCTTCTCGGACTCTCTCATAACCGAATAGCAGCCTCAGAGGCAGCGGAAGTTTTGGTTAGGTTCCGGGATAACCTCTAAGACTTGGATATGACTCTTAGTTTTTACCAAAGGCTATTTCATAGCGGTGCATGGTAAACTGGAAGAAGTCATAAGTCTAAAAGTGATGATAACACACAGTGCAAGTACCACCTGATACGAGTCATCGTTGAGGGAGACGACGTAGTAGTCACCAAGATAACTTCAGAGCGGCAACCTAGAGTGCTCACTCACATAGTACTTCTTGGAAGTACACTTTAAGCACGTGATGAGTATGGGAGTCGGGAGTTTGGAGGAAATGACTAGACCTTAGTACAAGTGGGAGATTGTTGGAGTTGTGTACTTAATGTCTAGATTTAAGTAACGGTAAACTCCCGGTCATAGCATTTAATCTATTAAATTAATAAACAATTGTTTGCGTTTAATTATTTATAATTAAATATATGCAAATCATAGTCCTGGATTTTATACGTTGTAGTTAGTATGGTGTGTCGGGCCCACACAGAAGATCATACTATCGGTTACTCGTATTTAATCAAACAGTGGCTCACGACCTAGATGGACACGGACCAATCCATCGGTATAGTCGTTGTGTGAGAGAGAAAATAATTTGTCTTAATTATTTTATCACACTTGTACACTTGGTGTATTGAGCGGATCGTTGAGATTCATCGATTAGGATTGCCGGCGATAATTGATTCGAGTCTCAGTGTATTTTATTCTTAATCCCCGATATTATTGCGGGTGTGTATATTTAATATAAGTGACTTTGATTTACCAAAGGAATTAACCGATTTAATTATTGGGTTGATTACCGGTTTAGTTGGGTCACTATATTTCATATATGACATGCCGTGAATAATTGACCGGAAAGTATATCCCGTAAGGGTTGATAATATCCCCGAGATGAGTTCATAAGGAATTATTGTGTAAACCTCATGAGTGGATTCGTTCCGCACAATAATTAAGGTTGAATGGTACTAGTCTCGGATTAAAGAGATGAATAAATTAATTAGCAATAAATTAATTTTATTCATGGATATTTAAATCTTAAATACACGGAATAAATAATACTACCGGAGAAATATTATTTGATATAATATGGTTTAATATTGGGAGTGCAATTAATTTATATAGTGTAAAATAAATTAATTAATATTGATAAGGATTAATGGACTTGAGCATTGGGCTCAATTTAATCTTCAATATTGGAAGCCCAATATTCCACCTCCTTTAGATCCCCTACGTAGCCTATAAAAGCACTACATGGCCTTCATAATTCATAACTTGAATAAGACAAGATTATCATACTTGATATTCTAGAGAGTTGAAGGGGATCCATAGGAGTTCGATAGATCGTCGCCCACCCGACGTTCGAACGGAGTGCGAGGAATACGTGGGAAGATTCAAAGGTCTTCATCTTGATTTCGTTTCTCCGCACAACGAATCAAAAGGCATGATCATAAAACTCCGTGTGTGATTTTATGTGAATTGAATTGTGATATGTACATGAACACAAGATCCGGAAAACGACGATCTTCGGGGACGGGGATTCGAGATCCCCGGCGAAGGATCGAACGAACCCTCGGCTGGGAGCCGGGGGGTGGTGGTCGAGCCCTAGGGCTTCGACCGCCGGCGCGCATCGAAGGAAAGCCGCGGCTGGACGCCGCGGCTGGGGGCGATCGAGCCCTAGCTCGATCGCCGAGGGGGACTGCCGCGGGCTGGCGCCGCGGCTGGTGGTGCCCCCAGCCTCTGGTGATGGTGGTGAGTCGCCGGACTCACCGCCCGGGGCTGCCGGAGCAGCCCCAGCGATCCGCGCACGATCGTGAGCCCCCGGCGGGGGCTCGGCTAGGGTTTCGGCCGCGGGTTCATCCCGCGGCGATGCTCGGGTCGAGCCCGGCTCCGTTTGGTGGTTCGCGTGTTTCCGGCGATGGGATTTCGGTCGGGGTTATCGGTTCTGCAATTTTTTGATACCCCGGGATATCGATTTCCAGCAGGAGCTTGTAGATTTCTGTCCTCACGACTTCCATCAGAATCGGGTTGAGTCGCCTCTGCCCATCTCTCTTAGGGATCGATCCCTCCTCTAAGATTATCCGATGCATGCACACCGAGGGGTCGATGCCACAGATATCTCCTAGACTCCACCCAAACGCTTTCTTGTTCTGCTTTAGTATCGCCACGAGTGCTTCTTCATCCTCGGCTCTCAAAGTGGCTGAGATGATCACGGGTTTTTGTTCCCCGTCTTCCAAGAAAACATATTTGAGGTGGCTCGGTAGCGGCTTCAACTCCACCTTATTTTTCGGAGCCTCGATCTCGGCTTCCTGTGAACTAGGTCGCACAAAAGTGGGGTCCGTTAATTTTTCTTCTTCACCGTCAAGGACCTCGGGGCTGCTCTCCTCTACGAAAGCGGCTTCCACTTCGTCATCAACATGGTCGACGAAGGAGCAATTCTCCACATAAAGGGCAGCGGGAGTAGCTTTCCCCGTTCGGACGGAGAACGAGACTTTCTCACCCAGAACGGTCATCTCAAGTGCACCATTCTTCACATCAATCACCGTGTTAGTGGTGGCCATGAATGGTCTCCCAAGTAGAATGGCGTGATCACGCCCATTCTCGGGAACTTCTCCAACATCGAGTACCACGAAGTCCACGGGAACTATTAATCCACCGACCTGTACCAAAATGTCTTCCACAATCCCCTTGGGATATCGAATCGATCGGTCGGCGAGCTGGAGGCACATACGAGTAGGCTTGAGATCGCCCAACTCTAACTTCTCGTACACGGCGTAAGGCATCAAATTTATTCCCGCTCCCAAGTCGAGCATTCCGGACACTTCCTTGCCATTCCCAACGGCAATCATAATGTTGAAACTCCCGGGGTCTCTTTGTTTCTCGGGTAGCTTGTGCTGAAGTATCGCACTTGCTACCTCTGAAACCACCACCTTCTCGTTGTCAACGAACCTCCTTTTTCTTGAAGCGAGGTCCTTGAAGAACTTGACATAGGACGGGATGTTTCGGATGATGTCGAGGAGAGGGAGATTCACGTTTACCTTAGACAAAAGCTGATAAATCTCCGAGAACTGCTGATCTTGCTTCTCATTCCTCAACCGAAATGGGTATGGTGGCACTGGAGGCCTATAGGGATTATCGGCCTTGTGTAAGGCTTCCCGACTCGTCTCTGGTGCTCGCATCGGGTTTTCTACCGGTTTCTCCACCGGTTTTTCCATCGGCTTCTCCACCGGTTTCTCAATCGGGACTCTCTGCTCGGCTAATTCCGCTGCCGGAATGTCCTCTTCCACCTCATCGGTTGGCATTTCGACGTGATTATCAATGACACGTCCGCTCCTAAGCACTGTGACTGCCTTAGCCTGATGTGGTTGACTCGGGATCCGATCCTTCTGATTAGCTTGGGCTATCTCATTCATTCGACTAGCCATCTGCCCAACCTGCGTCTCGATCCTCTTAATCGCCGCGTTCTGGTTAGTCATATTAGAATCCACCACCTCGATCTTCTGCTGGTTATGGTTCAGGATGGCCTGAGTCGAGGCCATTAAGGATGCAAACTTCTCGTCTAGGTCTGAAGTCTTCGGTGGTGCCTGTTGAGGTTGAGGTGGGGGCGGGTAGTACGGCTGATTTTGTTGTTGCTGGTACTGGGGCCTCTGGTAATTCTGATTATTTTGCCAATTCTGATTACCCGAGTTCTGGTACCCTTGGTTCTGAGATCGGTTCGGATTGTTATAATTCTGCTGAGACCCTTGTCCCTGAGTCTGTGGCTGGTCTTGCTTCCACGAGAAATTAGGGTGATGTTTCCATGCCGGGTTATACGTGTTGGAATAAGGGTCATACTTCTGATTCCCTTGTTGGTTGTAACCCTGCATCGCATTCACCTGTACCTCGGGGCCATAGTTATGATCCATCATCTGAGGTGGAGATGGCATGCCTTGACCACAAGTGCTCGAGAAATGTCCTATCTCCCCACACAAGCTACACGGTTCCACTCGATAGATCTGTCGCTTTGGCTGCTCCTCAGTGGTCTCAAGCATCTGAACCTTCTTAGTTAGGTCGGCGACTTGCTTCGCCAACTGAGCATTAACACTCCCATCGAACCTGGCATAGTTACTACTTCCCCTTGAACTTGTTTGCCTCGACTCGGCTGACAGTGACTTGAAAATCTCCGTCATCTCATCACTGTTCCGACTACTGATATTCCCGCCGGCTGCGGTTTTCACCTCTCGTTGATCTTCCCTGCTCAAGCCCTTGTAGAAGAACTGGATGATCGAATTGGGAGTGAGGTCGTGATGTGGGCACTGCCTCAGTAGGCTTCTGAATCGCTCCCAAGCCTCATGGAAAAACTCCCCCGGTTCTTGCTCGAAGGCACATATCTGACCTTTTAAGTCGAAGGTCTTCTGCTGAGGATAGAACCGAGTGATGAACTCCCGGTACATGTCCGTCCAGGTAGTGATCGAGTCTGGCTCCAAGGATAGCAGCCAGTTCTTCGCCCTATCTCTCAATGCATACGGAACACACTTCAACCGGAGCTGATCATCATCGAGTGCTCCGAGGGGAAAGGCATGCAAGGCTGTGTAGAACTCCCTGATGAAGTTGAGGGCATCCTCGTTAGTGGTTCCGGAGAACTGAGGAAGCTGAGCAAGATGGTGTGCCTTGAGGTCGTATCTCCGGGCGGCATCGCTTAGGACGATGCATGAGCTAGCTCCGTTGATTTGTGGGTGCGTCAGATCTCCAAAGAGGGGTGGTTGGGCACGGTTTCCGTTATTTCCATTGTTTCCGTTATTGCCGTTGTTGCCATTGTTTCCATTATTTCCATTGTTCCCGTTATTTCCGTTTCGGATTGCGGCTTCACAGATTTCTTCTTCGTTCATGGTTACGGTTTCGGTCTCGGTCTCGGAGTCAGTAGTTATAGAGTCAGACGAGGAGTCTTCACCTAACTTCGTGCACCGACTGATGCTCGTGCGTCTGTTGATGTTTTCTATCACTGGTGCAAGCTCGGTATTCGCTCTTCTTGTACCTACCATGCACCAACAAAGACAAACACACGAAATCAAACGCACCTGAACAAATAAAATTAATAAAAAGAAAATTAAAAAGAAATTGTTGCAAACACCTAAACACTAATACTAGTGCCTAAAGTGTTCCCCGGCAACAGCGCCAATTTGACAAGAGGTTGTAGTGCGTCAAAAATCAAATAAAAATAACCGAACTTATTGCCGAAACAATTCGCCCGAGTCGATCTCACGAGTAACACTACTATCGGCCGTAAAAATGTTTTTGTGTTTGCAACGAAGAAGAGAGAACGAAGTTTATAGCATAATGCATGATTTGGGTTTGTTTTGTTTTTAAACTAAAAATTAACTAAGAAATAATAATCTAAAATAATAAAGTAACAATGAACAAGAATTAACTGTGTAATAAATGAGGAAAAGACTAGGGATTGAGTTCATCAAACATAACTTTCGGGTTATAAATTTACGAGCAATAAATCTAAACTAGAACGTCCGTCTCCGGTAGATTCTAACGTATTCGATTGAAACTAATCATGTAATCGCTCCTAAGCCTCATACAATCTTATGAAATTCAATTTGACAATTCATCGAACACCTAATTTGCACAAGTAAAGCTTTAAACCTAATTCATGAATGAATCCCTCTTCCCCTAGTTAAATAATTAGCTACTCATGATTATATGTAGGAAACAAACGATGTTTACGAAATTCATAATCAAATCGAATAAATAAAATAAACAAGAAGACAAAGAGATAAGCAATTGAAACAAATTAAATCTAAAGATGAAAAGGAAAAGCTTACTAAATTACTCGTTCAAATTCGAAACAAGGATCGGTGATAATCCCGATTTTCGTCCACGAATCAAAAGCATGAAAATCAAAAATAAAAACCTAGGATCTCGAGTCTCGAGAGCTCTCCAAAACGTGCGGAAAGTATGAGTGAAAAAGTGTGTCAAAACCTAGATTCAAAATCCAACTAATAGTATGCCAAAAACGGAAGTCAAACGAGGTCAAATCTGGACGAGGAGACGAAGCGAGCGCCTGGGGGCAGGAAGCGACCGCCCGCGCTGGCTGGCAGGCGCCAGCTTGGCAGGGAGGCGGGCGCTTGGTGGAAAAAACTGGTTATCTGAAAGTTGGGGCAGGCGGGCGCCTGGGGGTCAGGCGAGCGTCTGGTGGCCGTCTCGGGTGGGCGCCTGGTGGTCAGGCTGGCGCTTGGATGGCTGGGCCATGTAAAGGACTCCAAGGGCTTTCCGTAGAGGTATATATCGTCTCTGTAGGTGGTCGGAGTTGGAAGACCCAAGCTCTCCAAGTTCGCTGCACAAACACTCCGGGGCAGCTGCGTACTGGGCTGAAAACTCGTGAATTACGGCCATATGACGGGGAACCATGACAGGAAAGTGATAGGGCCTTGTAGAACATTTCAATAGCTTTCCGAAAATATATAGATCATGTTTGTACGTGATCGGAGTTGGGAGAACCGACGTGGCCAAGTTTGCAGCGCAATGTCGATAGTTTGTCGGCCAAATCACTTTTACCGTTTTTCAACTAGTTTTTGCTCGTTTTCGCATCGAACACGCTCATACACCTACAAACTCCACAAAACATCAAACTTACCAAGAATCATGAGAATGATGCACAAGAATGACACAAAATGGCATGAGACGACACAAAACATCATAGTAAAAGTAGCACAAGAACATGTAAATCACCTGCCAGGGTTTCCGATTGTTATGGCTAGATTTAATTATTGTTAATTAATGTCATAATAAGTAAAAGAATACTTACCAATAGTTTGCAAAAAAAAAAAAAAAAAAAACAATATTCATAAAATCAAACAAAATTAAAGAAAAAATAATAAACAAAATTTAGGTCTGCAAAAAAAAAAGTGTTAGCAGTAACAAATAAAAACAATATCTGAAATAAACGTCATTTATATAGACACAAATTAGGTTTGATAATTATTATTATTTTTAAATATAATTAATTTGAATTACCGATTTTAATAATTGAATATACTTCTTCATGTGTAGTAATATAATTTTAATTATTCATAATTATAGTAATATAAATAGTAAATAATATTGAATTGATTTAGTTGATTAAAATAAAGATAAGATTTATCTTAAATTTGACATTATTGTTTATATAATATAAATTAATTAAGTAACCCATTAAATATATTAATAAAAAAAATGCAAATTCTCTCTTATCATTCTTTAATTACTCTAATTATTTTTAGCATTATTTAAAAAAATAATAGTATAATAAAAATAAACGCTAATTAATTTTAGTACTATAAATAAATAGTAGTATAATAAAAAAAGGGGGATTTATAAAAAGAGTAAGGACCTGTTCTTTTGGACTTAATTTCAGTCCAGTTCAGTTCAGTTCAGATCGCTTCAGTTCAGTTCAGTTCAGTTCAGTTCAGATCACTTCAGTTCAGTTCAGTTCAGTTCGTTTCAAAATAAATTAAAATAAAATAAACGAAAAATAATTTGAATCTACAATTTTAAATATAAAATCTAGTTACCATTAATATTATTAATATTTTTTTAAAAAATATTTAATAATTTATACAAATTATTATTATTTTTATAAAAAACCAGTTCAGTTCAGTTCAGATCGGTTCAGTTCAGTTCAGTTCAGTTCAGCCGGTTTCATCCAAAAGAACAGGTCCTAAGTTCTAGATGTTTTATGTTAGTGTAATAGTAATCTTTTGTCTAATTGTAAAATATACAATACTTCCGAAACTAACCTTATTTATGTTTATAAGGTAACACAAAATATTAAGAAATCTACTCCGTATTAGTTTTAGAAAATCTAAACTAACGTATTATACATTGTGTTCCTCTTTCCAATGATACAAAACTACCAAAAACCACAATTTCTATTACGCATTGATTTTTGAAAATCCTCTGTTGAAAGGAATCAGAATCCCTTGCACGAAGGTACGACCGTTGAAACTGTGTGATATCACCGGCCGAGAAACCTTATCGACGGCGCAATAGTAGATCCGACGAACAGGATTAACGCTGGTTTGTTCTTCCTCGATTTTTCTTTTCATAAATTAGGGTTTATCTCCAAAGATATTAGAGAAATTGAAGCGGATCTGGGGGCTTTTTTCGGTTCGTTTGTCGTAGGGGGTGTGCGATTTCTTTCCGGTGCTGAGTTGGGTCGGGTACGGAGGCGTCGAGAAGGATTTGATCTCGCTGCATAAGAAGAGGGATGTGATATTACAGAATCTGGTGGAGGAGGCGAAGCGGACCGACGACGGCGTGAGCGGGAAGAGCAGATCGAAACACTGCTGGCTTTTGATAATTGCTGTTGTTGCTGCAGAAACCATTGGCAGAGAAAAAGGAACAACCTCTCAACAAGGAGTCGCTGAAGCGGAAGAACAACAATACAGAGGCTCCGATCATCGGTGCGAAAAAAACGAAGGAAGTTTTGTCAAAGAAGAAGCGCAACAAGACGCTCACGTCAACACTGACCGCCCGTAGCAAGGTTACCTTAAATTTGTAGAATATATGTTCGATTCAATTAGTACTTGGTTGTTCGAAGATTGTATCTTTATTTATTTATTTATCATTTTTGCAGGAGTGAAAGGAAGGCCATGTGTGATTGTAAGTTTTATTTTGAATATAGACTTTGAATGTGTGGTTAGTTTGGCCGTTCAGTTTAGTGTGCACTTATGAAGTGGAAACACTTGTGGTACATTAGTAAGAATGATGTCGAGTGGTTGTCATGCTACAATGTACAGTATGGTCTAAAAGCTTGGCTGTTTTTGGAGGATGAATCAAAGTATTTCTGAACATTTTATTGGCATTTCCACATTTCTTGTTTATAGCTTCTTGTTAGTTTCGTTTATATGTAAAGAACTATGATATGATAAATTCAAAATTTTAAATTACAAAGGGTAAATCAAGTAATGATATTACAAAACTAAGAACGGAACTAGCAAAAAAATTAGAAACGAACCTAGTAAAAAATTGGTAATTGTATTAAAAAAAAACCATTAACAAATCTAGATAAAAAAATTGATAATTATACTATACAAAACTATGAATGAAATTAGTGAAAAATTCAATCTAATAATGACATTCCAAAGCGACATTCCAAAGCCTCCTACTCAAAGCATCAGATAATCAATTTATTATAGTTTCTGCTTCAATAAATATAGTTTTTGCTATTTTATTATTAATAGTTTTTGCTATTTTATTATAGTTTTTACTTGAATAAATATAGTTTTTGCTATTTTATTATTAATAGTTTTTATTTTATTATAGTTTCTACTTGAATAAATATAGTTTTTGCTATTTTATAATTAATAGTTTTTGCTATTTTATTATAGTTTCTGCTTCATCGTTAATAATCTAAATAACTTTTAATTATAATGTTACTCAAAACTATAAATTTCAATGGTATTACAAAAAATTAGGAATGGAACTAATTATTATATTACACAAAACTAAAAACTAAGAGCGAAACTAATTAAGATCCATCGCGCCTGGTGAATAAACCCAGGGTCCCTTAAACGCTCTCTTTGGCCAAACATATCTTCGGCGTAACCACGACCCTACCCATTCTATCCTGGTTCAACCCGTACCTCACAGCTTACTCTTTCCCACCATGCGTGACGAACATGACCAAGTCGCCATCCCGACCCATTAGCGCCAGGTGGACCTGCTCGGGTCCACAACCCAATTCTCCGACTCGGCGAATAGGTGTAGTTCCCGACAATGGATTATGGTCGTGGTCCTGCTTCTTCAGGTTGAATATTTTCCAACCGGCGACAACGATAGGAAAATGTAGCCGATCGATGAAGTACCCAAAATGTAGCTCGGAGCTTGAAAGAGAGTAGACGCCGAGCCAATCGAACTGCGACGGGGAGTCGATTCCGAACCATTGGATGGTAATCGAGTCGCCCGATATGGGAATGGATCTCGAGCTCAGATTGATGGCGACTTGCGATGAGGATGAGAATTGAAGGAGAGTACAAAATCCGAATTAGCTTAATAGTGATTCTCGTGCACATGAATGCCTTGATCCCTTGCTTTCGCTTTGGATCAATATATAGCATGATTTTTGGTTGCGCGCGTTGCCCCTGCCCCTCCCCGCCAACGTCTTCTCCAAGCTCATTGGGCGACGCCTGTCGCCATCGTAATTTCTGTTCCGACGTGATCAACGGACAATCTAACCACTCAAAACAAACTCTCCATATCAGCCGCGCTGCGCTGGTTCGATGAAATCCTCCTTTTCAACTCCAAGCACCAAAACTTCATCGTCCCACTAAATTAAATGAAAGTTAAATTAGGTTACACAATTTAATATTATCAAAAGATTAAAGATTATTAAATACATTTTAAATTTGAAAAATATACTCAAAATATAATTATGAAACTTTTAACTACATCAAATTAGAATAAAGAAACATTAAATTTTCTTAAATTTCAATTAGCCAAAACAATAGTATTTTTTTATAGTATGAATATCTAAAGTATTTTTTTCTCTAAAATTCTCTAAAAATAAAATAAGGAATAAAAGTGATATTTATAAATGTAAATTATATTGTATAAAAAAATAAATAATTACGTTAATTAATTAAAAATAATCCTACAAAATAAAAAAAAGAGTAAGAAATCCAAAAGTTCTGAAAAAAAATTAATCATCAAATGGAATAAAAAATTCAACAAACTTGAAAAAAATACAAAAATCATTATCAAATAAGTTGTTATACTTACAATACAATTATAATCAACAAACGTTAATATTAATTAGTAAAAAATACTTAAAGGTGCAAAAAATAAAAATATTAATGATACAATAATATTAAAACTAAAATTCAAATTAGTAAAAAATACTTACGCTGCAAAAAATTTAAATATTAATAATTAAACAATAATATTAAAATTAAAATTTGAGTAAAAATATACTTACAGGCTAAAAAAACAAAAATATTAATTATCAAACAATCAAATTTAAATTAAAATCGAATTAGTAAAATAATACTTAACTGCAAAAAATACAAAATACAACAAAAAAATAACAAAACTTACATAGAGCCCTGAAAAAAATGTGAGCATGAACAAATAAAAAAAATAGCTGAAATACAAAAATACAAAAAACAAAAAAAAAAACAACAAAACATACATCAAAAAAATAAATAAATGTGAGCATGAATAAATAAAAAAAATACCTGAAATGAAAAGTATACAAAAAACAAAAACAACAACAAAACTTACCTAAAGCTCTGCGAAAAAATAAATAAATGTGAGCATGAACAAATAAAAAAAAGTTGAAATGAAAAGTGA
The DNA here is from genome assembly GCA_954870475.1 of Euphrasia confusa. Taxonomy (NCBI): domain Eukaryota; kingdom Viridiplantae; phylum Streptophyta; class Magnoliopsida; order Lamiales; family Orobanchaceae; genus Euphrasia; species Euphrasia confusa. Next base: position 16,722,456 of record OX940957.1, on the reverse strand, counting down.
GAGGTAGGGAATAAATTTGAATTACCCTAAATTTTGATATTATTGTTTGGATAATATAAATTAATTAATTAATGATTAAATATATTAATAAAAAATGCAGATTCTCTCCCATAATTTCTTAATTACACAATTAATTTTATTAGTATAATAGAATAAACTTAAAGGAGATAAATAAGGAATAAAGGTGATATTTTGAATATTTCAGTTAATATTTACTAGAGTATATTAAAGAGATTATAAAAAACTAAATTATATTATATAATGAATAAGTGATTAGCCATTTTATTTGCTTATCTTAGAGCACTTTTACACCCTTTATTGAGTCAGTTTGAGTCGGTTACGTGATGCAGGTAACATGTGGCGCACTGGGCAAAAGAGGCAAGGAAATCCCCTTCTTTGGGCAAAGTTCTGGAGCGGTAGTGAGAAGCAACAGTTTGACCACATCGGGCAAATGGGTAAGGTCACGAAGCAGAAGACCCAGAATTATTACCAAGTACCGTGGCTGGTCCGACCATCTGTGGAGGAGAAGAAATACCTGCGGATTTCAGTTTGGGTAGAAGACGCGGCAGACAGGAGATTCGCTGCGGGCAAGCTGGCAGCATACCAGAATCCCTGGATTCGGGGGATCTGACTTATCCCCAACTCCTTTGACCGCTGACGCCTATTCTTTAGGGAAGGAGAAACAGCCGCGGATTCAAATTCAAATTGAATTCTTTAAAAGGCGGGGCGCGACGGGCAGCAGAGGAGACAACATTACGCACCGAGAGATTGGAAGAGCCGCCGGTCCCGCAGTTCGCAGTCGCCGCCGGAGTCGCCGGAGATAGAGATCGGAGCTGTTCGTCCGAGTCTCTTTGTTTGTTTTGAGTAGATCCAACCTTCGGGTTGAGAAACAATTTCATGTTTTTATGTTTTTAAGTTTTAATTTCGTACTTCAATTTCCTTCAAAAACGTTTTCGATTTGAAGGCATGAATAATATAGTTCTATTTCCCTTATTTACTTTGTCTTTTAATTCCTGTATGATTGGCTAAGTTATTTTGCATCTGGGCAGGGACGGATCGAAGGTGAAATTAGGGTTTAGTTAGACCGCGAGGTTGGAGGGGCTGAACTAACCGGTTGGGTGTTTGTTCCCGAGGCAAAGTTGGTTGAGGTTTATTTCTGGGGAGTTTGGGTAAACTAGGACGACCACTAGTGAACCTTTACAAACTGGGATACTGGTGATTGGCAAACCGCATAGATGTACCTTGTAGTATTGTTGCGGGCATAGCACTAGAACTTGCAGGAGATGCGGTCGTATGTTTCGAGCATGCTATTGGCCGAGCGGGTCTGTCTAGAGGGTAATGCGGGTTTGGGAAACTAGATCCATGTTTGGTCGCATAGGTTATCGAATTGTTCAGATCCAGGGGATTAGGCAAAGTGTTAGCTAGCCTTTTCTTTACACAGTAAGGATAGATGAGGGGTGGGGCAACTGTTGGGCGTGACGCAATAGGACCACTTTTGTCTTATGCACCCTATAACTGCTGACAAACCGCTGGTAAAAATCCTTAGTGCCAATGAACGGTAGTTTGCCCTAATGATCCTGAGTGAAGTTGTCTGCCCGGATGCTTTGTTTCCCATTTGATTTAAGTTTTCCTTTTAGTATTCTATTAGATCTGAGTGTTTGGTTTGTTTACTTTTTAGATCTGTTTACTTTGCATGTTAGTTTGGTTAGCCGTAGTTAGGTCAAAGTGTGAAACGATTGCAAAACCGCTGTGCCCACAGCACCCCAAACCAAAATCTTTTTGTGACAACCCCTTGGGCAAAGCCGAAATCACCTACTGTAATTGCCTCCTTGTGGGACCGACCCCACGTACTTGCCATTATCTACGTTTTGTAGTAATAAGAGTACTGGCTAAATATAAATTTCATTTTGACAGCTTGTTTGCTCCCACGACAAGCATACGGGCTCGTCAAAATTGGCGCCGTTGCCGGGGAGGCAAATTTCCAACAGTAAGTCGTCTGTGCTAACAGTTTGACTTGTTTTGTTTATGCAGGATTCCACTTCGGGCAAAGAGATTGTACCCTGGTACGACCCTGAGATCGAAAAGACCGCGAAGCGAATCCGAAAAGAGACAAGGCTAGCCAAAGCATTAGCACGTGCCGCCCAAGAAGCCGCCCGAACACCAAGGGCAGAAAATCCGAGAAGGGCAAGGAGAGGTGAACCAATTACCCCACCAAGACCTTCACCGGAACCAGCCACGATGGCAACCCTCAGGGAAATGATGTTCCCTGCCAATCTGAACCTCCAACCATCAGGCATCACTTTGCCCACCATCAACGAGAACTGGGAGATGAAACACAATTTCATCCAAATACTGCCTAAGTTCAGCGATATGCCCATGGAAGACCCACAGAGGCATCTTCAAGACTTCGAGTTAGCCTGCGGAACTATAAGGGGAGGGCCCCCTTTGAGTGAATACATCCGACTGCTAGCTTTTCCCTTTTCACTTGGGGATGGAGCACGAGAGTGGCTCTACACTCTGCCCGAAGGACAAATCACTACTTGGGCACAGCTCCAGCAGAAGTTTTTGGAGAAATACTTCCCTGCCGCCCGAATCCAACACATGCGAAGGAACATCAGTAGCATTAAGATGGGGGCGGGCGAAGAGTTTCCCGCATATTGGGCACGGTTTAAGCAGATGTTGGCAAAGTGCCCTTAGCACCAGATCCCTGATCACGACTTGATCCAATACTTTGTGTCTGGGCTAAGGATGCACGAGAGAACCCTCTTGCACGCTGCCAGTGGAGGGTCCATCCTGAATAAAAGTGCTGAGGAGGCATTTAAACTCTTCAAGGAGATGGCAGAGGAGTTCAGAGATGATGGAAGTGAGTTGCCCAGAACCAATTTGGGGACAACCACAGCTGCGGATTTAAAAATCGACAAACTGTGCAGCGCAATGGAGAAGTTTATGAACAGTATGGCCACCGGGCCAAAGAGGGGAGTAAAAGCTTGCCAGATCTGCCAGGGCACAGAGCATGCCACTGATGAATGCCCCTCACTATATGACGAGGAGGTCAAAGCGATGGGACAGAGCAACGGTAATGGGCAAGGAAGGGGGAAACCATACTATGATAATAGGTATGGGAACAACTACAATGAGGGGTATAATGGTAACCAGAATTTCCAGCGCTACAATCAACAAGGGCAGTACCAACAGCAAGTCCCAGGGATGTACCACCAGCCCGCTCAGACCAAAGGGCCTACCTTGTCTGAAATGATGGAAACTTTGGTCAAAGAGAATATTAAGTTCCAGCAAGAGAATGCCAAAGCCCACCAAGAGAATGAGAAATTCAAGCAAGAGACTAGAGGGCAGTTCCAAAATCTAGGAGCCCAAGTCTCACATCTTACTCAAGTGGTGGCAAAGCTGGAACAGAAAGGAGGTACTTTGCCCCCAAAAGTCGAAGTGAACAATGCTCATGTTAATGCCGTCCAGCTCAGGAGTGGCAAACCACTTACCATAGTGGAAAAGTCTACAGTGAAGGACAAAGATTCCGTGTTAGATGATCCCCCAGTCATTGAGGAAGACCCTGGGACAGATATTGAGCAAGAAGAGGCGATAGTCAGGGCAAAGAGGGACAAATCCCCACCACCGAAAATCAAGCCACCCTTCCCGGGCAGACTGAGTAAAAACCGTGAGAAGGAAGAAACTCAATAGATGTTCAAAATGTTCAAAAAGGTGGAAATCAATATGCCCCTTCTGACCATACTGAACGCTATGCCCAGATGTGCTAAGTTCCTGAAAGAGCTTTGCACAAAGAAGGTCAAATATCAGGATGATGCGAAGTTTAAGGTGGGGGAGAATGCCTCTGCCGTGATTAAAAAGACTGGACCTACAAAGTGTGGAGACCCAGGCATGTTCTACATTCCGTGCATCATAGGGCATATGAAGATAGAGAAGGCAATGCTCGATCTGGGAGCATAAATCAACGTTATGCCCAAAACGATGTATGAAGACCTGGAAATTGGGCAACTGAAGCCCACTCGAGTTGTGATCCAACTAGCTGATAGATCTAATGTTTATCCTGAGGGCATACTGGAAGATGTCCTGGTCAAAGTGGTGTTGGAATTCGATATCCCGGGCTATTAAAATTTGCGGAAACAATAACCCGAACGAAAACCTTCGTCGGAGATCACATGAACACCGACTCATCCGCCGGAGTCCGACCATCGGAGACCGTGCGCCCGAAGACGCACAGCCCGCCCCCGGCCGAACCCCCGCGAGCCGGGGTTCGCGCGATCGATGATCGCATCGATCATCATGATCGATGGGGCTGCATCCGGCAGCCCCCGGCAGCAGGTCCGGCGACCTGCCGCCTGCCGTGGAGGAGCCCCCATGTCGCGGTGGGGAGGTGACGGCACCAGCCCGTCACCGCCGGCGATCGCACCCAGCGATCGCCCCCTCGGCCGAAGCCGAGGGCTTCTCCTTCGCGCGCCGAACCCTAGGCGGGTCGATCCACGCGGTGCGGTGGCTTCGCCACCACCGCGTGATCGTCCGTCTACTCCGGGTCCGAACTTCGGATCTTGCGGTCTACGGTATTCTCGATAAACTAAAATCGAACAATTATCAAGGGTGTTTAGATATTGTACCTTTCGATTCGTTGTTCGGAGAAACGAAATCAAGATGACCTTTGAATCTTCCCACGTATTCCTTGCACTCCGTTCGAACGTCGGGTGGGCGACGATCTATCGAACTCCTATGGATCTCCTTCAGCTCTCTAGAATATCAAGTGTGATAATCTTGTCTTATGATTTATGAAGGCCATGTAGTGCTTTTATAGGCTACGTAGGGGATCTAAAGGAGGTGGAATATTGGGCTTCCAATATTGATGATTAAATTGAGCCCACTGCCCAAGTCCATTAATCCTTATCAATATTAATTAATTTATTTTCCACTATATAAATTAATTGCACTCCCAATATTAAACCATATTATATCCAAATAATATTTCTCCGGTAGTATTATTTATTCCGTGTATTTAAGATAGAAATATCCATGAATAAAATTTATTTATTGCTTAATAAATTTATTCATCTCTTTTATCCGAGACTAGTACCACTCAACCTTATTTATTATGCGGAATTAAATCCACTCGCGAGGTTTACATAATAAATCCTTTTGAGCTCATCTCGGGGATATTATCAACCCTTCCGGGATACACTGTCCGGTCAATTATTCACGGCATGCCATATATAAAATATAGTGACCCAACTTGACCGGTAATTAACCCAATAATTAAATCGGTTAATTCCTTTGGCAAATCAAAGTCACTTATATTAAATATACACACCCGCAATAATATCGGGGATTAAGAATATAATACACTGAGTCTCAAATCAATTATCGCCGAGCAAACCTAATTGATGAGTCTCAATCGATCCGCTCAATACACCAAGTGTACAAGTGTGATAAAATAATTAAGATAAATTATTTTCTCTCTCACACAATGACTATACCGATGGATTGGTCCGTGTCCACCTAGGTCGTGAGCAACTGTTCGATTAAATACGAGTAACCGATAGTATGATCTTCTGTGTGCCCATGCAACACCATACTAACTACAACGTATAAAATCTAGGACTATAATTTGCATGTATTTAATTAACAATAATTAAAAGCAAATGAATGTTCGTATTTAATAGGTAAATGAAAGTGTACAAGGAGTTTATAATACTCAAATCTAGACATTAAGTATACTACTCCATCAATCTCCCACTTATACTAAGGTCTAGTCTTATCCTCCAAACTTCTGACTCCCAAACCCTTCAAGTGCTTGAAATATACTTCCTTAGGAAGTATCTTGGTGAAAGGGTCCGCTAGGTTGTCTTCCGAAGCTATCTTGGTGACTATCGCATCGCCCCTCTTGACGATGACTCGAATCAGGTGGTACTTGCGCTCTATGTGTTTTGTAGCACTATGGGACCGTGGTTCCTTACTGTTTGCCACTGCACTGCTATTATCACAATAAATTGTCATAGCTCTGGGCAAACTCGGAATCACATCTAAGTCCTGGAGGAAATTAAGGAACCAAACTGACTCTTTCGCTGCCTCTGAGGCTGCAACATATTCAGCTTCCATGGTAGAGTCTGAAATGCACTTTTGCTTAACACTCCTCCATGATACGGCTCCACCTCCCAAAGTGTACACATAGCCTGATGTCGACTTTCGTCGGTCCTTATCAGCTTGGAAATCCGAATCTGTATAACCCAAAGGAATCAAATTGTCTGCCCCGTAACTTAGAACATAATCCCTAGTATTTCGCAAATACTTGAAAATGCTCTTTACGGCAGTCCAATGAGCCTTTCCAGGGTTACTCTGATATCTCGCTACTACGCCAACTGCATAGCAGATATCAGGCCTCGTGCATAACATTGCATACATCAAGCTTCCCACAGCCGAAGCGTAGGGAACTGATTTCATTTCATCTTTCTATTTTTGTGTCCGAGGAAACATCTCCTTAGAAAGATAAGTTCCTTTACTGAAGGGCAGTTCACCCTTCTTGGAATCTTGCATGTTAAATCGAGCCAGAATCGTGTCTATGTAAGATTGCTGGGATAAGTACAATGTTCTATTCCGGCGATCCCTTATAACCTTGATCCCTAGAACATGTCCTACTTCTCCCAAATCTTTCATATCGAATTGTCTAGACAACCATCCCTTTATGTCTGATAACATTTTCACACTGTTGCCAATGAGAAGAATGTCGTCTACATAAAGCACGAGAAACACCACCTTCTTCCCATCACGTTTCCAATACACACACGATTCGTCCATGCTTTGACTGAATCCAAAAGATTGGACTACTTCGTCAAACCGCAGGTTCCACGATCTCGAGGCTTGTTTCAATCCATAAATGGATCGATTAAGCTTGCACACTAGATGATCTCGCCCCTTAGCAATGAATCCTTCTGGTTGTTTCATATAAATCGTCTCGTCAAGACTTCCATTAAGGAAAGCTGTCTTGACATCCATTTGCCACACCTCATAATCCATATGAGCTGCTATGGATAAGAGAATCCGGATCGACTTTATCTTGGCTACCGGCGAGAAGGTCTCCTCATAATCGATTCCCTCTTTCTGAGTATATCCTTTCGCAACAAGCCGAGCTTTAAAGGTTTCAACCTTTCCGTCAGATCCTCTCTTTCTCTTGTAGACCCATTTACACCCAATTGGCTTTACGCCGCTTGGTGGTTCTACAAGATCCCAGACTTTATTAGAATCCATTGATTCAATTTCGGATTTCATCGCTTTCTTCCAAGAAGGCGCATCTATATCTTGTACCGCATCGTCATAGGTCCAGGGATCGATTTCATGAACTCCAGGTCAAGAGTCCGAAGACTCACCCAGTCCAATCCATCTTTCTGGTTGCTTAACAACCCTCCCACTATGACGGCGTTCCGGTGTATTAACAGTGACAGTAGGTGCAGGTTCTAGTGGTGTATCACTACTCGGTTCGGCTGTATCTAAGTCTTCCTTGTCACCTCTCATCTCATCAAGTATTATGTCACTTTTGGGCTTGTGGTCCATGACATAGTCTTCCTCTAAGAACCGAGCGTTAGTACTTATAACGATCTTCTGGTCTTTAGGACTATAGAACATGCCACCTTTAGTTCCTCTCGGATATCCTACAAACAGCCGTAATTCTGATCTAGGTTCTAACTTTTCGGCACCTTGTTGCAACACATGTGCTGGACAACCCCAGATCCGAATGTGTCTTAAGTTAGGCTTGCGCCCACTCCACAATTCCATGGGTGTGGTTGGTACCGTTTTGGTCGGAACCCTATTCAAGATATACGCCGCTGTTTCCAAGGCAAATCCCCAGAACATAATAGGTAAGTCCGAGTAACTCATCATTGATCGCACCATCTCCATAAGAGTCCTATTCCTTCTTTCTGACACACCATTCTGCTGGGGAGTATATGGTGATGTCATTTGGGAATCAATCCCATTCTCTGCCAAGTATGCCTTGAATTCTCCAGACAGGTACTCGCCTCCGCGATCCGATCGCAGGCATTTAATGGATTTGTTTTGAAGGTTCTCCACAAAAGCCTTAAACTCCTTGAACTTGTCAAAGGATTCGCTCTTGCGGCGCATCAAGTATACAAATCCATACCTTGAGTAATCATCAGTGAAAGTGATGAAATACTCGTACCCTCCCCTTGCCTGAGTAGACATAGGTCCGCATACATCAGAGTGAATCAAATCCAATACTTGTTCAGCTCTTCGTCCTTTACCAGAAAAAGGACGCTTGGTCATTTTACCCTCTAAACAGGATTCGCAGGTCGGAAGGTCCTCTCCTTCAACGCCAGTGATTAAATCATCAGCTTTCAACCTTTGAAGCCTATTCGAGTTTATATGACCTAGCCTCAGATGCCACAAGTATAATTGATTCATTTTAGAAGGTTCCTTTCTCTTATTGGTGTTCGTAGATGTGTTATTACTCTCGGTTAGTTGCATCGTGTTAGACTCAGGATTTAGTACATACAAATCGTCCACCAATGTACCAGAACAGATAATCTCACTGTTTCTTCTTATGATCACAGAGTGGTCAAAAGAAACAGAATACCCATTCATTATAAGTTTAGAAACCGAAATTAAATTCTTTCTAAAATTGGGTACATAAAGACAATTATGTAAAACTAAAACCCCATCACTACTAAAACGTAAGTGAACGTTTCCCACTGCAACAGCCGCCACCTTCGCAGCATTGCCCATGTAGACCACGATCTCTCCCTCTCTAAGTCTCCGGGTTTCCTGGAACCCCTGCAATGAATTGCAGACATGATCAGTGGCCCCCGTATCTACACACCAGGTGCTGGTAGATAACACCACTGATAATGTTTCAGTGACTAAGGAAAATTTCGTACCTTTGATGAGGGGACAATCAGACTTCCAGTGCCCAGACTGGTTGCATCGATAGCACTTGCCTCGCGGCTTGCTCTTCCCAATCCGTGGTTTGGAACCACTGGGCTTCTTTGCTTGCACTTCTTCCTTGGCCATAAGAGCTCGTGATTTTCTGATCACACTTATGATTTTCGTCCTCAAGTTATCGTTTTTAAGCGACTCCTCTAGTGGGCGAAATACAATGAGTATGTCAATCACCTCTTCAGCAGTATCCACACTATGTCTCAACATCATATTGAGGTCATTCCAAATGTCCTCATCAGTTGGGACAATAGCAGATATAGAAGGCTCAACAGTCTGGACAATGTCCAGATTTCGTTCCCAATCATTACTATATGGAACCAGTGAGTTTTCATCTTTAAGTATATCACAAAGTGGGGTCACAGTCATTCCTAACCTATAAGCACATAAAACAAACAAACAATTTAATATCCGATATTATCTCCCTTAAATAATATCATTAAATCACTAATCACATCTAAAATCCCATCAGGTAAGGCAAGCCACGGTGTGTGGACGTTTACCCACCCAAACGATTTAGTAATTAGATTTCCTTCGGTCATACATCTCTTATAGCGGAACCTCGGTGGGAGGAATACTATAAGGCGTATCTAAGTGTAAACCATTACTCAGTACCAAAGTAAATCGTTTGGAATCGCTACATCACCGCAAGCCACGTTGTGTGGACGTTTACGACAACTTCACAACTCTTCACAATTTTCTTACAACTGTCTACATCAATTAATCCAAAATCCGTCAGCATAGCAAGCCACGTTGTGTGGACGTTTACTACACTAAGAGATCTTTATAATTGACTCCCAATTACTTGATCCATTCAATCTTGTAAATCAAGACGTGGAGAATCATAAGTGAAACTCGAGGTTTCTTACCAGTGATTCACCATGCGAACAGCCCTATCTCTCATAAATGAGGGAGCCTAGCAGACAATCGATCCATCTATAAATGAATGGTACGAAGGTCTCTAATTTGTGTCCTCGACATGACCAAGTGGCTTTGGCTCCATTCCACTCCCCGGGGTAAGAATGAGTCGACTTGAAATCAGTTTTGGAAAGACAAATTAGGCATTGTTTGATGAACTCAATCAATGTTTCTCGTAAGAGGAATTACAAGAACTCTCCTCCAATGACCTATCTATATAAACTTCAAAAGTTTATAAAAGTCACCAAGAGAGCAGCAATGGAGACCATGGGTATGTTTCCATACCCTCTCCCACTTAGCTTTTTACAATAAAGGGATACGCTATTCTAGTGCATAAAAGTAAACACACATAGCATGCATACATGTAATAAAGCACATAATATTATCACATAGTCAAAATAATTACTAGAATATTATTTTCCGACTATTATGGCTTTACTCCATCTCCGTACGCATCTTCTAGTCTTTAGTCTTCGTTCTTTGAATGCTCCATGTGACGAGAATATTAATCTCCAATATTTAAATCTATTTATTTTTAATAAATCCAAAAGATACTTAATTAATAATAATTAAGTCAATCGAATAAATCAAAAATAAAATTAAATATTATTAATATTTTTTATTTATTTTATCTTCCTTTTCTACTTCATTAAATGTCTAGAATAATCTATTCAAGACCCACTTGGATTATTCTAGATGATTTCCATAATGAAATAAGGAAATAAAATAATTTAGGACTCTTCTACTTTCCAAATTAATTAGATTCCTAATCCATGAATATTTCCATAAAATAGAAATAATCAATTTAGGAATCCTAATCAATTCCAAATTGATTCTTTTCCTAATCCATGAGAGTTCCCAAAAATAGGAATTCTCAAATAGGAAAAACCCGAACCAATTAGGAAAGAGAATCACCGGACCGGGATAGCACGGGGTGGGGATCCCCGTGCCACCATCGACCGCCGCCCAGCCCACGCACCACCACCACCGGTGGCAGGCGTGGCCGGAACTCCCACGGTCGGCCCTTTAGGGCGTGGGTCGATCGATCCTCATGGGATCGACCATGGGGATGGTCGATCCTTGTCCCGTTCACCCTCACGATCATCTCCTTCGTCACGCGTCTTCTCCGGCGGTCGTTTCGGCATCGATCCAACGCAAAATAAATTACAAAATCTAAATTACAATTCCGGTATCGATTCTATACATGAAATCGACCCTATACAATTTCCGGAAAAACTTAGAACGTAATAATAAATTCTAAATTCGGTCAACCCCCGAATTTTTACTATTACAAGCATTCACCACCAAAAACGAATCTCGACATGTCCGAGAGTTTAATCAAACCAACATACATGACAAAATAAATTAAACGAATAATAAATTAAGCCATAATAGTCGGAAACCCTGCAAGGTAGAACAATTTTATCGAAAATACCGCGAACGTAAACCACGCTCTGATACCAATTGTTGGAATTCGATATCCCGGGCTATTAAAATTTGCGGAAACAATAACCCGAACGAAAACCTTCGCCGGAGATCACATGAACACCGACTCATCCGCCGGAGTCCGACCATCGGAGACCGTGCGCCCGAAGACGCACAGCCCGCCCCCGGCCGAACCCCCGCGAGCCGGGGTTCGCGCGATCGATGATCGCATCGATCATCATGATCGATGGGGCTGCATCCGGCAGCCCCCGGCAGCAGGTCCGGCGACCTGCCGCCTGCCGTGGAGGAGCCCCCACGTCGCGGTGGGGAGGTGACGGCACCAGCCCGTCACCGCGGGCGATCGCACCCAGCGATCGCCCCCTCGGCCGAAGCCGAGGGCTTCTCCTTCGCGCGCCGAACCCTAGGCGGGTCGATCCACGCGGTGCGGTGGCTTCGCCACCACCGCGTGATCGTCCGTCTACTCCGGGTCTGAACTTCGGATCTTGCGTTCTACGGTATTCTCGATAAACTAAAATCGAACAATTATCAAGGGCGTTTAGATATTGTACCTTTCGATTCGTTGTTCGGAGAAACGAAATCAAGATGACCTTTGAATCTTCCCACGTATTCCTTGCACTCCGTTCGAACGTCGGGTGGGCGACGATCTATCGAACTCCTATGGATCTCCTTCAACTCTCTAGAATATCAAGTGTGATAATCTTGTCTTATGATTTATGAAGGCCATGTAGTGCTTTTATAGGCTACGTAGGGGATCTAAAGGAGGTGGAATATTGGGCTTCCAATATTGATGATTAAATTTAGCCCACTGCCCAAGTCCATTAATCCTTATCAATATTAATTAATTTATTTTCCACTATATAAATTAATTGCACTCCCAATATTAAACAATATTATATCCAAATAATATTTCTCCGGTAGTATTATTTATTCCGTGTATTTAAGATAGAAATATCCATGAATAAAATTTATTTATTGCTTAATAAATTTATTCATCTCTTTTATCCGAGACTAGTACCACTCAACCTTATTTATTATGCGGAATTAAATCCACTCGCGAGGTTTACATAATAAATCCTTTTGAGCTCATCTCGGGGATATTATCAACCCTTCCGGGATACACTGTCCGGTCAATTATTCACGGCATGCCATATATAAAATATAGTGACCCAACTTGACCGGTAATTAACCCAATAATTAAATCGGTTAATTCCTTTGGCAAATCAAAGTCACTTATATTAAATATACACACCCGCAATAATATCGGGGATTAAGAATATAATACACTGAGTCTCAAATCAATTATCGCCGAGCAAACCTAATTGATGAGTCTCAATCGATCCGCTCAATACACCAAGTGTACAAGTGTGATAAAATAATTAAGATAAATTATTTTCTCTCTCACACAACGACTATACCGATGGATTGGTCCGTGTCCACCTAGGTCGTGAGCAACTGTTCGATTAAATACGAGTAACCGATAGTATGATCTTCTGTGTGCCCATGCAACACCATACTAACTACAACGTATAAAATCTAGGACTATAATTTGCATGTATTTAATTAACAATAATTAAAAGCAAATGAATGTTCGTATTTAATAGGTAAATGAAAGTGTACAAGGAGTTTATAATACTCAAATCTAGACATTAAGTATACTACTCCATCAATTGGAAGAATTGATATTCCCTGCTGACTTCTACGTGCTCGATATGGGCAGATCAAGTAAAGCCCCTGTGATGATATTGGGCAGACCGTTCCTCAAAACAGCAAGGACCCACATCGACTGCGAAACCGGAAGACTAACGTGCAAATTCGAAGGAGAAATGGTCACCTTTGACCTCTACAAATCCATGAAGCACCCAGCCGACACCGAAGAAATCCAATACATTGACCAAATTGAGAAGGCAGTGGAGGCAAAGGCACTCCAATGTGGCAAGTATGACCATACTGAGATAGCCATTCAGCAAGGGCTTACTGATTTTGATATGGAGGGCGAACCAGAAGAACTGCAAGAGGCAGTTGAGCAGTTAGACTCTCTGGAGGATTTCAAAGGCAACCCGGGCAAACCGATAGAGATTGAAGAAATGATCATGGTGCCTTCCCTTGAAAAGCCACCAATGCTGGAATTGAAAAAACTGCCCAAGCATCTCAAGTATCTATATTTGGGAGATAATGACACTTTGCCCGTCATCATAAGTGCCTATTTGCAAGAGGCAGAGGAGTCAAAGTTGAGATATGTGCTGGGGCAGTACAAACAGGCCATAGGGTGGACTTTAGCTGACATCAGAGGGATAAGTCCAAGCATCTGCCAACACCACATTCTTCTGGAAGATGACTCTGTGCCCGTACGTGATCCTCAAAGGAAGCTCAACCCAGCAATGAAGGAAGTTGTGCTCAAAGAGATCAAGAAGCTTCTCAGTGTGGGCATAATCTACCCAGTGTCTGACAGCAAGTGGGTTAGCCCAGTGCATGTGGTACCAAAGAAGTCTGGAGTTCAAGTCATAGAGAACGAAAGGAATGAGCAGATTGCCACACGACTACAAACTGGGTGGAGAGTTTGCATTGACTACCGCAAACTGAACAAGGTAACCCGCAAGGATCACTTCCCTTTGCCCTTCATTGATGAAATGTTAGAGAGGTTGGCTGGGAAGAAGCACTTCTGTTTTCTAGATGGCTACTCAGGGTATATGCAGATATGGGTTGCTCAAGAGGATCAGGACAAAACCACCTTCACCTGTCCCTTTGGCACCTTTGCCTACAGGAGGATGCCCTTTGGCCTATGCCATGCACCAGGAACCTTCCAAAGGTGCATGATGAGTATCTTCGCTGACCTGCTCGAGAATGGAATTGAAGTGTTCATGGACGATTTCAACGTATACGGCAACTCATTTGACTCCTGCCTGGAACACTTAGAGATGGTGCTCAAAAGGTGTGTAGAGAAGAGCCTTGTGCTGAACTACGAGAAATGCCATTTCATGGTCGAAGAAGGAATTGTCCTTGGACATGTTATTTCAGCTAAGGGCATAGAGGTGGATAAAGCAAAAATCGAAGTCATCTCGAAGCTACCATACCCAAGGAATGTGAAGCAAGTCAGAGGGTTCTTAGGGCATGCTGGTTTCTACAGACGCTTTGTGAAGGACTTTGCCCAAATTGCTCGCCCTTTGACCAGACTGCTTCAGAATGATGTAGAATGGGACTTTGACGAGGACTGCAAGGCTGCTTTCAACCACCTAAAGGAGAGATTGGTCACAGCACCTATTATTCAACCGCCAGAGTGGGGCATGCCGTTTGAGCTGATGTGTGATGCAAGTGGATATGCAGTAGGAGCTGTGTTAGGGCAAATGAAAGTGAAAGAAAGGCATGTGATCTACTACGCCTCAAAGACCCTTAATGCTGCCCAGAGCAACTATGCCACGACTGAGAAGGAGCTTTTGGCCATAGTCTTTGCCTTTGAGAAGTTTAGGTCATATCTGCTGGGCAGTAAGACAATAGTGTACACAGACCACGCTGCACTGAAGTACCTCATGGAAAAGAAGGAAACTAAACCAAGGCTTATTCGATGGATCCTGCTACTCCAGGAGTTTGACATTGAAATTCGGGACAAATCTGGGAATCAGAATCTAGTGGCAGATCACCTAAGTAGGATTCTCCAGAAAGAAGAGGACATGCCTATCACCGAGACGTTCCCCGATGAGCATCTGTATTCTATTACCACTTTGGGCGAAGAGCCATGGTTCGCTGACCTTGTGAACTTTATGGTTACAGGGATTTTCAGAGAAGGCATGACGTATTATGAGAAAAACAAGATGAAACGCGAGGTAAGGAGCTACGTTTGGGATGAACCCTATTTGTGGAAAAGATGTGAAGACCAAGTCCTTAGAAGATGCATTCCTGAGTCTGAGCAGCAGGGCATAGTGGATCACTGCCACAAGCAACCCTGTGGAGGCCACTTTGGGCCTAGGCGAACGACAAGAAAGGTTCTGGATTGCGGATTCTACTGGAACACTTTGCTCAGAGACTGCTATGACCTATGCAAGAGGTGTGACGAGTGTCAGAAGGAAGGCAACTTGACCAAACGCAATGAAATGCCCTCTGTGCCCATTCTGCCAGTAGAGATTTTTGATGTCTGGGGCATAGACTTCATGGGGCCATTTCCGAATTCACAAGGTAAGGAATACATACTTCTAGCAGTTGATTATGTCTCCAAATGGGTCGAGGCAAAGGCCACCACCACCAATGATTCGCGCATTGTGGCTGAATTCCTCAAAGGGAATATCTTCACTCGCTTCGGTGTGCCAAGAGCGCTTATCAGTGATCAGGGGACCCATTTCTGCAACTATATCATTGAGAGGCTACTGCGGAAATATGGAGTTACTCATCGAATCACCTGTGCCTATCACCCCCAGGCAAACGACCAAGCAGAACTCTCCAACAGGATTATCAAAGTTATTCTAAGGAAAACAGTTAGGCCAGAGGGGAAGGATTGGGCAGGCAAACTGGACGATGCACTGTGGGCATACCGCACTGCATTCAAAACTCCATTTGGCATTTCTCCATACCGGATGATTTTTGGGAAAGCTTGCCATTTGCCCGTAGAGATAGAGCATAAGGCACACTGGGCGGTGAATAAAGTCAACTTTGACTGGGATCTGGCTGGGAACGAGCGTAAACTTGACTTGCTCGAATTGGAGCAGCTTCGCATTGAGGCGTATGACCATGCTGCCCACTACAAAGAGCAGACCAAGAGAGCCCATGACAAACTGATTAAGAAGAAAAAAATTGAAGCTGGACAGTTAGTCTTACTGTACCAAACCAGGAATCAGTTCCGCTCGGGCAAACTGTCCTCTAAATGGGAAGGACCTTACTTTGTTCACCATGTCAGCCCAAATGGATCTGTGGAGTTGAAAAGCAAAAAAGATGATGACTACATATTCAAAGTGAATGGTCATAGAGTGAAGCCCTACTTTGGGCAAGAGAATCTGGAAGGGCAGCTTGCCCTGATTGAGTGATCGAATCAAGCAATTGGGTCCTGCCCGGGACTATAACTAGGGCGCTGGCCAGGAGGCAACCTGGTATGTTTGTATAATTTTGTTATTTCCTTTTTTATTTAGATTAGGAATAAACCTACTTGTAACAAGAGACTTTGACAATGCCGTGAGGAAGGGTATGCTTGTTTTTGATTTTGCAGGAGTTTACTTTGGGCAGACTGAGGCTTTGGGCACGCAAGGGGTAGTGAGAATAATCAGGGATCAGCAAGTGGGCAGTTGCGATTTTTGAGGAAGAAAACCGTCCCATCTGAGGACTCTGCAACTCCACCATCATTACGCCCCTATCCATCCGCGATTCCCGATAACTGCCATTAACTCCCTTATTTTCAAAATTCAAAAACACATTATATATCCTTTCTTTCTCTCTCCATATGGTAACAACAAGAGCAAAAAACAAGTTAAGAAAAATCCCTCACGGAACCCTAATTGATCTTACTATAGGTATCGCTGCATAAAAGTTGAAGAAGATGGTGTCGCCAAAGCAATCGAGTCCAGCGAAGCCCAAATCCCCCACCGCCGAAGAAGCCATCCACGCCGTTCCCCTGACCACCATCTTACCCAGCCCCGCCACGACAGAGACAGACAACACTCCTATCAACGATCTGGCCAAGGAGATCGACGAGTCCAAAACCACTAGCGAGAAAGATCTGGAAACCCTATCCACTGCCGCCCAGGAGGAGGAGGGCAAAGCCGCCGCTGATAGCCCCCCGAAAAAGAAGCAGAAAAAGGCAGCGGGAAAAGGCAAGAAGAAGGTCTCTCCCACCCCCACTGCCGGATCCACCTCCGACGACAAGGAAAAGGAGGAATCGACGGCCGCCGGGAAGACGCCGATGGAGGAAGACGATGAGGAGGAGGTGACCTACAAAACCCCCAGAAGCCAGACCCGCGCATCCACGAAGAAGAGGAAGGCGGTTGACACATCGGCGCGCGAAATCGCGGCCCCCAAAACGGTGTGCTTTGAATCGCTCAAACTGATGGGTGTGGAGAAGGAGGTTCGAGGCTATTTCCAGGCTATAGGGTGGGAACCGTTCCTTGAGTGGTCTGGGCAAATCAATGAAGGCGTCGTGAGAGAGTTCTTTGGGTCTCTGGGTATCAAAGAGACCAAGGACGAGGGAGTTATAGGAATTCAGTTTGAGTTGTTTGGTCGAGGTGTCTCTATTGGTGGTAATGAATTAGATTTGTGTTTGGATATGGCAGGTATTGCGGATCTGAAGTCAAAGGCCTACCAGGAAGCATTGAGGACTTTCCCTTAATACACAAAGAGGGAGCTGCAGAAGATCTGGAAGGATTTGGGCAAAGGAGGCGAGTTCGTGGGGCAAAGCACCAAGTCAATCCAGTTGAAGAGACATGCACTCAGGGTTTGCCACCGAATCCTGGCAATCAACTTCTTTGGCAAGATCGACACCAGCAGTGCAGTTTCCCAGATCGAGTAAGGCATAATGTATTGCATGACTCAAAAGACCAGGCTGCATTTCAGTTCCTGCCTCTGTGCCCAGATGAAGTGGCTTAGCACTCACCCTCTCCAGCGCCTCTCACTGGCCCATTTTCCGATGGTGTATGCGGCAAAGATGAACCTGATCAAGAAGGGCAAAGAGCTGGAGATGATGGTGGAGGGCAAGTTTGACATCCAGTGCTTCAAGCGTATGCAGGATATTGTGCCTTTGAGTGACGGCAGTGTGAAGTTCCTGGAGGAGAAGCCAGTTGCGGTGAAGGCAGAGGCAAGAGATTCGGTTGCTGAGGCTAAGGCCAAAGAGGAAGTTGCAGAGAGGCAGGGAGCCATCGAGGCTCGTTTGGACAAGATCGAGAAGGTGTTCGAGGAAGTGAAGGCGATGATGATCGCATACTTTGACTACAGTGGATTCAGGTACACACCTGCTTCCACCTCCTAATTTGTACCCTCCCTTGTTTTTAGTAGTTTTTAGGTTTTGTTCTTTTTTTTTTTGTTTTTTTGTTGTTAAGGTCACCCCCGAGTCACTCTGGTTCGGGGGAGACTAGGTTGATCTCCCTGCTGACACACTTTGCCCAGGCAAAGTGTGTGAGGGGGCAGGTGCGCCAAACTTTTAGAGTCACAGTCTGGTCGTGGGTAGCCCCTACCAATCTTATTACTTTTGCACACTTTGCCCAGGCAGAGTGTGTGAGGGGGGAAAGGGAAAGGGCAAACCCCTGTTTCTAATCGAGTCAGCATGATTATGTGATCACTTTGGGCAAACGTACATACAGTAACTCAAAATTTATAGTTAAGATGCATGAAATAGGGATGATGGAACTGTTCTAGGCAAGCTGTGAGAATTGAGCCAACATTGATACATGATTTCTTTCTTTGAGAGTCTGCTGTGATATTTACAATGCCTGCCTTTGCCTGTTTGCTGAAATGAGTAGTTTGACTGAGTTGGGGTTGTTAGATGATTAGGGCATTTTCTTGTTTCCTTTTGCTTAAATAAATAACATTGTCCCTTGCTAAGCCCCTTTGAGCCTGATTGAATATTCTTTGTGAACCCATCTGGTATTATGCCCACATTACATAGGCAGCCAGAGAGATAAGAGGGAGTTAGGGCATAGTGTTGAAGAAAAAAGAAAAAAAAAGAAGAAAAAAAAAAGAAAAAAAAAGAAAAAAAAATAATAAAAAAAAAAAAGAAAAAAAAAATATAGAATAAATAGTTGTTGTGCTAAGGCCCGTAAGAAAAGGGGCAAAGTGGCAGAGAAAAGGCTAACATCAAAAAGCCCTCTGCCCAAACAGAGCCTACTCCCAGAAATTTACCCATATGAGCCTAACACTACAACCCAATAAAAGTCCCTTTGATAACCCCCTGCTTAGTTAAAACAAACTCAGATTAGCAAAAAGGCAAATTTAGGCAAAGTGGAATCACAACAGAAAATGAGTGTCATTGAACCCATACACTAAAAAGAGAGAAACACTGTGAGGGAGTGAACCCAAAGACCTTGAACAGACTCTTAACTTATTTTTATCTTTACTTGAATTTTGTGTTATCTGTATGTACTATGCCCTGTACTGATCATGCTAAAGTCCTTTGCTTTATTTCTCTCTATTCCTATCATTTCTGTTTTCACTTTGGTCTTGAGTCAGGCAAATCAAAGTCCACGCTTGGGAACAAGCGTATCCAAGTGTGTGCGGTTCTGATGAGCCATTTTATTTGCTCATCTTAGAGCACTTTTACACCCTTTATTGAGTCAGTTTGAGTCGGTTACGTGTCTGGGAGGGCACAATTAGGTGTTTGGGCAGAGTGTGTGGTGATGCAGGTAACAGGTGGCGCACTGGGCAAAAGAGGCAAGGAAATCCCCTTCTTTGGGCAAAGTTCTGGAGCGGTAGTGACAAGCAACAGTTTGACCACATCGGGCAAATGGGTAAGGTCACGAAGCAGAAGACCCAGAATTATTACCAAGTACCGTGCCTGGTCCGACCATCTGTGGAGGAGAAGAAATACCTGCGGATTTCAGTTTGGGAAGAAGACGCGGCAGACAGGAGATTCGCTGCGGGCAAGCTGGCAGCATACCAGAATCCCTGGATTCGGGGGATCTGACTTATCCCCAACTCCTTTGACCGCTGACGCCTATTCTTTAGGGAAGGAGAAACAGCCGCAGATTCAAATTCAAATTGAAGTCTTTAAAAGGCGGGGCGCGACGGGCAGCAGAGGACACAACATTACGCACCGAGAGATTGGAAGAGCTGCCGATCCCGCAGTTCGCAGTCGCCGCCGGAGTCGCCGGAGATAGAGATCGGAGCTGTTCGTCCGAGTCTCTTTGTTTGTTTTGAGTAGATCCAACCTTCGGGTTGAGAAACAATTTCATGTTTTTATGTTTTTATGTTTTAATTCCGTACTTCAATTTCCTTCAAAAACGTTTTCGATTTGAAGGCATGAATAATATAGTTCTATTTCCCTTATTTACTTTGTCTTTTAATTCCTGTATGATTGGCTAAGTTATTTTGCATCTGGGCATGGACGGATCGAAGGTGAAATTAGGGTTTAGTTAGACCGCGAGGTTGGAGGGGCTGAACTAACCGGTTGGGTGTTTGTTCCCGAGGCAAAGTTGGTTGAGGTTTATTTCTGGGGAGTTTGGGTAAACTAGGACGACCACTAGTGAACCTTTACAAACTGGGATACTGGTGATTGGCAAACCGCATAGATGTACCTTGTAGTATTGTTGCGGGCATAGCACTAGAACTTGCAAGAGATGCGGTCGTATGTTTCGAGCATGCTATTGGCCGAACGGGTCTGTCTAGAGGGTAATGCGGGTTTGGGCAAACTAGATCCATGTTTGGTCGCATAGGTTATCGAATGGTTCAGATCCAGGGGATTAGGCAAAGTGTTAGCTAGCCTTTTTCTTTACACAGTAAGGATAGATGAGGGGTGGGGCAACTGTTGGGCGTGACGCAATAGGACCACTTTTGTCTTATGCACCCTATAACTGCTGACAAACCGCTGGTAAAAATCCTTAGTGCCAATGAACGGTAGTTTGCCCTAATGATCCTGAGTGAAGTTGTCTGCCCGGATGCTTTGTTTCCCATTTGATTTAAGTTTTCCTTTTAGTATTCTATTAGATCTGAGTGTTTGGTTTGTTTACTTTTTAGATCTGTTTACTTTGCATGTTAGTTTGGTTAGCCGTAGTTAGGTCAAAGTGTGAAACGATTGCAAAACCGCTGTGCCCACAGCACCCCAAACCAAAATCTTTTTGTGACAACCCCTTAGGCAAAGCCGAGATCACCTACTGTAATTGCCTCCTTGTGGGACCGACCCCACGTACTTGCCATTATCTACGTTTTGTAGTAATAAGAGTACTGGCTAAATATAAATTTCATTTTGACAGCTTGTTTGCTCCCACGACAAGCATACGGGCTCGTCAATAAGGAATAAAGGTGATATTTTGAATATTCCCGTCAATATTTACTACAATTAAGGAGTATATTAAAGAGATTATAAGAACCTAAATTATATTATATAAAAAAATAAATAATTACGTTAATTAATTAAAAATAATTGCACTAATTAATTAAAAATAATTATGCTAATTAATTACACTAAAAATAATAATTAATAATGACCAGTGTGAACACAAATTTAATCTAACAGTGATGTTTATTAATAGGTGTGAACACAAAAAAATCAAACGGTTAAAATATATGACACCTAAGACAATTGCTAGCTGAATTATATATTACTAGTGACATGCCCGTGCGATGCACGAGGAGTCAAATTCGGCAATCGCGCATTCGTAAATTGCTATTTGTACACAATGTTCGGCGAAGTATGATTTAAAAACTTATTGACTAAAAAAGTTTGAATGGCAAAGCAATCAATGGTTACAAAATTTTAAAGACTTGCTTGTACACTACAAATTTTGAAAGACCTCTTTGTACACTACATTGGCGGTTCTGTTTGTGAGTTTCCCGTTCTCGTCGCAGAGTAAGAGCTTCAAGCCGGATTTGTTGGTCACTCTCGAAACAGCAACGTACAACTGACCGTGTGTAAATACAGGCTTCTTCAAAAATATACCAACATTAGACAGAGACTGACCTTGACTCTTGTTTATCGACATGGCATACGATATCATGATCGGAAATTGCCTTCTTTGCAAAGCAAATGGATATCTCGGATCAGACGGCGTCATATTAATTCGAGGAATACACACCAGATCGCCCATATTTTTTCCTCCCAACACACGACCCTGGATGACGTAATTGCCAAGTTTTGTTACAACCAACCGCGTTCCATTGCACAGGTCGTTGTAAGGATCCATGTTCCGCAAAAGCATAATCGGCACACCAACCTGTTTGTATTAAAAATATAAATAAAAATAATCAAACAACAATAATACAATAAAAAACTTTTCGATTACATTATCATAAAAAAGGATGCTAACCTTCAATCTCAACTGATGGTTTGGAAACCCGGAACACTTGATGATGTTCAAGAACTCAACCGTGTGCATTTGTTCAAACATACTATCTCCACGGTCGGTCAGAGCAATCGAATCAGAACTGAGGTATATTCTTTCGTCTGTGTAGTGCATGCTTACCATGTAATCATTTATTCCATCCACTTCTTCAAGAGTCGGCGCCAGAATCGCTCTTCCTTGCAAAAATTGAATATCGCCAATGTGCTCATGAAAAGAAGGGTACGTCGATTGCACCATCGACTCTATGTAATTATCGGACTGCGTGATCAGAAACTCATCGGGAAATCGTACAGACGTTTCCCCGTCGTTTTCATCGCCAAGAGTACCGTCCCCAATAGCAGACATCCAATCGGAGAACTCTCGCAGCTCACGGTAATCATTTTCATTGCCGACACTTTGCAGCCGCATATTTTTCGTCAGACGCAAAACTTTGCATTTGTCCCACAGCTTAGATGAATTAATCGTGGCATGAACAACGTCTTGTCTCGTCCCTTTCGGTATAACCGGCAATATCTGACGAAAATCACCTCCCAAAACGACAACCTTTCCTCCGAAAAGTTGGTTCTCGGCGTCAGGATGTTGTGTTCTCATTATATCGCGCAACGTCCGATCGAGCGCTTCGAAAAAATGCCTAATACAAAAACAAATGAGAAATACGTAATGAAAAAATAATTCTAAACGTAAAATATACGATGTTTTATTAACACGCAACTTATCGTATTCAAAGGCACGTTGTAAACATACCTGTGCATCATAGGTGCCTCGTCCCATATAATAAGCTTCGTTTTGATTATCAGATTCGAGTGATCAGTGTTCAGTTTGATGTTGCACGTAGAACCCTCGGTCAAATCGATCGGAATAGAGAATTTCGAGTGTGCAGTTCTGCCACCTGGCAAAAGAAGAGAAGCTATTCCGCTGGAAGCGACATTCAACACGATGCCACCCTTGGAGCGCACTGCTGCAGAAAGAGTCTTCCAAACAAAGGTTTTACAGGTACCTCCGTAACCGTACAAAAAAAATACACGGCCTGCGCCCGAGTCGAGCGATGCAACGATCGAACGATAAGCAGCGCGCTGATCGTCGTTCAACATGTTCAGTAATTTTTTATGCTCAATCGCGAGAGAATTTCTGTCGTAAGACATCTCATCAGCTATCATCTGATTTTGTGCGTAAGACATGTCAACGGCCGTCGGATACGGCAAAGTAGTGTACTCGCGGAGGGATCTACCTTTTTGTCTCATAAGATCTTCCAATTTCAGCAAGCATCGATTGATAATTTCATCCTGGGTGAGAGTGAGATCTGCCGAAACACTCAAAGTATTTTAATTCACATGATAAATCATCTATCTCTAGGCAACATAAACGAACAAATGTATTCGTTATACGGGACAAATCTTCTTTGACAATGAAAGCGTTCCAATTGTATACCTTAAAAAAAAAGAATAATATTAGTAAGCGATGAATACCTGGCCGCTTCATTTCATCCCTATAATTGTTTAGGATGTCGGCCGAGAGGTACTCCTTGCAACTATACCAAACATCTGCCGGGCTGGTAAGCGTTTCCGAAGTCAATAAATTAACGAACAAACTGCGAAGCATCTTTTCCGATCCCCAATGCGCTGCTTCTTTGATCGCATCGATGAATTCTTTGTCGTCGTCGAGCAGCCCTCTTGCATAGCACGCTTCTTTGAATGTTGCATACCGTTTTCCGTTGTAAGTGGAAATATCATCGTACGATTTGCATCCACGAACTACATTCAAGAGCACCCTTAAATAATACCTGTCACCAGCTCCGGGATAAATGTACGACAACCTTCCCAACGCTATTCCTCTCTGTCTCGGTCCCCAAACCTTTTTGCTTTCGTCCCACACGAATTGTTGTGGAAACTCTGCATAAGTCAAATTACGTGCAAGATCCGGATATTGGCGGTTTGCTTCCATCCAAGCCGTGAACATGGTAGCCTTCGAAGCACTCCTCTCCACCACATCAGATATAGAAGCGTTGGTTTTGTAAACAATACTTTGTTCGTCCACTAGATGGAAAATGAGTCTGGTAACGGACGGGTAATTGAAATGAATTTCATAACCGAACAATCTCCAACATGCTTCAGAAGCCGAGACGTATCGTGCATCAAAGTACTGTTTAATTTCATCCACGTCTTCTTTTGAGGCGCTTTTGTCATGAGACTGATAAAATACAGCAGTTACGCGATCATTCCCCTTGTGAACGTATTTGAACAAATATTTTATCGAGCGCGACCTGTTGCACCACTCGACATTGATATGTGAACGATACTTCTTCAGGAGGAAAGCATTATGCGGGACGACGTGCCTGTAAGAAATATTATTGTCAACAAAAACTTGTACAGTTTTATAAAGAATATTTCTACTTCGTACAAATAGCAATTCACGGAATATATATTATCGTAATACCTATTGTCAAGTTCGATCCCATTTTTATCGACGCTACGTCCGTCATCCCTTCTTCTGTACACAATAAAACCGTCGTCATCAATAGTAGTGCGATTAATAAATCTTTTGGGAAAGTGCTTAGTGCAACGATTTCCATCCATGCAAGAATTGTTTTTATTTGCCGATCCACACGGACCGTGCATCATAAACTCTTTAACAGCGTCGTAATACTCTTCGTCATCTTCCGGGTTGGGTATCTCAGCCGATATGATACCGTCAACGACATTAGCGCACGCCGTATCCGCCAAATTCTTTATAAACAGCAGGATGTGAGCATGAGGCAGTCCGCGCTTCTGGAACTCAATGGTGTACACAACTGCACATACACGCATAAATTAAGTATTCTTTTTTAATCATCCTAAAGAGATTAAAAAATTTCAACAATTAAATCATAGTCCGAGACATTGTCAAATCAGACTACATTGACACGACACAAAATACCTGCACTGGGTTCACCAAATATTTTTTTTGTCGAATATCACTCAACATATTATCCAGCTTCGTATGAAAAATCCGCGCTACAATGTCTGGCCTATCGGCTGCAGTCAAATTTCGCTCTTTAACGTAACTGTTGATTTCATCACATGTCGGGTTGCACGTGAAAGTAATAAACAAATTCGGATACCCAAGCCAACGGCATATAGCCATCGCATCGTGGTAATTCTGTATCATCTAGCGCGCGCCGCCCACAAAAGAAGAAGGCAATATAATTCTCTTCCCAGTTTTGGACGGGTCGCTCTCACCACTGTGCAAAGCATCACCCAATGCACTGTACGAATCGCATTGCAATTCTTGTTGATGGAACTTCAGGTATGTTAGTCGATACGACTCAACCATCGTGTAAGCATCGACAATGAACTGCTGCAACAATCTTCTGCCAGAAAGAATATGCGGCGACTCATCAAATCTCTCACAAAGTCGGAACGAAAAGTATTCTTTCGCAGTTACTTTTTTCACATTCTTTTCTTTGCTCCTAGCTGATTCGCTGTGGGGAACGTCGTCTCTGAAACCGTCTTCCCCGTAAACATACAGCAAGGGATACTGGAGAGGAAAATAAGCGGCGTGCAACTCGTCAACGCGATTCAATTCCACAACGCGTGTCGTCACAACTATATCTCTATGGTCTCTCAGGTCCTCCGCGTCCCCAACGATTAGAACCGCAACCTAAGAAACTTGAGGCAAACAATAACGTTTACCGTCTTGTTTCCTTCCGCCCACTAATCTAAGCATAATATCAGTACTCTTATCAGCGTTCCATGTTTCGCCGGAATAACGGAACCAAAATGAGTATAAATTATGTTCGTCGAGAATTGCCTTCAGCTTCTCGACTATGTCAGAATGCTTTTTAATTCTTTTTTCAAAAATTTTTCCTCGTCTGCAGCACTCAATTCTGGTTCGGGTTTCCTGTTGCAATTCATTCAAGAATTAAAAAAACACATATAGCACTTGATTGAAATACAGAATTCTTAATTAATTCAAATAATTATCCATTAAAAAACAATTAGCTACAATTCAAATCCAACATACCTCGCCATTGTTATTCGATTCTTTATCTCATTCTCGGTGTCATAAATGTAAAGCTGAGCAAACTTTAGTTTTTTACCAGCCGATGGAACCAAGCTACCAACCTTATGATGATTTTCTCCATTTATTCTGAAATTGGGGGCTGATTTGCCCGTGTTAAAAGTGTTGTCCACTTTCCCGCCCATTGAAGTGAACGAAAATATCATGTTGTAGAATCTAATTTCTTTTTGAAATTTTCTGCTCAGCGCATCTTTTCCGTACAATAAAGTACTGTAACTCAAAGGAGGAACCATCACTTTGGGTAATTTTATTTTACCTGCAAAAAAAATCGAAAACAAATTATCATATACATACTAACTGCACCCTATATTATCCGTCGAATTAACTAATTCAATATAAAAAGATAGAAGAATAACCATGCATGCAGCAGAGACTGAACAAAGGTGGATCCTTTGTATTTCTTGATTTCTCGATTCTTTCATCGTACCAGAACATTGCCGAACAATGTTGACATTTATAAATAGGATCTCCGATGTTATCATAACCTATTAAATTAATAACTACCATCGCATTAGACGTCAAAGCATAAGTAGTTCTATATTAATGTTCTACGCATGAATATAACATGAATAATAAATCCCCCGTAAGAAATTGAGAATTTCGTACTTGGATATTTCGGATTGCGTTGCCGTGGATGAGAAGGTTTGGTAAAATACGGATTTACATATTTTTCTGACAACTTAATGGCGGAGAGCGGTATCGTTTTTTTGGGCATATTGGTAATTGCGTCACATGAAGTTCCACCAACATTCTCCGAAGTTGGATTGTTAGGAACATTGCTACTCGAATGAGAACGGACCCTGTGAGCCTGGCCGCAGTTGAACTCCGTTCATCATTATCCTCCTCATCGTCGCACGATATCTTCTTTCTCCTTTTGGAATTCTTCACAGATTCCGGAGATTTGAAGTCATCCTCAATTTTGACGCGGACAGAAGAATATTTCTCAGAACAGTTAGTTTCTTGATCAACTTCGATAAACTCAGCCTTTGAAAATTGAAGCACACTGTGATCAATTTTTTTGTGTCTCTTCAGAAAATTAGGATCATCGGAATATCTATCCACGGAGTAGACAGTATCCGTTCCTTCGATGTGCTTTGTTTCAACAGTGACTTTGAACATCAGCTCTTTTCCAATTAGGTCATCGACTGTTTGAGGGATTTCAATCTTCTTCTCTTCTTTTTGATTTCCATCAGCATCTTCGATGTGAATGATTTCCTGTCGACATAATAAAAACTTTGTAAAAATAATGTAATAATAATCATCTGTAATATTATTCTATCATCTTAAAAACTGCAGTCGAGTAATTTTTATGAAAATATACATTAAATATGATAAGAAAATATATATATAAATTGCAGATTATTTACCACGTTCTTCTTGGAAGAAATAGCAGCTGCGGCTTTTCCAACTAGGTTTTTAACAACGTCGTTCCATATCAGCAAAAGAACATTATCCGAACCGTCTACGAATTGTGCAGTAATCTTGTAGCTCAGATTGCCGCTAACATAATCATCACAACCATCGCAAAACAATTTGGAATCTTTCTCCGTAACTTTCTTTCTGCACTTCACGCAACTGGTATAGCACCATCCTCTATCGTACATTATTTCAGATATGGAACCGACAATCCAATATTTCCCAGTCTATGATTCATGTCAAAAAATAATAAATTCGTCACGAAATAATAGAGTTCAAACTAAAATGTAGACAAACAAATCTGAATAAATATACAAAATTATGTAAATTACTAATAATAAATACCAAATCCGTCGTCTTCAAATCTTTTATACTCAGAACAACAGTTTCAGGATTCTGCAATTCATCTTTGACACTGACATAAGATGAAGTAGATATCATGGACCCATCATAGGAAAGATCAACTTCAGAATCTGGCAATCTGGAAAAAAAATAAAAGTAAATTACTTGTGTATTTTAACGAAATTCAATGTTGAAAACAAATGCATAGATTATATTAAGATTTACTTGTTTCTAAAGTCGACGATTTCTTCAAGATTCGGATCGTTAATAACTTTCGTTGCGTGGTAAGTGTTTGAAATACCAACACCTCCTTCCCAAATGAATTTTGCAAAGAAAATAAGAGACGAAATAAAAATTAGATATCATGTTATATTTTTGAATCTATAAACGAAAAATGAACATCAAAGTCACATATACGTACTTTGATAAGATTTACTTCTACAGAGTTGAATCACAATCACATTATGATCCATTTCCTTTCTGCGCACTCTCTCAATGAACCGATTCATTTGATAGCAATAAGGTTCCCACAGCACACACTCGATCTTATTTCCACTGGTTCAAATACATAGTTGTGAAATTAGTTATTAACACGTTACAAAAACATGGACATATCCTACTTAAAAAACATAATTTAAAAAATATCATATAATTAGTCAAAAAGATTAACTCACTCCAAATCTTCAAGCATTAGTTCAATACTTTTGTTACCCTTAGAAGCAGGGTTGTCCTTCAATTTGACGTCGCTAATGTCGACTACGTTTCCAATAATATCTGAAAACATTAGGAATCAATAAAGAAACTGATATTAGATGGTTAATTGAGAATTTAAAAATTATTGAAATAAGCACTGCATACCAAACAAAGGTTCGTCAGCCCTTTGAACTTTCTCTTTTATATCATCAAAACTTTTAAATTGAAACAAAGTCTTTGGAAAGTTTGGAAAGGTGGTCGGTGTCAGAGAAGTATTCCTTTGTAACATAATCCGGTACATATTGTCAGTTACTGGAAAACTCCTTTGGCTATCGACGACTGAGAATTGCCTAACCGACAACAAATCCCCTTCGTTGGTTATATCATCAAGCAGTGACATCAAAAAATGTTTCGCAGTTGCTTGAATTCTGGTTCCCGGTAAGTATATGATTTTGCATTAAAAAAGCTGCAGATAAACTTATGGATTAATAGAAAGCATTGCACAGAAATATTAGTCGGCTAATTATTTGAACTAATTATCTCAAGCTACATTCATAAAAATAATATGTTTCATTAATACCTCCTTGTCGACAAATACAAACTCAAGCGTTTGCAGAATTCTTCCATTGCCAGTAGTCTTCCACTTCCTGCACACACGAACGCGAATACTCCAATCAATCCTATTCTTATTAATTTCTGAAAGCGGAGTGTAGTTGCGAGAAAATCGAGTAGTCAAAGCCATGTTAATTGAGTGTCTTCGAGTTAGAATGAAAGGCGAAATTTATAGAGGATATAAATTTATAAATTATATTTTATATATTCTGAAGATATACAATGTGGTTATTTTAAGATAATTACGTAAAGTCGTATTTTAAGAGAAACATTCGATTTATAATTGAGTTATTTTAAGATAATTAAGTACAGTCCTATTATATTTTGATTCTTTTCCAAATATGATAATATTGGAAAACCGAATTTGGAGATATTCGGTGAAAGATAAACTTTCATTAACATATCTCAATTATCATTTCATATCTATAATTATATACTGAATTACCGATAATATATGAATTATTTAAAAAAATAAAAAATATTTCTCCAAATCACGTTCATTATTAAAATTAAGTTACCTAATTGATTTTAAAATCATACTGGTTATATTATTTTGTGATATATAAAAGTAAAAAAATCTTATACTTAAGTTAATCATTATTAGTTATTTTGATAAGATATAATTCATTATGTCGTAAAGATTTTTACATTCATTGTTCAATTAGGGCAAGATATAATTAATCACTCGTTAAAGATACATAATTCTGAATGAAAATTTTTTGTTGAACAATATAATATTTAGAATTTAATTAATTAATTAATTGACTTTCAAAAGATTACCCAATTAATCATGTTACAGTGTTTGAATTAGATTTTTAAAGCGTATGTTTGTAAAATGAATATTATTATTATAGTAATAAACAATAAGTATTCATGAAGTAAATCACGGGAATGCGTACAATTAAAATTAACTATCAAAAGGACATACAAATATAATAGCAACGTTCATAAAAAATTAAGTCGAAATAAAAATAATTATAAAATAAAAGTATCACGGGTTATAGAATGATTGTTCAAATAAATTTATTATCAAAAAACTAAAAAAATGCACGAATGCATCGGAAATAAATTGCCCAAAAAAAATTAAGA
Source organism: Euphrasia confusa (assembly GCA_954870475.1). NCBI lineage: Eukaryota > Viridiplantae > Streptophyta > Magnoliopsida > Lamiales > Orobanchaceae > Euphrasia > Euphrasia confusa. Next base: position 16,691,962 of record OX940957.1, on the reverse strand, counting down.
GCTCTCGATCTTGTTCACTGGTTTCGGCCACATTGCTAGAAACCTGTTCAAAAAAATGAAGTAAAATAAGACGAAGGATTAAAATATTGATTTTGAATCATCTATCAATAAAAATAAATTATGCAAGGAAGTTAACAACACGTTTGAACATAAATTTTGAGATCATACGTCTGACGGTATGCAATTGCCTCATCCAGGTGATGATAAATAAGTACATTAGTAGCGCCATCGTTGTTGTGCAATACAAACGCACCTATAAAACGTATAAAGTATTAGAACATACAACGTGGTGGAAGTACGATTGTAGTAGAAGTCCAACTTCTTTCCAACATTATACTTATTCTGATCATAGAATTCCTTCCATTCATTTTGGAGAAAAACGCTTTTATTTTTATCTGGATCACTTCGTTTTCGTTTACGCAAAGATGCTGACATTTTGATTCCTTTTCCATTTGACAGGGTCACCTCTGATTTGTCCTCAAGCTTAGTCTCCATGGCAAACCATCTAGGAATCGTCTCAAGTGATAAAAAAACGAAAGAATTAATGTAAAATTAATTGAAACAGTAAGAGAGTTGGGAGTAGAACTTACCAAACGACAGTGTTGATGTTTTTCAAGTCGTTCAGAAAACTTATCAGCGAGACTCTTCAAATCTACTTCTCGACCTCTTCGGATGTGGTCAGCATCATAGGTTATCTCACACCTATCAACATCATAAATGTGTACATTTAACTTTGATGGATCGATCCAATGGAATGTCAACAACTGCCCAGTTTTAATTTGATATTTTTGCCGGAACTCCTGCCAACCGCTGACTATATGGATACGACCGTATGCGTCTTTACCCAACGCAATCTCATGAATTGGAGCATAAGGAGTCTTGATATTGGTGAACATCGGCATACGGTAGGAGCACTTCTCAATGAATGATGTTGGCAATTGCTTTATAAAAGACACAATTGGTCAAAATCAGAGTTGAATAAACCCAAAGATATGAAGACAAAGTAGTATATATACACTTACAACAGTATCAATATCCTCATCTTTGATCGTAATGTGGAATCTCATTGGACAGGGTACTCTACGTGTTACTTGAGAAACAATAATCATATAAGAAGATAATACATAGGATGAAAATATGTCTTAAAATATGAAGACAACAATTTGAAAAATCTAAAATAAAGTTAGAAACAAACGATTCATTAGAAAAAAAAAAAAAGACTCACAATCAACTACCCCGGGATTGATCTTCCCGCTACCTGGAAGAGAATAAATTTCGTTTGTCAAAACAGTGTTTAAAAAATATTTTGGACCAAATTCAATAAATTGAAGAAATAGTTCAAAAAAATTGAAAAAATAAATAGCCAATTAATAATTATAACAAATGCTACAAACAGATTAATCGATTTATAAGCTTGAAACCCTAAACTTAATTGCAAAAACAGATTATTAATCAATTAGTCGACTAAACAGGTAAGTAAACAATTAATCGCTCAAGCTATTAGAAGCCCTAACCCTAATTGCATAAACAGTAAGAATGATTGATAACAGTATCAATAGGATAGAAGACTCACAATAAACTTTGTCAGCAATGATATTGCCACGACTTTGTTTCGAACTGCTACCGGAATATACGTTGCAATTCATTCTTGTAGTACGAACAAAAGTTTGTAATCACTCAATTCGTAGAAAATTTAAGTAGGAACAAATAAACAAAAATATGAATCTGAATAATTGAAAATATATGTATATTTAGGTTTATTGATTTAAATCTGATTAGCGAGAGAGGGGTACAAAATCCGTTGAATCGAGCTTAAGATTTTGCAGATTTACTAACCCGAGATTTGTTTTGAAATTTAAAATTTAAGTATGAGTTAAGTAAAAGGCGTCCAAAAAATTAAAAACTCTTGATATTCCTAATTTAAAATGTATCTAAAAGTATATAAAATAATATTCCTAATTTTTAATATATTTAAAATTATAATATATGGATTTTTGATTTTATAGTAATTGTATTAAAAATAAACTCTAATTATATATTTACTATAATTATAATTAATATATAATATTTACATTGAATTTTATTTGATTCCTCTAATTAAGGATAAGATTATTTCTATATAAATTTATAATATTATTTATATATCAAAATATGGTTGAATAATTGAAAAATCTATTAAGGAATTATTTTATTTCTTAATTACGTTCATTAAGATGTAATTAAAACATGATTAATTAAGTAAATAAGAATAATAAAAATTATTATATACAAAAAACACCAAACTAAAAAAAAAATTATTTATATTCTTAATAACTAACTTGTTTTAATAAAAAATTAATGACTGATTGTATCGAATTTAAAAATATTAACAAAATACACGTGATCTTTGTAACAGTAAATAAAATACTATATTTTTAAATAGAAAAATTATAAATTTTATTAAATAAATAACAAATCAAAGTACATTGATAAATTACATTAAAAAAAATTAATAACAAAAACAAATCTAAAACTATTATAAGACTCTAAACCGAAAGCTAGAGTCTTATAAAAACTTGTGCGATCCAATGTTTCGATCTTTATTCTTCGACTTTTGATTCCTTCGATTTCCCAATTCTTTCACGTATAAACAAACCTACAAAAGAACAAAAAAAAAAAGAACAACACAATAAAGCTCATAACTTGAAAATTAAAATTTAAAATTGATTAAAATAATGCAATTAAAAAAAACAATAAAAGAATGGCTTACATTGATTTTGTGTAAACAAAAATACAAACATTAAGAGACAAAAAAATATTAATATAAAAAATTTAATTAGTAAAAAATGCTTACATTGATTTGTTGTAAAAAATACAAATATTAATCATTAGAAAAGCATATTGAAATTAAAATACGAATTAATAAAAAATAATCAAAAAATACAAACAATAATATTTAATAGTAAAACAATAATATTTAAATTTAAAAAGAATTAGTAAAGAATACTTACATTGAAGCTTTCAAAAAATAAAAACATTAATGGTAAAACAATAATATTTAAATTAAAATAGAATTAGTAAAAAAATGCTTACATTAAGCCCGTAAAAAATAAAAACATTAATTGTAAAACAATAATATTTAAATTAAAATAGAATTAGCAAAAGAATACTTACATTGAAGCCTGCAAAAAATACAAAAATAATTTATTTCAAAAAATTAAATATAAATACGAAATTAAAAAAACAATAAAAAAAACTTATACTTAAGTTAATCATTATTAGTTATTTTGATAAGATATAATTCATTATGTCGTAAAGATTTTTACATTCATTGTTCAATTAGGGCAAGATATAATTAATCACTCGTTAAAGATACATAATTCTGAATGAAAATTTTTTGTTGAACAATATAATATTTAGAATTTAATTAATTAATTAATTGACTTTCAAAAGATTACCCAATTAATCATGTTACAGTGTTTGAATTAGATTTTTAAAGCGTATGTTTGTAAAATGAATATTATTATTATAGTAATAAACAATAAGTATTCATGAAGTAAATCACGGGAATGCGTACAATTAAAATTAACTATCAAAAGGACATACAAATATAATAGCAACGTTCATAAAAAATTAAGTTGAAATAAAAATAATTATAAAATAAAAGTATCACGGGTTATAGAATGATTGTTCAAATAAATTTATTATCAAAAAACTAAAAAAATGCATGAATGCATCGGAAATAAATTGCCCAAAAAAAATTAAGAGCTCTCGATCTTGTTCACTGGTTTCGGCCACATTGCTAGAAACCTGTTCAAAAAAATGAAGTAAAATAAGACGAAGGATTAAAATATTGATTTTGAATCATCTATCAATAAAAATAAATTATGCAAGGAAGTTAACAACACGTTTGAACATAAATTTTGAGATCATACTTCTGACGGTATGCAATTGCCTCATCCAGGTGATGATAAATAAGTACATTAGTAGCGCCATCGTTGTTGTGCAATACAAACGCACCTATAAAACGTATAAAGTATTAGAACATACAACGTGGTGGAAGTACGATTGTAGTAGAAGTCCAACTTCTTTCCAACATTATACTTATTCTGATCATAGAATTCCTTCCATTCATTTTGGAGAAAAACGCTTTTATTTTTATCTGGATCACTTCGTTTTCGTTTACGCAAAGATGCTGACATTTTGATTCCTTTTCCATTTGACAGGGTCACCTCTGATTTGTCCTCAAGCTTAGTCTCCATGGCAAACCATCTAGGAATCGTCTGAAGTGATAAAAAAAACGAAAGAATTAATGTAAAATTAATTGAAACAGTAAGAGAGTTGGGAGTAGAACTTACCAAACGACAGTGTTGATGTTTTTCAAGTCGTTCAGAAAACTTATCAGCGAGACTCTTCAAATCTACTTCTCGACCTCTTCGGATGTGGTCAGCATCATAGGTTATCTCACACCTATCAACATCATAAATGTGTACATTTAACTTTGATGGATCGATCCAATGGAATGTCAACAACTGCCCAGTTTTAATTTGATATTTTTGCCGGAACTCCTGCCAACCGCTGACTATATGGATACGAACGTATGCGTCTTTACCCAACGCAATCTCATGAATTGGAGCATAAGGAGTCTTGATATTGGTGAACATCGGCATACGGTAGGAGCACTTCTCAATGAATGATGTTGGCAATTGCTTTATAAAAGACACAATTGGTCAAAATCAGAGTTGAATAAACCCAAAGATATGAAGACAAAGTAGTATATATACACTTACAACAGTATCAATATCCTCATCTTTGATCGTAATGTGGAATCTCTTTGGACAGGGTACTCTACGTGTTACTTGAGAAACAATAATCATATAAGAAGATAATACATAGGATGAAAATATGTCTTAAAATATGAATACAACAATTTGAAAAATCTAAAATAAAGTTAGAAACAAACGATTCATTAGAAAAGAAAAAAAAAAAGACTCACAATCAACTACCCCGGGATTGATCTTCCCGCTACCTGGAAGAGAATAAATTTCGTTTGTCAAAACAGTGTTTAAAAAATATTTTGGACCAAATTCAGTAAATTGAAGAAATAGTTCAAAAAAATTGAAAAAAGAAATAGCCAATTAATAATTATAACAAATGCTACAAACAGATTAATCGATTTATAAGCTTGAAACCCTAAACTTAATTGCAAAAACAGATTATTAATCAATTAGTCGACTAAACAGGTAAGTAAACAATTAATCGCTCAAGCTATTAGAAGCCCTAACCCTAATTGCATAAACAGTAAGAATGATTGATAACAGTATCAATAGGATAGAAGACTCACAATAAACTTTGTCAGCAATGATATTGCCACGACTTTGTTTCGAACTGCTACCGGAATATACGTTGCAATTCATTCTTGTAGTACGAACAAAAGTTTGTAATCACTCAATTCGTAGAAAATTTAAGTAGGAACAAATAAACAAAAATATGAATCTGAATAATTGAAAATATATGTATATTTAGGTTTATTGATTTAAATCTGATTAGCGAGAGAGGGGTACAAAATCCGTTGAATCGAGCTTAAGATTTTGCAGATTTACTAACCCGAGATTTGTTTTGAAATTTAAAATTTAAGTATGAGTTAAGTAAAAGGCGTCCAAAAAATTAAAAACTCTTGATATTCCTAATTTAAAATGTATCTAAAAGTATATAAAATAATATTCCTAATTTTTAATATATTTAAAATTATAATATATGGATTTTTGATTTTATAGTAATTGTATTAAAAATAAACTCTAATTATATATTTACTATAATTATAATTAATATATAATATTTACATTGAATTTTATTTGATTCCTCTAATTAAGGATAAGATTATTTCTATATAAATTTATAATATTATTTATATATCAAAATATGGTTGAATAATTGAAAAATCTATTAAGGAATTATTTTATTCCTTAATTACGTTCATTAAGATGTAATTAAAACATGATTAATTAAGTAAATAAGAATAATAAAAATTATTATATACAAAAAACACCAAACTAAAAAAAAAATTATTTATATTCTTAATAACTAACTTGTTTTAATAAAAAATTAATGACTGATTGTATCGAATTTAAAAATATTAACAAAATACACGTGATCTTTGTAACAGTAAATAAAATACTATATTTTTAAATAGAAAAATTATAAATTTTATTAAATAAATAACAAATCAAATTTTATTGAATTAGGGTTTGACCATTATTATTGTATTTTAAATATAAATAATTTGAATTGTCGATTTTATTAATTGAAAATACTTTATTTAAATTCTGTAATTATAGTAATATAATTTGAATTATACATGATTAGAGTAATATAAATAATAGATAATGTCAAATTTATTTAGTTGGTTAAAATAAGTAGTAGATTTACCATAATATAAATTAATTAATTAAGAATAGGTGAAATATATTAATAAAAAATACAGATTCTCTCGTAACCGGTAATAAAATTATTTTTTTATAATTTAAATAATGGAAATTTCGAAAATTATGGAAAATTAACATCCGTTGATAGGTGTGAACACGAACACTTTTTTTTATCATCCAACGATTGTGAATTCGCCACGTAGGACATTTGCTTCTCGATCTATATATTGTAAGATAGGATTTTACGATATCAATGTTATCGATTTATAAAGGTTTATTGTACTTATAACATGGAATATTGGCACGACTTGACATGTCAACCCGACTAATTGGCCGAACAGTGTAAAATAATTTGCAGTCCAAAAAAAAGTCTATGGCTGGCCCAACAAGCCATATGGGTTTTCGCATGCCCAGTTTGTTTTATATTGTATTTCGTATTTAATGTAGTATGTTTGATATTTATGAAATATTTTTATTATTTTATTTATTTAATATTAATTTTATTAAATAATTTTAGTAATATTATTTTTATCATAATTTTTTATTTTTAAAACATAAATTATAAAAATAATTATTCAATTAATAAATCAATTACTACTATAAAATTTTACAATATGTATGTATATATATTGTGTAATAATTAATTTTCTCACTCTAGTGTGGTCTTCTTGCTGCTATGGTGTACATGATATGACAAGAGAGGAACACGCGTAGTCGGGAGGCTCGTTCAGTGTCGGCATATGTGGTGGCTAATTTAGCACTTACAATTGTTCGTTACATGATCGGTTCCTTTCGGCTCCGAATTCTCATCAGGCGCAAATGCTGAATAGAGTGTGGTATATAGAATGGAAGTTATTTATAGCTATTTGTTGTCTCATATTGTTTGGTAAGCTAGTCTAATCGTATAGCTCATGTAGGGCGGTAATGTTTTCTTTACGCACTTTTGTTGTATAATCACTCTTCTTTTCATAAATGATATTGACATTTAATTAAAAAAAATCACTCTAGTCTCTAATTGCCATTTGCACAAATTTTTTTAGTGTAATGTGAAAAAAATAAAAATAAAAATAAAAATAATATATAAGATTTCATATGATTTGTAATAAAATTCAAAATAAGAGGCATAGACATAAAATTTGTTAATGCAATTAATGACACTAATTATTTAAAATAAAATTAGTAGTATTATTTATAATTAAGACACTTGAGGCTATACAATGAGGAACATGTAATGGTCTTAATTAGGGGTGGGCTTTTGAGCTCGAAAACCCGAGCTTGGATAGAAAACCCGTCAAAAAAGCTCGTCACGAGCCGATCCCAATTTTTTTAAGGATCGGCCCGTCATAAGACCGACCCGTGAAGTGTATATGTGGTCCGAGCCCAAGCCCAAAAAATATTTAGGACCGAAAGCCCGTCTCGGATCGTCAATTTCATTATATATATAGTAAAAAAAAGGTTTCATTTACATGATTATTATTACTATTATGGTTTTCACAAGTTATTCAATTTACTATCTCTTTCGTTTCGAGTTAACACTTCACAGTGTATATCATTGTAAAAATATTCGAAAAAATGAAAATTAAACAACACCTGGAATAAGATGAAGACAATAATTGAAAGTATACTTAATTTTTCTAGTGCTAATATGTTATATATATTTTTTGTAAATCATTTCTGAATTAATGATGCTAATTAATTATTACTCTTATTTTTTTCTATTTTGATTAATTACAAGATAGACTTGATTTTCATTTTTATTTTTGGATTTTCAGTTTATCAAATAATAACATTTTCTATTTTGATTAATTACAAGATAGACTTGATTTTCATTTTTATTTTTGGATTTTCAGTTTATCAAATAATAAGAACATCATTTTTTGTTTTTATTTTTAACTTTTCATTTTAGTATCATGTGATTCAAATGTTTTAAATTTTTATTGAATTATAAATTTTATTAAATTTATAATAAAAACTCTATAAAATTTGGGACTGAAAACTCGGCTCGAGCTCGTCATGCTCGATCCTAACCCGGGCCCCAACCTCAGAAAAACCCGGCTCGGATCGGACCGCAAATGTCGGGTTTTGAGCCGAGTTTTGATAATTTTGGGCTCGGCTCGACTCGCGCCCACCCCTAGTCTTAATCGTTGAATAAACATTTTTATCATTATCGTAATGAACATTTAACATAGATTTAAGTACAATAAACAACAAACATATTTGTGTAAATAAACGAAAATTCCAACGAAAATATAGTTTTGTTTAATATTTAAACATGTGCAAAAATACAAAATTAAAAAGATATAAGTGAAAATTTTGTTATATATTTGTCAAGGATTTCAGATAGAATAATTTAAAAAATTCTAAATCAACATATTCTATATTTTTGAATTCTCAGATAATAAAATAATGTACAGACAGTACAGTAATCTAACAATTTTCGATATGTGAATAAATAGGGCTTAATTTACAATTTGTCTCGCACATACGGTTTACTCGAAGTGAATTTGATCGTATGATTGAATGTGTGTTGATATTGTTCGATTGATTGAAATATAGTGAATTCGACGATAAAATTCAAATATAATTCAACATCAAAATATAAAAATAAAATATAAATAATTAGGTGGAAGTGAAAAATTGACGGTAACCATTTTGTACTCGTTGGTTCTCAAATTGTTTCATTTCAAAATAAATAAAACAAAATTTTAAGGGAAATAAATAAAAATAAATAATACCTATTCTAGAAATATTTTTATAATATTACTAAATTTGACATATATAAAGTGAATTTGAAACACGTACTTAATTATCACGAAATTCCATTCTAAATCAACACAATTTTTCTTTAAAAAACGTTGAATATTATATTAAATACTTTCTTTAAAAGGCAAAATTACTTGAATTAATTAAGCCAATTTAAAAAAGAAATAATTATTTTCACCTATTAAAACCCCTCCCTCCACACCCCCCTCAACACACACTCATTCGCCTCATTTCATTACTGCTCACACACAAACAAAACGATGGCCGGCGCCAGATTTAATCACTCTTTCTCATGCAGTCCGAATTGGCCACTCGACTTCGTGAATCCCGATGGTTCGCTCCCGGAAATAAAGGTACGTACAACTTTGTTAATTAAACCAAATTAAATTATGTTTATTTTTTTATTCTAAATTACTTGTTTTGGATCGATCTGTATGTGCAGTGGGTCGAAGCGTTTCAGTGTTACAGCGTGAACGGTGTGCTTGCCCCGACCCCGTTGTCATGCGACCATTCGCGATCCGTGCCCGTGAACACTCGATCCGACCACGAGGTATTATATATGGTTTTTAAATCATATACTCTCACCATTTTTCTCAATTTTTAAAACATAATACTCCCTCCGGTCATTAATAGATGTCATACTTTGCTGGACACGGAGTTTAAGAAAATTGTTATTTTTGTATTTTTTAATTGAAAAGTAAAAGTTAAAAATATATTTTAAAAGTGAAAAGTAAAGTAGTTGTGAGTAAAGTTTAAAAAGTAAGTGAAATAAAGTAGAATAAAATTGTATATTAAAATAAAAAAGTTAGAATAATTATTTCCTTTTTTGGGGTGTGTCAACTATAGTTGGACACCCCAAAAAGGAAAGTATGACAACTGTCTTTGGATGGAGGGAGTAGTAAATAAATTGAATAAAGACAGAAATTACATTTTTGGCCTTGTATTTTATAATTGCAGCAGACACCCGAATCAATGACGACAATACAAAGAGCACCCGTATCTCCCTCCTCCGGGGGAAATGTAGGGATTTCTCAGGCAAGATGATTATACTAATTTAGTTTGATGTTTCTTTATATAACATGTACAGTAGTAAGTAATAAGTAATTACTTAATTTCCATAAATATATATATTTTGTTCCACAGCCACCGAACGGATCGAGCATTAAGCGACCGCGACAATCCGACGGAGACCACCATCCGATGCTCTTCAACATTTACAAGTTTGTCGACCGGGTGGAGGAATATCTGATCCAAGTCCACGAGGTAATTATCGATCACATGTTCGATGATTTAATTCATGATAAATTAAAATATTAATTAGTTTTCGGTTTTTGTCCGTGTTGTGTAGCCGACTTGTAGTACGACCCGTTATCACAACGTGAAAGTGCACGAAGATAAGGGTAAGTGGGTGATGAAAGTAGTCACCTGCACGGAACCGGGAAACCACGCGGCGGTGCAAGAGTGGTTGGAGGACCCAACCCCTCCTGTATTCGAAAAGAGGTCTGACCTCCACTTGCAGCAGCGGCTCACCGGTTGGACGCTCGAGAGTCGAGCGCGAAAGAATGGAAGAGAGGATAAATTCTATTATCATCAAGGAAAGCAGTACAATTCGTTTGTGCAGGTGCTGACTTTTATTCTGTACGCAAACAAAGATCTCAAGAATTTTTAGACTATTGGCAAAACAAAAGGAGAGGAAGTTTTAATTTAATATTAATTTTATTGAATAAAGAGAAGCTTACAATGAGATATTGTACTTCTCAACATGTGAGGACTATTTATACTAACACATCACCCCTTAACATTAAAATAAACTCTCTTAAACACCTCACTTAAATTCTATGATACTTATAAATTAAAAATACCCCATTCACTAATGAATATTTATAAGTTATAAACTCTTCACTAAGAAGTACTAGTGGCAAGTATAGAGTTGATCCCACGAGAAGTTAATTAGCAGATAGTTTTCCCAGCGTTGCCCAAAGGGGTGTGTCACGTAAATAAAAGTTTTTTTTTGGGAAGTAGTTGGGCACTGCCAAACCGTGGCCACCTTTAACTAATAGGCTGAAAATAATCAAGTTATCAATATTAACTAACGGGAAAAATAAACAAACAGAATATAATTGTAACTACTGAAATAAAGCTACCAGATTGCTCAACTAACAGAATTGACTAAACAAATAATAAACCAAATAAAGACAAAAGTATCCAGACATTGACTCATCTAATGTCCACTGATCAAGTGTTGCCGTTCATTGGTACATATGATTTTGCTAACAACTTCATGATATTTTAGTTGTAGGTTGTCCAAATAAAGTATTTACGCCCCCTACGTTTTCACGCACGCAAATACCACAACCCTTATTCACTCTTTCAGTTTAAAGTTTTACTAGATCTCTCTATGTAAAACTCCTAGTATTGACCAATTCGACACCATGTAACCGCATGAGCCTAAGTTTATCAAACTTCATTAATCCTAAGCGAACCCGAAATAACTAATAGCTGAAATTGTGTTTATAGCACTACAGTGTTAAGAACTGCAGTACTAGGTAGACCCGTAGTGAAAAACTCGTTGGGTCTTTGTACTCTGAAAATATAAAAACACAATGAAGAGGTTCTTGAATTAAAACTTTTTATTGAATACTCTCGGAGCTTTCTAGCGAATTCTCTCGGATTACAATATTTCTCTCTCTAGAAATTCCAATTAAAAGTGTTAAAGTCTAAAAACAATCTAGCGACTATTTATAGAACTCGTGAGTGAAACCCTAATGGGCTTCCGGAAATTGCGCTTAATGGGCCGAGCCCAAAGCAACTTCTATGGAATCTCAAATATTCCAACACCGACATTGTTCTCGATTCTTTGTCTCTCGCGAGCCTTCGAACTTCGAACTTGGAGTGCATAGCATCTCTTTGATTTTCCAATTGTGAGTTCGAAGTCCTCTAGCAAGGCCTTTGTTGGAAATCGATATCCCGGATTGCCTAAAATTGCGGAAACCGACAACCCGACCGAAATCCTCAATCGCCGGAAAACCAACCGCGAACACCGCACGAGCCAGAGCCTGGCCGAGCACCGCCACGGGCGAACCCGCGGCTGCCAGCCGAGCCCCCGCACGGGGCTCGCGATCGTCTTACGGACGATCGCTGGGGATGCACGAGGCATCCCCGGGGCTGCTCGTAGCAGCCCCGCAGCGAGCTCACGGACTCGTTGCTAGCGGGGCTTTGCCCCCGCACGCATCCGCTGCGGGCGAACCCGAAGCACGTACGGGGTCGCTGCGGGTGACCCCGCAGCTTACCCGCGATCAATCTGAGGATCGATCGCACCCCTCGGCTCCAGCCAAGGGTTCCTCGCATGTTCGCCGATCGAAACCCTAAGGTTCGACCGCCACCCTCGGCGCCCAGCCGAGGGCGTTTCTCATCGATCCCGCGGGGATGTCGACCTCGCGGTCCATCCCTGTCCGCGGTCTCGTTCGTTTCCCGGACCTTCGATTCATGTGTATATCACGATATTAAACAATAAAATCATAAGGGGTTTATGATTTTTAGCTTTGATCTCGTTGTGTGGAGAAACGAGATTAATTGAAGACCTTCGGATCTTCCTACGTAATCTTTGCACCTCGTTCGAACGTCGTGTGGGCGACGATCCTCCGAACTCCTATGGATCTCCTTTACAAACTCTCTAGAATATCAAGTATGATATTCTTGTCTTAATGATGTCTCTTGAATTGTGAAGACCATGTAGTGCTTTTATAGGCTACGTAGGGGATATAAAGGAGGTGGAATATTGGGCTTCCAATATTAATAATTAAATTGAGCCTAAGCCCAAATCTATTAATCCATTAATATTAATTATAATTATTTTCCACTATATAAATATAATTGCACTCCCAATATTATATCATATTATATCAAATAATATTATCTCCGGTAGTATTATTTATTCCATGTGTTTAAGATATAAATATCCATGAATAAAATTAATTTATTGCTAATTAATTTATTCATCTCTTATATCCGAGAATAGTATCATTCAACTTTAATTATTATGCGGAACGAATCCACTCATGAGGTTTACATAATAATTACTTATGAACTCATCTCGGCGATATTATCAACCCTTTCGAGGACACATTTTCCCGTCCAGAATTCACGGCATGTCATACATAAAATACCGTGACCCAACTTTACCGGTAATTGACCGGTTATTCTAATCGATCAATTCCTTTGGAAAATCAAAGTCACTAATATTAAATGTACACACCCGCAATAATATTAGGGATTAAGAATAAAATACTCTGAGATTTAAATCGATTATCTAAGGCAATTCTAATCGATAAATCTCAAGCGATCCGCCCAATTCACCAAGTGTACAAGTATGATAAAATAATTAAGACAAATTATTTTCTCTCTCATACAACGACTATACCGATGGATTGGTCCTTGTCCATCTAGGTCGTGAGCCACTGTTTGATCAATATACGAGTAACCGATAGTATGATCTTCCGTGTGTGGTCGCACACCATACTAAGTACAACGTATATAATCTAGGACTATAATTTGCATATATTTAATTATAAATAATTAAAAGAAAATGATTGTTTATTTATTTAAATAGATTAAATGTCATGTACCGGGAGTTTACGTTACTTAAATCTAGACATTATGTATACAACTCCATCAATCTCCCACTTATACTAAGGTCTAGTCATTTCCTCAAAACTCCCGACTCCCATACCCATCACGTGCTTGATCTGCACTTCCAAAGAAGTGCCTTGTGAATGAGCAATCTAGGTTGCCGTTTCTGAAGTTATCTTGGTGACTAAAGCGTCATTTTATTTGACGATGACTCGTATCAGGTGGTACTTGCGCTCTATGTGTTATCTTCACTGTGGACTTATGACTTCTTAAGTTTGCCATTGCACCGCTATTCATATAGCCGTTAGTAAATTAAGAATCATATCTAAGTCCAGAGGTTATCCCGGAGCACTACCAAAACTTCCGCTGCCTCTGAGGCCGCTATTCGGTTAACCATAGTTGAGTCCGAAAAGCATCGTGCTTATCACTCTTCCATGTTAAAGCTCCACCACTTTTCATAAGTGAACACATAGCTTGATATCGACTTACACTGATCCTGATTTGATTAGAAATCTGAGAAGGTGTAATCCAAAGGAAGAATTCGTCTTGCTCCGTAATCTAGAACATAGTACTTTGAAAGTACTATTACAACAGTCGAATATTCCTTTCCAGGATTACCTTGATATCCTCCCACTATGCTAACTGCATAGCCGATATCAGGTTCTCGTTTTTCAACATCGCATTTATAAAGTTTTCCACACTCCCTTTAGACACTGATTCTACTGCTTCTATCTCCTTTATGTGTCCCAAAACACATCCCTTTAGATATATGCATTCCGTGTCTGAGAGGTAACATACCTTTCTCGGAACTTATGCATGTTAAATCGAACCATAATCGTATAAGATATCTAGGAGAAGTACAATGCTCTTTTCTTAAGATCCTAGATCTTAGAACATGTCCTAACTTCTTCCTTTATCTTACGTATCGATTTATCCAGACAACCATTGTTTTCATGTCTGATAACACCTTTACATTGTTCCCAATGATAAAATGTTGTCTACATAAAACCTCCGAGAAACACCACCTTGTTTTTCATCATGTTTTCAAATACACATTATCGTCCATGAAATTACGTCTTCAGCGTAGGATACCAATTTTTCGTGAAATTGGTCTTAAACACACAGTCAGCAGCTTCAGTCGAAGAACTCACGCACTCACAAGTTCGTAGTAAAAACTGAAGACAAAGTTTATGTAATATATTTCATTTTATTGAAAACTAAACTAAACTATTACACGGAGTATGGTAGGCAAAACGATTATAAGAAGTTTTTCGAGTGTCGCAACACTCCTACTTAAGATTAATCTAGCACACGTGCACTTAGAGCTAAATCTCCTAACTCTAATCTTGGCGCACAACGCAAAAGCAAACTACACAAACTCAAAGCTCGAAGCTATCGGTTACGATTCTAAAAATAAGATTTCGTTCTCTCAAAATCGTCAAGTGAAGGCACACAAATCCATGGGTATATATAGGCAGCCCACACATGTGAGGTGATGACGTGGCACCTTCTCATTCGTCACATTCTTGGCTGATGTCACTTCTCCATGGATGACATTACTATTGTAGAACTTGGATTCTTGAATCTTGGATCTTGAATCTTTGATTCTTGAATCTTCGAATCTTGAATCTTCAATTTCAAAATCAGACTTCAATTTAATCTTGACTCCATCGATCTCAATTCTTCATCTTCAATTTCTTGTGAAAATATGTAAGTGTTGAAGCTTCGAAATTTCATCGTCTTCATGGTCGTTGATATCATTGAAGTAGTAAACCCCGGACCCAATCTTTAATTTCTCCAATTTAAGTACTTGGGTGAAAAAAAACATCATTGTTGAAAGTCACAGTCGTCGACTTCAATACATGAAGATAGTCGTCAGTTGCTGGGTTCGACAGTCTACAGTTTTTGAGTCTCCGGATTTGAGTCTCCGGATTTGGTGAAGTACACAAAAGTGGCGACTCTAGTCGCTGGATTTGGTGCAAGATCTTGGCTTTGATAGTTGACAGTTGATGGATCCGTATTTGAGAGTTGGCAGCTAATGGATCCGAATTTGAGAGTTGGCAGCTGATGGATCCGGATTTGAGAGTTGGCAGCTGCTGGATCCGGATTTGAAAGCTGTCAGCTGTTGGAACAGGATTTGAAAGCTGTTAGCTGCTGAAACCAAAAAGTGGAGACTCCAGTCTCCGGTTTCAAGAAGTGGAGACTCCAGTCGCTGTTGGAAATCGATATCCCGGAATTAATAAATTTAAATAAAATTAATTAAATAAATTATCTAATTAATTCCGACCGAAATCCTTTGGAGATCGAATATCCGGAGTTGTCAAAGTTGCGGAACAACAACTCCAATCGACTCCGGTTGCCGGAAACCTGCCACGAACCTCCACGGGGATAGCCCAATCAAAACCCTAACCGCGGGCAAAGCCGCGGCTTGTTCGATCAAGCCACCACGCGTGGGGCTCGCGGGTGTCCTTGGCAGCCCGCTGGGCACGACCCAGCTGCACCACGGTGATCGCACGCCCAGCCACGGTCGAACCGTGGAATCCTTTAAATAGGCTTAAACACAAAGGAAACTAACGCAAATAAAACTCACGCAAATAAAAAGTTGAAATATTAATATTCCGCCGCTGCTCTAATTTTCTGAAGATGTCGCCCGACAGGATATGCTGTCGGCCGACATGATGATCTTCGATCGAAGAATAAACCTGCGCTACGAAATCAAATTCGCTGCCAAGTTTTCGATGTTGTCGGCCGATAGGCCTTGGTGTCGGCCGACACCAAGCCAAAAGCTCGACCGAACTTCACGGCGCGTCCTCGGCACTCTCTCGACCTCCGTTCTTCCGCCTTCTTCGTCGTTCTAGCCTGAAACAAAACTCGGGATGCATCATTCCCCTCCTCTTCAAGAGGATTTGTCCTCAAATACAAGCCTATGCCAGGCTCGAACACCACTCTCACGAACTGACTTGGGACAATATCAGTCTTATGCCCAATCCCTCGAGTCGGTGATAAAACAAGAAATGTAGTCTCGGAGAAAACATCATCATGTTCCTGCAACACTAAATGAATGGAAGAGGGTAGAGAAGATAGACCATTAGTGAGGAACAACTTCTCCTTGCCCAACATCACCAACGTCGGCAGCTCCTGATTCACTGCTTGTTTCTCCTCAATGTCACCGGTTTCATTCAACCACAACAGTCGATTCGGCTCAGGGTGCTTCACCATGGGTAACTCCAATTGTCGAACCACGGTTTAACCAACTTCTTCAGTGGTTAGAATATACTCCTCGTCCTCGGACTCTACCGAAGCCTCCTCCTCGGACTCCACCGAAGCCTCTTCCTCGGACTCTACCGAAGCATCCTCCTCGGGCTCTACTGAAGCCGACATTTCTGACTTCTCGCCCTCATCATCAGTCGCTACTTGCAGCCATGGACGCATGTACCAGCTCCTCTAACAGACCCTCAATATTGCTCTAACTCACGTGCTGGGTTTCAGCTTTGGGTCCCTTTTCATAAATGTCAGAAGTTCAATCCTTTTTGGAATAGAAGTCCCTATATCGACAATGGGTTCGGTGTCGACCAGTCCAACCTCCTCGGTATTCTCCGTCTCTCTGATACCCTGCATTAACACGATGAGGTCTCTCCTCTAAGCCGATTAGTCGCTCATGCTCCGACTTAATGAACTCCCTCATTTCAAAACGTAAGGTCTCCATCATGAGCTTAGTCTGTGAGTCATCCATCTCAGTCATCCTGCAAAAGTGTTGGAAGCAAAATAGAGTAATCCTCACCACTCTCGTGTATCACTCAATATGGTAAGTCACTCAATGCTCGTGTTCCTCTCACTTTCTCTCTCTCAAGAATCGAACTTCCCAATTTACCAAGCGAACGGAAGATGTTAAATTGCTGAACGAACAATGAACAGCAAGAAAAGAATAATCGAGAACAAATTCAATTTTTTTAATTTAATTTATAATTAATGTATGATGAACAGTAATTTTTCTTTTTTTGAAAATAAAAAAAATAAATAAAATATTTTTTTAAGAAAAAGAAACGAAAATAAAGAAGAAGAAAGAAAAAAATAACGAAGTTACGTATTCAGAAAACAAAGAACCCTAACTTGGGCTCTGATACCAAATGATACGAACCTCGTCGGGATACGAATGATAGAATAAGAACGAAGAACGAGAAGATAAAGAGATACCGGCGGAAGTCCCAAAACCTCTGAATTTGATTGGTAAAATAATTTAAGGACGAAACCCTAAACCCTAATACGAGATCGACGCAGCAACTCGGGGATGGTGAAGACACACGAACGAAAGATGATGGCTTCGTTGTTTCGTCGGTTGAATTATTTGGATAATCGGGTAGAATTCGAACCCAAGAAAGAATTTATAAAAACCTCACAAAAATATATTTATTATCAATCATAATTGTCTGCGTAAAACAATAGTCTTGGAAGCCTTTAATAGGCTTAAACACAAAACCTAATAATTAAATAAAAGGAAACTAACGCAAATAAAACTCACGCAAATAAAAAAATGAAATATTAAAATTCCGCCGTTGCTCTAATTTTCTGAAGATGTCGCCCGACAGGATATGCTGTCGGCCGACATGACGATCTTCGCTCAAAGAATAAACCTGCGCTACGACATCAAATTCGCTGCAAATTTTTCGAAGCTGTCGGGCGACAGGCCTTGGTGTCGGCCGACACCAAGCCAAAAGCTCGACCGAACTTCGCGGCGCGTCCTCGGCACTCTCTCGACCTCCGTTCTTCCGCCTTCTTCGTCGTTCTAGACTGAAACGGAACTCGGGCTGCATCAGGAAACCTCGCAGCTCCCAGCAATCGAGCCTTAGGGCTTCGATCGATCCCTCCGCTCCCAGCCGAGGGCTCCCGCACGCGATCCCCACGGGAACTCTTCGATCGTCAACGGTCTGGTGGTCTTCGACCACCACTGCCCGGTCGATCCTCGTTCCGGATCTCATCCCTCGAATCTTGGTTCAACGGAGTTTTACGATAATTAAATCTTAAAATCATCGAGGGGGTTTTCTTGATTTTACCTTGTTCTCGTTTGCCAAAAAATCTAGATGTATCGATGACCTTGAGATTTTCCCACGTATTCCTTGCACTAACTCGAACATCGGGGTAGGCGACGATCCTCCAAGCTTTATGGTTCTCCTTCTCTCTAGAATAATCAAGTATGATTATTTTGTCTAATAAAATAGAGAAGACCATGTAGTGTATTTATAGGCTAGTAAGAGACCTTAAGGAGGTGAAATATTTAGCTCCTAATGGACTTAATTAAATTGTGCTCAAGCCCAAGTCTATTAATTAATCCATTAATTATATTTAATTCCACTAAATAAATATAATTGCAACTCCTAATATTAAACCATATTATATCAAATAATATTTTCCGTAATATTATTTTATTCCATGTGTTTAAGAATAGAAATGTCAATAAATTTTATTTTCCGGTCAAGAATTGACATCATGTCATACATAAAATACAATGACCCAATTTACCGGTAATTGTCCAATAAGCATATTAGTCAATTCCATTAGAAAGTCAAAATCACTAATATCAAATGCACACACCCGCAATAATATTAAGGATATTAAGAATATAATACACTGAGATATAAATCGATTATCCAAGGCAATCATAATCGATTAATCTCAAGCGTCCGCTCAATACACCAAGTGTACAAGTATAATAAAATAATTAAGACAAATTATATTCTCAATTATACAAAGACTATACCAATAGATTGGTCCTTGTCCATTTAGGTCGTGAGCGACTGTTTGATTATATACGAGTAACTGATAGTATGATTTTCCGTGTGTCACACCATACTAACTATAACGTATATTATCTAGGACTATATTTTGCACATATTAAATATAATTAAAGGCAAATAATTATTTATTACACACATTAAGTATACAACTCCATCAATCTAATTAAAGGCGTTAATGTTTTCTTTACGCGCTTTTTGTTGTACAATTACTCTTCTTTTCATTAAATTATATTGACATTTAATTAAAAAAAAACACTCTAATCTCAAGTTCCCATTGCACAAAGTTTTTTAGTGTAATGTGAAAAACATAAAAATAAAAATAATATATAAGATTCCATATGATTTGTAATAAAATTCAAATAAGAGACGTAGACATAAAATTTGTTAAAGCAATTAATGACACTAATTATTTAAAATAAAATTAGTAGTATTATTTATAATTAAGACACTCGAGGCTACACGATAAGGAACTAATTTAATAAACTTAACCGTTGAATTAACATTTTTATCATTACCGTAATGAACATTTAACATAGATTTAAGTACAATAAACAACAAAAATAGTTGTGTAAATAAACGAAAATTCAAACAAAAATATAGTTTTATTTAATATTTAAACATGTGCAAAAATACAAAATTGAAAAGATATAAGTGAAAATTTTGTTGTATATTTGTCAAGAATTTCAGATAGTATAATTGTAAAAATTCTAAATTAAAATATATATGTTATGTTTTTTAAACCCCAAATAATAATATAATGTACACTGATATAACAATTTTCGATAAGTGAATAAATAGGGCTTAATTTACAATTTTTCTCGCATGTACGGTTTACGGTTTACGCGAAATGAATTTGATCGGGTATGAGTTGAATGTGTGTTAATATTGTTCGATTGATTGAAATATAGTGAATCAGACGATAAAATTCAAATATAATTTAACATCAAAATATAAAAATAATTAAATGGAAGCGAAAAATTGACGCGCGGTAACCATTTTGTACTCGTTGGTTCTCAAAATGTTTCATTTCAAAATAAATAAATAAATTTTTTGAGGGAAATAAATAAAAATAAATAATACCTATTCTGGGAATATTTTTATAATATTACTAAATTTAACATATATAAAGTGAATTTGAAACACGTACTAAATTTCCCAAATCAACACAACTTTTCTTTAAAAAACGTTGAATATTGTATTAAATATTTTCTTTAAAAGGCAAAATTACATGAATTAATTATGCCAATTTAAAAAAGAAATCATTATTTTCACCTATTTAAACCCCCCATCTACACCCCCTTCAACACACACTCATTCGCCTCATTTCATTACCGCTCACACACAAACAAAACGATGGCCGGCGCCGGATTTAATCACTCTTTCTCATGCAGTCCGAATTGGCCGCTCGACTTCGTGAATCCCGATGGTTCGCTCCCGGAAATCAAGGTACGTACAACCTTGTTAATTAAACCAAATTAAATTATGTTTATTTTTTTAATTCAAAATTACTTGTTTTGGATCGATCCGTACGTGCAGTGGGTCGAAGCGTTTCAGTGTTACAGCGTGAACGGTGTGCTTGCTCCGACCCCGTTGTCATGGGCCTTCCCCGACCATGAGGGATCTGTGCCCGTGGACACTCGATCCGACCACGAGGTATTATATATGGTTTTAAAATCATATACTCTCACTTTTTTCTCAATTTTTAAAACATAACAGTAAATAAATTGAATAAAGATTGAAATTACATTTTTGACCTTGTAGTATTTTGTAATTGCAGCAGACACCCGAAACAATGACGGCAAGACAAAGAGCACTCGGATCTCCCTCCTCCATGAGCAATGTAGGGAATTACTCAAGCAAGATGATTATACTAATTTAATTTAATGTTTTCTTTATATAACATGTACAATATTATATTAAGTAGTACGTAATTAATTAATGTCCATAAATATTTATATTTTGTTCCACAGCCACCCAACGGATCGAGCATTAAGCGATCGCGACAATCCGACGGAGACCACCATCCGATGCTCTTCAACATTTACAAGTTTGTCGACCGGGTGGAGGAATATCTGATCAAAGTCTACGAGGTAATTATCGATCACACGTTCGATGATTTAATTCATGATAAATTAATATATTAATTAGTTTTCGGTTTTTGTTCGTGTTGTGTAGCCGACTTGTAGTACGACCCGTTATCACAACGTGAAAGTGTATGAAGATAAGGGTAAGTGGGTGATGAAAGTAGTCACTTGCACGGAACCGGGAAACCACGCGGCGGTGCAAGAGTGGTTGGAGGACCCAACCCCTCCTGTATTCGAAAAGAGGTCTGACCTCCACTTGCAGCATCGGCTCACCGGTTGGACGCTCGAGAGTCGAGCGCGAAAGAATGGAAGAGAGGACAAATTCTATTATCATCAAGGAAAGCAGTACAATTCGTTTGTGCAGGTGCTGACTTTTATTTTGTACGCAAATAAAGATCTCAAGGATTTTTAGACTGTTGGCAAAAGAGGAGGAGAGGAAGTTTTATTAATATTTCTTTTATTGAATAAAGAGAAGCTTAAAATGAGATATTTTACTTTTCAACATGTGACGGCTATTTATACTAACACTTCACCTCCTAACATTAAAATAAACTTGTTAAACACCTCACTTAAATTATATGATACTTACAAACTTAAAAAACCCCATTCACTAATGACATTAGAAACATCACTATACTCTTAAAGTTTTATTTTATTTTATTTATTTTATTAAATCAATTTTATGTTTCAACACTCCCCTTAAACTTGATTCTTCCAAACTCCGAGCATGAACTTTAATTTCCTTAAATCATCGATCTTGAGTGGCTTTGTGAATATGGCAACTGGCTCCATAGACTTCACGTACTCCAGCTTCAATTCTTTCTTTCCAACGCATTCTTGAATGAAATGATATCTTGTATCAATATGTTTGCTTCCTTCATGAAAGACAAAACATTTAGCCAAACCCTGAGCTTATTTGTTGTCGATCATGTGAGATAAATATCCCTTTTTCAGATTGATTCACTTGGATGCCCAAGTAATTAATACAACATTAATTTGTCCCAAGTCGCTCATCTCGAATTCTCGTGCCATCGCCGACTTGAATTCTTCATACATTTTCAAGTTGTTCCTTGTGAAAGTGAGATCATCCACATACACACAGACATATAACAAGTCTCTACCTTTTTTCTTCATGTAGAGAGCATACTCATGGATGCATCTTGAGAATTCATTCTCTTGCAAATATTTATCAAGTCGACCATTCCGTGCTCGTGGTGCTTGTTTGAGCCCATACAACGCCTTTTTCAGCTTTAAGACTATATCTTCATAACCTTTGATTTCATAGTCGAGTTGTTGATCAATGTAGACAGTCTCGTTTAAATTTATGTTTAGAAATCCGGACTTCACGTCTAATTGATACACCATCCATCGATTTTGAGTGGCTAGTGAAATCAACAAGTGAGTGGTCTCCACGCGAGCTAATGAGGCAAAAACCTCGTCATAATCAATTCCTTCTTTTTGTTTGTAGCATTTAGCTACAAGCCGAGCTTTATATCTTGCAACCTCGCCATTAGCATACCTAGCCTTTTCACTTTTAACACCCATTTGACTCCAATGGTATTTTGGTGCTCTAGGAAAGATGTTAACTCCCAAGTATTATTCTTCACAATGGACTGGATTTCATCGTCCATGACTTTCCTCCATTTTTCATCTTCGCTTGCTTATTCATAGCTCGCTGGTTCAGCATCTGCGAGCAGACAAAACATACGAAAGTCTTCAATTTCATGAGTATCGTTATAGATATCAAAGAGATCTCGATATTTAGGTGTTTTTTCTTCTGATGAGTTCGGTGACCTCGGTGTAACCGGAGAAGGAGGTTCTTCAAGCCTCGTGAGTCGTGACGCTACCGTCGTTTGATAACACAAAATAATATTTATAAATTCTAAACTCTTCACTAATAAATACTAGTGGCAAACATAGAGTCGATCCCACGAGGAGGTAATTAGCTTATAGTTTTCCCATTGTTTCCCAAAAAGTGGTGTCACGTAAGTAAAAGATTTTGTTTTGGGAAGCAGTTGGGCATTGCCAAACCTTTTTCACCTTAACTAATTGACTGAAAAATAATCAAGTTACTAATATTAATTAACGGGAAAATAAACAAACATAATATAAAACAATTGTAATTACTGAACTAAAGCTACCAGATTGCCCAACTAACATTATTGACAAAACAAATAATAAACCATATAAAGACAAAAGTATCAAGGCACTGACTCCTCTAAACTCCCCTAATCAAGTGTTTTCGTTCATTGGTACATAGGATTTTGCTAAAAGGTTCATCTTTCAGTTATAGGTTGTCCAAATAAAGTATTAACGCCCCTACATTTTCACGCATGCAAATACCACAACCCTTATTCACCTTTTCATGGTCTTACTAGATCTCTCTATGTAAAACTCCTAGTATTGACCAATTCGACACTATGTAACTGCATGAGCCTAAGTTGATCAAACTGTCTTAATTCCTAAGCGAACCCAAAATTGCCAATAGCATTCCCGAGACACCCGAGTCATACTACCACATCTCCAGCAACATGTAATACTATTCGGACGCCAAACCTCCATGTGCGTTGATCCGCGTATGTGTGTGTTAAGTGAGAAGGGGGTCCTACTGGTTACTGTAGGTTGCCCAAGTCCCCAACATGCTCATAATTACTATCATCTGAATCGGTAAGTATTAGGTGTCGATCCTACGAGGAGTTTATTGTTATTTTCTCACGACTTTGCCCAAGGTAGGTTGTCACGATTTTAGAAAGTGTTTTGATTGAATAACCGAACAACCAAAATAACTAGATACAAATAATAAAGTAATTAAAACTATTAACAAGAAATAAAATACTCAGCTACTCAACTTGACCAATAACGGAAATAAACTACTCAACTAATAAACTTGACCAAACTGTAAAACGGAGCATCTGGGCACAGTCGTCATTTTGCCTACCTGATCAAGTTTCTACTGTTCATCGGTGTTGGAATTTGATATCCCGGGCTATTAAAATTTGCGGAAAACAATAACCCGATCAAAACCATTCGCCGGAGATCACATGAACGCCGACTCATCCGCCGGAGTCCGGCCTTTGGAGACCACGCGCCCGAAGACGCGTAGCCCGCCCCCAGCCGAACACCGGCGAGCCGGGTGTTCACGCGATCGAAGGATCGCGTCCCACGCGATCGGGTGGGGCTGCATCGGCAGCCCCCGCGGCGAGTCCGGCGACTCGCCGCCGCCTGGAGATCCCCACCGTCGAGGTGGGGTGGGGTGCGGCTCCAGCCCGCGCCCCGGCGGTCGATCCTTGCGATCGACCGCGCGCCCTCGGCCCAGCCGAGGGTCGCCTTCTCCGCGCCCCGCCGAAACCCTAGGGGCGATCGCCCGTGGTCCGGTGGCTTCGCCACCACCACGCGATCGTCCTCTACTCCGGGTCTGATCTTCGGATCTTCGTTCTACGGTATTCTCGATAAACCAAAACCGAATAATATCAAGGGCGTTTAGATATCATACCTACGATTCGTTGTTCGGAGAAACGAAATCAAGATGACCTTTGAATCTTCCCACGTATTCCTTGCACTCCGTTCGAACGTCGGGTGGGCGACGATCTATCGAACTCCTATGGATCTCCTTCAACTCTCTAGAATATCAAGTATGATAATCTTGTCTTATGATTTATGAAGGCCATGTAGTGCTTTTATAGGCTACGTAGGGGATCTAAAGGAGGTGGAATATTGGGCTTCCAATATTGAAGATTAAATTGAGCCCACTGCTCAAGTCCATTAATCCTTATCAATATTAATTAAATTTATTTTCCACTATATAAATTAATTGCACTCCCAATATTAAACCATATTATATCCAAATAATATTTCTCTGGTAGTATTATTTATTCCGTGTATTTAAGATATAAATATCCATGAATAAAATTTATTTATTGCTTAATAAATTTATTCATCTCTTTTATCCGAGACTAGTACCACTCAACCTTATTTATTATGCGGAATTAAATCCACTCGCGAGGTTTACATAATAAATCCTTATGAGCTCATCTCGGGGATATTATCAACCCTTCCGGGATACACTGTCCCGTCAAGAATTCACGGCATGCCATATATAAAATATAGTGACCCAACTTAACTGGTAATTGACCCAATAATTAAACCGGTCAATTCCTTTGGAAAATCAAAGTCACTTATATTAAATATACACACCCGCAATTGTATCGGGGATTAAGAATAAAATACACTGAGTCTCAAATCAATTATCGCCGAGCAAACCTAATTGATGAGTCTCAATCGATCCGCTCAATACACCAAGTGTACAAGTGTGATAAAATAATTAAGATAAATTATTTTCTCTCTCACACAACGACTATACCGATGGATTGGTCCGTGTCCATCTAGGTCGTGAGCATCTGTTCGATTAAATACGAGTAACCGATATTATGATCTTCTGTGTGACGTCGCACACCATACTAACTACAACGTATAAAATCCAGGACTATAATTTGCATATAATTTAATTAAAAATAATTAAAAGCAAATGAATGTTTGTATTTAATAGGTAAACGAAAGTGTACAAGGAGTTTATAATACTCAAATCTAGACATTAAGTATACTACTCAAACAATCTCCCACTTATACTAAGGTCTAGTCTTATCCTCCAAACTTCTGACTCCCAAACCCTTCAAGTGCTTGAAATATACTTCCTTAGGAAGTATCTTGGTGAAAGGGTCCGCTAGGTTGTCCTCCGAAGCTATCTTGGTGACTATCGCATCGCCCCTCTTGACGATGACTCGAATCAGGTGGTACTTGCGCTCTATGTGTTTCGTAGCACTATGGGACCGTGGTTCCTTACTGTTTGCCACTGCACCGCTATTATCACAATAAATTGTCATAGCCCTGGGCAAACTCGGAATCACATCTAAGTCCTGGAGGAAATTAAGGAACCAAACTGACTCTTTCGCTGCCTCTGAGGCTGCAACATATTCAGCTTCCATGGTAGAGTCCGAAATGCACTTTTGCTTAACACTCTTCCATGATACGGCTCCACCTCCCAAAGTGTACACATAGCCTGATGTCGACTTTCGTCGGTCCTTATCAGATTGGAAATCCGAATCCGTATAACCCAAAGGAATCAGATTGTCTGCTCCGTAACTCAGAACATAATCCCTAGTATTTCGCAAATACTTGAAAATGCTCTTTACGGCAATCCAATGAGCCTTTCCAGGGTTACTCTGATATCTCGCTACTACGCCAACTGCATAGCAGATATCAGGCCTCGTGCATAACATTGCATACATCAAGCTTCCCACAGCCGAAGCGTAGGGAACCGCTTTCATTTCATCTTTCTCCTTTTGTGTCTGAGGACACATCTCCTTAGAAAGATAAGTTCCTTTACTGAAGGGCAGTTCACCCTTCTTGGAATCTTGCATGTTAAAACGAGCCAGAATCATGTCTATGTAAGATTGCTGGGATAGGTACAATGTTCTATTCCGGCGATCCCTTATAACCTTGATCCCTAGAACATGTCCGACTTCTCCCAAGTCTTTCATATCGAATTGTCTAGACAACCATCCCTTTATGTCTGATAACATTTTCACACTGTTGCCAATGTGAAGAATGTCGTCTACATAAAGCACGAGAAACACCACCTTCTTTCCATCACGTTTCCAATACACACACGATTCGTCCATGCTTTGACTGAATCCAAAAGATTGGACTACTTCGTCAAACCGCAGGTTCCACGATCTCGAGGCTTGTTTCAATCCATAAATGGATCGATTAAGCTTGCACACTAGATGATCTCGCCCCTTAGCAATGAATCCTTCTGGTTGTTTCATATAAATCGTCTCGTCAAGACTTCCATTTAGGAAAGCTGTCTTGACATCCATTTGCCACACCTCATAATTCATATGAGCTGCTATGGATAAGAGAATCCGGATCGACTTTATCTTGGCTACCGGCGAGAAGGTCTCCTCATAATCGATTCCCTCTTTCTGAGTATATCCTTTCGCAACAAGCCGAGATTTAAAGGTTTCAACCTTTCCGTCAGATCCTCTCTTTCTCTTGTAGACCCATTTACACCCAATTGGCTTTACGCCGCTTGGTGGTTCTACAAGATCCCAGACTTTATTAGAATCCATTGATTCAATTTCGGATTTCATTGCTTTCTTCTAAGAAGGCGCATCTATATCTTGTACCGCATCATCATAGGTCCAGGGATCGATTTCATAAACTCCAGGTCCAGAGTCCGAAGACTCACCCAGTCCAATCCATCTATCTGGTTGTTTAACAACCCTCCCACTACGACGGCGTTCCGGTGTATTAACAGTGATAGTAGGTGCAGGTTCTAGTGGTGTATCACTACTCGATTCGGCTGTATCTAGGTCCTTATCGTTACCTCTCAACTCATCAAGCATTATGTCACTCTTGGGCTTGTGGTCCATGACATAGTCTTCCTCTAAGAACCGAGCGTTAGTACTTATAACGATCTTCTGGTCCGTAGGACTATAGAACATGCCACCCTTAGTTCCTCTAGGATATCCTATAAACAATCGCACTTCAGTACGAGGTTCTAATTTATCGGCACCTACCTTCAACACATGTGCAGGGCACCCCCAGATCCGAACGTGTCTCAAGCTAGGCTTGCGCCCGCTCCATCGTTCCATGGGTGTCGAAGGAACTGTTTTAGATGGAACCAAGTTTAGAATGTGCGCTGCTGTTTCCAAGGCATATCCCCAGAACATAACAGGTAAGTCCGAGTAACTCATCATTGAACGCACCATTTCCATAAGAGTCCTATTTCTTCTTTCTGACACACCATTCTGCTGGGGAGTATATGGTGATGTCATTTGGGAATCAATCCCATTCTCTGCTAAGTATGCCTTGAATTCTCCAGACAGGTACTCGCCTCCGCGATCAGATCGCAGGCATTTAATGGATTTACTTTGAAGGTTCTCCACAAAAGCCTTGAACTCCTTGAACTTGTCAAAGGATTCGCTCTTGCGGCGCATCAAGTATACAAATCCATACCTTGAGTAATCATCAGTGAAAGTGATGAAATACTCGTACCCTCCCTTTGCCTGAGTAGACATAGGTCCGCATACATCAGAGTGAATCAAATCCAATACTTGTTCAGCTCTCCGTCCTTTACCAGAAAAAGAACGCTTAGTCATTTTTCCCTCTAAACAGGATTCGCAAGTTGGAAGGTCCTCTCCTTCAACACCGCTAATGAGACCATCAGCTTTCAACCTTTGAATTCTATTTGAGTTAATATGACCTAGCCTTAGATGCCACAAGTATAATTGATTCATCTTAGAAGGTTCCTTTCTCTTATTGGTGTTCGTAGATGTGTTATTACTCTCGGTTAGTTGCATCGTGTTAGACTCAGGATTTAGTACATACAAATCGTCCACCAATGTACCAGAACAGATAATCTCACTGTTTCTTCTTATGATCACAGAGTGGTCAAAAGAAACAGAATATCCATTCATAATAAGTTTAGAAACCGAAATTAAATTCTTTCTAAAGTTGGGTACATAAAGACAATTATGTAAAACTAAAACCCTATCACTACTAAAGCGTAAGTGAACGTCTCCCACTGCAACAACCGCTACCCTCGCGGCATTGCCCATGTAGACCACGATCTCTCCCTCTCTAAGTCTCCGGGTTTCCTGGAACCCCTGCAATGAATTGCAAACATGATCAGTGGCCCCCGTATCTACACACCAGGTGCTGGTAGATAACACCACTGATAATGTTTCAGTGACTAAGGAAAATTTCGTACCTTTGATGAGAGGACAATCAGACCTCCAGTGCCCAGACTGCTTGCATCGATAGCACTTGCCCCGCGGCTTGCTCTTCCCATTCCGTGGTTTGGAACCACTGGGCTTCTTTGCTTGCACTTCCATCTTAGCCACAAGAGCTTGTGACTCTCTGACCATACTTATAAGTTCCGCTCTTTTCAAATCGTTTTTAAGCGATTCTCTAAGAGGACTGAATTTATAGAGTATGTCAATCACTTCTTGTCCGGCTTCCACACTATGTCTCAACATCATTCTGAGGTCATTCCAAATGTCCTCATGAGTTGGGACAACAGTAGATATAGAAGGCTCAACAGTCTGGACAATGTCCAGATTTCTTTTCCAATCAGTACTATTTGGAACCAGTGAGTTTTCATCTTTAAGTATATCACAAAGTGGGGTCACAGTCATTCTTAACCTATAAGCACATAAAACAAACAAACAATTTAATATCCGATATTATCTCCCTTAAATAATATCATTAAATCACTAATCACATCTAAAATCCCATCAGGTAAGTCAAGCCACGATAGTGTGGACGTTTACCCACCCAAATGACTTAGCAATTAGATTTCCTTCGGTCGTACATCATCAATAGCGTTACCTCGATGGGAGGAATACTATGAAGCGTACCTAAGTGTTAACCATCGCTCAGTACTAAGAAGTTTGTCTGAGACTCGCGCATCACCGCAAGCCACGATAGTGTGGACGTTTACGACGACACACGAATCCTTCACTCCCTTCTATAACTGTCTACATCAATCGATCTAAAATCCCATTCAGTATAGCAAGCCACGATAGTGTGGACGTTTACCATACCAAAAGACTTATACAATTGAAATCCAATTACTTGATCCATTCGATCTTGTAAATCAAGACGTGGAGAATCATAAGTGAAACTCGAAGTTTCTAACCAGTGATTCACCATGCGAACAACCCTATCTCTCATAAATGAGGGAGCCGAGCAGACAATCGACCCACCTTCAAAAGATGGTACGAATGTCTCTAATTTGTGTCCTCGACATGACCAAGTGGCTCTGGCTCCATTCCACTCCCCGGGGTAAGAATGAGTCGACTTGAAATCAGTTTTGGAAAGACAAATTAGGCATTGTTTGATGAACTTAATCAATGTTTCTCGTAAGAGGAATTACAAGAACTCTCCTCCAATGACCTATCTATATAAACTTCAAAAGCTTATAAAAGTCACCAAGAGAGCAGCAATGGAGACCATGGGTATGTTTCCATACCCTCTCCCACTTAGCTTTTTACAATAAAGGGATACGCTATCTAGTGCATAAAAGTAAACACATATAGCATGCATACATGTAATAAAGCACATAGTATTATCACATAGTCAAAATAATACTAGAATATTATTTTCCGACTATTATGGCTTTACTCCATCTCCGTACGCATCTTCTAGTCTTTAGTCTTCGTTCTTGAATGCTCCATGTGACGAGAATATTAATTTCCAATATTTAAATCTATTTATTTTTAATAAATCCAAAAGATACTTAATTAATGATAATTAAGTCAATCGAATAAATCAAAAATAAAATTAAATATTATTAATATTTTTATTTATTTTATCTTCCCTTTCTACTTCATTAAATCTCTAGAATAATCTATCCAAGACCTACTTGGAATATTCTAGATGATTTCCATAATGAAATAAGGAAATAAAATAATTTAGGACTCTTCTACTTTCCATATTA
Source organism: Euphrasia confusa (assembly GCA_954870475.1). Taxonomy (NCBI): domain Eukaryota; kingdom Viridiplantae; phylum Streptophyta; class Magnoliopsida; order Lamiales; family Orobanchaceae; genus Euphrasia; species Euphrasia confusa. The sequence continues at coordinate 16,660,788 of OX940957.1, read as the reverse complement.
ATTAGATTCCTAATCCATGAATATTTCCATAAAATAGAAATAATCAATTAGGAATCCTAATTAATTCCAAATTGATTCTTTTCCTAATCCATTAGAGTTCCCAAAAATAGGAATTCTCAAATAGGAAAAACCCGAACCAATTAGGAAAGAGAATCACCGGACCGGGATAGCACGGGGTGGGGATCCCCGTGCCACCATCGACCGCCGCCTATGCCGCCGCCGCCCAGCCCACGCGCCACCACCACTGGTGGCCGGCGTGGCCGGAACTCCCGCGGGCAGCCCTTTAGGCCGTGGGTCGATTGTCCTCATGGATCGACCATGGGGCGGTCGATCCGAGCCCTTCACCCTCACGATCATCTCCTTCGTCACGCGTCTTCTCCGGCGGTCGTTTCGGCATCGATCCAACGCAAAATAAATTACAAAATAAATTTTACACTATCCGGTATCGATTCTATACATGAAATCGACCCTATACAATTTCCGGAAAAAGGTAGAACGTAATAATAAATCCTAAATTCGGTCAACCCCCGAATTTTTACTATTACAAGCATTCACCACCAAAAACGAATCTCGACATGTCCGAGAGTTTAATCAAACCAACAATCATGACAAAATAAATTAACAAAAATTAATTAAGCCATAATAGTCGGAAACCCTGCAAGGTAGAACAATTTTATCGAAAATACCGCGAACGTAAACCACGCTCTGATACCAATTGTTGGAATTTGATATCCCGGGCTATTAAAATTTGCGGAAAACAATAACCCGATCAAAACCATTCGCCGGAGATCACATGAACGCCGACTCATCCGCCGGAGTCCGGCCTTTGGAGACCACGCGCCCGAAGACGCGTAGCCCGCCCCCAGCCGAACACCGGCGAGCCGGGTGTTCACGCGATCGAAGGATTGCGTCCCACGCGATCGGGTGGGGCTGCATCGGCAGCCCCCGCGGCGAGTCCGGCGACTCGCCGCCGCCTGGAGATCCCCACCGTCGAGGTGGGGTGGGGTGCGGCTCCAGCCCGCGCCCCGGCGGTCGATCCTTGCGATCGACCGCGCGCCCTCGGCCCAGCCGAGGGTCGCCTTCTCCGCGCCCCGCCGAAACCCTAGGGGCGATCGCCCGTGGTCCGGTGGCTTCGCCACCACCACGCGATCGTCCTCTACTCCGGGTCCGATTTTCGGATCTTCGTTCTACGGTATTCTCGATAAACCAAAACCGAATAATATCAAGGGCGTTTAGATATCATACCTACGATTCGTTGTTCGGAGAAACGAAATCAAGATGACCTTTGAATCTTCCCACGTATTCCTTGCACTCCGTTCGAACGTCGGGTGGGCGACGATCTATCGAACTCCTATGGATCTCCTTCAACTCTCTAGAATATCAAGTATGATAATCTTGTCTTATGATTTATGAAGGCCATGTAGTGCTTTTATAGGCTACGTAGGGGATCTAAAGGAGGTGGAATATTGGGCTTCCAATATTGAAGATTAAATTGAGCCCACTGCTCAAGTCCATTAATCCTTATCAATATTAATTAAATTTATTTTCCACTATATAAATTAATTGCACTCCCAATATTAAACCATATTATATCCAAATAATATTTCTCCGGTAGTATTATTTATTCCGTGTATTTAAGATATAAATATCCATGAATAAAATTTATTTATTGCTTAATAAATTTATTCATCTCTTTTATCCGAGACTAGTACCACTCAACCTTATTTATTATGCGGAATTAAATCCACTCGCGAGGTTTACATAATAAATCCTTATGAGCTCATCTCGGGGATATTATCAACCCTTCCGGGATACACTGTCCCGTCAAGAATTCACGGCATGCCATATATAAAATATAGTGACCCAACTTAACCGGTAATTGACCCAATAATTAAACCGGTCAATTCCTTTGGAAAATCAAAGTCACTTATATTAAATATACACACCCGCAATTGTATCGGGGATTAAGAATAAAATACACTGAGTCTCAAATCAATTATCGCCGAGCAAACCTAATTGATGAGTTTCAATCGATCCGCTCAATACACCAAGTGTACAAGTGTGATAAAATAATTAAGACAAATTATTTTCTCTCTCACACAACGACTATACCGATGGATTGGTCCGTGTCCATCTAGGTCGTGAGCATCTGTTCGATTAAATACGAGTAACCGATAGTATGATCTTCTGTGTGACGTCGCACACCATACTAACTACAACGTATAAAATCCAGGACTATAATTTGCATATAATTTAATTAACAATAATTAAAAGCAAATGAATGTTTGTATTTAATAGGTAAACGAAAGTGTACAAGGAGTTTATAATACTCAAATCTAGACATTAAGTATACTACTCCAACAATCGGCACGTAAGATTTTGCTAACAGCTTTATCTTTCGGTTATAGGTTGTCCAATTAAAGTATAAACGCCCCTATGATGTCACGCACGCAAATACCTCAACCCTTATTCACTCTTTTAGTTTAAAGTCTTACTAGATCTCTCTATGCAAAACTTCTAGTATTGATCAATTCGACACTATGTTAGCCGACATGAGTCTAAGTTGATCAAACTGCCTTAATCTCTAAGCGAACCCTAAATGGCCAATAGCATGCCCGGGATACCCGAGTCATACGACCACAACTCCAGCAACATGTAATACTATGCGGACGCCCAGTCTCACGGCACGTTGATCCGCGTATGTGTGTGTTAGGTGAAAAGGGATTCCTACTTGCTAATGTAAGTTGCCCAAGTCCCTAACATGCCTGTAGATACTATCCTGTTGAATCGGGAACAAAACTAAGTTAGTTGCTATAATCAAAAGCCTCTCAGTATTTTAGAAAACAGACAGATCAAGTTCGGACCTTGCCCAGGCGCAGATTAACTAGCTAAGCATGAACATATATAAAATAAATAAATAAAAACGAAACCAAACATGCTTATATTAAACTAAGAAATCAAAGAAAAAATTGTCTTGAATTAACAGAAATTAAAAGACGAAAATAAAAACTTGAATTAAAACTATATTGCCTAGCTATGCCCGAAGGCAATAGCCGGCGAGAACTCGTCTTCTTCTTCCTTCGATCTTCTTTGGTAGGCTGAATATTTTCTCTCTATGTGTCTACGTATGTAACCACGTGATTGGTAGGTCTTCATGTGTATTTATAGATGCTGGAAGTCTTGGGAAGCAAGTAAAATCGCTGGCTTGATCAGATTAATTGAGATAAGGAAAGAAAAGATTTTTTCCTAATCCAATCTTGAAAAATAGGGATCCTGCCGCGTCCTTGACCAATTCCGTGTAGATATAGGACTCAATCTGATGTAGAGACATGTTGGACAATGACTCTAACGTTGGATGAGAGTCCATCTTTGATACTTCTATGAATCTGGTCGCCTTTGAAGTCTTTTGGATTTCCAGGACTCTTCGTACACTGCTTGCTCAACGTCCTTCTCTGGTCAACTCCGATCTTTGTCCAACTTCATTACTTCGTACGGTACTTGGTCAAGCATCGGTCTTGGTCACTTCCTGACTTTGCCCATTATGACATGGGTGTTCGTCCAGGCTAACTTGCTCATCCAGCATACTTGCTCAATGCGACGATTTCCTTCCAAATGTTCGTCTTTTCACGTTTCACCTGCATAACTTGACCATAGACTCCAAATGTGCCCTCCCATACACAAATAAGGTGAAAACAACTAAAAAGACTCAATTAACTTGACTCAAAAGAACTAAAAATGAGCCAAAAAAATATGGCTCATCATACCTCAGTTGATTCATGGGTCGAGTTCGTACATACATGACTTGACCACGAAAGACTCGCACGATGTTTTTCAGGAACATTTAAATTTGATATTTTTTTCAGGATTATCATATCATGTTCTTCAGGAACATTTAGATTTGATATTTCTTCGGGAATATCATATCATGTTCTTCAGGAACATTTCTTTTTGATATTTCTTCAAGATATAATATTATGTTTTTCAGGATGTTCTTCAGGAACATTTAATTTTGATATTTCTTCAGGAATATCATATCACAGTATGCTTCAGGAATTTAGTCATAATTAATTTGATATTACTTCAAGAATATCAGATTATAATTATTAATTTGGTATTATTTCAGAAATATCAAATTATAATGTTCTTCAGAAACATTAGACATTTAATTGATTTACAAGGCATAATTAATTTGATATTATTTCAGGAATATCAGATTATAATTATTAATTTGATATTACTTCAGGAATATGATATTATAATGTTCTTCCAGAACATTAGACTTGCTTCAACATGAGCAATTTTGAAAAAAATTAGGAATATCAATGTTCTTCATGAACATTATACATTTAATTAGTTCAACAAGAGCAATTTATGAAGAAGGGGAGAAGAAGATATATGTATAAGTATTATTAAATATAATTATAAATTCTTACTTGATCTTGAATGAGTAGAACTTCGATGAATATTTGATGAAGAAGGCGGTTCAACTTTCTCAGGGCATAGTGCTGATAACGTGTTATAAACTCAATAGGAATTGAGAGAGAATAATAGATCTGAAAGACAGACAATATGAGAGAACATGAGGAGGGAATAGAATTGTTATAAATTGTTATTTCATTCAGACGGAGAGACCCCTTTATATAGGATAGAAAGTAGGGTTTCATCAAGAAAGGGTAAACTACTCATTCATTAATTAACAATATTCATAACAATTTTACAATTATTAATAATGGTTTTTCATTGTTAGAACAAAAAATTACTCCAGTAGAATTTATTTCACGTAATAGTTAACTTTATTTATTTACGCTATTTAAGGAGTTATAAAGAAAATTATAGAATTTATTAGTTATTATATATTTATGTTAGTAAAATAATTATAAAAAAATTAGTTAAACAAAATGGGCACCGCACAGAGTGAAGATTAGGGATGGTATATTTATAATGTTTCAAATATAAGAGCATGTTTGGTATTTTTATTAATGTAATAAATACAAAGTGTAATTTTAATATTTTAATAAAATAATTATAAAAAATTCAGTTAAACAAAATAGCAAAAAAGTGAAGATGAGGGGTGGTATATTTATAATATTTCAAATATAAGAGTATGTTTGGTATTTTGATTAATGTAATAAATACAAAATGTAATTTTAAATTTTTAATAAATGAGTGTCTTAAGTAGAGTGCAAAATAAAAACGGAAAAAATAGGGTGCGTAACACCCAAATTTTATTCTCAGTGAAATAAAAGTGCAAAACAAAAGCAGCGTCGTATCCCGCCGCCGGTGACTCCCCACCAAACACAAACTCCTGTCCGGCTATGTAATCAGGTAGCTTCACAAATTTCATATATATATATATATATATATATATATATATATATATATATATATATATATATTTAAAATCAAGGCATTTTTATTGTGGATTATGCAAAATAAAAACGGAGATTTCCTAATTCTAATTTAGGGGATCGCAATAAACATTGAAGATTTTTGTATGGAGATTTATTTTTGAAGAATTTGACATTGAATTAGGGAATTCGATGTAGACCTAATCTGGCTGAAGAGGTATTATCAATATGTTCATAACAGTTTTTTAACTAGTGATCTACAAATCAACAATTTCTTAAAACAATCGTTCCGAAGTTTTTAGATTAATCGGTTAATCCATCGACTCGTGAATTCTGTTAATCCATCAACCAGAATTTGCCCTATAAGTTAATTGTGTTTAGTTATGTACTGAGACTTTGTGTTAACTATCAACAAAAACTAGGGTTCTACAAGATGTTAAGGTGTACTATTTATGCTAATGGTGCTAGGAAATGGAGAATAATACAGTATACTCTTCTGTTTAGAAATAAATGGATCACGGCAATTTGCATGTTTTAGCCCGTGTTTTTATTTTCTAGACTTTCGTTTGACGCAATGCCCGATTAATTAAATATATGTCCATTTTTATATGAAGTCAATATGTTAGATTACATTGAAGGATCGACACATGATGCTATCAAGTTAATCTTTATTTTTATACTTTACTTCGCTTATCTTTATTTTATCGTACTCATTACTTATATAAGTTAACCAGCCTCAGCAAAATGGTTTTGAACACAAAAAAAATATTTTCAGTTGCCGTCAGAAAGTTTACAACCAATAGAATACTTATATGTGTACTCAAAATCTGCCAGCTATTCACTGAGGTGGCACTATCAAGGAAATCACAGATTCTCAAATCTGCCGAATGGCACTTCTTCCTGCAAATGGAGTGGTGATTTCATTTCCAGCTCTCGTACTTTCTGTTGCATCTGCTGCTGTCATTCTATTTTATTTGGTGTCTACACTTTCACTATCTCCTTGCAATTGCCCCACATCTGCTAAGGCTACTGCCCCCACCACCACAAGAAGCACAGACCGAATCTCGGCTTCCTCCGAGGACATAGATTGGGTGAAGAGTCAGATCGAAGCTAATGGACTGCACATGCAGCAAAATATTTTGCGTAAAGGCATAAACCCCCGCACACGTCAGCAGCAGCTGCAGGACCTCCTTCAGTTCAAAGGCATTTCGCACTATGAAAGAGAGGAAGCAAACAACCACACTGCGCTTCCTTGCCCGGGCGAACTGCTTGTGGAAGAACACCACAGCAACTACGGGGAGCCTTGGGCTGGAGGGCGGGACGTGTTTGAATTTCTAGCCGAGATGGCCCACCTGACTCCTGAATCACGAGTTCTCGAGATTGGATGTGGAACGCTTCGTGTTGGTTTGCATTTCATAAGGTATTTAGATCCCGAGCATTTCCATTGTCTGGAGAGGGATGAGCTTTCACTAATGGCTGCACTCCGGTATGAACTCCCGTCGCAGGGATTGTTGTCTAAGCGTCCTCTGATTGTGAGAGGTGAAGATATGGAGTTTGGTAAGTTTGGACAAGTGTACTACAATTTGATATATGCGAGTGCTGTTTTTCTTCATATGCCGGACAAACTTGTTTGGACTGGTCTGGAGAGGTTGGCGGGTAGGTTGAAGCCTTTGGAGGGTCGGATTTTTGTGTCACATAATGTGAAGTTTTGTTCTCGTCTGGGAGGTGAGGAGTGTACGAAGAGGCTGACTAGTTTGGGGCTCGAATATCGTGGAAAACATAACCATGATAGTTTGCTCTTCAACCATTATGAGATATGGTTTGAGTTTAGGAGGTTTAGAGCTTGAATATGTTATGAAAGATCAAATCTGGATTGCTTATCCGTAGTTTGAAAATCATTACTGAAGGAAAATGCAGATGTTGAACCACGTGCTATCCTTAACTCGGTAGGTACCTGTGTATTTTGTATTTTGCTTGCTCATTTCTATATTTTTTTCATGTATTTTACGATTTTTATCATTTGCTGTTATGAATTTTGTTTCTAACTTTATGGAATTTATTTATATTATAATTGATCAGATTTTTTCTTGGTTTCTCAGTTGTGTATTGTCATCAGCTTTATGCGTTTATTTGTGAGGGAAAATCACAACTCGTTTATATTACATGTGCATGTTTATGCCTGTAATATACTAATATTTTGTGGGAAATGGAACTTACATAATATAGAAAATTATTTTTTGACTAGTAAAAGTATCCAAGTTAAAAGGTGTTAAAAATGGATCAGGGGCTGCTTCTCGATATGCAGTGATGTTTTGAGCCGGTTAGACGGTATAATAAGATATCTAATGATATATTATGTGCCTAAATTTAATTACCTGACATCCCATGTACTTTTGTTGTCAGGTTAGTCCATCTATGATGATCAAAATAAGCTGCATTCTTCCTATTTTACTCGTGTTATTTATGTAGGCTTTGTTAGATGAGATACAATAAGATATCTAACGATTGATTATGTGCCTAAATTTAATTGTTTGACATCTCATGTAATAGTCTTGTTAGGCTACTCCATCTTAGATGATCGAAATCAGCTGCATTCTTCCTATTTTCCATAAATCATTATGTATGCTTTCTATTCTAACAGAGGTTATTTAACATTGAGAGAAAAGTACGATATGTGTTAATCAGTTTCAAAGAAATACACTTTTGTTGCTAAATGTCTTGTGATAAATTCTTTTTACCCATAGATCCAAATAAACTTCGTGATTTTCTTTATTTATGAATTCTCTTTACCCGTACATAAACTGAGAACATTGGTGACAAGGAAACATTGAGTTGACGCAAATAGCCAAGAAACTTCATGCAAGATCTAGTTAGAAACAGCCATTAACTGGCCTGATCATTTGGTTTCTGATCATCACCATCATCATCCTTCCTGAACAGCTTGTGCTTAAGATGCTGAGAAAACGTGCGAGGTGGAAAGAGTGGTGGCTCAGCTTCAGAAACAGTCTCCGGAAGCGGCTTCAGGACAATCGTCTCCTTGGGAGGTTCACAGAACACCGCCCAAGAAATCCTGACCTTCTCCTTGTTCACAAGCCCCCTGTGGAGAATGCTCTTGTACTTGCTGTTACTCAGAATCTCAATAGTATCCCCAATGTGCATGATAATGGAGTTCGGGACACATTTTGCAGTGACCCAATTGCCCTTGTAGAAGAGCTGCAGGCCCGGGACCATGTTGTGGAGGATGAAGGTGAGGGCACTGACATCCGTGTGGGCTTCAACTCCAAGTGCGAGCTCTGGCTGGGGGCATTTCGGGTAATAATTTATCTTCATTTGGAGGATGAGTTCGTCTTTGCCCCCTACTTCTTTTTCTAGTCTCTTTTGATCCAATCCGAGTCCTACGGACAGGATTGATAGTATCTTGGTGGCTAGACGCCTCAGCTCCTCTGCATACTCGCTTGTTGACGGGCTGGACGTTCAGCCCATCAACAGTATCAATGGATGAGGTTAGTTTAGGGATGCGATTTCGTATTAGTTTCTTTAGGCCAATTGTGTGTTAGTATGTGCATATAACAGTATTATACTAATCTAAGAAGTAGTACTGACTTACATATAATCAGCAGGATTCTTAGGCCAAATGGACAAGTCCCTTTTGTTCTCAGGGTATGCAGTGTGGAAGAAATAGTCCTCCCACTCTAACTGCCCGCTGGCGTTGTTAGCCAACTTGCTGCCGTAGCCCTGCACGTTCCCAGCCGCCTGATCGTTTGCGTGCTTCTCCTTCTCCTCCACAGGCAAGTCGAAAAATTCACGGCCCGCATTCTTGACCCTTTCCATGAGGGCCTCTGCTACTCCATGGTTGACCAGGTGCATCACCCCCCACTCGGTGGCCGCCTTCTTGAGTTCCTCGTGGCATTTGTTTCGCGTTTCTTCGTTGTCTGAGTTGATGCCCTCCAAATCAATGGTGGGCACCTGACGCCCGTCAGAGCTCTTTTCTTCTTCGAAGATATCGCCTATGCTTTTGAGCTCGTCTTCAGGCCTGACGTATTCTTTTGGGATCGTGTCGATTCCGCTACCGGACAGGGTTTCTACACGAGGACTTGGAGTAGGCATCGTATTTGGTTCTTCTTATGTTAGAGAAACTTGGGAAGGAATTTATTGAATTTTTTGTTGGGTTAAGATGCAAATATATATACAGAGAGGGAGAGAGAGAGAGACTGAGAGAGTGGTGGGTAAGACATTTTGTTAGACAGTGACATGAAGAATGGCAGCTGCATTGACCGGAGAGTAGAGGCATCTTGCTCACTTGTTAAGGTATGTAGGGAGGTTGGTTAGGTACTTTAAGTTTAGGTGCATTATTACTCGAAAATTGAAATGAATTTTGTGAAGAAGGTGAATTTGTTTATTGGCAGTCACAGAGGTAGCACTAAAAATAGAGTCACAGAGGTAGCACTAAAAATATAATTCGTAACTTTTAAAAAATACTACTACTATATAATACTCCTTCCGGCCATTAATAGATGTCATACTTTGCTGGACACGGAGTTTAAGAAAATTGTTATTTTTGTATTTTTTAATTGAAAAGTAAAAGGTAAAAATATATTTTAAAAGTGAAAAGTAAAGTAGTTGTGAGTAAAGTTTAAAAGTAGGTGAGGTAAAGTAGAATAAAATTGTATATTAAAATGAAAAAGTTAGAATAATTATTTCCTTTTTTGGGGTGTGTCAACTATTGTTGGACACCCCAAAAAGGAAAGTATGACAACTGTCTTTGGATGGAGGGAGTACTAATATATAAAAATTATTATTATAAAAAATTCAATTAGATCTCCAAAAGAATTTGCATCTTCATCTCTTTTGGATATGTTGTTTTTGAGTTAAAGTGCTTGTAGTACTAGTATACACAAACTCTACACACTCCCTCCCACCCAGAGCAATAGTGACATGTGCTCAACGTTTCGTTAAATACATATGATAAATAGTGTACAAAAATTAAGAAAAAAATACTATAATAAAATATAACTATTATGATGTGGAAACAATCATGTACTGAAACACGGACTCCATTTTTTTTTTAATTGGTTGAAGTGGGCATGGGTTGGGTCGGTCCCCCAAAGGTCACGAGTGAAGGGGTATTATTGTTTGTTGTGGTCAGTTGCATTTTTACTAGTATTGGAATACGTGTTTATGGTGTTGTGTTGTCCATAAAACATTAATTTTGTACACTTCATTATTGTTTTACTTGTTTGTATGTATGTGTATGAAAGTGAGAATAATGTAGATTGGGAAAATGGAGAATAGTAAAGTTATAAATTTTTTGTAGTGAGTGAGTATTAGGCATGTGATCTATGGGTACAAATCAGTAGCAGTAGCAACAACACCAACTTCATTCCAAAACACAGAAAGAAAAAAATTTGGAAAATTTGAAAGGTTTGCATGACTTTGGGTCTGAAACCGAGTGTTGCAATATTTCTAACAAGATATGCAACACCTATACGCTGTAGCGCGGGAACGACAATTGTTGGTTACATGATTTACTTTGTTTAAGTATTTTAGAGACGATGTTAAATATCTATTGATGTAAATTCTTATAATGTACGTCCGGAGTAATATGTATAAAATGCAAAGGGAAAATATTGTGATAAACAAACAATGAACAGCCACACACACACTTAATGAAAACGACATACAATAATAAGAAACTCTTATATGAGTATTTAAATTATACTCATATAAGTGTAAGGACTCCCAAATATACTACTTTTGTCCGTAATAATGAATAATGTATCATTTTTTAATTTACAAAAGAAGTATGATCATAAATACGAGACAGACTGAGTATTAAAGATCGAACTTCTTTACAAAAGAAAATATTGAATTTACAATCGAATTAATTTAAGGATATGCAAACAATTGTATTCTTATAGTTAACGTATCTGAACATAATGAATCAATCAACACTACAAACTGCAACTGCAAGCTACTAAAATATACTCCCTCACAACATAACCAATAGTCACACTTCATTTATATTTTGTAAAGGAAGTGTGACTATTAGTCTGGAGGAGGGGAGTATTCTACAATAAACTCTTAGAAAAAATAAAGTAGAATCATGTATATTTTATGTTAATCAATAATATTTTATTTTCCATTTAATTATTTTTTTCTTTAAATTTGTTTTTTCAATATTTTTCAGAAAAATGGAAATTAATGAAGTGGTTTTAAATTTACATAAATTATTTTCTATTCTTATCTTTAAATTCAACTCTTTATTTAGGATGTATAGATATCATACGTGTGTGTTTTGACACCAACTTCTTATGCGTGCATCTAATCACCCTTTCTAGAGCTATGTACATCAAAATTTGTTTTTAATTATAAAAAATATTTTTTTTTATTAATTTGTTTTATAAAAATAATTAAAATTTTGAATAATATTTGTATAAATATTTATAATTTAAGTTTTTAAAGTAAAATATAAAAATTTATATAAAAATATATAATATTTATTAAAATAATAATATAAAAAGAAAAAAAAGGTCAAGCTTTTGATCCCAATTTCTTTTGGGCCCGAGCTCAGATCGGCTTTTATATTTTTTGGTCCGGTCCAAAAATAAAATTAGACTCACCCGCGAATGGTTTTTTTCAGATTTTCAGTCAGTGCTTTTGAATTTTCGAGTTCAAACGTATGGTTTCGTTCAAGTATACACTCATAGCCATAGAGAACAACAGAATAAAAGGTAAGACAATATCAACTACTATCACGCGTAGAGTCGGCAAGAGTAGGGATTGGAAAAAATACCGAACTTACCGTACCGAAAAATACCGAAAACAATCAAATTTTCGGTATATTGAATTTTTTGGTATGGTATGATACCGTATCGATAATTTTCGGTACGGTATCGGTATGAAAGTTTTTAAAATTTCGGTATATACCGATATACCGTAAATAATCGGTATAGTGTTCGATATTTCGATATATATACCCTTTGGTATACAAAAAACAATCGGTATAGTTCGTTATTTCGGTATATATATACTTCGGTATGCAAAAAAAATCGGTATGATTCGGTATATCGATATTTTCGATATAATTCGATAATAAAAATTTCGATATGGTTCGATATATCGATATTTTTAGTATACCGAAAGTTCGGTACGATATCGGTATAGATTTTTTCGATATCGAAATTTCGGTATATCGATATTCGGTATACCGAACTTTTCGGTACGGTATCGGTATGGATTTTTTCGGATACCGAATTTTTCGGTACGATATCGGTATGACCGATTCGGTACGGTATCCCATCCCTAGGCAAGAGACATTTGTCCGACCCTAAGCATCATCTCCTACTCACCAAATGGTGAAACACCTACATAGGTCGAAGCCATATGCTACCCTTATCCCTCTCAAGTAGCTCGATGTCCCTTTCACGACGTGTTACAATCCAGGGATAGTACTCATATTCCGGAATACACCAATTATAATAAAAAACTCGTCGTCGCCTCCTACTCGATCAAGAAATGGGAATAAGCCACTACAAATTAATACCATTAATCATAGTCAAACTATTTGATTAATAATCCAACTACATTAACGCATGCCCACAAAACAAATTCACAAATAAAGAAAGCTAAAAGCAAGGCAATTAAACAAGGAACATGTAAGAGAATCAAATGTATTAGTAATAGTAATTTTTATTTTGTGATGGCTTAAACAAAAAACTTAATTATTTTTATTTTGTGAAATTTTTTGACATGGATCTATGAGACAAATGTACTACTTTATTTTTGCTGCTCATTTGTTTGAGAGTAATTGAATATTTTTTTTTTTTTTAATTTTGACCGTCCCATAATAAGATCAAAGTTTAACTTTGTGCCCCTTTATTCGTGAAAAAAAGGGCAATGGTTAAAACAATCTATATAGATAAGTTTAAATGGATGAAAATATCAATTGTCTAAATCGAATATCAACTCTAAAAATTATTTGATGTATATCAATGTAATTAATTGGTATAAATAATAATTTTTCATACCAATTATATATATATATATATATATATATATATATATATATATATATATATATTAATTATTACTAGCGTATTAAAAAAAAGGGTAAATTACTTCTTCCTACCCAATGTTTACCCGTTTTTACACTTTCCTAACTCACCAGAAGCGAATATTCGGTGGAATATTCCGATTTTAAGGGTAAATACGTAACTTCCTGCTCAAATTTAAAACTTTCCTAACTCACCAGAAGCGAATATTCGGTGGAATATTCCGATTTTAAGGGTAAATACGTAACTTCCTGCTCAAATTTGTGGCAGATTATCTCAGTCAATAATAAGTCAACAATAATTAAATTAAAAAACAAAAAAGAAAACAAAAAAAATGTTTTTTTTGTTTCAAAATCATATTTTCATAATCACAAAAAAAACCCTAACATTGGCCCCCTTTTTTACTAACCCTAAAATTGGTTCTTCCAATCAGACTAGGCTAGTAGGAATGAAGCATATGCGATTTCAGTTTCTTGATGAACTATTAAAGTTTCTGTGTTTAAGGAATCTAATGTACCTGAATTTGGCAGGCCCCGATTTACGCCTCTCCGGCTTCGAGGCCGTCCTCTTAGTCGTCTACTTCAATGGAAAGCCTGTCACGATCTCTATCAGAGAGATCAAAACATCAAGCCTTTAATTTGATTGGGGTTCTGTCACCTCCAGGTGGCGGAAATATTTCACTGGTCATTGGGTTGGGGTCGAGAATTTCAAGGCCTGTGAGATTGAGAATTTGGGGGAAAGGGTGTTCTCTTAACACTAGATGCTCATGGTTTACGACTACTGCAGTTGCGAGATGATGGTGTTCGGGTGCCAGCCAACGGGATCACTCGCTGTGTGTTTGTTCAGATTCTTGTCACGATGGTTTCCTTCTTGTCAACAGCGGCGGCGGCCCGAGGGAGGAGGGTTCATGATCCGTAAATGTCTTTTTTCTTTTTATTAAATTAATTAATTAAATAAATGAGTAATGATATACATGTCCTCCCACTACATATCAGTACAATGCACCATCTCACGATGATATCCACTTTCTCGGAATATTCTATTGAATATTCGTTTCTGGCGAGTCAGAGGTAGAAAAGTTTAAATGTATGAAACTCTAGGTAGACGCATGCAACGTTTTTCAGGTCAGGTAAGAAAGTGCAAAAAATGGTAAACCTCACATAGAAAAATGTAATTTATCCTAAAAAAAAATGAAATTGATACATATCAATCCGGTCTAGTAACAAGTATAGAAGCTCGCCCGAGTCGGCTAGAGGGACGGATTGAGTTAAAAAGCATTGTAAAATATTGTATTTGAAAGTTATGATATGAATTTTCAAGAATGTAATCTAATAAAGCATCACTTTTCAATTATTATCAAACTTCTTTAATTCAAATCAAGTTGGTGGATCCAACCACTACCTCACTCATAATTCATACAGTTTATATTTATCTTTTTACTAGTATAATTTAAAAGAGCCAACCATTTTTACCAATTTTCTTTGCATTTCTTATGTGTTATATTTATATCATTAAAAATATGTAAAATTAGTGTTTTAACACCTTTTAATTTTATACTACCAGTAACACCACATCAGCATTACGTCACTTTTCACAAGGGACAGAGTAACATGTACGCAGTAGTATTGAAGTTTTCGAGTTCACGGCTCAAATTCAATTATAATATTGAAAATTTTAATAATAAATGATGAAATTAATTGAATTACAATAAAAAAACTCATCATCTTGTAAAACTTTCATAATTATAAAAAATGATATTTTTATTAAGTTAATAATAATTAGTAAAAGAAAAATAAATATAATTGTAAAACATTCATACTTACAAAAAATGATTAAGTTGTGAGTAAAATTAGAAAATAGATAAAAATAAAAAATAAATTTATAATTTTATTTTAAAATAAAAATTATAACAAATATAAATATATAAGTGAGACAAAAGAAGCATAATTAAAAATTGTAATATACTAATAGTTTAATTACAAATGAAAATTCAATTATTTACTACTCTTTGTGTTCCATTTACTTTTTGAGTTACTTTCATCAAAACGTAAATTGTAAAAAATAGTAAAAATATATTTTTCAGTTGAAAAATAAAACAGTTATGACTAAAATTTATAACAAAACAGTTATGACTAAAATTTAAAAAGTACGGTAATTAATAAAATTAGAAATAAAATAATATTTTAAAATAAAATTGTTAGATAATTTTTTCAATTATTGAAAAACTATTAGTACATGTCATCCTAAAATATGAAGAAGCATGGTTTAACTACAAAATTGACTCTCACTTACACTTGCAATTTTTATATTTGAATTTTAGTTGGTACAGATGCACATCCTAATATCTACTCATTACATATACAGAAAACTGCTGTTTGTTTCCCCTCCCATTATCACTCACTAAACTCACACTCAAGAAATGGGCAATCCGCAAGCTTTCGCCTTGGCCATCTTGGTGGCGGGCATCGCCCTCCTATCCCCGCCGCTAAAATGCGCCTCCTCCGAACCCCTCCTCGAAAGCGACACTCAAGCACTGCTGGATTTCTCGGCCCAATTCCCGCACGTGCGCTCCCTCAACTGGACCCCAGCCTCTCCGCCCTGCCAAAACTGGGCCGGAGTCACTTGCAGCCCCGACGGCCGACGAGTCACTGCCCTGCGGTTGCCGGCGGTCGGTCTACACGGACCCATCCCCAGAAACACCCTCGGCCGCCTCTCGGCTCTGCAGATCTTGAGCCTCAGATCCAACCGCATCGGCGGCGCAATCCCGCCGGATTTCGCCGACCTCACAAACCTCACCCTCCTCTATCTCCAGTCCAACAATCTCTCCGGCCCGCTGCCTCCCGATTTCTCCGTCTGGACCAATTTGACCGTCGTCGACTTGTCGGGGAACGCCTTCAACGGCAGCATTCCCCATTCTCTATCCGCTCTCACCCGCCTCGCTTCTTTAGATCTCGCTCAGAACTATCTCTCGGGCGAAATTCCCAATTTACCCCTGCCCAATCTCCAGTACCTCAACCTCTCGACCAACCGCCTCGTCGGGGTTGTCCCCGAATCACTCCGGCGGTTCCCGAAGTCCTCGTTCGCCGGCAACAGCGAGTCCCTCCTGGACTACACTGTCGTAAGCGCTCCCCTCGTCTTGCCCCCTCGCGAAAACAACAACCTGAAAAACAAGAATGTGAGGAAATTGAGTGAAAGGGCTATGCTGGGGATCGTCTCGGCTTGCTCTGTTCTCGGGGTTCTCGGGTTCAGCTTCCTCTTGCTCGTTTGCTTGCTCAGGAGGAAAGCCGTCGACGGAGGAGGGTATAACGGTAATTCGGAAAAGGGGGGCGTCTCGCCGGACAAGGCGATCTCCCGGAGCGAGAGCGCGCGCAATAAGTTGGTTTTCTTCGAGGGGTGTAGCTACGCTTTCAATTTGGAGGATTTGTTGAGGGCTTCGGCCGAGGTTTTGGGGAAGGGTACTTTTGGTACGGCTTACAAGGCGATATTGGAGGATGCCACGATGGTGGTGGTGAAGAGGTTGAAGGATGTCAATGTCGGAAAGAAGGATTTCGAGCAGCATATGGATTTGATCGGAAGTATTAAGCACGAGAATGTGACGGAGCTAAGGGCTTATTATTACTCCAAGGACGAGAAGCTAATGGTCTATGATTACTACGCTCAAGGCAGCTTGGCTTTGATGTTGCACGGTATGTTATCTTCACTTTGCTTATTTTCGACACCAATGGATGTGTTGAATTCACTAAAACCAAACTAAAAAAGTGTTCTTTTCAGCTTTTAGTAGTCTCAAATTCCTTCTACTGGTATCGTACTACATTAGGATGAAAGGAAATTAGATCGAAACATTTCATATTGATTCTTGTCAATACGAGGCCTGGAATCGGAGTGATTTTTTCGGCTAAAAGCTGATAATCACTTATTATTCTTAGAGTGTTGATGCTTATCTTATTGATCGTTGTTGGTAGTTTTGTGATCACTAGGAGCCCACTTAGGTAAAGACTAAAGATTGCACTTTTAGATTTATCTTTCGTGTGTGCTCGGACTGCTCAACAACCAAAACAAGAAAATGAATAAAAGAATTGTGTTTTTGATGACACAAATTTTCAATAATCTATGTAGGGTATAGGAATCACTTGTATCATGCATTTAGAGATAATTACAGAAACTACCCCTGAGGTTCGGGATATTTGCATAAAGGGGTGTATCTGCAAAAGCTTTTGGTATGTATTTTTTCTTTAAAAGAAAAGAAATGTAAGACAGAATCTGATCTCACTTTTTTTTTTGATACTATGTCTTCTCTGTAACCTGAGTGTGCTAATTTTTGGAATCATTCACATGCATTATATGTTAAAGATATATGGAAAGTTAGTTTGCTCTGTAAAGAAGCACAAATAGGATTAGCTACTTCAGTTTTGTAGAGATTTCTATTTTTGGATTCAGTTTGAGTGCTTCTAATTTTTATTTTCTTTCTTTCTTTCCAAACTCGCAGGAAAACAAGGCGAAAATAGGATGATTCTAGATTGGGAAGCCCGACTAAAGATAGCCATAGGTGCCGCAAGAGGCATTGGCCGAGTTCACACAGAAAACAATGGCAAGCTAGTTCACGGCAACCTCAAATCATCCAACATTTTCCTAAACTCCCAACAATACGGCTGCATATCCGATCCGGGCCTGTCGACAATTATGACTTCATTGGCCCAGCCCATCACTCGTTCCGCAGGTTATCGTGCACCAGAGGTGGTGGATACTCGTAAATCGACTCAGGCTTCGGACGTTTACAGCTATGGGGTCGTACTGCTCGAGCTGCTAACGAGTAAGTCTCCCGTGCATACTACTAATGGGGACGAGATTATCCACTTGGTCCGGTGGGTCCACTCGGTCGTTCGGGAAGAGTGGACGGCGGAGGTTTTCGACGTGGATTTGTTGAGGTGTCCGGATATAGAGGAAGAACTAGTGGAGGTTTTACAGATTGCGATGGCGTGTGTGGTAAGAGTGTCGGACCAGAGGCCTAAGATGTCGGAAGTAGTTAGAATGATGGAAAAAGTGCACAAGTAGGGCAATCTCGGAAAGTTAATTGGTCCGATTTTGCATCGTTTTGCTATTATTTCGAGAGTTTCACCACCTTGGTGGGCAAAGGTTGTCGATATTTGGCCAATTTTAGATTAAGCGAAGTTCAAGTGTGATTTAGGTACTCTAGTACCTACTAAATCTATGTTTAATGTTATGTATAATGTATGTATGAGGTCCAAAGAGATGCTTGTAATATATCCTTGAGAATCACTTTTTCCTATAATTCAAAGCACTCACCATGGCCATGACAATAACCTAAGAAACCCATCTTAATTAACTTTCTAAGAATATGTAGAGAAATTTGAAGAAATCTTAGTTCACAATTACAATTTTTTGTCATTGTATTTATTACAACAATAGAGGAGAATACATAATTCCAAGTCTTATGAAATGCTGCCAAACAAAACAACAGTAGTCGTCACCATTCAACTACATGCTTTTGAACTCCCTGCATAAAAAACAACTGAGGTATCATATCTTATTACATCAACTTGCAAAAACCATTTCTAGCAATTTTGGTTCAGAAAATTTTGAATTTCCGTAAATTCTAATTCCGTGCAATTTCGGTCCCGACAATACCTATGACCAACAAGAAAACCCTATCGGCTATCACAGAGAATCACCAAAATCAAGAGAATTTGTTATTCTAAGTAAGGAGAACAATTACAAACCTACACTGAAATTTATTTATAACTCGGACAAATTTACCTTTAACGTGTTTATAAATTTTCAGCAGGGTTAACTATGTAAATCTAAATTTAGTATTGATACACCAACACTTGGACTAAACACTCGGTACATTACATTTATTAGTTGATTTGCATTGCTGTACCAACTACCCACACCTAGACTAATACTCATACTGAATTGTACATTTTTCAGAATGTATGCCACTTTCAAAACTATATTCCAGAAAGTGCATATATTGCAAGATTTTTAGAGAAGTCACGATTACCATGAATAATAAAAGAATGTCGCTCGAATCAGAAATTACTTCTACAAATTACACGGAATATCTCATGTTCATTACACTACACACATTTCAATCTCCATCCACAACATTGCAACAAATATCTTGTCTTTTTGTAATGTTCAGATTATGCAGCCAAAACACAGGTAAAAAAACGCACAATGTGGTAATCAGAGAGCATAATAAAATAAATACAAAGAAAGAGAGAAACAAACCAATGAATCATTTGGACTGGGAGGTAGAAGCACTAGTGTAATCCTGGAGAAGGTCATCGTACGGGTCCCTCCGGCCAGCAACTTGGCTAATCTGAGAGTCCCAGAAAAGCTGAGCATTATGACGTTCGAATGTCCAGAAGCCATAGGGGCGGAGAGGCAAGCTCCACATTTCCTTGGTCTTCTTGCACCTCTCTTTACGTTCGTACAACTGCTCCCTGAATTTCCTGTCCCTCTCCCTAGGATCCTCCATCAGTCGAAGTACCAAACTCTCTGCAAACTCCATTATGAACCCCATCTGCCACATCCAGATTGAATTTTACATTTTTTTAAATAAATGTATAAGTATCAAAATTGAACCCTTTGTTTCGAATCATTACAGAAATACAGAAATAAAGGAAATTGAAACTCAGCAAAACTAATAATAAAATTGAAAAAATTACAGAGGCGATCAAAATATCATACGCTCACAAAATTCAAAGTATAAACAATCAATCACCTCGAAATGAACTCAGATCGGATCCCTCGCACTGCACGCTGCGAAAAAAACATACATAAAAATTCAATTTAATTCCAAAAGAAAATACGTGAACTAGTACAAAGAATTGGTTAGGAATATACGAAATACTAGGGTGCAGAAAACGAAAACCTAATTTTGTTGAAATTTTCAATAAGAGAAAAGCTTCGAACTAAAAACAGGATACTGGAATGATTATATTAAATTGCAGTGTAGGGATCAGGTGGTTGTTAGTGGGCTGGGCTTATATATTGGGTCGTGCCTCACCCTCTTATATATCTATACATATATAATTTCATTTCAGGATTCACTAATGCCACGCGACTAATAGAAAAACAATAATAATATTGTGTTCACACTATAAATAATAAATAAAAAAAATTATAAATTATAATTAATTATATTATTAAACATATTGAAATTACTATATATAAATTTTAAATAATAATTTAAAATTATATATTTTTGATAATAATAATTACTATATAAATAAAATGTATTATAAATGTGACGATTAATATGCATCATAAATAACAAAAAAAAGTGTGGTCATTAATATTGAATAGATACTTCCTTTCATTATTAATATTTGTCGTTTTATCACTATGCACAATATTTAATAAAAAAACAATTATACCTAATAACCTCACTTTAATTTTGTTAATTTTAAGGGAATATTACAGAAATTTACCCAACCTTTAATGATTTTTACACTAACCTACTCGACCAGAAAATCGTTACACCCGACTACTTCATCTTTTCTTCGTTTTGCACTTACTTTTTTTTTGGATCAAAATATTCCATTGAATATTTCATTATCTTTACTTTGTTTTATAATTTTTAATGGTTGATTACCTAAATACCCTTAACTACTATTAATATATTGTGTTATACTCTGAAATATACATTTAATCTCGCTCCTCCTTCCCCAATTCTGACATTCCAAAATCACGAACCCTAAAAAAATCCTCAATTTCCCTCTACAATTCATACGACGAAGCATGTCAACCTCAAGCATGGACGAAGCTTGGTGATGCGGGCGGGTAGCTGAGAGTCGCACATCCTGGTCTGAAATGAACCCAAGGAGGAGATACGCGTGTTACGCTCAATTTCAAGTATGAACCCTAATTTTCCAATTATCCCCAAATTTTACAATTTACGAATGGACTGATAAGAAGCCTTTTTGCGAGTATCAGGGCGGCGGTGGTTGTGGGTATTTCAGCTGGATTGACCCACCTTCATGTGGGAGATATAATCGAATTATGCCTAGACTCCTTAGAAACATCAATGCAAAGGTTGAATTAATTGAAGGAACTTAATAAGTAGTTATGCTGAAGAAGAAGAATTCAAAGTTGTGGATTGTGATTTTAGCATTTTTTGTATTTTCTTGCTATAAGATGCTCTGAATTCAACATGATTCTATGTTTAATGTGTGAATTCTGTATCTTTATGTGTTGTAATGTACTGGAATTTGTTTATGGAAGCATTGTGAGTTTATGGCCATGTTTTGCTTTTTCTATGTTATGATACAAGTTTTACACAAACAACTGTTATAAAAGTTGAAAAGCAACTTATAATAAAAGTGACAATTCACAAATTCTAGCAACTATCAAAAGCAAGAGATAACAAGGTTCAAAAGCAACTGATAACAAGGTTCAAAAGCAATTGATAATAAGATTGAACAACCACTAAAACACACAGTTTCACACAGAGGACAAATCCCCTTCAAAACCACTTCCTTTCTGGATTCCTTGAAAAAACTGGTCTGCTTCCAAGTACTGATCTGTTTAAGAGATCCCTATTCAGATAAGAATCTAAATCAAAGTGTCTTCTGGTTGAGAAGATGACACAGTGGCTTTCTCCTGGGCTTTCTTCTGTGTCACATTGGATATTGGTTGAGAAGTTGACACAAATGCTTTCTCCTGGGCTTTCTTCTGTGACACATCCACTGGTGGTTGAGAAGATGACACAATGACTTTCTCCTGGGCTTTATTCTGTGACACATCCACTGGTGGTTGAGAAGATGATACGCTAGCTTTCCCCTGGGCTTTCTTCTTTGTTACATGAGGAGCGGGTTGAGGATGTTTCCTTGGGCTCCTTTTGGGTGGTTGAGAAGTTGAGGCACCATCAGTCTTCTGAGTATTTTTCTTTTTGGGCCTTTGAGACTTTGAGGAACCAACTGCATCCTGAGTTTGAGCCTGCCAAAATAACATTTCAGTAAGAGAATAAATACACATAAATAATAAGCACAAATATGTAAATTATACCTTTTCTACATAATTTTTTAGAGGACAATTCCTTGAATTGTGACCTTCTTGTTTACAATTCTGGCAAGTACAAACCAACCCTATTCTCCTCAGTTTTCCATGTTTTGCAGTGCCTTTGATCTCACCTTCCTCCAACTTCCTTTTGTGTTTTTTTGGCCTCCCAGACATGTTCTGTTTATTAGGGGGTATGGGTTGTGGCATGTCAGCAACATGAGGCTTACTCCACTCATCCATGTTCAACATTGGGCTCATGCAGTTACTATATGTTTTCAAGCACAACTCCTTAGTATAGCACTCTGCAAATTTCAACTCAGGGTTCCTCCCCATGTAATTCAGGCATGAAATTACATGAGGGCATGGTATACCACTCAGTTGCCATTTCCTGCAGCTACATGTCCTCTGACCAAGATGTACACAGAAGTATTGATCATTTCGGCCTCTAACTTCAAACTCATTTGCACCATTCCAGGTAGGTGACCATCCAAAGGCCTTCCTTTTATTCTTTTCCAAGATTTTTACAATTTTAGGGCACAACAATCCAGGGTAGTTCTCAGTTTCATACTTTCTGACCCCAATCCTCTTCATCAAAATCCTCCTTATGTCTTCTAACATCTTAATGATTGGCTTTGTTCTTGCTTTCAGGATCATAGCATTGAAGCACTCTGACAGGTTGTTAACATAAATATTAGTGTTATTAATAGTTTGAAAGTGAGCTCACACCCAATGTTGTGGACTCCTTTCAGAACCCCTCTCAAAATCATACTGAATTAAGTTTTTGTGCCTCCCTTCATGGTCTACAAATACATAAATCCTAGAATTCACTGATGTTGGAGTTGTGTACTTAATGTCTAGATTTAAGTAACGGAAACTCACGATCCATTGCCACTAATCTATTTAATTAAATAAACAATTATTTGCGTTTAATTATTTATAATTAAATATATGCAAATTATAGTCCTGAATTCTATACGTTGTAGTTAGTATGGTGTGTCGGGCCCACACAGAAGATCTGCTGGAATTCGGTATCCCGGGGTATCAAAAAAATGCGGAACCGATAACCCCGACCGAAATCCTCGATCGCCGGAGAACCAATCGCGAACTCCACGTGACCCGAGGCCCGACCGAGCACCGCCACGGGCGAACCCGCGGCACCCAGCCGAGCCCCCACGAGGGCTCGCGATTGCTCCCGTAGCAATCGCTGGGATGCCTCACGGCATCCCCGGGGCTGCTCGTAGCAGCCCCGCAGCGAGCCCACGGCTCGCTGCCCAGCGGGGCCTAGCCCCCGCACGCATCCGCTGCGGGCGAACCCGCAGCACGTACGGGGTCGCTGCGGGTGACCCCGCAGCTTACCCGCGATCGATCCTAGGATCGATCGCACCCCTCGGCTTCGGCCGAAGGTTTCTCCTAGCCGCCCCGGCGGTCCGAACCCTAGGGTTCGACCGCCATCTTCGATCCTCGCCGGGGATCTCGAATCCCCGTCCCCGAGGTTCGTCGTTTCTACCGGATCGTGCGTTCATGTATGTATCACAATCAATTCACATAAAATCATAGAAGAGAGTATATGATTTTACCTTTTAATTCGTTGTGCGGAGAAACGAATCTAAGTTGATGACCTTACGATCTTCCCACGTATTCCTTGCACTAGCT
Source organism: Euphrasia confusa (assembly GCA_954870475.1). Lineage (NCBI taxonomy): Eukaryota > Viridiplantae > Streptophyta > Magnoliopsida > Lamiales > Orobanchaceae > Euphrasia > Euphrasia confusa. The sequence continues at coordinate 16,636,709 of OX940957.1, read as the reverse complement.
TGAACGTCGGGTGGGCGACGATCCTCCAAGCTTATGGATCCTCTTCTCTCTCTCTCTACTTTCTCTCTTTTAGGAGAATTATGATCTTGTGTTATGTAGAATAGAGAAGACCATGTAGTGCTTTTATAGGCTACGTAGGGGATCTAAAGGAGGTGGAATATTGGGCTTCCAATATTAATGATTAAATTGAGCCCAAGCCCAAATCTATTAATCTCCCATTAATATTAATTAATTTATTTTCCACTATATAAATTAATTGCACTCCCAATATTAAACCATATTATATCAAATAATATTTCTCCGGTAGTATTATTTATTCCGTGTATTTAAGATTTAAATATCCATGAATAAAATTAATTTATTGCTAATTAATTTATTCATCTCTTGAATCCGAGACTAGTACCATTCAACCTTAATTATTGTGCGGAACGAATCCACTCATGATGTTTACACAATAATTCCTTTTGAACTCATCTCGGGGATATTATCAACCCTTCCGGGATACACTGTCCGGTCAATCATTCACGGCATGCCATATATAAAATATAGTGACCCAACTTAACCGGTAATTAACCCAATAATTAAATCGGTTAATTCCTTTGGTAAATCAAAGTCACTCATATTGAATATACACACCCGCAACAATATCGGGGATTAAGAATATAATACACTGAGACTCGAATCGATTATCGCCGGCAATCCTAATCGATGAATCTCAACGATCCGCTCAATACACCAAGTGTACAAGTGTGATAAAATAATTAAGACAAATTATTTTCTCTCTCACACAACGACTATACCGATGGATTGGTCCGGGTCCATCTAGGTCGTGAGCCACTGTTTGATTAAATACGAGTAACCGATAGTATGATCTTCTGTGTGACGTCGCACACCATACTAACTACAACGTATAGAATCTAGGACTATGATTTGCATATATTTAATTAATAATAATTAAAAGCAAACAATTGTTTATTAATTTAATAGATTAAATGCCATGATCGGGAGTTTATCGTTACTTAAATCTAGACATTAAGTACACAACTCCAACAATCTCCCACTTGTACTAAGGTCTAGTCATTTCCTCCAAACTCCCGGTTCCCATACTCATCACGTGCTTTAAAGTGCACTTCCGAGAAGTACTATGTGAGTGAGCAATCTAGGTTGCCGCTCTGAAGTTATCTTGGTGACTACTACGTCGTCTCCCCTGACGATGATTCGTATCAGGTGGTACTTGCTCTATGTGTTAACATCACTTTTGACTTATGACCTCTTCTAGTTCACCATGCACCGCTATCCAATAGCCTTTGGTAAACTAAGAGTCATATCTAAGTCAAGAGGTTATCCCGGAACCTAACCAAAACTTCCGCTGCCTCTGAGGCTGCTATTCGGTTATGAGAGAGTCTGAGAAGCGTCCTGCTTATCACTCTTTCATTTCATGGTTCCACCTCTTTCTAAAAGTGAACACATAGCCTGATATCGACTTTCACTGGTCCTTCTCTGATTTTTGGATCTGAGAATCTGTAATCTAAGAAGATTTCGTTTTGCTCAAGCCAGTACTATGAAAGTACTCTTGCAGCATTCGAACATCCCTTATCCAGATTACTTTGATATCCTCCCACTACGCAAACCGCATAGTTGATATCAGGTTCTTGTTTTACAACATTGCATCTATAAAGCTTTCCATACTTGAAGTATAGGAAACTGCTTTGTCCTCATCTATCTCCTTCATGTGTTCGAACACATAACCTTTAGATAGATGTTTATTCTGTCCCTGAAAGGCAATAACCTTTCTCAGATGTATGCATGTTAAAACAAACCTTAATCGTACAAGATATCTAGGAGAAGTACAATGTTCTTATCTCTAGATCACAAGATCTTAAGAACATGTTCTAACTTCTTCTTAATCTTATATCTCGATTTATTTAGACAACCATTATTTTATGTCTGACAGCATTTTTACATTGTTGCCAATGATGAAATGTTATCTACATAAAATCTCCGAGAAACACCACCTTGTTTCCATTACGTCTTCAACACACCTTTCGTCTATGTCTTTTGATGAATCCATCAAATGGACTATCCCATCAATTCGCAAGTTCCACGATTTATAGCTTTGTTACCATCCATAAATGGATTCACTAAGCTTGTACTCTAAATGATCTAGCCTCTTAACAATAATCCTTATTGTTCCAAGCAGGCACATTTAGATCTAGTACCGCCCTTATGCAGAGCTAGGGGTCGATTTCATCTTTACTAGATCCAGAGTCCGAACTCTTCTAGTCTTTATGAATATCTCTGGTTGTCCAACAACCTCCCACTGCAATGGCGTCCCGGTGTATAACAGTAATAACAATAGGTGCAGTATGTGGTGTACTTCTACTCGGTTTGGCTGGTTCCTAGTCTTTTGTCCTTCTTCTCGTTTCAAGGTATTACGTTAATTTAGGCTTTGTGGTCCATCTAATAGTCTTCCTCTATGAACCGGACGAGAGACGTCCCTCTGGTTCGTAGTACTATAGAACACACAATACTTCGTTCATCTAGGATATCCTACAACCATATTCAATATGTCGTTGTATCTAGGAATATCCATAGAACATAGGTAGTTCCGAACAACTTGTCCTTTTACCATCAGATTTCCATTTCTTTATAACGCACTATTTCTACACGTAAGTGTAAGGTGCGGCCCTTTAGGATTGAACCCAATCTTTGATTATGCTCTGTGTTATTCAGATAGGTGATGGCCTCCGCGACCGAGTCGCAGGCTCCTAATGGATATACTTTGATGGTTCCCCATAATAGCTTTGTGTCCATTGACTAGTCAAAACACTTTGCTTTTATGGCACATTAAGTATTCTAATCCATCACCGAGTATTCTTTGAGAGAATTTCTCGTACCTTTCTAATTTACACATATGTCTGCATATCTAATCATTTCCAATACTTGTCTGAACTCTATCCTTTATCCATAAAGGTTTGCTTAGATGTATTATCCTCCAAATTCAATCCTTAGGTCGGAAGGTCCATTCCTTCAACTGTAATTGATCTCATCAATTTCGACCATTTGAATCTTATTTGAAAATACTTCTAAGTATAAGAATTCACAAGTATAATGATTAATAAAGAAATATCTAACAAGTAAAACAAGTTATAGAACGGTTTGTTGCATTGGGGTAGACTTAGGATCTATCATTCATATATTGCTATCTAATGTACCAGAATAGATAATGCCATTATTTCTTATCAAAATCATCAAATGATTAAAGAAATAAAATATCCATTCATTAATAGTAGAAATCCAGAACAAAACGTTCTTTCTAAAATAAAGGGGTACATAAAGCAATAACTTTGAAATGAAATCCTATTTTAACTACTAAAGCAGATAAATGTCTTCCACCGCAACCGCTGCCTCCTCTACAGCTTTGCCCGTGTAGACTCGAACTCTTCCTCTCTAAGTCGCCGGGTTTTCTGGAACCCCTGCATTCAAAATGCACATACCGTCAGTGGTTCCATATCTACACACCAGAATTCTGGTAGATAATACCGCTGACTATGTTTTTACGACTAAGGAAAATTCGTACCTTTGAGAGGACATTCAGACTTCCAGTGTCCCATCTTGTTGCATCGGAAGCACTTACCCTTTGGCTTTGCAGCCCCCACTCGTGGTACAGTCCTCTTGACACCACTGGGTTTCCGGGCTTGCTTCCTTCTCTTGCCCCTACCTCCACCAGGCTTAAAGCCTTTGGACTTGGTAGCTACAAGCGCTTGAGACTTGCCCTTCTTGTAGATCCCCTCTGCCGCCTTTAGTTCAGTCAGGAGTTGCGCAAGAGTATAAGACAGTTTACCCATATTATAGCTCATACGAAACTGCTCAAAACTAGGGGCCAGAGACTGGAGTATGATGTCGACTTGCGTCTCAGCATCAATAGAAGCTCCTAGGACCTCAAGTTCATTCAACATACTCATCATCTTAAGAACGTGCTCCCCAACGGGCGTTCCTTCAGATTGAGTAGTCGACATGAGGACTCTCATGGCTTCTTGCCTTGCCGCACGATCTTGCTCCCCAAACATCTCCTTGAGGTTAAACATCATATCATAGGCAGTGTCCATCGACTCATGCTGGGTTTGGAGTACATTTGACATGGAAGCCAAAATATAACACCTAGCCATTTCATCAGCCTTTTTCCACTTCCGATATGTCAGTTTTTCCTCATCAGTTGAGGCAGCCGTGGGCTCAGCAGGGCACACTTCATGGAGTACAAACTTGTACTCCTCCGAAGTTAGGACAATGTCTAAATTTCTCTTCCAATCAATATAGTTGGGGCCAGTGAGCTTATGCTCCTTGAGTATCATAGAAAGTGGATTCATAGCTATTCTCTAAACCTATAAGCACATTTAAACAAACAATCAATTTAATATCCGATATTATCTCCCTTTAATAATATCATTAAATTACTAATTACATCTAAAATCCCATCAGATAAGGCAAGCCACGATAGTGTGGACGTTTACCCATCCAAATGATTTAGCAATTAGATTTGCTTTGGTCGTACATCACTATAGCGTTACTTCGATGGGAAGAATACTATAGAGCGTACCTAAGTGTAAACCATTACTCAGCACTAAGAAGTTTGTTTAAGATTCGCATGTTACCGCAAGCCACGATAGTGTGGACGTTTACGTTAACCTACGTTTCCTTTACTCCCTTCTATAACTGTCTACATCAATCGTTCCAAAATCTCATTCAATGCAGCAAGCCACGATAGTGTGGACGTTTACTACACCAAAAGATTTTTACAATTGACATCCAATTACTTTGAAGCATTCGATTTTGTAAATCAAGACGCGGAGAATCATAAGTGAAACTCGAAGTTTCTAACCAGTGATTCACCATGCGAACAACCCTATCTCTCATTAGATGAGGGAGCCGAGCAGACAATCGATCCATCTTTCAAAGAATGGTACGACTGCCTCTAATTTGTGTCATCCACATGACCAAGTGGCTTTGGCTCCATTCCACTCCCCGGGGTGAGAATGAGTCGACTTGAAATCAGTTTCAGAAAGACAAATTAGGCATTGTTTGATAAACTTAATCAATGTTTCTCGTAAGAGGAATTACAAGAATTCTCCTCCAATGACACATCTATATGAACTTCAAAAATTCATAAGAGTCACCAAGAGAACAGTAATGGAGACCATGGGAATGTTTCCATCCCCGCTCCCACTTAGCTTTTTATAACAAAGGGATACGCTATCTAATGCATAATTAAACACATAAGCATGCATACAAGCAATAAAGCACATATCACATAGTCAAAATAAGCTAGAAAATTATTTTCCGACTATCATGGCTTTATTCCATCTCCGTATGCGTCTTCTAGTCTTCAGTCTTCGTTCTTGAATGCTCCATGTGACGAGGATATTAATCCCAATATTTAAGTCTATTTATTTCTAATAAATCCAAAAGATACTTAATTCGAAAATTAAGTCAATCGAATAAATCAAAAATAAAATTAAATATTATTAATATTTCTATTTATTTACTTTCCTTTCTAATTCTATTAAATCTCTAGAATAATCTATCCAAGTCAAACTTGGAATATTCTAGAAGACTTCTATAATAGAATAAGGAAATAAAATAAATTAGGACTCTTCTACTTTCCAAGATTAATTAATTTCCATGTCTATGAAAATTCCCATAAAAATAGGAATAATCAAATAGAAATAAATTAATCCTAAATTAATTCTTATTCCTTTCCAATTCTATTAAATCTCTAGGATCCTATTCCAAGTAGAACTCGGAATACTCTAGAAGACTTCCATAATAGAATAAGGAATAAAATTAATTAATTCTTTTCCTATCTAATTCTATTAAATCTCTAGATTCCTATTCCAAGTAGAACTTGAAATATTCTAGAAGACTTCTATAATAGAATAAGGAAATAAATAATATTAATTAATTCTTTTCCTATCTCCATGAGAATTCCCATACTTAGGAATACTCAAAATAGGAAAACTTGAATCAATTAGGTAAGTAGTATCTTGGTAGGATTAGGAGTAGCACGGGTTGGGGATCCCCGCACCACCCCCACCGTCGACCACCACCACCACCGCCGGGCACCACCGCCGCCGCCCCCTAGCCACGCGCCACCACCACCGGTGGCCGGCATGGCCGGAAACCCTAGCGGGCAGCCCCGGGCGTGGGGTCGATCGATCCTCATGGGGATCGATCATGGGGATGATCGACCCCCCCGGTTTTTCGTCCTCTTCGTCTTCTTCGTCTCATGAGTTCTCCGGCGGTCGTCTCGGCATCGATCCAACGTAAATAAATTACAAGAAATAAATTTACAATTCCGGTATCGATTCTATACATGAAATCGACCCTATACACTTTCCGGAAAACATAGAACGTAATAATAAATCCTAAATTCGGTCAACCCCCGAATTTTTACTATTACAAGCATTCATCCACACAAAACGAATCTCGACATGTCCGAGAGTTTAATAAACGAACAATCATGGTAAATTAAATAGCAATTAATTAAACGAATAATTAACAATTAATTAAACCATGATAGTCGGAATCCCTGCAAGGTAGAACGCAATTGAACACATACATGAACACGAAACCTAAACTCTCTGATACCAATTGCTGGAATTCGGTATCCCGGGGTATCAAAAAAATGCGGAACCGATAACCCCGACCGAAATCCTCGATCGCCGGAGAACCAATCGCGAACTCCACGTGACCCGAGGCCCGACCGAGCACCGCCACGGGCGAACCCGCGGCACCCAGCCGAGCCCCCACGAGGGCTCGCGATTGCTCCCGTAGCAATCGCTGGGATGCCTCACGGCATCCCCGGGGCTGCTCGTAGCAGCCCCGCAGCGAGCCCACGGCTCGCTGCCCAGCGGGGCCTAGCCCCCGCACGCATCCGCTGCGGGCGAACCCGCAGCACGTACGGGGTCGCTGCGGGTGACCCCGCAGCTTACCCGCGATCGATCCTAGGATCGATCGCACCCCTCGGCTTCGGCCGAGGGTTTCTCCTAGCCGCCCCGGCGGTCCGAACCCTAGGGTTCGACCGCCATCTTCGATCCTCGCCGGGGATCTCGAATCCCCGTCCCCGAGGTTCGTCGTTTTTCCCGGATCGTGCGTTCATGTATGTATCACAATCAATTCACATAAAATCATAGAAGAGAGTATATGATTTTACCTTTTAATTCGTTGTGCGGAGAAACGAATCTAAGTTGATGACCTTACGATCTTCCCACGTATTCCTTGCACTAGCTTGAACGTCGGGTGGGCGACGATCCTCCAAGCTTATGGATCCTCTTCTCTCTCTCTCTACTTTCTCTCTCTTAGGAGAATTATGATCTTGTGTTATGTAGAATAGAGAAGACCATGTAGTGCTTTTATAGGCTACGTAGGGGATCTAAAGGAGGTGGAATATTGAGCTTCCAATATTAATGATTAAATTGAGCCCAAACCCAAATCTATTAATCTCCCATTAATATTAATTAATTTATTTTCCACTATATAAATTAATTGCACTCCCAATATTAAACCATATTATATCAAATAATATTTCTCCGGTAGTATTATTTATTCCGTGTATTTAAGATTTAAATATCCATGAATAAAATTAATTTATTGCTAATTAATTTATTCATCTCTTGAATCCGAGACTAGTACCATTCAACCTTAATTATTGTGCGGAACGAATCCACTCATGAGGTTTACACAATAATTCCTTTTGAACTCATCTCGGGGATATTATCAACCCTTCCGGGATACACTGTCCGGTCAATCATTCACGGCATGCCATATATAAAATATAGTGACCCAACTTAACCGGTAATTAACCCAATAATTAAATCGGTTAATTCCTTTGGTAAATCAAAGTCACTCATATTGAATATACACACCCGCAACAATATCGGGGATTAAGAATATAATACACTGAGACTCGAATCGATTATCGCCGGCAATCCTAATCGATGAATCTCAACGATCCGCTCAATACACCAAGTGTACAAGTGTGATAAAATAATTAAGACAAATTATTTTCTCTCTCACACAACGACTATACCGATGGATTGGTCCGAGTCCATCTAGGTCGTGAGCCTATGTTTGATTAAATACGAGTAACCGATAGTATGATCTTCTGTGTGACGTCGCACACCATACTAACTACAACGTATAGAATCTAGGACTATGATTTGCATATATTTAATTAATAATAATTAAAACAAACAATTGTTTATTAATTTAATAGATTAAATGCCATGATCGGGAGTTTATCGTTACTTAAATCTAGACATTAAGTACACAACTCCAACAAGATCATACTATCGGTTACTCGTATTTAATCGAACGGTTGCTCACGACCTAGATGGACACGGATCAATCCATCGGTATAGTCGTTGTGTGAGAGAGAAAATAATTTGTCTTAATTATTTTATCACACTTGTACACTTGGTGTATTGTGCGGATCTGCTTGAGATTTATCGATTAGGATTGCCGGCGATAATCGATTTAAATCTCTGAGTATTTTATTCTTAATCCCCGATACTATTGCGGGTGTGTATATTTAATATAAGTGACTTTGATTTACCAAAGGAATTAACCGATTTAATTATTGGGTTAATTACCGGTTAAGTTGGGTCACTATATTTTATATATGGCATGCCGTGAATACTTGACAAGAAAGTGTATCCCGTAAGGGTTGATAATATCCCCGAGATGAGTTCATAAGGAATTATTATGTAAACCCTGCAGGTGGATTCGTTCCGCATAATAATTAAGGTTGAATGGTACTAGTCTCGGATACAAGAGATGAATAAATTAATTAGCAATAAATTAATTTTATTCATGGATATTTATATCTTAAATACACGGAATAAATAATACTACCGGAGAAATATTATTTGATATAATATGGTTTAATATTGGGAGTGCAATTAATTTTATATAGTGGAAAATAAAATAAATTAATAATAGTAAGGATTAATAGATTTGGGCTTGGGCTCAATTTAATCACTATTATTGGAAGCCCAATATTCCACCTCCTTAAGATCCCATACGTAGCCTATAAAAGCACTACATGGTCTTCTCTATTCTCATATATCTCATAACATAACTTGAAGATCACAATTCTAGAGAGAGAAAGTAGAGAGGGAGATCCATGGAGTTCGGTAGATCGTCGCCCACACGACGTCCGAGCTAGTGCAAGGAATACGTGGGAAGATCTCAAGGTCGTCAAATTGAGTTCTTCGTTTTTCCGAACAACGAGAACGAGGTAAAATCGTAAAACCCTCTTTATGATTTTAATTGTTTTAATTATCGTAAAAATATCGTGAACCAAGATCCAAGGTAAAAGATCCTCACCGGGGTCGAGCCGAGCGGTGGCGATCAAGGATCGCCGGACTGCCGCGGCTGGAACGACCCGGCGGCAAGGATCGCACGCACCTGTTGCCTGGGGAGGCAGGCGACCGCCTGGGGGCCAAGCGCCCGCCTGGTGGTGGTCGCGAGCGGCCGCCCGGCAGGCTGGCGGGCGCCTCGTGCTGCTGGCAGCGAGCTGCGAGTTTTTCCCGCAGCGGACTCGCGAAGCCATGCGAGTCACGCACGGGGCTGTGCTGGAGGAACCCTAGCGCGCGCCAGGTGGCGTGCGCACGCCTCGATCGGGCAGCAGCGGTTCGAGCCGTTGCTAGGGCTCGTTTGAGGTGTTCCGCGAGGGTTCCCGGCGTGATTAGCGGGCTGCTACGAGCAGCCCTAGGCGGCTGCCAAAGACAGCCGCGAGCCCATGCGAGGGCTCGACCGAACAGCCGTGGGTTTGCCCGCGGTTAGGGTTTGGTTGAGTCCGGCTTCGTGTGGATGTTCGTGGCGGGTTTCCGACAATCGGGATTTCGATTGGAGTTGTTATTCCGCAATTTTACAACTCCGGATATTCGAACCTTGAAGGATTTCGGTCGGAATTAATTAGATAATTTATTTATTTAAATTTATTAATTCCGGGATATCGATTTCCAACAATTGGTATCAGAGCGTTGGTTTTAGTTCATGGTATTTTTCGATAAATTGTTCTACCTTGCAGGGTTTCCGATTATTATGGCTAGATTTAATTTGTTAATTAATGTCATAATATTGCTCTTGATTATTAAACTCTCGGTGATGTCGATATTCGTTCTTGTGTGGTGAATGCTTGTTCTTATTTTTCCGGAAATTGTTTGAGGTCGTTTTCATGTAGAGAATCGATGCCGGATAGCGTAGTAATAAATTTGTAATTTATTTTACGTTGGATCGAGGACGAAACGACGACCGGAAAATTGTGACGGAGGAGACGAACGAGAGGGAGGACTCGGATCGATCATCCCCATGATCGATCCATGGAGGATCGACCCGAGAGAGAGGGGGCAGCCGCGGGAGGCTCTCGGCCACGCCTAGCCACCGGTGGTGGTGGCGCGCCGGCTGGGGGCGGCGGCGGTGCTCCTCCTCGGTGGTGGTCGATCGGTTGGGGGTGGTGCGGAGATCCCCACTCCGTGCTACTCCTAACCGAGATTTACTTTCCTAAATTATTTGTTTTTCCTATTTTGAGTATTCCTATTTTTGGGAATTCTCATGGAATAGGAAAAGAATAAATTTAGAATAAATTTATTTTTCCTTATTGATTATTCCTATTCTTGGGAGTTTTCATGGAATAGGAAAAGGAATAAATTTATAATTAATTTATTTTTCCTATTTAATTATTCCTTTATAAAATTTTTAATGGATTAGGAAAATAATTAATTTGGAAAGTTTTAAGAGTCCTTAATTAATTTTTCCTTATTTAATTATTCCTTTATGGAATTTTTAATAGAAAAGGAAAGGAATTAATTTGGAAGGATTAGGAGTCCTAATTTATTTTATTTCCTTATTTCATTATGGAAATCTTCTAGAATATTCCAAGTGGGTCTTGGATAGGATTCTAGAGATTTAATGAAATTAGAAGAGAAAAATAAAAATAATAAAAATATTAATAATATTTAATTTTATTTTTGATTTATTCGATTGACTTAATTTTCGAATTAAGTAATTTTTGGATTTATTAAAAATAAATAGATTTAAATATTGGAATTAATATTCCCGTCACATGGAGCATTCAAGAACGAAGACTAAAGACTAGAAGACGCATACGGGGATGCGATAAAGCCATAATAGTCGGAAAATAATATTCTAGTATTATTTTTATTATGTGATAATATTCTATGTGCTTTATTTCATGTATGCATGCTTATGTGTATTTAATTATGCATTAGATAGCGTATCCCTTTGTTATAAAAAGCTAAGTGGGAGAGGGATTGGAAACAATGCCATGGTCTCCATTGCTGTTCTCTTGGTGACTTTTATGAACTTTTGAAGTTCGTATAGACAAGTCATTGGAGGAGAATTCTTGTAATTCCTCTTACGAGAAACATTGATTAAGTCTATCAAACAATGCCTAATTTGTCTTTCCAAAACTGACTTCAAGTCGACTCATTCTCACCCCGGGGAGTGAAATGGAGCCAAAGCCACTTGGTCATGTCGAGGACACAAATTAGAGGCTTTCGTACCATTTGTTTTAAAATGGATCGATTATCTGCTCGGCTCCCTCATTTGATGAGAGATAGGGTCGTTCGCATGGTGAATCACTGGTTAGAAACTTTGAGTTTCACTTATGATGCTCCGCGTCTTGATTTACAAGATTAAATGAATCAAGTAATTGGGAGTCAATTATAAAAGTCTCTTGGTGTAGTAAACGTCCACACCACGTGGCTTGCTATACTAACGGATTTTGGATTAACTGATGTAGACAGTTATAAGAAATTGTGAAGAGTTGTGAAGTTGTCGTAAACGTCCACACCACGTGGCTTGCGGTGATGTAGCAATTCCTAACGATTTACTTTAGTGCTGAGTAATGGGTTACACTTAGATACGCATTATAGTATTCCTCCCCACGAGGTTACGCTATAAGTGATGTATGACCGAAGCAAATCTAATTGCTAAATCATTTGGGTAGGTAAACGTCCACACCACGTGGCTTGCCATATCTGATGGGATTTTAGATGCGATTAGTGGTTTAATGATATTATTTGAGGGAGATAATATCGGAGATTAAATCAATTGTTTGTTGTTATATGTGCTCATAGATTAGGAAATGGCTTTGAACCCACTTTCTGTGATACGTAAGGATTTTAAACTCACTGGTCCCTAAATGTAATGATTGGATGTTGTAATTTCGGCTCCCAAAATTACTCCACACAAAATAGCTTGAAATATAAAATAGATGGGGAAAAGAAAACTATATAAACGATAGAACACAAATTTACGTGGAAACCAAAATAGGGAAAAAACCACGGGAGGAGGAGAAAATATCACTATAATCGAACCAACGGGGTTACAAATATAGATCTCTCAATAGATCTAACTCACGAAACTCTCTCTCAATAGAAATACTCTCACAACACGATGTTCTCAATAACACCGTGGCTCACGATATTCTCAATTGATGGAGTTGTATTCTAAATGTCTAGTTTAGTGCAAATACGGAACTCCTTATCTATACCTTAATTCGAGATATGATTCAAGCATGATTGCATTTAATGCAATAGTCCTTGATGTATACATTGTAGACAGTATGGCGTGAGGAGACACGCGGAAGATCATGCTGTCGGTTACTCGTATACTATCGAACAGTAGCTCACGACTTAGATGGACAGGGACAATCCATCGGTACGTCGTAGTGTGACTGGTAGATAGTCGGTCTTGCCTATCATGTTACACTCGTACACTTGGTGTATTGAGCAGGACCACGGGAGGGCGTTCGATTTATACTAATCGGAGTAATCGAACTAGACCTCAGATATTACGGATATGTGAGTTCTTAATCCCTATATAATTATAGGTGCGTGTGTCCAATGCTCGGTTCTTTGATGTGCCAATGAGTGAGATTAATTGATTAGTCAATATTCTCGGTAGATTGGGAATCGGTATTGTACACACGGCATGCTATAGATTATAGACAGGAAACCGTGTCCCATTTATTGGGTTGATGATGTCCCCGAGATGAGCTCATAAAGTTTATCATGTAAACCCTGCAGGTGGATTCGTTCCACATGATAATAAGGATGAGTGGTACTAGTCTCGGATAATAAGAAATGAATTAATTTAATTATTAGTAATTAATTAATTCATGGACATGCGATATCTTAAACACGGGGAAAATCATATATGTAATACGGCGGGAAAATTATTGACGGAATAATTTGAATTAATTAATTGGGAAATCATTTATAATTTTATAGTGGAATTAATTATAAATAAAATTGTGGAATTTAATTAAGGTTTTCTTTTTGGGACACCAAGTTAATTAAATTGCAATTTAAGCCTAATTAATTAATTGCCTATGGATCCCTAGTGTGGCCTATATAAAACCCTCGTCTCTCTTCTCTAAACCTACAGAACGCCGCTATTTTATTTTTGCGGAGAAAAATTAATTGTTAGCGCAATAATTTTTCTGTGAAAATAAATAGACTAGCGCAATTATATTTTTCTGAAGAAATAAAAAGCTAGCGCAAATATATTTCTGAGACAGAAACTTATTTTTCTTACGCTGGGGTTTTGAGAGAGAAGAAGAAGAGAAACTCCAAGCGGATCGATGCCCACACATCGGCTGGAGCAAGAGGGATAGGATACACGCTAGAAGACTCGAGGTCTCTGTCAATTCGGCTTCTCCGAATCACGCGACAAAGGTATGGAATCGAAACCCTATTTCCGCATTGTTTCGATTCGATCTCGTACGTAATTATACAACGAACCAAAGATTGGTTTACTTGGCTTGGATTTGATGTTCTCGGACTGCTGGGAGGTCTCTGATCTCCAGCGTGGCAGTCGGATCGAGAAAATCTCGTCGGAACAGCCAGAACGGGCAAAACCCGCTGCTGGAATCGCGACGATGTCGGCCGACATCAGTTACTGAAGGATTCAATGTCGGGCGACATTGCCCTGTCGGGCGACATCATTTTATGAGTAATTCGATGTCGGCCGACAGACAGGGCAGTATGCCCCGTTTTCGCGCGGTTGCACTTTCGGTGCAATGGCTGGGCGTGATACGAGTCTAGGGCTTCGTGTTAAGTACAGTGGGCACGCCGGGGGTCGACTGGGCTTGTCCGGATGTTCGAGTAGTCGAACGGACATGTCCCGGGTAGTCGATTTCCAACAATTGGTATCAGAGCCAGGTTTATCGGTTTGTTGTATAGTTCGTACGATTTACCTTGCAGGTTGAACCCGATTATTATGGCCAACATTATGGGATGTTGTATGATAATCTTGTTGTGGTTTGTTAAACTCTCGGGCTTGTCGAGATTGTTTTGTTTTTGGAAAACGATGCTTGTTTGTAATAGATAAAAACGACGGGTTGAGTCGTTAGGTTTATTTATTTTTCGTTGTATCCGGGACATGTATAAGGTCGATCACCTTGTATAGGATCGATGCCGGATTTAGTAAGTTTATTCTTGTAATTTTTCTTACTAATTTTGGTGGATCGAGACGAGACCAAAACCCGGAGAAACGAGGATCGAGAAGAACGAACCGGCAACGGGCAGCCATCGAACACACCCCGTGTTCGTGACGGGCAGCAGCGGGGCTGGGGTTCGTTCGACCCCACGGACGACTCAACGAGGCTCGGGACGAGGCTCCAGTGGGAGGAGTACGTCTCTTGACCTTCGAGCGAGTCGGTGGTGGACCGAGATCGAGACGAGCAACGAGATGAAGTTCCAAGAGACGTGCATTGGAGAATACTTAAGGCCATAATAATCGGGGCCACGTTAATTGCTTTTTACGTGCCTTTTATTATGCTTAATTATTTTATGCATGTTATCCCTCAATCGTAAAATACTAAGTGGGAGAGGGATTGGAAACAATCCCGCGGTCTCCATTCTCTGTTTTGAATGTGATGTGTATTGACTTACGAGTTGGCTTTAGTGTCATCTGTTGGAAATCGATTACCCGGGACGTGTCCGTTCGATCACTCGAACATCCGAACGCTCCCAGTCGACCCCCAGGTCCGTTAACCGTTCACGTGCCAGCCCGTGTCCCGATTCACGCCCAGCCATTGCCTCGAAGGACAACCGCGCGAACCGGAGCTGGCTGCCCGAAAAACAGCGAAACGGCGGTCGCCGTTTCTAAAACGGCGGTCGCCGTTTGTCCTTCAGCAGGCGCGAACAGCAGCGCGACCTGCTGTTCCGGGCTCGTTTCCGGGTCGTTTTTCCTCATCCGACTACCAATCCGGAGGTCCTAGAAACCCCAGTAATCGAGGAATACGATCCACGAGATCCGGAACCCGATCTTACATCCGATGTATTTTCAACGAAATAGAAATCGAAACGTTGATGGAGTAGTATACTTAATGTCTAGATTTGAGTATTCTGAACTCTGTATGCACTTTCATTTACCTATTAATTACAGACATTCATTTGCTTTTAATTATTGTTAATTAAATACATGCAAATTATAGTCCTGGATTTTATACGTTGTAGTTAGTATGGTGTTGCATGGGCACACAGAAGATCTTACTATCGGTTACTCGTATTTAATCGAACAGTTGCTCACGACCTAGATGGACACGGACCAATCCATCGGTATAGTCGTTGTGTGAGAGAGAAAATAATTTATCTTAATTATTTTATCACATTTGTACACTTGGTGTATTGAGCGGATCGCTTGAGACTTATCAATTAGGATTGCTCTGTGATAATTGATTTAAGTCTCGGAGTATTTTATTCTTAATCCCTGAAACAATTGCGGGTGTGTATATTTAATATAAGTGACATTGATTTACCAAAGGAATTAACCGATTTAATTATTGGGTTAATTACCGGTTAAGTTGGGTCACTATATTTTATATATGGCATGCCGTGAATTCTTGAAGGGACAGTGTATCCCGGAAGGGTTGATAATATCCCCGAGATGAGCTCATAAGGATTTATTATGTAAACCTCGCGAGTGGATTTAATTCCGCATAATAAATAAGGTTGAGTGGTACTATTCTCGGATATAAGAGATGAATAAATTTATTAAGCAATAAATAAATTTTATTCATGGATATTTAAATCTTAAATACACGGAATAAATAATACTAAGTTGGAGAAATATTATTTGATATAATATGGATTTATATTGGGAGTGCAATTTTATTTATATAGTGGAAAATAAATAAAATTAATATTGATAAGAATTAATGGATTTGGGTTGGACCCAATTTAATTTTCAATATTGAAGCCCAATATTTAATCTCCTTTTGATCCCCCTCGTAGCCTATAAAAGCACTACATGGTCTTCACTTTTTCATAAGAGAGAAAAAACCTAAGATACGCCAATCATAAGGTCTTGAAGAGTGAAGAGGATCCATAAGAGTTCGATAGCTCGTCGCCCACCCGACGTTCGAACGGAGTGCAAGGAATACGCGGGAAGATCACGAGGTTGTCGATTTCGTTTCTCCGAACAACGAATCGTAGGTACAATTCTCAACTAACTTGATTATTGTTCGATTTGTTTTCTATCGAGAATACCGTAGAACAAAGATCCGAAGCATGAAACTATGAACGGGGGACGATCGCGTGGTGGTGGCGAAGCCACCGGACCACAGGCAATCGCCCGGGCTAGGGTTTCGGTACGGGGGCGACGGGGGCCGAACCCTCGGTTCGACCGAGGGTGTGCGATCGACCACGAGGGTCGATCGCTGGGCACGGGCTGGTGCCGTGCCCTACCCCGCCGTGAAGGCGGGGGCCTCCTGGTGGTGGCGGGTCGCCGGACCCGCCGCGGGGGGGGGGGGGGGGGCTGTCGAACAGCCCCACCCCGATCGATCGCCGGCGTGCGATCGATCATCTCGATCGTACGAACCCCGGCTCGCGGGGGTTCGGGTGGGGGCGGGCTGTGCGTCTTCGGATGCATGGTCTCCAAAGCCCGGACTCCGGCGGATGAGTCGGCGTTCGTGTGATCTCCGGCGAAGGGTTCGTTCGGGTTATCGGTTCCGCAATTATGATAACCCGGGAATTCGAATTCCAACAATTGGTATCAGAGAGTGGTTTACGTTCGCGGTATTTTCGATAAAATTGTTCTACCTTGCAGGGTTTCCGACTATTATGGCTTGATGATTATTCGTTTAATTATTTTGTCATGTGATTGTTGGTTTTATTAAACTCTCGGACATGTCGAGATTCGTTTTTGGTGGTGAATGCTTGTAATAGTAAAAATTCGGGGGTTGACCGAATTTAGGGTTTATTATTATGTTCGTTGTTTTTCCGGAAAATGTATAGGGTCGATTTCGTGTATAGAATCGATACCGGAATTGTAGTTTAGATTTTTTGTAAATTTATTTTGCGATTGGATCGACGAATCGAAGACCGCCGGAGAAGACGAAGTGACGAGGAGACGAAGGACCGGGATCGATCAATCCCCATGATCGATCCCGAGGGGATCGATCGACCCGCGGCCCTAGGCGGGCTGTCCGTGGGAGTCTCGGCCACGCCGGCCACCAGTGGTGGTGGCGCGGGGGCTGGGCGGCGGCGGCGTGCCCTAGGCGGCGATCGGAAGTGGTGGGGGTGGTTCGGGGTTCCCCAACCCGGGCTACTCCTACCGGAAATATACTTTCCTAATTAATTCATTATTTCCTATTTTGACTATTTCTTTATGGAATATTCTAGAAAAATAGAAAAAGAATTAATTTAGTACTAAATTTATTTTTCCTATTTGATTATTCCTACTCATGGGAATATTCATGGATTAGGAATGAAATAAATTTGGAAAAGTATAATAGTCCTAAATTATTTTATTTCTTTATTTCATTATGGATATCATCTAGAATATTCCAAGAGTATCTTGGATAGATTATTCTAGAGATTTAATGAAGTGGAAAAAGAAAATAAAATAAATAAAAATATTAATAATATTTAATTTTATTTTTGATATATTCAATTGACTTAATTTTCGAATTAAGTAACTTTTGGATTAATTGAAAAATAAATAGATTTAAATATTGGATATTAATATTCTCGTCACATGGAGCATTCAAGAAACGAAGACTGAAGACTAGAAGATGCGTACGGGGATGTGATGAAGCCATAATAGTCGGAAAATAATATTCTAGTAATTATTTTGACTATGTGATAATACTATGTGCTTTATTACATGTATGCATGCTATATGTGTTTACTTTTATGCACTAGATAGCGTATCCCTTTATTATAAAAAGCTAAGTGGGAGAGGGTATGGAAACATACCCATGGTCTCCATTGCTGCTCTCTTGGTGACTTTTATAAACTTTTGAAGTTTATATAGATAAGTTATTGGAGGAGAGTTCTTGTAATTCCTCTTACGAGAAACATTGATTAAGTTTATCAAACAATGCCTAATTTGTCTTTCCAAAGCTGATTTCAAGTCGACTCATTCTCACCCCGGGGAGTGGAATGGAGCCAGAGCCACTTGGTCATGTAGAGGACACAAATTAGAGACTTTCGTGCCATACTTTGATAGATGGGTCGTTTGTCTGCTCGGCTCCCTCATTTATGAGAGATAGGGTCGTTCGCATGGTGAATCACTGGTTAGAAACTTCGAGTTTCACTTATGATTCTCCACGTCTTGATTTACGAGATTAAATGGATCAAGTAATTGGGAGTCAATTATAAAAGTCTCTTAGTATAGTAAACGTCCACACCACGTGGCTTGCTATGCTGACGGACTTTGGATTAATTGATGTAGACAGTTGTAAGTAATTATGAAGAGTTGTGAAGTTATCGTAAACGTCCACACCACGTGGCTTGCGGTGATGTAGCGATTCCAAGTAATTTACTTTGGTACTGAGTAATGGTTTACACTTAGATACGCCTTATAGTATTCCTCCCCACGAGGTTCCGCTATAAGCGATGTATGACCAAAGAAAATCTAATTGCTAAATCATTTGGGTGGGTAAACGTCCACACCACGTGGCTTGCCTTACCTGATGGGATTTTAGATGTGATTAGTGATTTAATGATATTATTTGAGGGAGATAATATCGGATATTAAATTGTTTGTTTGTTTTATGTGCTTATAGGTTAGGAATGACTGTGACCCCACTTTGTGATATACTTAAAGATGAAAACTCACCGGTTCCATATGGTGATGATTGGGAACGAAATCTGGACACTGTCCAAACTGTTGAGCCTTCTGAAACCACTGATGACCCAACTCATGAGGACATTTGGAATGACCTCAGAATGATGTTGAGACATAGCGTGGAAGCCGGACAAGAAGTGATTGACATACTCTATAAATTCAGTCCTCTTAGAGAATCGCTTAAAAACGATTTAAAAAGAGCTGAACTTATAAGTATGGTCAGAAAATCACAAGCTCTTGTGGCTAAGATGGAAGTGCAAGCAAAGAAGCCCAGTGGTTCCAAACCACGGAGTGGGAAAAGCAAGCCGCAAGGCAAGTGCTATCGATGCAAGCAGCTTGGGCACTGGAGGTCTGATTGTCCTCTCATCAAAGGTACGAAATTTTCCTTAGTCACTGAAACATTGTCAGCGGTGATATCTACCAGCACCTGGTGTGTAGATACGGGTGCCACTGACCATGTCTGCAATTCATTGCAGGGGTTCCAGGAAACCCGGAGACTTAGAGAGGGAGAAATCGTGGTCTACATGGGCAATGCCGCGAAGGTGGCGGCTGTTGCAGTGGGAGACGTTCACTTACGTTTCAGTAGTGATAGGGTTTTAGTTTTACGTGATTGCCTTTATGTACCCAACTTTAGAAAGAATTTAATTTCAGTTTCTAAACTTATTAAGAATGGATATTCTGTTTCTTTTGACCACTCTGTGATCATAAGAAGAAATAGTGAAATTATCTGTTCTGGTACATTGATAGACGATTTGTATGTACTAAATCCTGAGTCTAACACGATGCAACTAACCGAGAGTAATAACACATCTACGAACACCAATAAGAGAAAGGAACCTTCTAAGATGAATCAATTATACTTGTGGCATCTAAGGCTAGGTCATATAAACTCAAATAGGCTTCAAAGGTTGAAAGCTGATGATTTAATCACTGGCGTTGAAGGAGAGGACCTTCCAACCTGCGAATCCTGTTTAGAGGGAAAAATGACTAAGCGTCCTTTTTCTGGTAAAGGACGAAGAGCTGAGCAAGTATTGGATTTGATTCACTCTGATGTATGCGGACCTATGTCTACTCAGGCAAGGGGAGGGTACGAGTACTTCATCACTTTCACTGATGATTACTCAAGATATGGATATGTATACCTGATGAGCCGCAAGAGCGAATCCTTTGGCAAGTTCAAAGAGTTCAAGGCTCTTGTGGAGAACCTTCGTGGTAAATCCATAAAATGGCTGCGATCTGATCGCGGAGGCGAGTACCTGTCTGGAGAATTCAAGGCATACTTAGCAGAGAATGGGATTGAATCCCAGCTGACCTCACCATATACTCCTCAGCAGAATGGTGTGTCAGAAAGAAGGAATAGGACTCTTATGGAGATGGTGCGATCGATGATGAGTTACTCGGATTTACCTGTTATGTTCTGGGGACTTGCCTTGGAAACAGCGGCGTACATTCTGAATAGGGTTCCGACCAAAACGGTACCAACCACACCCATGGAATTGTGGAGTGGGCGTAAGCCTAACTTGAAACACATTCGGATCTGGGGATGTCCAGCACATGTGTTGCGACAAGGCGCCGATAAGTTAGAACCTAGATCAGAAATACGGCTGTTTGTAGGATACCCGAAAGGAACTAAGGGTGGCATGTTCTATAGTCCTACGGACCAGAAGATCGTTATAAGTACTAACGCTCGGTTCCTAGAGGAAGACTATGTCATGGACCACAAGCCCAAAAGTGACATAATACTTGATGAGTTGAAAGGTAACGAGGAAGACCTGGATACAGCTGAACCGAGTATAGATACACCACTAGAACCTGCACCTAATACTGTCACTGTTAATACACCGGAACGCCGTCGTAGTGGGAGGGTTGTTAAACAACCAGATAGATGGATTGGACTGGGTGAGTCTTCGGACTCTGGACCTGGAGTTCATGAAATCGATCCCTGGACCTATGATGATGCGGTACAAGATATAGATGCGCCTTCTTGGAAGAAAGCAATGAAATCCGAAATAGAATCTATGGATTCTAATAAAGTCTGGGATCTTGTAGAACCACCAAGCGGCGTGAAGCCAATTGGGTGTAAATGGGTCTACAAGAGAAAGAGAGGATCTGACGGAAAGGTTGAAACCTTTAAAGCTCGGCTTGTTGCAAAAGGATATACTCAGAAAGAGGGAATCGATTATGAGGAGACCTTTTCGCCGGTAGCCAAGATAAAGTCGATCCGGATTCTCTTATCCATAGCAGCTCATATGGATTATGAGGTGTGGCAAATGGATGTCAAGACAGCTTTCCTTAATGGAAGTCTTGACGAGACGATTTATATGAAACAACCAGAAGGATTCATTGCTAAGGGGCGAGATCATCTAGTGTGCAAGCTTAATCGATCCATTTATGGATTGAAACAAGCCTCGAGATCGTGGAACCTGCGGTTTGACGAAGTGGTCCAATCTTTTGGATTCAGTCAAAGCATGGACGAATCGTGTGTGTATTGGAAACGTGATGGAAAGAAAGTGGTGTTTCTCGTGCTTTATGTAGACGACATTCTTCTCATTGGCAACAGTGTGAAAATGTTATCAGACATAAAGGGATGGTTGTCTAGACAATTCGATATGAAAGATTTGGGAGAAGTCGGGCATGTTCTAGGGATCAAGGTTATAAGGGATCGCCGGAATAGAACATTGTACCTATCCCAGCAATCTTACATAAACACGATTCTGGCTCGTTTTAACATGCAAGATTCCAAGAAGGGTGAACTACCCTTTAGTAAAGGAACTTATCTTTCTAAGGAGATGTGTCCTCGGACACAAAAGGAGAAAGATGAAATGAAAGCAGTTCCCTACGCTTCGGCTGTGGGAAGCTTGATGTATGCAATGTTATGCACGAGGCCTGATATCTGCTATGCAGTTGGCGTAGTAGCGAGATATCAGAGTAACCCTGGAAAGGCTCATTGGACTGCCGTAAAGAGCATTTTCAAGTATTTGCGAAATACTAAGGATTATGTTCTAAGTTACGGGGCAGACAATCTGATTTCTTTGGGTTATACGGATTCGGATTTCCAAGCTGATAAGGACCGGCGAAATTCGACATCAGGCTATGTGTACACTATGGGAGGTGGAGCCGTATCATGGAGGAGTGTTAAGCAAAAGTGCATTTCAGACTCTACCATGGAAGCTGAATATGTTGCAGCCTCAGAGGCAGCGAAAGAGTCAGTTTGGTTCCTTAATTTCCTCCAGGACTTAGATGTGATTCCGAGTTTGCCCAAGGCTATGACAATTTATTGTGATAATAGCGGTGCAGTGGCAAACAGTAAGGAACCACGGTCCCATAGTGCTATGAAACACATAGAGCGCAAGTACCACCTGATTCGAGACATCGTCAAGAGGGGCGATGCGATAGTCACCAAGATAGCTTCGGAGGACAACCTAGCGGACCCTTTCACCAAGATACTTCCTAACGAAGTATATTTCAAGCACTTGGAGGGTTTGGGAGTCAGAAGTTTGGAGGATAAGACTAGACCTTAGTATAAGTGGGAGATTGATGGAGTAGTATACTTAATGTCTAGATTTGAGTATTCTGAACTCTGTATGCACTTTCATTTACCTATTAATTACAGACATTCATTTGCTTTTAATTATTGTTAATTAAATACATGCAAATTATAGTCCTGGATTTTATACGTTGTAGTTAGTATGGTGTTGCATGGGCACACAGAAGATCATACTATCGGTTACTCGTATTTAATCGAACAGTTGCTCACGACCTAGATGGACACGGACCAATCCATCGGTATAGTCGTTGTGTGAGAGAGAAAATAATTTATCTTAATTATTTTATCACACTTGTACACTTGGTGTATTGAGCGGATCGCTTGAGACTTATCAATTAGGATTGCTCTGTGATAATTGATTTAAGTCTCGGAGTATTTTATTCTTAATCCCTGAAACAATTGCGGGTGTGTATATTTAATATAAGTGACTTTGATTTACCAAAGGAATTAACCGATTTAATTATTGGGTTAATTACCGGTTAAGTTGGGTCACTATATTTTATATATGGCATGCCGTGAATTCTTGAAGGGACAGTGTATCCCGGAAGGGTTGATAATATCCCCGAGATGAGCTCATAAGGATTTATTATGTAAACCTCGCGAGTGGATTTAATTCCGCATAATAAATAAGGTTGAGTGGTACTATTCTCGGATATAAGAGATGAATAAATTTATTAAGCAATAAATAAATTTTATTCATGGATATTTAAATCTTAAATACACGGAATAAATAATACTAAGTTGGAGAAATATTATTTGATATAATATGGATTTATATTGGGAGTGCAATTTTATTTATATAGTGGAAAATAAATAAAATTAATATTGATAAGAATTAATGGATTTGGGTTGGACCCAATTTAATTTTCAATATTGAAGCCCAATATTTAATCTCCTTTTGATCCCCCTCGTAGCCTATAAAAGCACTACATGGTCTTCACTTTTTCATAAGAGAGAAAAAACCTAAGATACGCCAATCATAAGGTCTTGAAGAGTGAAGAGGATCCATAAGAGTTCGATAGCTCGTCGCCCACCCGACGTTCGAACGGAGTGCAAGGAATACGCGGGAAGATCACGAGGTTGTCGATTTCGTTTCTCCGAACAACGAATCGTAGGTACAATTCTCAACTAACTTGATTATTGTTCGATTTGTTTTTTATCGAGAATACCGTAGAACAAAGATCCGAAGCATGAAACTATGAACGGGGGACGATCGCGTGGTGGTGGCGAAGCCACCGGACCACAGGCAATCGCCCGGGCTAGGGTTTCGGTACGGGGGCGACGGGGGCCGAACCCTCGGTTCGACCGAGGGTGTGCGATCGACCACGAGGGTCGATCGCTGGGCACGGGCTGGTGCCGTGCCCTACCCCGCCGTGAAGGCGGGGGCCTCCTGGTGGTGGCGGGTCGCCGGACCCGCCGCCGGGGGGGGGGGGGGGGGGGGGGGGCTGTCGAACAGCCCCACCCCGATCGATCGCCGGCGTGCGATCGATCATCTCGATCGTACGAACCCCGGCTCGCGGGGGTTCGGGTGGGGGCGGGCTGTGCGTCTTCGGATGCATGGTCTCCAAAGCCCGGACTCCGGCGGATGAGTCGGCGTTCGTGTGATCTCCGGCGAAGGGTTCGTTCGGGTTATCGGTTCTGCAATTATGATAACCCGGGATATCGAATTCCAACAAACGTATGCGGAATAAGGGTTTCGATTCCATACCTTTGTCGCGTGATTCGGAGAAGCCGAATTGTTGAGACCACGAAGCCTTCCGGTGTATGTCTCTATCCCCGACGTTCAGCCGTTGAGTGGGCAACGATCCGCTGAACCTTCCTCTTCTCCTTTCTCTCTTGAACCCACCATAGTAATAATATCCTCTGTCTCAGAAATATATTTGCGCAAGCAAAATTATTTCTACAGAATTATTACTGCGCTAATCTGAATTAATTAAGCAGAGGAAAATTAATTGCGCAAGCTTTTATTTTCTCTGCAGAATTAATTATAGCGGCTAAGGTTTTGATCTTCTGTCTCAGAAATATAATTGCGCTAGCAATCAATTTCTTCAGAAAATAATAACAGCTCTAATCTATTTATTTTTACAGAAAAATAATTGCGCAACAATTTATTTTTCTCCGCAAAAATAAAATAGCGGCGTTTCTTAGTTTTGAGAAAGAGAGGGTGAGGTATTTATAGAGCTACACCAGGGACCTTATGGAAATTAATTATTAGGCTAAATTGCAATTTAATTAACTCGGCGTCCTAAAAGGCAAACCTTAATTAAATTCCACAATTTTAATTATAATTAATTCCACTATAAAATTATAATTGAATTCCCAATAATTAATTTATATTATTTCAACAATAATAATTCCGCCGAATTACATATACGACTTTCCCCGTGTTTAAGATATCGTATGTCCACGAATTAACTTTAATTACTAATAATTAAATTAACTCGTTTCTTGTTATCCGAGACTAGTACCACTCATCCTTATTATCATGTGGAACGAATCCACCTGCAGGGTTTACATGATAAACTTTATGAGCTCATCTCGGGGACATCATCAACCCAATAAATGGGACACGGTTTCCTGTCTATAATCTATAGCATGCCGTGTGTACAATTCTGATTCCCAATTTACCGAGAATATTGACTAATCAATTAGTCTCACTCACTAGTAAGTCAAAGAACCGAGAACTGGACACACGCACCTATAATTATATAGGGATTAGGAATTCGTATATCCGTAATATCTGAGGTCTAGTTCGATTACTGCGATTAGTATAAATCGAACGCCCTCCCGTGGTCCTGCTCAATACACCAAGTGTACGAGTGTAACATGATAGTCAAGACCGACTATCTACCAGTCACACTACGACGTACCGATGGATTGTCCCTGTCCATCTAAGTCGTGAGCTACTGTTCGATAGTATACGAGTAACCGACAGTATGATCTTCCGCGTGTCTCCTCACGCCATACTGTCTACAACGTATACATCAAGGACTATTGCATTAAATGCAATCATGCTTGAGTCATATCTCGAATTAAGGTATAGATAAGGAGTTCCGTATTTGCACTAAACTAGACATTTAGAATACAACTCCATCAATCTCCCACTTATACTAAAAGTCTAGTCGCCCTCTCCCAAACATCAGATTCCCATAACCTTATCACGCCTACCCAACGCTTTCGCTGGAAGTGCCTCTGTGAACGGGTTTTACCAGGCAATCCTCTCGATGCTATCTAGGTGACAACTGGATCGTCTTACTAGACGATCTCTCGAATCAGGTGGTACTTGCGCTCTACGTGTTATCTCCCACTGTGGACTCGTGGCATTTCAAGTTTGCCAATACCGCTATTCAAAATAGCTTTGGGTAAACTAGAAACCACATCTAAGTCCCTTAGGAAGTTCTGGAGCCACACTGACCTTTTAACTGCCTCAGAGGCCGTTATCCTTTCAGTTTCCATGGTAGAGTCCGTAATGCATCGCTGCTTTACATTCTTCCATGTGACTGCTCCACTTCACAGTGAGAACACATAGCCTGACTTCGACGTTCGACTGTCCCTGTTTGATTTGGAAATCCAATTCTATGTAATCCAAAAGAAACAACTTGACTGCTTTGTAACTCAGAACATAATTCCTGGTCCTCTGCAGGAACCTAAACATGTTCTTTACATCAGTCGAGTGATCCTTTCCAGGATTACTATGATATCTCAACACCATGCCCACGGCATAGTAGATATCAGTCTCGTGCATAGCATTACATACATTAAGCTTCCCACCATTAAGGTGCAGGGAACTGCTTACTCTTCATCTATCTCCTTTATTGTGTCGGACACAAGACTTTAGATAGACGAATTCCACATTTAAAAGGTGAAGACCTTTCTTGGAATTCTGTATGCTGCAACGAGTAAGAATTGTATTTATGTATGAGGCTCGAGATAAGTTCTATGTTCTTTTCTGGCGATCATTTATTACTTTGATCCCAAGAACATTCCCGACTTCTCCCAAGTCTCTTACATTGAATTACTCGGACAACCATCCCTTTATGTCCGATAACATCTTTCATATTGTTGCCAATTTAGAAGGATGTCGTCTACATAAAGAATGAGAAAACACCACATCTTTTCTGTCACTTCTTTATTACACTCAGGACCTAAACATGCCTTGAATGAATCCATGAAATGGATTTTCTCATAGGTCCGCATGTGTCCAAGATCTTGAAGCTTCCTTCAATCCTAAGATTGATTAAGCTTGCTTACCGAATGCTCTTGGCTCTTTTCGATGAATCTCTCTGGCTGTCCCACACAGATGGCCCCGTCAAGACTTCGATTTAGGAAATCTGTCTTGACTTCCATCTTCCATGTGAAGACAAAAGAATCCTGATCGACTTTTGCCAAGACTGAGCATCTTGATCTTTCAGCGTCTCGTCATAGATCCAGGGTTCGGCTTCATGTTCTACAGGTAACAAGTCCGAAGACTCACCTATAAACATGAACCTGTTGGGTTGTCTAACAACCCTCCCACTACGACGACGCTCCGGTGTATCTTTAGTGACTAAAGATTATAGTAGTGAACTACTCAGTTAGGCTGGTTCTAAGTCTTGATCAGTCCCTCTAAGCACATTAAGTATTACTCTACTCTTGGCTTGTGATCTTGCATATATATAGTCCATGTCTAAGAACCGAACATTGATGCAATCAATGAACATCTGGTCCTTTGGACTATATTACATATCTCAATTCGTTTTCTTAGGGTATCCTATAAACAGCCGAATATCAGTACAAGTTTCCAAAGGAATCAAGTTCAGGATAAACGCCGCTGTTTCCAAGCCATATCCCAAAAACGATTTAGGTAACTCCGAATGTCTACTTTCCCATATCTATAAGAGTCATATTCCTTCTTTACAACACATTATTTTGCCGAGGCATAAATGGTGTAGTCTGTTGGGAGTTAATCCCATTTTCTGATAAGTATGCCTTACTCCTCAAAGAGGTCTGCATATATCAGAGCGAATCAACTCTAGTACTTTCTTGGATCTTTTCCCTTTAACCGTAAAGGGTTGCTCGGTCATTAAAACTTCCAAGTATGATTCGAAGGTTGGAAGGTCCTTTCCTTCAACCTGGCTGAGTGGTCCATCAGCTTTCACCCTTTGAATCGTACTCAAGTTAAAATGATCTAGCCTAAGATTCCATAAGTACATTTGATTTATCCTAGAAGGATCTTTACTCTTATTGGGGTTCGACATTGTGTTATTAGCTTCGGTCTGTTGCATCATGGAAGAATACGGATTTAGTATTAAATTGTCTATAAATATACCAGAATAGATAATATCCCCATTTCCTAAAGAAACGGAATATCTATTCTAAGCCAACTTAGAAATCTGAAATGAAATTTCTTTCTAAATGCCGGCACATAAAGACAATTTATTAGAACTAAAA
This sequence comes from Euphrasia confusa, assembly GCA_954870475.1. Classification (NCBI taxonomy): domain Eukaryota; kingdom Viridiplantae; phylum Streptophyta; class Magnoliopsida; order Lamiales; family Orobanchaceae; genus Euphrasia; species Euphrasia confusa. Next base: position 16,608,568 of record OX940957.1, on the reverse strand, counting down.
TCCTACCGTTAAAACATTTAACATCTCCCACTGCAACGGCTGTTACCTTAACATTATTGCCCATGTAGGTTACTACTTCTTCCTTTCTAAGTCTCCGGGTTTCCTGGAACCCCCGCATTTAAATGCAGACATGATTAGTGGTTTCCGTATCCAAACACCAGGTACTGGTAGATAACACCACTAAACATGTTTCGGTGACTAAGGAGAAGTTAACTTCTAGTTGCTTTGAGAGGACAATCAAACTCCCAGTATCCAAACTGCTTACAACGGAAGCACTTACCCCTTGGGCTTGCTTTTCCCATTCCGTGGTCCAGATATATTAGGCCCACTGGGTTTCCGTATTTTCTTCTTCTTCCTTTTGCCGCCCGAAGGCCTAGGAAGAGCCAATTTCTCAGCCACAAGTGTTTTGAGAGCCATTAAAGATTCCCTCAGCCGCTTGAAGTTCAACCAGGAGCTCCGCCATTGAATAAGACCTCTTATCCATGTTATATTTTAGGCGGAACTGCTCAAAACTTCTCGGCAGAGACTGGAGCACAAAATCAACCTGGGTTACCCCATTGATAATTGTTCCTAGAATCTCTATCTCATTAAGACAGCCCATCATTCTAAGAACGTGATCCCTCACGGGCGTTCTTTCCGACATGATGGCCGTCATGAGTTGCCTCATTTCACTTTGTCTGGCTGTCCTGTCCTGATAACCAAAAACTTCTTGAGGTTAAGCATCATATCATAGGTAATAGTCATGGCATGATCCTGATGTCGCAGCACATTTGACATGAAAGTCATAATGTTGCTCCGCGTCATCTCATAGCCTTGATCCATTTCCAATGAGCTTCCTTTCCTCAGTAGTGGAAGCATCATTTGGTTCAGCAGGTCAATTGACTTGGAGTACATATTTGTACTCCTCTGCAGTTAGGACAATGTCCAAGTTTCTTTTCAAATCTATAAAATCAGGTTCAGTGAGTTTGTTGACTTTTAATGGGAATAATACCATATAAAACAAACAATGAGTTTAATTCGATATCATTTCCCTCAAGTGATATCATTAAACTACCAATCATTTCCAAAATCCCATCAGACATAGCAAGCCACGTTCTTGTGGACGTTTACCAGTCCAAATGATTTTATGATTGGATTTCACTTCGGTCGTACATCATCATAACAGTGACTCCGATGGGGAGGATACTATAAAGCGTACCTAAGTGTATACCATTTCTCAGTACTAAGTCCACCGCTCGGGAACTACATGTCCACCGCAAGCCACGTTCTTGTGGACGTTTACGTTGACATGCGGTCCTCCACGACTTTCTATAACTGTCGAGCCTCAATTAATCCCAAAGTTCCGTTTCCATTTAGCAAGCCACGTTCTTGTGGACGTTTACTAAAACAAACAACTTTATTAATTGAATCTCACTTATTTAAATTTCATAGAATCTTAATTAACCCAAAGTACCGTTTCCATTTAGCAAGCCACGATAGTGTGGACGTTTACTAAAACAAACAACTTTGTTAATTGACTCTTACATTTATTAAATTTCACAATTTTATTAATCAAAGCTTGATATCTCGTAAGTGAAACTCGAAGTTTCTAACCAGCGATCAATCATGCAATTGAGCCCTATCTCTCACAAAGTGAGGGAGCCAATCAGACAATCGATCTAGTCATCGAATGACTCGAAAGTCTCTAATCTGTGTCATCGACATAACCAAGCGCTTTGGCTCCATTCCACTCCCCGGGGTGAGAATGAGTCGAGTTGAAATTAGTCTTTGAATGACAGATTAGGCATTGCTTTTGAGAAATATAATTGTTCAATTTTATAAGTGGATTTTAAATTCGAATTTTGATCCAGTGATATCCGTGTATCGACTTTATCCGATAGGGAGGATGACACTAAAGCCAACTCGTAAGTCAATACACATCACATTCAAAACAGAGAATGGAGACCGCGGGATTGTTTCCAATCCCTCTCCCACTTAGTATTTTACGATAAGGGATAACATGCATAAATAATTTAAGCATAATAATAAACACGTAAATCACATAAAAAGCAATTAACGTGGCCCCGATTATTATGGCCTTAAATATTTTCCAATGCACGTCTCTTGGAACTTCATCTCGTTGCTCGTCTCGATCTCGGTCCACCACCGACTCGCTCGAGGGTCAAGAGACGAACTCCTCCCACTGGAGCCTCGTCTCGAGCCTCGTTGAGTCGTCCGTGGGGTCGAACGAACCCCAGCCCCGCTGCTGCCCGTCGCGAACACGGGGTGTGTTCGATGGCTGCCCGTTGCCGGTTCGCTCTCCTCGATCCTCGTTTCTCCGGGTTTTGATCTCGTCTCGATCCACCAAAAATAGTAAGAAAAATTACAAGAATAAACTTACTAAATCCGGCATCGATCCTATACAAGGTGATCGACCCTATACATGTCCCGGATACAACGAAAAATAAATAAACCTAACGACTCAACCCGTCGTTTTTATCTATTACAAACAAGCATCGTTTTTCCAAAACAAAAACAATCTCGACAAGCCCGAGAGTTTAATCAAAACCACAAATTAAAGCACAACATACAATCACAACGTTGGCCATAATAACCGGGTTCGAACCTGCAAAAAAAAATCTCGCAAAAATACAACGAATCGACAAAACCTGTCTCTGATACCAATTGTTGGAAATCGACTACCCGGGACGTGTCCGTTCGATCACTCGAACATCCGAACGCTCCCAGTCGACCCCCAGGTCCGTTAACCGTTCACGTGCCAGCCCGTGTCCCGATTCACGCCCAGCCATTGCCTCGAAGGACAACCGCGCGAACCGGAGCTGGCTGCCCGAAAAACAGCGAAACGGCGGTCGCCGTTTCTAAAACGGCGGTCGCCGTTTGTCCTTCAGCAGGCGCGAACAGCAGCGCGACCTGCTGTTCCGGGCTCGTTTCCGGGTCGTTTTTCCTCATCCGACTACCAATCCAGAGGTCCTAGAACCCCCAGTAATCGAGGAATACGATCCACGAGATCCGGAACCCGATCTTACATCCGATGTATTTTCAACGAAATAGAAATCGAAACGTATGCGGAATAAGGGTTTCGATTCCATACCTTTGTCGCGTGATTCGGAGAAGCCGAATTGTTGAGACCACGAAGCCTTCCGGTGTATGTCTCTATCCCCGACGTTCAGCCGTTGAGTGGGCAACGATCCGCTGAACCTTCCTCTTCTCCTTTCTCTCTTGAACCCACCATAGTAATAATATCCTCTGTCTCAGAAATATATTTGCGCAAGCAAAATTATTTCTACAGAATTATTACTGCGCTAATCTGAATTAATTAAGCAGAGGAAAATTAATTGCGCAAGTTTTGTTTTCTCTGCAGAATTAATTATAGCGGCTAAGGTTTTGATCTTCTGTCTCAGAAATATAATTGCGCTAGCAATCAATTTCTTCAGAAAATAATAACAGCGCTAATCTATTTATTTTTACAGAAAAATAATTGCGCAACAATTTATTTTTCTCCGCAAAAATAAAATAGCGGCGTTTCTTAGGTTTTGAGAAAGAGAGGGTGAGGTATTTATAGAGCTACACCAGGGACCTTATGGAAATTAATTATTAGGCTAAATTGCAATTTAATTAACTCGGCGTCCTAAAAGGCAAACCTTAATTAAATTCCACAATTTTAATTATAATTAATTCCACTATAAAATTATAATTGAATTCCCAATAATTAATTTATATTATTTCAACAATAATAATTCCGCCGAATTACATATACGACTTTCCCCGTGTTTAAGATATCGTATGTCCACGAATTAACTTTAATTACTAATAATTAAATTAACTCGTTTCTTGTTATCCGAGACTAGTACCACTCATCCTTATTATCATGTGGAACGAATCCACCTGCAGGGTTTACATGATAAACTTTATGAGCTCATCTCGGGGACATCATCAACCCAATAAATGGGACACGGTTTCCTGTCTATAATCTATAGCATGCCGTGTGTACAATTCCGATTCCCAATTTACCGAGAATATTGACTAATCAATTAGTCTCACTCACTAGTAAGTCAAAGAACCGAGAACTGGACACACGCACCTATAATTATATAGGGATTAGGAATTCGTATATCCGTAATATCTGAGGTCTAGTTCGATTACTGCGATTAGTATAAATCGAACGCCCTCCCGTGGTCCTGCTCAATACACCAAGTGTACGAGTGTAACATGATAGTCAAGACCGACTATCTACCAGTCACACTACGACGTACCGATGGATTGTCCCTGTCCATCTAAGTCGTGAGCTACTGTTCGATAGTATACGAGTAACCGACAGTATGATCTTCCGCGTGTCTCCTCACGCCATACTGTCTACAACGTATACATCAAGGACTATTGCATTAAATGCAATCATGCTTGAGTCATATCTCGAATTAAGGTATAGATAAGGAGTTCCGTATTTGCACTAAACTAGACATTTAGAATATAACTCCATCATCATCCTCCCTATCGGATAAAGTCGATACACGGATATCACTGGATCAAAATTCGAATTAAAAAATCTTCTTATAGAATTAAACATTTATATTTCTCAAAGAAATGCCTAATCTGTCTTTCAAAGACTAATTTCAACTCGACTCATTCTCACCCCGGGGAGTGGAATGGAGCCAAAGCGCTTGGTTATGTCGATGACACAGATTAGAGACTTTCGAGTCATTCGATGACTAGATCGATTGTCTGGTTGGCTCCCTCACCTAGTGAGAGATAGGGCTCAATTGCATGATTGATCGCTGGTTAGAAACTTCGAGTTTCACTTACGAGATATCAAGCTTTGATTAATAAATTGTGAAATTTAATAAATGTAAGAGTCAATTAACAAAGTTGTTTGTTTTAGTAAACGTCCACAAGAACGTGGCTTGCTAAATGGAAACGGTACTTTGGGTTAATTAAGATTCTATGACATTTAAATAAGTGAGATTAAATTAATAAAGTTGTTTGTTTTAGTAAACGTCCACAAGAACGTGGCTTGCTAAATGGAAATGGAACTTTGGGATTAATTGAGGCTCGACAGTTATAGAAAGTCGTGGAGGACCGCATGTCAACGTAAACGTCCACAAGAACGTGGCTTGCGGTGGACATGTAGTTCCCGAGCGGTGGACTCAGTACTGAGAAATGGTATACACTTAGGTACGCTTTATAGTATCCTCCCCATCGGAGTCACTGCTATAATGATGTACGACCAAAGTAAAAATCCAATTATAAAATCGTTTGGATTAGTATACGTCCACAAGAACGTGGCATGCTAGTCTGATGGGATTTTGGAAATGATTGGTAGTTTAATGATATTATTTGAGGGAAATGATATCGAATTAAACTCATTGTTTGTTTTATATGGTATTATTCCCATTAAAAGTCAACAAACTCACTGAACCTGTTTTTATGGATTAAAGAAGAAACTTGGACATTGTCCTAACTGCAGAGGAGTACAAATATGTACTCCAAGTCAATTGACCTGCTGAACCAAATGATGCTTCCACTACTGAGGAAAGGAAGCTCATTGGAAATGGATCAAGGCTATGAGATGACGCGGAGCAACATTATGACTTTCATGTCAAATGTGCTGCGACATCGGGATCATGTCATGACCATTACCTATGATATGACGCTTAACCTCAAGAAGTTTTGGTTATCAGGACAGGACAGCCGGACAAAATGAGACGAGGCAACTCATGACAACCATCATGTCGGAAAGAATGCCCGTAAGGGATCACGTTCTTAGAATGATGGGCTATCTTTGTGAGATAGAGATTCTAGGATCAGTTATCGATGGGGTAACCCAAGTCGATATTGTGATCCAGTCTCTGCCGAGAAGTTTTGAGCAGTTCCGCCTGAACTATAACATGAATAAGGGGTCTTATTCATTGGCGGAGCTCCTGATTGAACTTCTAGCGACTGAGAGAATCTTTAAGGGTCCTCAAAGAACTTGTGGCTGAGAAATTGGCTCTTCCTAGGCCTTCGGGCGGCAAAAGGAAGAAGAAGCAAATACTGAAACCCAGTGGGCCTAATATATCTGGACCACAGAATGGGACAAGCAGGCCCAAGGGGCAAGTGCTTCCGTTGTAAGCAGTCTGGATACTGGGAGTTTTAATTGTCCTCTCAAGCAACAAGAAGTTGACTCTTCCTTAGTCACCGAAACATGTTTAGTGGTGTTATCCACCAGTACCTGGTGTGTGGATACGGGAACCACTAATCATGTCTGCACTTAAATGCGGGGGTTCCAGGAAACCCGGAGACTTAGAAAGGAAGAAGTTATAACCTACATGGGCAATACTGTTAAGGTAACAGCCGTTGCAGTGGGAGATGTTAAATGTTTTAACGGTAGGATTTTAGTGAAAATAAATTGTCTTTATGTACCGGCATTTAGAGAGAAATTTCATTTCTGATTTCTAAATTGGCTTAGAATGGATATTCCGTTTCTTTGGACAGTTTCGTACTTTTCAGAGTAGGAAACGGGGATATTATCTATTCTGGTACATTGATAGACAATTTAATACTAAATCCATGTCCTTCCACGATGCAACAGGCCGGAGCTAATAACACAATGTCGAACCCCAATAAGAGTAAAGATCCTTCTAGGATGAATCAAATGTACTTATGGCATCTTAGGCTAAATCATTTTAACTTAAGTACGATTCAAAGGATGAATGCTGATGGACCACTCAGCTAGGTTGAAGGAAAGGACCTTCCAACCTTCGAATCATACTTGGAAGTTTTAATGACCGAGCAACCCTTTACGGTTAAAGGGAAAAGATCTAAGAAAGTACTAGAGTTGATTCGCTCTGATATATGCAGACCTCTTTGAGGAGTAAGGCATACTTATCAAGAAATGGGATTAACTCCCAACAGATTACACCATTTATGCCTCGGCAAAATAATGTGTTGTAAAGAAGGAATAGGACTCTTATAGATATGGGAAAATAGACAATAAGTTATTCGGAGTTACCTAATTCGGTTTTGGGATATGCCTTGGAAACAGCGGCGTTTATCCTGAACTTGTTTCCTCTGGAAACTTGTACAGATATTCGGCTGTTTATAGGATACCCTAAGAAAACGAATTGAGATATGTAATATAGTCCAAAGGACCAGATGTTCATTGATTGCATCAATGTTCGGTTCTTAGACATGGACTATATATATGCAAGATCACAAGCCAAGAGTAGAGTAATACTTAATGTGCTTAGAGGGACTGATCAAGACTTAGAACCAGCCTAACTGAGTAGTTCACTACTATAATCTTTAGTCACTAAAGATACACCGAAGCGTTGTCGTAGTGGGATGGTTGCAAGACAACCCAACAGGTTCATGTTTATAGGTGAGTCTTCGGACTTGTTACCTGGAGAACATGAAGCCGAACCCTGGATCTATGACGAGACGCTGAAAGATCAAGATGCTCAGTCTTGGCAAAAGTCGATCAGGATTCTTTTGTCTTCACATGGAAGATGGAAGTCAAGACAGATTTCCTAAATCGAAGTCTTGACGGGGCCATCTGTGTGGGACAGCCAGAGAGATTCATCGAAAAGAGCCAAGAGCATTCGGTAAGCAAGCTTAATCAATCTTAGGATTGAAGGAAGCTTCAAGATCTTGGACACATGCGGACCTATGAGAAAATCCATTTCATGGATTCATTCAAGGCATGTTTAGGTCCTGAGTGTAATAAAGAAGTGACAGAAAAGATGTGGTGTTTTCTCATTCTTTATGTAGACGACATCCTTCTAAATTGGCAACAATATGAAAGATGTTATCGGACATAAAGGGATGGTTGTCCGAGTAATTCAATGTAAGAGACTTAGGAGAAGTCGGGAATGTTCTTGGGATCAAAGTAATAAATGATCGCCAGAAAAGAACATAGAACTTATCTCGAGCCTCATGCATAAATACAATTCTTACTCGTTGCAGCATACAAAATTCCAAGAAAGGTCTTCACCTTTTAGATATGGAATTCGTCTATCTAAAGGTTTGTGTCCGACACAATAAAGGAGATAGATGAAGAGTAAGCAGTTCCCTGCACCTTAATGGTGGGAAGCTTAATGTATGTAATGCTATGCACGAGATTGATATCTACTATGCCGTGGGCATGGTGGTGAGATATCATAGTAATCCTGGAAAGGATCACTCGACTGATGTAAAGAACATGTTTTAGGCTCCTGCAGAGGACCAGGAATTATGTTCTGAGTTACAAAGCAGTCAAGATGTTTCCTTCGGATTACATAGAATTGGATTTCCAAATCAAACAGGGACAGTTGAAAGTCGAAGTCAGGCTATGTGTTCTCACTGTGAAGTGGAGCAGTCACATGGAAATGTAAAGCAGCGATGCATTACGGACTCTACCATGGAAACTGAAAGGATAACGGCCTCTGAGGCAGTTAAAAGGTTAGTGTGGCTCCAGAACTTCCTAAGGGACTTAGATGTGGTTTCTAGTTCACCCAAAGCTATTTTGAATAGCGGTATTGGCAAACTTGAAATGCCACGAGTCCACAGTGGGAGAGAACACGTAGAGCGCAAGTACCACCTGATTCGAGAGATCGTCTAGTAAGACGATGCAGTTGTCACCTAGATAGCATCGAGAGGATTGCCTGGTAAAACCCGTTCACAGAGGCACTTACAGCGAAAGCGTTGGGTAGGCGTGATGAGGTTATGGAAATCTGATGTTTGGGAGAGGGCGACTAGACTTTTAGTATAAGTGGGAGATTGATGGAGTTGTATTCTAAATGTCTAGTTTAGTGCAAATACGGAACTCCTTATCTATACCTTAATTCGAGATATGATTCAAGCATGATTGCATTTAATGCAATAGTCCTTGATGTATACGTTGTAGACAGTATGGCGTGAGGAGACACGCGGAAGATCATGCTGTCGGTTACTCGTATACTATCGAACAGTAGCTCACGACTTAGATGGACAGGGACAATCCATCGGTACGTCGTAGTGTGACTGGTAGATAGTCGGTCTTGCCTATCATGTTACACTCGTACACTTGGTGTATTGAGCAGGACCACGGGAGGGCGTTCGATTTATACTAATCGGAGTAATCGAACTAGACCTCAGATATTACGGATATGTGAGTTCTTAATCCCTATATAATTATAGGTGCGTGTGTCCAATGCTCGGTTCTTTGATGTGCCAATGAGTGAGATTAATTGATTAGTCAATATTCTCGGTAGATTGGGAATCGGTATTGTACACACGGCATGCTATAGATTATAGACAGGAAACCGTGTCCCATTTATTGGGTTGATGATGTCCCCGAGATGAGCTCATAAAGTTTATCATGTAAACCCTGCAGGTGGATTCGTTCCACATGATAATAAGGATGAGTGGTACTAGTCTCGGATAATAAGAAATGAATTAATTTAATTATTAGTAATTAATTAATTCATGGACATGCGATATCTTAAACACGGGGAAAATCATATATGTAATACGGCGGGAAAATTATTGACGGAATAATTTGAATTAATTAATTGGGAAATCATTTATAATTTTATAGTGGAATTAATTATAAATAAAATTGTGGAATTTAATTAAGGTTTTCTTTTTGGGACACCAAGTTAATTAAATTGCAATTTAAGCCTAATTAACTAATTGCCTATGGGTCCCTAGTGTGGCCTATATAAAACCCTCGTCTCTCTTCTCTAAACCTACAGAACGCCGCTATTTTATTTTTGCGGAGAAAAATTAATTGTTAGCGCAATAATTTTTCTGTGAAAATAAATAGATTCTGAAGAAATAAAAAGCTAGCGCAAATATATTTCTGAGACAGAAACTTATTTTTCTTACGCTGGGGTTTTGAGAGAGAAGAAGAAGAAGAGAAACTCCAAGCGGATCGATGCCCACACATCGGCTGGAGCAAGAGGGCTAGGATACACGCTAGAAGACTCGAGGTCTCTGTCAATTCGGCTTCTCCGAATCACGCGACAAAGGTATGGAATCGAAACCCTATTTCCGCATTGTTTTGATTCGATCTCGTACGTAATTATACAACGAACCAAAGATTGGTTTACTTGGCTTGGATTTGATGTTCTCGGACTGCTGGGAGGTCTCTGATATCCAGCGTGGCAGTCGGATCGAGAAAATCTCGTCGGAACAGCCAGAACGGGCAAAACCCGCTGCTGGAATCGCGACGATGTCGGCCGACATCAGTTACTGAAGGATTCAATGTCGGGCGACATTGCCCTGTCGGGCGACATCATTTTATGAGTAATTCGATGTCGGCCGACAGACAGGGCAGTATGCCCCGTTTTCGCGCGGTTGCACTTTCGGTGCAATGGCTGGGCGTGATACGAGTCTAGGGCTTCGTGTTAAGTACAGTGGGCACGCCGGGGGTCGACTGGGCTTGTCCGGATGTTCGAGTAGTCGAACGGACATGTCCCGGGTAGTCGATTTCCAACATCAATAATATCGATCTCTCAAATTAATGCTCTCAATAACATTAATCGAGTTATGATGCTCTCAATAACATCATACTAATAATCAAGTATGGAGATCCCTATTTATAGGTGTAGCAAACCCATAAAATAGGTAACAATAGGATTAGGAATAAAACCCTTTTATTCCTATTCCAAATAGAACTCATATCCTCCTACCAAATAATATAATTATATCCCCAATATAATTATATTTCTAATTAAAAGAACCATCAAATATATTGTTTCCAAACAATATATACGGGATGTATTAAATCCTCTTTCGAATCATCGAAATCACCGATTGAAGAGGGACGACCAAACGATATGGGCTTTGGCCCATTATCAATGTGAACCCACGTAATAGTGTTAGCAGCAACGTTAATTTCTCAAATTAACGTACCGATCGCGCGCGTACTTTTTCCGGTCGCCTCTTCATCTCATTTCGTCTATCCGATTTAATCCCCGTCTCTTTTAATTCGATGGATTCGAGTCACCATTTAACATTGGAATAGAGATCTAGACATTACCCAAACTGTTAAAGAGTGCAAGGTTGTACTCAGTGAGCTTTGTCCTCCCGAGCCTATTGACATAGGCGGCTAGACAAGAGGCGATGAGGATACTCATAAAGGCCAATCGATTCGAGGAAAACGCTTATACACGTTTTTTGGGATTATTGACCTTTTAGACGAGTTGAGACGGAAATCGCAAGCTCTTGTAGCCAATGCCAAAGGTTTCAAACCTAAAGGCATGAATCGGGGGAAAGGAAAAGAAAGCAAAGAAACCCAGTGGTTCTAAGTTACTTGGACCACGAGATGGGACGAGAAAGCCAATAGGCAAGTGTTCTCGATGCAAACAGTATGGGTACTGGAAGTCTGATTATCCTCTCAAAGAAAGTACGAAATTTTCTTTAGTCGTAAAACATAGTCAGTGGTATTATCTACCGGAACCTGGTGTGTAGATATGGAACCACTGACGGTATGTGCATTTTAAATGGGGTTCCAGGAAACCCGACGAATTAGAAAAGAAGAAATCGTAGTCTACATGGACAATGCTGTGGAGGAGGCAGCAGTTGCAGTGGAGGACATTTTATAGGATTTCATTTTGAGTTATTGCTTTTATGTACCTTTCATTTTAGAAAGAACTTTTGTTCTGGATTTCTAATGAATGGATATTTTATTTCTTTTAATCATTTGATGGTTATAAGAAGAAATAAAGATATTATCTATTCTGGTACATTAGCTAGCAATATATAAATGATGAATCCTGAGTCCACCACGATGCAACGAACCGTAGTATAAAACTCGTTTTACTAATAAGAGATTTCTTTATTAAATCAATTATACTTGTGGATTCTTATGCTAAGTCATGTTTATTCAAATAAGAAGTTCAAAGGTCGAAAATTGATATTTGATCAATTAAGTTGAAGGAGTGGGCCTTCCGACCTCAGAATCTAATTTGGAAGATGATACGACTAAGCAATCCTTTATGGATATAAGATATAAGATCCGGACAAGTATAAGAATTGATTGACTTTGATATATGCAGACCTATGTCTACTCAGACAATAAGGTACGAGTACTTCATTTGATGATTACTCGAGAAATGGATTAGAATACCTGATGTGCCACAAAAGCAAGTGTTTTGACAAGTCAATGGACACTAAGCAATTGTGGAGAACCATCAATGTATATCCATTTGTAGCCTGCGATTTGATCGCGGAGGCAAGTGCCTGTCTGAGGAAAGCATGGCATACTAATCAGAGATTGGGATTTAATCTCAAGAGACTACACCATACACTCTTGTGTAGAAATGGTGTGTCGATAATAAGAAATGGAACTCTTATAAAGATAGTAAAAGCATGATTTATACGGAACTACCTATGTTCTATGGATATGTCTGGAAACAACGGCGCATTCAAATGCGGTTGTAGAATATCCTAGAAGAACAAAAGACGTGTGTTCAATAGTACTATGAACCAGATGGACGTTATAAGTTCTAACACCCGGTTCTTAGAGAAAGACTATGAGATGAACCACAAGCCCAAAGTGACGTGATACTTTGAAATGAGAGAGAACGAAGAAGACTGGAAACCAGCAGAACTGAGTAGCGGTACACCACTAACTGCACCTACTGTTATTACTGTTTATACACCGGAATGCCGTTGTAGTGGGAGGTTGTGGGTCAACCAGAGATATTCATAAGACTAAGAGAGTTTTCGAACTCTGGAACTAGTATACATGAAATCGATCCCTAGATCTACATGAAGGCAGTACTAGATCTAAATGTGCCTTCTTGGAAAGCAATAAGGATTATTGCTAAGAGGCAAGATCATTTAGAGTACAAGCTTAGTTGATCCATTTATGGATTGGAACAAAGCATTGAGTTCGTGGTACTTGCAAATTGATGAGGTAGTCCATTTTATGGATTCATCAAAGCATAAACGAATCGTGTGTATTGGAAACGTGATGGAACAAGGTGGTGTTTCTTGGGTTTTATGTAGAGAACATTCTTATCATTGGTAACAATGTAAAGATGTTGTCAAGACATAAAATGAGGTTGTCTAGATAAATCAATATGAAATATTTAGGAAGAAGTTGGACATGTTCTTGAGATCTTGGATCTCTGGGAAAGAACATTGTACTTCTCCTGGAAATCTTACATATATATGATTATGGTTCGTTTTAACATGCAAGATTCCGAGAAAGGTTCGTTACCATTCAGAGACGGAATGCATCTATCTAAGGACATGTGTTTGAGGAACACAAAAGGAGATAGAAGCAATGAAAGCAGTTTCCTACACTTTAAGTGTGGAAAGCTTAATAAATGTTGAAAACAAGAACCCGATATCGGCTATGCGGCTAGTATAGTGGGAGGATATCAAGGTAATCCTGGAAAGGAATATTCAACTGCTGTAAAAGTACTTTCGAAGTACTGTTCTAGACTACGAAGCAGACGAACATTTCCTTTGGATTACATTCTCTTAGATTTCTAATCGAATGAGGACCGGTGTAAGTTGATATCAGGCTATGTGTTTCACTATTGAAGGAGAATGAGTTTTAACATGGAAGAGTGATAAGCACGATGCTTTTCGGACTCTGCCATGGGTAACCAAATAGCGGCCTCAGAGGCAGCGGAAGTTTTGGCATAACTCCGGGATAATCTCTGGGACTTAGATGTGATTCTTAATTTTCCAAAGGCTATGTAAATAGCGGTGCGATGGCAAATGGTAAGAAGTCACAAGTCCATAAGTGTAAGATAACACATAGAGCAAGTACCACCTGATACGAGTCATCGTCGAGGGAGACGACGCTGTAGTCACCATAATAACTTCAGAGCGACAACCTAGAGTGCTCATTCACATAGTACTTCTTGGAAGTACAACTTAAGCACGTGATGAGTATGGGAGTCGGGAGTTTGGAGGAAATGACTAGACCTTAGTACAAGTGGGAGATTGTTGGAGTTGTGTACTTAATGTCTAGATTTAAGTAACGGAAACTCACGATCCATTGCCACTAATCTATTTAATTAAATAAACAATTATTTGCGTTTAATTATTTATAATTAAATATATGCAAATTATAGTCCTGGATTCTATACGTTGTAGTTAGTATGGTGTGTCGGGCCCACACAGAAGATCATACTATCGGTTACTCGTATTTAATCGAACGGTTGCTCACGACCTAGATGGACATGGACCAATCCATCGGTATAGTCGTTGTGTGAGAGAGAAAATAATTTGTCTTAATTATTTTATCACACTTGTACACTTGGTGTATTGAGCGGATCTGCTTGAGATTTATCGATTAGGATTGCCGGCGATAATCGATTTAAATCTCTGAGTATTTTATTCTTAATCCCCGATACTATTGCGGGTATGTATATTTAATATAAGTGACTTTGATTTACCAAAGGAATTAACCGATTTAATTATTGGGTTAATTACCGGTTAAGTTGGGTCACTATATTTTATATATGGCATGCCGTGAATACTTGACAGGAAAGTGTATCCCGTAAGGGTTGATAATATCCCCGAGATGAGTTCATAAGGAATTATTATGTAAACCCTGCAGGTGGATTCGTTCCGCATAATAATTAAGGTTGAATGGTACTAGTCTCGGATACAAGAGATGAATAAATTAATTAGCAATAAATTAATTTTATTCATGGATATTTATATCTTAAATACACGGAATAAATAATACTACCGGAGAAATATTATTTGATATAATATGGTTTAATATTGGGAGTGCAAATAATTTTATATAGTGGAAAATAGAATTAATTAATAATAGTAAGGATTAATAGATTTGGGCTTGGGCTCAATTTAATCACTATTATTGGAAGCCCAATATTCCACCTCCTTAAGATCCCCTACGTAGCCTATAAAAGCACTACATGGTCTTCTCTATTCTCATATATCTCATAACATAACTTGAAGATCACAATTCTAGAGAGAGAAAGTATAGAGGGAGATCCATGGAGTTCGGTAGATCGTCGCCCACACGACGTCCGAGCTAGTGCAAGGAATACGTGGGAAGATCTCAAGGTCATCAAATTGAGTTCTTCGTTTTTCCGAACAACGAGAACGAGGTAAAATCGTAAAACCCTCTTTATGATTTTAATCGTTTTAATTATCGTAAAAATATCGTGAACCAAGATCCAAGGTAAAAGATCCTCACCGGGGTCGAGCCGAGCGGTGGCGATCAAGGATCGCCGGACCGCCACGGCTGGAACGACCCGGCGGCAAGGATCGCACGCACCCGCTGCCTGGGGAGGCAGGCGACCGCCTGGGGGCCAAGCGCCCGCCTGGTGGTGGTTGCGAGCGGCCGCCCGACAGGCTGGCGGGCGCCTCGTGCTGCTGGCAGCGAGCTGCGGGTTTTTCCCGCAGCAGACTCGAGAAGCCATGCGAGTCACGCACGGGGCTGTGCTGGAGGAACCCTAGCGCGCGCCCGGTGGCGTGCGCACGCCTCGATCGGGCAGCAGCGGTTCGAGCCGTTGCTAGGGCTCGTTTGAGGTGTTCCGCGAGGGTTCCCGGCGTGATTAGCGGGCTGCTACGAGCAGCCCTAGGCGGCTGCCAAAGACAGCCGCGAGCCCATGCGAGGGCTCGACCGAACAGCCGTGGGTTCGCCCGCGGTTAGGGTTTGGTTGAGTCCGGTTTCGTGTGGATGTTCGTGGCGGGTTTCCGGTAATCGGGATTTCGATTGGAGTTGTTATTCCGCAATTTTACAACTCCGGATATTCGAACCTTGAAGGATTTCGGTCGGAATTAATTAGATAATTTATTTATTTAATTTTATAAATTCCGGGATATCGATTTCCAACAACTGAAGCTATACTGCTACAATTTCATCCCCAAACCTACCAACACCCACGTACACTAACATATCACAGTTATCTTCCGCATTAATAGCAAAATAATAATTGCAGCAACTAGTGAACCCTAATTCACCACCAGTCTTCTCAAATTCAGCTTGAGATAATCCATCCCCACAAAGTTCATCAAAGTAAGAAACCTTTCCACCTACATAACATAACTTACCTTCTTCATGAATGAAATTCCCGCTATGATGTAATTTTACAGTGTATGCATTCACCAGCGAAGGATCCTTCTCTGGAACGAGCCCAGATTTGGACCGCAATTTCCAATGCATTTTGATTTGCAGATTAGGGTTCTTGGATTATGAATCGAACATTATAATTTTGGAAATGTAATTAAAGATGAATCGAAGATATGAACTTGAACTTGGGATTAGGGTTCTCGCAATTTGGGAATTTTTTGGATTTCGGAAATCTTAGTTGCGAGAATTTTTTCGTTGATTTGGGATTGTTTGAGCTGCGGGAATGAAGTATGATTTGTTGGAGTTGTGTACTTAATGTCTAGATTTAAGTAACGGTAAACTCCCGGTCATAGCATTTAATCTATTTAATTAATAAACAATTGTTTGCATTTAATTATTGATAATTAAATATATGCAAAATATAGTCCTGGATTCTATACGTTGTAGTTAGTATGGTGTGCGGGCCCACACAGAAGATCATACTATCGGTTACTCGTATTTAATCAAACAGTTGCTCACGACCTAGATGGACAGGGACCAATCCATCGGTATAGTCGTTGTGTGAGAGAGAAAATAATTTGTCTTAATTATTTTATCACACTTGTACACTTGGTGTATTGGGCAGATCGTTTGAGATTTATCGATTAGGATTGCCGGCGATAATCGATTTAAGTCTCAGAGTATTTTATTCTTAATCCCCGATACTATTGCGGGTGTGTATATTTAATATATGTGACATTGATTTTCCAAAGGAATTAACCGATTTAATTATTGGGTTAATTATCGGTTAAGTTGGGTCACTATATTTTATATATGGCATGCCGTGAATACTTGACGGGAAAGTGTATCCCGTAAGGGTTGATAATATCCCCGAGATGAGTTCATAAGGAATTATTGTGTAAACCTCATGAGTGGATTCGTTCCGCACAATAATTAAGGTTGAATGGTACTAGTCTCGGATTCAAGAGATGAATAAATTAATTAGCAATAAATTAATTTTATTCATGGATATTTAAATCTTAAATACACGGAATAAATAATACTACCGGAGAAATATTATTTGATATAATATAGTTTAATATTGGGAGTGCAATTAATTTATATAGTGGAAAATAAATTAATTAATATTAATGGGAGATTAATAGATTTGGGTTTGGGCTCAATTTAATCATTAATATTGGAAGCCCAATATTCCACCTCCTTTAGATCCCCTACGTAGCCTTTAAAAGCACTACATGGTCTTCACTTTTTAATAAGACAAGATTATCATACTTGATATTCTAGAGAGTTGAAGAGGATACATAAGCTTGGAAGATCGTCGCCCACCCGACGTTCAAGCTAGTGCAAGGAATACGTGGGAAGATCGTAAGGTCATCATCTTAATTTCGTTTCTCCGCACAACAAATCGAAAGGTAAAATCATAAACTCCTTTGTGTGAATTTACGTGAATTAAATTGTAATACATACATGAACACACGATCCGGGAAAACGACGAACTTCGGGGACGGGGATTCGAGATCCCCGGCGAACGTTCGAAGGACCCTCGGCTGGGAGCCGAGGGGGTGCGGTCGAGCCCTAGGGCTTCGACCGCAAGCTCACACGAGGAGCCCCGGCTGGACGCCGGGGCACGCGATCGACCGCGGGGTCGATCGCCGGGCAAGCCGCGGCTGGGCCGCGGCTGGTGCGCTGGGCCGCGGCTGGTGCGCTGGGCGCACCGCCCTCCTCGACGGTGGTGGTGAGTCGCCGGACTCACCGCCGGGGGCTGTTCCGAACAGCCCCACGGGGATGCACCCCGCATCCCCGTGCGATCGCGTGAGCGATCGCGAACCCCGCGATGGGGTTCGACTAGGGTTTAGCCGCGGGTTCATCCCGCGGCGATGCTCTTGTCGAGCTCGGTTCTTCGTGGCGTTCGTGATCGGTTTCCGGCGAGAGGATTTCGGTCGGGTTATTATTTTCCGCAAATTTTAATGGCCCAGGATATCGATTTACAACAACTGGTATCAGAGCGTTTGGTTTCGTGTTCATGTATGTGTTCAATTATCGTTCTACCTTGCAGGGATTCCGACTATCATGGTTAATTAATTGATTAATTGTTTAATTAATTGTTATTTAATTTTACCATGATTATTAAACTCTCGGACATGTCGAGATTCGTTTTGTGTGGATGAATGCTTGTAACAGTAAAAATTCGGGGGTTGACCGAATTTAGATTTATTATTATTGTTCTATGTTTTCCGGAAAGTGTATAGGGTCGATTTCATGTATAGAATCGATACCGGAATTGTAAATTTATTATTATGTAATTTATTTACGTTGGATCGATGCCGAGACGACCGCCGGAGAACGCGTGTGACGAAGAAGACGAAGAGGACGAAAAACCGGGGGGGTCGATCAACCCCATGATCGACCCCATGACCGAAGCCATGGGGAGGGGTCGATCGCCCCTCGGCTGGGGCTGCCGCCAGCATGGTGGTGGTCGGCCGGCTGGGGTGGCGGCGACGGTGCCCTCTCCGGTGATGGTGGTCGGCAGTGGGGGTGGTGTGGGGATCCCCAACCCATACTACTCCTACCAAGATTCACTTTCCTAATTGATTCAAGTTTTTCTATTTTGAGTATTCCTAAGTTTGGGAACTCTCATGGAGATAGGAAAAGAATTAATTGGAATTAATTTATTTCCTTATTCTATTATGGAAGTCTTCTAGAATATTCCAAGTCCTACTTGGAATAGGATTCTAGAGATTTAATAGAATTAGATAGGAAAATAATTAATTAATTAATTAATTTATTTCCTAGTTGATTATTCCTATTTTATGGGAATTTTCATGGACATGGAAATTAATTAATTTTGGAAAGTAGAAAAGTCCTAATTTATTTTATTTCCTTATTCTATTATAGAAGTCTTCTAGAATATTCCAAGTTTAACTTGGATAGATTATTCTAGAGATTTAATAGAATTAGATAGGAAAATAAATAAATAAAAATATTAATAATATTTAATTTTATTTTTGATTTATTCGATTGACTTAATTTTCGAATTGAGTATCTTTTGGATTTATTGAAAATAAATAGATTTAAATATTGGAATTAATATTCTCGTCACATGGAGCATTCAAGAACGAAGACTGAAGACTAGAAGACGCATACGGAGATGGAATAAAGCCATGATAGTTGGAAAATAATTTTCTAGCATTATTTTGACTATGTGATATGTGCTTTATTACTTGTGTGCATGCTTATGTGTTTAATTATGCATTAGATAGCGTATCCCTTTGTTATAAAAAGCTAAGTGGGAGAGGGGATGGAAACATTCCCATGGTCTCCATTACTGTTCTCTTGGTGACATTTATGAGCTTTCGAAGTTCATATAGACATGTCATTGGAGGAGAATTCTTGTAATTCCTTTTACAAGAAACATTGATTAAGTCTATCAAACAATGCCTAATTTGTCTTTCTGAAACTGACTTCAAGTCGACTCATTCTCACCCCGGGGAGTGGAATGGAGCCAAAGCCACTTGGTCATGTGGATGACACAAATTAGAGACATTCGTACCATCCTTTTAAAGGTGGATCGATTGTCTGCTCGGCTCCCTCATCTAATGAGAGATAGGGTTGTTCGCATGGTGAATCACTAGTTACAAACTTCGAGTTTCACTTATGGTTCTCCGCGTCTTGATTTACAAAATCGAATGCTTCAAGTAATTGGATGTCAATTGTAAAAGTCTTTTGGTGTAGTAAACGTCCACACTATCGTGGCTTGCTATACTGAATGGGATTTTGGATCAATTGATGTAGACAGTTATAGAAGAAAGTGAAGGATCGTGTGTTAACGTAAACGTCCACACTATCGTGGCTTGCGGTGACATACGAGTCTCAAACGATCTTCTTAGTACTGAGTAATGGTTTACACTTAGGTACGCTCTATAGTATTCTTCCCATCGAAGTAACGCTATAGTGATGTACGACCGAAGCAAATCTAATTACGAAATCATTTGGATAGGTAAACGTCCACACTATCGTGGCTTGCCATATCTGATGGGATTTTAGATGTAATTAGTAATTTAATGATATTATTTGAGGGAGATAATATCGGATATTAAATTGATTGTTTGTTTAAATGTGCTTATAGGTTTAGAGAATAGCTATGAACCCACTTTCTGTGATACTCAAGGAGCATAAACTCACTGGCCCCAATTATATTGATTGGAGGAGAAATTTGGACATTGTCCTGACTTCTGAAGAGTACAAGTTTGTACTCCATGAATTGTGCCCTGCTGAGCCCACGGCTGCCTCAACTAATGAGGAAAGAGAGGCATATCGGAAGTGGAAAAAGGCTGATGAAATGGCTAGGTGTTATATTTTGGCTTCCATGTCAAATGTACTCCAAACCCAACATGAGTCGATGGCCACTGCCTATGACATGTTGTTTAACCTCAAAGAAATGTTTGGGGAGCAAGATCGTGCGGCAAGGCAAGAAGCCATGAGAGTCCTCATGACAACTACTCAGTTTGAAGGAACGCCCGTAGGGGATCACGTTCTTAAGATGATGAGTTTGTTGAATGAGCTTGAGATCCTAGGAGCTCAAATTGATGCTGAGACGCAAGTCGACATCATACTCCAGTCTCTGACCCCAAGTTTTGAGCATTTTCGCATGAGTTATAATATGGGTAAACTATCTTATACTCTTGCGCAACTCCTGACTGAACTAAAGGCGGCAGAGGGGATCTACAAGAAGGGCAAGTCTCAAGCGCTTGTAGCTACCAAGTCCAAGGGCTCGAACCCTATTGGAGGTAGGGGCAAGAAAAGGAAGCAAGCCTGGAAACCCAGTGGTGCCAAGAGGAATGGACCACGAGTGGGGGCTGCAAAGCCAAGAGGCAAGTGCTTCCGATGCAATAAGTCTGGACACTGGAAGTCTGAATGTCCTCTCAAAGGTACGAATTTTTCTTTAGTCGTAAAAACATAGTCAGCGGTATTATCTACCAGAATTTTGGTGTGTAGATATGGAACCACTGACGGTATGTGCATTTTGAATGCAGGGGTTCCAGAAAACCCGGCGACTTAGAGAAGAAGAATTCGAGTATACATGGGCAAAGCTGTAGATAAGGCAGCTGTTGCAGTGGAAGACATTTATCTGCTTTAGTAGTTATAGGATTTCATTTCAAGATTATTGCATTATGTACCCTTTATTTTAGAAAGAACCTTTTGTTCTGGATTTCTATTATTTATGAATGGATATTTTATTTCTTTAATCATTTGATGAATTTGATAAGAAATAATGGCATTATCTATTCTGGTACATTAGATAGCAATAATGTGAATGATGAATCCTTAGTCTACCACGATGCAACAAACCGTTCTATAACTTGTTTTACTTGTTAGATATATTTCTTGGTAAATCATTATACTTGTGAATTCTTATACTTAGTAGTATTTATTCAAATAAGATTCAAAAGGTCGAAATTGATTTGATCAATTATAGTTGGAGGAATGGACCTTCCGACCTAAGAATCGAATTTGGAAGATAATAAAACTAAGCATACCTTTCGGTAAAGGATAGAATTCAGACAAGTATTGAGAATGATCAATGGTATATGCAGACATATGTGTAATTAGAAAGGTGCGAGTAGTTCTTTTAAGAATACTCGAAAAATGGATTAGGATGCTTGATGTGCCATAAAAGCAAAGTGTTTTAGTCACAAAGCAATTATGGGGAACCTTCTAAGTATATCCATTGGAAGCCTGCGACTAAAATCGCGGAGGCTATCACCTATCTGAATAACACATAGCATAATCAAAGATTGAGATTAAGTCTCAAATGATCGCACCATACACTTACGTGTAGAGATGGTGAGTCAGTAAATAAGAAATAGAATTCTAATGGTAAAAGAACAAGTTGTTCGGAACTACCTATGTTCTATGGATATTCCTGGAGACAACGGCATATTCAATATGGTTGTAGGATATCCTAGATGAACAAGATATTTTGTGTTCTATAGTACTATGAACCAGAATGACGTATATCGCCTGGTTCTTAGAGGAAGACTATTAGATGAACTACAAAGCCCTAACTGACGTAATACCTTGGAATGAGAAAAAGGACAAAGACAAGGAACCAGCCAAACCGAGTAGAAATACACCACACACTGCACCTACTGTTATTACTGTTATACACCGGGACGCCATTGCAGTGGGAGGTTGTTGAACAACCAGAGATGTTCATAAGACTAGAAGAGTTACGGACTCTGGATCTAGTAAAGATGAAATCGATCCCTAGCTCTGCATAAGTGCGGTACTAGATCTAAATGTGCCTGCTTAGAGAACAATAAGGATTATTGTTAAGAGGCAAGATCATTTAGAGTACAAGCTTGGTAAATCCATTTATGGATTATGACAAAGCTATAAATCGTGGAACTTGCAAGTTGATGAGATAGTCCATCTAATGGATTCATCAAAAGGCATAGACGAAAGGTGTATTGGAGACGTAATGGAAACAAGGTGGTGTTTCTCGGAGATTTTATGTAGATAACATTTTATCATTGGCAACAATGTAAAGATGTTGTCAGACATAAGATGATGGTTGTCTAAATAAATCGGGATATAAGATTGAGTAGAAGTTAGAGCATGTTCTTGAGATCTTATGATCTAGGGATAAGAACATTGTACTTCTCCTAGATATCTTATATGATTATGGTTTGTTTTAAACATGCATAATTCTGAGAAAGGTTATTGCCTTTCAGAGACAGGATATACATCTATCTAAAGGGTATGTGTTTCGAACACATGAAGGAGATAGATGAGGACAAAGCAGTTTCCTATACTTCAAGTGTGGAAAGCTTTATAGATGCAATGTTGTAAAACGAGAACCTGATATCAACTATGCGGTTTGCGTAGTGGGAGGATATCAAAGTAATCTGGACAAGAGATATTCGAATGCTGTAAAAGTACTTGAATGTACTAGATTAAGCAAGACGAAATCTTCTTTGATTACAAATTCTCAGATCTTAAATCAGAGAAGGACCAGTGTAAGTCGATATCAGGCTATGTGTTCACTTTTAGAAAGAGGTGGAACCATGAAATGAAAGAGTGATAAGCAGGACGCTTCTCAGACTCTCTCATAACCGAATAAGCAGCCTCAGAGGCAGCGGAAGTTTTGGTTAGGTTCCAGGATGAACCTCTTGACTTGGATATGACTCTTGGTTTACCAAAGGCTATTGGATAGCGGTGCATGGTAAACTGGAAGAAGTCATAAGTCAAAAGTGATGTTAACACATAGAGCAAGTACCACCTGATACGAGTCATCGTCAAGGGAGACGACGCAGTAGTAGCTGGAATTCGATATCCCGGGCTATTAAAATTGCGGAAACCATAGCCCGATCAAACCCTTCGCCGGAAATCACATGAACGGCGACTCATCCGCCGGAGTCCGACCTTTGGAGACTACGCACCCGAAGGTACGCAGCCCGCCCCCAGCCGAACCCCCGCGAGTCGGGGTTCACATGATCGAAGGATCGATCGCACGCCGGCGATCGATCGGGGAGGGGATGCCCAGCAGCCCCCGCGGCGAGTCCGGCGACTCGCCGCCGCCTGGAGGTCCCCACCGTCGAGGTGGGGTGGGGTGCGGCTCCAGCCCGCGCCCCGGCGGTCGATCACCGCGATCGACCGCGCGCCCTCGGCCCAGCCGAGGGTCGCCTCCTCCGCGCCCGCCGAACCCTAGGCGGGTCGATCCACGCGGTCCGGTGGCTTCGCCACCACCGCGTGATCTTCCGTCTACTCCGGGTTCGAACTTCGGATCTTGCGTTCTATGGTAATTTCGATAAACCAAAACCGAAATAATATCGAGGGGGTTCTAGATATTATACCTTCGATTCGTTGTTCGGAGAAACGAAATCAAACACCTTTGAATCTTCCCACGTATTCCTTGCACTCCGTTCGAACGTCGGGTGGGCGACGATCTATCGAACTCCTATGGATCTCCTTCAACTCTCTAGAATATCAAGTATGATATTCTTATCTTATGATACGTTATGAATTGTGAAGGCCATGTAGTGCTTTTATAGGCTACGTAGGGGATCTAAAGGAGGTGGAATATTGGGCTTCTAATATTGAAGATTAAATTGAGCCCAATGCTCAAGTCCATTAATCCTTATCAATATTAATTTTATTTATTTTCCACTATATAAATAAAATTGCACTCCCAATATTTACCCATATTATATCGAATAATATTTCTCCGGTAGTATTATTTATTCCGTGTATTTAAGATTTAAATATCCATGAATAAATTTATTTATTGCTCAATAAATTATATTCATCTCTTATATCCGAGACTAGTACCATTCAACCTTAATTATTGTGCGGAACAAATCCACTCATGAGGTTTACACAATAATTCCTTATGAACTCATCTCGGGGATATTATCAACCCTTCCGGGATACACTTTCCCGTCAAGTATTCACGGCATGTCATATATAAAATATAGCGACCCAACTTTAACCGGTAATTAACCCAATAATTAAATCGGTTAATTCCTTTGGAAAATCAAAGTCTCTAATATTAAATATATACACCCGCAATAGTATCGGGGATTGAGAATAAAATACTCTGAGATTTAAATTGATTATCTAAGGCAATCCTAATCAATAAATCTCAAGCGATCCGCCCAATACACCTAAGTGTACAAGTGTGATAAAATAATTAAGATAAATTATTTTCTCCCTCACACAACGACTATACCGATGGATTGGTCCATGTCCATCTAGGTCGTGAGCAACTGTTTGATTAAATACGAGTAACCGATAGTATGATCTTCTGTGTGCCCATGCAACACCATACTAACTACAACGTATAAAATCCAGGACTATATTTTGCATATTTAATTAATGATAATTAAATGCAAATAATTGTTTATTAATTTAATAGATTAAATGCTATGATCGGGAGTTTACCGTTACTTAAATCTAGACATTAAGTACACAACTCCAACAATCTCCCACTTGTACTAAGGTCTAGTCATTTCCTCCAAACTCCCGGTTCCCATACTCATCACGTGCTTTAAAGTGTACTTCCGAGAAGTACTATGTGAGTGAGCAATCTAGGTTGCCGCTCTGAAGTTATCTTGGTGACTACTACATCGTCTCCCTCGACGATGATTCATATCAGGTGGTACTTGCTCTATGTGTTAACATCACTTTTTGACTTATGACCTTTTCCAGTTTACCATGCACCGCTATCCAATAGCCTGTGGTGAACTAAGAGTCATATCCAAGCCAAAGGGGTTATCCCGGAACCTAACCAGAACTTCCGCTGCCTCTGAGGCTGCTGTTCAGTTATGAGAGAGTCTGAGAAGCGTCCTGCTTATCACTCTTTCATGGTTCCACCCTTTTCTAAAAGTGAACACATAGCCTGATATTGACTTACACTGGTCTTTCTATGATTCTTGAATCTGAGAGAATGTAATCTAAGAAGATTTCGTCTTGCTTCGTAATCCAGTACTTCGCAAGTACTATTACAGCATTCGAAAAAATTCCTTTCTAGACTACCTTGATATCCTCCCACTACGCAAACCGCATAGTTGATATCAGGTTCTTGCTTTTATAACATTGCATCTATAAAGCTTTCCATACTTGAAGTATAGGAAACTTATTTGTCCTCATCTATCTCCTTCATGTGTTCGAACACATACCCTTTAGATAGATGTATATTCTGTCTCTGAAAGGCAATAACCTTTCTCAGAAGTATGCATGTTTAAAACAAACCATAATCGAATAAGATATCTAGGAGAAGTACAATGTTCTTATTCTTAGATCGAAAAAATCTCAAGAACATGCTCTAACTTCTACTCAATCTTATATCTCGATTCATTTAGACAACCATTTTCTTATGTCTGACAACTTTTTCTAAATTGTTGCCAATGATGAAATTGTCATCTACATAAGATCTCCGAGAAACACCACTTTGTTTCCATTACGTTTCCAATACACCTATCGTCTATGCCTTTTGATGAATCCATCAAATGGACTATCCCATCAATTCGCAAGTTCCACGATTTATAGCTTTCTTTCAATCCATAATGGATTTACTAAGCTTGTACTCTAAATGATCTTGCCTCTTAACAATAATCCTTATTGTTTTTTCTAAACAGGCACATTTAGATTTAGTACTGCCCTTATGCAGAGCTAGGGATCGATTTCATCTTTACCAGATCCAGAGTTAAAACTCTTCTAGTCTTATGAACATCTCTGGTTGCTTAACAACCTCCCACTGCAATGGCGTGCCGGTGTATAACAGTAATAACATTGGGTGCAGCATGTGGTGTACTTCTACTCGGTTTGGCTGGTTCCTAGTCTTTTGTCCTTCTTCTCATTCCAAGGTATTACGTTAGTTCGGGCTTTGTGGTTCTTCTAATAGTCTTCCTCTAAGAACCGGGCGTTACACGTCCTTCTGGTTCATAGTACTATAGAACGCACAACATTTTGTTCATCTAGGATATCCTACAACCATATTTAATATTGCTGGGATTCGATGTCCCGGGCTATCAAAAAAATTGCGGAACCGATAACCCGACCGAAAACCCGTCGCCGGAGATTACACGAACACCGACTCATCCGCAGGAGTCCGACCTTTGGAGACTACGCGCCCGAAGACACGCAGCCCGCCCCCAGCCGATTTTCTCCCACGAGTCGGAAATCACGAACGCGAACCACGGACGAGCTAGAGCATGACCAAGGCGTCGCCGCGGGAGAACCCGCGACTAAACCCTAGCCACGCCCACGCCCGGGCTCGCGATCGCCGTGTGTGGCGATCGCCGGGGATGCGAGCCATCCCCGCGGGGCTGTTCGGAACAGCCCCTGGCGGTGAGTCCGGCGACTCACCGCCTCCGCCATCGAGGGGAGGGCGGTCAGCCCAGCTGACCCGCCGCGGCCTAGCCGCGGCTGCCCTAGCGATCGACTTCCGAGTCGATCGCTCGCCCCGGCTTCAGCCGGGGCCCCCTTCGAGCGCACGCCGCCGTCGAGGGCGGCTGGGGTCCGCCACGGCACCAGCCCGTGGCACCCCAGCGATCGACTGAAGTCGATCGCATGCCCCGGCGTCCAGCCGGGGCTCGCCCCTCGTCGCGCGCGCACGGCGGTCGAACCCTAGGGTTCGGCCGCACCTTCGATCCTCGCCGGGGATCTCGAATCCCCGTCCCAGAGGTTCGTCGTTTTTCCCGGATCGCGCGTTCATGTATATATCACAATTAATACGCACAAATAATCATAGAAGGGGTTTCTCGATTATTACCTCGATTCGTTGTACGGAGAAACGAATCTAATTGACGACCTTGCGATCTTCCTACGTATTCCTCGCACTTCGTCCGAACGTCGTGTGGGCGACGATCTATCGGATTCCTATGGATCTTCCTCACTCTCAAGACTTTATGATTGGCGTAGGTCAATTTTTTCTCTCGAAAAGTGAAGACCATGTAGTGCTTATATAGGCTACGTAGGGGATCATAAGGAGAATAAATATTGGGCTTCTAAATATTGAAGATTAAATTGGGTCCAACCCAAATCCATTAATCCTTATCAATATTAAATTTTATTTATTTTCCACTATATAAATAAAATTGCACTCCCAATATTATTCCATATTATATCAAATAATATTTCTCCGATTAGTATTATTTATTCCGTGTATTTAAGATTTAAATATCCATGAATAAATTTATTTATTGCTCAATAAATAATATTCATATCTTATATCCGAGACTAGTACCGTTCAACCTTTATTATTGTGCGGAACGAATCCACTCATGAGGTTTACACAATAATTCCTTATGAACTCATCTCGGGGATATTATCAACCCTTCCGGGATACACTTTCCCGTCAAGTATTCACGGCATGTCATATATAAAATATAGCGACCCAACTTTACCGGTAATTAACCCAATAATTAAATCGGTTAATTCCTTTGGAAAATCAAAGCCTCTAATATTAAATATACACACCCGCAATAGTATCGGGGATTAAGAATAAAATACTCCGAGATTTAAATTGATTATCCAAGGCAATCCTAATCAATAAATCTCAAGCTGATCCGCCCAATACACCAAGTGTACAAGTGTGATAAAATAATTAAGATAAATTATTTTCTCTCTCACACAACGACTATACCGATGGATTAGTTCGTGTCCATCTAGGTCGTGAGCAACTGTTCGATTAAATACGAGTAACCGATAGTATGATCTTCTGTGCGCCCATGCAGCACCATACTAACTACAACGTATAAAATCCAGAACTATGATTTGCATATATTTAATTATAAATAATTAAATGCAAATAATTGTTTATTAATTAAATAGATTAAATGCTATGATCGGGAGTTTACCGTTACTTAAATCTAGACATTAAGTACACAACTCCAACAATCTCCCACTTGTACTAAGGTCTAGTCATTTCCTCCAAACTCCCGGTTCCCATACTCATCACGTGCTTAAGGTGTACTTCCGAGTACTATGTGAGTGAGCACTCTAGGTTGCCGCTCTGAAGTTATCTTGGTGACTACTACGTCGTCTCCCTCGACGATGATTCGTATCAGGTGGTACTTGCTCTATGTGTTATCATCACTTTTCGAACTTATGACTTCTTCCAGTTCTCCACGCACCGCTATGTACATAGCCTTTGGTGAACCAAGAATCATATCCAAGTTCAGAGGTCATTCCGGAACCTAACCAAAACTTCCGCTGCCTCTGAGGCTGCTATTCGGTTTATGATAGAGTCCGAGAAGCATCATGCTTGTCACTCTTTCATCCTTAGGTTCCACCTCTTCTAAAAGTGAACACATAGCCTGATATCGACTTACACTGGTCCTTCTCTGATTTGAGATCTGAGAACATGTAATCAAAGAAGATTTCGTCTTGCTTAATGTCCAGTACTTTCGCAAGTACTATTATAACATCCGCACATCTCTTGTCTAGATTACTTTGATATCCTCCCACTACGCTAACCGCATAGTTGATATCAGGTTCTGGTTTTTCAACATTGCATCTACAAAGCTCTCTACACAAGAAGTGTAGGTAACTGCTTTGTCCATATCTATCTCCTTCATGTGTTCGAAACACACACCTTTAGATAGATGTATTCTGTTCCCGAAAGGCAATAACCTTTCTCAGAATTGTGCATGTTTAAAACAAACCATAATCGTATAAGATATCTTAAGAGAAATACAAATGTCCTTATCCAGAGATCGAAAGATTTCTAAGAACATGATCCAACTTCATCTTAATCTTATACCTTGATTTATTTAGACAACCTCTATTTTATGTCTGACAACATTTTACATTGTCGCCAATGATAAAGTGTTATCTACACAAAATTCCGAGAAACACCACCTTTGTTTCCATTACGTCTCTAACATACCTTTCTCGCAAATCTATGCAGACCTAGGGATCGATTTCATGTATACTGGATCCAGAGTTCAAAACTCCTCCAGTCTTATGAACATCTCTGGTTGCTTAACAACCTCCCACTGCAATGGCGTTCCGGTGTATAACAGTAACAACATTAGGTGCAGTTAGTGGTGTACTACTACTCGGTCAGGCTGGTTCTCAGTCTTTCCCTTTCCTCATTTTAAAGTACTTTGTCAATTAGGGCATTGTAGTTCATCTAATAGTTTTTCCTCTATGAACCGGGCGAGAACACCCTTCTGGTTCGTAGTACTATTGAACATACAATTACTTGTTCTTCTAGGATATTCTACAACCACATAGAATGTGCCGTTGTGTCCAGAAATATCCATAGAACATAGGTAGTTCCGAACAAACTTGTTCTTTTACCATTAGAATCCCATTTCTCATTCCTGACACACCATGTCAACACATAAGTGCATGCGCTTGAGACTTAATCTCAATCTTTGATTTATGCTATGTGTTATTTAGATAGGTGATAGCCTCCGCGATCAGGTCGCAGGCTACAAATGGATATACTTTGAAGGATCCCCATAATGGCTTTGTGTTGAAAAACACTCCGCCTTCATGGCACAGTAAGTAGTCCAATCCATCTTCGAGTATTCTTGAAAGAACGACTCGTACCTTCTCTAATTACACATACCGCATTAATCATAAATCATTTCCTATACTTGTCTGAATTCCATCCTTTATCCAGAAAGGTTAACTTAGTCGTATCATCTTTCAAGATTGATTCTTAGGTCGGGAGGTCCATTCCTCCAACTATAATTGATCAAATCAATTTCGACCTTTTGAATCCCTTTTGAATAGATACTACCAAGTTCAAGAATTCACAAGTACAATGATTGATAAGAGAAATACATCTAATAAGTAAACAAGTTATACATAACGGTTTGTTGCATCGTGGTAGACTAAGGATTCATCATTCACATATTGCTATCTAATGTACCATAATAGATATCACCATTATTTCTTATCCAAACCATCAAATGATTAAAGAAATAAAATATCCATTAATAATAAAGAAAAACAGAACGAAGTTCTTTTTCAAAATAAAGGGGTACATAAGCAATAACTGAAATGAAAACTTAAAACAGATAAATGTCTTCTACTGCAACCGCTGCTACCCCAACAGCTTTGCCCATGTAGACTCGAACTCTTCTTCTCTAAGTCGCCGGGTTTTCTGGAACCCCTGCATTTAATGCACATACCGTCAGTGGTTCCATATCTACACACCAGAATTCTGGTAGATAATACCGCTGACTATGTTTTTTCGACTAAAGAAAAATCCGTACCTTTGAGAGGACATTCAGACTTCCAGTGTCCAGACTTGTTGCATCGGAAGCACTTGCCCTTTGGCTTACTAGCCCCCACTCGTGGTCCATTCCTCTTGGCACCACTGGGTTTCATGGCTTGCTTCCTTTTCTTGCCCCTACCTCCACCAGGCTTAAAGCCTTTGGATTTGGTAGCTACAAGCGCTTGAGACTTGCCCTTCTTGTAGATCCCCTCTGCCGCCTTTAGTTCAGTCAGGAGTTGCGCAAGAGTATAAGATAGTTTACCCATATTATAGCTCATACGAAACTGCTCAAAACTAGGGGCCAGAGACTGGAGTATGATGTCGACTTGCGTCTCAGCATCAATAGATGCTCCTAGGACCTCAAGTTCATTCAACAAACTCATCATCTTAAGAACGTGCTCCCTTACGGGCGTTCCTTCAGATTGAGTAGTCGACATGAGGACTCTCATGGCTTCTTGCCTTGCCGCACGATCTTGCTCCCCAAACATCTCCTTGAGGTTAAACATCATATCATAGGCAGTGTCCATCGACTCATGTTGGGTTTGGAGTACATTTGACATGGAAGCCAAAATATAACACCTAGCCATTTCATCAGCCTTTTTCCACTTCCGATATGTCAGTTTTTCCTCATCCGTTGAGGCAGCCGTGGGCTCAGCAGGGCACACTTCATGGAGTACAAACTTGTACTCTTCCGAAGTTAGGACAATGTCTAAATTTCTCTTCCAATCAATATAGTTGGTGCCAGTGAGCTTATGCTCCTTGAGTATCATAGAAAGTGGGTTCATAGCTATTCTCTAAACCTATAAGCACATTTAAACAAACAATTAATTTAATATCCGATATTATCTCCCTTAAATAATATCATTAAATTACTAATCACATCTAAAATCCCATCAGGTAAGGCAAGCCACGTGGTGTGGACGTTTACCCACCCAAATAATTTAGCAATTAGATTTTCTTTGGTCATACATCACTTATAGCGTAACCTCGTGGGGAGGAATACTACAAGGCGTATCTAAGTGTAAACCATTACTCAGCACCAAAGTGAATCGTTTGGAATTGCTACATTACCGCAAGCCACGTGGTGTGGACGTTTACGACAACTTCACAACTCTTCACAATTCCTTACAACTGTCTACATCAATTAATCCAAAATCCGTCAGTGTAGCAAGCCACGTGGTGTGGACGTTTACTTCACTAAGAGACTTTTATAATTGACTCCCAATTACCAGATCCATTCGATTTTCGTAAATCAAGACGCGGAGAATCATAAGTGAAACTCGAAGTTTCTAACCAGTGATTCACCATGCGAGCGACCCTATCTCTCATAAATGAGGGATCCGAGCAGACAAACGACCCACCTATCAAAGAATGGCACGAAAGTCTCTAATTTGTGTCATCCACATGACCAAGTGGCTTTGGCTCCATTCCACTCCCCGGGGTGAGAATGAGTCGACTTGAAGTCAGTTTCAGAAAGACAAATTAGGCATTGTTTGATAAACTTGATCAATGTTTCTTGTAAGAGGAATTACAAGAATTCTCCTCGAATGACACATCTATACGAACTTCAAAAGTCCATAAGAGTCACCAAGAGAACAGTAATGGAGACCATGGGAATGTTTCCATCCCCTCTCCCACTTAGCTTTTTATAACAAAGGGATACGCTATCTAATGCATAATTAAACACATAAGCATGCATGAAAGCAATAAAGCACATAGCACATAGTCAAAAAATAATGCTAGAGAAATTATTTTTTCCCGACTATCATGGCTTTATCTTCATATGCATCTTCTAGTCTTCAGTCTTCGTTTCTTGAATGCTCCATGTGACGAGAATATTAATCTCTAATATTTAAATCTATTTATTTTCAATTAATCCAAAAGTTACTTAATTCGAAAATTAAGTCAATCGAATATATCAAAAATAAAATTAAATATCATTAATATTTTTATTTATTTATTTTCCTCTCTAGTTCTTATTAAATCTTTAGAATAATCTATCCAAGTAAAACTTGGAATATTCTAGAAGATATCTATAATAGAACAAGGAAATAAAATAAATTAGGACTTATTTCTTTCCAAATTTATTTTTATTCCTAATCCATGAATATTCCATGAGTAGGAATAATCAAATAGGAAAAATAAATTTAGTACTAAATTAATTAAATTTCTAATCTATGAATAATTCCATGAAGGAATTAAATCAATAGAAATAAAATTAATTTAAATTAATTCTTTTCCTAATCCATGAGAGTTTCCAAAAGGCAAAGCACTCAAATAGGAAAAATCCGAACTAATTAGGAAAGTGGATCTTGGTAGGAATAGCACGGGATTAGGAGACCCCACGCCATCCCACCATGATCGATCGGCCGGCCACTCGGGGAGGAGCGCCGCCGCCGCCTAGCCACCCCGGCTAGGCCATGGGTCGATCACCATCATGGGATCGATCCCAAGCCCTATCCTCTTCGTCACTTCTTCGTCTTCCGGCGATCGTCTCATCATCGAACCAACGTAAATAATTTACAAAAATTAAATTACAATTCCGGTATCGATTCTATACATGAAATCGACCCTATACATTTTCCGGAAAATAAAGAACGTAATAATAAATCCTAAATTCGGTCAACCCCCGAATTTTTACTATTACAAACATTCAACCACACAAAACGAATCTCGACATGTCCGAGAGTTTAATAATCATGATAATTAATTAAAAAACAATTAATTAAATCCAACCATGATAGCCGGAAATCCTGCAAGGTAGAACAATAATCGAATATATACATGAACACGAAACCAAACGCTCTGATACCATTTGCTGGGATTCGATGTCCCGGGCTATCAAAAAAATTGCGGAACCGATAACCCTACACGAACACCGACTCATCCGCAGGAGTCCGACCTTTGGAGACTACGCGCCCGAAGACACGCAGCCCGCCCCCAGCCGATTTTCTCCCACGAGTCGGAAATCACGAACGCGAACCACGGACGAGCTAGAGCATGACCAAGGCGTCGCCGCGGGAGAACCCGCGACTAAACCCTAGCCACGCCCACGCCCGGGCTCGCGATCGCCGTGTGTGGCGATCGCCGGGGATGCGAGCCATCCCCGCGGGGCTGTTCGGAACAGCCCCTGGCGGTGAGTCCGGCGACTCACCGCCTCCGCCATCGAGGGGAGGGCGGTCAGCCCAGCTGACCCGCCGCGGCCTAGCCGCGGCTGCCCTAGCGATCGACTTCCGAGTCGATCGCTCGCCCCGGCTTCAGCCGGGGCCCCCTTCGAGCGCACGCCGCCGTCGAGGGCGGCTGGGGTCCGCCACGGCACCAGCCCGTGGCACCCCAGCGATCGACTGAAGTCGATCGCATGCCCCGGCGTCCAGCCGGGGCTCGCCCCTCGTCGCGCGCGCACGGCGGTCGAACCCTAGGGTTCGGCCGCACCTTCGATCCTCGCCGGGGATCTCGAATCCCCGTCCCAGAGGTTCGTCGTTTTTCCCGGATCGCGCGTTCATGTATATATCACAATTAATACGCACAAATAATCATAGAAGGGGTTTCTCGATTATTACCTCGATTCGTTGTACGGAGAAACGAATCTAATTGACGACCTTGCGATCTTCCTACGTATTCCTCGCACTTCGTCCGAACGTCGTGTGGGCGACGATCTATCGGATTCCTATGGATCTTCCTCACTCTCAAGACTTTATGATTGGCGTAGGTCAATTTTTTCTCTCGAAAAGTGAAGACCATGTAGTGCTTATATAGGCTACGTAGGGGATCATAAGGATAATAAATATTGGGCTTCTAAATATTGAAGATTAAATTGGGTCCAACCCAAATCCATTAATCCTTATCAATATTAAATTTTATTTATTTTCCACTATATAAATAAAATTGCACTCCCAATATTATTCCATATTATATCAAATAATATTTCTCCGATTAGTATTATTTATTCCGTGTATTTAAGATTTAAATATCCATGAATAAATTTATTTATTGCTCAATAAATAATATTCATATCTTATATCCGAGACTAGTACCGTTCAACCTTTATTATTGTGCGGAACGAATCCACTCATGAGGTTTACACAATAATTCCTTATGAACTCATCTCGGGGATATTATCAACCCTTCCGGGATACACTTTACCGTCAAGTATTCACGGCATGTCATATATAAAATATAGCGACCCAACTTTACCGGTAATTAACCCAATAATTAAATCGGTTAATTCCTTTGGAAAATCAAAGCCTCTAATATTAAATATACACACCCGCAATAGTATCGGGGATTAAGAATAAAATACTCCGAGATTTAAATTGATTATCCAAGGCAATCCTAATCAATAAATCTCAAGCTGATCCGCCCAATACACCAAGTGTACAAGTGTGATAAAATAATTAAGATAAATTATTTTCTCTCTCACACAACGACTATACCGATGGATTAGTTCGTGTCCATCTAGGTCGTGAGCAACTGTTCGATTAAATACGAGTAACCGATAGTATGATCTTCTGTGCGCCCATGCAGCACCATACTAACTACAACGTATAAAATCCAGAACTATGATTTGCATATATTTAATTATAAATAATTAAATGCAAATAATTGTTTATTAATTAAATAGATTAAATGCTATGATCGGGAGTTTACCGTTACTTAAATCTAGACATTAAGTACACAACTCCAACAAATATGCCGTTGTCTCTAGGAATATCCATAGAACATAGGTAGTTGCGAATAACTTGTTCTTTTACTATTAGATTTCCTTTTCTTATTTTCAACGCACCATCTCTACACGTGAGTGTATGGCGCGGCCTTTTGGGATTGAATCCCAATCTTTGATTATGCTATGTGTTATTTAGATAGGTGATGGCCTCCGCGATCGAGTCGCAGGCTCTTAATGGATATACTTTGATTGTTCCCCATAATGGCTTTGTGTCCATTGACTAGTCAAAACACTATGCTTTTATGGCACATCAAGTATTCTAATCCATCATCGAGTACTCTCGAAAGAATTACTCGTACCTTTCTAATTTACACATATGTCTGCATATCTAATCATTTCCAATACTTGTCTGAATTCTATCCTTTATCCAGAAAGGTTTGCTTTAGATGTATTATCCTCCAAATTCAATCCTTAGGTCGGAAGGTCCATTCCTTCAAATATAATTGATTGAATCAATTTCGACCTTTTGAATCTTATTTGAAAATACTACTAAGTATAAGAATTCACAAGTATAATGATCAATTAAAGAAATACATCCAACAAGTAAAACAAGTTATACATATCACGGATTGTTGCATCGTGGTAGACTAAGGATTCATCATTCACATATTGCTATCTAATGTACCGAAATAGATAATGTCCATTATTTCTTATCCAAATCATCACCATGATTAAAGAAATAAAATATCCATTCATAAAGAAAATCCAGAACAAAAGTTCTTTTCAAAATAAGGGGTACATAAAGCAATAACTTGAAATGAAATCCTAAACTACTGAAAGCAGATAAATGTCTTCCACTGCAACCGCTGCTACCCCAACAGCTTCGCCCATGTAGACTCGAACTCTTCTTATCTAAGTCGCCGGGTTTTCTGGAACCCCTGCATTCAAGAATGCACATACCGTCAGTGGTTCCATATCTACACACCAGAATTCTGGTAGATAATACTGAAGGTACCGGTATACCGATCCGATCGATATACCGTGTGTGCGGAAGCATGTAAAGCGATAGATCTACTATGCCATGATCTTAGTGCACACATATATATGTATAGACACATATTTATATGTATATATATATCCAATATATATATATATATATAGATTAACAAGAACACTTACAACCGGTGTAGCGTGCCTCGTTGATGTTGATGAAGGTGGTGTTGAGTCGATTGAACCACCTTCATGGATCAGCCTTGAGAATGACCTCGTCACTCTTCTTGTCTAGATCGCCCGGATGTTGAAGCCGCACAAATGGCCCGGCCTCTACGTGTTGCACACGAACCCGGATAATGAACACCTTGCTTGCTTGAGAATTGATCTCCAAGATCACCTCTTTTCTCTCTATTTGAGTGGAATTTCGTGGCTAATGTTGTGATGTGATGAAAATCTGATTTTCATCCATATAATGGCCTCATTATTCACCACATCACTCCCCTTTGTAACCTACAACATAATGGGCATCATAATGCACCATTAACATGCAAAAGGGGTTACAAGGGAGGTGAAAGGTCATGCCACATACACATGCCACTATGCATTGTATGTGGTCCCACTTGCTTGTGTGGCATGCCATGTCACACTATGTGACATGCATCCATGCAAGCCATGCATCCCATGCATGTGTATTAAATCCACGTAAATATTGATTATAAATCAATATATTTATCAAGCAATGTATATCAATATCGAGCTCGTGTGTGACCCTGTAGGTATGATTTTATCGATCAATATTATATTTGTAACAACCCAAAAAAAAATTTATTTTCTAAAATCTTGAATTTACCTAATTAAATTAATAAAATAAAATTAATAAATTAAAGTTATTAAATAGAATAAATTTTTATCAACCATTAATTTTAATCAATAACTATAATTAGATAACATAATTGTAACAACCCAAATTTTTATTTACTATTTTTTTTTATTCACCTAACTAAATTTACAAATTTATAAACTAATTTAATAAATTAAAATTACAAAATAGAAAATATTTTGATTAAACATTAAATTTGATAAATAATATAATATTAAATATATAATTAATATTTTGATTTAACCTAATTAATATAATTATTAAAAAGTATCTTACCAAGCAAGACATAATATTTAAAACTTACCAATACCAAATTAAATCTATAAGACAATTAGTCCCCAGGAGCATAGCCGAGTGGTAAGGCCTGTGATGATGTGGGTGTAATTCCCCGGCGACGCAGGGTTCGAATCTCGGGTGGGACAAATTTTCATTGAAATATTATGAAGGTTTGTCCTGGGGTTCGACCTGTTGGCTCTCTCGCACAGGTGTCTGCTACTCGGGCACATTCCTCGATTTACATCCTACCCGATCGAGGGACCTCCGATCGGGTGGGGGTGGAGTTTCTCGTCTCTCCTCCTTATCAAAAAAAAATCTATAAGACAATTAAACCCTAATAAACCCTATAAATATATATATATATATATATATTCTCTCCTCTCGCCTACACACAAACCTCCAAAAACAAAAAAGAGTACCGTGTAACCTTTTTCCCCTCTTCATCCCTTACACCACATAAACTCACGGCAGAGGAGGCCTTTGGCTATAATACACACCCATATCTACATAGGCCACCACATATATAATATACTTGTGTTTACATCACAAACAAGCTCTTGGTACGATTCTTCCCATGGCCAGTACCCATACCCGAAAACCCACCAGAATACCTCCTTAAACCACAACTGACTTGTCCGATCGAGAATAGCCACGGCAGATCCGTCTCAACCGATGTCCTAAGAGAGGTATCACTACTGTTATTCCCTTATTACCGCCCGGCCTCTCTGAGATTCAAGTGCGCTGCCGCTGCCCTCCTTCGGGTGACGCCTAGTCGATCAACACCAACGGTCATCATCTCACTGCCATGATGTCTCTGCTCGGTCGTCAAAGTTGCAGCTGCCCGTGAACAACTCGAATACCTATCGTCAAGGAAACTAGAGAAGATGGATCCCCAAGACCACTGTCGAAGACTCTGGGAGTTCACATGCTTCAAAGCTTGGTACCCAATTTAACTCTCGCTCTCTGCGTATAGGAAAAGGTCAACTTAATTCTTAATCCCATTTAAATATCCTTATATTAAATAAGTCTAATTTGCAAACAGGCCCTTGAAGAATTAATATACTATGGGCCACTACCCAATTAAATATAAATAATTTTAATCAATCCATACTAAGTCTCAAAAACTATATATTCAGCCCCTCAAGATTTGGAAGTTGCTAGTTCAATCCTCTAAGGTCCTAGACGCACTTTGGATTTTCACGTTCACGTCCCAGCTCATCGAGGTAGGTGTCATGTTGTCGATTTACCTCTTCTATTACTTGTTTCACTATGTGTGTTTCTATGTGTGCATTTATGTGAATTTATTAAAAATATATTTTCCGTTGTAACCGGAGACCGGGGAAAAAGGTCGAAGGGGACCAACGCAATAGTTGGCGCAACTCGCAATATCCAGATTATTAAATGGATCTCATGTTTTTATTAAAATTGCAATATTTTCATGTTATGTTCATTGGTTATACATGTATTTGATTCCGGTATTAGATGAGGTATTGACCCTATTGAGCGCGTTGAGCTCACCCTATCGACAACAACTATTTTTAGGTACACACGAGGATGCCGAGCGAGAGAGGTGATCAAGGATGGAGGAATTAATTAAACTAAATAAATGTTTATTAGTGCATAATTTATCATGAGTTATTTTCATATTGATTATGATATTATTTACTTTAAATCAAGTTAAATTGCCGGTATGAATTCTATGTTTTACAATTATTCCAATTGCATCCAGATTGTTTAAAGTATGTTAGTAAACTTGAGGATGACTATTAACTTCTTTATGATATACTATTAGTCATGCACACTCACATATAATTAAGCATACGTATATGTTATTCTGCATGTTATATTTACATATGCATATACTTACATGTATATAAGAGTGTTATACGTGTCTTTATATATATATATACATGCATGCAATAATAATTTATTTATGTACTAATTTAGTTAGTTTATTTTGCTGTTTAAATTGTAAAAAAGTTTTACTTCTTCAAATAAAATTTGGTGACACCCGCACTTTATAAAATGTTATTTTCAAAATTAACACCTTTCGCTGTTTATAAAAATACGGGTCGTTACAATATTGTTCCCAACAATTAATACTATCGAATAATCATTTAACATCCATAAACGACCTTATGACTTTATCGATTGCACACGTAGGATCGAAGGACATATACCAACAATCTCCCACTTGGCCTTCAGAGCCAGTGTGCTGCCAATTTCCTGTTGTCACTTTATGTCTAAGTTTGAACTTGAGGCAAGACTCGAGTCATCCTCAATCGGTTCAAACCTTTCTTGGACTTTGAGACAGACTGTAAAACCAAATTTATCACTATGATACGAATCTGGACGTGGCCACGTATTTTCCACAGTCTCGACTCTCCAAGTGGCCGGTAAGACATATATCCCATTAAAAATGGAGGACAATCCCATCTTGTCAATCCAAGCTCTCCCACTTGCTTCCTGATATACCCAATAACAAGTTTTATAACCTCCTTTTACGAAAGGCGTTTACTTGTATCAAAGTACACCATTTCACAATGGAATCACTCTGGACTACTCAGGTCAGAGGAAATTGCTCGACAGTCAATGAAATAGTATTATGACTCGAAATCTTAAATACTATTCCAGTCGGGTCTATTCGATCATTAGCTCCCAGCTAATATCTATGTAATTGTACTTGATGTCCCACATCACTAACCCATGAAGCGGCGCTATAGTACACATTACAATCTAGTTCTTTGTATTATCGGTTTGTCCGTACTCGATTATACGAACCAGGAACAGCTATATGATTCAAGTATATCAGTTCAACCATTGGGACTTCATTATGCGGTAAGTCGACCTCATAACCCAATTGATATAACTTAATCATTTGGACAATTCATATAAATTAAACCATATTTATATGAAGAATTATGTATTATACATATGAGTGAATGTTTACCAAATCTCCAAAAGTATCTGATACAGTAATAGAAATCACAACCCATCTCTAAGATGTCTGATATCTATTGCAGTCGTGAAAGCCTCAAGCTTAAACTGCTGGAGAGGTTTAGAAAGCGGGTTTTCAACCTTACCAAAAGTTGCAACTTTATTATCTCGATGTCTCCACAAAACTATCTCCCAAATAATGTGGAACTTCCTGAGCACCAGTTTTAGACTTGTGGTGCTTCCTAGCTCATAGGCTTGCGCGATAACTCTACTATAAATAGAGAACTATCGGATGGGCTGAGCTAGTTACGCCACCTAGTTCATTCAAGAACTTTCAAATCCTAACTGCCAACATTACTGCATCCAATGCAATACTGTGCTCAGCTTCTGTAGTTTAATCAGCTATATTGCATTGCATGGAACTATTCCAGCAAATATCACCTCTAACCAGACAAAAGATATAACTAGATTAAAATCGGAAATTATCTTAGTCTGTTTTGAAGTTAGCATTCAAACAGCTTGTTAATATCAACTCTTTTTGTCTTCCAAAGACAACAAAATATTCGTTTGTCCATTTAAGGTACATAAGAATATTCTTGGTCGCAGTCTAACGCGCCTCACCTGGGTTTCCTTGAAACTGACTAGTCATGCTCAAAGCATAAGATACGTCCGGTCGTGTACATATCATGGCGTACATTATAGACCCTACTGCCGAAGCATAAGGAATGTTTTCCATCCTCTTTTGCTCATCAAGCCCCGTAGGGCCTTGAATCTTGCTAAGAGATGTGCCATGAGTAATTGGAATGAGACCCTTTTTGGCGTCTTTCATTCTGAACTTATCAAACACCTTTTCAAAATAGGTCGCTTTACTAAGTCCAAACATCCTTTTCGATCTGTTCCGACAGATCTTGATGCCCAATATGTACTGTGCTTCTCCAAGATCCTTCATTAAAAAACATATTCCAAGCCATTCTTTAACAGAATTAAGCATAGGAATATTGTTTCCAATAAGGAGTATGTCATCGACATACAACACAATGAATACAACGTAACTCCCACTGATCTTCTTGTAAAACAAGACTCTTTCGAGTTCCTCTGAAATCAAAATCCCGATATGGATTCATTGAACTGAAGATTCCAACTCCGAGATGCTTGCTTTAATCCATTAAGATCTATTAAGCTTGCATACTCTCTCAGCATGATTAGGATCGATAAAACCCTCTGGTTGTGTCATAAACACATCCTCTTCTAGAATCCCATTCAAGAAGGCGGTTTTAACATCCATTTGCCATATCTCATAATCATAATGAGCAGCAATGGCTAAGAGAATCCGAATGGCTTTGATCATAGCAACTGGTGAAAAGCTTTCATCATAATCCACTTTGTGAATTTGATTAAATCCTTTTGCCACCAACCTTGCTTTGAAAACACTAGGTTTTCCATCCATGTCTGTTTTTATCTTGTAAATCCATTTGCATCCAATGGGCCTAGCTCCTTTAAGCAAATCGACCAAGTTCCAAACTTGATTTTCAGACATCAATTCCATTTCGAATTTCATGGCACCCTGCCATTTCTCGGAATCTAGACTCGTCATAGCTTGGATATAGGTCGAAGGTTCATTGCTTTCTAAAAGCATGATTTCATAGTTCTCATTTGTCAGAATACCTAAGTATCTGTCAAGTTGAGATCTAATCCTTCCGGACCTTCGAGGGTTAGGTGTGGTTTCTAAAACCACTGGAGTGCTCTCAACCAAGTCTTGAATCTCCATCTCAGTTTGTTCTTCTTGAACCTCGTTCAAGTCTTCTTGAACTCCGTTCAATTCAACTGAGCTCCCACTTACTTTCTTGGAAAGATATACCTTTTCAAGAAATACACCATCTCGAGCAACAAAGACTTTGTTCTCGGAATGGTTGTAAAAGTGGTACCCTCGTGTTTCTTTTGGATAACCAACAAAGAAACATTTATCCGATTTGGGTTCAATCTTTGTAGAGATATTTCTCTTCACATAAGCTTCACATCCCCAAAATTTGATATAAGACAAGTTAGGGACCTTCCCTTTCCATACCTCGTATGGTGTCTTATCAACAGCTTTTGACGGTGTCCTATTCAGTGTATAGGTTGAAGTCAAGAATTGTGTGTTCCCAAAAGAGACCAGTAGTTCATTCAGACCTCTCATCGAATGGTCGAACTATATCTAATATAGTTTGTTTTCTCTTTTCTGAAACATAACATTCATGTGCTTGTGAACTGATAGGTTCCACATACATCAATATGGATCATCCCTAATTAATCACTCACATGTTCTCCTTTCTCCAAGAAAGATGACATTGTTATCTTGTCCATCACACATTTACATGTATCAAATGACTCCAAGTCAAATGATTCTAGAATGCATTCTAAAAGAAGCTTCGTTACATGTTTAGATGTTGATTTGACATGATCAACAATGTTATATTTATGTCTCATTAAGATCTATTCGATTCGGCCTTTGGTGTTAATGTTATATATGATTTGTCAAGTCAAAGTATACATAAACAATATAATAATCGTACCAAAACAAAGAATAATTCACAATTAAAATAGTTACCAAACTATTTCATAGTGAAAAACTAATCCATCAGTATCCAATACTGAACCAATATTCATTGTTTATTGAAGGTACGAAATTACATAGTTATAATACTAAAACAAGGCCCTAAGGCAAAACAACA
Organism: Euphrasia confusa; assembly: GCA_954870475.1. NCBI lineage: Eukaryota > Viridiplantae > Streptophyta > Magnoliopsida > Lamiales > Orobanchaceae > Euphrasia > Euphrasia confusa. Next base: position 16,565,365 of record OX940957.1, on the reverse strand, counting down.
TCATATGATCATACGGCTAATGCAGCGACCTTCGCTCCATTTCTCGCCCGTAGATCGACATCTCTATTCACCAAACTTATACTTCTATGTAGTTCCTCCACATACAAATATGAGAACCACATTTGGCATCCAATACCCAAGAAGTAGAATTTGTGAAGTTTAATGTCTATAACATTAATACTTGAAGATGAAGCAACCCCGTTCTTCACATCTTCATTGAACTTTTGGCAAATTCAATTATTCCCAATAATTGAGTTTCATTCAAATTTCCCATTCAAAATTATCTCAATGTCAAAACGTGATAAATCGTAAGTGAAAAATCGAAGTTTTCTAACCAGCGATATTACCATGCAATTGAAGCCCTATCTCTCATAAAATATGAGGGAGCCAACCAGACAATCGATTCACGCCATCCAATGGCTCGAAAGTCTCTAATTTGTGTCATTGATGAACTTAAGTGTTTTGGATTAAATCACTCCCCGAGGTGTAAATAATCCTAACCTTATAATCCATCAAATGAAAGACAAATTAGGCATTTGTTTTGAAATTGAATAAAATATGAACTTTTATATGTTTGCAAGTAGTGTCCAACACTTTTGCAGTAGACGCATTGAGATTCCCTAGGAACCCTAGTAGCTTTCTTGCCCATGCTCTTTTGAATAATCTATCCCATATCATAAGAATTTCCCTCTTAGGGTCCTTCTCTATCGCCGGCTCAGCAGCCTTGAGCATCCCGTGGAGCTCACGAAGCGATTTCTTCAAACCATTCATATGGAAAATTTAGCCTAAAGGCATTATAACCATCATGAGATTGAAGTATGAAATCGGTTGCCAACTAATCATCATAGGAAAAATCTAGGCGGTCACTTGAAGCAAATAATCCAATCATTTGTTGCTCATGTGATCCCATAGATTTCCATTTTTTTCAGCCTAGCTGAAGCGATGACCCTGGTCATACCGAACCGCTCAATCATAGTCTGTTCCCCGAACATGCTATTGAGTTGTTCAATGATATCATAGGAATTGGTAATCTAACACATTCTCTTTGTATTCGTATTTGAGGACCATCCTCAAATTACGTTGTCAATCAAGAAAATTTGTGTTGTTCAATTTTTTTTTCACAATCAAGAATTGAACCAAACTTGAATTGAGTTGATATTTGACATGATAAACTACAAAAGAAAGATAACTAAAGTATGTAAACATCCACAAAGCGGTAAACAAATAAGGTTGTCTAACAATTTACTTATTTATTCCATTTTGTTCAATCGATATCTAATATCGTTGTTCCCTTGAACAAAACGATCCCAAGACCCTCATCTTGCGAATCCTTAAGCCGACTGAGTCCGCACTTAAGAAAAACAAGATAGGTAGACATTCCATGTCAATGACATCTAATGTCACTCTCGGTCGATGAGAGTCCCATTCTCATCTCATGTCTCGATAGCCACGCCTGCAGTGGATCTATCGATGAGAAAACCAAACTCACGTGTAAGGGTCTAACCCTTACTCCCACTTATCCCAAGATAACAAGTAGTACCCCGCTGAGGCGGACCTACTAACTTATGATCGAGGGCTTCATGAGTGTGATGTTTTGGACAAGACATTATACTCATTATTTTGGGAACTTGCATGCATAGGTTTGTTTATATGTAAGTTGAACATTTATAACATAAAACAACCTATAACTAGCAAAGCAAATAAATACGAAATCGAAAGGCCCCTAGAACCTCACAACTCTCAAACGAAAATATTAAAAGCAACAAAATAGGCCTTGAACATCTTCTGGACTGGTCCTCGCCCTCCGTTTTAGTTCCGTGCCCTCCGATTTTGGTCAAATCTATTTCGTACCCATAAAACCACGAACGGCCCCCGCCGTTTCACAAACGGCGGTCGCCGAACACCACCGGCGGTCGCCGTTTCCAAAACGGCGCCCGCCGAAAGGGTAAAAACCAATCTGACCCAAAATCAGCATTTCGACGGTCGTCGTTTCCAAAACGACGGTCGTCAAATCAAAACGACGGTCGTCAAATAAAAACGACGGTCGTCGTTTTTCTCTGACAGCCCCGGTTTTGCCCGTTTTGCTTCGTTTTGCTTCGTTTCTTCTCGTTTTCGCCGGAGAGCCGATATCCAATGTCGATCCATAGATTTAATCCATTGCTTACACATTGAACAATACATTTTTGAATAGAAAAAACCTATCTATAACAAAATATTCCAAGGGACGCAGCCCTCCAAAACTATGGCCAATCGTGCGTAAAAAACGACAATTTCATTCACCCGACCACTAACGGTGGCCGGCCTTACATCTAATCACATAATCACAATTAAACATATAATCCAATTATGTTGATTTAAACCATTGTGTCCAACACAAAAGTGAGCACGAGCCCTAGGCTCTGATACCAATTGAAGGTACCGGTATACCGATCCGATCGATATACCGTGTGTGCGGAAGCATGTAAAGCGATAGATCTACTATGCCATGATCTTAGTGCACACATATATATGTATAGACACATATTTATATGTATATATATATCCAATATATATATATATAGAGATTAACAAGAACACTTACAACCGGTGTAGCGTGCCTCGTTGATGTTGATGAAGGTGGTGTTGAGTCGATTGAACCACCTTCATGGATCAGCCTTGAGAATGACCTCGTCACTCTTCTTGTCTAGATCGCCCGGATGTTGAAGCCGCACAAATGGCCCGGCCTCTACGTGTTGCACACGAACCCGGATAATGAACACCTTGCTTGCTTGAGAATTGATCTCCAAGATCACCTCTTTTCTCTCTATTTGAGTGGAATTTCGTGGCTAATGTTGTGATGTGATGAAAATCTGATTTTCATCCATATAATGGCCTCATTATTCACCACATCACTCCCCTTTGTAACCTACAACATAATGGGCATCATAATGCACCATTAACATGCAAAAGGGGTTACAAAGGAGGTGAAAGGTCATGCCACATACACATGCCACTATGCATTGTATGTGGTCCCACTTGCTTGTGTGGCATGCCATGTCACACTATGTGACATGCATCCATGCAAGCCATGCATCCCATGCATGTGTATTAAATCCACGTAAATATTGATTATAAATCAATATATTTATCAAGCAATGTATATCAATATCGAGCTCGTGTGTGACCCTGTAGGTATGATTTTATCGATCAATATTATATTGTTCCCAACAATTAATACTATCGAATAATCATTTAACATCCATAAACGACCTTATGACTTTATCGATTGCACACGTAGGATCGAAGGACATATACCAACAAATACCGCTGACTATGTTTTTACGACTAAAGAAAAATTCGTACCTTTGAGAGGACATTCAGACTTCCAGTGTCCAGACTTGTTGCATCGGAAGCACTTGCCTCTTGGCTTTGCAGCCCCCACTCGTGGTCCATTCCTCTTGGCACCACTGGGTTTCCAGGCTTGCTTCCTTTTCTTGCCCCTACCTCCAACAGGCTTCGAGCCCTTGGACTTGGTAGCTACAAGCGCTTGAGACTTGCCCTTCTTGTAGATCCCCTCTGCCGCCTTTAGTTCAGTCAGGAGTTGCGCAAGAGTATAAGATAGTTTACCCATATTATAGCTCATACGAAACTGCTCAAAACTAGGGGTCAGAGACTGGAGTATGATGTCGACTTGCGTCTCAGCATCAATAGAAGCTCCTAGGACCTCAAGTTCATTCAACAAACTCATCATCTTAAGAACGTGCTCCCCAACGGGCGTTCCTTCAGACTGAGTAGTTGACATGAGGACTCTCATGGCTTCTTGCCTAGCCGCACGATCTTGCTCCCCAAACATCTCCTTGAGGTTAAACATCATATCATAGGCAGTGTCCATTGGCTCATGTTGGGTTTGGAGTACATTTGACATGGAAGCCAAAATATAACACCTAGCCATTTCATCAGCCTTTTTCCACTTTCGATATGCCAGTTTTTCCTCATCAGTTGAGGTAGCCGTGGGCTCGGCAGGGCACACTTCATGGAGTACATACTTGTACTCCTCAGAAGTCAGGACAATGTCTAAATTTCTCTTCCAATCAATGTAATTTGGACCAGTGAGCTTATGCTCCTTGAGTATCACAGAAAGTGGGTTCATAGCTATTCTCTAAACCTATAAGCACATTTTAACAAACAATTAATTTAATGTCCGATATTATCTCCCTCAAATAATATCATTAAATTACTAATTGCATCTAAAATCCCATCAGGTAAGGCAAGCCACGTGGTGTGGACGTTTACCCACCCAAATGATTTAGCAATTAGATTTCCTTTGGTCATACATCAATTATAGCGTGACTTCGTGGGGAAGAATATTGTAACGCGTATCTAAGTGTAAACCATTACTCAGCACCAAAGTACATCGCTTGGAATTGCTACATCACCGCAAGCCACGTGGGGTGGACGTTTACGATAACTTCACAACTCTTCACAATTACTTACAACTGACTACATCAATTAATCCAAAATCCGTCAGTATAGCAAGCCACGTGGGGTGGACGTTTACTACACTAAGAGACTTTTATAATTGACTCCCAGTTACAAGATCCATTCGATTCTCATAGATCAAGACGCGGAGAATCATAAGTGAAACTCGAAGTTTCTAACCAGTGATTCACCATGCGAACGACCCTATCTCTCATAAATGAGGGAGCCGAGCAGACAATCGATCCATCTATCAAAGAATGGTACGAAGGTCTCTAATTTGTGTCATCCACATGACCAAGTGGCTTTGGCTCCATTCCACTCCCCGGGGTGAGAATGAGTCGACTTGAAGTCAGTTTCAGAAAGACAAATTAGGCATTGTTTGATAAACTTGATCAATGTTTCTTGTAAAAGGAATTACAAGAATTCTCCTCCAATGACATATCTATATGAACTTCGAAAGCTCATAAATGTCACCAAGAGAACAGTAATGGAGACCATGGGAATGTTTCCATCCCCTCTCCCACTTAGCTTTTTATAACAAAGGGATACGCTATCTAATGCATAATTAAACACATAAGCATGCATGCAAGTAATAAAGCACATATCACATAGTCAAATAATGCTAGGAAATTATTTTCCCGACTATCATGGCTTTACTTCTTCTTCATATGCATCTTCTAGTCTTCAGTCTTCGTTCTTGAATGCTCCATGTGACGAGAATATTAATCCCAATATTTAAATCTATTTATTTTTAATAAATCCAAAAGATACTCAATTCGAAAATTAAGTCAATCGAATAAATCAAAAATAAAATTAAATATTATTAATATTATTATTTATTTATTTTCCTATCTAATTCTATAAAATCTCTAGAATAATCTATCCAAGTAAAACATGGAATATTCTAGAAGACTTCTATAATAGAATAAGGAAATAAAATAAATTAGGACTCTTCTACTTTCCAAGATTAATTAATTTCCATTACTATGAAAATTCCCATAAAATAGGAATAATCAATTTAGGAAATAAATCAATCCTAAATTAACTTTTATTCCTTTCCAATTCTATTAAATCTCTAGGATCCTATTCCAAGTAGAACTCGGAATACTCTAGAAGACTTCCATAATAGAATAAGGAAATAAAATTAATTCCAATTAATTCTTTTCCTAATCCATGAGAGTTTCCTAAAGGAAGAACACTCAAATAGGAAAACCGAATTAATTTAGGAAAGTGAATCTTGGTAGGAGTAGCATGAGATCGGGAGACCCCACGCCACCCCACCTTCGACCACCTCCATGGGAGGAGCACCGCCGCCCAGCCACCAGCCGCCACCATCGCCGGCGGCAGCCCCAGCCGAGGGCGATCGGCCCCTCTCCTTGGTCGATCACTTGGGGTCGATCAAGGGGTTTGATCGATCCCCGGTTCTTCGTCCTCTTCGTCTTCTTCGTCACATGAGTTCTCCGGCGGTCGTCTCGGCATCGATCCAACGTAAAAAAATTACAAGAATTTAAATTACACTATCCGGTATCGATTCTATACATGAAATCGACCCTATACATTTTCCGAAAAACATAGAACGTAATAATAAATCCTAAATTCGGTCAACCCCCGAATTTTTACTATTACAAACATTCAACCACACAAAACGAATCTCGACATGTCCGAGAGTTTAATAAACGAATAATCATGATAATTAATTAACACAATAATTAAATCCAACCATGATAGCCGGAAATCCCTGCAAGGTAGAACAACAATATCGAAAATACCGCGAACGTAAACCACGCTCTGATACCAATTGCTGGAATTCGATATCCCGGGCTATTAAAATTGCGGAAACCATAGCCCGATCAAACCCTTCGCCGGAAATCACATGAACGGCGACTCATCCGCCGGAGTCCGACCTTTGGAGACTACGCACCCGAAGGTACGCAGCCCGCCCCCAGCCGAACCCCCGCGAGTCGGGGTTCACATGATCGAAGGATCGATCGCACGCCGGCGATCGATCGGGGAGGGGCTGCCCAGCAGCCCCCGCGGCGAGTCCGGCGACTCGCCGCCGCCTGGAGGTCCCCACCGTCGAGGTGGGGTGGGGTGCGGCTCCAGCCCGCGCCCCGGCGGTCGATCACCGCGATCGACCGCGCGCCCTCGGCCCAGCCGAGGGTCGCCTCCTCCGCGCCCGCCGAACCCTAGGCGGGTCGATCCACGCGGTCCGGTGGCTTCGCCACCACCGCGTGATCTTCCGTCTACTCCGGGTTCGAACTTCGGATCTTGCGTTCTACGGTAATTTCGATAAACCAAAACCGAAATAATATCGAGGGGGTTCTAGATATTATACCTTCGATTCGTTGTTCGGAGAAACGAAATCAAACACCTTTGAATCTTCCCACGTATTCCTTGCACTCCGTTCGAACGTCGGGTGGGCGACGATCTATCGAACTCCTATGGATCTCCTTCAACTCTCTAGAATATCAAGTATGATATTCTTATCTTATGATACGTTATGAATTGTGAAGGCCATGTAGTGCTTTTATAGGCTACGTAGGGGATCTAAAGGAGGTGGAATATTGGGCTTCTAATATTGAAGATTAAATTGAGCCCAATGCTCAAGTCCATTAATCCTTATCAATATTAATTTTATTTATTTTCCACTATATAAATAAAATTGCACTCCCAATATTTACCCATATTATATCGAATAATATTTCTCCGGTAGTATTATTTATTCCGTGTATTTAAGATTTAAATATCCATGAATAAATTTATTTATTGCTCAATAAATTATATTCATCTCTTATATCCGAGACTAGTACCATTCAACCTTAATTATTGTGCGGAACAAATCCACTCATGAGGTTTACACAATAATTCCTTATGAACTCATCTCGGGGATATTATCAACCCTTCCGGGATACACTTTCCCGTCAAGTATTCACGGCATGTCATATATAAAATATAGCGACCCAACTTTAACCGGTAATTAACCCAATAATTAAATCGGTTAATTCCTTTGGAAAATCAAAGTCTCTAATATTAAATATATACACCCGCAATAGTATCGGGGATTGAGAATAAAATACTCTGAGATTTAAATTGATTATCTAAGGCAATCCTAATCAATAAATCTCAAGCGATCCGCCCAATACACCTAAGTGTACAAGTGTGATAAAATAATTAAGATAAATTATTTTCTCCCTCACACAACGACTATACCGATGGATTGGTCCATGTCCATCTAGGTCGTGAGCAACTGTTTGATTAAATACGAGTAACCGATAGTATGATCTTCTGTGTGCCCATGCAACACCATACTAACTACAACGTATAAAATCCAGGACTATATTTTGCATATTTAATTAATGATAATTAAATGCAAATAATTGTTTATTAATTTAATAGATTAAATGCTATGATCGGGAGTTTACCGTTACTTAAATCTAGACATTAAGTACACAACTCCAACAGTAGTCACCAAGATAACTTCAGAGCGGCAACCTAGAGTGCTCATTCACATAGTACTTCTTGGAAGTGCAACTTAAGCACGTGATGAGTATGGGAGTCGGGAGTTTGGAAGAAATGACTAGACCTTAGTACAAGTGGGAGATTGTTGGAGTTGTGTACTTAATGTCTAGATTTAAGTAACGGTAAACTCCCGGTCATAGCATTTAATCTATTTAATTAATAAACAATTGTTTGCATTTAATTATTGATAATTAAATATATGCAAAATATAGTCCTGGATTCTATACGTTGTAGTTAGTATGGTGTGCGGGCCCACACAGAAGATCATACTATCGGTTACTCGTATTTAATCAAACAGTTGCTCACGACCTAGATGGACACGGACCAATCCATCGGTATAGTCGTTGTGTGAGAGAGAAAATATTTTGTCTTAATTATTTTATCACACTTGTACACTTGGTGTATTGGGCGGATCGTTTGAGATTTATCGATTAGGATTGCCGGCGATAATCGATTTAAGTCTCAGAGTATTTTATTCTTAATCCCCGATACTATTGCCGGTGTGTATATTTAATATATGTGACTTTGATTTTCCAAAGGAATTAACCGATTTAATTATTGGGTTAATTACCGGTTAAGTTGGGTCACTATATTTTATATATGGCATGCCGTGAATACTTGACGGGAAAGTGTATACCGTAAGGGTTGATAATATCCCCGAGATGAGTTCATAAGGAATTATTGTGTAAACCTCATGAGTGGATTCGTTCCGCACAATAATTAAGGTTGAATGGTACTAGTCTCGGATTCAAGAGATGAATAAATTAATTAGCAATAAATTAATTTTATTCATGAATATTTAAATCTTAAATACACGGAATAAATAATACTACCGGAGAAATATTATTTGATATAATATGGTTTAATATTGGGAGTGCAATTAATTTATATAGTGGAAAATAAATAAATTAATATTAATGGGAGATTAATAGATTTGGGCTTGAGCTCAATTTAATCATTAATATTGGAAGCCCAATATTCCACCTCCTTTAGATCCCCTACCTAGCCTATAAAAGCACTACATGGTCTTCACTTTTTCATAAGACAAGATTATCATACTTGATATTCTAGAGAGTTGAAGAGGATCCATAAGCTTGGAAGATCGTCGCCCACCCGACGTTCAAGCTAGTGCAAGGAATACGCGGGAAGATCGTAAGGTCATCATCTTAATTTCGTTTCTCCGCACAACGAATCGAAAGGTAAAATCATAAACTCCTTTGTGTGAATTTATGTGAATTAAATTGTAATACATACATGAACACACGATCTGGGAAAACGACGAACTTCGGGGACGGGGATTCGAGATCCCCGGCGAAGGTTCGAAGGACCCTCGGCTGGGAGCCGAGGGGGTGCGGTCGAGCCCTAGGGCTTCGACCGCAAGCTCACACGAGGAGCCCCGGCTGGACGCCGGGGCACGCGATCGACCGCGGGGTCGATCGCCGGGCAAGCCGCGGCTGGGCCGCGGCTGGTGCGCTGGGCGCACCGCCCTCCTCAGCGGTGGCGGTGAGTCGCCGGACTCACCGCCGGGGGCTGTTCCGAACAGCCCCACGGGGATGCACCCCGCATCCCCGTGCGATCGCGAACCCCGCGATGGGGTTCGGCTAGGGTTTAGCCGCGGGTTCATCCCGCGGCGATGCTCTTGTCGAGCCCGGTTCTTCGTGGCGTTCGTGATCGGTTTCCGGGGAGAGGATTTCGGTCGGGTTATTATTTTCCGCAAATTTTAATGGCCCGGGATATCGATTTTCAACATGATTAGGGTTCTCAAAATAAATCCCGTTTTTCCTCTTTTTATTTTTCTTTTGTTAAGATCAAAATTAAAAGAAAATGTGTTTATACATAATTGCCCTCACAGACAATATTCTATTTGACCAATTCGGAGAGTGTCTAGCATAGAAAAGATGAGGTAGTCGGGTATAAAGGTTTTCCGTTCGAGTAGGTAAGTGTAAAAATCACTAAAGGCTGGGTAGGTTTGTGAGACCCGTAATATATTAAAAAGTAATTAAGAATATATTAATAAATTATGGGAAGATTAAATAATAGATTGGGAGTGTGGACTGATGGAGTTGTATATTTAATGTCTAGATTTAAGTAACATCTGAACTCCGTCTAAAGCTTTTATCCTATTTAATAATAAACAATCATTTGCATTTAATGCAAACCATAGTCCTAGATTATACACGTTGTAGTTAGTATGGTGTGCGACGTCACACGGAAGATCATACTATCGGTTACTCGTATATAATCGAACATTTGCTCACGACCTAGATGGACAAGGACCAATCCATCGGTATAGTCGTTGTGTGAGTGAGAAAATAATTTGTCTTAATTATTTTATCATACTTGTACACTTGGTGTATTGGGCGGACCGCTTGAGATTTATCGATTAGGATTACCTTAGATAATCGATTTAAATCTCAGTGTATTTTATTCTTAATCCCCGATACTATTGCGGGTGTGTATATTAATATGTGACTTTGATTTTCCAAAGGAATTGACCGGTTAGTATATTGGATCAATTACCGGTAACGTTGGGTCACTATATTTTATATATGACATGTCGTGAATTCTTGACGGGAAAGCATGTCCTCGAAAGGGTTGATAATGTCCCCGAGATGAGCTCATAAGGATTATCATTTAAACCTTGCAAGTGGATTTGATCCGCATGATAATAAAGTTGAGTGGTACTATTCTCGGAATTAAAAGAGATGAATAAATAATATTAGCAATAAATATAATTTATTCATAGATATTTATATCTTAAACATGTGGAATAAATAATACTACCGGAGAATATTATTAGATATAATATGGTTTAATATTGGGAGTGCAATTATATTTATATAGTGGAAAATAAATATAATTAATAATATTAAGGATTAATAGATTTGAGCTTGGGCTCAATTTAATCAATTATTGGAAGCTCAATATTCCACCTCCTTAAGGTCCCCTACGTAGCCTATAAAAGCACTACATGGTCTTCTCTTTTCTCATATAACTTGAAGATCACAATTCTAGAGAGAGAAAGAAAGAGAAGGAGATCCATGGAGTTCGGAAGATCGTCGCCCACACGACGTTCGAGCTAGTGCAAGGAATACGTGGGAAGATCTCAAGGTCTTCAATTAAGTTCTTCGTTTTACCGAACAACGAGAACGAGGTAAATCGTAAAACTCTCTTTATGATTTAATCGTTTTATTATCGTGAAAATACCGCGAACCAAGATCCAAGGGACGGAGATCCAAACCGAGGATGTGTCGGGCGATGGGGATCGAGGATCCCCGAACCGCCGCGGCTAGGAATCCACGGCGAGAGGTGGATCCCCGTGAGCACGCCGACTGGACGCCCAGCGCCGCTCGCGCGGTGCTGTCTCTGCTCGCGCGTAGAGGCAGCCACTCGCACGGCTGGACCGCCGTTCGCGTGGCGGTGGCTGGCGGCAGCGGGGGCGATCGTAAGCCACGGGTTCGACCGTGGCTGGAGGGCGATCACCCGGGGCGTGGCTGGGGTGCCCAGCGGGCTGCCAAGGGCAGCCCTAGGCGGCTGCCAAGGACAGCCGCGAGCCCCACGCGGGGGCTCGACCGGACAGCCGCGGGCTATCCCCGCGGTTAGGGTTTTGGTTGAGTTCGGCCTTCGTGGTGGTTCGTGGCGGGTTTCCGGCGACTGGGAGTCGATTGGAGTTGTTGTTCCGCAACTTTGACAACTTCGGATATTCGATCTCCAAAGGATTTCGGTCGGAATTAATTATATAATTTATTTAATTAAATTTATTAATTCTGGGATATCGATTTCCAACAATTGGTATCAGAGCGATGGTTTTAGTTCACGGTATTTTTCGATAAATTGTTCTACCTTGTAGGGTTTCCGATTATTATGGCTAGATTTAATTATTGTTAATTAATGTCATAATATTTCTCCTGATTATTAAACTCTCGGTGATGTCGATATTCGTTTATGTGTGGTGAATACTTGTTCTTATTTTTCCGGAAATTGCATGAGGTCGATTTCATGTAGAGAATCGATACCGGATAGCGTATTAATAAATTTGTAATTTATTTTACGTTGGATCGAGGAGGAAACGACGACCAGAAAATTGTGACGGAGGAGACGAGCGAGGGGGCTAGGGCTCCGGATCGACCATGATGGCCGAACCGGGCGAGGCGCGTGTGCGTCCCGGCGTCGACCACCAGTGGTGGTGGTTCGCCGGAGCTGGGCGGTTCCCGGCGGTGGTGGGCGGCGGCGGTCGTGACCCTCGGTTAAGGGCGCAGGGATTCCCCAATCTTCGTGCTCTCCCGGTAAAAGATCTTATTCCTAATTTAATTTAATTTCCTATTTAATTATTCTTATTTTAAGAATTAACCCAATTAATTTTGGATTAGGATTCTTTTATGGAATTTTTAATAGATTGAGAAAATAATTATTTTGGAAGGTTTAGGAGTCCTTAATTAATATTTCCTTATTTAATTATTTATTTATGGAATTTTTAATGGATTAGGAAAATAATTAATTTTGGAAAGTTTTGAAAGTCCTTAAATTAATTTTTCCTTATTTAATTATTCCTTTATGGAATTTTTAATGGATTAGGAAAGGAATTAATTTGGAAGGACTAGGAGTCCTAAATTATTTTATTTCCTTATTTCATTATGGAAATCTTCTAGAATATTCTAAGTGGGTCTTGGATAGGATTCTAGAGATTTAATGGAATAAAAAAGGAAAATAAAAATAATAAAAATATTAATAATATTTAATTTTATTTTTGATTTATTCGATTGACTTAATTTTCGAATTAAGTAACTTTTGGATTTATTAAAAATAAATGGATTTAAATATTGGAATTAATATTCCCGTCACATGGAGCATTCAAGAACGAAGACTAAAGACTAGAAGACGCATACGTTGATGCGATAAAGCCATAATAGTCGGAAAATAATATTCTAGTATTATTTTGATTATGTGATAATGCTATGTGCTTTATTTCATTTATGCATGCTTATGTGTATTTATTTATGCATTAGATAGCGTATCCCTTGTTGTAAAAAGCTAAGTGGGAGAGGGATTGGAAACAATGCCATGGTCTCCATTGCTGTTCTCTTGGTAACTTTTATAAACTTTTGAAGTTTATATAGATAAGTTATTGGAGGAGAATTCTTGTAATTCCTCTTACGAGAAACATTGATTAAGTTTATCAAACAATGCCTAATTTGTCTTTCTGAAACTGATTTCAAGTCGACTCATTCTCACCCCGGGGAGTGGAACGGAGCCAAAGCCACTTGGTCATGTCGAAGACACAATTTAGAGACTTTTGTACCATTTGTATGAATGTATCGATTGTCTGCTCGGCTCCCTCATTCTATGAGAGATAGAGCTGTTCGCATGGTGAATCACTGGTTAGAAACTTTGAGTTTCACTTATGATTCTCCGCGTCTTGATTTACGAGATTAAATGAATCAAGTAATTGGATGTCAATTATAAAAATCTTTTGGTGTAGTAAACGTCCACACAAACGTGGCTTGCTATACTAATGGGATTTTGGATTAATTGATGTAGACAGTTATAGGGAATTGTGAAGGATTGTGAGTTATCGTAAACGTCCACACAAACGTGGCTTGCGGTGACGTAGCGATTCCAAACGATTCGCCTTAGTACTGAGTAATGGTTTACACTTAGGTACGCTTTATAGTATTCTTCCCAACGAAGTAACACTATAATTGATGTACGACCGAAGCAAATCTAATTGCGAAATCATTTGGATAGGTAAACGTCCACACAAACGTGGCTTGCCATATATGATGAGATTTTAGATGCGGTTAGTGGTTTAATGATATTATTTGAGGGAGATAATATCGAAGATTAAATCGATTATTTGTATTATGTGCTTATAGGTTAGAAATGACTTTGCCTCACTATGTGATATACGATAAGGCAATTATACTCAATGACCCTTAGAATGTTGATTGGAATCGAAATCTGGACAATGTCCTAACTGCTGAGGAGTACAAGTATGTACTTCGTGTTCTTTGTCCTCCCGTGTCAAGAAATGGTTTTGAACCTATGAACGGGTAGATGGAAAAGAAGAAACATGATACGGAAATCCAGTGGTCCTAGGTTTGAACCACGAGATGGGGTATGCAAGCCGCAAGGCAAGTGTTTTTTCGTTGCAAGCAGTCTGGGCACTGGAAGTCCGGTTGTCCTCTCATAAAAACAAGAAGTGAACTTTTCCTTAGTCATTGATACATTTTCAAGTGGTAGTATCTACCAGCACCTGGTGTGTGGATACGAAGGCCATTGATAATGTTTTGCATTTCGATGCAAGGGTTCCAGGAAACCCGAAGACTTAGAAAGGAAAAGATCACCATCTACATGGGCAATGCTGCGAAGGTGGCGGCTGTTGCAGTGGGAGAGATTCGTTTACTTTTGAAGTAATGAAAGGATTTTATACATTATCTTTATGTGCTGGATTTAGAAAGAATTTGGATATTCTAGTTCTTCTGATCATTCGATGATTATAAGAAGAATAGATGATAATATCTGTCCTGGCACATTGGTTGACAATTTGTATATGTTAAATCCTGAGTCTACCACGATGCAACAAACCGAAACTAGTAACACATTATCTAACACCAATAAGAGAAAGGAACTTTCTAGGATGAATAAATTATACTTGTGGCATCTTAAGCTAGGTCATATTAATCCAAATGGGATTCAAAGGTTGAACAACTGATGGTTAATCAGTGGTGTTGAAGGAGAGGACCTTCCTACCTATGAATCGATTTTGGATGGTAATAAATGACCAAGTAACCTTTTAAGGATAAAAGCTATAGATCCGGACAAGTGTTGGATTTGATTCACTCTGATGTATGCGGACCTATGTCTTCTCGGACAAGAGGAGGGTACGAGTACTTCATCTTTTGATGATTACTCGAGACATGGATTTAGGTACCTGATGCGCCACAAAAGCAAGTATTTAGACTAGTTCAAGGAGTACAAAGCTCTTGTGGAGAACCTTCATGGTAAATCCATTAAATGTCTACGATTTGATCGTGGAGGCAAATAACTTTCGGGAGAATTCAAGGCATACTGATCAGAGAGTGGGATTAACTCCCAACTGACTACACCATACACTCCTCAGCGGAATGGTATGTCAGAAAGAAGGAAAAGGACTCTTATAGGAATGGTGAATACGATAATGAGTTATTCGGACTTACCTTTATGTTCTAGGGATACATTGGCGCACATCCTAAACTTGGTTCCTTAGAACCTCGTACGGAAATGCGGTTGTTTATAGGATATCCTAGAAGAACTAAAGTTGTGTGTTCTATAGTCCTAAGGACCAGAAGGTCGTTATAAGTTCTAACGCCCGGTTCTTAGAGGAAGACTATGTGATGAACCACATGCCCAAAAAGTGATGTGATACTTGATGGAATGAGAGAGACCGATCGAGACTTAGAACCAGCCGAACCGAGTAGTGTACCACTAGAACCTGCACCTGTTATCACTGTTAATACACCGGAATGCCATCGTAGTGGGAGGGTTGTGAGACAACCGGAAAGATTCGTTATACTGGGTGAGTCTTCGGACTCGGCACCTTGAGTACATGAAATCGATCCCTGGATCTATGATGAGGCAATACAAGATCTAAATGCGCCTTCTTGGATAAGGCGATGAAATCCGAAATAGAATCTAAGGATTCTAATAAAGTCTGGAATCTTGTGGAAACACCGAAAGGCGTGAAGCCAATCGGGTGAATGGGTCTACAAGACAAAGAGAGGATATGACGGGAAGGTCGAAACCTTCAAAGCAAAGATTGTTGTGAAAGGATATACTCAGAAAGATATGGATCAAGTATGAGGAGACCTTTCGCCGGTAGCAATGCTAAAAGTCAATCCAGAATCTCTTAGCATCTTATATGGATTATGAGGTGTGGTAAAATGGTTGTCGAGACAGCTTTCCTATATGGATGTCTTGACGGAACCATTTATGAAATAACCAGATGGATTCATTGCTAAGGGGCGAGAGCATTTAGTGTGCAAGCTCAGTCGATCCATTTATGGATTGAAACAAGCTACAAGATCGTGGAACATGCGATTTGATAATCCGTTGTGGATTTATTCAATGCATGGACGAATCGTGTGTGTATTGGAAACGTGATCGAAACAAAGTGGTTTCTCGTGCTTTATGTAGACGATATTTTCTAATTGGCAACAATGTGAAAATATTATCGGGCATAAAGGGATGGTTGTTCTAGACAATTCGATATGAAGGACTTAGGAGAGGTTGGACATGTTCTTGTGATCAAAGTTATGATAGATCACAAGAGAAGAACATTGTACCTATCCCAAGCTTCACACATAGACACGACTCTGACTCGTGTAACATACAATGATTCCTAGAAAGGTTTTTACCTTTTAGATATGGAATCTATCTATCTAAAGATATGTGTCTTGAGACAAAAAAAGAGATAGAAGAAATGAAAGCAGTTCCCTACGCTTTGGCTATGGAAGCTTAATGTATGTTATGTACGAGACCTGATATCTGCTATGCCGGGAGCATAGTGGCGAGATATCAGAGTAACCCTGGAAAGGAACATATGACTGCTATGATCAGTCGAGCAATTTCCTGTGGGTTACGCAGAT
Organism: Euphrasia confusa; assembly: GCA_954870475.1. Taxonomy (NCBI): domain Eukaryota; kingdom Viridiplantae; phylum Streptophyta; class Magnoliopsida; order Lamiales; family Orobanchaceae; genus Euphrasia; species Euphrasia confusa. The sequence continues at coordinate 16,548,764 of OX940957.1, read as the reverse complement.
TCGGATTTCTAATCGCAGAGGGAAAGTTGAAAGTCGAAGTCAGGCTATGTGTTCACACTAAGAAATGGAGATCTCGAATGGAAGAGTGTAATGCAGTGCATTGCGGACTCTACCACGGAAACCGAATAGGTAGCGGCCTTTGAGGCAGCTAAAGGATCGTTGTGACTCCGGAGATTCCTCCAGGACTTAGACATGGTACCTTGTTTGCCCAATGCTATTGTGACAATAGCGGTGCAGTGACAAACAAAGGAACCACGAGTCCATAGTGTGAGATAACACATAGGGCAAGTACCACCTGATTCGAGATATCGCAAGGCGATATAGTCGTTACCTAGATAACGTCAGGGGACACCCTAGAGTACTCGTTCACTAAGGCCCTACAAGCGAAAGCGTTCAGTAGGCACGTGGATGGTATGGGAGTCAGATGTTTGGGAGACAGCGACTAGACCTTAGTATAAGTGGGAGATTGATGGAGTTGTATACTTAATGTCTAGATTTAAGTAACATCTGAACTCCGTCTAAAGCTTTTATCCTATTTAATAATAAACAATCATTTGCATTTAATGCAAACCATAGTCTTAGATTATACACGTTGTAGATAGTATGGTGTGCGACGTCACACGGAAGATCATACTATCGGTTACTCGTATATAATCGAACAGTTGCTCACGACCTAGATGGACAAGGACCAATCCATCGGTATAGTCGTTGTATGAGTGAGAAAATAATTTGTCTTAATTATTTTATCATACTTGTACACTTGGTGTATTGGGCGGACCGCTTGAGATTTATCGATTAGGATTGCCTTAGATAATCGATTTAAATCTCAGTGTATTTTATTCTTAATCCCCGATACTATTGCGGGTGTGTATATTTAATATATGTGACTTTGATTTTCCAAAGGAATTGACCGGTTAGTATATTGGGTCAATTACCGGTAAAGTTGGGTCACTATATTTTATATATGACATGCCGTGAATTCTTGACGGGAAAGCATGTCCTCGAAAGGGTTGATAATGTCCCCGAGATGAGCTCATAAGGATTATCATGCAAACCTTGCAAGTTGATTTGATCCGCATGAAAATAAAGGTTAATGGTACTATTATCGGAATTAAAAGAGATGAATAAATAATATTAGCAATAAATATAATTTATTCATGGACATTTATATCTTAAACATGTGGAATAAATAATACTACTAGAGAATATTATTTGATATAATATGGTTTAATATTGGGAGTGCAATTATATTTATATAGTGAAAAATAAATATAATTAATATTAGTAAGGATTAATAGATTTGGGCTTGGACTCAATTTAATCAATATTATTGGAAGCCCAATATTCCACCTCCTTAAGGTCCCCTACGTAGCCTATAAAAGCACTACATGGTCTTCTCTTTTCTTATATAACTTGAAGATCACAATTCTAGAGAGAGAGAGAAAGAGAAGGAGATTCATGGAGTTCGGAAGATCGTCGCCCACACGACGTTCGAGCTAGTGCAAGGAATACGTGGGAAGATCTCAAGGTCTTCAATTAAGTTCTTCGTTTTACCGAACAACGAGAACGAGGTAAATCGTAAAACTCTCTTTATGATTTAATCGTTTTATTATCGTGAAAATACCGCGAACCAAGATCCAAGGGACGGAGATCCAAACCGAGGATGTGTCAGGCGATGGGGATCGAGGATCCCCGGACCGCCGCGGCTAGGAATCCACGGCGAGAGGTGGATCCCCATGAGCACGCCGGCTGGACGCCCAGCGCCGCTCGCGCGGTGTTGTCTCCGCTCGCGCGGAGAGGCAGCCGCTCGCACGGCTGGACCGCCGCTCGCGCGGCGGTGGCTGGCGGCAGCGGGGGCGATCGCAAGCCACGGGTTTGACAGTGGCTGGAGGGCGATCACCCGGGGCGTGGCTGGGGTGCCCAGCGGGCTGCCAAGGGCAGCCCTAGGCGGCTGCCAAGGACAGCCGCGAGCCCCACGCGGGGGCTCGACCGGACAGCCGCGGGCTATCCCCGCGGTTAGGGTTTTGGTTGAGTTCGGCCTTCGTGGTGGTTCGTGGCGTGTTTCCGGCGACCGGTAGTCGATTGGAGTTGTTGTTCCGCAACTTTGACAACTCCGGATATTCGATCTCCAAAGGATTTCGGTCGGAATTAATTAGATAATTTATTTAATTAAATTTATTAATTCTGGGATATCGATTTCCAACAATTGGTATCAGAGCGATGGTTTTAGTGTTGGGGATCGTGCATCTATACGCAGCGGAAAACAAAATTTTATTTTATTTTATTGAAAATCCTATTTTCAATATTACATGCATTAATTGATTTAATTCAAATCTATTAAATAAATAATCTACCATTTAATTTATTTATCAAATAATTAAATATTTAATTCATGCATCTCATACTACACAAATTAAATCTAGCGCAATTAAATTTATCATATAAATTAATTACTCTACTAATTAATTACACAAACATGCACACATAATTAATTGCGTCAATTTGACAATTAACATAATCACAATTATATAATTCAAATCAAATTGATTTTAATTAACAATTAAATTAATCTATATTAATTTTATTTGTCAATTATAATCCCAGTACTCAGCGCAAACAATTAACGCAAAACAATTAAATCCAAGTTTAATCGTGAGTACCTTAGGGATTCGTCGGACGAAACGAGGTTCGTTGGAAGTCGCGCGGATGCGACGCGGAGATGCACGCGGGGCGTGCGGGCTGAACACGGGGAGAGCCGGGGTGGCTCTCGGCTGGTCGCGGCGGCGCTCGGGCGCGGGCGGGCTTGGCTCGGTCGTGCTCGGGCGTTGCTCATTTGAACCTCCGGCGTCTCTCGTCAAATCAGGTTTCACCTCGTATAGGTAATCCCACTCGCGTATTGCACTAGAAATACGAGAGGGAGAATACGACGGGAAAAACGGGCCAGAAAAACGGCGCCGGAATCAGATTCCGGCGAGGCGGGCGGCTGCCGGCGGCGGCGCTGGGCGGCGGCGGGCGGCGGCTCCGGGCGGCGGTCCTCCGAGGGAGGCGGCCGAGGGGGGCGGCGAGAGAGGGGAGAGGGAGAGAGGAGATACTAGGGCTAGAGCTCTCTAGGTTTTGGTGTGTTCTTCTTCATGCCTATGGAGCTCCTTTTATAGGTCAAGAAAAGAGCTACTTGGGCTCAAACCCTAATGGATCGGATCCATTAACCCTAGCCGGCCCAATTCATTAGCCGTCATTACGTTTCTCCCAAATTGACAATTAATTCGATCTCCGAAAAATATAACGATTATATTTTCTTTCTCGTTTTAATTTTCTCATCGATATGAGATAATAATAAAAATTTTCAATTTCACAAAATCGGAAAGCCCATTTCAGGGGTACTGCTAAATCGGGAAATTTCTACACCATCGTGTCCGTTTTCTTTAGCTTAGTAATATTTCCAACTCATAATCACAATTATGAATCTCGGATTCAATCATATTGACCTCCGACTATATGTACTTAATTAACAGTTAATTAATACATGATCGTATTCAAGGATCGGTTTACACGAGAATGTGACCCTCAATGGTTCAGGTGTATAACTAGCCGTGGGCTCACAACACATTGTGATTCGAACAACATATTATTCTTATATCAACTACTCCCGAGAGTTTCAGATTAATAATCATATTATTTAATCTCCGAACAATTCGGTGCCCAACGAATCAGTGACGAGCGTCTAGCAACCACGCTTCACTAATTCCCTAGATACAAATGAAGTGCCTGCAAGAACCTTGTAATATAGTTAGCGTACAGAACGATCCCTCCGATTCATATGTCCTTATCAAACTAGAGATATTGGTCAATCGAGATCTCTTGTTGTGTTTGATAACTTTGCGAACGTTCTAGGTTTCGTATAATCCAGTCGTGATTGATCTAGAGAAACACATTTCTCTAATCACCTCACTGTTCAACTCTGGCCAGAGATTCCGGGACTACGAACCACATAGGACATCCATGATCTATATCAAGCGATCAGATCCCCTACTACCATGCACAGACTTCACATCAGATTTCGAACTGCACGAACATTGCCTCCTTTTTCGACTTACTCCCTTTCCAGGGAATCAGAGACACGTTACGATACAGCTAGTCCTCTGATGAAGTCACGGTGATGTCTGGGTCTTAAGGATTAATTGTGTACAACTATATTATGGAATTCTCTACTCGATCAGTGATAACCACTTAGAGATTCCAGGGAGAGGGGGTTCAGTGAACTCATCAACAGTGAGCACTCACTCAAGTATGTCGATGTCCCAACACCGAGGCTCGAGATTAGCCCACATACACTAAGTGCTAGTCTCAAGGGGGAAAGGCCGGGTATCCTTGTTATTGGCGTAACCCATCGACTAGGAACTGAGTTTGACCAGTTACGTTGCGTTAACAGAATTATCTCTCGGTTTCCACAAAACCGAATTCATACAACATGTGTAACTGTACAGGACTATATCTATGATTCAACATGGGGAGTAGATATAGCATATGCCTTAATTAATCATAATTAATAATCTTTCATAATTTCGAAATAAATTGATAATATTTATTAATTAAATAATAAATTAGGTTCGACCACAGCCACAGGTTGGCTTGTTGGTCACCTACTCTATCATTTAGTTCATGGTATTTTTCGATAAATTGTTCTACCTTGTAGGGTTTCCGATTATTATGGCTAGATTTAATTATTGTTAATTAATATCATAATATTTCTCTTGATTATTAAACTCTCGGTGATGTCGATATTCGTTTATGTGTGGTGAATGCTTGTTCTTATTTTTCCGGAAATTGCATTAGGTCGATTTCATGTAGAGAATCGATACCGGATAGCGTATTAATAAATTTGCAATTTATTTTACGTTGGATCGAGGACGAAACGACGACCAGAAAATTGTGACGGAGGAGACGAGCGAAGGGCTAGGGCTCCGGATCGACCATGATGGCCGAACCGGGCGAGGCGCGGGGCTGGGCACGCCCCGGGGCTGCTGGACCGTGGGTCCCGGCGTCGACCACCAGTGGTGGTGGTTCGCCGGAGTTGGGCGGTTCCCGCCGGTGGTGGGCGGCGGCGGTCCTGACCCTCGGTTAAGGGCGCGGGGATTCCCCAATCTTCGTGCTCTCCCGGTAAAAGATCCTATTCCTAATTTAATTTAATTTCCTATTTAATTATTCCTATTTTAAGAATTAATCCAATTAATTTTGGATTAGGATTCTTTTATGGAATTTTTAATAGATTGGGAAAATAATTATTTTGGAAGGTTTAGGAGTCCTTAATTAATATTTTCTTATTTAATTATTCCTTTATGCAATTTTTAATGGATTAGGAAAATAATTAATTTTGGGAAGTTTTGAAAATCCTTAAATTAATTTTTCCTTATTTAATTATTTCTTTATGGAATTTTTAATGGATTGGCAAATGAATTAATTTGGAAGGACTAGGAGTCCTAAATTATTTTATTTCCTTATTTCATTATGGAAATCTTATAGAATATTCCAAGTGGGTTTTGAATAGGATTCTAAAGATTTAATGGAATAGAAAAGGAAAATAAAAATAATAAAAATATTAATAATATTTAATTTTATTTTTGATTTATTCGATTGACTTAATTTTCGAATTAAGTAACTTTTGGATTTATTAAAAATAAATGGATCTAAATATTTGAATTAATATTTCCGTCACATGGAGCATTCAAGAACGAAGACTAAAGACTAGAAGACGCTTACGGGGATGCGATAAAGCCATAATAGTCGGAAAATAATATTCTAGTATTATTTTGATTATGTGATAATACTATGTGCTTTATTTCATGTATGCATGCTTATATGTATTTATTTATGCATTAGATAGCGTATCCCTTGTTGTAAAAAGCTAAGTGGGAGAGGGATTGAAAACAATGCCATGGTCTCCATTGCTGTTCTCTTGGTGACTTTTATAAACTTTTGAAGTTTATATAGATAAGTTATTGGAGGAGAATTCTTGTAATTCCTCTTACGAGAAACATTGATTAAGTTTATTAAACAATGCCTAATTTGTCTTTCTGAAACTGATTTCAAGTCGACTCATTCTCACCCCGGGGAGTGGAACGGAGCCAAAGCCACTTGGTCATGTCGAAGACACAAATTAGAGACTTTCGTACCATTTGTATGAATGGATCGATTGTCTGCTCGGCTCCCTCATTCTATGAGAGATAGGGTTGTTCGCATGGTGAATCACTGGTAAGAAACTTCGAGTTTCACTTATGATTCTCCGCGTCTTGATTTACGAGATTAAATGAATCAAGTAATTGGATGTCAATTATAAAAATCTTTTGGTGTAGTAATCGTCCACACAAACGTGGCTTGCTATACTAATGGGATTTTGGATTAATTGATGTAGACAGTTATAGGGAATTGTGAAGGATTGTGAGTTATCGTAAACGTCCACACAAACATGGCTTGCGGTGACGTAGCGATTCCAAACGATTCGCCTTAGTACTGAGTAATGGTTTACACTTAGGTACGCTTTATAGTATTCTTCCCAATGAAGTAACGCTATAATTGATGTACGACCGAAGCAAATCTAATTGCGAAATCATTTGGATAGGTAAACGTCCACACAAACGTGGCTGGCCATATCTGATGGGATTTTAGATGCGGTTAGTGGTTTAATGATATTATTTGAGGGAGATAATATCGAAGATTAAATCGATTGTTTGTATTATGTGCTTATAGGTTAGAAATGACTTTGCCCCACTATGTGATATACGATAAGGCAATTATACTCAATGACCCTTAGAATGTTGAATGGAATCGAAATCTGGACAATGTCCTAACTGCTGAGGAGTACAAGTATGTACTTCGTGTTCTTTGTCCTCCCGTGTCAAGAAATGGTTTTGAACCTATGAACGGGTAGATGGAAAAGAAGAAACATGATACGGAAATCCAGTGGTCCTAGTTTTTAACCACGAGATGGGGTATGCAAGCCGCAAGGCAAGTGTTTTTTCGTTGCAAGCAGTCTGGGCACTGGAAGTCCGGTTGTCCTCTCATAAAAACAAGAAGTGAACTTTTCCTTAGTCATTGAAACATTTTCAAGTGGTAGTATCTACCAGCACCTGGTGTGTAGATACGAAGGCCATTGATAATGTTTTGCATTTCGATGCAAGGGTTCCAGGAAACCCGGAGACTTAGAAAGGAAAAGATCACCATCTACATGGGCAATGCTGCGAAGGTGGCGGCTGTTGCAGTGGGAGAGATTCGTTTACTTTTGAAGTAATGAAAGGATTTTATACATTATCTTTATGTGCTGGATTTAGAAAGAATTTGGATATTCTAGTTCTTCTGATCATTCGATGATTATAAGAAGAATAGATGATAATATCTGTCCTGACACATTGGTTGACAATTTGTATATGTTAAATCCTGAGTCTACCACGATGCAACAAACCGAAACTAGTAACACATTATCTAACACCAATAAGAGAAAGGAACTTTCTAGGATGAATAAATTATACTTGTGGCATCTTAAGCTAGGTCATATTAATCCAAATGGGATTCAAAGGTTGAACAACTGATGGTTAATCAGTGGTGTTGAAGGAGAGGACCTTCCTACCTATGAATCGATTTTGGATGGTAATAGATGACCAAGTAACCTTTTAAGGATAAAAGCTATAGATCCGGACAAGTGTTGGATTTGATTCACTCTGATGTATGCGGACATATGTCTTCTCGGACAAGAGGAGGGTACGAGTACTTCATCTTTTGATGATTACTCGAGACATGGATTTAGGTACCTGATGCGCCACAAAAGCAAGTATTTTGACTAGTTCAAGGAGTACAAAGCTCTTGTGGAGAACCTTTATGGTAAATCCATTAAATGCCTACGATTTGATCGTGGAGGCAAATACCTGTCTGGAGAATTCAAGGCATACTGATCAGAGAATGGGATTAACTCCCAACTGACTACACCATACACTCCTCAGCGGAATGGTATGTCAGAAAGAAGGAAAAGGACTCTTATAGGAATGGTGAAAACGATAATGAGTTATTCGGACTTACCTTTATGTTCTAGGGATACATTGGCGCACATCCTAAACTTGGTTCCTTAGAACCTCGTACGGAAATGCGGTTGTTTATAGGATATCCTAGAAGAACTAAAGTTGTGTGTTCTATAGTCCTAAGGACCAGAAGGTCGTTATAAGTTCTAACGCCCGGTTCTTAGAGGAAGACTATGTGATGAACCACAAGCCCAAAAAGTGATGTGATACTTGATGGAATGAGAGAGACCGATCGAGACTTAGAACCAGCCGAACCGAGTAGTGTACCACTAGAACCTGCACCTTTTATCACTGTTAATAAACCGGAATGCCGTCGTAGTGGGAGGGTTGTGAGACAACCGGAAAGATTCGTGATACTGGGTGAGTCTTCGGACTCGGCACCTTGAGTACATGAAATCGATCCCTGGATATATGATGAGGCAATACAAGATCTAAATGCGCCTTCTTGGATAAGGCGATGAAATCCGAAATAGAATCTAAGGATTCTAATAAAGTCTGGAATCTTGTAGAAACACCGAAAGGCGTGAAGCCAATCGGGTGAATGGGTCTACAAGACAAAGAGAGGATATGACGGGAAGGTCGAAACCTTCAAAGCAAAGCTTGTTGTGAAAGGATATACTCAGAAAGATAAGGATCAAGTATGAGGAGACCTTTCGCCAGTAGCAATGCTAAAAGTCAATCCAGAATCTCTTAGCATCTTATATGGATTATGAGGTGTGGTAAATGTTGGAGTTGTGTACTTAATGTCTAGATTTAAGTAACGGAAACTCACGATCCATTGCCATTAATCTATTTAATTAAATAAAAAATTATTTGCGTTTAATTATTTATAATTAAATATATGCAAATTATAGTCCTGGATTCTATACGTTGTAGTTAGTATGGTGTGTCGGGCCCTCACGGAAGATCATACTATCGGTTACTCGTATTTAATCGAACAGTTGCTCACGACCTAGATGGACACGGACCAATCCATCGGTATAGTCGTTGTGTGAGAGAGAGAATAATTTATCTTAATTATTTTATCACACTTGTACACTTGGTGTATTGAGCGGATCGTTGAGATTCATCGATTAGGATTGCCGGCGATAATCGATTCGAGTCTCAGTGTATTTTATTCTTAATCCCCGAAACTATTGCGGGTGTGTATATTTAATATAAGTGACTTTGATTTACCAAAGGAACTAACCGATTTAATTATTGGGTTAATTACCGGTTAAGTTGGGTCACTATATTTTATATATGGCATGCCGTGAATACTTGACGGGAAAGTGTATCCCGTAAGGGTTGATAATATCCCCGAGATGAGTTCATAAGGAATTATTATGTAAACCCTGCAGGTGGATTCGTTCCGCATAATAATTAAGGTTGAATGGTACTAGTCTCGGATATAAGAGATGAATAAATTAATTAGCAATAAATTAATTTTATTCATGGATATTTATATCTTAAATACACGGGATGTGGAGCACTGTTCGTACGGTGCGCTCCACAAGGGATGTGGAGTGCTGATTGCGGGTTGGTCCACATGGGATGTGGAGCGATTGTTCAAGGATACTCCACACGGGATGTGGAGCGGCTCCTCTATGCGTGCTGTTCCACATGGGATGTGGAGCACTGCTCCATATGGGATTGGTCCACACGTCCGCCCCAGATGTGGAGCGCTTGCTCCACAGGGTCGGTCCAGCTGTGGAGCGCGGGATTTCGATTGGAGTTGTCGTTCCGCTTTTTGACAACCCTGGATATTCGATGACCAAAGGATTTCGGTCGGAATTAATTAGATAATTTAATTATTTTAAATTTATTAATTCCGGGATATCGATTTCCAACAGTAAAATGGTTGTCGAGACAGCTTTCCTATATGGTAGTCTTGACGGAACCATTTATGAAATAACCAGATGGATTCATTGCTAAGGGGCGAGAGCATTTAGTGTGCAAGCTCATTTGATCCATTTATGGATTGAAACAAGCTACAAGATCGTGGAACATGCGATTTGATAATCCGTTGTGGATTTATTTAATGCATGGACGAATCGTGTGTGTATTGGAAACGTGATCGAAACAAAGTGGTTTCTCGTGCTTTATGTAGACAATATTTTCTAATTGGCAACAATGTGAAAATATTATCGGACATAAAGGGATGGTTGTTCTAGACAATTCGATATGAAGGACTTAGGAGAGGTTGGACATGTTCTTGTGATCAAAGTTATGATAGATCACAAGAGAAGAACATTGTACCTATCCCAAGCTTCATACATAGACACGACTCTGACTCGTGTAACATACAATGATTCCTAGAAAGGTTTTTACCTTTCAGATATGGAATCTATCTATCTAAAGATATGTGTCTTGAGACAAAAAAAGAGATAGAAGAAATGAAAGCAGTTCCCTACGCTTCGGCTATGGAAGCTTAATGTATGTTATGTACGAGACCTGATATCTGCTATGCCGGGAGCATAGTGGCGAGATATCAGAGTAACCCTGAGAAAGGAACATTGGACTGCTATGATCAGTCGAGCAATTTCCTGTAGGTTACGCAGATTCGGATTTCTAATCGCAGAGGGAAAGTTGAAAGTCGAAGTAGGCTATGTGTTCACACTAAGAAATGGAGATCTCGAATGGAAGAGTGTAATGCAGTGCATTGCGGACTCTACCACGGAAACCGAATAGGTAGCGGCCTTTGAGGCAGCTAAAGGATCGGTGTGACTCCGGAGATTCCTCCAGGACATAAACATGGTACCTTGTTTGCCCAATGCTATTGTGACAATAGCGGTGCAGTGACAAACAAAGGAACCACGAGTCCATAGTGTGAGATAACACATAGGGCAAGTACCACCTGATTCGAGATATCGCAAGGCGATATAGTCGTTACCTAGATAACGTCAGGGGACACCCTAGAGTACTCGTTCACTAAGGCCCTACAAGCGAAAGCATTCAGTAGGCACGTGGATGGTATGGGAGTCAGATGTTTGGGAGACAGCGACTAGACCTTAGTATAAGTGGGAGATTGATGGAGTTGTATACTTACTGTCTAGATTTAAGTAACATCTGAACTCCGTCTAAAGCTTTTATCCTATTTAATAATAAACAATCATTTGCATTTAATGCAAACCATAGTCTTAGATTATACACGTTGTAGATAGTATGGTGTGCGACGTCACAAGGAAGATCATACTATCGGTTACTCGTATATAATCGAACAGTTGCTCACGACCTAGATGGACAAGGACCAATCCATCGGTATAGTCGTTGTATGAGTGAGAAAATAATTTGTCTTAATTATTTTATCATACTTGTACACTTGATGTATTGGGCGGACCGCTTGAGATTTATCGATTAGGATTGCCTTAGATAATCGATTTAAATCTCAGTGTATTTTATTCTTAATCCCCGATACTATTGCGGGTGTGTATATTTAATATATGTGACTTTGATTTTCCAAAGGAATTGACCGGTTAGTATATTGGGTCAATTAGCGGTAAAGTTGGGTCACTATATTTTATATATGACATGCCATGAATTCTTGACGGGAAAGCATGTCCTCGAAAGGGTTGATAATGTCCCCGAGATGAGCTCATAAGGATTATCATGTAAACCTTGCAAGTGGATTTGATCCGCATGATAATAAAGTTGAGTGGTACTATTCTCGGAATTAAAAGAGATGAATAAATAATATTAGCAATAAATATAATTTATTCATGGACATTTATATCTTAAACATGTGGAATAAATAATACTACCGGAGAATATTATTTGATATAATATGGTTTAATATTGGGAGTGCAATTATATTTATATAGTGGAAAATAAATATAATTAATAATAGTAAGGATTAATAGATTTGGGCTTGGGCTCAATTTAATCACTATTATTGGAAGCCCAATATTCCACCTCCTTAAGGTCCCCTACGTAGCCTATAAAAGCACTACATGGTCTTCTCTTTTCTCATATAACTTGAAGATCACAATTCTAGAGAGAGAAAGAAAGAGAAGGAGATCCATGGAGTTCGGAAGATCGTCGCCCACACGACGTTCGAGCTAGTGCAAGGAATACGCGGGAAGATCTCAAGGTCTTCAATTAAGTTCTTCGTTTTACCAAACAACGAGAACGAGGTAAATCGTAAAACTCTCTTTATGTGTCGGGCGATGGGGATCGAGGATCCCCGGACCGCCGCGGCTAGGAATCCACGGAGAGAGGTGGATCCCCGTGAGCACGCTGGCTGGACGCCCAGCGCCGCTCGCGCGGTGCTGTCTCCGCTCGCGCGGAGAGGCAGCCGCTCGCACGGCGGTGGCTGGCGACAGCGGGGGCGATCGCAAGCCACGGGTTCGACCGTGGCTGGAGGGCGATCATCCGGGGCGTGGCTGGGGTGCGCAGCGGGCTGCCAAGGGCAGCCCTAGGCGGCTGCCAAGGACAGCCGCGAGCCCCACGCGGGGGCTCGACCGGACAGCCGCGGGCTATCCCCGCGGTTAGGGTTTTGGTTGAGTTCGGCCTTCGTGGTGGTTCGTGGCGGGTTTTCGGCGACCGGTAGTCGATTGGAGTTGTTGTTCTGCAACTTTGACAACTCCGGATATTCGATCTCCAAAGGATTTCGGTCGGAATTAATTAGATAATTTATTTAATTAAATTTATTAATTCCGGGATATCGATTTCCAACATGGACTATTGACTTAGATATATTAGTATCGACTTATTGATTGTGAGAGTATTTTTATATAATTATTCTGATCACGGATTAATTATTATACAATGTTTAAGATAAAGTTTGGTATAATAAGACTTATTGATTGTGAGAGTATTTTTATATAATTATTCTGATCACGGATTAATTATTATACAATGTTTAAAATAAAGTTTGGTATAATAATAATACTATTACACGTTATTAATATCATTTCTATTCTTATTATTAATATTAAGAGGGGAGAATTTTTTTGTTAGTCCCATAAAGTTTGGCTATTTTCGATTTAGTCCTATGTAGTTACACATTTTCAATTTAGTCTCATATAACTTAAAATTTTGTCTGATTTAGTCCTTTTTGGCCGAAAACTTCAATTTTGACCGGTCAACGCATGACGTGGCATCTCGGAACAACAATCGGCACACGCGTCCTCATTTGATTGGTTGCTGTCCAAAATTACAAAAAAAAAAAAAAAAAAAAACCAAATTCCACGTCATTAGTTGATTAATTAATTAATAAAAAAAGAAATTAAAAAATCAATTTCATACAGCTCAACCGGTGGAGGGCTTCGATTTAAACTGAAAGAAGAAAAATTCCTAATCCTAAAACGCATGAACCCTAATTCTCTCTTGTACCCAAAACCAAACAAATTATTGCGATATAAAAACGACAAACACGGATCAGAGCTATTGGAACCCGCATTAGAAAAAGAAACCAAAAGAGATGCGCACGCAAATCACAAAACAAACGCGTAGAAAATCAAACAAAAACATGAAATAAATTTGTGAGAAATCGGAGCAAAAAATCAGACAGGCATCAAACCGCACACCGAGCGAAATCCTTGATCCTGTTCACCCAGGAAGAATAAGACTCCGTCGATGCTGAAGACAAAGGGGAAGGTGGAAGAGCGTGATATGGGTACACGTAAAAATCCATGGATTCATGACCGACGCTTTTTCTTTGTAACAGGGGATAAAGAAAACGAGTATTTGATGTATATATTTATATTCCTAAAACATATGAACCCGGTTAATCCCGTAAAACCTAATAAATTGAATTTTTAATTTCTTTTTATATCAATTAATTAATCAATTAATGACGTGGAATTTGTGTTTTTGTTTTTTTTAAATTTTGGACAACAACCAATCAAATGAGGACGCGTGTATGAGCACATCGCCGATTGTTGTTCCGAGATGCCACGTCATGCGTTGACGGGTCAAAATTGAAGATTCCGACCAAAAAGGACTAAATCAGACATAATTTTGAGCTATATGGGACTAAATTGAAAATGTGTAATTACATGAGACTAAATCGGGAATGACCCAACTTTATGGGACCAACAAAAAAATTCTCCCTATTAAGAGTGTATTAGTATATGGAATGGAATTGAGAATAACGGCTAATGGAGATTAATGTTTATCACAACAAATTTTACCTTTTAAGTGATAGCAACACGTGTACCCTACGTGTACTTTTACAAGTACATATATACTACATACATATTATACAAACAAGAAAATGAGTCCCCAGGGGCATAGCCGAGTGGTAAGGCCTGTGATGGTGTGGGTGAGATATTCCCCGGCGACGCAGGGTTCGAACCTCGGGTGGGACAAATTTTCATTGAAATATTATGAAGGTTTGTCCTGGGGTTTGACCTGTTGGCTCTCTCGCACAGGTGTCTGCTACTCGGGCACATCCCTCGATTTACATCTTACCCGATCGAGGGACCTCCGATCGGGTGGGGGTGGAGTTTCTCGTCTCTCCTCCTTATCAAAAAAAAAACAAGAAAATGAAACTAAAAAGAGAAAAGAGGAAACGAAAATCAGAGAGTGAGATCGAGGGAAAGCGGTAAGAACACACACACACACTTCTAGAAACGCAAGAAAAGAACATTGTAGTTTGATTCACAACTAAGAAAGGCACGAAGGGTAAGCTAGGTTTTTCGATTCTCGATTTTGAAGTTTCGATATTTATAATCTTCGATTTTTTTTATATTGCGTATTGATAGTTATTATTGGTATCGTTGGGTAGCCACGATCGATAGGATCGTTTCGGTATATAATACTAACCTCTTTATAGCCGGATATGGGAGTAATCTGAAGTCGAAGTCGGAAGAAACGCACAGCTCGCGCGAAGACGAAGCTGACTGGTTGATCGTCGATCGACTGTCACTTCGTTGAGCAACGCTTGTTCGTCGCACGACGAGTATTTCGTCGATCGACGAAAACTAGTCGTGCTGCTTTTAGGGGCTGGTTGATTGATTTTAATTTTAAAATCTTGGACTTCAAATACTTGTAACTTTTGAATCGTAGACCCGATTTACTATTATAATATAGTTTTGAAATCCATATAGAATGAACTTTAATAATTGGATGGGGTCTTGAGAGGTTGATTATAATTTTATAAATAATAATAATTAGATAAGTAAAAATTAATAAAAGACTTTAGAGTTTACTATTATAATTAGTAACCTTGTGTATATTATTATTTGATTTAGGACGTGATCCTACGGGTAGTGGTGTGCGCGAGACTCAGGAGGGACGCGAGGGTTAGTCATTTCAGCATATCAGGTGGGTAAAACTTATAACCTAAATATTATGCGTATGATTATTTGATTATATGATATCGATATTAATTGATTTTGTGATATGTGATATATTCTGAATTGACTTATGGATTGGATAATCTGATTTGATTGGGATGAATCATACACTGTGATTATATGTATGTGATATCGAGATATGAGATTGTGTGATACATATTAGGTGATTATATGATATGGTGCGATATGTCATGTGATTGGGCATGATATATCTGATTGAGATTGAGATATGGGTCATCCATAGCACGATTTGTTATGTCATTTCATATGCATAAAAATCCAAGATTGGATCTTGGTACTCTCGTTGGACGGGTATATTGCTATATTTATTTTCCGGATTGGATTCGGATGGCCGTAGTGCCTTATATATAATTCCAGATTGGATCTGGTACCGGATTGGATCCGGAATGGGCCCGGGTGTGTGAGTCATGACATGTATGAGTTGCACATAGATTGCATTGATTGTGGCTTGCATATTTGATTTCTGCTGATGTTGCTATTTGATTTATTGTGATTGATACAGTAAATTGATTGATGATGTAAATTACAGGATTCTGATTCTACTATTGTTGGGGATTGATATATTTTGTAGTACGGATGTGATTACAACCTTGCATGATTTATATTAGTAATTAAATATGTTTGTGTTTATTTGAAATTGTAAATGGTGAGTCGATGCGGCGTACTCACCCCCACACAGATATGTAGTTGTTTTGCAGGTACCTAAGAGATGGAGTCACTGCCAGGTCTGGTCATCCTTAGTCAGTCTCTGGGGTCCTCGGGGAGTTGTAGTATATATGTATGATACACTTTTGTAAATTACTATAAACAATGTTTGTATATTATTATGACATAGTATATTATAATGGTTTGTATTTCATGCCTCGAAGTTAGTGTAAATCTCTAATCAATTAGTTAACATAATTAATACGATAAACCTGATTAATAGGTTATTCGGGGGGTCGGGCGTGACAAGGTTTCTGTAATATTCCCTAATTTTAATACAATATAGTCTTTCATCTCCCCATTTTTCTCCTGTGAAACACTCTCTCGTTCTTTTCCAAAAAAAATTGGATTTATTAATTTAAAAAATAAATTATTAGCTCTATTCATAATTTGATTCTGAAATTTTGAGTTTGCGGCAAATTGAAAGAAAATATATATTCACAAATCATGATGTCTTTACAGTACCATAAAAGAAAAAAAATTAAAACAAAAATTTTAATATCATAAAAAATAAAATAAAAAGTGGATAACCATGATTTTACTAACAAAAGATAAGAAAGAAAATTCATTGATAGAATCTATTTTCTCTCCACAATTTAAAAAAAATTATAGATCTTGAAAGTGTATAAGAAGAGAAGAAAATTTCAGAAATAAAATAAAATAAAATTGGGTTGGAGAAAGAGAGGCCAGAGGAGTTCTCAAGTTACAATTAATGAAAATTAAATATAAAAATGTATAAAAAGGATAAAATATCAGAATGACAATTAAAATGAAGAAAATAAAAAAGCCTAGAATGACAAATATATAAAATTGGAGAGAGTAGTATTTCAGTTGTTGCGATAAATTGTACTCCAATACAATTTACCACAGCTTGATATTTAAGGCTTGCGGAAATAGTACGAATAATATGAACCGCACACACACACTCTTGTTTGTAGCGGAGAAAAGAAAAAAAATAGGACACACGATATTACGAGGTTCGACAACTAATGTCTACTTCCTCGGGCTCACAACACACTCTTTTTATTACTTGGAGAAATGATTACAAGCTACACACACTTGAAACCCAAACAAGCTCGACTTTGTTCTAACTCACGCTTTAGTAATAAACTCTATTGAATTGGAATTATATTTTGATAAACACTTTGATCACCCTTTTATAATTGTCAATCAATGGCATGTTCATTGAACACATCAATGAAACCTTTGGTCCTTCAAATTCACCGGAAGCCAAAGAGTCACTTGCCTCTTCAAATTCATGTATTCAAAAAAGCTAAAGAGTCTTTCAACATTACCTCAACATCAGTGACCTTTTATAAATTAATTCATAGTAGGATTTCGGTTAAAAGAGCGTTTGTAAAATTATCTCATAGTATATATATTATTCAATACAAATTTGTATTTATATCGGATGTTGAATTGAAAAAAATTTGTATTTATCAATTTTTATTTACACATTATATATATATATTTGTGTAGGTATGGGGTACAACAGCTCAGGGGCGGAGCCACTATGGGGCCGGGGGCACTGGGCCCCCTGAAATTTTGAAAAAAAATAGGGGTATTTTAGTAATTTAACATTTATTTTATTTAAATAAAAAAATAAATAATAATGATAATAAATTGTTGAAGTATTGTTGGGCTCTTTATGGTCCATCACTACTAGTGAAAGCTCATTTTTTAAAACTCATTTATTTTTATGTGTATTTATCAATAAAAATAAAAAAAATTGTGATTTTTAACTTTCATTTATTCTATTTTTTTATTCAATTATTTGCAAAGATAATTTAAATTTTCCAAAATTGAATCAATTTATTTGTGATAATTTCTCCAAATTCTCTCTATTTAATTAAAGGTCATTTTTATTCTTTCATAAATTTAAATTTACGTATATAAATTTTGTATGCATATTATTTGTATGATTCTATGTTAGAATACTATTTAAAACATTATATTGTGCATATGAATTAATTAAAAAAAACCTATCACTATCAAATCTTACTATCTCCTTTATAACAATATTTTTACTGGTTTATCAGCACGTATATTAAGAAAAATATTTTGTTTATTTTTTTTTACTTTTTGACCAAAAAAATTGAAAATTTGTGAGTAGAATTGTATTTTCAAGTTATAAAGCAAAGTAATTAGAAGTAAAGTTTGAAAAGTAAGTAAAAAATAGAGATAAAATAGTATTTTAATTGAAAAAGTAAAATAATTAATTTTTTTTTTGACGAATGTGTATAATTAGTTAGAACATACACACAAGAAAAATATTCATATATAGTTAGGACGTAAGTAATATTTGCCAACAAAAGCTTCATTCATTTCCAATGTTTTTCAAATAGTACCAAGTGAAGGTTATTTGTTTTTTTTTTTCAAACTATCTTCATGATATTTGCTATTTTATAATTTACTTTTTTAAAATTACATATTCTAATATTTGAGCCTATCCACAAAAATCCTGGTTTCGTCGCGTACAACTTATTAGTGTCAGGTAAAATTGTACCTTTGGTTTGGGACGATGCTCTCAAGCAATGTTGAATTGAATCAAAAAGGTAAAATAAACGATACCAAAATGAAACTCTGTGGAACAAAATGTACTAATTTTCTGATTTATCCAAAAGAGCAAAACCATTTCACCGTTTGATATTCCTCCGCCCCCTTTCATCTTCTCTGTTTTTGCCCTGACTTTCTCTTTAACGTCGTCTTTGCATTAAAACAAAAACCATGGCCCCACGCCAAATAGTCAAGTACACCGAACACCTAACCCGCACCATAGCCGCCGGGATGTCTGCCCGGACCGTACGGACGTTCGTGACCGACGCCGACGCCACGGACTCCTCCGGCGACGAAGACGACCGCCGCGGCACCTCCTCCCTCAGAATCCAGAGAGTCAAGAGATTCATCAACGAAGTCAGAATCCAGCTTCGCGGAAACGCCGCCGTGAAAGGGGCCGCGAAGGGCCTCCGCCGCCGCCCGCCGCCCGTCAGGAGAGAGAATCCGAAAAACGCGTCGGAGGGGAACGCGAAGAAGTTTCGCGGCGTGCGGCGGAGGCCGTGGGGGAAATGGGCGGCCGAGATTCGAGACCCGCTGCGACGCGTGCGGCTGTGGCTAGGCACCTACGACACGGCGGAGGAGGCCGCGTCGATGTACGACCACGCGGCTGTGCAGCTTTTAGGGCCGGACGCGCTCACCAATTTCTCCGCCCCGCCCGCGGGGTACAACGTCAGGAGCGCAGGGTACAACTCCGGAGACGTGACGTCGCCTAAATCGGTTTTCCGGTTTTTTGGGGCGGCTGAACCCCAACCCGGAGTTGAGCCGAGTTCCGTGTTCTCCGCGCGTGACGACGTCGTATCGGCCGAGGACCATTCGATTTTACCGGCGGGTGATGATTTGTTCGGCGATTTGGGGAACCCGGTACCCGACTTGTTGGATCTCTCGGGAGATGTGTTCGGAACCCAACATTTGAAGGGCTGTGATTGCTTCCTGGTCGGGTCAAACTCTGACCCGGCCGAACCGTGTAAATGGGTAGTGGAAGATCACCACGTTCAAGACTTTGGTGATATTTTCGGGTCGGATCCTCTTTGGTAGAAGAAGTTGATTGTGTAATGGAGTACTAATTTTGTTTTCCAGTCTCAATTTACTACACTTTCACTTTCCTCGTCTCAAAATAAAAAAGTGATACTCCTACTTTCTTAGAAAATTACGAAATACTACAGTAATTTGATAAGTAGTTATTCATGTTCCATTATGTGATATCCAAACTAAATGCTTGCTGTAGCAATATCTTCTGGCTTTGGAAAAGCAGTATCTTTGAACTCAGTTTCGATCGATAATCGATTTCTGTGATTAGCTAAACTAAAACCGAGAATTCTCCATTCAAGCTGCACCCAAACCAAACTCAATGCATAAAGCTGAACTTGTAGCTAGGTTAACCTATGAGCTCAAATCGGGATGACCTCAAGTCAAAACACAAACAGAGCATTGTAGATTCAGCAATTCCACAGTACATGAGCTACCTCAGGAAGTTCTTTTTCAAAAAAAGCTTGTTTCCAATTCACATTTTTGCATTAAAAAATCTACGTATATCTCCTTACACGTATAAAAAATGCAGCATGCATTGACATCATGTTAATGGTTTTAGGCAGCTTCCAAATATTGCTGCAAGCGTACAACCAATAATAGTGAAACTGCAAAGACAAGCTCTACATTTTAGGTAATGAATTAACAATAAACCCACAGCTGTTAAAAATAACTCATTGGGCAGCTCTTCGTATGGAACAAGAATATGTGAGAGTGCTGAAACAAAACCTGGGATAGGCTATTAAAAGCTTGAGCACACAAGTTAATACAGGGGTATACCACCAAACAGACCATCTCTCAACCACACGTAAACATGTCAACAATCCTGAATTTAAGCGATTCAAGTCAAACAAATTCCCAAGTTCTGTACTGATTGTACATAAAATAAATGCTGCCATGTATAAGTCTCTCTTATAGGTTGGGGCCTAATCATTTCCCGGGATATGAGTGAGGTTTGATAATTGATACACGATGAGAAAAAATAACAAACAATTCTAAACCATTTGCATAAGCTTAATACAGCCAGATGAGTTGGCAGCAACAACCATATTCGATTTTCGTCTCCAGCAGACGCTTGAAACAAATTGTCCGTTGTCATCTGCAGATTCCTTACCAGTTATTGGATCAATAGAGCCAAATTTTCTGGCAGTAATTGGCATAGGCAGAGATCTATGGTAGGCATACACCTGCACATACGTACATTTTGAAACGCATAAATTAGGATTGAGAAGCCCAAACTATAGGGGTGGTGTGGAGGAAAACTCAAGGACATTGAAAGTATGACTATAAAGGATAATGTAGTTTTTTAACTTCTAGATTACATCGTATTTCTCTCAATAAGAGAGGTAGCATATAGCACCAAAAAAATAAAAAAGATTACATGCATGCATGTGTATCTTATCATATCACATTTTTTCACCCTGACTCCTTTAGTTTATAATAAGGGGTTATTAGAAAAAATATACCTTATGCTTAATCTCATTACAAAAAGAACTAGATAACTTTCAAAATTACAATTAGTACTTAAGCATGGGGGGTATTTGTAAGGTAAATTGAAATACAA
Source organism: Euphrasia confusa (assembly GCA_954870475.1). Lineage (NCBI taxonomy): Eukaryota > Viridiplantae > Streptophyta > Magnoliopsida > Lamiales > Orobanchaceae > Euphrasia > Euphrasia confusa. The sequence continues at coordinate 16,527,546 of OX940957.1, read as the reverse complement.
ACCACAACGGGGTGAATTTGAAATTTATTATAATAATAATAAATGGGAAATAGCCTCTTAGTTTTAATTTATATGTCAAAAATGTGAGTAGGAAGTGAGGGTAACCTCGTTTGTCTCGGAACCACACGCTATATATCCATCTGCAACTGATAGCCCAACAAAGTTCTGCAGGAGGAAACAAAAAGTCAAAATGTTGGCAAGAAAGTTCATGAAATTGTACAACTAGTAAAAAAAAAAATCCCCTCGCCCCCAGTTGTTGCATGCTCAATCAAAAACCTACCTTCTCGTTAGTATGCCCTCTGAGTGTCAAAACACAAGCATCTCTCGATACAGAATTAGAACTCGTCTTCTTTAGATCCCAAACCTTCAAAGTATTGTCTGTTGATGCAGAAACAATAGTTCCCGCATCCAAGAATTTGGCATAGCTAACTGTTTTCTCATGGCCAGCCAATACGCACCAAGGGGTTGAGACATTTCGGAGATCATAGCAATATGTCTTGTAATCAGCGGAGCTAAAGGACAACAGATGAGTGGAGTGGGGAGAGAACTGCACGCAGCAGACATTTGCATTGTTCCTAATTGAGCATAAACTATTCCTCTGTACACCAAAGGATATGAAATTACAATTTCAGTAGTAGCATAAACCAAGCAAATATACATAAAATAATGATATGATGACAAAAAATGCCCTTTACGTTTGTCTTAATTAATAAAAAAAAATTAACTTTCAAACACACATAAAATACCCCTGATGCTTGATTTCATACTTAGATTCATCCCACCCACTGCAACCACATTCGTAAGCAAAAAATAATATATCAAAAACCCCTTCACATTTATAAGAATATCATGGTTAGCCTCTTAATTTGAACAATTAATCGAGCCTGGCGGGTATTTTGAAATTACCCCAATGATAAAGCATCTTGAAATGTAAATCTTTCATATGTTGTGTTTTATTAGACCACCTAGGTGTGGTTATCTATGAATACGGGTAAAGAAACATAGGATAAATAAATCAGAACAGAAGAGAACTTGAAGCCAAGAAACTCGGTTTAAGAGGGAAGTAAAGAATAAAAGATTTCGGAAACGTTAGACAGGAATTGCAACGCCTTACTTCATTGATGCTCCAAATTTTCACCAAACGATCATCACTGCCACTTGCTAGCTTTGTAGGATCAACTTGGGAGAAATCAACAGACCAAGCCCGTTCACTATGCTCAGCAAATTGAGAAAACTCTTGACCAGTTGATGCATCCCATAGCTACAAACATTTGGGTAAAAGTTTACATCAGCAGGCAAGAGACAAATACCACAAATCAAATTCAAAAATAATTATAATAATAACAATCATCATCCTAATCATAATAATAATAAGAGCCACAATAACAGGAGTTAGCATTAAAAGGATATCAGGTGATAGTACAACAAAAACGAGCATAACATTTGTGCATATATACATATATTACTCTATCACAGTGCAACTGGGTGAATTAAAAATATGTAACAATTTTTAAAGAGTTAGCAAGAGTGTTAGTTCTCTACCTTGAATACATTGCACAAACATAAATAATTTGACATTTTAGACAATTCACATCAGTCATCAGTTACGGAATCTACCTACTGCAGTAACTTCCTTTAACACAAACAATAAGCAAAGAATACACATACCTTGACTATGCCTTCATAATCAGTGGAAGCAAGGTAATTCCTGATATAGCTATTCCAGCAAATGCAACTCAGCTTCGACTTATTCGACATCTCTACAACTGGATAATGAATGTCCACGGAGTCATTAAAGAGACTTTGGAATTCAAAAATCTTGATCTTCTTAGACACCCCTCCTGTGGCTAAATAGTCTTCATCCCGGTCAAAGCTCAAAGAACATATCACATTTGCAGAACTACTAAACTCTCCATTCCTTAATACCCCTCTTACTTCAAATTTATTGTAGCGTGCGTATTTGCATAAACCATCAAAGAAGCCCCCTAAACGATCCACAGTATTGTGTTTATCTTCATTTCCTACGGTGCACCAATTTTGTCGACTTTTTAAGAGCTGTCCATCTCTATGAGTGACAGCATCACTATCAAAAGGCTGAATGGTGGATCTCATAGAAAAGTAAGCATTTTCAAGTTGACTGATATTACTCATCAGCCTTGTTTTTGTATCACTAACAGAGGTTGTCTCTGAAAATGCATCAGATAGAGCCAGGTTTTTTTTGGGTTGTCGTTTTTCGATCTCTTGAATATCAGCTTCTATGCACTGGATTTGTTCCATGAGATTGGACGCGGCCTTTTGTTTTTGCTCGTTTAGCGAAAGTAAGAAATGCATCAACAATTCTGATTCCTCATCTTCTTTCTCAATAAATGACAATTCCTCGACTCCATGTATTTCTAGAACTCCCTTCATAAGTTCGGATTGCAAAATTTCTCTGTTATTCAACAGTAATTAAAGCAATTAGTCACTCGAACTGGCGTGTCACAGAAACCAATCCACAATAAAGCAACCATACTGTGGAGATTTCGTATATCTAAAAAACCAACAGAAAAACTGAACCATTCTTCTGACTATGACATTAAAATATACATGCACGTGTTCAATATGAACTTCAAAAATAAATAAGAACTCTAAATATAATTTATCCTGTTTCGTGTAATATAAGAAACTAAAATCAACTAAATCATGGTTACATCCAGCAAGACTATAGTCCTCTGTAACTTATTTATTCGTCTGATTTTCCAATACACAGTATCGGTGTATTTCATAGTTAAATTATCAACTCATCTTTAGATCTAGAACTGATAAGGTTACAGGAGGTGGGGATTGTGGAGAAAAAAACATGAAGCCGAAATTAGAGATCATAGAAATACCTGGTTGAAGGGCGTAAAGAAGGTTCGGGATGAAGTAACCAAAGGCAAAATCCAGCTTCCTTTGGATTCTCTGAAAGAAAACTAGGTGGGAGAATCCTATGACTTAAATCGTGCATTGCAGCAACATGAGATCTTCCCGATTCAAATGAGACAAGTAACTGGCAGTACAATCCATATTAGTATCAAAAGGACAGAATGACAGTTTAAGTGCTAGGAAGAAGAGACTGTTTCTCAAGTTAAAGCAAATTAATTCACACATAAAAGCATAAAACTGGAAGAGCCAACAGAATTTCAATATTCTTGAAAATAGACAATTTACAATTTCCATTAAACTAATGGAAAATAAAGCTCGGTGCTAAAAGTTCTTCCCCATGTTTTCGGGGGGTCAAGTAGAAAAGATATTAAAATGGTTTGTTTAGTAATGAATGGAATTTAGATCAGTGTTATCAATGGCGGGTTGCAAAAAATTGCAGTAGGCCAAAATCCCGCCTTATATGCCCACAATAGTGCCATATGGCGGCGAAAAATATGCCATCTTTCAGAAATTGTCCGGTGAGGCTGGGATAATAACCGCCACGCCATTCCTCCATAGCACCCCCATTTAACAACACTGACTTGGTTGAAATGAAACATTCAAAATAATCGTGATAAAATTTATTTGCACTGAAATTCATTAGATGATACATATTCTTATCATGACTGTATTATTTTTGCAGTTCTGTCCAGCAGGAGTCTGTCAAATTATTAGGACAACAGAGGAAATAGACACAAGTCACCATTCACAAACCTCAAATAGAAGAACCCCCAAGCAATAGATATTTGATGCAAACGTGCAGACTTTGTCATTGACCAGCTCAGGACTCGTATACCACTTATCTTCCAACATCAAACTCGAAGAGTCCTGGAACGCATGTGTTGAATTAGGCAGATTATGTCCGAACAATTTAATGTGGCTCCTAATCTCAGCTCTGGGATTGTTCTCTGCAACGAAATTATTGCTAGGATCCCTTGTGTCAGCACTACGTGCACTAGCAACGCTTAATGATGCTGACTTAATGCCTGACCTTGAAGAGAACTGAGACCACCTTTGAATAGGCTTCGTGTTTTCACCTGATTTCTGCTTCTTTGCAGAGTGATTGTCGGATAGAAGGTTTCCTTGATGCATCGGCCTCTTTTCATTTCCATTTTGGTAAGTAACATGATCTTTAACAATGTCTGGTGGGATTGTGCGAACAGAAGATCCTAAATATATGATATGGTACGACCCCGACAATTTGAAGCAAGAAGGTTTCAGGCCTAGAAGGGGAACTCCTCGAGAATGTGAAAAATCCACAAGATCAATAACCTGCCGGAATACACGCATCTTTTCAACTTTATTTAACTTCTTAACGCCACTTCCAAGCCATTCCCTCAAATTAATTCCATCTCGGAAACTTGTAGAATGAATTGTATTCAATGGATCAGAAACACCCTCTGAAAGAGACGATACAGGTCCTGCGGTCAAGCATAATGGTGCAACAGTATTTGTTGAACAATCTTGCATTTTATGTATTACTCCTTTATCTCTCAATGTGTTCTTCACAAAAAATTCCGAAAACCCAGATTTAGAAAGCATCTTTGTCCTGATGCCTCCAGAAGGATGTAAAATAACATCGGTATTACTTTTATCATCGTTGTTCAGCAATCTATCCTCTATAGAATTACAATTGTAACTTTCCTGTGGTTGCTTTTCATCTAGTAATTCGGTGAAGAAATGTTTGTCCCCACCTTCCCAGGCACTTGAATTTGCTTGGCCTTTTCCTTTGTGCCCGCCTTGTATTTGATACAGGTTCTGCCACTGGTTTTGCCTATTCGACATTCGCTCTCTATTGTTAGCAGAACCCCCTGTTATCATTTTTTCGCCATCATAATTTCTCAGAGTCAATTCTTCCACCATGACCCCGGCATTATCCAAACAGCGAGGACTGGCACTCGCGTGTTCGGACGAAACAATTCTGTCTTGGTCTTTTGCGTCCAAAATATTCGAATACTGATTTTGATAATCACCAGCATGGGGTGTAACCATTTCATTTAATTGCAGTATGTCATCAGCTATTGATTCATCCATACTGCTGTTTAATCAATCAAATCAATTTTCCCTGCAAATGAAACCCAAAACATTAGGATACAGAGACTATAAATTTGGGCGTCAATTTAATTGAATGCAAGTGATGATGGTGTTGATAACATAAAACGAATGGATAATGCAAACAATGGTAATACGGATAAATGTGTTCTTGGTAAAAAGTCCAAATTAGAATTTTGTATAAGGGTCAAATCATCAAATGGCAATTGCTTCCCCAGCATTATCAAGTGGGGAATAATAAATCAGAGAATTGAGTATTATCATGCGAATTTGGAAATCAGGGGATGTTCAAAGGTATTTTAGTTACAAATTTATGGTCAGATAAAACAAGGAGTACTTTTGTTGGAGGCTGAGACGAATACTTTTCTGAGAATGGACTATATGGAAAATCTCCCTACTAATAAAACGATTCAAACTACGGACTAATATCCCGATCAAAGTTAGACCAACTTTTAATTGTAATTATGGCAATGATTACTTATGATTTGTAGGTTCTGATTTACTTTCTGACTTGTTTCCTCAACTAACAAGATCAGATGCAGAAGGTTCTATTTATTTATGGCCACATGATTAATAAATTCCATGGAACCAAAAAAAAAGAATTGGAACAAATTACACGTTTTTTTATATAATATAAATTTGATGAATATGAAGGCAGCGCAACAAACACTAAAGTGATGGGAGTGTAACTAGTGATCTGTAGCAATCAGTTTTCTCAATAAACAGCGAAATAATGCAAGTGAAAAAACAATGACTGCATGGCATCCGTGACAAATTAAACAAACACCAAAACTAATTGCATAATTTGCATCGACAAAGTTGGAAATCAATTTCATCAACCGAACCTGACGGCGTAAAAACAGTTGAAAGAAACTTGCATAGAGCGATGCCCCTTTCGTAATCTTGGGCCTCAGATCTGTAACAGGAACCTCAATCACCTGTATGAGAGTGATAAGATAAGCCTTTTAGAACTAAAATCGAAGAATCGATCTCAGATTGTATTTTCGGACTACAATCACAACAAATGCATGTTCATTCTGGCACTTGAGAAAAGGGAGTAATGCGACATTTGAAAATATAGTTCTCAAGAAAAATCAGCAAATAGCACTAAAATCTAACAGGAACCCAGAATTTAAAAAATCTCAAATTTCATCCGGCAATTGAAGAACAACTTCATCGTATTCTGGATTTCCCAGAAACTCCACGCATATTTCCGAGAAGATAACAATCGAAACAAAACAATATTCTGAAGTACATATTACAAGTACGAATCGAAACCCAACCTAATCAGCACAAAAATGAAATTGGAGCTAAGAGCAAGGCGTACCTGAACTGTGGTATATGCGAAGAAAATAGCTGAGGAATTGGAGAGAGGGAATGGTGAATAAAGCAAAGAAAGAGGGGCGAATTGTGAGCCACAGCCCTAACAATAAAATAATAATAAAAATAATAATAATAATCAAAGAGATTTGAGAGGTGGTGTTTGGTCGTTGATTGCTTTAGAAGGTAGTGGGAGAGATTTATGTTACTTACCTCAAATGGAAATAATATTTCTGTAACAAAGAAATATCTGTTTCTTAATCTTGACTAGGACGACGACCTGCTCTGATTATTATTCTTTTTTTTTTTTGTTTAATCGAGATTTATGGCTAATTAAGATATTTGATTAGGGCTTTAGTAAGTGTATTGTGAAAATGGGCAGAGTAATATTACCTTCCTTTTTGATATTTTCTTGTTTAGTAGGTCTCAACCTCATTTTATTTTTATTTGTTCATTATACTGTACATCACTTTTATTCATATGAAAATATCATCAAAAATCATTTTTAAGGCAAAATAAGTTTTCTACCTTAAAATCATTCATTTTTAAGAAATCATTATACTATACTGTACAAGATTGATGCAATCTACTCACTAAATTTTAGTTTTCTAAATTTAAAACATTATAAATTAATAAATTTTTTTTGAAATAATAAGAAAATCAGTTTCTACAAACTTATAAAAAAATTATCAAAGTTCCATAATATTTTTTACAAGAATCCTTCATAAATATTAAGTTCATTAAAATTTAAAATTAATAATTCATAGATATTAGAACAATTATATGTATTATGTTAATCTATTAATATTGTTACTTCATTCAAATTAATTTCATTCTTAATTTTTTTAGCTAAAAATCGTTAATTTAATATTTTAATTTCATTTTGAGATTTATATATGCTTAAATTTTTTTATACATTTTTTTAATTTTCATTATAAAGTACATTAATTTTTTTATTGTTGATTTTGCCACGAAACCGAGAAGAGGAAACACGTCGGAAGAAACAGCGACCGCTGGTCTCAAACAGCGGTCGCCGGTGGTCGTCCAGCGATCGCTGAAACGGCGGCAGCGCCCGCCGATCACGACACCTGAAGCTCGAGGCTTCGAGTTTTTTCCGGCGCTCGCTGTTCAGGGAACATCACCCGCTGAAGGGTATTCAGCGACCGCCGTTTTGGAAACGGCGGTCGCCATTTTGCGTCAAATCGACGAAAACGGGACTGCCAAGAATTGGGGGTTTCGGCGACCGCCGATGGATTTTCAGCGCCCGCCAAATTGGACCAGCGACCGCTGGGTTGCAAACAGCGGTCGCCATTTTCTCCAGCGCGAGGAATTTATGGAAAGTCCTATTTTTGGTCCGTTTTGGTTTCCTTCTCCTACAAGGCATACTATGGGCGAGAATTAATGTTTCCATTCATTAATTAGGTCTCTCCCCTATATAAAGAGAGCTTCTCCATAGGCATAAACACACCAATTATAATTCTATAGCTATTGCGTGAGATTTGAGGGTTTAGAGCGTATATCATCCTTGTAATCGTGAAGCAATATTATAGTGAATTGTTCGTCGTTCCTCCCGTGGTTTTTTCCGATTTGGGTTTCCACGTAAATTCTTTGTCTTCTCTATATTTCTTGTTGATTTCTTTTCTTCGGTATTCTTGTTTTCTTCATACTATACATCGTCCGATCGTCAACAAGTGGTATCAGAGCTAAGGATCTATGACGAGCGTGAAGTATGACATACCGATGCTGGATCTCAACACAAGGTAGCAAGAGATCGCCCTCAATGGTATTGACAATATGTCGGTTCACATGGAGCATGACGACCGCGTAACGCTCGATCAGATGGCTATGGCGACCATAGGGCTCCATGTCTCGAACAGTTTGGCGGAGGACATCATGGAGATGAAGACAGCGAAAGAATTGTGGGAGAAGCTTGAAGAGATGTGCATCACCAAGACGGTGTCAAGTAAGCACAATTTGAAGAGGAGTCTATATTTCCTCAAGATGGCGGAGGGATCTTCTATCCCCGCGCACGTAGCGAAGTTCAAGGAGAAAGTCGCCGACCTCGGCAACATTGGCGTGAAGATCGAAGATGATGATCTTGCGTTTTGGCTCCTAATTTCTCTACCCCTGACGCTACTGTCGTGGAGTAGCGCAAAATAATATTTATTGTTCCTAAACTATTCACTAGCACAAGTACTAGTAGCAAGTATAGGGTCGATCCCACGAGGAGGCGATTTAGCTTATAGTTTTCCCGGCTTTGAATGCTCAATTGGGTTGTCACGTTTGAAAAGGTTTTGTTTTGGAGAGCAGTTGGGCACTGCCGAACCGTGGTCACCGTGTTTACTTGACTGAAAATAACAAATAACTTAAACAGAAATAAAACTAGCATGCAACCTAATTAATAGACTGAGCAATTAACAGACTCAAATAAAAAGAAACAAATAAAGACTAAAGTATCCAGGCATTGACTCCCCTGACTTCCCCCTTGACCTATGTGCTGCCGATCATCGGTACGTATATCATTTTGCTAACAGTTTTGTCTTCCAGTTATAGATCCCAAGTATTAACATCCCTATAATGTCACGCATATTAATACCCCGAACCCTCATTCGCTCTTATGTTTAAGTCCTATTAGATCTCTCTCAATAGGTCTCCTGACGTTGACCAATTCGACACTATGTGACCGCATGAGTCTAAGTTGATCAAGTCGCCTTCATCCTCCAAGCAAACCCGGAATGGCCAATAGCATGCCTGGACAGACCCAAGTCATACGACCACATCTCCAGCAACATGTTGTACTTCGCGGACGCCCAGTCTCCCGGTCGCGTTGATCCACGTACTCCTGTGTTAGGCAAGTCGGGGTTCCCACTGGTCACTGTAGGATTGCCCAAGTCCCTAACATGCTTAAGTTACTACCCTGTTGAATCGGGAACAAAACTCAGCTAGTTGCTGTCATCAATAAGCCTCCCGGCATGATCATGTCTTAGGGTTGGTCAGGTTCTGTCTTTGCCCAGATACAAACAGATTAGCTACTTGGCATAATTAAAACAGAAAATAAAATAGAAGAAGTAAAGCGAACTGAACTATGCATTAAAACGGGAAATTGTTCAAAGGGAAATAAACCAAATACAAAATCAAAAGCATAAAAACATAAGGGAAATTGTTTTTGGCCCGAAGGCTTAACAGGAAATAAACGCCGGCGAGTTTGGTTGCTCACGCGGCTGCCGTCGTCTTCGCTGGTCAAGTAGGTCTTCGATCCGTCTTCTTCGCTGCTCATGCGTCGTCCTTTTCTACATCAGTCACTTCTTCTTAAATAGACGGGCTTCAGATGATGAGAGACGTGTGGGGGAAAATACCTCCAAGTGCGGACGAGAGTCCTACTTGGGTTGGAGTTTGAATCTGGCCGCCTTTGAAGACTCCGCAAATCCCAGGACTCCTGGTACACCGACTGCCCAACGTTCCGTCTCCGTCAATGTTAGTGCTTGCCCATGTACTTCCTTCTCTGACTGATTGAGGTAGCGGACCATGTGCGGTACTTGGTCGGCATCAAGTCTTGCTCCACCTGCTGACGTCCTGGTTGCTTGCTCAACTCCGCTGGACCCTTTTCGTCAGTCTGGCTTGCTCAACTAGTGCTCTTGACCATGGAAGGTGATTTCCTTGCCTCTTTCACACAGTGCGCTCCTCTTTTCACTCCTTTACCTGCCCACCTGCAAAACTTGCCCAAGTACCCAAACGTGCCCTCCCAGACACAAATAAAGTAAAAACAAACTAAGGACTCGATTTACTTGACTCTAAAAACCTAAAAATGAGCCAAAAATATGGCTCATCACACGCACACACTTTACTTCGCTTGTCCTCAAGCGTGTACGGTGACTTGCCTGCTCAAGCAGAAAACAAACAGGGGGGTAGAGATAGAAAGAAAATAGAAGACTCAAGGACAGCATGCTTATCAAAATACAGAGAGTTGATCAAGTGAACAGATAGTCAAAATCATAGTCAATGGAATGCATAAAAAACGGTCAAGAGTTTGCAACAGGATTTTGGGATTCTCACTAAGTGTTTCTCTCTATGTAGTGGATGGGTAGTGTTTCGCTCAATGCTGTTTTAAAAGCAGTTCTGCTTTGGGCTTGACCAAGTTCTATCCTGTGACATTTTCAATTGAGTTGGGCAATATCATTAGGGCTTTCTAGGGTGACTGTATAGGCTAGCTTGGGCAATGCCCCGGATTGATCTTAGGTAGGACATGCATTTTACTTAGCAAATTTCCTCCTAGTCTCTTCTCTCTCTTACGGGCCTTAGCACACCCTTTTATTCATAGATCTATATATTTTTTTCTTTTTTCTTTGTTTTTCTATTTTTTTCTCTTTTTTTTTTTTTTTTTTTTTTTTATAGAGAAGACTTTGCCCTGACTTGCTCTTTTTATGAACTTGAGCATATATGCAGGTTGGGTCAGGGCAGTGGGAGTTTTCCCCCAGGTGATCAAGAAATATTGGCTCGGCTCAAGGGGCTAACAAGGGTCTTCTTTTTATTTGTAGTACAGAAAGAAAATGCCTAAATCATTTACTACTCAACTCAATTTTCAAATAATCACAATGGTCAGAACTTGGGCAAGCTTCAGCATTACAAACTTTTTAAACAGCTACTCTCATGAAAGAAATATAACACACAGATGTAGGCTCAAATCCTCTCGGCTTACCTAGTTGCAATTCCATCGTCCCTAATATTTTTCATGCATAGACTATTAATTTTGAAAACTGTTCAAATTGATCAAGGTATTTATCAAGCATGCGACTCGATCAAACTATGGGGTTGCTCTTGCCCTTCCCCCACTCACACACTTTGCCTCTGGCAAAGTGTGCAAACAGTAATAAGTTGGGCAAGCATCCCCCCTGACTCCGACTCCAACGATGTTGGCGCACCTTCCCACATACACACTTTGCCTTGGGCAAAGTGTGCAAATAAAGAGGTCGACCCCATCAGACATGAGCCAGGCAGACTCAAAACCAAATAAAAAATAAAAATAAAAAAACCTAAACTACTAAAAACAAAGGGAGGGTACATTTAGGGTTTGGGTTCAGGTGGGTACCTGAAACCAACGTGGACGAAGTAGGCAAGTACGGCAGCGTGCATCTTTTCCTGCTTCTCTCCAATGCGGTTCTGCTTCTCTTCGAGGACATCCAATTGCTCAAGGATCTCCTCCTTCTGCGACTCGACCCTCACACTCGGTCGACTCACAGGCTCGGTCTTCACTTTCGCCTTGGCTGCCAGTGCCAAGGCCTTCACTTCCTCTGTGCTGGAATTCGATATCCCGGGCCATTAAAATTTGCGGAAAATAATAACCCGACCGAAATCCTCGATCGCCGGAGACCGAACCGTGAACCCCACGTGACCCGAGGCTCGACCGAGCACTGCCACGGGCGAACCCGCGGCACCCAGCCGAGCCCCCACGAGGGCTCGCGATTGCTCCCGTAGCAATCGCTGGGGATGCACGAGGCATCCCCGGGGCTGCTCGTAGCAGCCCCGCAGCGAGTCGATGACTCGCTGCCCAGCGAGGGGTGATCCCCTCGCACGACCGCTGCGGGTAGCCCCGCAGCTCATGCGAGCCCGCTGCGGGTAACCCCGCAGCTCACCCGCGATCGAACCCTAGGGTTCGATCGCCCCCTCGGCTGGAGCCGAGGGCTCTTCGCCTCGATCCCGGCGGGGATCCCTAGACCGCCGGCGGTCCGGTGGTCTACAACCACCGGCGGTCCGGTGGTCTACAACCACCACCGCCCGGTCTATCCCCGTCCTCGGTCTCGTCGTTTCCCGGATCGTATGTTCATGTATGCATCACAATTAAATTGAACATAAAATCACACAAGGAGTTTTATGATCATACCTTTGATTCGTTGTGCGGAGAAACGAAATCAATCGAAGACCTTTGAATCTTCCCACGTATTCCTTGCACTCCGTTCGAACGTCGGGTGGGCGACGATCTATCGAACTCCTATGGATCTCCTTCAACTCTCTAGAATATCAAGTATGATAATTCTTGTCTTTTTCAAGTTATGAATTATGAAGGCCATGTAGTGCTTTTATAGGCTACGTAGGGGATCTAAAGGAGGTGGAATATTGGGCTTCCAATATTGAAGATTAAATTGAGCCCACTGCCCAAGTCCATTAATCCTTATCAATATTAATTAATTTATTTTCCACTATATAAATTAATTGCACTCCCAATATTAAACCATATTATATCAAATAATATTTCTCCGGTAGTATTATTTATTCCGTGTATTTAAGATTTAAATATCCATGAATAAAATTAATTTATTGCTAATTAATTTATTCATCTCTTTAATCCGAGACTAGTACCATTCAACCTTAATTATTGTGCGGAATGAATCCACTCATGAGGTTTACACAATAATTCCTTATGAACTCATCTCGGGGATATTATCAACCCTTCCGGGATACACTGTCCGGTCAATTATTCACGGCATGCCATATATGAAATATAGTGACCCAACTTAACCGGTAATCAACCCAATAATTAAATCGGTTAATTCCTTTGGTAAATCAAAGTCACTTATATTAAATATACACACCCGCAATAATATCGGGGATTAAAAATAAAATACACTGAGACTCGAATCGATTATCGCCGGCAATCCTAATCGATGAATCTCAACGATCCGCTCAATACACCAAGTGTACAAGTGTGATAAAATAATTAAGACAAATTATTTTCTCTCTCACACAACGACTATACCGATGGATTGGTCCGGGTCCATCTAGGTCGTGAGCCACTGTTTGATTAAATACGAGTAACCGATAGTATGATCTTCTGTGTGACGTCGCACACCATACTAACTACAACGTATAGAATCTAGGACTATGATTTGCATATATTTAATTAATAATAATTAAAAGCAAACGACTGTTTATTAATTTAATAGATTAAATGCTATGACCGAGAGTTTACCGTTACTTAAATCTAGACATTAAGTACACAACTCCAACAATCTCCCACTTGTACTAAGGTCTAGTCATTTCCTCCAAACTCCCGGTTCCCATACTCATCACGTGCTTTAAAGTGTACTTCCGAGAAGTACTATGTGAGTGAGCAATCTAGGTTGCCGCTCTGAAGTTATCTTGGTGACTACTACGTCGTCTCCCTTGACGATGATTCGTATCAGGTGGTACTTGCACTATGTGTTATCATCACTTTTGACTTATGAGCTCTTCCAGTTCACTTTGCACCGCTATCCAATAGCCTTTGGTAAACTAAGAGTCATATCCAAGTCAAGAGGTAATTCCGGAACCTAACCAAAACTTCCGCTGCCTCTGAGGCTGCTATTCGGTTATGAGAGAGTCTGAGAAGCGTCCCGCTTATCACTCTTTCACTTCATGGTTCCACCTCTTTCTAAAAGTGAACACATAGCCTGATATCGACTTTCACTGGTCCTTCTCTGATTTTTGGATCTGAGAATCTGTAATCTAAGAAGACTTCGTCTTGCTCTGTAAGCCAGTACTATGAAAGTACTCTTGCAGCATTCGAACATCCCTTATCCAGATTACTTTGATATCCTCCCACTACGCAAACCGCATAGTTGATATCAGGTTCTTGTTTTACAACATTGCATCTATAACGCTTTCCATACTTGAAGTATAGGAAACTGCTTTGTCCTCATCTATCTCCTTCATGTGTTCGAACACATACCCTTTAGATAGATGTATATTCTGTCTCTGAAAGGCAATAACCTTTCTCAGAAGTATGCGTGTTTAAAACAAACCATAATCGTACAAGATATCTAGGAGAAGTACAATGTTCTTATCTCTAGATCATAAGATCTTAAGAACATGCTCTAACTTCTTCTCATTCTTATATCTTGATTTATTTAGACAACCATCATTTTATGTCTGACAATATTTTTACATTGTTGCCAATGACAAAATGTTATCTACATAAAATCTCCGAGAAACACCACCTTGTTTCTATTATGTCTCTAATACACCTTTCGTCTTTGCCTTTTGATGAATCCATCAAATGGACTTTCTCATCAATTCGCAAGTTCCACGATTTATAGCTTTGTTACCATCCATAAATGGATTTACTAAGCTTGTACTCTAAATGATCTAGCCTCTTAACAATAAACCTTTATTGTTATCCAAGAGAGCTCATTTAGATCTAGTACCACCCTTATGCAGAGCTAGGGATCGATTTCATGTCTACTAGATCCAGAGTCCGAACTCCTCTAGTCTTATGAATATCTTTGGTTGTCCAACAACCTCCCACTGCAATGGCGTCCCGGTGTATAACAGTAATAACAATAGGTGCAGTATGTGGTGTACATCTACTCGGTTTGGCTGGTTCCCAGTCTTTTGTCCTTTTTCTCATTTCAAGGTATTATGTCAGTTCAGGCTTTGTGGTTCATCTAATAGTCTTCCTCTATGAACCGGACGAGACGTCCCTCTGGCTCATAGTACTATAGAACACACAACATTTTGTTCATCTAGGATATCCTACAACCATATTGAATATGCCGTTGTTTCCAGGAATATCCATAGAACATAGGTGGTTCCGAACAACTTGTTCTTTTACTATTAGATCTCCATTTCTTGTTTACAACGCACCATTTTTACACGTAAGTGTATGGTGCGGCCCTTTGGGATTGAATCCCAATCTTTGATTATGATATGTGTTACTTAGATAAGTGATGGCCTCCGCGACCGAGTCGCAGGCTCCTAATGGATATACTTTGATGGTTCCCCATAATAGCTTTGTGTCCATAGACTAGTCAAAACACTTTGCTTTTATGGCACATTAAGTATTCTAATCCATCACCGAGTATTCTTGAGAGAATTACTCGTACCTTTCTAATTTACACATATGTCTGCATATCTAATCATTTCCAATACTTGTCTGAATTCTATCCTTTATCTAGAAAGGTTTGCTTAGATGTATTATCCTCCAAATTCAATCCTTAGGTCGGAAGGTCCATTCCTTCAACTATAATTGATCAAATCAATTTCGACCATTTGAATCTTATTTGAAAATACTACTAAGTATAAGAATTCACAAGTATAATGATTAATAAAGAAATATCTAACAAGTAAAACAAGTTATAGAACGGTTCGTTGCATCGTGGTAGACTAAGGATTCATCATTCACATATTGCTATCTAATGTACCAGAATAGATAATCCCATTATTTCTTATCAAAATCATCAAATGATTAAAGAAATAAAATATCCATTAGTAGAAATCCAGAACTAAACGTTCTTTCTAAAATAAAAGGGTACATAATGCAATAATCTTAAAATGAAATCCTATTTAACTACTGAAGTAGATAAATGTCTTCCACCGCAACAGCTGCCTCCTCCACAGCTTTTGCCCGTGTAGACTCGAACTCTTCTTCTCTAAGTCGCCGGGTTTTGTGGAACCCCTGCATTCAAAATGCACATACCGTCAGTGGTTCCATATCTACACACCAGAATTTCTGGTAGATAATACCGCTGACTATGTTTTTACGACTAAAGAAAGATTCGTACCTCTGAGAGGACATTCAGACTTCCAGTGTCCAGACTTGTTGCATCGGAAGCACTTGCCTTTTGGCTTTGCAGCCCCCACTCGTGGTATAGTCTTCTTGACACCACTGGGTTTCCAGGCTTGCTTCCTCCTCTTGCCCCTACCTCCACCAGGCTTAAAGCCTTTGGACTTGGTAGCTACAAGCGCTAGAGACTTGCCCTTCTTGTAGATCCCCTCTGCCGCCTTTAGTTCAGTCAGGAGTTGTGCAAGAGAATAAGATAGTTTACCCATATTATAACTCATGCGAAACTGCTCAAAACTAGGGGTCAGAGACTGGAGTATGATGTCGACTTGCGTCTCAGCATCAATTTGAGCTCCTAGGATCTCAAGCTCATTCAACAGACCCATCATCTTAAGAACGTGCTCCCCTACGGGCGTTCCTTCAGACTGAGTAGTTGTCATGAGGACTCTCATGGCTTCTTGCCTTGCCGCACGATCTTGCTCCCCAAACATCTCCTTGAGGTTAAACATCATATCATAGGCAGTGTCCATCGACTCATGTTGGGTTTGGAGTACATTTGACATGGAAGCCAAAATATAACACCTAGCCATTTCATCAGCCTTTTTCCACTTCCGATATGTCAGTTTTTCCTCATCAGTTGAGGCAGCCGTGGGCTCAGCAGGGCACACTTCATGGAGTACAAACTTGTACTCCTCCGAAGTCAGAACAATGTCTAAATTTCTCTTCCAATCAATATAGTTGGGGCCAGTGAGCTTATGCTCCTTGAGTATCATAGAAAGTGGGTTCATAGCTATTCTCTAAACCTATAAGCACATTTAAACAAACAATCAATTTAATATCCGATATTATCTCCCTCAAATAATATCATTAAATCACTAATCACATCTAAAATCCCATCAGATAAGGCAAGCCATGATAGTGTGGACGTTTACCCATCCAAATGATTTAGCAATTAGATTTGCTTCGGTCGTACATCACTATAGCGTTACTTCGATGGGAAGAATACTATAGAGCGCACCTAAGTGTAAACCATTACTCAGTACTAAGAAGTTTGTTTAAGATTCGCATGTTACCGCAAGCCACGATAGTGTAGACGTTTACGTTAACCTACGTTTCCTTCACTCCCTTCTATAACTGTCTACATCAATTGTTCCAAAATCCCATTCAATGCAGCAAGCCACGATAGTGTGGACGTTTACTACACCAAAAGATTTTTACAATTGACATCCGATTACTTGAAGCATTCGATTTTGTAAATCAAGACGCGGAGAATCATAAGTGAAACTCGAAGTTTCTAACCAGTGATTCACCATGCGAACAACCCTATCTCTCATAAATGAGGGAGCCGAGCAGACAATCGATCCATCTATCAAAGAATGGTACGATTGCCTCTAATTTGTTTCATCCACATGACCAAGTGGCTTTGGCTCCATTCCACTCCCCGGGGTGAGAATGAGTCGAATTGAAGTCAGTTTCAGAAAGACAAATTAGGCATTGTTTGATAAACTTAATCAATGTCTCTTGTAAAAGGAATTACAAGAATTCTCCTCCAATGACACATCTATATGAACTTCGAAAGTCCATAAGAGTCACCAAGAGAACAGTAATGGAGACCATGGGAATGTTTCCATTCCCTCTCCCACTTAGCTTTTTATAACAAAGGGATACGCTATCTAATGCATAATTAAACACATAAGCATGCATACAAGCAATAAAGCACATAGCACATAGTCAAAATAAGCTAGAAAATTATTTTCCGACTATCATGGCTTTATTCCATCTCCGTGTGCGTCTTCTAGTCTTCAGTCTTCGTTCTTGAATGCTCCATGTGACGAGAATATTAATTCCAATATTTAAATCTATTTATTTTTAATAAATCCAAAAGATACTTAATTCGAAAATTAAGTCAATCGAATAAATCAAAAATAAAATTAAATATTATTAATATTTTTATTTATTTATTTTCCCATCTAATTCTATTAAATCTCTAGAATAATCTATCCAAGTAAACTTGGAATATTCTAGAAGACTTCTATAATAGAATAAGGAAATAAAATAAATTAGGACTCTTCTACTTTCCAAGATTAATTAATTTCCACTTCTATGAAAATTCCCATAAAATAGGAATAATCATTTAGGAAATAAATCAATCCTAAATTAACTTTTATTCCTTTCCAATTCTATTAAATCTCTAGGATCCTATTCCAAGTAGAACTCGGAATACTCTAGAAGACTTCCATAATAGAATAAGGAATAAAATTAATTCCAATTAATTCTTTTCCTAATCCATGAGAATTCCCTAAAATAGGAAAACTCAATTAGGAAAACCGAATCAATTAGGTAAGTAGAATCTAGGTAGTATTAGGAGTAGCACGGGTTGGGGATCCCCGCACCACCCCCACCGTCGACCACCACCATCGCCGGGCACCACCGCCGCCGCCCCCTAGCCACGCGCCACCACCACCGGTGGCCGGCGTAGCCGGAAACCCTAGCGGGCAGCCCCTAGGCGTGGGGTCGATCGATCCTCATGGGGATCGATCATGGGGATGATCGACCCCCCCCCCCCCCCCCCCCCCCGGTTTTTCGTCCTCTTCGTCTTCTTCGTCACACGAGTTCTCCGGCGGTCGTCTCGGCATCGATCCAACGTAAATAAATTACAAGAAATAAATTTACAATTCCGGTATCGATTCTATACATGAAATCGACCCTATACACTTTCCGGAAAACATAGAACAATAATAATAAATCTAAATTCGGTCAACCCCCGAATTTTTACTATTACAAGCATTCATCCACACAAAACGAATCTCGACATGTCCGAGAGTTTAATAAACGAACAATCATGGTAAATTAAATAGCAATTAATTAAACGAATAATTAACAATTAATTAAACCATGATAGTCGGAATCCCTGCAAGGTAGAACACAATTGAATACATACATGAACACGAAACCAAACGCTCTGATACCAATTGCTGGAATTCGATATCCCGGGCCATTAAAATTTGCGGAAAATAATAACCCGACCGAAATCCTCGATCGCCGGAGACCGAACCGCGAACCCCACGTGACCCGAGGCTCGACCGAGCACCGCCACGGGCGAACCCGCGGCACCCAGCCGAGCCCCCATGAGGGCTCGCGATTGCTCCCGTAGCAATCGCTGGGGATGCACGAGGCATCCCCGGGGCTGCTCGTAGCAGCCCCGCAGCGAGTCGATGACTCGCTGCCCAGCGAGGGGTGATCCCCTCGCACGACCGCTGCGGGTAGCCCCGCAGCTCATGCGAGCCCGCTGCGGGTAACCCCGCAGCTCACCCGCGATCGAACCCTAGGGTTCGATCGCCCCCTCGGCTGGAGCCGAGGGCTCTTCGCCTCGATCCCGGCGGGGATCCCTAGACCGCCGGCGGTCCGGTGGTCTACAACCACCACCGCCCGGTCTATCCCCGTCCCCGGTCTCGTCGTTTCCCGGATCGTATGTTCATGTATGCATCACAATTAAATTGAACATAAAATCACACAAGGAGTTTTATGATCATACCTTTGATTCGTTGTGCGGAGAAACGAAATCAATCGAAGACCTTTGAATCTTCCCACGTATTCCTTGCACTCCGTTCGAACGTCGGGTGGGCGACGATCTATCGAACTCCTATGGATCTCCTTCAACTCTCTAGAATATCAAGTATGATAATTCTTGTCTTTTTCAAGTTATGAATTATGAAGGCCATGTAGTGCTTTTATAGGCTACGTAGGGGATCTAAAGGAGGTGGAATATTGGGCTTCCAATATTGAAGATTAAATTGAGCCCACTGCCCAAGTCCATTAATCCTTATCAATATTAATTAATTTATTTTCCACTATATAAATTAATTGCACTCCCAATATTAAACCATATTATATCAAATAATATTTCTCCGGTAGTATTATTTATTCCGTGTATTTAAGATTTAAATATCCATGAATAAAATTAATTTATTGCTAATTAATTTATTCATCTCTTTAATCCGAGACTAGTACCATTCAACCTTAATTATTGTGCGGAACGAATCCACTCATGAGGTTTACACAATAATTCCTTATGAACTCATCTCGGGGATATTATCAACCCTTCCGGGATACACTGTCCGGTCAATTATTCACGGCATGCCATATATGAAATATAGTGACCCAACTTAACCGGTAATCAACCCAATAATTAAATCGGTTAATTCCTTTGGTAAATCAAAGTCACTTATATTAAATATACACACCCGCAATAATATCGGGGATTAAGAATAAAATACACTGAGACTCGAATCGATTATCGCCTGCAATCCTAATCGATGAATCTCAACGATCCGCTCAATACACCAAGTGTACAAGTGTGATAAAATAATTAAGATAAATTATTTTCTCTCTCACACAACGACTATACCGATGGATTGGTCCGGGTCCATCTAGGTCGTGAGCCACTGTTTGATTAAATACGAGTAACCGATAGTATGATCTTCTGTGTGACGTCGCACGCCATACTAACTACAACGTATAGAATCTAGGACTATGATTTGCATATATTTAATTAATAATAATTAAAAGCAAACGACTGTTTATTAATTTAATAGATTAAATGCTATGACCGGGAGTTTACCGTTACTTAAATCTAGACATTAAGTACACAACTCCAACACTCTGGGTTTGTGAACACCCACTCCTCTCCATCAATTCTGATATCAGCCATCCTATTCAAACATGCGTGGTCAAACTTCTCCTCGGGCATCATCTCCATCAACTCAAAATCAAGCTTCAACTCCATCCTCTGGGCATAGACTCCTGGAAAATGGGCAAGGGACAACCTCTGTGCTGGCTTGCTCAAGATGTTCTTCAGTTGTGCACACAGGAAAGCTCCAAAGTTGACCTTGATCTTCTTGGTCATGCACCATAGTAGATCAAGTTCGGTCAGGGAGACTGTATTGCTGTTGTCCTTCTTCCCATAAAAGTTGTAGGCCAGGATTCGGTGACAGATGCGCAAGGCGTCGTCCTTGAGCTGGAAGTTTTTGGCCTCCTGTGATTTGAAAATCTTTTCCTTGCTCAAGGCCCTCCAGATCTCGTTCCTCTCCTTCTGCGTGCGCTCTGGTGGCGTGGTCAACCTATCCTTGTACTCTTTCGAAAACTTGTCTTTGAAACTGGCCGCTCCAATGGCCATGTTGATCTCGAAGATGCTTGCCTCGTTATACGATCCCATCAACTTGAATGAAATGCCCAACGGCCCGCCATCCTTGCTCGTTCTCACCTCTAGATCTTCATAGAACTCCTTGAACAACTTCTCAGAGACTTGCCCTGGCCAGGTCAAGAAGTCCTCCTACCCTATAGCTGCAAAATAGCCCTTAACTTGATCAACAATATTCAAATCCTTGAGGGTTTCAAAACATACCGTCTTGGGCACTACAACTGCCCTTTTCTGAATGTTGGATGGGGTAGGTGTTGACTGCTTGCCCTTGCCACGGGTGACTCGGGTCGACGCCGGGGTCTTTTTCTCAGGCGTGTTGGCCGGAATCGACTCCGATTCTTCCTTAATCTCCGTCTCCTCTTCACCGTCTTTTTCATCCTCCTCGCCGCCGGCAGTGGACATATCGTCGGGCTTCTCGTCGGATGACGATTCTATGGTGGCGGGCGGCGTGTTCTCACGGGGCTTCTTGAACTTACCTTTCTCCTCCGCCGTAAACTTCCTTTTCTTCACGACGTCCTCACTCGGCTCAGCGCTGTGGCTCGCCGGATTTGACTCCTCTGATGGCTTTGGGGTCGTGTCGAGGTCGGACAGTTTCGGGGCTTCAATTTCTGACG
Organism: Euphrasia confusa; assembly: GCA_954870475.1. Classification (NCBI taxonomy): domain Eukaryota; kingdom Viridiplantae; phylum Streptophyta; class Magnoliopsida; order Lamiales; family Orobanchaceae; genus Euphrasia; species Euphrasia confusa. The sequence goes on along the minus strand of OX940957.1, from coordinate 16,505,885 downwards.
TCAGTTGGTCTACCAGTATAGTGTTGATGGGGGCTCGGCTCGCCTCGCGCGTTGGGCTCTGTTTGGCCGGCGAAGGGGTGGTTTCTTTCTCCGTGAGTGGTGGTGGTGGTGGTGTTTTTTCCTTCGCGGGCTCAGATGCGGCGGCGGCGGCGGCTTTCGACAATTTTCCTCCGACCATCTTCTTCGAGGGTTGTGATTGAGGGCTTGTGAGATCGATTTTGGTACCGTGAGGGATTTTGTTGAGTTTTGTGTTTTTGGGACGGGTTGATACCATGATTTGCGGGGGTTAGGGTTATGGGGTAGTGGTGGTAATGGGGGAAGTTGAGGAGTTGTGTGGTTTTTGAAGTAGAGGGGTAGTGGTGTAGATGGATTAGGATTTTGAATTTGTTAGGACTCTGCAATTTCAGAGTTGATTGGACTCTTTTGCTGATTCCCGATAATTCCGCAATCATCACAACTGCCCTCCTCTATCCATTGCTCAATCTCCGCACTTGCTCGCTCAAATTTTATGTTTCCTGAAAACAAAGACAGACCAAAACCCTTTCCTGCCCAAGGCTACTCCTTGGCTTGGTGAAATTATTAACAAAATGAAATAAGGGGAAAAGCATAGTATACATACCGAGTTCGCCTTCGGTATTTGCCTCTATTTATTGTCATGGGCCTGACTTATTATTTTTGCTTCACTTGGTCAAGCGGCTGGCTCAGGGGGTATCATCCCCTTGAGGTCCTCATTCCCATAGTAAGCCTTGACTCTCTGCCCATTCACTTTAAAGATCTGATCGTCACCTGGCTTAAATAGCTCAACCGAACCATTTGGGCAAACAGTATGGACTATGAATGGTCCTGCCCATTTGGTCGATAGCTTTTTAGCCTTGAATTTAAACTTGGTTTGGTAAACCAGAACCAGTTGACCAGGCTCGATCTTCTTTTTCTTGATGATTTTGTCGTGGGCTCTCTTTGTCCGCTCCTTGTAATTGACGGCGTTATCATACGCTTCAATCCTTATCTCCTCCAGCTCAGTCAGGTCAAGTTTACGTCCTTCGCTGGCCGCATCCCAGTCGAAATTTACCTTGTTCACTGCCCAATGCGCCTTGTGTTCGATTTCCACGGGCAAGTGGCATGACTTGCCAAACACCATGCGGTAGGGAGAGATCCCTGAAGGTGTTTTGTAGGCGGTTCTGTAGGCCCAAAGTGCATCATCGAGTTTGTCGCTCCAATCTTTACCTTCTGGCTTGACCGTCTTCCTTAAGATGGTTTTGATGATACGATTGGATAGTTCGGCTTGCCCATTGGCCTGGGGGTGATAAGCTGTGGAGATCCTGTGGTGCACTCCATACTTCCTGAGCAACCTTTCAATTATGTAATTGCAAAAGTGTGTACCTTGGTCGCTGATCAATGCGCGGGGTACGCCAAATCTGCTGAATATGTCGCCCTTGAGGAAAGTGGCTACCACTCTCGAATCATTAGTTGCTGTAGCCTTGGCCTCGACCCATTTAGATACATAGTCAACTGCCAAGAGTATGTACTCCTTCCCTCTGGAGTTGGGCAATGGTCCCATAAAGTCGATGCCCCATACGTCGAAGACTTCTACGGGCATGATGGGCATCATGGGCATCTCATCTCTCTTGGTCACGTTGCCCTCTCTCTGGCACTTGTCACAGCTCCTGCACCACTCAAAACAATCTCTCAAGAGAGTTGTCCAATAAAAACCACAGTCAAGTACCTTACTTGCTGTGCGTCGGTGGCCAAAGTGTCCTCCGCAGGCTTGCTCATGGCAGTGCTTCAGAATGTCTGCTTGCTCAACTTCAGGAATGCAACGTCTTAGTACTTGGTCTTCTCCTCTCTTCCACATGTAGGGATCATCCCAAATGTACTTCTTGCTCTCCCGCTTGAGCTTGTTCTTGCCGTAGAGGGTCATGTCTTCTCTTATATCTCCTGTGACTATGTAGTTGGCCAAGTCTGCATACCATGGCTCTTCTGACTTGGTTGAAATCTGGTACAAGTACTCATCTGGAAAATTCTCCGTGATGGGCATGCCTTCTTCTCGCTGGATTATCCTGCTCAAGTGGTCAGCCACTAAATTTTGGTTACCTGACTTGTCTCTGATTTCGATGTCGAACTCTTGTAGCAACAAGATCCATCTTATCAGCCGTGGCTTGGTCTCCTTCTTGGCCATTAAGTATTTCAGCGCGGCATGGTCAGTGTAGACTATGGTTTTGCTCCCGAGCAAGTAAGATCTGAACTTCTCGAATGCAAACACCACAGCTAGTAGATCTTTCTCCGTGGTCGCATAGTTGCATTGAGCAGGGTTCAATGTCTTGGATGCGTAGTAGATTACATGCCGTTCTTTTCCTTTCATCTGCCCAAGTACAGCACCCACGGCGTACCCGCTCGCGTCGCACATCAGCTCAAATGGCATTCCCCATTCTGGTGGCTGGATTATGGGGGCTGATGAGCCATTTTATTTGCTCATCTTAGAGCACTTTTACACCCTTTATTGAGTCAGTTTGAGTCGTTAACGTGTCTGGGAGGGCACAATTAGGTGTTTGGGCAGAGTGTGTGGTGATGCAGGTAACATGTGGCGCACTGGGCAAAAGAGGCAAGGAAATCCCCTTCTTTGGGCAAAGTTCTGGAGCGGTAGTGACAAGCAACAGTTTGACCACATCGGGCAAATGGGTAAGGTCACGAAGCAGAAGAACCAGAATTACCAAGTACCGTGCCTGGTCCGACCATCTGTGAAGGAGAAGAAATACCTGCAGAATTTCAGTTTGGGCAGAAGACGCGGCAGACAGGGGATTCGCTGCGGGCAAGCTGGCAGCATACCAGAATCCCTGGATTCGGGGGATCTGACTTATCCCCAACTCCTTTGACCGCTGACGCCTATTCTTTAGGGAAGGAGAAACAGCCGCGGATTCAAATTCAAATTGAAGTCTTTAAAAGGCGGGGCGCGACGGGCAGCAACGATACAACACATTACGCACCGAGAAATTGGAAGAGCCGCCGGTCCCGTAGTTCGTCGCCGCCGGAGGAGTCGCCGGAGATAGAGATCGGAGCTGTTCGTCCGAGTCTCTTGTTTGTTTTGAGTAGATCCGACCTTCGGGTCGAGAAACAATTTTATGTTCTTATGTTTTTAAGTTTTAATTCCGTACTTTGATTTCTTTCAAAAACGTTTATCGATTTGAAGCTATGATTAATATAGTTTTCTTTTCCTTAATTATTTCGTCTTTTAATTTCTGTATGAGTAGCTAAGTTGTTTTGCATCTGGGCAGGGGCAGATCGAAGGTGAAATTAGGGTTTAGTTAGACCGCGAGGTTGGAGGGGCTGAACTAACCGGTTGGGTGTTTGTTCCCGAGGCAAAGTTGTTTAAGTTTTATTTCTGGGGAGTTTGGGCTAACTAGGACGACCACTAGTGAACCTTTACAAATTGGGATACTGGTGATTGGCAAACCGCATAGATGTACCTTGTAGTATTGTTGCGGGCATAGCACTAGAACTTGCAGGAGATGCGGTCGTATGTTTCGAGCATGCTATTGGCCGAGCGGGTCTGTCTAGAGGGTAATGCGGGTTTGGGCAAACTAGATCCATGTTTGGTCGCATAGTTTATCGAATTGTTCAGATCCAGGGGATTTAGGCATAGTGTTAACTAGCCTTCTCTTTACACAGTAAGGATAGATAAGGGGTGGGGCAACTGTTGGGCGTGACGCAATAGGACCACTTTTGTCTTATGCACCCTATAACTGCTGACAAACCGCTGGTAAAAATCCTTAGTGCCGATGAACGGTAGTTTGCCCTAATGATCCTGAGTGAAGTTGTCTGCCCGGATGCTTTGTTTCCCATTTAAATTCAGTTTTCCCTTTTAGTATTCTGTTAGATCTTAGTGTTTGGTTTGTTTACTTTTAGTTTTATTTATTTGCATGTTAGTTTGGTTAGCCGTAGTAAGTCAAAGTGTTGAAACGATTGCAAAACCGCTGTGCCCACAGCACCCCAAAATCAAATCTTTTTGTGACAACCCCTTGGGCAAAGCCGAGATCACTTACTGTAATTGCCTCCTTGTGGGACCGACCCCACGTACTTGCCATTATCTACGTTTTGTAGTAATAAGAGAACTGGCTAAATATAAATATCATTTTGACAGCTTGTTTGCCCCTAACGACAAGCATACGGGCTCGTCAGGGGCAGTGACTAACCTCTCCTTGAGGTGGTTGAAGGCAGCTTGACAGTCATCATCAAAATTCCAGTCAACCTCATTTTGTAATAGCCTGGTTAGAGGTTGGGCGATCTTGGCAAAGTCTTTCACGAACCTCCTGTAGAACCCAGCGTGCCCAAGGAAGCTCTGACTTGCTTAACGTTCCTTGGGTAGGGCAGCTTTGATATGGTCTCTATTTTGGCTCGGTCGACTTCAATTCCCTTGGCAGAGACTACGTGCCCAAGGACTATCCCTTCTTCAACCATAAAGTGACATTTCTCGTAGTTAAGTACCAAACTTTTTTCCACACATCTGCTGAGGGCCAACTCCAGGTTGTTCAAGCATGTCTCGAACGAGCTGCCATATACAGTGAAGTCATCCATGAAAACTTCTATTCCTTGCTCGAGTAGATCGGCAAAGATGCTCATCATGCATCTCTGGAACGTGCGAGGGGCGTTGCATAGACCAAATAGCATGCGTCGATATGCAAAGGTACCATATGGGCAAGTGAAAGTGGTCTTGTCCTGGTCTTCTGGGGCCACCCAAATTTGCATGTAGCCTGAGTATCCGTCAAGGAAACAGAAATGGGTCTTCCCAGCTAGCCTCTCGAGCATCTCGTCAATGAAGGGTAGGGGAAAATGATCTTTCTTTGTTACCTTGTTCAACTTCCTGTAGTCTATGCACACTCTCCATCCAGTTTGAAGTCGAGTTGCTATCTGCTCCTTTTTCTCGTTCTCGATCACTTGAATTCCTGACTTCTTGGGCACCACATGAACTGGACTTACCCATTTGCTGTCTGAAACAGGGTAGATAATGCCCAAGTTGAGCAGCTTGAGTATCTCCTTGAGCACTACCTCCTTCATAGCGGGGTTCAGTTTTCTCTGTGGATCGCGCACTGGATTTAACTCTTCCTCGAGCAATATGTGGTGTTGGCATATGGTGGGACTGATTCCCCGTATATCTGCTAAGGTCCATCCAATGGCTTTCTTGTACTGGTCAAGGATGTTCCTCAGCCTGCTCTCTTCCTCCTTCTTTAGTTTCGAACTTATGATCACGGGCAATGTATCATTTTGCCCAAGGAACATGTACTTGAGATGTGCAGGGAGTTTCTTCAGTTCTAATTCTGGTGGCTTCTCCAGGGATGGTACCATGATCGTGACTTCATGGGGTGGCAGCTTGCTCATGCCCATGGGGTGATTCTCCAGAGTTCCCAGTTGCTCAACTATCTGTTGAACTTCGAGTTGCTCATCCTCTGCATCTTCTTTGGTCAACCCCCTTTGTATCACCAGATCTACTTTGTCAGAAACTACATATCCTAGGGCTTGCTCCTCGATCAATTCATCAATCTGATCGACATAATGCACTTGCTCGGTATCTTCTGGGTGCTTCATTGACTTGAACAAGTCGAATGTGACCGTTTCTCCTTCAAACTTGCAGGTTAGCTTTCCAGTCTCGCAGTCAATGTGTGTCCTTGCTGTCTTCAAGAATGGTCTGCCCAAGATCATCACTGGCTGCTTGCTTGATCTCCCCATGTCCAGGACATAGAAATCGGCAGGGAAAATGAGCTCCTCCACCTTGACCAATACATCTTCCAGAATTCCCTCGGGGTACACGTTTGATCTGTCTGCCAACTGGATAACTACCCTTGTTGGTTTCATCGGCCCTATACCCAAGTCTTCGTACATTGACTTAGGCATAACATTGATAGATGCTCCCAAGTCGAGCATGGCCTTTTCTATGTTCATGTTGCCAATTATGCAGGGAATATAGAACATTCCAGGGTCTGCACATTTCCTTGGTACATTCCTCTGGAGCACCGCTGAAACATTTTCTCCTACTTCGAACTTGGCGTCATCTTGATATTTTACCTTTTTGGTACACAGCTCCTTGAGGAATTTGGCGCACCTGGGCATGGATTTCAGAATGGTCAACAGAGGCATGTTGATTTCCACCTTTTTAAACATCTGGAACATCTCATTGGTGTCCTCTTTTTCCTTCTTCTTGCTCAATCTGCCTGGAAAAGGAGGGTAGATTTTTAGTGGTGTTCCTGCTTGGGAGGGTACCGCTGTTTCCTTCTGTTTTGGTATCAGCTCAAGTTCTTCTTCTGATTCTTCTTCCCCATTGACTTCTTCAACAGTCCCTTCCACTCGAGATGGTGGAGTGGGTTTTTTGGGCGCTTCAGCCAGGACCTTTCCATTTTTGAGATGGATAGCATTCAGTTGGGCGTTGTTTAGCTCAATTTGGGGAGGTAGACCGCTGGTCTTCTTTTTCATCTCAGTCATTGCCTGGGTCAAGTGCGCCAGTTGGGCATTGATGTTCTGGAATTGCCCGCGCGACTCAAGCATTTGAGCATTTATATTCTGCAGTTGACCTCGAGTCTCAACCTTGTACTTCTCGTTGTCTTGCTTGTACCGGTCATTCTCCTGCTGGGCTTTGATATTCTCATTGACCAAGGTCTGCATCATATCTGCCAAAGTCGGGCCATTGCTCTGGTTCTGCTGGTTGCCCTGATTTTGGTAGTTGTTCCTCTGATGATTGTTCTGGCCGTGGTATTGCTGGCCTTGATTTCCTTGGTTCCCTCCGCCCTGGTAGTTGTTGTTTCCATACCGGTTGTTGTCATGATTTTTCCAGTTGTTCGAGTTGTACGTGTTCCCATTGGGCCTTTGTCCGTTCCCATTGTTCTGCATTATCACCTTGACCTCTTCGTCAAAAAGCTCAGGGCACTCGTCAGTGGCATGGTTACTTTCCTTGCAGATTTGGCATGCCTTGACTCCTCTCTTTAGTCCTGGGTTTTGGTTGAGCACCAGTTGCTCAACTATGTTGCACAGCTTGTCCAATTTGACTTCAGTTGCAGATGGTACGGGCAAGTTATTCCTGGGTAGGTCACTGCCATCCTCCCTTGTTTCTTCGGCCATCTCCTTGAAGATTTTGAATGCTTCGTCGGCCCTCTTGTTTAGAATGGATCCTCCACAAGCTGCGTTGATCCATGTCCTCTCCGTTTCTCTTAGTCCAGAGATGAAGTACTGGACCAAGTCATGGTCAAGGATCTGATGCTGTGGGCACTTGGCCAACATCTGCTTGAACCTGACCCAGTAGTCATGGAAGTTCTCTCCTCCTCCCATCTTGATGCTGTTGATCTTCTTCCTCATCTGCTGGATGCGTGCAGCTGGGAAGTACTTCTCAAGGAACTTCTGCTGAAGCTGACTCCAGGTGGTCACTTCTCCAGCAGGTAGAGTGTAAAGCCACTCTCGGGCACCTTAGGCCAGTGAGAAAGGGAAGGCTAGGAGCCTGATGTATTCCCCTAGCCCTTCACTTGCTCGGATGGTGCCACATGCCAATTCAAAGTCTTGGAGATGTCTCTGGGGATCCTCCAAGGGCATGTCACTGAACTTGGGCAAGATCTGGATGAAACCGTGCTTCATCTCCCAAGTATTGTTTTCAACCGTGGGCAAGGTGATGCCCAGTGGTTTCAGATTCAAGTTCTCTGGGAACATCGTGTCCCTCAACGTCTTGGCTCTCTCTTCTCCCATCCTTGATCGCGTAGGTGACCTGGATGTGTTCGGTGAATCTTCTCTCGCTGTGTCCGAGATCGACTCTCCTGTCTCAGTTATGGTCAACTGAGTTACTTGAGCGGCACGTGCTAATGCTTGCTTTTGTCTTGCTGCTTTTCGATTCTTCCTTGCGGTTCGCTCGATTTCAGAATCAAATAGTAGCCCTGTATCCTTGCTTCCCGATGAGTCAGAATCCTGCATACAAAAATAGGTCAAGCGTTAGCACGGAAAACTATTGGCTTGGAATATTGCCTCCCCGGCAACGGCGCCAATTTTGACGCTACCGTCGTGGAGTAGCGCAAAATAATATTTATTGTTCCTAAACTATTCACTAGCACAAGTACTAGTAGCAAGTATAGGGTCGATCCCACGAGGAGGCGATTTAGCTTATAGTTTTCCCGGCTTTGAATGCTCAATTGGGTTGTCACGTTTGAAAAGGTTTTGTTTTGGAGAGCAGTTGGGCACTGCCGAACCGTGGTCACCGTGTTTACTTGACTGAAAATAACAAATAACTTAAACAGAAATAAAACTAGCATGCAACCTAATTAATAGACTGAGCAATTAACAGACTCAAATAAAAAGAAACAAATAAAGACTAAAGTATCCAGGCATTGACTCCCCTGACTTCCCCCTTGACCTATGTGCTGCCGATCATCGGTACGTATATCATTTTGCTAACAGTTTTGTCTTCCAGTTATAGATCCCAAGTATTAACATCCCTATAATGTCACGCATATTAATACCCCGAACCCTCATTCGCTCTTATGTTTAAGTCCTATTAGATCTCTCTCAATAGGTCTCCTGACGTTGACCAATTCGACACTATGTGACCGCATGAGTCTAAGTTGATCAAGTCGCCTTCATCCTCCAAGCAAACCCGGAATGGCCAATAGCATGCCTGGACAGACCCAAGTCATACGACCACATCTCCAGCAACATGTTGTACTTCGCGGACGCCCAGTCTCCCGGTCGCGTTGATCCACGTACTCCTGTGTTAGGCAAGTCGGGGTTCCCACTGGTCACTGTAGGATTGCCCAAGTCCCTAACATGCTTAAGTTACTACCCTGTTGAATCGGGAACAAAACTCAGCTAGTTGCTGTCATCAATAAGCCTCCCGGCATGATCATGTCTTAGGGTTGGTCAGGTTCTGTCTTTGCCCAGATACAAACAGATTAGCTACTTGACATAATTAAAACAGAAAATAAAATAGAAGAAGTAAAGCGAACTGAACTATGCATTAAAACGGGAAATTGTTCAAAGGGAAATAAACCAAATACAAAATCAAAAGCATAAAAACATAAGGGAAATTGTTTTTGGCCCGAAGGCTTAACAGGAAATAAACGCCGGCGAGTTTGGTTGCTCACGCGGCTGCCGTCGTCTTCGCTGGTCAAGTAGGTCTTCGATCCGTCTTCTTCGCTGCTCATGCGTCGTCCTTTTCTACATCAGTCACTTCTTCTTAAATAGACGGGCTTCAGATGATGAGAGACGTGTGGGGGAAAATACCTCCAAGTGCGGACGAGAGTCCTACTTGGGTTGGAGTTTGAATCTGGCCGCCTTTGAAGACTCCGCAAATCCCAGGACTCCTGGTACACCGACTGCCCAACGTTCCGTCTCCGTCAATGTTAGTGCTTGCCCATGTACTTCCTTCTCTGACTGATTGAGGTAGCGGACCATGTGCGGTACTTGGTCGGCATCAAGTCTTGCTCCACCTGCTGACGTCCTGGTTGCTTGCTCAACTCCGCTGGACCCTTTTCGTCAGTCTGGCTTGCTCAACTAGTGCTCTTGACCATGGAAGGTGATTTCCTTGCCTCTTTCACACAGTGCGCTCCTCTTTTCACTCCTTTACCTGCCCACCTGCAAAACTTGCCCAAGTACCCAAACGTGCCCTCCCAGACACAAATAAAGTAAAAACAAACTAAGGACTCGATTTACTTGACTCTAAAAACCTAAAAATGAGCCAAAAATATGGCTCATCACACGCACACACTTTACTTCGCTTGTCCTCAAGCGTGTACGGTGACTTGCCTGCTCAAGCAGAAAACAAACAGGGGGGTAGAGATAGAAAGAAAATAGAAGACTCAAGGACAGCATGCTTATCAAAATACAGAGAGTTGATCAAGTGAACAGATAGTCAAAATCATAGTCAATGGAATGCATAAAAAACGGTCAAGAGTTTGCAACAGGATTTTGGGATTCTCACTAAGTGTTTCTCTCTATGTAGTGGATGGGTAGTGTTTCGCTCAATGCTGTTTTAAAAGCAGTTCTGCTTTGGGCTTGACCAAGTTCTATCCTGTGACATTTTCAATTGAGTTGGGCAATATCATTAGGGCTTTCTAGGGTGACTGTATAGGCTAGCTTGGGCAATGCCCCGGATTGATCTTAGGTAGGACATGCATTTTACTTAGCAAATTTCCTCCTAGTCTCTTCTCTCTCTTACGGGCCTTAGCACACCCTTTTATTCATAGATCTATATATTTTTTTCTTTTTTCTTTGTTTTTCTATTTTTTTCTCTTTTTTTTTTTTTTTTTTTTTTTTATAGAGAAGACTTTGCCCTGACTTGCTCTTTTTATGAACTTGAGCATATATGCAGGTTGGGTCAGGGCAGTGGGAGTTTTCCCCCAGGTGATCAAGAAATATTGGCTCGGCTCAAGGGGCTAACAAGGGTCTTCTTTTTATTTGTAGTACAGAAAGAAAATGCCTAAATCATTTACTACTCAACTCAATTTTCAAATAATCACAATGGTCAGAACTTGGGCAAGCTTCAGCATTACAAACTTTTTAAACAGCTACTCTCATGAAAGAAATATAACACACAGATGTAGGCTCAAATCCTCTCGGCTTACCTAGTTGCAATTCCATCGTCCCTAATATTTTTCATGCATAGACTATTAATTTTGAAAACTGTTCAAATTGATCAAGGTATTTATCAAGCATGCGACTCGATCAAACTATGGGGTTGCTCTTGCCCTTCCCCCACTCACACACTTTGCCTCTGGCAAAGTGTGCAAACAGTAATAAGTTGGGCAAGCATCCCCCCTGACTCCGACTCCAACGATGTTGGCGCACCTTCCCACATACACACTTTGCCTTGGGCAAAGTGTGCAAATAAAGAGGTCGACCCCATCAGACATGAGCCGGGCAGACTCAAAACCAAATAAAAAATAAAAATAAAAAAACCTAAACTACTAAAAACAAAGGGAGGGTACATTTAGGGTTTGGGTTCAGGTGGGTACCTGAAACCAACGTGGACGAAGTAGGCAAGTAGGGCAGCGTGCATCTTTTCCTGCTTCTCTCCAATGCGGTTCTGCTTCTCTTCGAGGACATCCAATTGCTCAAGGATCTCCTCCTTCTGCGACTCGACCCTCACACTCGGTCGACTCACAGGCTCGGTCTTCACTTTCGCCTTGGCTGCCAGTGCCAAGGCCTTCACTTCCTCTGTGCTGGAATTCGATATCCCGGGCCATTAAAATTTGCGGAAAATAATAACCCGACCGAAATCCTCGATCGCCGGAGACCGAACCGTGAACCCCACGTGACCCGAGGCTCGACCGAGCACCGCCACGGGCGAACCCGCGGCACCCAGCCGAGCCCCCACGAGGGCTCGCGATTGCTCCCGTAGCAATCGCTGGGGATGCACGAGGCATCCCCGGGGCTGCTCGTAGCAGCCCCGCAGCGAGTCGATGACTCGCTGCCCAGCGAGGGGTGATCCCCTCGCACGACCGCTGCGGGTAGCCCCGCAGCTCATGCGAGCCCGCTGCGGGTAACCCCGCAGCTCACCCGCGATCGAACCCTAGGGTTCGATCGCCCCCTCGGCTGGAGCCGAGGGCTCTTCGCCTCGATCCCGGCGGGGATCCCTAGACCGCCGGCGGTCCGGTGGTCTACAACCACCGGCGGTCCGGTGGTCTACAACCACCACCGCCCGGTCTATCCCCGTCCTCGGTCTCGTCGTTTCCCGGATCGTATGTTCATGTATGCATCACAATTAAATTGAACATAAAATCACACAAGGAGTTTTATGATCATACCTTTGATTCGTTGTGCGGAGAAACGAAATCAATCGAAGACCTTTGAATCTTCCCACGTATTCCTTGCACTCCGTTCGAACGTCGGGTGGGCGACGATCTATCGAACTCCTATGGATCTCCTTCAACTCTCTAGAATATCAAGTATGATAATTCTTGTCTTTTTCAAGTTATGAATTATGAAGGCCATGTAGTGCTTTTATAGGCTACGTAGGGGATCTAAAGGAGGTGGAATATTGGGCTTCCAATATTGAAGATTAAATTGAGCCCACTGCCCAAGTCCATTAATCCTTATCAATATTAATTAATTTATTTTCCACTATATAAATTAATTGCACTCCCAATATTAAACCATATTATATCAAATAATATTTCTCCGGTAGTATTATTTATTCCGTGTATTTAAGATTTAAATATCCATGAATAAAATTAATTTATTGCTAATTAATTTATTCATCTCTTTAATCCGAGACTAGTACCATTCAACCTTAATTATTGTGCGGAATGAATCCACTCATGAGGTTTACACAATAATTCCTTATGAACTCATCTCGGGGATATTATCAACCCTTCCGGGATACACTGTCCGGTCAATTATTCACGGCATGCCATATATGAAATATAGTGACCCAACTTAACCGGTAATCAACCCAATAATTAAATCGGTTAATTCCTTTGGTAAATCAAAGTCACTTATATTAAATATACACACCCGCAATAATATCGGGGATTAAAAATAAAATACACTGAGACTCGAATCGATTATCGCCGGCAATCCTAATCGATGAATCTCAACGATCCGCTCAATACACCAAGTGTACAAGTGTGATAAAATAATTAAGACAAATTATTTTCTCTCTCACACAACGACTATACCGATGGATTGGTCCGGGTCCATCTAGGTCGTGAGCCACTGTTTGATTAAATACGAGTAACCGATAGTATGATCTTCTGTGTGACGTCGCACACCATACTAACTACAACGTATAGAATCTAGGACTATGATTTGCATATATTTAATTAATAATAATTAAAAGCAAACGACTGTTTATTAATTTAATAGATTAAATGCTATGACCGAGAGTTTACCGTTACTTAAATCTAGACATTAAGTACACAACTCCAACAATCTCCCACTTGTACTAAGGTCTAGTCATTTCCTCCAAACTCCCGGTTCCCATACTCATCACGTGCTTTAAAGTGTACTTCCGAGAAGTACTATGTGAGTGAGCAATCTAGGTTGCCGCTCTGAAGTTATCTTGGTGACTACTACGTCGTCTCCCTTGACGATGATTCGTATCAGGTGGTACTTGCACTATGTGTTATCATCACTTTTGACTTATGAGCTCTTCCAGTTCACTTTGCACCGCTATCCAATAGCCTTTGGTAAACTAAGAGTCATATCCAAGTCAAGAGGTAATTCCGGAACCTAACCAAAACTTCCGCTGCCTCTGAGGCTGCTATTCGGTTATGAGAGAGTCTGAGAAGCGTCCCGCTTATCACTCTTTCACTTCATGGTTCCACCTCTTTCTAAAAGTGAACACATAGCCTGATATCGACTTTCACTGGTCCTTCTCTGATTTTTGGATCTGAGAATCTGTAATCTAAGAAGACTTCGTCTTGCTCTGTAAGCCAGTACTATGAAAGTACTCTTGCAGCATTCGAACATCCCTTATCCAGATTACTTTGATATCCTCCCACTACGCAAACCGCATAGTTGATATCAGGTTCTTGTTTTACAACATTGCATCTATAACGCTTTCCATACTTGAAGTATAGGAAACTGCTTTGTCCTCATCTATCTCCTTCATGTGTTCGAACACATACCCTTTAGATAGATGTATATTCTGTCTCTGAAAGGCAATAACCTTTCTCAGAAGTATGCGTGTTTAAAACAAACCATAATCGTACAAGATATCTAGGAGAAGTACAATGTTCTTATCTCTAGATCATAAGATCTTAAGAACATGCTCTAACTTCTTCTCATTCTTATATCTTGATTTATTTAGACAACCATCATTTTATGTCTGACAATATTTTTACATTGTTGCCAATGACAAAATGTTATCTACATAAAATCTCCGAGAAACACCACCTTGTTTCTATTATGTCTCTAATACACCTTTCGTCTTTGCCTTTTGATGAATCCATCAAATGGACTTTCTCATCAATTCGCAAGTTCCACGATTTATAGCTTTGTTACCATCCATAAATGGATTTACTAAGCTTGTACTCTAAATGATCTAGCCTCTTAACAATAAACCTTTATTGTTATCCAAGAGAGCTCATTTAGATCTAGTACCACCCTTATGCAGAGCTAGGGATCGATTTCATGTCTACTAGATCCAGAGTCCGAACTCCTCTAGTCTTATGAATATCTTTGGTTGTCCAACAACCTCCCACTGCAATGGCGTCCCGGTGTATAACAGTAATAACAATAGGTGCAGTATGTGGTGTACATCTACTCGGTTTGGCTGGTTCCCAGTCTTTTGTCCTTTTTCTCATTTCAAGGTATTATGTCAGTTCAGGCTTTGTGGTTCATCTAATAGTCTTCCTCTATGAACCGGACGAGACGTCCCTCTGGCTCATAGTACTATAGAACACACAACATTTTGTTCATCTAGGATATCCTACAACCATATTGAATATGCCGTTGTTTCCAGGAATATCCATAGAACATAGGTGGTTCCGAACAACTTGTTCTTTTACTATTAGATCTCCATTTCTTGTTTACAACGCACCATTTTTACACGTAAGTGTATGGTGCGGCCCTTTGGGATTGAATCCCAATCTTTGATTATGCTATGTGTTACTTAGATAAGTGATGGCCTCCGCGACCGAGTCGCAGGCTCCTAATGGATATACTTTGATGGTTCCCCATAATAGCTTTGTGTCCATAGACTAGTCAAAACACTTTGCTTTTATGGCACATTAAGTATTCTAATCCATCACCGAGTATTCTTGAGAGAATTACTCGTACCTTTCTAATTTACACATATGTCTGCATATCTAATCATTTCCAATACTTGTCTGAATTCTATCCTTTATCTAGAAAGGTTTGCTTAGATGTATTATCCTCCAAATTCAATCCTTAGGTCGGAAGGTCCATTCCTTCAACTATAATTGATCAAATCAATTTCGACCATTTGAATCTTATTTGAAAATACTACTAAGTATAAGAATTCACAAGTATAATGATTAATAAAGAAATATCTAACAAGTAAAACAAGTTATAGAACGGTTCGTTGCATCGTGGTAGACTAAGGATTCATCATTCACATATTGCTATCTAATGTACCAGAATAGATAATCCCATTATTTCTTATCAAAATCATCAAATGATTAAAGAAATAAAATATCCATTAGTAGAAATCCAGAACTAAACGTTCTTTCTAAAATAAAAGGGTACATAATGCAATAATCTTAAAATGAAATCCTATTTAACTACTGAAGTAGATAAATGTCTTCCACCGCAACAGCTGCCTCCTCCACAGCTTTTGCCCGTGTAGACTCGAACTCTTCTTCTCTAAGTCGCCGGGTTTTGTGGAACCCCTGCATTCAAAATGCACATACCGTCAGTGGTTCCATATCTACACACCAGAATTTCTGGTAGATAATACCGCTGACTATGTTTTTACGACTAAAGAAAGATTCGTACCTCTGAGAGGACATTCAGACTTCCAGTGTCCAGACTTGTTGCATCGGAAGCACTTGCCTTTTGGCTTTGCAGCCCCCACTCGTGGTATAGTCTTCTTGACACCACTGGGTTTCCAGGCTTGCTTCCTCCTCTTGCCCCTACCTCCACCAGGCTTAAAGCCTTTGGACTTGGTAGCTACAAGCGCTAGAGACTTGCCCTTCTTGTAGATCCCCTCTGCCGCCTTTAGTTCAGTCAGGAGTTGTGCAAGAGAATAAGATAGTTTACCCATATTATAACTCATGCGAAACTGCTCAAAACTAGGGGTCAGAGACTGGAGTATGATGTCGACTTGCGTCTCAGCATCAATTTGAGCTCCTAGGATCTCAAGCTCATTCAACAGACCCATCATCTTAAGAACGTGCTCCCCTACGGGCGTTCCTTCAGACTGAGTAGTTGTCATGAGGACTCTCATGGCTTCTTGCCTTGCCGCACGATCTTGCTCCCCAAACATCTCCTTGAGGTTAAACATCATATCATAGGCAGTGTCCATCGACTCATGTTGGGTTTGGAGTACATTTGACATGGAAGCCAAAATATAACACCTAGCCATTTCATCAGCCTTTTTCCACTTCCGATATGTCAGTTTTTCCTCATCAGTTGAGGCAGCCGTGGGCTCAGCAGGGCACACTTCATGGAGTACAAACTTGTACTCCTCCGAAGTCAGAACAATGTCTAAATTTCTCTTCCAATCAATATAGTTGGGGCCAGTGAGCTTATGCTCCTTGAGTATCATAGAAAGTGGGTTCATAGCTATTCTCTAAACCTATAAGCACATTTAAACAAACAATCAATTTAATATCCGATATTATCTCCCTCAAATAATATCATTAAATCACTAATCACATCTAAAATCCCATCAGATAAGGCAAGCCATGATAGTGTGGACGTTTACCCATCCAAATGATTTAGCAATTAGATTTGCTTCGGTCGTACATCACTATAGCGTTACTTCGATGGGAAGAATACTATAGAGCGCACCTAAGTGTAAACCATTACTCAGTACTAAGAAGTTTGTTTAAGATTCGCATGTTACCGCAAGCCACGATAGTGTAGACGTTTACGTTAACCTACGTTTCCTTCACTCCCTTCTATAACTGTCTACATCAATTGTTCCAAAATCCCATTCAATGCAGCAAGCCACGATAGTGTGGACGTTTACTACACCAAAAGATTTTTACAATTGACATCCGATTACTTGAAGCATTCGATTTTGTAAATCAAGACGCGGAGAATCATAAGTGAAACTCGAAGTTTCTAACCAGTGATTCACCATGCGAACAACCCTATCTCTCATAAATGAGGGAGCCGAGCAGACAATCGATCCATCTATCAAAGAATGGTACGATTGCCTCTAATTTGTGTCATCCACATGACCAAGTGGCTTTGGCTCCATTCCACTCCCCGGGGTGAGAATGAGTCGAATTGAAGTCAGTTTCAGAAAGACAAATTAGGCATTGTTTGATAAACTTAATCAATGTCTCTTGTAAAAGGAATTACAAGAATTCTCCTCCAATGACACATCTATATGAACTTCGAAAGTCCATAAGAGTCACCAAGAGAACAGTAATGGAGACCATGGGAATGTTTCCATTCCCTCTCCCACTTAGCTTTTTATAACAAAGGGATACGCTATCTAATGCATAATTAAACACATAAGCATGCATACAAGCAATAAAGCACATAGCACATAGTCAAAATAAGCTAGAAAATTATTTTCCGACTATCATGGCTTTATTCCATCTCCGTGTGCGTCTTCTAGTCTTCAGTCTTCGTTCTTGAATGCTCCATGTGACGAGAATATTAATTCCAATATTTAAATCTATTTATTTTTAATAAATCCAAAAGATACTTAATTCGAAAATTAAGTCAATCGAATAAATCAAAAATAAAATTAAATATTATTAATATTTTTATTTATTTATTTTCCCATCTAATTCTATTAAATCTCTAGAATAATCTATCCAAGTAAACTTGGAATATTCTAGAAGACTTCTATAATAGAATAAGGAAATAAAATAAATTAGGACTCTTCTACTTTCCAAGATTAATTAATTTCCACTTCTATGAAAATTCCCATAAAATAGGAATAATCATTTAGGAAATAAATCAATCCTAAATTAACTTTTATTCCTTTCCAATTCTATTAAATCTCTAGGATCCTATTCCAAGTAGAACTCGGAATACTCTAGAAGACTTCCATAATAGAATAAGGAATAAAATTAATTCCAATTAATTCTTTTCCTAATCCATGAGAATTCCCTAAAATAGGAAAACTCAATTAGGAAAACCGAATCAATTAGGTAAGTAGAATCTAGGTAGTATTAGGAGTAGCACGGGTTGGGGATCCCCGCACCACCCCCACCGTCGACCACCACCATCGCCGGGCACCACCGCCGCCGCCCCCTAGCCACGCGCCACCACCACCGGTGGCCGGCGTAGCCGGAAACCCTAGCGGCCAGCCCCTAGGCGTGGGGTCGATCGATCCTCATGGGGATCGATCATGGGGATGATCGACCCCCCCCCCCCCCCCCCCCCCCGGTTTTTCGTCCTCTTCGTCTTCTTCGTCACACGAGTTCTCCGGCGGTCGTCTCGGCATCGATCCAACGTAAATAAATTACAAGAAATAAATTTACAATTCCGGTATCGATTCTATACATGAAATCGACCCTATACACTTTCCGGAAAACATAGAACAATGATAATAAATCTAAATTCGGTCAACCCCCGAATTTTTACTATTACAAGCATTCATCCACACAAAACGAATCTCGACATGTCCGAGAGTTTAATAAACGAACAATCATGGTAAATTAAATAGCAATTAATTAAACGAATAATTAACAATTAATTAAACCATGATAGTCGGAATCCCTGCAAGGTAGAACACAATTGAATACATACATGAACACGAAACCAAACGCTCTGATACCAATTGCTGGAATTCGATATCCCGGGCCATTAAAATTTGCGGGGGTTAGGGTTATGGGGTAGTGGTGGTAATGGGGGAAGTTGAGGAGTTGTGTGGTTTTTGAAGTAGAGGGGTAGTGGTGTAGATGGATTAGGATTTTGAATTTGTTAGGACTCTGCAATTTCAGAGTTGATTGGACTCTTTTGCTGATTCCCGATAATTCCGCAATCATCACAACTGCCCTCCTCTATCCATTGCTCAATCTCCGCACTTGCTCGCTCAAATTTTATGTTTCCTGAAAACAAAGACAGACCAAAACCCTTTCCTGCCCAAGGCTACTCCTTGGCTTGGTGAAATTATTAACAAAATGAAATAAGGGGAAAAGCATAGTATACATACCGAGTTCGCCTTCGGTATTTGCCTCTATTTATTGTCATGGGCCTGACTTATTATTTTTGCTTCACTTGGTCAAGCGGCTGGCTCAGGGGGTATCATCCCCTTGAGGTCCTCATTCCCATAGTAAGCCTTGACTCTCTGCCCATTCACTTTAAAGATCTGATCGTCACCTGGCTTAAATAGCTCAACCGAACCATTTGGGCAAACAGTATGGACTATGAATGGTCCTGCCCATTTGGTCGATAGCTTTTTAGCCTTGAATTTAAACTTGGTTTGGTAAACCAGAACCAGTTGACCAGGCTCGATCTTCTTTTTCTTGATGATTTTGTCGTGGGCTCTCTTTGTCCGCTCCTTGTAATTGACGGCGTTATCATACGCTTCAATCCTTATCTCCTCCAGCTCAGTCAGGTCAAGTTTACGTCCTTCGCTGGCCGCATCCCAGTCGAAATTTACCTTGTTCACTGCCCAATGCGCCTTGTGTTCGATTTCCACGGGCAAGTGGCATGACTTGCCAAACACCATGCGGTAGGGAGAGATCCCTGAAGGTGTTTTGTAGGCGGTTCTGTAGGCCCAAAGTGCATCATCGAGTTTGTCGCTCCAATCTTTACCTTCTGGCTTGACCGTCTTCCTTAAGATGGTTTTGATGATACGATTGGATAGTTCGGCTTGCCCATTGGCCTGGGGGTGATAAGCTGTGGAGATCCTGTGGTGCACTCCATACTTCCTGAGCAACCTTTCAATTATGTAATTGCAAAAGTGTGTACCTTGGTCGCTGATCAATGCGCGGGGTACGCCAAATCTGCTGAATATGTCGCCCTTGAGGAAAGTGTCTACCACTCTCGAATCATTAGTTGCTGTAGCCTTGGCCTCGACCCATTTAGATACATAGTCAACTGCCAAGAGTATGTACTCCTTCCCTCTGGAGTTGGGCAATGGTCCCATAAAGTCGATGCCCCATACGTCGAAGACTTCTACGGGCATGATGGGCATCATGGGCATCTCATCTCTCTTGGTCACGTTGCCCTCTCTCTGGCACTTGTCACAGCTCCTGCACCACTCAAAACAATCTCTCAAGAGAGTTGTCCAATAAAAACCACAGTCAAGTACCTTCCTTGCTGTGCGTCGGTGGCCAAAGTGTCCTCCGCAGGCTTGCTCATGGCAGTGCTTCAGAATGTCTGCTTGCTCAACTTCAGGAATGCAACGTCTTAGTACTTGGTCTTCTCCTCTCTTCCACATGTAGGGATCATCCCAAATGTACTTCTTGCTCTCCCGCTTGAGCTTGTTCTTGCCGTAGAGGGTCATGTCTTCTCTTATATCTCCTGTGACTATGTAGTTGGCCAAGTCTGCATACCATGGCTCTTCTGACTTGGTTGAAATCTGGTACAAGTACTCATCTGGAAAATTCTCCGTGATGGGCATGCCTTCTTCTCGCTGGATTATCCTGCTCAAGTGGTCAGCCACTAAATTTTGGTTACCTGACTTGTCTCTGATTTCGATGTCGAACTCTTGTAGCAACAAGATCCATCTTATCAGCCGTGGCTTGGTCTCCTTCTTGGCCATTAAGTATTTCAGCGCGGCATGGTCAGTGTAGACTATGGTTTTGCTCCCGAGCAAGTAAGATCTGAACTTCTCGAATGCAAACACCACAGCTAGTAGATCTTTCTCCGTGGTCGCATAGTTGCATTGAGCAGGGTTCAATGTCTTGGATGCATAGTAGATTACATGCCGTTCTTTTCCTTTCATCTGCCCAAGTACAGCACCCACGGCGTACCCGCTCGCGTCGCACATCAGCTCAAATGGCATTCCCCATTCTGGTGGCTGGATTATGGGGGCTGATGAGCCATTTTATTTGCTCATCTTAGAGCACTTTTACACCCTTTATTGAGTCAGTTTGAGTCGTTAACGTGTCTGGGAGGGCACAATTAGGTGTTTGGGCAGAGTGTGTGGTGATGCAGGTAACATGTGGCGCACTGGGCAAAAGAGGCAAGGAAATCCCCTTCTTTGGGCAAAGTTCTGGAGCGGTAGTGACAAGCAACAGTTTGACCACATCGGGCAAATGGGTAAGGTCACGAAGCAGAAGAACCAGAATTACCAAGTACCGTGCCTGGTCCGACCATCTGTGAAGGAGAAGAAATACCTGCAGAATTTCAGTTTGGGCAGAAGACGCGGCAGACAGGGGATTCGCTGCGGGCAAGCTGGCAGCATACCAGAATCCCTGGATTCGGGGGATCTGACTTATCCCCAACTCCTTTGACCGCTGACGCCTATTCTTTAGGGAAGGAGAAACAGCCGCGGATTCAAATTCAAATTGAAGTCTTTAAAAGGCGGGGCGCGACGGGCAGCAACGATACAACACATTACGCACCGAGAAATTGGAAGAGCCGCCGGTCCCGTAGTTCGTCGCCGCCGGAGGAGTCGCCGGAGATAGAGATCGGAGCTGTTCGTCCGAGTCTCTTGTTTGTTTTGAGTAGATCCGACCTTCGGGTCGAGAAACAATTTTATGTTCTTATGTTTTTAAGTTTTAATTCCGTACTTTGATTTCTTTCAAAAACGTTTATCGATTTGAAGCTATGATTAATATAGTTTTCTTTTCCTTAATTATTTCGTCTTTTAATTTCTGTATGAGTAGCTAAGTTGTTTTGCATCTGGGCAGGGGCAGATCGAAGGTGAAATTAGGGTTTAGTTAGACCGCGAGGTTGGAGGGGCTGAACTAACCGGTTGGGTGTTTGTTCCCGAGGCAAAGTTGTTTAAGTTTTATTTCTGGGGAGTTTGGGCTAACTAGGACGACCACTAGTGAACCTTTACAAATTGGGATACTGGTGATTGGCAAACCGCATAGATGTACCTTGTAGTATTGTTGCGGGCATAGCACTAGAACTTGCAGGAGATGCGGTCGTATGTTTCGAGCATGCTATTGGCCGAGCGGGTCTGTCTAGAGGGTAATGCGGGTTTGGGCAAACTAGATCCATGTTTGGTCGCATAGGTTATCGAATTGTTCAGATCCAGGGGATTTAGGCATAGTGTTAACTAGCCTTCTCTTTACACAGTAAGGATAGATAAGGGGTGGGGCAACTGTTGGGCATGACGCAATAGGACCACTTTTGTCTTATGCACCCTATAACTGCTGACAAACCGCTGGTAAAAATCCTTAGTGCCGATGAACGGTAGTTTGCCCTAATGATCCTGAGTGAAGTTGTCTGCCCGGATGCTTTGTTTCCCATTTAAATTCAGTTTTCCCTTTTAGTATTCTGTTAGATCTTAGTGTTTGGTTTGTTTACTTTTAGTTTTATTTATTTGCATGTTAGTTTGGTTAGCCGTAGTAAGTCAAAGTGTTGAAACGATTGCAAAACCGCTGTGCCCACAGCACCCCAAAATCAAATCTTTTTGTGACAACCCCTTGGGCAAAGCCGAGATCACTTACTGTAATTGCCTCCTTGTGGGACCGACCCCACGTACTTGCCATTATCTACGTTTTGTAGTAATAAGAGAACTGGCTAAATATAAATATCATTTTGACAGCTTGTTTGCCCCTAACGACAAGCATACGGGCTCGTCAGGGGCAGTGACTAACCTCTCCTTGAGGTGGTTGAAGGCAGCTTGACAGTCATCATCAAAATTCCAGTCAACCTCATTTTGTAATAGCCTGGTTAGAGGTTGGGCGATCTTGGCAAAGTCTTTCACGAACCTCCTGTAGAACCCAGCGTGCCCAAGGAAGCTCTGACTTGCTTAACGTTCCTTGGGTAGGGCAGCTTTGATATGGTCTCTATTTTGGCTCGGTCGACTTCAATTCCCTTGGCAGAGACTACGTGCCCAAGGACTATCCCTTCTTCAACCATAAAGTGACATTTCTCGTAGTTAAGTACCAAACTTTTTTCCACACATCTGCTGAGGGCCAACTCCAGGTTGTTCAAGCATGTCTCGAACGAGCTGCCATATACAGTGAAGTCATCCATGAAAACTTCTATTCCTTGCTCGAGTAGATCGGCAAAGATGCTCATCATGCATCTCTAGAACGTGCGAGGGGCGTTGCATAGACCAAATAGCATGCGTCGATATGCAAAGGTACCATATGGGCAAGTGAAAGTGGTCTTGTCCTGGTCTTCTGGGGCCACCCAAATTTGCATGTAGCCTGAGTATCCGTCAAGGAAACAGAAATGGGTCTTCCCAGCTAGCCTCTCGAGCATCTCGTCAATGAAGGGTAGGGGAAAATGATCTTTCTTTGTTACCTTGTTCAACTTCCTGTAGTCTATGCACACTCTCCATCCAGTTTGAAGTCGAGTTGCTATCTGCTCCTTTTTCTCGTTCTCGATCACTTGAATTCCTGACTTCTTGGGCACCACATGAACTGGACTTACCCATTTGCTGTCTGAAACAGGGTAGATAATGCCCAAGTTGAGCAGCTTGAGTATCTCCTTGAGCACTACCTCCTTCATAGCGGGGTTCAGTTTTCTCTGTGGATCGCGCACTGGATTTAACTCTTCCTCGAGCAATATGTGGTGTTGGCATATGGTGGGACTGATTCCCCGTATATCTGCTAAGGTCCATCCAATGGCTTTCTTGTACTGGTCAAGGATGTTCCTCAGCCTGCTCTCTTCCTCCTTCTTTAGTTTCGAACTTATGATCACGGGCAATGTATCATTTTGCCCAAGGAACATGTACTTGAGATGTGCAGGGAGTTTCTTCAGTTCTAATTCTGGTGGCTTCTCCAGGGATGGTACCATGATCGTGACTTCATGGGGTGGCAGCTTGCTCATGCCCATGGGGTGATTCTCCAGAGTTCCCAGTTGCTCAACTATCTGTTGAACTTCGAGTTGCTCATCCTCTGCATCTTCTTTGGTCAACCCCCTTTGTATCACCAGATCTACTTTGTCAGAAACTACATATCCTAGGGCTTGCTCCTCGATCAATTCATCAATCTGATCGACATAATGCACTTGCTCGGTATCTTCTGGGTGCTTCATTGACTTGAACAAGTCGAATGTGACCGTTTCTCCTTCAAACTTGCAGGTTAGCTTTCCAGTCTCGCAGTCAATGTGTGTCCTTGCTGTCTTCAAGAATGGTCTGCCCAAGATCATCACTGGCTGCTTGCTTGATCTCCCCATGTCCAGGACATAGAAATCGGCAGGGAAAATGAGCTCCTCCACCTTGACCAATACATCTTCCAGAATTCCCTCGGGGTACACGTTTGATTTGTCTGCCAACTGGATAACTACCCTTGTTGGTTTCATCGGCCCTATACCCAAGTCTTCGTACATTGACTTAGGCATAACATTGATAGATGCTCCCAAGTCGAGCATGGCCTTTTCTATGTTCATGTTGCCAATTATGCAGGGAATATAGAACATTCCAGGGTCTGCACATTTCCTTGGTACATTCCTCTGGAGCACCGCTGAAACATTTTCTCCTACTTCGAACTTGGCGTCATCTTGATATTTTACCTTTTTGGTACACAGCTCCTTGAGGAATTTGGCGCACCTGGGCATGGATTTCAGAATGGTCAACAGAGGCATGTTGATTTCCACCTTTTTAAACATCTGGAACATCTCATTGGTGTCCTCTTTTTCCTTCTTCTTGCTCAATCTGCCTGGAAAAGGAGGGTAGATTTTTAGTGGTGTTCCTGCTTGGGAGGGTACCGCTGTTTCCTTCTGTTTTGGTATCAGCTCAAGTTCTTCTTCTGATTCTTCTTCCCCATTGACTTCTTCAACAGTCCCTTCCACTCGAGATGGTGGAGTGGGTTTTTTGGGCGCTTCAGCCAGGACCTTTCCATTTTTGAGATGGATAGCATTCAGTTGGGCGTTGTTTAGCTCAATTTGGGGAGGTAGACCGCTGGTCTTCTTTTTCATCTCAGTCATTGCCTGGGTCAAGTGCGCCAGTTGGGCATTGATGTTCTGGAATTGCCCGCGCGACTCAAGCATTTGAGCATTTATATTCTGCAGTTGACCTCGAGTCTCAACCTTGTACTTCTCGTTGTCTTGCTTGTACCGGTCATTCTCCTGCTGGGCTTTGATATTCTCATTGACCAAGGTCTGCATCATATCTGCCAAAGTCGGGCCATTGCTCTGGTTCTGCTGGTTGCCCTGATTTTGGTAGTTGTTCCTCTGATGATTGTTCTGGCCGTGGTATTGCTGGCCTTGATTTCCTTGGTTCCCTCCGCCCTGGTAGTTGTTGTTTCCATACCGGTTGTTGTCATGATTTTTCCAGTTGTTCGAGTTGTACGTGTTCCCATTGGGCCTTTGTCCGTTCCCATTGTTCTGCATTATCACCTTGACCTCTTCGTCAAAAAGCTCAGGGCACTCGTCAGTGGCATGGTTACTTTCCTTGCAGATTTGGCATGCCTTGACTCCTCTCTTTAGTCCTGGGTTTTGGTTGAGCACCAGTTGCTCAACTATGTTGCACAGCTTGTCCAATTTGACTTCAGTTGCAGATGGTACGGGCAAGTTATTCCTGGGTAGGTCACTGCCATCCTCCCTTGTTTCTTCGGCCATCTCCTTGAAGATTTTGAATGCTTCGTCGGCCCTCTTGTTTAGAATGGATCCTCCACAAGCTGCGTTGATCCATGTCCTCTCCGTTTCTCTTAGTCCAGAGATGAAGTACTGGACCAAGTCATGGTCAAGGATCTGATGCTGTGGGCACTTGGCCAACATCTGCTTGAACCTGACCCAGTAGTCATGGAAGTCCTCTCCTCCTCCCATCTTGATGCTGTTGATCTTCTTCCTCATCTGCTGGATGCGTGCAGCTGGGAAGTACTTCTCAAGGAACTTCTGCTGAAGCTGACTCCAGGTGGTCACTTCTCCAGCAGGTAGAGTGTAAAGCCACTCTCGGGCACCTTAGGCCAGTGAGAAAGGGAAGGCTAGGAGCCTGATGTATTCCCCTAGCCCTTCACTTGCTCGGATGGTGCCACATGCCAATTCAAAGTCTTGGAGATGTCTCTGGGGATCCTCCAAGGGCATGTCACTGAACTTGGGCAAGATCTGGATGAAACCGTGCTTCATCTCCCAAGTATTGTTTTCAACCGTGGGCAAGGTGATGCCCAGTGGTTTCAGATTCAAGTTCTCTGGGAACATCGTGTCCCTCAACGTCTTGGCTCTCTCTTCTCCCATCCTTGATCGCGTAGGTGACCTGGATGTGTTCGGTGAATCTTCTCTCGCTGTGTCCGAGATCGACTCTCCTGTCTCAGTTATGGTCAACTGAGTTACTTGAGCGGCACGTGCTAATGCTTGCTTTTGTCTTGCTGCTTTTCGATTCTTCCTTGCGGTTCGCTCGATTTCAGAATCAAATAGTAGCCCTGTATCCTTGCTTCCCGATGAGTCAGAATCCTGCATACAAAAATAGGTCAAGCGTTAGCACGGAAAACTATTGGCTTGGAATATTGCCTCCCCGGCAACGGCGCCAATTTTGACGCTACCGTCGTGGAGTAGCGCAAAATAATATTTATTGTTCCTAAACTATTCACTAGCACAAGTACTAGTAGCAAGTATAGGGTCGATCCCACGAGGAGGCGATTTAGCTTATAGTTTTCCCGGCTTTGAATGCTCAATTGGGTTGTCACGTTTGAAAAGGTTTTGTTTTGGAGAGCAGTTGGGCACTGCCGAACCGTGGTCACCGTGTTTACTTGACTGAAAATAACAAATAACTTAAACAGAAATAAAACTAGCATGCAACCTAATTAATAGACTGAGCAATTAACAGACTCAAATAAAAAGAAACAAATAAAGACTAAAGTATCCAGGCATTGACTCCCCTGACTTCCCCCTTGACCTATGTGCTGCCGATCATCGGTACGTATATCATTTTGCTAACAGTTTTGTCTTCCAGTTATAGATCCCAAGTATTAACATCCCTATAATGTCACGCATATTAATACCCCGAACCCTCATTCGCTCTTATGTTTAAGTCCTATTAGATCTCTCTCAATAGGTCTCCTGACGTTGACCAATTCGACACTATGTGACCGCATGAGTCTAAGTTGATCAAGTCGCCTTCATCCTCCAAGCAAACCCGGAATGGCCAATAGCATGCCTGGACAGACCCAAGTCATACGACCACATCTCCAGCAACATGTTGTACTTCGCGGACGCCCAGTCTCCCGGTCGCGTTGATCCACGTACTCCTGTGTTAGGCAAGTCGGGGTTCCCACTGGTCACTGTAGGATTGCCCAAGTCCCTAACATGCTTAAGTTACTACCCTGTTGAATCGGGAACAAAACTCAGCTAGTTGTTGTCATCAATAAGCCTCCCGGCATGATCATGTCTTAGGTTTGGTCAGGTTCTGTCTTTGCCCAGATACAAACAGATTAGCTACTTGACATAATTAAAACAGAAAATTAAATAGAAGAAGTAAAGCGAACTGAACTATGCATTAAAACGGGAAATTGTTCAAAGGGAAATAAACCAAATACGAAATCAAAAGCATAAAAACATAAGGGAAATTGTTTTTGGCCCGAAGGCTTAACAGGAAATAAACGCCGGCGAGTTTGGTTGCTCACGCGGCTGCCGTCGTCTTCGCTGGTCAGGTAGGTCTTCGATCCGTCTTCTTCGCTGCTCTGCGTCGTCCTTTTCTTCATCAGTCACTTCTTCTTAAATAGACGGGCTTCAGATGATGAGAGACGTGTGGGGGAAAATACCTCCAAGTGCGGACGAGAGTCCTACTTGGGTTGGAGTTTGAATCTGGCCGCCTTTGAAGACTCCGCAAATCCCAGGACTCCTGGTACACCGACTGCCCAACGTTCCGTCTCCGTCAATGTTAGTGCTTGCCCATGTACTTCCTTCTCTGACTGATTGAGGTAGCGGACCATGTGCGGTACTTGGTCGGCATCAAGTCTTGCTCCACCTGCTGACGTCCTGGTTGCTTGCTCAACTCCGCTGGACCCTTTTCGTCAGTCTGGCTTGCTCAACTAGTGCTCTTGACCATGGAAGGTGATTTCCTTGCCTCTTTCACACAGTGCGCTCCTCTTTTCACTCCTTTACCTGCCCACCTGCAAAACTTGCCCAAGTACCCAAACGTGCCCTCCCAGACACAAATAAAGTAAAAACAAACTAAGGACTCGATTTACTTGACTCTAAAAACCTAAAAATGAGCCAAAAAATATGGCTCATCAACCCTCTTCTATGGCGACCTTCCGTGATACTCTCCTATATTCTGCTCGAGATAGTCTCGCGTTTAAAGACGTTGTTTCGTCTCTCTCATCAAGAGAGAATATTTTGAATATGGAGAATCCTAATTCGGGAGAGACGCCAAGTGAAGGATTGAATGTCCGTGGGCGGACCAACCAGAGATCAACGGGGCAAGATAGGTCTCGATCGAAGTCACGACATAGTAACAAGGTGTGCAACTATTGCAAGAAGAAAGGTCACATCAAAGCCGATTGCTATTCCTTGAAGAATAGGAAGGAGAGAGAAGGCGGCAACAACAACAACAATAATTCTAGTAAGAGTTCCGGTGAAGTTGGTGTAGCCGAAAATTATTGTGATCTCCTTATGGTTTTGGGTGAGGTCTCCAAATCAAGCGAGGAGTGGATTCTAGACTCGGGATGTACGTTCCACATGTGCCCGAATCGTGAGTGGTTCGACACTTTTGAGAAGGTGGAACAAGGTGCGGTGACTATGGGCAACAACGCGTCATGCAAGATCGAAGGGATAGGAAGCATCCGGATCAAGATGTTTGACGGCGCGATCCGCACCCTTAGCGAGGTTAGATACGTTCCCGGCTTAAAGCGGAATTTAATTTCGCTTAGTACTTTGGAGCTTAAGGGTTACTCGTTCACCGGAGAAGGTGGAGTCGTGAAGGTTGCCAGCGGTTCGTTGGTGGTTATGAGAGGCGAACGTAAGTCGAATAGGCTTTACGTTCTTGAGGGCACCACGGTGAAAGGTGAAGTAGCCGTGGGTGATTCCAAAGTCCCGGATGTCGATACGACAAGGCTTTGGCATATGCGTCTAGGGCATATGAGTGATTCCGGAATGGCCGAGTTGAGTAGGCAAGGGCTTCTTGGGGATAAGGGCTTGTCGAAGTTGGAGTTTTGTGAGCAGTGCGTCTTTGGGAAGCAAACGAGGGTGAAGTTCACTACCGGCGCTCACAAAACTAAAGAGATACTCGGGTATGTCCATTCCGATCTATGGGGACCATCCCCGGTCCCCTCCACTGGAGGTTCTTACTACATGCTTACCATCATCGATGACTATTCCCGAAAGGTTTGGTCGTTCTTCTTGAAGAATAAGAGCGACGTGTTTTCTACCTTCAGAGATTGGAAGGTGATGATAGAGAAACAAACTGGGAAAGTCGTGAAGAACCTACGTACGGACAACGGCCTAGAATTTGTGTCCGAAGAATTCAACCAATTTTGTAAGGGTTCGGGGATTGTGAGGTACCACACTGTGAGATACACACCCCAGCAAAACGGAGTAACCAAGAGGATGAATCGCACGATTATGGACAAGGTACGTTGCTTGTTAGCAACTTCTGGGTTGAGTAAAGGTTTTTGGGCTGAAGCGGCTTCTTTAGCATGTTACCTTATCAACCGATCCCCGTCCATGGCGATTAACAAGAAGACTCCACAAGAATTGTGGAAGGGATCTCCGGCGAATTATGAGGACTTGAGGGTGTTTGGGTATCCGGCCTACATGCATGTCAACGACGGGAAATTGAGTGCACGTTCTAAGAAGTGCATATTCGTTGGCTTTAAGGAAGGAGTTAAAGGATACAAGCTTTGGTGTCCAGAGACGAAGAAGATCATTCTAAGCCGTGATTTAGTCTTTGATGAGGCTTCTATGATTGGTGATCGGTCGTCTAAAGGGAATCTCGAGGTTCCAAGTACTCCTACTGAGGTGGAGCCGGACAGGGTGCAAGAGGAAGATGATGGGTCAAGTTCCCCGACCGATGAGACGAGTAGTTCGACTACTCCAGAAGATCCAAAAGAGGTGGAGCCGCAATGTATAGCTAGAGATAGGCCAAGGCGAGAGACTCGACCACCTAGAAGGTTAGCCGAGTATGAGTTGGTCGCGTATGCCTTGAGTGTAGCCGATGATGTTGATTCGTATGAGGATCCTTCCTCATATGACGAGGCGGTTACTTGTGAGGACTCAAACAAGTGGATGCTAGCTATGCAAGAAGAGATGGAGTCTCTTCATAAGAATGGCACTTGGGAGTTGGTTGATCTCCCTAAAGGCAAGAAGGCCATAAAGTGCAAATGGTTCTTCAAGAAGAAGGAGGGCATCCCTGGGGTTGAGGATGAGAGATATAAGGCGAGATTGGTGGCTAAAGGTTTTAGTCAAATTCCCGGAGTAGATTTCAATGATGTGTTTTCACCGGTGGTCAAGCATAGCTCGATTCGAGCAATTTTAGGCATTGTGGCAATGCATTACTTGGAGCTTGAGCAAATGGATGTGAAGACGGCCTTTCTACATGGGGAGCTCGATGAAGATATCTACATGGTCCAACCCGAGGGGTTCGAGGGTTCAAACCAAGAAAACAAGGTGTGTTTTCTCAAGAAGTCCTTATATGGTTTGAAACAGTCTCCTAGACAATGGTATAAACGTTTCGACACGTTTATGATCAAGAATGGTTTCCGAAGGAGCTCATATGATAGTTGTGTGTATTTCCGGAAAGGCCGTGATGGGTCTTTAGTTTATCTTCTCCTCTACGTCGACGATATGTTGATAGCGGCTAAGGATAAGTCGGAGGTGGAGAGAGTCAAGGCACAACTTAGTAAGGAGTTCGAGATGAAGGATCTAGGTGCGGCAAAGAAGATCCTTGGTATGGAAATCACTAGAGATCGAAGAGATGGCAAGTTCTATCTTGGCCAAAAGGGGTACATAGAGAAGGTGCTACGTCGGTTCAACCTTGAGAATTCGAATCCAGTAAGTACTCCCCTTGGAACACAATTTAGACTTACCTCTGCTTACTCTCCGACTACGGAGAAGGACATCGAGGATATGGCTCGAGTCCCTTATTCCAATGCCGTTGGGTCCTTGATGTATGCCATGGTGTGTACTCGTCCGGATTTGGCCCACGCCGTGAGTGCCGTGAGTCGGTATATGGCGAATCCCGAAAGAAAGCATTGGAAGGCAGTGCAATGGGTGTTGCGCTATTTGAGAGGTACGTCTAACAAGAAGTTGGTGTTCGGGAGGAATCAAGATGATGTGCAAGGGTTCGTGGATTCCGACTATGACGGTGATCTAGATAAAAGAAGATCTCTTACCGGGTATGTTTTTACCATTGGTGGGTGTGCTATAAGTTGGAAAGCTATCTTGCAAAGTACGGTGGCCTTATCGACTACCGAGGCGGAGTATATGGCGGTCACCGAGGCTTGCAAGGAGGCGTTATGGTTGAGAGGTTGGTTTAGGGAACTCTTGAAGAGTTCTAAGACGACGTCCATCTTTTGTGATAGTGAAAGTGCTATTTGCCTCACAAAAGATCAAGTGTTCCATGAGAGAACAAAGCACATAGACATTCGTTATCACTTTTTCCGTGAGGTGATCGCTCGAGGCGATATTAAAGTGAGTAAGATTAGTACTCACGACAATCCGGCGGACATGTTGAAGAAGAGTTTACCCGCAACCAAGTTTGAGCTTTGCTCTAGCTTGGTTGGACTTCGATCGAGAGATTAAGCCCTTAGGGGCTTTTGGAGGAAGGCGGACGGCGAAGAAAGTTCGCGGTTTAGTGCCAAGGTGGAGATTTGTTGAGTTTGCCACGAAACCGAGAAGAGGAAACACGTCGGAAGAAACAGCGACCGCTGGTCTCAAACAGCGGTCGCCGGTGGTCGTCCAGGGATCGCTGAAACGGCGGCAGCGCCCGCCAATCACGACACCTGAAGCTCGAGGCTTCGAGTTTTTTCCGGCGCTCGCTGTTCAGGGAACAGCGCCCGCTGAAGGGTATTCAGCGACCACCGTTTTGGAAACGGCGGTCGCCATTTTGCGTCAAATCGACGAAAACGGGACTGCCAAGAATTGGGGGTTTCGGCGACCGCCGATGGCTTTTCAGCGCCCGCCAAATTGGACCAGCGACCGCTGGGTTGCAAACAGCGGTCGCCATTTTCTCCAGCGCGAGGAATTTATGGAAAGTCCTATTTTTGGTCCGTTTTGGTTTCCTTCTCCTACAAGGCATACTATGGGCGAGAATTAATGTTTCCATACATTAATTAGGTCTCTCCCCTATATAAAGAGAGCTTCTCCATAGGCATAAACACACAGATTATAATTCTATAGCTATTGCGTGAGATTTGAGGGTTTAGAGCGTATATCATCCTTGTAATCGTGAAGCAATATTATAGTGAATTGTTCGTCGTTCCTCCCGTGGTTTTTCCCGATTTGGGTTTCCACGTAAATTCTTTGTCTTCTCTATATTTCTTGTTGATTTCTTTTCTTTGGTATTCTTGTTTTCTTCATACTATACATCGTCCGATCGTCAACACATATTATTAAATATATGTTTCATTTATCATTGATAATTATATTTTAAACCCAACATTAATATAAATATACATATTTAATTAATTCTAATGAATGAAGTGCTTTAATATACTCGTTCTATCTCACAATGCACTACTTTTTTTTCAAAGTTTCTCATAATAGTTGATAAACAAAAAAAAACTTAATTTTTCATTTTAAAATACAATTTTCTCCATATTTTATTCTTGTTCACATAAACAATTTTATCCCTACTTTATTTCTATTTTATTTACATACTTTATAAACATTTTATTTACATACTTAATAAAATCCATACACAACTAGTTTAATTTTTAACATAAAAATATATTTTTATCCATGCTCAAAAAAATCTCTCGTGAGTAGTGAGAGGAATGGAGTATTAATTAGTAAAGCTAGTATAATTTTCAAACATAAAAATATATTTTTCTCTATGCTCAAAAAAAAAATCTCATTAGTAGTGAGAGAAAGGAAGTATCAAATAGTAAAGGAGTATTAATTTATAGCGATCAAAAATATTTTTAGTTAAATATTTAATCAATATTATAGTTTGATTCAAAAATTAAATTCAGTCCAATTATATTTTTGCAGTCCATTTAAAGTCGACTACCCCAATTAATCAATAGTTCAACTCATTGAGTAACACCCTTTCAGTAGAACGAAACTAACTCCCAAAAATTCCTAGAAAACTCTCCAGCCTTTATTATATACACGTCGTCATCCCTTATCAAAATCATCATCCTTGCAAAAACCTATATCCAGTCCACTTCCTAATACTATCTTATAAATACACATAGGATGTAACCCTAAAAATCACACCTTTCGGCAAGCAGAAAACTGGTACATTGCTATCTTCTTGTATTTTTCATATTCTGCACACACTTCACAACCCTTGTTCCCTTGCTATTCAAACACATACACACAACTTCATAAATACCACCGTAGCTACACATCTACATATATACCGTTAGTTAGAATTATAGGTATGTACTGACCCTCCCTCGTCACTATTCAAACCTGAATCTTTTAGGAACCCGTATAGAGAAGTCGGTCGATTGCCGAAACCCGAATCCCTAGGTATGAACCAAACTCAGATTACATTCAAGATGTAGGGTCGTATTTAATACCTTCTAGAGTCGTAAACGAGCCGAAATCCGTACTCCTCCTGGGCGTGAAAACCATCGAACCGGGACAGTCGACCATAGACTCGTCTTTACTAGTGCCCGATCACTACAAAAAAACCAGGGAATCCCTACGGGGATTCCCTACGGCCTTTTTCCAGTAGGGGAATCCCTACGGCATTCCCTACGGGAAATATATTCTGACATCCCCTACGGCAATCCCTACCCCCAGCCGTAGGGGTGACCCCCGTAGGGGATCTCGTAGGGGACTGCGCGCGCATTCGCGCGTATAGTTTGCCTCCAAAATTCCTTACGAGATCCCCTACGGCTAGCCGTAGAGATCGAATTTTCCCTACGGGCAAATCCCGTAGGGGAATAATAAATCCCCTACGGCAACTTTTCCCGTAGGGGTCCCCTTCGGCTATTTCCCGTAGGGGAGTATTAAATGTATTCTCTACTGCAACTAGTAGTAACCCTAAAAATCACACCTTTCGGCAAGCAGAAAACTGGTACATTGCTATCTTCTTGTATTTTTCATATTCTGCACACACTTCACAACCCTTGTTCCCTTGCTATTCAAACACATACACACAACTTCATAAATACCACCGTAGCTACACATCTACATATATACCGTTAGTTAGAATTATAGGTATGTACTGACCCTCCCTCGTCACTATTCAAACCTGAATCTTTTAGGAACCCGTATAGAGAAGTCGGTCGATTGCCGAAACCCGAATCCCTAGGTATGAACCAAACTCAGATTACATTCAAGATGTAGGGTCGTATTTAATACCTTCTAGAGTCGTAAACGAGCCGAAATCCGTACTCCTCCTGGGCGTGAAAACCATCGAACCGGGATAGTCGACCATAGACTCGTCTTTACTAGTGCCCGATCACTACAAAAAAACCAGGGAATCCCTACGGGGATTCCCTACGGCCTTTTTCCAGTAGGGGAATCCCTACGGCATTCCCTACGGGAAATATATTCTGACATCCCCTACGGCAATCCCTACCCCCAGCCGTAGGGGTGACCCCCGTAGGGGATCTCGTAGGGGACTGCGCGCGCATTCGCGCGTATAGTTTGCCTCCAAAATTCCTTACGAGATCCCCTACGGCTAGCCGTAGAGATCGAATTTTCCCTACGGGCAAATCCCGTAGGGGAATAATAAATCCCCTACGGCAACTTTTCCCGTAGGGGTCTCCTTCGGCTATTTCCCGTAGGGGAGTATTAAATGTATTCTCTACTGCAACTGCCATAGGGAAAATGTTTTTTTTTAACATTAATTTATATAAGAATAAATTATTAAATGTTATAATAAAAACGTTAAATTGTTATAAATGTTTTTTTAAACCACTGTTTTACTAAATGATAAAATTACAATTAATTTTTTTTTAAATTTATTAAAATATTATATATTTTGAATATATTTAAGTTTATTAAAATTTTAAATTAATTAAAATAATATATTATTTGTAATAAATAGAAAATGTTAAAAAAGTACTACATTTTTAATAATAATTATAATAAAATGTTTAAGTGTTATTATTTTTAAATAAAATTTAATAAATGTTTCAAATATATAATTTATATTTATAATTTAATATATATATATATATATTGTATTTTATCTTATTATTAAATTATACTACATAATAAATAGAAGTTAATGAATACATATATATTATCTTTTAAATTTTTTACATATAACTCAGATAGGCCAGCGGTTATCATCCTCCTCTTCACTCATAAGGTCCAGGGTTCAAACCTTGGGCTATGCAATACACATGATTAATTATTATGAATCCCTCCATTGAGGGCTGGGCTTGGGTCGAGCCTTGAATTGTTGGTCGGGTTGGTGGCTCGTATCGCATATTATCGGAAATGGCCGTAGGGATCCGCAGTTTTTTTTTTAGTGGATGAGATCCGTCATCGTACGAATCTGACTCACAGCCAAGACCAAGAATTTCACTCGTCCCGAAAACCCTGGGCTATGCAATACACATGATTAATTATTATGAATCCCTCCATTGAGGGCTGGGCTTGGGTCGGGCCTTGAATTGTGGGTCGGGTTGGTGGCCCGTGTCGCATATTACCGGAAATGGCCGTAGGGATCCGCAGTTTTTTTTTTAGTGGATGAGATCCGTCATCGTACGAATCTGACTCACAGCCAAGAATTTCACTCGTCCCGAAACCAAAATCGAGTCGTTCCTATTCCAACATATTATCGGAAATGGCCGTAGGGATCCGTTGTTTTTTTTTTAGTGGATGAGATCCGTCATCGTACGAATCTGACTCACAGCCAAGACCAAGAATTTCACTCGTCCCGAAAACCCTGGGCTATGCAATACACATGATTAATTATTATGAATCCCTCCATTGAGGGCTGGGCTTGGGTCGGGCCTTGAATTGTGGGTCGGGTTGGTGGCCCGTGTCGCATATTACCGGAAATGGCCGTAGGGATCCACTGTTTTTTTTTTTAGTGGATGAGATCCGTCATCGTACGAATCTGACTCACAGCCAAGAATTTCACTCGTCCCGAAACCAAAATCGAGTCGTTCCTATTCCAAATTGATACCCAAATGTATTCTGTTTATTTGTAGTTAGAGTCTACCACCCGCCACCCAGTGACGTAGACACTTGGTCCCGAAGGGGTGCGATCGCCACCCAGTGACGTAGACACTTGGTCCCGAAGGGGTGCGATCGCACCCCCTCACCTTTTTTTTAAAACTATTTTTATATTTAAAATTTTATATATTAAAGTAATTAATTATAATTTGTTTAAAAAAAGAGGTATTTTTTATGAGGGCAAATATAATAGTGAAATTATAGACTCCTCTCAAACTTTTCACTCATTCTAAATACAAGCACACGACCAATATTACCCTTCTACTTTATAATTTACATTAATTAATTTATTAAAATTATATTAAATTAATTCCAATAAACCACTTCTTAA
Organism: Euphrasia confusa; assembly: GCA_954870475.1. Lineage (NCBI taxonomy): Eukaryota > Viridiplantae > Streptophyta > Magnoliopsida > Lamiales > Orobanchaceae > Euphrasia > Euphrasia confusa. The sequence goes on along the minus strand of OX940957.1, from coordinate 16,469,623 downwards.
AATCGTTTCAAAGATCCCAAATCCCAACACAATCAAGAAAAATCAAAGAAATCGCTGCATCTCTAAAATTTGAAAACGAAGTTAACGCTGCAAAAGTATATACAATTTCCACGCAAATTCCTAACACTAGTTTACAATATCATACATTTCTCTACAAAAACAATTTTATTTTGGTATCTAGGTTTTTCGTGCTTCCTTAATTAATAGATTTTCCTAATTTTGATTTTGCGCTTCCATACTCAATATTTTTGTCATTAATAATTATTTTAATATATATATTACTAATTAATTGATTTTAATAGTCTAAATTAAAAATAAATTAAATCAATACATTTTTCATGAATCATGGGAGATTAATATAAAAAAAGATAAATGGGTGAAATTTTCTTTACACATTACAAAAACTCCCCTTAAAACTTAGTATTTAAATTCACTAACGCCTGATTGCGCAAAAATAAAATAAAATAAAATAAGTGTTGGAGTTGTGTACTTAATGTCTAGATTTAAGTAACGATAAACTCCCGATCATAGCATTTAATCTATTAAATTAATAAACAATTGTTTGCGTTTAATTATTGATAATTAAATATATGCAAAATATAGTCCTGGATTATATACGTTGTAGTTAGTATGGTGTGCGACGTCACACAGAAGATCATACTATCGGTTACTCGTATTTAATTGAACGGTTGCTCACGACCTAGATGGACACGGACCAATCCATCGGTATAGTCGTTGTGTGAGAGAGAAAATAATTTGTCTTAATTATTTTATCACACTTGTACACTTGGTGTATTGGGCGGATCGCTTGAGATTTATCGATTAGGATTGCCTTGAGATAATCGATTCAAGTCTCAGAGTATTTTATTCTTAATCTCCGATACTATTGCGGGTATATTTAATATATGTGACTTTGATTTTCCAAAGGAATTAACCGATTTAATTATTGGGTTAATTACCGGTTAAGTTGGGTCACTATATTTTATATATGACATGCCGTGAATACTTGACGGGAAAGTGTATCCCGGAAGGGTTGATAATATCCCCGAGATGAGTTCATAAGGAATTATTGTGTAAACCTCATGAGTGGATTCGTTCCGCACAATAATTAAGGTTGAATGGTACTAGTCTCGGATTAAAGAGATGAATAAATTAATTAGCAATAAATTAATTTTATTCATGGATATTTAAATCTTAAATACACAGAATAAATAATACTACCGGAGAAATATTATTTGATATAATATGGTTTAATATTGGGAGTGCAATTAATTTATATAGTGGAAAATAAATTAATTAATATTAATAGGAGATTAATAGATTTGGGCTTGGGCTCAATTTAATCATTAATATTGGAAGCCCAATATTCCACCTCCTTTAGATCCCCTACGTAGCCTATAAAAGCACTACATGGTCTTCACTTTTTCATAAGACAAGATTATCATACTTGATATTCTAGAGAGTTGAAGAGGATCCATAAGCTTGGAGGATCGTCGCCCACCCGACGTTCAAGCTAGTGCAAGGAATACGTAGGAAGATCGTAAGGTCATCATCTTGATTTCGTTTCTCCGCACAACGAATCGAAAGGTAAAATCATATACTCCCTTCTATGATTTTATGTGAATTGATTGTGATACATACATGAACACACGATCCGGGTAAACGACGAACTCCGGGGACGAGGATTCGAGATCCTCGGCGGAGCTCGAGAGTAACCCTCGGCTGGGCGCCGAGGGAGCGATCGAACCTAGGGTTCGATCGCGTGCACACGCGAGGAACCCCGGCTGGGAGCCGGGGTGGGCGATCGACCGCGGTGGTCGATCGCCGGGCAGCCGCGGCTGGAGCCGCGGCGGGTTCGCCGCTGGGCGAACCGCCCTCCTCGGGCGGTGGCGGTGAGTCGCCAGACTCACCGCCCGGGGCTGCCGGAGCAGCCCCAGTGATCGCCTCGTGCGCGATCGCGAGCCCCATGGTGGGGCTCGGCTAGGGTTTAGCCGCGGGTTCATCCCGCGGCGATGCTCTTGTCGAGCCCGGTTCTTCGTGGTGTTCGTGATCGGTTTCCGGCGATGGGATTTCGGTCGGGGTTATCGGTTCCGCAATTTTTGATACCCCGGGATATCGATTTCCAGCAATAAGTGCCCTAAAAAATTAATATAAAAAGATTGAAAGTTACATTTAATATAATAAAATAAGAATCCATATCATCTAAAATTACCTTAAAAATAATTGGAACTTAATTGAGATTTTGTTGAAATAGATATGTCTTATTATAAAAAAAATAAGATAATAAATTATTTATTAAAAAAATATTACTTTTTAAAATAATTAATCTCCACGCTTTAAAAAAAATAATTAAAATCTCAATATTGATCAAATATTGATCAATTATTAGTCAGTTTAGTTTATCAATAAAAATTATGTCATAAAATTATGAATTATAATTTAATTTTAAATAATATAATTCTAAATAATAATTCTCTTTCACAAATTCTCATTTGATAGTTATTGTAATTTAATTTTATAGTTTGTCTCCTTTGATATCTATCCTCTAATTAAATTTTAGGATAAATTAGAGAAAAAATTAGAATGGTTTTTAGATTTAAAAAAAACATAGTTTAGCTTTTTATTAAAAAAAGTAATTAATTTATGGCATTTATATAATTAAATACCATAATCTTTAATATAATCACAATTAAAGTAGTGTATTGAAATTTGAATAGTCCTTTTTAACCTTTATATTTAATAAATTTTATTTGATTTTATTACATACCTTATTAAATCTTATTACGCGTTTGAGCTGAAGATTAATCCCTTTTAGATAAGTAGTGTAAGTATGAGATTTGTTTTTTTTTTCAAATTTTCTCACTAACTAGCCGTGGGCTTTCTACAGTAATTCACAGTTATTGTTTCTCACTAGCCGTAGTATTTCTCTCAATTACGGTATTTGATTTTGTTCTTCATCCCGATAGTGTTTCCTCTGTAACCCTCAGGTAAATCGGCTTTTTCATCTGCCTCCTCCTTTTCGTCCTTCTGATATTTCTATCAATCAAGCCCAAAAACTACTAGAAAAAAGAATAGTTGCAGTGGCTTTAATTTTTCGTGTGTTGAATCACTACCTTAATTTTTGGGAAGCGGTTTAATCGGTGCTCGATCTTCATATGTCAACTGTCTTATATGAAAATCTATACGCCAAAAATTATAAGTTGTCTGATTCAGTTATTGGGTCGTCTTTTTGAAGAATACATTAAAATCGGAATAGTGTATTTGTTTGTTTGAAAATCTTCTAACCATATTCATGTGATAGATATTTTTACATTCATAATAGAAAACAAGCATGTTATTTTTGGGTTTCGCTGGACGCATTTTATGTAGTAGTGTTATTACATAAATCTATGAACTAGGGGGAGAGCAATTTAAACTCTGAACTTCAAAGGTTCAAAAGAATACTCTTGTTCTAAAATACCATCACCTACTTGTTTGTTATGTATGCTTCTGGTTTTCAAGAATGTGTGCAATAGAATTTGAGTTAACTTTGTATAGTGTGAGTTGAAAAAATAATTGATTGATGTCGACGTCGATTTTCATCGCCTGCTCAATTCATTTAAATTTTCATCGCCTGCTCAATTCATTTAAAATTTGTCTTTAAATTATCATTTGTAAATATTGGTTCACCGTGACACGAGTTTTGGCTTCATATGTTGCTAACAGGAATTATGTTTTTTTTTCACAACACGTGTTATGTCTTCTGCTGTTGCTAAGATTGTCTACTCCGGTGAGGGCGCAGCAATATCAATCGGGGCCGGAATCTCATACACCGAACTATGCGAGAGTATTCGTTCCCAATTCACCGAACTATGCGAGAGTATTCGTTCCCAATTCCCTGATTTGAGAAATAGAGCTTTAGAACTCAAATTCTTGGTGCTTCCTGATTTAACAATCTATCGTCTACGTAACGACGTCGACATATCCATGTTGTTTATGCAAACCAATATCTCGGATACTTTAGAAGGGAAGATGCGAGAACTTATATGACCTTGTCTTGGAAGAGTTATAGCTGCAAAAGGAGTTTGTGAAATAATCCTCCTAACCCCTTCTGTTATTGGGGAAATTTTTTTTGAGTAGTAAGTAACCACCGTACTTCGAAACTGGTAAGTCTGATAATCCAAAAAACATATTAGTTAGTATACTGCTTATAATGTAGAATATTATTTAATATACTATTTGTAAATTATTGTCGCATAATATTGAATACAGTATGTCAAAACAAGTACATATCATGTTGTAACTAAAACTGAAGCACGAGGTATTATACATCATATATAATACATAATGTATTATGTATACCATCATGTCTGAAAATACATGCTTTGTCTAAGAACAAGTCATGTATAGTGTATCTTAATGATTTAAAAACATATCTTTGAATAGGGACAGTGTATTGAATATTGATAGTGTGTTGAATAGTATACCAACTATATTGAATATAGATAATGTATTAAATAGTCAGTGTCATACAATGTTATAACATTGATACACATCGCCATGGGTTACAAATATGATATTGTCTATTCAGTACACTACCCCACACAACTCAAATGGAGTATTACATATAGGGATATCTAATGACAAGACTCAAAAAACATGCGAAATTAAAACTGTAAGTGTATAAACCAAGTGACATTTTGTACAAACCTTTTTCAACGCCTCCCGGGTAAACTTTCCACGTCCGATACCAATCTTTATTCCACTCTGCTCCAAAAAAATATTAATGTCGTAAACAGATTATAGGTATTTAAGTAGTATCTGAGTAAACGTCGGTAAACTGATATTTTCAAATCTGAATATTGAATATATTTGGACATAAAACTTACGCGTTTTTTTTTTCTTATGAATCGACTGGTTGGTCTGAAATTCATCGTCACTTACTATTACATCATCAGACTCCTACAAGAAAATATATTTTATACAAATTTAGGTTTTATGGTTTGTAATAAATTTTGAAAATAAAAAACTGGCAGATACCTTAGCCTTCTTAGTAATTTTTGGTGTGTTTATCCCCATGTTGAATCTTTTCCTCTTTTGGGTCTTCATCGATAACGGCTTATGATTGTTCTTTGCAGCCCGTTTTGAAACCTGTGTTGGATTAATAAGTTAATTAACTATACAAAGGAAAAAGACCCTCTTAGATGATGTTATTATACAATATTCATTTCACGTTGGGCCTCGGATGTAGTTGCCTCGAAGTTGTTTTCCAGACTTCGTTTGGCGGTTCTGGAATAGGCCTCACGATTCAGAAACTTCTTTTTCATAGAATCAGAACGAGTTGTTGGAGACATCTTCTCGAAACACTGTTTCAAAATGAAAATTGATCAGATAAACCAAATAAGTAATTTTAGGAGTGATTTAATAATAAAAGCTTGCTGAAAACATTAATTGTGTATGCATTGCTTCAACATTTATAAGAACTGTAATCGAATTCCAAACCACGTCTATTAATTTCAAATAAAAAATCCTTATCAGATAAAACTAAATAAACAAAGAACGACTCAAAAATGGTCACAGACCCTTATGAGATGATGTTGTAATAGTTCATAACAAAAAAACTACAAAAATTAAACGGAATTCTAAAAATCTGCGAACACTTTGTCTACAATAAGTTTCATCGAAATCCATACGGTTCTTCTATATACTCGTTATATACTATAGTACATAATTTTAACTCATTCAAATCGTGTCCGTCATTGCAAGGTGGTAGCAATATTCTGAAATCCTACAATTCAGCTTCCATGATCATAAGTTAATCTGATGCAACCCAAGATCCGGGACGACGAAGAGAGCATCAGAATAAGAGTCAAGGACGAGCCGAGAAGTTCGGGGAGGATTTTGGCGAGATGTCGGGCGACATAGAGCAGCTGTCGGACGACAGGCGGCTTGTCGGGCGACACCTCCCAGCTGTCAGACGACAGGTCCTGGAAGATTGGGTACGGAGCAGATTCGATTCGCAGGATGAGCCTGCGAGCGACGGAGATTTTTCGGGCGACAGAATTTCCTGTCGGACGACATCATATCCTGTCGGCCGACAGGTTCCAAAAGAGGGCGGCGGAATTTAGGTCTCCGCGTGAAATCCTAGTTTTATTTCTTTTCCTTTACGTTTTGTTTTGCCTATATAAAGGCCTCCTAGTTTATTGTTTTAAAAAAACCATGAATTGATTATTGAAATTATTATTTTGTGAGTTTATTAAAATTCTCTCTGGGGTTCGAATTCTACCCGACTACCAAAAGAGTTCACCCGACGAATCAACGAAGCGATTCACCCTTCGTTCGTGTGTCTTCAACATCCCCGAGTTGCTGCGACAACTACGCGTTGGGGTTTAGATCTTCGAATCTAAATCATTTCGTGAGTCGATCCAGAGGTTTTGGGACCTTTCCACCGGTATCTTTTCTTAATTTCTTCTTCGTTCATCTTCTATCCTTCGTATCCAAACGAGGTTCGTATCATAATCGAACCGAATTCAAACACGAAAACTGTATAGAACCATAAATTCATAAATTACCATTCGAACATAAGGGTTGTCTCCAAGGGATGATTCGAATTCAAAACTCATGTATTGACATATACAAGTTTATTTTCTTTTGTCTATTTCGATTCTATCTTTCTCCTGTTTCGATAAACCAAATAAGTTATCTACAGCGCATTGAGATCTACCTATATCGTAATCTATCATCTAAGAACTAGCTTGTTAAATCAAAGGGTATTACAGGCTGACTGTAAACCAAATAACAACGATTAAGATAGATTCCACACTGTCTAGTTTTTTTCAAGCTTTTAAAATTAAAACTTTTTAAATTTGAATTGAAGTGCCCTCTAATTATTTTAGATTTCAGTTATTGCTCAAAATCCTTATAAGGGATGAAAATCATTACTACAAATCAAAGTGATCTATGGATACAATAACAATCTACCAACCCACAGATAGTTCTCATCACTATTATTCTTCAGTTATTGGTAGTAATTCCAGGAAAATACGGACATGCAAAAACAAAAAAATCATTGATAATTTCTGACAAATTTGACTACAAATCCAATTAATTTCAATCGGTAGATTGTTTCCCGAATCAATCATTGCTCAATTGGGTTTAAGAAAACCTAAAAATGCGAGAACCCTAATCATGAATGTAATCTATGAAAGAAACGATTTCGGTAGTTATTGAACACGGAGAACAGACGAAAATCACAATAGGGCGAACCCGGAAAAGAAAACATTACCGGATTTGGAGCAGATCAGAGAACGTTCCAATTTCGCAACCTTTCAAGAATGTCGCCGGAACTCAATTATGCGTGCGTTTCTTTTGAGAGTTTTGAGAGAGCGTATGACGTGAGATTTTTGGTAATATGATATGTGAGATCATTGTTTATTTTGGTAGTGTATTTGACACAACATGAAAAGTGTATTATTGTCCCATCAATTAAGTGATTATTATAATATAGTTTATATTTAAAATATTAGATAATACAATACCATTAAAAGAGTTGATTTGGTATATCATTCTTTTTTAAAATTTAGACAAAGTATAAGATTATGTTATAAAATGTAGTAAGATAATAACCCTTTTTGAAAATGTCCCAATTATATTGCCCAGTTTTTTACAAATTGTAATAGTTATTTTTTTATATTGTATTTTTATATTAGTTTAATTGTCTCACTAATATTTCTAGCAACCCGCCACCAGTAGAAACTCGACCATTTGAATCATGCCGCGATCGAGTTATCCCAACCCAAAGACGTAGAAGTACCCCCAATATTTTCGTCCTTTGTGTTCCATTTAGCCAAAGAAGAAGGAAAAATGAAATTCTGAAATCCCTAATTAGACAAACCCACGATCCCCTTTGTTTAGTGTGGAGGCCGAATTCACGCCGAGAAGACGAGGAGGACGATCAAGGCCACCGACGACCGCCGTTTGTGAACCAGCGGTCGGTGGCATCGAGCAGCGGGCGCTGCTAAGGGTTCAGCGGGCGTTGAACCCGGGGAAAAGTCAGATCGACGTTCTGGTGGATTTAGCCCTTTCAGCGGGTGCGGGAAGGCCACCAGCAGGCGCTGCCAGTTAAACAGCGGGCGCTGTTTGGTGATTTCTGGCAGCGCAAAATTTACTTATTCCTTAATTTTCTCCCCCCCCCCCCCCCCCCTAAATAAACCCTATGTGCGTGTAAAAATAGGGTTAACACCTCCAGAAAGTCTAGAGTCGGATTTATAGCTTTACAAGCGTGTAATCGAGTTCTATAATCGATCTAGTGAATTAATTGCAGCGGAAAGAGTGGACGTAACCCTCGTTAACGAGTGAACCACTATAATTTTCGTGTTCTTTATTTCCGTACTTTTCGTTCTTTGTTTGTTCGTATGCTTTTCAGGAAGGGAATTCGGACGCGAATTTCCCAACAACTGGTATCAGAGCGCTAGGGCTATAGCGATCGGGGAAAAGCGATGACGGACACCACCACCTCGTTCGGGGTTACGAAGTTTGACGGAAAGAACTATGGACACTGGAATATGCAGATTGAGGACTACCTTTATGGGAAGAAGCTCAGAATTCCTTTGAAGGGTAAACCGGAGAGGATCACAGATGACGAGGAATGGGAAAGCCTCGACAGGCAGGTGTTGGGATTGATACGTTTGTCTCTGGCTTCAAACGTGTCATTCAATGTGCGCGAAATTACCACAACCAAGAGTTTGATGGCAGCCCTATCAAACATGTACGAGCAACCCTCAGCGAACAACAAGGTATACCTTATGAAGCAATTGTTCAACCTTAAGATGTCAGACAATTTATCAGCGTCCAACCATGTGAATGAGTTGAACTCAATTTTGAACAAGTTGAAGGCAGTCGGGGTGAATTTTGATGACGAGATTTATGCCTTGCTCCTACTTGCGTCTTTACCGGATAGTTGGGATCACATGCGGGCAGCTGTTAGCAACTCTATGGGGAAGGAGAATCTGCAGTTCTCCGATGTTAGAGATCGTATCCTTGCCGAGGAAATCCGGAGAAAGGATTTCAAAGTGAAAGCTCCTAGTTCGGCCTTGAGTGTGGAGAACCAGGGGAGGAACTCGGGCAGGAATGCTAACAGGAACAGAGGTAGACCCAAGTCTAGGAATGAGAGAGATAGCTCAAAGTCCGAGGATAATGAATGCTGAAATTGTGGTAAGACGGGGCACTTCAAGCGGGATTGTTGCTCTCGGGGGAAGAACGACAACAAGAAGAAGGGATCCGCCAACGCGGTGACTCAGGATGAGGACGATGGGGATTTCCTTCTCCTATCGGTCGACTCACCGATCGATTCCTGGGTGCTGGACTCAGGGGCTTTTTTCCATACTACTGCACAGCGAGAGGTAATGCTGAATTATGTCTCGGGTGATTATGGAAAGGTTTTTCTTGCAGATGACGAGCCACTCGATGTAGTCTGGATGGGAGATATCAACCTGAAGATGTCAAATGGGCATACTTGGAAGATTACCAAGGTTAGACATGTGCCGTGGTTGATGAGGAACCTGATTTCAGTGGGCCAGCTTGATAGTGATGGCCACCGGGTGTCATTTGGAGATGAGTCGTGGAAGGTTTCGAGGAACGCCATGACCATAGCTCAAGGTCATAAGACGGGCACACTTTATATGACTTCGAGCGTGAGGGACTCGACTAGTGTTGTTGATAGCTCCCAGAAGACCGAGCTGTGGCATTGCAGGCTTGGGCACATGAGTGAGAAAGAGATGAAGATCATGGCAAAGAACGGGCTGCTGCCCGAACTCAAGGCAATTGAGTCTCACGTGTGCGAGAGCTGCATTCTTGGAAAGCAGAAACGGGTGAGTTTTTTCAAAGGTGGAAGCGAGCCCAAGGCGGAGAAGCTGGAACTAGTACACACGGATGTTTGGGGACCAGCTCCCGTCGCCTCACTCGGAGGGTCACTCTACTACGTTACCTTCATCGATGACTCCACAAGGAAGGTATGAGTATACTTCATGAAAAATAAGAGTGACGTGTTCTCTGTTTTCAGGAAATGGAAAGCCGAGGTTGAGAATGAAACAAATCTCAAGGTGAAGTGTTTGAGGTCCGACAAAGGTGGTGAGTACGTTGACGCCGACTTCAAACAATTTTGTGTCCAGAATGGGATCAAGATGGTGAAGACTATTCCGGGGACCCCACAATAGAACGGAATAGCGGAGCGAATGAACATAACGCTAAATGAGAAGGCCCGCAGTATGCGGTTACATTCGGAGATGCCCAAGATGTTTTGGGCGTATGCCATCGACATGGCAGCTCATTTAATCAACAGAGCACCGTCGGTTCCTTTGGAATATCAGATTACTGAGGAGGTTTGGAGTGGGAAGAAGTTGAATCTGTCCTACTTGAGGGTGTTCGGGAGCCTACCGTATGTTCATGTCGACGCAGCTGCTCGTAGCAAGCTTGATCCTAAATCCAAAAAGTGCTTTTTCATTGGATATGGCGGCACGGAGTTCGGGAACAAATTTTGGGATGCCGAAAATCATAAGGTGATCCGAAGCAGAGATGTGATCTTCAACGAGGCAGTCTTGTACAAGGGTAAAGACGAGGTTGTTAAAGAAAGCATTGATCCCGTGGGAGACATGGAGGAGGTTCCGGTGGAGGTCGTGGAGACCGAGGGGATCGAGGAGGGCAACACGAGCAGCGAGGATGAGCAAGATGAGAATGCAAATCCCAACATCGATCCAGTTACACCGAAGCCGTGGAGGTCGACTAGGGTAAGAAGAACTCCTCATAAATTTTCACCATCTCTTAACTGATGGAGTTGTATACTTAATGTCTAGATTTAAGTAACGTAAACTCCCGATCATAGCATTTAATCTATTTAAATAAATAAACAATCATTTGCTTTTAATTATTTATAATTAAATAAATGCAAATTATAGTCCTGGATTATATACGTTGTAGTTAGTATGGTGTGCGACGTCACACGGAAGATCATACTATCGGTCACTCGTATATTGATCAAACAGTAGCCTACGACCTAGATGGACAAGGACCAATCCATCGGTATAGTCATTGTATGAGAGAGAAAATAATTGGTCTTAATTATTTAATCATACTTGTACACTTGGTGTATTGAGCGGATCGCTTGAGATTTATCGATTAGGATTGCCTTAGATAATCGATTTAAATCTCAAAGTATTTTATTCTTAATCCCTAATATTATTGCGGGTGTATGCATTTAATATTAGTGACTTTGATTTTCCAAAGGAATTGACTAATTAGAATAACCGGTCAATTACCGGCAAAGTTAGGTCACGGTATTTTATGTATGACATGCCGTGAATTCTTGACGGGAAAATGTGTCCTCGAAAGGGTTGATAATGTCCCCGAGATGAGTTCATAAGGAATTATTATTTAAACTTCATGAGTGGATTTGTTCCGCATAATAATTAAAGTTGAATGGTATTATTCTCGGATTACAAGAGATGAATAAATTAATTAGCAATAAATTTAATTTATTCATGGACATTCATATCTTAAACACATGGAATAAATAATACTACCGGAGATATAATATTATTTGATAAAATATGGTAAATATTGGGAATGCAATTATATTTATATAGTGAAGGTAAAATATAATTAATATTAATGGATTAATAGATTTGGGCTTGAGCTCAATTTGATCATTAATATTGGGAGCCCAATATTTCACCTCCTTTAGATCCCCTACGTAGCCTATAAAAGCACTACATGGTCTTCACAATTCATACATCAATTACAAGATAAGAATATCATACTTGATATTCTAGAGAGTTCGTGAAGGAGATCCATAAGAGTTCGGAGGATCGTCGCCCACACAACGTTCGAACGAGGTGCAAGGAATACGTAGGAAGATCCGAAGGTCTTCATTTAATCTCGTTTCTCCGCACAACGAGATTAAGGTAAAAATC